>OX402072.1:7466542-8949042 GCA_947859365.1 Archips crataeganus | reverse complement strand
CAGTTAATATCCAATAAAAAATAGATCGCGAGACACCTAACACCGATTGACGCAGTTCCAAAGTAAGGAATGCTTGAGTTATGGTTAGCTGGCAACGCATAAATACTTCAATAGATAGATACCTAACATACGTAAATTAAACATTCAAGAATCGAGATCTAACATTCGAATTTTTATAATATTATCTACCCCGCTAACGATGGGCCTCATAATAAAGCTCAGTCACTCGGAGGGCGATGGAGAGGGCTATGCTCGGAGTTTCTCTGCGGAGTCGCATGAGAAATGATGAAATCCGCGCAAGAACTAAAGTCACCGACATAGCTCGAAGAATCGCCAGACTCAAGTGGCAGTGGGCAGGGTCGCTCGTAGAACTGATGGCCGATAGGCCAAAAAGGTTCTCGGGTGGCGTCCACGGACCGGAAGACGCAGTGTCTACCTACAACGTGGAGCGACGTCCTGATTAAGGTTGCTAACGCGTTGGATGCAGACGGCATACGGGACAGTGTTCAGTAGTGGATGTCTTTCGGCTGAAATGCTGATGATCTACCCCGACCGAGGATGGAACCCTAGGCCTTAAGCCTTAACACTGGCGATTTGCGAAAGTATTAAATGTGAGGCAAGCACGCAGCGAGTACGTCGTAAGCGCACAACGATTTCCCCGCGAATGCGTAACATTTTCATCCCAATGAGCATCCCGGCTTAAGGACAATAAAATTATGAATTTATACCTTTATCCGTCTACCAAGTTACATTATTGACGTCTCGGCGCGTGGGATCCTTGACGCCGGCTAGACGAGACGACGCGCCGCGACGTCTCATGACGTCAGCGCGACGGTTTGTATCAAATTTATTTTATACCTAATAGCTGCGGCGTCGACGACCAACTCGAAGAATGCTGACGATAATTGTTGTGTAGATGTTGGATCTAAAGGAGTGATAGCCAAAGTGGTCTATCGACCCCCAGGGGTCGACGAAGACCTGCGAGGGGTTTACGTGCGCGAAAAAACACATTTGAAGTATATTACCTACTTGAGATAAATGAATATTAAGCAAGGAGGTCTACCTAAAATTGAAAATTATGGTTATGGGTCTACTAGACACAAGACTTGTATGTAGATCTCTAAGGGCTAGTCCGCACAGCGATATTTCACCGCGAGGTTTTTATTCTCGCGTATTATATTCCGCGATAATCTGCATAAAATCACGGATTTTGTCGAGCGAATTTTGTAACGCCGGTGCGGCTACGTCCATAAGATTCAATATGTTACAGAATTACGAATAAAAATCCTCGCAGTGAAATATCGCTGTGTGGACAGGCCGTAATCTAAAGTCTTTAGTAATTTAAACACGGGGTTCTTTAGGATTCCGTACCCAAATGTCCTGACCCTATTACTAAGACTCCGCTGTCCGTCCGTCTGTCTGTCTGTCCGTCTGTCACCAGGATGTATCTCATAAACCGTGATAGTTAGACAATTTAAATTTTCACAGATTATGTATTTCTCTTGTCGCTATAACAACAAATACTAAAAAACAGAATAAAATAAATATTTAAGGGGCTCCCTCCCATACAAGAAACGTGATTTTTTGCCATTTTTATTGATATTGGTAAGGGACCCTTCGTGCGCGAGTTGGCCGGTTTTATACTGCCGGTAACTTCGAAAAATAGTTTAGTAATATTAGAGGTGCCATATAACTGGAAACTGTATCAGAATCTTCCGCCATTTCTTAAAAAAATGTGACCAGATGAATGAGGCGGTTGAAACGCTCGAATAAATGCCCCTAACTCGGTTTTCTCTCACTCTCCGGAGATCCCTAACGAAAATGTCGTAAAATATAACGGTTTTTAAGAAGAAAAAATAAATTAAATGAATGTTTAAAATTAAATGAAGTTTAAATTTTGTCACATTTTTGAACGCGGCAACAATTTTCGTACGGAATGTTTTAGTAGCCTTTTACTTTTTGTCTGCCGTTTATTTCATTCTAATTTGATTAAAATTAAAATAAAAAAATAAAAAAGTGTATGCGCCCAACGTGGGGCTCGAACCCACGACCCTGAGATTAAGAGTCTCATGCTCTACCGACTGAGCTAGCCGGGCTGTGGCCGATTGACCCAATTTCGTGTACCGCTTCTGATCTGAGCACAAGGTCAAGAAAATCTCGAGATCTCACATTACTGGCCAGTAATAATGTTACATTTATTTTAAACATCGAAGTGCGACGGCCATTTTGACTCGTGTTGCCTGCCAGGATATTACAAATTATTTTGCCAAGGGGACTTTTGAGGCGTGTAGGTATATGATTATGTTTATTTATGTGATATGCAGACGAATTTTACTCCCAATCACAATTCCCAGTAAATGTGCTAAAAACAGACAATAGTTTGTTTACAGCTTCGATAGATTGGGATAGGTGAGAATACTGAGAATCGGTGCAAACCCCCCTAACGCCTCACGTAATTTATAGACGCCACCTTTCGTTGCTGAGTATTAAAAGAAAGTAGAAGTAATTATGATCGTTATTCAAACGGTTTCTCTGTGGGCCCAATACTATCGTTTAAGTTCTAAGGTCATTAAAAAAAAAACTAGTTACTCATCCCGAAGAGAAAACGGTCACGCTTGACCGGTCCAAACTGGGCGTTCGACCGACAAAGTTATCAATGCAAGTTAAATCGGCTAACGGTGCCGTATAGGCAATAATTATTGAGATATTTTTGGTAAATTCGAGGCGATAAACTGGTAGAATTACAGTGTTCAGGGGAGGGTTCTCTAGATTATTTATTATTGAACTGAAACAATTACTTTGCTCACTCGCGACCTTATGATGGCTACATTTATGTAAGAAATGCGTGTTCATGCAGTTCTTCCACCTCCACACTGTACGAACACACACAACCCCAACTATCACCACCACCAAACCCATACAAAATACATAGCATACAGCAGATGTTAGTTAGTTAACTGACTTACGTGTTGTACGGTGGGCTGCAAATGTGCATGGACATCTCGGGGCGATAATCGCGTGAGCGCGCGCGCGCGCGGTTATGTTAATAACATCAAACGATCAAACACTGCTCACGCGATTATCGCCCCGAGATGTCCATGCACTTTTGCAGCCCATCGTACCATCATGCTCGCGACGAAATGGTTACGCATTCGCATCGCAGCGAAATCGTGTCGCGCAAATCGCCAGTGAGATAGGCTCTTATATTAGTGGCCATAATTCGAGAGACAACTTTGACAATTCATTTCACTCAAATGTTGCCACAGACAGGGTAGTGCCGTTCGTGTCGATATTAAAAAAAAAAATTACGGCTTTGGCTACCTGTGGTACTTACTCATTACTTACGGTGATTACATTAATTTAGCAATTTACTTTTCAATGTAAGATATCATTAAAGTAAGTAAAAAAAAATCGTCTTATAGTAAATCGTATAGTCCAGTCCACACTGATTATCAATATCGGCCACATCGCTATTTAATTTCGTCTAACCCTGGTAACCCTTTAATTGTCAAGCTTGTGTCTCGAATTATGGCCACTAGTATAGTGTGAAGTAATATCAATAAATTTCATTTTCACTTGTCGCAGGTGCTAGAAAATGATCGTTATGCATTCGATACGTGACTCTTAATTATAATGCAGACGCGCTTGCGCACTTTGAATAAGCTTTTACCCACCTTTTAGGGAAAGTTAACACAACCAACAAATAGAATAGAAGTGGCATGCGAAATAAAAACGCTATTTATTGTCCACTGGCTGTAGCCCGCGACTCCGCCTGCGAAGAATTCGTTTATCCCGCGAGAACTATTCAATTTTCCGGGATAAAAAATACGCTATGTACCTAGTGTCTCAAGCTATCTCCATACCAAATTACATTTAAATTGGTTCAGCGGTTTGTGCGTGAAGAGTAAACAGACAGACACACACTTTAGCATTTATAATATTTAGTTTGGATGTGGATATTTAGTATCGTAAATCTCAAGCCAGATCTTTATATGTCTATCTTCTTCTTCTTCTTTCCCCCTTGTTCCTCTCCTGTCGGAGGTTGGACAACATCATGGCGATTTTGATCTTGGAGGCCGCTGCTCTAAACAAGGAAGTGGTACTGCAGTTGAATCAGTCACGCAAATTCTTCAGCCACGAAGAGCCACGAGCCACGAGTGTATGTCTATACGCCGAGTTATATCTAAATCCGTTCAACCGTATTGCATGATTCGAGTAACGAACATCCAAACATCAAAACTTTCAAACATTTTCACAAACTTTCCTATTTTTCAACCGACGAAAACAAAAGGAGGAGGTTTTCAATTCGACGTGTATATATATATATATACATTTCGTACTAAATACAAACTGAAATATAGATGCACAGAAAAAACCCCAGAAAAAAGACCAATGCTGGGAATCGAACCCAGGTCCTCAGCATTCCGTGCCGCGTGCCATACCCCTACACCACCACTGGTCTAGAGATTAGACACGAATCTTTCCTATACATCATACATTTCAATCTGCTAAATCATCACCTTATGCAGTGACAAACGCACATCTATGTTACACCCTCATCGAGAGATTTTTAACACTCCTTCGGAACTAACCGCTCACCTGGACAAGAGATGGCGCTACTGTGCAACTTTAAACAAGTTAGCTATGAAGTATCTTTTTTTTTGTACTTATTTTTTTTTTTTTTTTTTTTTTTCAAAAAAAAAAAAAAATAAGTACAAAAAAAAAGATACTTCATAGCTAACTTGTTTATATATATATATATATATATATTTTTTTTTTTATGTATGATCACGCATAACTTTTTACAGAGTAGGTAGTCCGATTTTGATGATTCTTTTTTTATTGGAAAGCGTATACCCCGAGGGTGGTCCCATTTAAATTTGGAAACAATATTCCAACCCTAAGGGTAGAAAAACAGGGGATGATTGATTGTTCAGTTACTGATTGTACTATATGACCACGCATAACTTATTACAGAGTAGTCGGATTTTGATGATTATTTTTTTATTGGAAAGCGTATACCCCAAGGGTGGTCCCATTTAAATTTGGAAATAATACTCGTACCCTAAGGGTAGGAAAACAGGGGATGATTGACTAACTTTTTACAGAGTAGTCTGATTTTCATAATTCTTTTTTATTGGATAGATAGGGTATACCTTGAAGTTGGTATTATAAATTTGGAAAAAAATTTACCCCAAGGATGGAAAAAAGTACAAAATAAAAACTATTTAACAAAAAAATTAAACAGCCGAAAAAACTGAAAAGCAAAAAATAATACCTTTTTTGTTTGACCTTAATCTAGGTACCAGTTTGAAGTCGGTGCCTCAGCACGAGCCAGGAGGAGTGATAGAAGCCAATCAGGTAGACGATTATAGGTCCACTCCTCCTGGCTAAGTGCTGAGGCACCGACTTCAAACTGGTACGTAGATTAAGGTCAAACAAAAAAGGTATTATTTTTGCTTTTCAGTTTTTTCGGCGGTTTAATTTTTTGTTAAAAAGTTTTTATAATATCATCAGGATAGGATTTCCTGTACTGTCAACCAATTTGATACCTAGGCCACTGTAGAACGTTGTCGCATTAACTACTTGACAATACAACGTCAGTGCGGATCAAAGGATTATCAACTTTCCGATCACAACATGCAATAAACGTAAAGAGTTTATCGTTTTCGCTACATGACAGAAGAAAAAGAAGTTTTGAACGACGAACAGTGACGGTTCAAGTTAAAATACGCAAGGAAACTCCTTGCCTATCATTACTGGCACTGGCACATGCTCGCAAAGATCGAGATGGCATTATGACAACATACATCACGCAATAATCACTGTCGTAGAAGATAAACAAATTGATTAATTATGACATGGTTCTATAGTGGCCTAGGAATCAAATTGGTTGACTGTACAGACGTAGCTATAGACACGCGATTATTAAAATAAATAAACAAGGCATGCATCGCGTGGGCTTTGTCGCCCCGGTGTACTGAAATTAATGAGACCTCCAAATCATGAGAATTAGATAATGCGCGGCGGTTCCTCTCTACATATAGGTACTTCTCAAGGTGCTTTGGGGTCCAAGTCGCCATTGTTGTTAATACTTTATTCTTTAGAGATATATTACACTGGTGATTTGTGAACGAGTTAAGGCCCTACCGAGCTTCTTGTGCTAATCTATGTTAGGTATTCTATGCACTCGTGTATGTGTGCGTGCCGTGCGTAAGCGTAAGCGACACAAGTTCCCCGAATAAAATAAAATATGCTCGTAAACAATGTATTTTCAGTATATAAATAGCAAGGATGATATAGACTGGATTGGCAGTCGCCATAGTACGGACCGGCCGCGGTTTTTGTAGTTCGATTATTAAATCTAGATGGCGCTGAAATATAGCCAGAGGCTTTGAAGGCAAAACAATAAGACTACACATGTTTCATATTACTACAAATGTATTATTTTTCTGCATAATGATACATTTGCAGTGATATGAAACATCTGTAGTCTTATTGTTTTGCCTTCAAAGCCTCTGGCTATATTTCATCGCCATCTAGATTTAATAATCGAACTACAAAAACCGTGGCCGATCCGTACTATGGCGACTGCCAATCCAGTCTATATCATCCTTGATCAATAGTGAGCTTTCTAATGAGGACTCGCAAACTTTTGCATTTAAAACATTAGCATTGCTGTTATGTAGTAAACAGTTGCATTTACGTCTGTTTTCGCAAGCGTTAGACACCTACTATAATCGATATTGATTTATCTTTCTTTTTTTTTCCAGATACGCAATGTGGAATGAGTTGTGAAAACTGGATATAACCGGTGGCAACGTAAGTTAGTTAAAATGTAGAAATAATGATTATTAGGTACTAAAACAAGGCGGATAGTTCCTTACAAGGCCATTTTAATTTTTAAGTACCTTACCATACCTACCTACCTTTGACTTTTTTTCAGAATTGGGTAGTTTTGGGTATTCTTACCCTGATACAAGAGCGCTATTGATTTTGATGATAAAAAATGCCCCAATTTTCCATACAATTTTTTGTGTTAGTTTTGTGACGAGCCATGTGAATTGTATGAGTCACAAAACTGACTCAAAATATAAGTACTTTTTTTTTCTTTATGATAATGAGTGGGTTACTCGTGATTTTGAATATGAAGACCCCAAAATTTTCTCATTTCAAAAAAAAAAAAAGTAAATGGTAAACTTTAAATTGAAAATGCAAACGCACCCAAAAATAATAATATGTTCAATTTAAATCGCTCTGGGTCGTTTCTGGTGCAAAGGTTGTCCATCGCGGTTCAGCGGGGCAATGCGGCTAGTGTGTTGGGCACCTTTGCACCTGGTGCGATCCGGGGCGGTTTATTTGACTGGCTTTTTATTTTTATTTTACTGTATTCTGTGTGTACCAGACTCTGCTTATTAGATACATTAATAAATTAGACAGTTTATCTAAGGAGTATTGTAAAATTAAAAACTATTTTAATATCATATTTGAATTTTATAATACGCTGCTGTCAAAGAAGAAATCTATGCATCAAGTCTGACCACGAAAGACAATATATTGCAATGTACTAACTTAAATATTTATTTATTTCGTAGGATTTTTCGCATTCCTGTCCAATGTTGCTAGTTAAATCAAAATCTCCTCGATAACCGCCGATTCCATAGACAATCGAACGCCGCTTGACATTTCGACTTTTAAAATAAGAACGTCCGCTTCCCGTCAAGTTCATTGGCACTTCCGTTAGCTGTCAATTAGGTTGACGCGGTCCATCGACAGTCGCATAGGGATGTGACGTTGCTCTTAAAAACCGGTTTAAAAAAGTTAATTTTTATCTATTGTTTTTTTTACAAAATAAAAATTAAACACATGCTATATCCCTAATCGTAGCTTTTAATACCTCCATAAATCAATTCTTGTATATTTATACAGGTTTTAGAGAAAAAAAACCTTTTCGATGTTATAACTATAACCTATCTTATTCTATATATTAATTTTCGTTATTCAGTCAGATACGAATCCTAACCTTGGTAGATTTATACTAAGTTTATTTACTAACAATAAGTACCTAGGTAAGTTAAGTTGATTTACTTTTTATACAGGGTTATTTGTAATTCACTGACATCCTCTTAACCCTGAATTCCTATCACTCAAACAAATGTTTTTTGTTTTACGACTTTTTAAAATGAAGCACTTTTTGTCCCATACAAATACACAGAGTATCGTAAAAATAAGAGGTAATCTCAAATTTTCAAAACGTTATTACACCAAAAATATTAAGTTATGACAAAAGCCCTAAAACAAAAAAAAATTGTTTAAGTGGTAGGAGTTTAGGGTTAAAAGGATGCTAGTGAATTACAAATAACCCTGTATATTTATTTGTAATTCACTGACATCCTCTTAGGCCGGGGCCGCACTGGTAAGGCGACCGGCGACGCGACGCGACGGCGACTAAATCAAACATAGTTCGAGTTATGTGAGCGGCCGCAGCGGCCGCAGCGGCGACGGCGACTAAATCAACTATATTATTTATTTTATTAGCAGTACGGCTGCTCACCAAATTTGGCACATTCAAGGGTTCAAAACATTTTTATTAATCTATCATTGTAATACAAACTAGACTAACCTTTTTGAATACAGAAATGTAAATGTTTGGATAGTTTTTGATGGGAGAATTACAGTATTTAAGACATCATCATATGCTGTATTTACTTATTATAAGGCTACTTAAATCTAGGTAATAAATGTACAGTCTGGTTCGCCGGTATGTGTATCGCCGGCTTTTCATGGATGTCTGTACATGGACCTTATGTTACCATAATAGGGTCTATGTATAGATATTTGTGGGATGTTGGCGGTGCGGATATTGGTGAACTTGACAGTACGGTCAGCGTCATGAAGGAGTGGGCGCCTTGGTACCTTGTCGCTTTCAGTCGTTATACATGATGGGATGACATGGTGGCGGGTGCAGAGGTGGTCGCTTGTTTGTGGCGCTGACCGTACTAGTACTAGTAATAGTAATAGTTTTATTTTATTTCGTTTATTTCCTTAGTTATAATAATCTTAAATATTTAAAGATTGTAACTAAGTATGAGAAAATTGTTACAACATTAATTGCAATAAACAGATTTTTTTTTTTTTTTTACCAAATCTAAGATTATTTAAAAGCGAAAAAATAATCTTAAATCAACTATGTTTGATTTAGTCGCCGTCGCGTCGCGTCGCGTCGCCGGTCACCTTACCAGTGCGGCCCCGGCCTTAACCCTGAATTCCTATCACTCAAACAAATGTTTTTTGTTTTACGACTTTTTAAAATGAAGCACTTTTTTCCCATACAAATACACAGAGTATCGTAAAAATAAGAGGTAATCTCAAATTTTCAAAACGTTATTACACCAAAAATATTAAGTCATGACAAAAGCCGTAAAACAAAAAACATTTGTTTAAGTGGTGGGAATTTAGGGTTAAAAGGATGCTAGTGAATTACAAATAACCCTGTAGCAACGGCAATGAAAACAAATGCATTTTTAATTAATCGAGTTTCACAAATACCGATTAAACCGTGTCTATTCATAATCGATTTTTCACATCCCTGCGATAGCATGTTAGTTTTTTAGCGATTGCCAAGTTACAAAGCGTTTTTCTGTTCAGCCAGTTAGGTTTTTTTTCCAGTGGCTACTTGGCTCAAATTCTATGTACAGTTAGTTGGAGTTAAGATTTGCTGGCTGTAATTACAGGATGTTACAAAATTACCCGTAATAACTGAAGGGTATGGAAGTACTCCAGTAAAGAATTAAATTAGTATATTTTTTTTTGGGATGGCGGGAGCTCGCCTTTGATAGGCCGGAGTGGAGCAAGAGAGGAGAGGCCTTTGCCCAGCAGTGGGACACAAAAATAGGCTAAATAAAAAAATAAAAAATATTTTTTTTTACAAAAAAAAGAACAGCGCGCAAAATTACAGTTTTATTTACTGTTCATGGGGTTTCAGGCTTTAAGGGTTATTTTGTAACGCCCTGTATACGCATTTGTATGACTCAATAGTGCAATCATAGTTCTTTTGTGCTAGTTTCTTTCTAGATGTTCCTGTTAATAATATTCAATTGGGTGTGTGATGATTACTGATGATCCTAAACCGCACTGGCCCGGGGAACTACGACCCTTGCCCTAGCAGTCTGAGAGGAGGCCTTTGCCCTGCAGTGGGTGCGACGTATACAGGTGTCCCAAAAGTCCACGATGACCTGGTACAGGCCGAGAGGCCAAATTATACCTACCATTTCTGGAAAAATAAGAAAAAAAACCAAGTCACGTAATTAGTAGAGAGACCGATAATAGAATCACATAACATATCACTTATTATATTAACCCCCGACACAAAAAGAGGGGTGTTACAAGTTTGACCGCTATGTGTGTGTGTGTGTGTGTGTGTCTGTCTGTGGCATCATAACTTTTAAACGCGTGAACCGATCTGGATGCGGTTTTTTTATTTGAAAGCAGGTTTCTTGGCGATGGTTCTTAGACATGTTTCATCAAAACTGGTCCAGCCGTTTCAAAGTTATCAGCTCTTGTATGCTGCGGAAGGGATCTTAGACTTAATTGCGTTGGGGGTTTTGAATTTTTTTTTATAGTTATAGTATTAAATATTGTCGAATAATGTCTATACCTAGACCGTTTAAATGAGTCCTCGTCCGCGGGAACGAGCACGAGGCGCGCTCGCCTCCCGCACCTCTCCCGGCCCCCTTTGTTGTCATACCCCCCAGCCCCTGTACCGCGCGAGCGAGCCTCATTTAAACGGTTTAGCTATAGTATCGCTTATTTGACGTGGAAGCTTGGAAGTGGCATGGATGAAGAGCTATTAATAGATAAGCTTTTAATTCCTTTATCGTCTAGCTATTACAGTCTCATTTCCTTAATTAAAGCCTCGTTTAGTTTTATCGCGGCCTTTATCTGTTAGGTAACTATTTGCCGACATATTTAGTTTTATTATCTTGTAAATTGAACTTGTTTAGTGAGATACAGATTTGTGTGACAGTTCTGTTTTTGTATGCAGCCTAAATAATACCTATTAATTCCGAAATCTAGCTGTATAGTCGACCAAGTAAGTGCTTTACCATTTTTTGTGACAGTTCCTACATCAGAATAAAAATAAAACCGGCCAAGAGCGTGTCGGACACGCACAAGGTAGGGTTCCGTAGCCATTACAAAAAAATCAAGTAATATTTTTCTAAGGATTTCGTATGTGTACGGAATCATCCAAGTTTAGGTATGTTTTATACCTTAGGCTACTATTTACTCTTAAACTACAAATAATTTCCAAGCAATCTTAGCCGCTATAATTTTCCTAGTAAATTTGATATATTTACTACCATTTTGAATTTTTTCAAATTTTCCGCTTAACAGTTTAGATTTTAGAGGGGGGTGACGCTCGATTTTAATGAAAATTTTCACTTTAAAGTTGAATATTTCGCAAACAGATCACTGTATAGAAAAATCATGTTAGCAACCCCGCAATGGTTTTAAAAGACCTATCCAACGATACCCTACACTATAGGATTAGTCGAGAAAAAAAATCACCCCCACTTTACGTCTATGGGAGGTACCCTAAAAAAAATATTTTTTTATTTTTTATTTTACCACTTTGTTGGCGTGACTGATATGTATATTCATGCCAAATTACAGCTTTCTAGTACTAACGATCTCTGAGCTTAGCCGCGGACAGACAGACGGACAGACATGGCGAAACTAGAAGGGTTCCTAGTTGACTACGGAACCCTAACAATAAGGCCGATTGTCACATTGACTTGTAAGTGAAAATAGCCTTTGATGTCTTAAGTCATACAACTGACATTGAACTTTAGGGTGGTAAAGGAGTTTCTTGGTCGACTATACATGTCAAATTTTGTCCTTAGCCTTCCAGTCGTTTTAGTGTGAAATTGTGATAGATTAAAAAAAAATACCAACGGTTTTATACTATATATTTTTGTGTAATTTCACTAATTTCAATATTTTTTTCATCTAGTTCACTACTTTTTCAAAATTAACTAAGTATATAAACTATTTGGGTCGATGACGTCAGAGTTTAATCTAGTTGTTTATTTCATTTTTAGGGTTCCGTATCCAAAGGGTGAAAACGGTACCCTATTACTGAGACTTCGCTGTCCGTCCGTCTGTCACCTGGCTGTATCTCAAGAACCGTGATAGCTAGACGGTTGAAGTTTTCACAGATGATGTATTTATGTTGCGGCTATGGCAACAAATACTAAAAAATGGAATAAAATAAATATTTAAGGGGGCTCCCATACATCAAACGTGATTTTTTGCTCGTTTTTGCTCGATATTGATAACGGCAACAGGTAGACGCTTGAAATATTCACAGAAATATATTCACTTTAAAAATAAATAATTAAACTAAAATAAAACAAATATTTGAGGGGGGCTCCCATACAAAAAAACGTGTTTTTTTTACCGTTTTTATAAATAATGGTACGGGAACCCTTCGTGCGCGAGTCCGACTCGCACTTGGCCGGTTTATTTTTTTTAAAGGCGTATGATTAGCACCGGCCTTCATTTATTTTTTAACTGTGGTGAAATGACATTTATTTCGAAACGGTTCTCGATTTACTATAACAGCACAAAAAAATAGAAAACCCAAATTAAAATTTTTATTGAAAGAAAGAAAGAAAGAAAGAAAGAATAACATTTATTTATAGCAACTGTCGAGTTGTTCATAAGTTCTTAAAACAAATGTTCGCAAGAGACGAGCAAACTTGGGTCATGTGAGGTCATTGCCGTTGATTTGCGCTTGACCATGATTTGACCTCATGTACCGTTTAATAGATGTTAGGTATCGGAACTAGAGTTGAGGTGAATGATTTTTAACCCCCGACACAAAAAGAGGGGTGTTATAAGTTTGACCGCTATGTGTGTCTGTCTGTCTGTCTGTGGCATCATAGCTCTTAAACGGGTGAACTGATTTGGATGCGGTTTTTTTTAATAGAAAGCAGGTTTCTTGGCGATGGTTCTTAGACATGATTCGTCAAAATCGGTTCAGCCGTTTTAAAGTTATCAGCTCTTTTGTTAGCTGCGGAAGGGATCTTAGACGTATAATGGGGATTGCCTTAATGTTCTGTTCACATACGAGTGACATAATTGCGTTGGCGGTTGTTAAAAAATTTAATTTATAGTTATGATTACACTACACGCACGGCTGAAATGAATGAATTAAATATATTATGTATGACATACACATATTTACATGATTTGCTTTAACAATGGTTTAAAAATGTACGTTTAACTAGCCTAAATCCGCTGCTTCGCCTAGCTTAAAATACCTTAATCTTCATTATTTGTTGTTATACCGGCCTCAGTAATACATAATCGGTGAAAATTTCAAGTGTCTAGTTAACGCCATTATAAAGATCAATTTAAAAACGCTGAGAAACGAAACGTTGTTGTTATAGCGGCAACAGAAATACATCATCTGTGCAAATTTCAACTGTCTAGCTATCACGGTTCATGAGACACAGTCTTGTGACAGACGGACGGACCCTTTGGGTACGGAACCCTAAAAAACCAGTCTTGCAACGCAGTTCTTCCACTGGAAAAAATTGAGAGATCTCATGTAAAACCAAGTCAGTTATTTTAGTCTGTGCCTACAAAAACACTTATTCAACAACTTTGTTAAAAATTGTTATAATCATCATTGTGCCTTGCCCAACGCCCATATGCCGAGCCAATTGAGCGGCGATTCTTCGAGCTATGTCGAGGACTTCAGTTGCGTGGATTACATAGTCGTTTTTAACTTGAACTAAAGTGAAAATAGCATTAAAACTTACATTAAAGCCGTTAACAAGCGTTTATAGTCGTGGGAAATTCAATTGTGCTGTTGACAAAATTATAATGAAACTTGCAAAACAATGAAAATTCTGCCTTAAATCTATCCATATACAGTTCAAATCCGCTTGGCAGTTGAGACATGCGTGTCCGCATGCGGTCGACGCGTTGAGCCAGTTTTGAATTACAAGAGGTTACTCGATTGTGAACCTAATGTCGCGTGGCATTGTATTGGTATTTTATTGGCGCTGAATTTATACGGAACTGTGTCATAGATCGTTGAAGGAGTGAGTTGAATAAGGTTTCAAATAGTAATTTGATTTTGAAGAGGAAATATTTACCTATTTGACTCAACCGAGTTTAACTAGACATGTTTCGGGCTAATCCGTAGCCCTTCTTTTCTTCCCGGAGCACACGCCACGGCGCCTGCTGTACAACGCGCATAATCTCTGTGTGTGAAGTTTCCAATTCTGAGAGGAGGCCTGCACTGCGACATAGGGGAGAGTAACCTATTATATTAAACCGGCGCTTAAATTGGACCACTTCCGTATTTCTCAGTAATGGCTGCCAGAAGGTTACTTTGTAAGCTTTTAGGTGATTTTTAACTCCTTTAAGAGCGCTTGTTTACTTATCGAGTATTGTAGGTCGGTTGCTGCCGCAGTGTTGCCTGAAGGTTACTTTTGTAACCTTCTGGCAACACTGGTATTTCTACCAAATTACACTATTCATTCACACTGGCAACAAAAAACGAAGCGATGATGCAAAATGGCGGACTGTTTGTGGCGCTGTCATCGCTTCATTTTTTGTTGCCAGTGTAAATAAATAGTGTAATTTGGTAGAAATACGGAAGTAGTCCAATTTAAGCGCCGGTTCAATATAGCTTACTCTCCCTTGTAGTGTGCGATGATGATGATTATAAAGCCGGGGCAGTACCTCTACCATGAGTTTACACTAGTACCTCTACTATGAGTTTACACTAGTTCACGGTGACCGTACCCGCTAGCGACGGCGTAAATGATTTGTATGGAGAATTGTACTTCCGTAAGTGACCGCTAGAGGCGCTGTACAATTATCCATACAAATAATTTACGCCGTCGCTAGCGAGTACGGCCACGTAAACTAGTGTAAACTCATGGTAGAGGTACCAGTCGCTAGTTTAGTAGTTTAGTTAAGACAATTATCTCTTTCGTGTATATATAGTCGCACGTCACATTCCGGTTCCGGAACTAGTAGAAAGCAGACGACCGGTCCGGTTTCTTTTGATATCGACGCAACCGAAACTTAGTATCGGTATTGCACAGTCAAGGAAACGGGATCGTGTACATACCAGGGTGGAACTAGGGGTACTATACTATAGTAAACGGAACGGAACGGTAGTGAACTTCTGATGGGCTTGATTCCTTGGCGCTGCGTAGAGATGTAGCTTCACTGTGCATCTTCTATCGCATGTACAACGGAGAGTGCTCCGAGGAGTTATTCGGGTTGATCCCTGCCGCATCCTTCCGCCACCGCCCTACGCGGCAACACTTCCATCCTCACCATCTGGATGGTTGGTTGTCTTCTACTGTGCGTTTTTCCAGAAATTTCCCGCCTCGCACAGCAAAGCTCTGGAATGAGGTTCCTGCTGCGGTATTCCCGGACCGATATGACCTTCAAGCTTTCAAAAAAAGAGCGTACTCCTACCTAAAAGGCCGGCAACGCACTTGTGACTCTTTTGGTGTCGCAGGTGTCCATGGGCGACGGTAATCGTTTACCATCAGGCGATCCGTCTGCTCGTTTGCCCCCTATATCATAAAAAAAAAAAAAAAAAAAAAAAAACGGGACTTATCTATCACGCAATTAATATTTACCTCGACGTTTCGGCCACATTGCAGCAGCCGTGGTGGTGGTGGTGGTGGTAAGTCCCGTTTTGTATAGTAATTATGAGTGAAAATCACGAAAGTTTAAATAAAACAGTATAGGTAAATGGGTGCCAATCGTCCCATTATTTATTAATATATTTATTTATTTCGAAAAATACAGTACCACCAGTCCAGTTGACTCGAACTGCAACTTCTGTTGTGCTCCCAAAAACGACTGCCCGCATTATTTGCGCACGCGCAATAATTATGTAAATAATAACGGTCAGTGGCACGAATTTGTTTAAATAGCTCGCTTGTTGCAAGAAAGTTGTGATATCGCTTTGTTCGCTGCGGCACGGAGTGGCTGCCAGTTTATTTAACACTAGCTTTTGCCCGCGACTCCGTCCACGTGGAATTAGTAATTTGGGCAGCTTATTTTTTTTATCGCTTTTTCATCAAATATGGCTCTCCTTAGTTCCTCGATATTAAAAAAAATACCCCCCGCACCCTCCAACCCGCTCCCTCCCGCACTCCCCCCGCACAGCAACCCCGAACCCCCCCCCCGCACCCCTCCGCACCCCCTGCACGCCACCCACACAGCACCCCCCACACACCCGCGTTCGTCCCAAGTCAAGCGTGCCCTATAGAAGTTTTACTTCAAGTTTTTTTTTGTCAAATATCTTGAAAACGGTGCATCCTACGGCAAAATCAATGAAATGTTCATCCCCCCTTAAAACTCCCGCACACCACCCCCGCACCCTCACCCCCCCTCACCCCCCCCTGGTGTTAACACTGAAAGAATTTTTGAAATCGGAGCAGTAGTTCCTGAGATTAGCGCCTATATAGAAGTTTTACTTCAAAACCCCCGATTTTGAAACATTCTTCCGCTCCTATTGGAGTTAACGTGACGATATATAGCCTATAGCCTTCCTCGATAAATGGGCTATCTAACACTGAAAGAATTTTTCAAATCGGAGCAGTACTTCCTGAGATTAGCGCGTTCAAACAAACAAACAAACAAACAAACAAACTCTTCAGCTTTATATATTAGTATATAGATTACAGTACCTGGGCGACCGAGTTCCGCTCGGGCTGAAACTCGGTACCAAGCGTTTTCCCAGAGATAAGACCAAGCTAGATCAATTTTTCAAAAATAATTAATATTTATCTTTAGACATAGACATAGACATAACTTTATTCGACATCAAAAAAAGAAAAATACACTCACTAATACAGGAGAAAAATAATAATAAAAAAGAAAACAATAATAATAATTAAAACAAAAAACATAATTGAGATGTCGGAAAGGAATTTGACTCAGCATTAAGCTGCAGTAGGTGCCTGCTGCAGCGCTGATTTTCAGTCAAACCCTTCATATCATTGCATCAAACTTGTTGGACCGGAATCAGCACAAATAAGTTGGTGAAAAAATGTGAGTAACAAAATAAACAAATAAACAAAATAGATACATATCTTATGCATATACATAGATACATACTTTATTTATTTATATTATGCATTTCCCTTTCGGTAAGCATATCTAAAACTTGCAAATATGTCAAAAAGCGGCAATTTACACATAGCGTATACTTAATACTTTATCTTGTTTTTCAAATTTTGCATTTTCTTGTTTATCTTATTTATCAAAAACAAATCAGAGGAAGGTATAGCTAAGGGCTCCCACACAATACTGCGAATTCGCATCGCATCGCAAATATCTGCGAGCTCGCACGAATGCACCGCAAGAACTCGCGACCCGATTCGCATCGCGCAAGGTTCAGGTGACCATACAAATTACATGATCACCTGAACCCTGGTCTTACCGCACGAAATCGCATCGCAGCAATTCGCATCGCCAGAGGCCCTACCACGAAGTGCATAATTCGAACTTCGTTTCGTGCCGTCCCGCTCACGCTAATATGATTTGACACGAGAGTGAGAGGGATAATACGATACGAACTTCGATTTTCGAATTTCGTAGTAGCGTCTCAGTTCCCGCGATGCGACGTCGCGTCGCGTCGCATCGCAGTATTGTGTGGGAGCCGTAAAGAGCTATGCCCTTATGTTTTCGTTTTTTCGCGGTTACAAACTTGTTGTTTACGTGATTCTGATTATGAAACAATGCTAAGTCAAGAATCATGTAGGAATGTTTCTGGTGAACAAAACGATATCCGAATGTCATCTGCAACAATTGTTATTGTAGTTTTTGCAAGGCAATGACGGTTCGTGCGACAGTCTAGGACTCTAGGTCTAGGTGGTACTAGTATCGTGTTTAACAACTTTTAAAATTTGCGTTACTTATGGGATTGATTTATAAATGAAACTAGCTGCCCGCGTCTTCTCCCCCGCTGAAGTAGATTAAAACGTATTTTCCCGTGGGAAAAAGTAGCCTATGTCACTCTCAAGTCCAACTACATATGTCCATACAAAAAATCACGGCAATCCGTCGCTCAGTTTTGACGTGAAAGAAGAACAAACAAACAAATACACTTTCACATTTATAATATGTATTAATATTAAGTACGGAAGTATGGAACTAATTTAATTGACTTTGTACCACATTAATTCCTAAAAGGGTCTGCAACGTACCTGTGATTCCCCTCGTGTTGCGGGTGTCCATGCGCGACGGTGATCGCTCTCCATCAGGTGACCCGTCTGATCGTTTGCCCTCTCTTATATAAAAAAAAATACCACATTAGGAATCCATGAAAAACCAGTCAGGAGCGAGTCAATAATGCGAGTTAAAAGTAGTTCAGTAATTAAAAGCACAAGTTTTTATTTTTTGATAACCAATAGAGAAGGGGACTTGTGACCGGGTTTTTTAGTCCGTGCAAGTCGGACACTGTCCGGGCCCTCCATTCCCAGTTCGTCCGAAGGGATTTTTCCCGAGCACAAGTCACCGTTCCTACTCTAAAGTAAAAAACAGCAAGGACTACGCGTCTTTGGCCCCTCTGGCGACTCATTCCAAAAAACCTTTTGAACCCTGTGACAGATATACAGGGTGTTACAAAATAACCCCTAAAGCCTGAAACCCCATGAACAGTATAGTATAAATCTTCCCAGTACCACTACCATGAGTTGACAGTGACGGTACTCGATAGCGACTGCGTAAATGATTTGTATGGAGTCTCCATACAAATCATATACGCAGTCGCTATCGAGTACGGTCATTGTAAACTCATGGTAGTGGTACAGGTGAATTTTTCGCTTCGAGCCCTTTATCTTTCAAAACAAACGGTATCGTCATGGTATTAAGGTTCAAATTTAAAGTAATGGCTCGAAGCGAAAAATTCACCTGGGAAGATTTATACTATAAATAAAACTGTAATTTTGCGCGCTATTCTTTTTTTTCTAAAAAAAATATATAGTAATTTAATTCTTTACTGGAGTACTTCCATACCCTTCAGTTATTATGGGTAATTTTGTAACACCATGTAGTGACACTGAGGAGAACAGAGAATTCACGATACTAAGATAAGGTCAGTCATATAAAATCGCTAGACAATTTTACTATATCAAGATTGGTTTTATGGAGTCTTTTTGCAGCACGGAATGCCGAGGACCTGGGTTCGATTCCCAGCGCTGGTCTCTTTTCTGGGTTTTTTCTGTGTATCCATGTTTCAGTTTGTATTTAGTATGAAATATATAATTTTACTATACGCACATGCAAGACTGCTAAATGCATCTCATACCAAAACTTTCTACCCAAACATTGGATTGTATAACATGACATAAGATACTAATGCTATACAGCGAGCAGAAACAATCGCTTCCGGTTTTTGCATGTGTGCCTAACTGTCGCGTTCACGGTCGATCGCGTTTGTCTAAGACCATTGTCTTGTGTCTAGAGCGAGACACTAGGGTTCCGTATACTCGACTCGACCAATTAAGTGCTCCATGACTTATTAAAGGAATTAATTTTATTGACTGTACAGTCAACCAATTTGATTCCTAGGCCACTCTACAGAACCATAATCTTAATGTTTATATTCTACGACAGTGATTATTGCGTGATGTATGCCATGATGACATCTCGATCTTTGGGAACATCTGTCAACGATAATGATTAAGAAAGGAGTTTGCTTGTGCATTAATAACTTGATTTTTTACTGTCCATCTGTCAAATCAAAACTTCTTTTTCTTCTCATGTCATGGAGCGAAAACGTTTGTAAACTCTTTACGTTTATTGCATGTTGTGATTGGAAAGTTGATAATGATAATCGTTTGACCCGCGCTGACGTTGTAATTATCTAGTAATTAACGCGACAAAGTTCTATAGTGGCCTACGAATCAAATTGGTTGACTGTACTCTGATTATCCCGATGCGTGGCCGTACCATCGCTGCGTGTGCCACGGAACCCTGAACACGATGTTTTTCTTGTCATTCGCCATGCGCCAGCGCTTACGACTGTTACGCGAGCGGTAAATAGCATGGATTGCCGTAGCATTCGCGTTTCCATGCGTGTTTGTTGATTATATGCTAATTTTAACGGAGTTTGATCGTTCGAAAGATTTAAAATAATTTCAATACTGGATGAAAAAACCGCCTGTATAATTCCTGTTCCCATGGGAATTCCGGGAAAATATATATCCTGTCACTCACGGAACTGAGACGAATCTAATGACACCTCACACTTCAAAATCAAAGTGATTTTCTTGTAAGGATATTGAAGAGCTGGAAAGTATTTACCATGGGAAAATATCTCATTCTCACGGGAAAACACGTTTTAATCTACTGAAGTAAGCGGGCATCAGCTAGTTAGTCTGGTAGGAGCGTCCATAGCTGCAGATCTGTTGTTATTCGCGGTGTAAACAAAAAATATACATAGTTAATGAATACACGAACGGTACTAACTAACTGTAAACGGACAATTAACTTTTTTGTTGTTTTGCTTATACACCGCCTCTAGGGTCAGTCACTACCACGCGGCGATCGTGAGGCGAGCGTTTTCTCTGTTCCCCTGTGGGTAGGATCGTCATCATCATCATCATCATCATCATCATCATCATCCATCACCATCACCCCAGCCTATACACGTCCCACTGCAGGGCACAGGCCTCCTCTCTGGATCGGTTTTACTCATTTACCGGCGCCGACTTTACAGGGGGGTGGGGACTGGGTAAGCCACACGGAGGTCGAGATATAGAGGACTAGGCGCTTCTAAAATGTGGCGAAATTCAAAATGAGTAATAAATCACTGTATTCACAAATCGTCTTCACAACTTGGCAATGATTTTAAAAGACCTATCCAACGATATCCCACACTATAAGGTTAGACGAGAAAAAAAAAATTAACCCCACTTTACGTCTATGGGAATGGGAGATACCTATCCTAAAAAAAGTTTTTTCTACATTTCATTTTTGTCGAGGTAATTGTTACATTCTCTACACAAATAGTCTCTACGCTAAGCCTCGGACGGACAGGCAGACATGACGAAACTATAAATTAAAAGGGTTCCGTTTTGCCTTTGATTTACGATTAAACTGATCAAGTGTTGCCATACATACTTCCGGTTTGTATACCTATCTAGGTTTTTGTTGCGAACTACATTTTCCGCTGGCGTTCGTGTCTTCACAATGTGTTGTTCTTTTTTTTGTGTTTAGTTTTTAAATGGGTCCCACTGAAAAACAGCGTTGCGGCTTGCCGCAACATTATGCTGAGTGGGGCCCAATTTGTACTATTCGATGATTTTTATTTGTATCTTTTCCTGTCAAATGTATTTCCTGTGTATCGAATATGTGTAAATAAACATCTCTCTCTCTCTCTCTCTCTCTCTCTCTCTCTCTCTTTGTGGCTCCGGAACTCTAACACTGGTCGCGGGGCCGTTATAAGTTATCTATTCCATC
This sequence comes from Archips crataeganus, assembly GCA_947859365.1. Lineage (NCBI taxonomy): Eukaryota > Metazoa > Arthropoda > Insecta > Lepidoptera > Tortricidae > Archips > Archips crataeganus. Next base: position 8,927,526 of record OX402072.1, on the reverse strand, counting down.
ATTTGTCTGTTAATTGCTACTCAATAGACATTAGTTTTTGTGTGATCGATCATGCATGAGCGAGCTTGTGCGGTGTTTTTTTATTCCGTAATAAACGCGTTTAATCATCATCACACTTGATTATTAGGGTTCCTTGTTACAGTCCTTTCAAGTCATGAAAGCGAATGGGCTTTATTATATACAAGCTGATGCCCGCGGCTTCGCCCTTTCTGAAGTAGATTGAAACGTGTTTTCCCGTTGGAATGAGATATTCTCCCGTGGTAAAAAGTACCCTATGTCACTCTCCAGCCCTTCAAGTATGTCCATACAAACAATCATGGCAATCCGTCGCTCAGTTTCGACGTGAAAGAAGGACAAACAAACAAATAAACATACTTTCACATATTTTATATTATAATATTAAAGCCCCTTCTACACGGTCGGGACCAACCGCCGACCATCGCGTCCTTGGTCGGGTTGATTTAAAAATGGACAGTGTAGAAATCGGTTGACCCGACCGATTTTTGGTTGATTTCAACGGCCTTGGTCGCGAGCGCATTGTCCGTGGTCGGCCCCAACCGCATGGAACGCTGTCGGCCGACGCGAGCGACACGACGGTCGGCGGTTGGTCCCGACCGTACAGAAGGAGTTTACAGATCGCTCGCACAACGCCATCTATTGGTTGCGGCCGAAGTTAACGCGTCATCTTGAAAGCCGAGGCACTGCAACGTTCTTGGACAGTGCCCTCTATTCTATACTTGTTTAAAATTAAAGCATTATCCCGCGGGAGCTTATTACCGGGATATCGAGTATCCTGAGTCTCTCAAGGCCACAACAAACCGGGAGCGCGGGGCGCCGACGGAGCGTGCCCAGCGCGGTCAATAACACTGAATCAAATACGGTGTGCCGCGCTGCCGGTGTGTCACTGTATATTTGATTCAGTATTATAGAGCGCGCTGGGCACGCTCCGTCGGCGCCCCGCGATCCCGGCTTGTTTTGGGCGTCAGTCAAGATCTTGGTGTATCAACAACAATCTCGCTACAATCTGGCCGTTTTCAAGTCTAGGGTGAATGAACAGTAGCATTCACTAGGCAAGCGTGCTCCATCGTAGGCCTCATCTTCGCTTTCCATCAGGCGTGCGTGATTCTTTTCAAACGCAAACGCAACCCTATGTATAAAAAAACTGTACGCCAAGTTTCATCTATATCCGTTCGTTATTGGCTAACGAACATCCAAAAATAAATAAATAAATAAATAAATATTAGGGGACAATCTTACACAAATCGACCTAGTCCCAAACTAAGCAAAGCTTGTACTATGGGTACTAGACGACGATAAACATACTTATATAGATAAATAAATACTTAAATACATAGAAAACATCCATGACTCAGGAACAAATATTCGTGATCATCACACAAATGAATGCCCTTACCGGGATTAGAACCCAGGACCTCTTACTTCGTAGGCAGGGTCACTACCAACTAGGCTAAAGCGGTCGTCAAATAAATCTCAACAAACTTTCTCAATTATAATATTAGTAAGATGACATGCGTGTTTAGTTAATACTATAGTAATTGCCGTGTTGTTCATGTGACTCATATTTAATGAATTTGTCATTGGTTTTCCTCGTCGCTTTAGTTGTTTTGTTAGTAATGAAAACTTGATAAGAAACTATTAGTTATTTAGTTATTTGTAGAACGCTGCAAGCAAGACGGACGGAATATTCTAATATATAAAAATCTCGTGCCACGGTGTTTGTTATCGAACTCCTCCGAAACGGCTTGGCCGATTTTTATGCAAGTTTTTTCTCTACATTCGGTATAGTAGGTCTGAGAATAGGTCGTAGGCTATTATTCTTCGCGAACGGAGTCGCGGGCAACAGCTAGTCTAATATATAAAAAATCTCGTGTCACGGTGTTTGCTATCGAACTCCTCCGAAACGGCTTGACCGATTTTTATGTAATTTTTTCTGTATAGGTACTTACGGTAGGTCTGCTGAGAATAGGTCGTAGGCTATTTTTTATATCACTACTCTTCGCAGACGGAAGCGGGGGCAAAAGCTAGTATTGTATAAAAAATAAACTGCCCTATCAGGTAATTTTGCGACTCTATATTATCCTACGAGTCTGGGATTATGCGAATCTGGTATATTACGTTTCTGGTAGGTATCCCGCGATTCTGGTAGGTATTCTACGAGTCTGATATTATGGTATTCTGCTCTGGAAAGGTCCATGCCATGCTAGCAAAACGCACTGGTTGAAAACCCGTCTTCAGGCACTGAGAAAATATCATGAAATTCCCGAAATAACAGTCATCACCATCATCCCAGCCTATACACATCATGATATAATTCCACTGCAGGGCACTGGCCTCCTCTCAAAATGGGAGGGCTTGGACCGTAGGCGCGTAGTCCCCACTGCGAATTGGGAGCTTCACAAACACCATCGAATTCCTTCTCAGGTGCACACCTGTGAATCCAACCACCACCACCAGAGTCAAATCAAACGTCAACTTAACGTTACAATCAACGAGCCAGTCACTCGATGACTCGGCTATTGATTGAGCGGGATGACGGTGTCATTGCTGATTCGGCTACGCAAGCTTGTATAGACATAACATACTCTTGTGTAACGGTGTACGGAGTTGATGATTGTCTGTAACTTGATGGTATTGGGTGAACATTGACGTTAGAAAACCCGGAGTGACACGCGTTGGGTATGTATTACAATACCGAAGTACGAAAGACCGAATGTATTAAAACATCGAATGGGTCAAAAGACCGACACGATTTTTTTCTGAAACCGTTAACTTTTTAAGATTGTTATAAAACAAACCTAACCTAACCTAATGATGATGCCCTGACCTGACCTGTATGATGGCGTTTTAATAAATTCTGACCCATTCGATGTTTTAATACATTCTGTCGTACTTCGGTATTGTAATACCTACACACCCCACGGGTTAGTTCGACAAAGATTTATGTGGGATCTAAATATCGCTAAGGTTGACTTTTCTGAAGTCTTCAGTCAATGTCATCATATTATTGCCAGGGTAAATCGACCTCACTGTGTCATTACGTGTGTGAACTTCAACCGTAGGGTGGTGTGGCAGACCATATTTATGGCCGACTGTACAGTCAGGTACGAAAACCTTCGTCAGTTTTTAACCCTTAATAAGGCTCCATTTATTGAAGCATACTACCACAGAATCAAAAGCAGCAATCGAATACAATACCTGACAAGGGATATTTTTTAAAGCTAGTCTTATTTTCAATAATTACAATGGAAATTGTGACGTATTTCAAAACCAATTAGGTTGAATTTCCAACTCAATGCATGTGGTCGCGAAATCGCCTCTACCATATCACCCGACTTTCGAAGGAGGGTTACGATTATCGAGTGTATGTATTTATGTATGTATCATTCTTTGGCACGCCCTGCAGCCTGAACGGCTGAATGGATTCGGAAGTGTGAGGTGTCATTAGATTCGTCTCAGTTCCGAGAATGACATAGGGTTTATATCTTCCCGGAATCCCCATGGGAACGGGAATTACACAGGTGTTTTTTTTTTCATCTAGTATTGAAATTAAAGTTATTAGAGATTGTCCTCTTGATTTGTTCGTCCTCGGTTAAAGTAGGTATTTAGGTACGCTCATAATCCGATTGGCGGATAGATTGTTGAGATATTTGCTGTGCAAATGGGCGTAATGTGTCGTTACCGGCGATGATGCGATCGGAAATGAGATTTTAATGACTTGCCGTTAGTTCGTGTTATCTTATCTTCGGAACAATGGGCCTAAACGGAGCTATGACATAATCTTGATAGTAAATGAAGGCGTTTTTAGCAAAAACGGGTATGTACTTGTAAAACAATATTAGTAGGATAATAAGCAATATAGAAAACAGCAATTGACAATTTAATCATGACTCTTTAAGTATATAAAACTATCCTGGACTTAAAATACTCTTGCCTGTATCATTAAGTTATATGTATGACATTTCAATTCCATTTGATAAATTAATCTAAGCACTAAAGTTATTAATACATGTGTCCGTTAAGCTAGTAAATAATCCCTTTATTACCCCGGAACTCGGCAATACGGACATCTGAATGGAGTTTACGGGTAATTGCGAGTCGCGCCGTGGCAACACTGGGGGCTGGCTGTCAAACTGGAAAATATGGCCGCTTTGTTGCGCGCTGCGAGTGTGGCAGCGCTAGCTGGTTATCTGTCAGGCGTGATTTGTGGGCTTTTGATGCTTGTAATAAAGTCTTTTAGGTTAATAATTTTTCACTTACTTCACTGCTGAACCTTACGATGAGACGGCTTGGCCCGCAGTTACCACGTGGGCCCAGTGCGGATTGGGAATTTCACACACACCATTGCTTCGCAGGTGTATACTGATTTAATTCATCTAATAGTTCATAGTAAGATTTGAATTTGAATTTAACACATCAGTAATTAATTATTGAACTGAAACAATTATTATGCTCACCCGCGATCTTACGAGGGGCGTTCAATATAAAGTGAGAATGAGATGCAAACTCTTTTAATATTACGAAATTAAATACTAGCCGGTAAAGCTAATCTATCTAGCTGATTGCTATGAAAAAAAAACTAACTGTCTTTTGTTTAAAAAAATATACGGTAATTTCTTTGCAATGCTATTGAGTACGTTAGCGAAAATGGAGAAAATTGAACTGCGCGCCGTTATCAAATACTTGTGTTTGAAAAATTTTTCTACGGACCAAGTCAATTTGGATTTGCGGGACACTTTAGGGTCTAATGCTCCTCCGTATTCGACAGTCGCACGTTGGTGCGCCGAATTTAGACGTGGAAGAACATCGACAATGGACGACCCCCGCTCCGGACGCCCTACTACAGCAGTAACTGAAGAAATTGTGAAAAAAGTCGAAAACTCAGTTTTGGCGGATCTTCGTGTCACGGTTCGTTTTATTGCTGAAAATGTAAAGATTTCAACGGGGAGCGTGCATAATATTTTACATGAACGCTTGGGTATGAAAAAGGTATCTGCGCGTTGGGTACCAAGAATGCTTACTGACACGCAAAAACAAACTAGACAAGAGATTTGTCAAGAAGCTTTGAACCTGATGCAGCAAGACCGGGAACTTTTTTTGGCGCGATTTATAACAATGGACGAAACATGGCTCCATCATTACGACCCAGAAACGAAACTGCAGTCTATGACATGGAAAAGGCCATCATCTCCAACTCCGAAGAAATTCAAGGTGAGCCCATCTGCCGGTAAGGTCATGGGCTCTGATTTTTGGGATGGTAAAGGGGTATTAATGATTCGAGTATCTCGAGCATGGAGCCACTATTACGGGCACATTATACGCCAAACAAATAGCAACATTGCGCAATGAGATCCGCGAAAAACGGCGAGGTAAACTCTCGAAAGTTGTGCTGTTCCACCAGGACAATGCCCCGGCACACAAGTCCGCCGTTGCAATGGCTGCAATTCGTGATGCTGGGTTCGATATCCTTAAGCATCCTCCGTATTCACCAGATCTCGCTCCCAGTGATTTCTACCTATTTCCGAGATTGAAACAATACCTGAGAGGCCAGAAATTTGAAGACGACGACGCGGTAGTCGCTGCAGTACAAGATTTTTTAAGTACTCAAGATGAGACCTTTTTTAAAAATGGAATTTTAAGTTTAGAAAAAAGATATACTAAGTGTATTATGCTAAAAGGTGACTATGTCGAAAAATAATATGACATTTAGTAAAAGTTGTTTATAACATACTCATTCTCACTTTTTATTGAACGCCCCTAGTATGATAGTTATGTTTATGCTAGCTACCAAATGTTAGTCTATCATTTGGTAGCATGGTGAACGGTTGCCGTACTCCGAAGAATGGACTCTGCTTGAGTTCGAAACGCTTTTGTGCAGTTTGGTGGTGGTGGTAGTTGTTTGTGTGATTTATGTGTATTCGTACAGTGTGGAGGTGGAGGAACTGCAAATACGCACATTCCTTGCATAAACGGAACTATCATAAGGTCGGGGGACTCGCGGGTGAGCAAAGTAATTGTTTCAGTTCATTGATATCCTCCGCAATGTAACGCCTCATTCAATAAGTAATTCCTCCCATCTCCATTTTACCAGCAGACATGCAGGCGCGGAGGGGAAATCTTCAACCTTTATGTGGTTAGTATTCCACTGGCCCGCACGAAGTGGTTCGCTTTATCTTTCCCAATACGACCTACAAAGGAATGGAATTCGTTCCCATTGTCTGTATTTGCATATAGATACCTACAACCTAGGGCTCTTTAACGACCGCTTTAGCCTAGCTGGTAGTGACCCTGCCTACGAAGCAAGAGGTCCTGGGTTCGAATCCCGGTAAGGGCATTTATTTGTGTGATGAGCACGAATATTTGTTCCTGAGTTATGGATGTTTTCTATGTATTTAAGTATTTATTTATCTATATAAGTATGTTTATCGTCGTCTAGTACCCATAGTACAAGCTTTGCTTAGTTTGGGACTAGGTCGATTTGTGTAAGATTGTCCCCTAATATTTATTAAGCTTCAGTGATAGGCTGTTACTGAACCAGTGAGGTACACTTTTAGCCTCATTCTGCACTTTTCACTAGGTGAGATAGAGAGGTCAATCACGGGTCAGTTTTATTTAAAAAAAAATCTCTTCAATCACCCCAAGTGACAGGTCAAGAGCAAATACAGTCGACAGCAAAAAGATGCATCCACTTTTTTGCCTTACACCATTGAAATATGTTGAAATTTATACATATCCTTGCGGCAAACCACCATCTGGGGGCCATACGATAAGACAACATAAGAGAAGAGAACGGGGATGACGTAATGGCGGACACACGTGGCCACTGCGTTATTATTATAAGGATCAGATTAGGTCTGGTCTGGCTTCGTAACTTCAGAGTAGAGTTAATGGCGTACAGTGGAACAGTTTCAGGATTGGCAGCACCACGCCATTGTACAGCCAGCTGCACAGATAAGGTATCCCTCTTTAACGGCGGGTACCTTTTCTTTGGAGCTGACCGCATTCCAAGCGTACTTCTCGACCGTAAGTCAGTCACCTTTCTACCAGAAATGTGCTATGCAGCTATATATGCTGCGATGCTATGTTCTTTGGCCCTGGCTTCCACATGCCACACGCCGTCGGTCGCGGGTGCGTGACGTTTCAGAGAAACCACCCTCAAACATTCCCGAGCAAAACATTCGAACGTCGTCGTCGCGGACACGCGTCGGTCACCGGTCGCCGGCGGCGGGTGGTCAGAGAAACCAGGGCCTTAGCAGTTCGTATTAGCAAAGTTGAAGCTAACCGCTTCGCGCGGACCAGTGGAATACTAACCACATAAGGATGACGCTCCCCTCGCCTGGTAAAATGGACACGGAGGCATTAAATCACGTAATGCCTGCGTTTCTCACCAAAATGTATCCGATAAAAACAGACAAGCAAGCAAGTCTACGACGGTGTTCGAGGCTTTGTAGCCTGCTTCCGATCGACGCACGTCGTGCAGTTTCGACCTATCATCGTACCTATTTGATTATTATAATACGTTACTAGTTCTAACTGATGGCTTCACCCACGTAGAAATACCTTCAATATACATTTACAATCTTCTAGTAGGGGCTGAAACAAAGGTTTTGTTACCATTTTTAAAGCACACCGTTCGCTCGGACATCGTATGTAGTAGTAAAAGTGCTAAAAGGCCAATTCGGTTACAATGAGTTTTATGTACATTATTTTTCTGGGTCGTTCCACGTAAGTTTCATAGTAGTCAGAGCGTTGGCTCTTTAGAACAATGTAAATTTGAGGAAATGCGTTAGCCGGAAAAAAAATTTGATAGAAAAACCTTAAAAAAAATATTGAAAAAAAAAACCTTTAAAGTTTAATTTTCCAAAAGTAGCATTTTCGCGCTTTAGCACTTTTACCTTTCCTCTGTCGACATTAATTTTATTAATGGCAAGTATGGCAACACAGTCTCGTGAGAATAAGCAACTATGTACAGGGTTATTTTTAATTCACTGACATCCTCTTAACCCTAAATTCCTATCACTCAAACAAATGTTTTTTGTTTTACGACTTTTTAAAATGAAGCACTTTTTTTCCCATACAAATACACACAGTATCGTAAAAATAAGACGAAATCTCAAATTTTCGAAACGTTATTACACCAAAAATATTAAGTTATGACAAAAACCGTAAAACAAAAAACATTTGTTTATGTGGTAGGAGTTTCTGGTTAAAAGTGTAAGATTGAATTTTAAATTAGTGCATACGATAAATAAAAGGAGGGTATTTGACTTGTTTGCAATACTACCTGCAACTATGATATAATACAGGCGGCCATCTTGACGGAGTCTCAGTTCTTGTTCGAGTGTCAGCGAATCAAAAGGTAACTCTGTGATCGTAATTAAAATTGCTAAGATTCTTATAACGGCGTTTTACTTTGCTACATGTTAATTGGTGATAAGCTTACAGTTCAGAAGTGGGATGAAACAGGATTATTTTTGTATAATCTAACACGTCCGCAGTAGTTATTCGCATAAATTAAAGGATAAATTTTTGTTTATTTCCTTATAGCTTGTACGCTTAACAGTGCATTGGATTACATGTAAAAAAAATAATAAGTAATTACAGTGGTAATAACTTTTTCCCTCTCTCGCGATTACAGTTGAATCTGAATGGCGGATAATCGGAGTGGAGTCGACGAGCGTGAGCCGTCGTTCGTGTACGTTCCACGAGCGGAGCGCAGCGACGAGATGCCAGCAACGCCAGCGCGCAGGCGCAGCGAAACGCGTCGCTCGTGTAAGCAGCGCAGGAGGAGCCGTACGAGAGCGCGGTGCTCGCGAGAATCGCGTGCTCGTTCGCGGTCGTCGAGGGGCTCTTCGGAATCCAGCAGGCGCGCACGGCGCCCGCGACGGAGGTCGAGGAAGCGGCCGCGCAGCCGACGTGAACCGAGTCCACAGCGTGCAAGTAAGCGGCGCCGTCGGGCAACCGTGAGCGTTTCTAGTTCGTGTAGTAGTGTCGATACTAGTGCCAGTCGACACAAGCGTTATGCTAATAGAAGTGGTTCAGATAAAAATAACGCTTGTGTCGAAAGCCTGTCATTAAAAGATGTCATGGAATTAATTAAGTCACTACCCTCTTCTACTTCTCAATCTCAAAATCACTTTTCAATGAATGCTAATGCCGTCCCGGAGTTCGACCCGGCTTGCAAAGAGCAAACTATTGACACGTGGATTAGTAAAGTAGAAGAGTGTTCAAAATTGTATCAATGGTCGGAAACTCAAATGATTCATTATGCCTTACCGAAATTGGGAGGCGTGGCAAAAATTTGGTATCAGGGTTTACCGTCGATTAATAATACATGGACAGAGTGGAAGGAGAAACTTGTCAAAACTTTTCCAAACGTACAGGACTATTCACGGCTTTTACATGAAATGTTGGACCGGAAGGCAAGGCATAACGAATCATTGGAAACATACTTTTACCATAAGATGAATTTATTAAATAGATGTAAAATATTTGGCAAGGATGCGGTAGATTGCATTATAGACGGATTAGAGGATAGAGGAATGAGATTAGGTGCTCAAGCCGCGAATTACTCAGAGCCTGAACACGTTCTAGCTTATTTCAAATCCATTAAGATGGAAGACAGTAGGGATAAACGACCCATCTCCTTTAAGAAACCAAGTGACATCATAAACGACAAAGCCAAACCTAGTTCTATAAGGTGTTTTAACTGTAATGAAATGGGCCACCCAAGTTTTAAGTGCTCTAAGCCTTTATTAACATGTACAATTTGCAAAAGGTTAGGTCACCAGAGTTCTAATTGCAGGCGGTTGGTTAGGGACAATAATGATGCAAATAAAAACCGTGACACCGTAAAATCAGTTTCTGAAGTTAAACTAGCAGGTATTTTAGATAAGAAATATGTTCTACCTCTAACGGTTAACGGGTTATTTAAGACCTGTTATGTAGATCTTGGCAGTCAATGTACAATGATTAGGTATAGTGACTTTAAAGAATTAGGCATTGATTATTGCACCAACGAGTTGCCGTCTTTGAAAGGTTTCGGAAATTCCTTCATTGATCCCGTAGGAAAATGTACGGTACATTTGAAAGTACAGTCGGTAGAAGCTTCGGTGGAAGCGCTTATAGTCCCAGATCCTTTGCTTAAGCACCCAATTCTGTTGGGGCATACGTTTACAGAGCAGGCAGGTATTATTATCATAAAGACCGACGAACACCTAATCTTACAAAAAAAACCCGAGTTCCCTCAAAATCAAGTTCATAAAAAAATAAAATTAATTATTAGTGCCGACGTTAGTGTAAGCTATATAGAATCGATACCTGTCGACGTTAATATAGACTACAATTGTAAAGTGTATGTCAGAGAATCTATAAGAAATATTGGCGATCAGAGATACTATATTTTACCGGGTTTTTATTCAATAGCTAAAGGAAAAGGATGCGTATTGGTCTTAAACTTAGATTCCACGGCGGTAACATTTCAAAAAGGGCAATTGTTAACAAGGGGGTGCAGTTTCAGTGATGAGGGTAGTTTGGAAGTTTGTAAAGTAGAAGTTGAATTAAGTGAATCGTTATCAAGCAATTTAAAAACAGGTGAAGGGTTACAGGATGAAGATAGAAAAAAGTTAGAACTATTGTTGCAAAAATATAAAACTTGCTTTTCGTTCAATTTTACAGACTTAGGATTGACTAATTTAAATGAAATGACCATTACCTTAAAAGATAATGCCCCGGTGGTATACAGACCATATAGGCTAGCTTATTCGGAAAGAAATAAAGTCAAAGAAATGATTCAAGAAATGTTAGACTGTGGCATAATAACTGAGTCATCTTCCTCTTACGCAAGCCCGATTATATTGGTTCAAAAGAAAACGGGGGAGAAACGGCTATGCGTAGATTATAGGGCGCTCAACGCTAAAACGGTCAAAGAACATTACCCCCTGCCGCGGATAGACGACCAAATAGACCAGTTAGGAGGTTATGATTATTTTATTACCCTAGACCTAGCTTCTGGTTATTACCAGATTCCCATCGCTCCATCATGTCAGGATAAAACCGCTTTTGTCACGCCGGATGGTCAGTACCAATTCACTCGTATGCCATTTGGCCTGGCAAATGCGCCGTCAGTTTTCCAGAAAACCATTAATAATATGCTCAAAACCATAAAAAACAAAGAAGCATACGCATTTATGGACGATATTATTATTCCTGCAAAAAGTGTTGATCAAGGGATGGAGAGATTGGAAACTGTTTTAAAATTAATTAAAGATGCAGGACTAACATTAAAATTATCCAAATGTAATTTTTTTTGTAAAAAAATTGATTATCTTGGTTTCGAAATAAGCAAAGAGGGTGTAAGGCCAGGTTTGAGAAAGACAGAGGCAGTTGACAATTTTAAGCAGCCGACTAACCAGCACGAGGTACGACAATTCATAGGTTTAGCGAGTTTTTTTCGTCGTTTTGTTAAAGACTTTGCGATTGTAGCTAGCCCTCTGACCCAATTATTAAAAAAAAATAGTAAATGGGAATGGGGCACAAAACAAATACAAGCGTTTGATTCCTTAAAGACTGAGCTTATAAAAAGACCAGTACTAGCTCTATACGACCCGAACGCTAGGATTCAAATACATACTGATGCATGCAAAACCGGCATTGCAGGTATGTTGTTACAAGAGGATGACAAGGGCAGGTGGAGGGCAGTTTCTTACTATAGCAGACAGACTACTTTAGAAGAGCAAAAATATCATTCTTTCGAGCTCGAAACCTTAGCAGTAATCGCGTCTTTACATAGATTTCGCGTATATATTTTAGGCGTCAAATTTACTATAGTAACCGACTGCAGTGCCTTGCGCACAACACTGTCAAAAAGAGACATGATTCCTCGCATTTGTAGGTGGTGGTTACAAATGCAGGAGTATGATTGTAGCATTGAATATCGGCCCGGGGCCCGCATGAGTCACGTAGATGCCTTAAGTCGAAATGCTATACCGATAACGGAGGAACCCGAGCCAATATTTGATGTGCTGACAGTTGAAACTGAAGATTGGCTATCCACTATTCAGGAAGTTGATGAGGAAGTTCAGCATATTAAACGTGTATTACAAGACCCCGAAACTCCTAAAGTAGTGGATATCCATTCGAATTATCAATTAAAGAATGGAAAGGTTTATAGAGTTGTAGATGGCCAACTGAGGTGGTTAGTCCCTCGAGGGGTACGATGGCAATTACTTAAAAAGAACCACGATGAACTTGGTCACTTTGGTGTAGAGAAAACTCTAGATAAGCTCAGATCGCTTTATTGGTTCCCCAAAATGAACAAGTTCGTCAGTAAGTACGTAAAGTCTTGTCTAGAATGTGCCTATTATAAAACTCCAGCGGGAAAGAGGCAGGGTATGCTTCATCCGATTCCAAAAATTAATGAACCGTTCCATACTGTACATATGGACCATTTAGGGCCGTTCGTTAAAAGTAAATCTAAAAATACCTATTTGCTTGTACTTGTCGACGCTTATACCAAATACATTTCACTATATGCAGTAAAGAACACTAAAACCAAATCCACGATTAAAGTACTTAATAATTATATTAGCCTCTTCGGTATACCTAGCCGTTTGATTAGCGATAGAGGAACCTCTTTCACTAGTAAGTGCTTTAAAGAATTTGTTACAAAATTAGGCATACGACACGTTTTAAATGCAGTCTCTACCCCAAGAGCGAACGGCCAGGTAGAGCGATATAATCGCACGATTTTATCTTCTCTCTCTGTAAAAAATCATAATAAGGAAGAAAATGAATGGGACAAACATTTAGAGGAAATTCAATTAGGATTAAATACTACACTCAATAAGGCAATAGGTAAAAGTCCAGCAGAAGTATTATTTGGAATGAGGTTGAAAACAAAAGGTGACGCTATAGTAGCATCCTTATTAGATATTGAAGACTCTAGCAGACCTTCACTTAATGACGTTAGGGATGAAGTTGATTTGAGAATTGACGAGGAACAGCAAAAGAACAAGGATAGATTTGACAGACATAGGAAAGTTGCGAATAAGTACAAGGTAGGTGACTTGGTCAGGGTCATAAGAGAAGTTACTAGTAATGATGGTAAATCAAGAAAGCTCCTTCCCAAGATACAAGGTCCTTATAGAGTTAGTAAGGTATTAGATAAGGATAGGTATTTGGTCGAGGATACACCATTGACGCGAAAGCAAAACCGAAGGTATGAGGCAGTTATTTCCGTGGATAAAATATTTCCATGGGTGTCGTTTACTCAGGATGGGGTATATTCTGAAAATGAACAGTCTGATAGCAATGAGGAAGTAAATTAGATATATGAATAACTAGACAGTATCGGAAAAAGTAAAGGAGAATAGCAATATTTATTTAAGTTATTAGAACTAGTCTAGGATGCGTTGATTATGACTAGAATAAGTGAATGTTGAACTAATTATAATAATGATATTGACAGATTGATGATAATGAACTTTAAGGAACTTGATACAATTTTTTTGATAGGATATGATGGAATTATTGATTGTCTGAACTAATGATGTGATACATGTATTGTTGATGAACCTGAAATGATAATGATAAACGATGAATGGGATATGAAGGTATAAATATGAATTGAGGTGATAATTATGATGAAATGAGAGAGGTTTCACTCTCAAAGGATAAATCAACACACAAAGGAGTCTTACGACAATTGGGAGTGTGTTTGATTTTACATGATTTGTGTTTGCGCAATGAGGTCATAGAACCAAGGATTGGAGCGCATAGAAAATAAGTATCTAGTTTATTTAGCGTAATAATTTTTCAATTATTGTTTAGTAATTTTTAATTGGTGGAACAATTATGTTATTAAGATGGCCGAACTAATATATATGTATTAAAAATATAGACTCAGATTTGTATACCAGATATTGTATTTTTTTAGTAGAGTACATTTTTTCAATTGTTTTTATTCTTCTTAAATAAGAAAGTGGAGTTGTGAAAACTCTTACCAAGCATGATGTATTGAGTATACAATAAGAATATTACTTGTCACATAGTTCATGATTTTGGCATCTTGGTGTAGGTACAACTCGTTATTACTTTTGAATTATGTTAGCGACACTTTATGTATAACGTGAAATGTTCAAATGTGATCAATTATTAGTTAAAAGTCAGAGTCTGATTAGATTAATATTTTTATGTATAATACTAGTTCCAGCCAACGTACGTAGGTAGTTGATGTTTGAAAAATACTATAACGAAGGGACTCCGTTATATCAGAATGGCCGACTGTAAGATTGAATTTTAAATTAGTGCATACGATAAATAAAAGGAGGGTATTTGACTTGTTTGCAATACTACCTGCAACTATGATATAATACAGGCGGCCATCTTGACGGAGTCTCAGTTCTTGTTCGAGTGTCAGCGAATCAAAAGGTAACTCTGTGATCGTAATTAAAATTGCTAAGATTCTTATAACGGCGTTTTACTTTGCTACATGTTAATTGGTGATAAGCTTACAAAAGGATGCTAGTGAATTACAAATAACCCTGTATATGGTCTCGCCGGAAGATCAGCGCTGGCTCCACCCCAGGAGTCCGCATTTATGCTGAGGCGGGACCTTTTCCGCACACTTTTTAATATATTTTTTTTAATTATTTATTATTATTATCTAGCCTGGATTGATGTCCCACTGCTGGGCAATTTTTTATTTTTTTTTGTTTGCTTGTTTATTGTTTATCTTAGGTTTTAATAGTAATAATTGTTTGTGTTTTAAGTGTGTGAAATAAACTTTTTTTCTTTCTTTCTTTCTTTCAACTAAAATTACCCCATACCAACTAATTGAATCCTTTAGACAACAGCGCCACCTTAAACTGTAAAAGTAAATTTGTGTCTTAAACCCACGCTTCATGAAAAAAAACATCGGCAATTTTATGGATATCTTTATTGGCGTTTTTATTGCAATGCCGTAAGACTAGTAATGCTGCGTTCCAGTTGTATTCGGCTCGGAAGTAATACATATCTGTCATCTCTGACTTGTGATTGCGTATGGTTTATTTACATTTCTTTTAGACGCTATTGGCCGTTCGTTGCACAACGTTTATTGCTGTTGTAGAGTTGATGAAAGTGAAATTTTTATTTGATTTTAATTGTGACTGTCATTGTAGGTACGTAAGCAGCGAATCATGATACATTCAACTGCATCGAAATGTTAGGAGCTCATCATAGGTAATCTTGGTCTACATTATCCTAGTAGTAGTAGGTAGTAGGTAGGTAGCCTAGTGGTTTGACCTAGCCTTTCAAGCAGAGAGGGTCGTTGGTTCGAGTCCGGGTTCCCACCTCTGTTTTTTTTGGAATTTATATGCGAATTTACCATGAGCTCTACGGTGAAGGAATCATGCACAGACCGGTGATGAAATTCAGTGGTGTGTGTGAAGTTCTCAATCCGTACTGGGCCCGAGTGGGAACTACGGCCCAAGCACTCTCATTCTGAAAGGAGATATATTGCAGTTTGGATGGCAACAAAATAGAAGCACAAAAAGACGTATTCAAATTATTTTTTGACCAGAACTTATTTAAAACTCCATTCGTGTACTGTAATTGTTTTATTCACGAACTTTTTTCGTCTTATAACCAGTGTGTTAAGTTAACTTTACCAAAATAAAACAACTGACCCGGTTGACCTTGTTTTAAAGTGGTTATTAATCATGAGCATGACAATCTTTTGTAAACAACGAACTACACAACTCAACTACTTGTCCAGTGGCGGTCAGCATTCGAACAAATTAATACTGTTTTCCGTAGACTCCACTCGGGGTCCGTAGACTCCACCTTTTGGCCCCATAGGCCCGTGCCCACCCACTTGTGACACTGTGTAAGTATCCTCTACCCTCATCCTCGTCCGCGTAATACCGAACTACCCTCATCTCCTGTACTCTGATTCATTTATTTCAGATTGAAAATTAAAATTATATTCAGCATTCCAAATGTCACAAATATAAAGAATTCACAAAAAGATCGTCAAAAGAATTTAAAAAAAAAACATAAATGAAAAATACATTAGTATAAAATGTCACAAGAATAACATTAAAAACAATAAAAGTGTAATAAAACAAAAATGTCAATAAAAATATTAAATCACATAATGTGTGAATGTCAAAGAAATTTAGAACCACAACATAAAAATGATAAATGAATAATATTAATTCACATAATGTGCTCTTCAAATATTTTTTTTACAAAAACGGTAAAGTGCTCGGTTTTATCATTAAAGATTTAAATAGGCACATAATTAAGCTTATATTTAAAATTATCACTACGCATAAAAATTAATCATTATTATCTATAAAGTAGGTAACGCAGTGGACATGTGTGTCCCCGCCTTTTGTAGTTACCAATTTTTTCCACAAAATTTCTTTGAATTTAAAGTTTTTCTGCTTTAAAATATTAAATTTAGTTATTTCAGTTTTCATATAAGTTATTTACACTTGAAAAAAATCACCAGGTATGCCTTATATTTCACGAAAGATTAATGGTTACTTAAAAGTAGAATGGCCCACCTTATGAATACTTTTTCTCAGTCGCTATACTCTTGTCACTTGTCCGTTGTCCTGCTCGTCGTGGATATGAAATGTGGTGTCTCCTTTCCTTCCATGCCGCATTGCTGGAGTCTTCAGTTTGTAGTTGGCAATAAAGAGCGCTCTCACTCTTACATCAGCGGCCCGTATTGTCTAACGCTCGAAACTTGTAATAGCATTCTCCATCTCTGTCTGCCCTCGTGATAAACCGTGTGACAGAGAGAAGTGGTGCAAACGATTGTGATTCCGTGTGTCAGGCAATAAGGCCTCAAGGAAGTACTCATAACCGACGAGCTTGTATGAAAAGCTGCTAGGGTGTGTGTAATCGATGCGATAAAGGCTGTAAGAATGGTATTTGGCATTCCGTGTCGGGAGAATTCATATCGATACTAACTAATGTTATTAATGCGAAAGTGTGTCTGTCTGTCTGTTACCTCTTCAAGCTTAAATCGCTGAACCAATTTAGATGAAGTTTTGTATGGAGATAGTAGTAGTAGACTCAACTCTAGCAAGGACATAGAATAGTTTTATCCCGGAAAACTGCATAGTTCCCGCGGGATAGCATAAACGAAGCGGGTAACATAGTGTTGTAAAGAACTCAAGTATTTTAGTCTTCATTTCGAGACTTGAGTAGATTTTCAAGACTATAGGACTTGTTAGTCACATGAGTTCGAGTCTTCTAAGTCCTTTCGAGTTTTTTAAGTTCTTTGAGTTAGATGAGTCATGAACTTGAGTTGGTGTATTTTAAATATTATAATAGGTAATACTGGGTGATTTTATATCTTCATCCATATTTATTCACTAATCTGATTGAAAATAAATCGCACAATAAAAATTAGTAACAATTTAATTGCATTAAACGCAAATAACCTAATCATGAGTTCTTTTAATAAAAAGACTCAGTCTTGAGTTCTTTTTGGCAGGACTCAAGTCTTTTTACAAAAGACTCCAAATTCTGAAGGACTTGAGCTCTAAGTATTATTTATATAGGGTTATTTGTAATTCACTAGCATCCTTTTAACCCTAAACTCCTACCACTTAAACAAATGTTTTTTGTTTTACGGCTTTTGTCATAACTTAATATTTTTGGTGTAATAACATTTTGAAAATTTGAGATTACCTCTTATTTTTACGATACTCTGTGTATTTGTATGGGGAAAAAAGTGCTTCATTTTAAAAAGTCGCAAAACAAAAAACATTTGTTTGAGTGATAGGAATTCAGGGTTAAGAGGATGTCAGTGAATTACAAATAACCCTGTATTTATAAAAAAAAAAGAAATAAATAAATAAATATCACGGGACAATTCACACCAATTGACGTAGTCCCAAAGTAAGCTAAGCAAAGCTTGTGTTATGGGTACTAGGCAACGGATAAACATACTTATATAGATAGACTAGCTTTTGCCCGCGACTCCGTCCGCGTGAAATTAGTAATTTGGGCAGCTTATTTTTTTATCCAATTTGCTTTTTCATCAATTATGGCTCTTCTTAGATCCTTCCGGAAGAAGTGAAACTTCATAATAAACCAACCCGCTCCCAATCCGCCCCCAACCCGCTCCTAACCCACCCCCAACCCCCCCTCAACTCGCTCTCAACCTGCCCCCAACCCGCTCCCAACCCGCCCCAACCCGCTCCCAACCCGCTCTCAACCCGCCCCTAACCCGCTCCCAACCCGCCCCCAACCCGCCCCCAACCCGCTCCCATAGCGCCCCCAACCCGCTCCTAACCCGCCCCCAACCCACTCCCAACCCTCCTCCAACTCGCTCTCAACCCGCCCCAACCCGCTACTAACCCGCCCCCAACCCACTCCCAACCCGCCCCAAACTCGCTCTCAACCCGCCCCCAACCCGCCCCCAACCCGCTACCAACCCGCCCCCAACCCGCTCCCAACTCGCCCCCCCACCCGCTCCCAACCCGCCCCCAACCCGCTCTCAAGCTGCCCCCAGCCCGCTCTCAACCCGCCCCCCCCACCCGCTCCCAACACGCCCTATCTAACTGGACTATCTTAACACTGAAAGAATTTTCCAAATCGGAGCAGTAGTTCCCGAGATATAGAAGTTTTACTTCAAAACCCCAGATTTGGAAACATTCTTCCGCTCCGCTCCGCTCCTATTGGTGTTAGCGTGATGATATATAGCCTATAGTCTTCCTCGATAAATGGGCTATCTAACATTGAAAGAATTTTTCAAATCAGAGCAGTAGTTCCTGAGATTAGCGCCTATAGAAGTTTTACTTCAAAAACCCCCGATTTTGAAACATTCTTCCGCTCCGCTCCGCTCCTATTGGTGTTAGCGTGATAATATATAGCTTATAGCCTTCCTCGATAAATGGGCTATCTAACACAAATAATTTTTCAAATCGGAGCAGTAGTTCCTGAGATTAGCGCGTTTAAACAAACAAACAAACAAACAAACAAACAAACAAACAAACTCTTCAGCTTTATATATTAGTATAGATATATACTTAAATACATATTAAACATCCAAGACCTGAGAGCAAACATAAGTATTTTTGATACAAATATCTGCCCCGACACGGGAATTGAACCCGGGACCTCAAGCTTCGTAGTCAGGTTCTCTACCCACTAGGCCATCTGGTCGTCAAAACCTCGACCTCGGACTCGAGTCTTCAAAAATAGCTCATGTTTTATTAAATAAGACTCCAAGACTCGAGTTTCTTACAACACTAGGGCAACAGCTACTATACTACGAGTATATGTATATAATAATAGCATTTGTGTCGTTAGTTGAAATTCAAGTTTGTCTACGTCGATGCGAAGTTTCGGTTTTATTAATATGGCTAAAGCCGTGGGTCGATCCGGTTGCGTTTTATCAGTCATTGATATTTAGCATGCAACTTACGAGAGGTATTGGTTGATTGAGGGATATTGATGATGAGTAGACATCGGATTATATGCACTATCAAAATGTCAAAATATGCATGCAAATATGCACTAAAAAAGAAAGGACGAAATATGCACAATCAAAAACCATTTATTGAACTTATATACGATTATTTTCACAATAACATATTTTTCCATATTTTCTGCAGCAAACTTGCGACGTCTGTCAGTCACTTAATATTAATTTATAGGCTGAAAATGACCTTTCAAGTCTTTCAACGTGAACTGACGTTACCAGACAGAACTTGATGTTTGGCGCCATTTCTGCAGAGACTTCTTCAGGCAGAGTTTGTTCGGTGCCGTTGATAAATGCATCAATTTACGGCATAATACAACACGCCTAACACGAATAACTACTGAAATAAGTACTGTCAGTGAAAAAGTACTAAAATATACAATAACGTTGCAAAAATAGAATTATATGCATTTGCATATGCAAACATGCAAATGCATATACGAGGGGCGTTCAATATAAAGTGAGAATGAGATGCAAACTCTTTTAATATTACGAAATTAAATACTGGCCGGTAAAGCTAATCTATCTAGCTGATTGCTATGAAAAAAAAAACTAACTGTCTTTTGTTTAAAAAAATATACGGTAATTTCTTTGCAATGTTATTGAGTACGTTAGCGAAAATGGAGAAAATTGAACTGCGCGCCGTTATCAAATACTTGTATTTTGAAAAATTTTTCTACGGACCAAGTTAATTTGGATTTGCGGGACACTTTACGGTCTAATGCTCCTCCGTATTCGACAGTCGCACGTTGGTGCGCCGAATTTAGACGTGGAAGAACATTGACAATGGACGACCCCCGTTACGGACGCCCTACTACAGCAGGAACTGAAGAAATTGTGAAAAAAGTCAAAAACTCAGTTTTGGCGGATCGTCGTGTCACAGTTCGTTTTATTGCTGAAAATGTAAAGATTTCAACGGGGAGCGTGCATAATATTTTACATGAACGCTTGGGTATGAAAAAGGTATCTGCGTTGGGTACCAAGAATGCTTACTGACACGCAAAAACAAACTAGACTAGAGATTTGTCAAGAAGCTTTGAACCTGATGCAGCAAGACCGGGAACTTTTTTTGGCACGATTTATAACAATGGACGAAACATGGCTCCATCATTACGACCCTGAAACGAAACTGCAGTCTATGACATGAAAAAGGCCATCATCTCCAACTCCGAAGAAATTCAAGGTGGGCCCATCTGCCGGTAAGGTCATGGGCTCTGTTTTTTGGGATGGTAAAGGGGTATTAATGATTGAGTATCTCGAGCATGGAGCCACTATTACGGGCACTTTATACGCCAAACAAATAGCAACATTGCGCAATGAGATCCGCAAAAAACGGCGAGGTAAACTCTCGAAAGTTGTGCTGTTCCACCAGGACAATGCCCCGGCACACAAGTCCGCCATTGCAATGGCTGCAATTCGTGATGCTGGGTTCGATATCCTTAAGCATCCTCCGTATTCACCAGATCTCGCTCCCAGTGATTTCTACCTATTTCCGAGATTGAAACAATACCTGAGAGGCCAGAAATTTGAAGACGACGACGCGGTAGTCGCTGCAGTACAAGATTTTTTAAGTACTCAAGATGAGACCTTTTTTAAAAATGGAATTTTAAGTTTATAAAATAGATATACTAAGTGTATTATGCTAAAAGGTGACTATGTCGAAAAATAAAATGACATTTAGTAAAAGTTGTTTATAACATACTCATTCTCACTTTTTATTGAACGCCCCTAGTAATCCGATGTCTAATGATGAGATGTAAAAGTTTTTATTCACAACTGAATGGCGGTGTTACGAAACAAACGCCTGAGCTCTGACTGGATCTGTTTGAATCAAAAACATATTATCTTAAGCCTCACTTGAAGAAATATTTAGCAATGATAATGACACCTCAATTACGCAGTATACAGACCTACAGCTATGACTAACGCAGGTTTTTATTGATCAGAGGAAATCACAGTTTACGACCGAGCTTGAGTGTGTTTAAATAGAAACAGGTTTTGCGCTAACATTGTGTCCACTTACATACATTATAATATATTTACAGCTAGTTTTGTGAGGAGGAATCCGTGGTGAAATTATTGCCATTTGTCGTTTGTCAATATGACAGTTTTACCATTTGAATGTTAGTTTCCTTCAGAGCATTTCTTAACATGCATAAAATATCATGTCATTCGGAATTCTTACACTTAGGATGCTTTTTCACTAGTTATGTGCTATTCTACGCTATGGATGCATTTGATATCCACAAATCATATTCACTGGGCCACATAGCACTGGTGGAAAGGGGTCAACTAATGTTTTTAGGGTTCCGTAGTCAACTAGGAACCCTTATAGTTTCGCCATGTCTGTCCGTCTGTCTGTCTGTCTGTCCGCGGCTAAGCTCAGAGACTGTTAGTACTAGAAAGCTGTAATTTGGCATCAATATATATATCAGTCACGCCGACAAAGTGATTGAATAAAAAAAAGTAAAAATATACTATAGGCGTAAAGTGGGGGTGATTTTTTGTTTCTCGGCTAACCCTATAGTGTGGGGTATCGTTGGATAGGTCTTTTAAAATCATTGCGGGGTTGCTAACATGATTTTTATATTCAGTGATCTGTTTGCGAAATATTCAACTTTAAAGTGAAAATTTTCATTAAAATCGGCCGTCCCCCCCTCTAAAATCTAAACTGTTGGGTGGAAAAATTTGAAAAAATTCAGAAGTGTAGTAAATATATCAAATTTACTAGGAAAATTATAGCGGCTAAGATTACTTGGAAATTATTTGTAGTTTAAGAGTAAATAGTAGCCTAAGGTATAAAACATACTTAAACTTGGATGAATCCGTACACACACGAAATCCTTAGAAAAATATTACTTGATTTTTTCGTAATGGCTACGGAACCCTACCTTGGGCGTGTCCGACACGCTCTTGGCCGGTTTTTTTTATATGGAAAGAGACTGGCTGGATGGATGCTATGGATGGGTCATCAGGATTTTCCTAGAGCGGCTACATAGCTTACCAGCTTAGCATTAGTGAGAACATAAATTAATTTCGTAGCATTTATAGCTGCATAGGACATCTCTGTACCTCTATCATATAAAATAAATAAATAAATAAATATCATGGGACAATTCACACCAACTGACCTAGTCCCAAAGTAAGCTAAACGAAGCTTGTGTTATGGGTACTAAGCAACGGATAAACATACTTATATAGATAGATACATACTTAAATACATATTAAACACCCAAGACCCGAGAATAAACATTCGTATTTTTCATATTTAATTAAATATCTGCCCGACACGGGAATCGAACCCGGGACCTCAAGCTTCGTAGTCAGGTTCTCTAACCACTAGGCCATCTGGTCGTCTAAAAAACCATGAGTTTACACTAGTTTACGTGACCGTACTCGCTAGCGACGGCGTAAATTATTTGTATGGAGAATTGTACAGCACCTCTAGCGGTCACTTACGGAAGTACAATTCTCTATACAAATCATTTACGCCGTCGCTAGCGAGTACGGTCACTGTGAACCAGTGTAAACTCCTGGTAGAGGTACAGTCGACTACAAAAAAATCGATACGGCCAAAGTTACAAAAATATGTATACACGACCTTAATGTTAAGTCAATAAAGGTGTGTATACATATCTTTGTAACTTTGGCGGTATCGATCTTTTTGTAGTCGACTGTACTGTTGGAAAAGTATCCGTAAGCGTTCCGTACCACAGAAATAATATTATTTCTGTGGTTCCGTATCTATAGCGTGCGAACGAAACCCTATTTATTAAAGTCGCTACAGTGTATGTCAAGAACCGTAATAGATAGTTGAAATTCTTATGTGTATTTCTATTGCCGCTAAAACTAATAATAGGAATGAAGGGGGTGGGATCCCAACCAACTAATACAAAAATACTCATCATCATCTCAGCCGAAAAACGTCCACTGCTGGACATAGGCCTCCCGCAAGGCTCGCCATACAGATCGGCCCTGCGCCATCCGCATCCAATGCGTTCCCGCCACCTTCTTCAGGTCGTCGCTCCATCTTGTTGGAGGCCTACCTACACTGCGTCTTCCGGTCCGCGTAAATTTTGCTTAGAAGCAGAACATCTACAAATTTGTACGGAGCCCTCGGTGCGCGAGTCCGACTTGCACTTGGCTGGGTTATTTTCTATTACTTATTACAGTAGATTAATGTGGAGATAGGCCTCATGTCTCTCTCAAGCCAAACTTAATTAAATTCACTATTTAAAAGCTTTTATTTAAGTTTCCCTGTTAGTATGGTCAAATCTTGAAAGTCCAATTTGATAGTGAAAATAAACGGATCACTCACGTCTTAAAACGAGTTTAACTTGACATGTTTCGGGCTAATCCGTAGCCCTTCCTCTCACACGTGCGCACACGCCCACGTGCACGTGCGTGCGTGCCCGCGTGTGTGCACGTTTGGCAGACGCCGTGACGAGCGACTCCGAGAGGAAGGGCTACGGATTAGCCCGAAACAAGTCGACTTAAACTCGTTTTAAGACGTGAGTGATCCGTTTATTTTCACTATGAGTGAGTCTCACGGTAGTTTCATGTTTAAAGTCCAATTTGAAACCACTTTCAGTGGTCGGATTGACTTAAAATTTGGTTTACACAAATCCAGGTTTAGAATTTTAGATGATAATGTAAGTACAATCAACAAAAAGTACAGTCAACAAAAAAGCTTGCAAATCCTCATTTTTTAATGAAGCTCCATCGAGAGTATCGATGATTTCGCTAATGTCGTTGTCGAGATTGAAGAAGAGTCTTACCAATCTTTTTTTTCATTCCCATTTCCGATTTGGGAACTTGTTTTGGCAAAGGTTATTTCGCATAGGACGTGCTGTCCATCCAATTCAAAATCACCCATTGAAACGTCTCGCATATTTTATACAAATTTGATAAAATTATTCTCAGCATAATTAAAACGCTTAACATTCGGGCAACACATTACATTATTCATTAGATTGCCAAATGATTTACCCAAGGAATGTTACCCCACAGGCGGGGTAAACTTCTTCCACCGGCAATACCGCCATCGACCGCAGTCCGCGCGGGGCGGGAGGCGGCCCGCTGTCAAATCGAATTAAGCGAGTACTCCTTGATTTGCTATTATGCGTTTGTTTTACGAAAATAACGTACTAAAATACGCAAAGCACGTTGCTTAGTTTAATTTTACGTTAATAGCAACACGGCGGACGACGCAGTGATGTAAAACCCGATGCTTTTCATGTTGAATGTGCGGCGTTAAAATCCAGTTTCTATTTTTGTTTTGTAACCCAGTTAAACGTAAAACATTGTTTTTACTGTCGTAATGTGCAGCAGCGGCGAGTTTTTTGGCCTTTTCGGACGCTTCAAGTTTTTGTGAAATACTTTTGTGGCGGAATCGAGTGAAAAACCTTTCGAAATTTGGTGCCAACTTAAATACTAAAATTGTCCTACTTAGTGCCAATGATTGTGGAAATAGCTTGAAATTTAAATAGTGGAACGGGCTGTGAGTTTGATTTAAGTACAGCCACAGATATTACATTTTATTGTGCTAATATTCTTAACTGCCAGTGTTATAGACTCTTTGACAGTGTTCTACAGCCACTAACAAGTTTTTAATTACATATTGAGTGATAAAAAAAAATATAGATTGGTTTTACCAGCCAGAACGTTTGAGAAGTGTAATTAAATGTCTTTGAATGTATATTTATTCAAAATAAGTGGCTTAAAATATCCATAGGATCTAAACCTGATTTCTAAAGCCAAACTGAACTTTTTTTAAACTATTCCATTGGTTATGGATGAACATAATGGCCAGTTTGAAGTAACTGGGTTACCGGAGCAAAAAAACCTGCTGTCAAAGTATAGGTTGAAGGATATGTTGTGCTGACAATGAGGAGAGTCTTCGGGGTCTGTTCGGAGAGCTGGTACCTCTGCGGACAGAATGTGAGCTGTTAGCTGTTGATGTTGTCTGTATGTTTGTCTTTTTATTTAATTTATGCATGATACTTGCTTTTTTTGACTAACCTGTCTGGTTTTGTAGATTAGTATGTGTCTTGTGTTTTTTGAATAAAACTTCTTTAGGCACGCTTGACTTGGGGAGTAAGCTGGTGAATGCGTTACGAAAAGTTTCATCGGGCGAGGCAAACGAGGGGGAGGGGTTGGGGGGGTGAAGATAGAAAGAGAGAGAGTAACGTTTGGTATATTACTGTAGACATATATACGTAAATATACATCATATAGATGGAGCTAAAGAAGTTTTACTTCAGTTGTGTGTGTGGTCTAAAGTTAATTTTTTTTTTATAATTTTTTAAACCTCAAGCACCAATTCGAAATGTCTTTTTAGCCAGACAAATGCCTCATGTTTCCAACACACTTGACAATGTATGCCTGTTGTTTTGAGTTTTATGATAGCTACCCATAAATTATGTCACACCTCATTTCCAACAAAGTTTTTACAAGAACAAAATTGAAATTGATATGAAAATAACAAAAGCAAGCGAAGAATAACCAAAATCTTAAGTAAAGAAATAAATAAACTTTAGTCCTAAACTAAGCAAAGCTTGTACTGCAGGTACTAGGCAATGGATAAACATACTGATATAAATAAATACTTATTAAATGTACAAAACTTAAAGACAAAAATTCATACAAGTATTTGCCTCAACCATAGATCCAACCCAAGATCTGAAGCTTCATAGTCAGGTTCTCTAACTACTTTGGCTATTCAATGGCTATTCGCATTTGTAATATTAGTGGGTAATCATTTTTTGAATTGAAAACTTCTTTAGTGGCGTTGTGCACTTTTTGGGATGGGTAAAAAATGCTAAACTCGCGTCAGGGGGGGTTACTACGAAATTCGAAGTTCGAAGTTCGGATCGTGCGGTCCCTCTCACTCTCGTAATAAATACCATTAGCGTGAGCGGAACGGCATGAAACGAAGTTCGAATTTCGCGCTTCGTAGTATAGGGCCAGTATAGACGGGGGGGGGGGTGAGGGGGGTTGTTCGTAAGACGGCACAACGTTAATGTTCAAGTTTTCGCTTCTGCCGGCACTCCCGGAGTGCAACCCGTTGTTTTTTTTTTTTTAAAAGGCCATGGTAGGTAGCCTAATGGTTCGACTTATGGCCTCTCAAGCAGAGGGTTGTGGCGTTGAGCCCGGGCTCGTACCTCTGTGCTTTTCGGAAATTATGTGCGAAATATATTTGAAAATTACCATGAGCTTTATGGTATTAAAGTGAAGGATAACATTGAGAGAAAACATGCACACACAAAGATATTCAATGCATTTGTGTGCTCATAGACTTGTGGGAACTTCAGTTCCCAATCCCCTCTGGGCCCGCGTGGGTACTACCAGGGGGGTTTCACTCCGCAGTTTAGGTATGTTCGGCCGGCGCTCCTCCCGGGAGGAGTATGGCAGTAGGTTGTCGCGCGGCCTTCAGTTCGCACGCTAGCGGCGTCGCGCGTAATTAAGCATCTTTTTAGGGTTCCGTAGTCAACTAGGAACCCTTATAGTTTCGCCATGTCTGTCCGTCTGTCTGTCTGTCCGCGGCTAAGCTCAGAGATCGTTAGTACTAGAAAGCTGTAATTTGGCATGAATATACACATCAGTCACGCCAACAAAGTGGTAAAATAAAAAATAAAAAAATAATTTTTTTTAGGGTACCTTCCATAGACGTAAAGGGGGGGTGATTTTTTTTTCACGACTAATCCTATAGTGTGGGGTATCGTTGGATAGGTCTTTTAAAACCATTGCGGGGTTGCTAACATGATCTTTCTATTCAGCGATCTGTTTGCGAAATATTCAACTTTAAAGTGAAAATTTTCATTAAAATCGAGCGTCCCCCCCCTCTAAAATATAAACTGTTAGGTGGAAAAATTTGAAAAAATTCAGAATGGTAGTAAATATATCAAATTTACTAGGAAAATTATAGCGGCTAAGATTGCTCGGAAATTATTTGTAGTTTAAGAGTAAATAGTAGCCTAAGGTATAAAACATACCTAAACTTGGATGATTCCGTACACATACGAAATCCTTAGAAAAATATTACTTGATTTTTTTTGTAATGGCTACGGAACCCTACCTTGTGCGTGTCCGACACGCTCTTGGCCGGTTTTTTTTCTGTGATTTTTGCAACAAACAATGACGAGAAGGATCACTCTCGAACAAGTCAACTTTAGGTATAAAAACTTTCCTACTCCTGCTGCGTGCACGCGAAATTAAAACTTATCGTATGATACGAGCGTTCATATTCCGTTGGACACCGCTGATCCGAAACCAAGGGCACAGGGTTCCCACTCGCCCATATTTGGTAGGTATATAAATCAAGAAAGATAACAGTGTGTATTAATTCAGTAAACTACCTTTGGTATGTAAGTAAGTTATTTATAATATCGTTTAGAAGTCATTGTTTGTTGCAAAAATCACAG
This sequence comes from Archips crataeganus, assembly GCA_947859365.1. Taxonomy (NCBI): domain Eukaryota; kingdom Metazoa; phylum Arthropoda; class Insecta; order Lepidoptera; family Tortricidae; genus Archips; species Archips crataeganus. The sequence continues at coordinate 8,899,596 of OX402072.1, read as the reverse complement.
AAAAAAAAGATGCTTAATTACGCGCGACGCGGCTAGCTTGCAAACTGAAGGCCGCGCGACAACCTACTGCCATACTCCTCCCGGGAGGAGCGCCGGCCGAACATACCTAAACTGCGGAGTGAAACCCCCCTGCTTAAGGCTGGGACGATGATGATAGTTTTTTCACTTGGATGTCCTCATAGCTCTTCGTTGAATAACATCCACAACATTATCCTGCTGCTCTCATTATGAACGCATAGTGTATGTTTATAACAATTGTTTACTATAGAGTCGTTCGCGTCATTATTTATGTTATGTCTATGAAGTAATAAGTTACCGCGATGTATTAGGCCGCGGATTGGTTGTTAGCGGGCAGCGGGGCGGGTGGCGGAGCGGCGAGCGTTTTCTCTGTTCATTGCGCGGCCGAGCTCGTTGCATATTGGTTATCTGGCAGTAGGTACACGCAATGAACTGAGAATAGGGATGCTCAATATTTTGATATGAATCGATGGTACTCTATTATCTCGCCTCATTCGTTTTTCGTTTAATTCTTATTTCGTCTCATTCTATATTTGTCACACATTATTTATTCGTCTTGTTCGCTATTTTCTTATTTGATCAAATTCTGTAACTTGTCTCTCTCTTGATAAGTCTTATTCGTTTTTCGTCACGGTCTTCCTTGGACTCATTGGTCGTTCTTCCCTTTCGTTTTTTGTTTCATTTACTTATGAACATTTATTTACCAGCTTCGAACGTATCGAAATAATTTTGGCGAATAAGTAAATAAGACGAAAAAACAAAAGCGAAGAACAACGAATGAGTCTAGGGACGAAAAACGAATAAGACGTATTAAGAGATAGACAAGTTGCAGAAATTGATCAAAAAAGATGGCGACGGATAGCGAACAAGGGTCGAAAACGAATACGGAATGAGACGAAATAAGAATAAAATGAAAAACTAATGATGATGATGTTCTTATTATTAATTATTTTTTGTTCTGTGTACTAACGTTATCTACCTTAATTTTGTTAATATTTATGTTATGTTACTAACAACTTGGACCAGTATTGTTGTCTGAAATAAATAGAATTTGAATTTGAATTTGAATTTGAATTTAATGAGGCGAGATAATAGGATGCCGAATCGATCTTTTGGATCGCATCGAATCGTAAAGCATTGAATCGATCTACGATCTGAATCGCATGGTTTAGAATCGTATCGTAATCCATACTTCTATTGTAAATCCGAAACTTCCGAAGGGAGTTTGCTTATTTGTCTTTCCTTAACGTCGTACGTAACAGAGAATCAGAGTCATGTTTTGATTAATATTTAAACCGATCGAAAATGTAGTTTTCGTGGGATATTGATTGACCTATGTGACCGACCAAAATCAGGTTCTGACCAGAATGATGGACTGACTGACGCTTGAATATATGTTATATGTTGACGCCATTAAAAAATAATTCGAAGACACGACTCCAGTAAAAAAAAGCTTTATTTTATCCCAGAAAACCGGATTAATTTTCGATTAACTGCAAAATTAGATTTTGTTGCTTTAAAACAAATAAATAGTTGATTGAGTTGGCGAACAAGTGACGTCGTAAGTTGCTATTGTCATTCATACTATGGGAGAATTGTGTTTTGACAGCTCATAAAAAGTACGTCAGTGGTGTCAACGTCCCTATTAACGTGTAACTAATGTCTTTGAGTACGGAACCCAAAAAAGTAAAGTACCTACTCTGATATCTAGGAGGCCAGAGTAAATTCAAGCTATACATAGCCAACTCCCGTCAAATTTGCTCTGTGACACGCGATATTAAATGATAAAACTGTCTTATACATTCGACCTTAACACTCAATGATTCCGCGCGTGGGCGGCTCATATAGGCACTAGTCGCACCGCCGGCGAGTAAGCGGTGAGGTATCGCCGATTTTCTCGCCCAAAAAATGAACAAAAGATAATCGCTCCCGTGTAAATAAAAGGGAGAGATATATATTTATAGTTCATCGCTGGCTGTTCACACTGCCGGCGAGGACTCTCTCTTCACTAGTTGATCGCAGCGATAAACGCTGTCAACAATAAAACTCGCTCAGCGGTGCTCGGCGATGAACGCTTGGCGATCAGAGCGATCATTCCACCGTACAATCGCCCGTCGCACTCGAACACTCGCTTATAGCCGAGCGACAAAACTATCGAAACTACACACTCGCTTCTCGTCGCCGCTCGCCCACTCGTTTCTAGTTTCTAGTTCTACTCGTTTATCGGTCGTCGCTGGCGGTGGGACCAGTGCCCTAAACCGGCATTCCTTCCATACGACGGCTAAATGTATGATAATGTATGGGAGATATAAACTACGACTGATTGGTGGTTTGTATGGTCGCGTTACTCTAGAGGCGGAGACGTAACAATCCGATTAATCATAATCACCTAACTGTGCCACAGGTGTAACCTTTTTTTAGGGTTTCGTCTTTGGGTACCAATGGGACCCTATTACTGAGAGTCCGCTGTCTGTCCCTCTGTCGGTCCGTCTGTCACAGGGCTCGTAATTGCTGATACTTGAAATTTTCATCGATTATGTATTATTTTGGCCGCTGTAACAACAAATACAAAAAAAATATGAATTCAAGTTAAAAAATGAAAGAAACGTGTTTTTTTTTCAGAGTTATAAACTCGATCTGTGTAACAAACATAAACTAACTAATAAACTATATTCAAAACATTTTAATTACACCTTAGTCAAAATATGTGGCTCGGCTGTTTGGCTGATAGAAAAGTAATGAACAGCAATAATTAGATATTAGTGAATAAATAAGAATACAATTTTCACTTTACGTGTGTCGAAAGCCAAACGGCCAAGCCAGATATTTTGACTAAGGTGTAAAGTTTGTGAAGTTAGGGCGTGTAGAGTTAGGAAGCTTGGCTCTATATGAGATCTGGTAACTCTTTGGCAGTGCAAGGAATATGGTCTCCCCTTGGCAACGTTTTACATGACAATGTTTTTGGTGGGATTATTAGAGACTTGGTAGTGGTAGAGCCATGTTCCAGCTTGCCGCTGCACTACGAATGGGCCGGCTCGTCCGGGGCAGTACCACCCTCTCACAGAACACTGCTGTGAAGCGGTAGTAATCCTGCTGCGTTTCGTAAGGCCAGGGAGAGCGCTGGGGGCCCAATACCTCTCCTCCTCCCTCTCACCTATTCTATTCCCTCTCCCTTTTAAAGGCCGGCTACAGATCAGTGACTCTCTTTGAGTTGTTGATATTTATGGGCAGTGGTGATCATTTTCCATCAGATGAACCGCTTGCTCGTTTATTGCCACCCTCTCATAATAAAAATCGTGCGTGCAGTTCCTCCGCGTGGAAGTGAAACTTCGTAATGTGGAAATGAAAAAGGCACTTATACATCAATATGAAACTTATTGCAATAACTTAAAGAACTAAATTTACTTATGCATCTATGTGTTTAAATTACTCACTAGATGGCGCTTTTATCAAGTCTCATACAAATTTGCACAGACAGTATGAGTTCTGCATCGCACTGTCGAAGTTTTTAACATCCGTTAGTATATATACAATGCGAGATTACTTGTTTCGGCAGTACATATACTAATGCTTTCATACCCCCTCCATGGTAGCGTTAAACGTTTAACGCGACCTTGTTGGAAGTCGCATTAGAAGTTTCACTTCAAAAAAAGACTTCAAAAAGTTGCTAAACAAACACCTGTGCGTTTGATCGGCTGCAACAATACATGAATCATTAACCACCTTGTACAGACGCGTCTGCCATACTGATTATACGAGAGATCGAATAAGGAGGTCCATGGAAGATTCTACGTTACCGACGCAGTTCAGAATTCACGCCTTATTCAAGTAGCACTGCACAGGCGCGCTCCGATTGACAAAAATCTATGAATATAAACCGGCCAAGTGCGACTCGGACTCGCGCACGAAGGGTTCCGTACCACAAACGGCAACAAAATCACGTTTAAATGTTTGTTTTATTTTAATTTAAGTATTTATTTTTTAAGTGAATATACCGACAACTGTAAATGTTGCTAGGTTGCTAGTCGCTAGTCTGAATTGGCTTTGATTTCTGATTGACGGCAAGCACCTTCAGGACGATACTGACCCAATAGGGATTATTCTCGTTTCAAAATTGAACTTAATGCTCAAAGAACAACAAAAAATGAGAATAATTCCTATTGGGTCAGTATCGTCCTGAAGTTGCGAATATTCCCGGTATCGTTTAAGGGTTAACTGATTTCATTCAGCTGTTTTCTAAAAGTTTTCTAATACCTTGTTAGGAAGTTTGTACGGAAAAAAAATAGAAATTCGCGCAGAAAATTTTAAAATTAATTAATTAAAAGTAGAGAACATTTTGTACAGTACCTCATTGTTATAGCCGGACCGGATTGCCTAGTTGTTAGAGAACCTGACTACGAAACTTGAGGTCCCGGGTTCGATTCCCAGTCGGGGCAGATATTTGTGTGAAAAATACGAATGTTTGTGCTCGAGTCTCGGATGTTTAATATCGTATCTTTTTCATCCCTATTTCTAGCATTTTCATGCATATTTCAAGCTTTTAATGTGGCACAAAAGTTGTATATAATCCGGTCTCTACATATAAGATTTAGGTATAGACATGTTACGTCGTGTGCTTATGCTTATACCACTCGAAAAGATCACACCACTTGAGATAAACCCATTAAATAGCCATAAACGAGCCACTAGAACCTTATCTTGTAGAACTTGTGATAAGACCGGTTACAGTCTGAGTTATTGTATGAATGCGGGTAATGATTTCGGGTATGATACGATAAGATATGAGTGTCCCATGCAGCGGCGTAGCTAGGTGACCTAGGACCCCCTGGTGACAATAAATCATCTCATCATCCTCCCAGCTTAGGTTCACCTACAACGTGTTTTTATTTTGAATTTTGGTAACTTTAAGGGACCATTATTCAGGTTATAGTACATTGTGCATCTAGGGCCGTAAGTAGGGGATTACTAATGAGAGTCTATTAGAAGCCCGACGCCGAAGGCGGGGGGCTTTTAATGACTCGAGTTTGTAATCCCCTTACTGCCCGTGATACACACAATGATCTTCACCACATTGCGAGAAAAAAAATCCAAAATAACATTATTTTGTATCTAAACGCTTAAATTGAATAAAATAATGGCTACCCGCCAATACAGATTGACAATTTTTTCGAGTCATCTACCATAGATAATGTAAACTGTGTTTAGTTTAGAATTAGAAAGGTCATACGGCCAGATACTGCCAACATGTTTAAAAAAATATTTTTACTAAAATTATTGCAAAACTATTTGATATAAATTTAAAATATAAAAATAACGAATTTTTATGAAGCGTAGATAAGTTTTGTGTTGTAAAATTTGGGTTATAGCTAAGTTTTAAAGATAATAAATAAAAAAACGTTGGCTGACTTGAAACCTCCTTAGTCTGAAATGACTTGTTTGCAAATTTTAAAACTAAACTAAACTAAACTAAAGTTAGAACTCCCTTGGGTAGAAAAACTGTACTACGTAAATCTATAACTCCCTTAAGAACAATTTAGGCCATTGTCATTTAGTATACAGGCATGGAATAACACCATTGACGAGCAAGTGTGATGAAAAATAGAGTAATTTCTCGAAGAAACTAGTGTCTTAACTCTTACGACGACCAGATGGCCTAGTGGTTAGAGAACCTGACTACGAAGCTTGAGGTCCCGGGTTCGATTCCCGTGTCGGGGTAGATATTTGTATGAAAATACGAATTTTTGTTCTCGGGCCTTGGGTGTTTAATATGTGTTTAAGTATGTATCTGGGTCATTCTAAAATTTTGCGCAGGTAAACTTGTCCCACCCTAAAAAAAGTTGTTTCCGGTTACACTGTCTATTTTCTGCGGTTATTTAAGTGAAATGATTGATGATTGCAATCAGCAATATATCACAGATAATTATTGACTATCGCAATCAAAAAAAGATTCTTAGTATTTCTGTAATATATGTAATAATGCGTGGTAACAGAGTGGTAGCTCCATACAAATAGTAACAGAGTGTTCTGCCTAAAATTTTAGAATGACCCATCTATCTATATAAGTATGTTTATCCGTTGCTTAGTACCCATAACACAAGCTTTGCTAAGCTTACTTTGGGACTAGGTCAATTGGTGTGAATTGTCCCATGATATCTATTTTTATTTATTTTTTAATTTTTTACTATTTTTGAGATATTCAATAATTTAATTTAATGGCTGAACCAGTGTAAAAGGTACTTCACTACGTCCTATTATTATTTGTCTTTTAAATTTCGTCAGTAAAGTGTTTTCCATTCATAATATAGCTATTCGCTCGCCAAATGCTGGTAAATATATGTTCGTAAAGGGAAGAACGACGAATGAGCCCAAGGAAGACCGTGATGAAAAACGAATAAGACTTATTAAGAGAGAGACAAGTTACGTTACAGAATTTGACCAAATAAGATAATGACGGATAGCGAACGAGACGAAATATGAATTAAAGGAAAAACGAATGAGGCGAGATAATAGGATACCGAATACAATACGCGAGTATAAAAACCTCGCGGTGATATCGCTGTGAGGACAGGCCCTAATACCTGATTTACACTCTCGCCTCGCCACCTCGCCTCGCGCCTCGCCTCGTCGTGGTGCTCCGGACGCGAGCCTCAAAATCAAGGCAAATCACGAGACGAGGCGCGAGGCGCGCCTGTTCACACTCTCGTCTCGTGGCTCGTCCCGCAGTTCGTCTCGCCACTCGTACGCGAGTGTAAACCAGGTATAACAATGCAGCCGTTTTACCGTGAACTAATATCAGCACGGAAACTTTCGCATTCATGTTATTAGTAGGACTGATATTACGATGTCCCGTCACGTAGGACCTTCATGGCTGCTACAATAAGTCGGCAGCACCTAGATGAGTGAGTAGTGTCCACGTTTAGTAGTGCTCTTGCGTTTGGATTACCATCTGTAATGTAGGCCGTATGATCGTGGAGTGCTAAACAGCTTTTGCCGTTTATGTAGACCAATGTGCTCGGTATTAGGTTAGGTACTGTCTTGGACTTAGTTGAAGAAGTGTTTTACAAATTGTAGCTTACGATGTTTTTGTTTTAAAGTTACGTTGATTCATTAATCAACATTTAAACAAGAATGAAATGACCAACGGGCCTCGTCAATAAGTAAATCGCAAGTAAATTTCGAATCCAAAAGGTCTAAATATACTGGACGCATTGTCACGCTGAACGGCTAAGGAAAGCCTAACCTGGGGCTAAATTCAGGAACGGCCCAAACCTCTCGCAAACCAGTGATTTTTGGCGTTCCTGAATAGCAGTTCATCCCTATACTCTCGCAAACCGTGTTGGGCCGTTCCTGAATTTAGCCCCTGGTGCTCGCCTACAGCTCCCCCCCCACAAGTCTTGAACGAGGGTTGACAAATATGGGTTCGGTGGATCCCCTCCTGGAATTCCCTGTCAGACTCTACTGTACTTACCAGATTTTAAGCAAATTAAAGATTGATTGATTGAAAGATTGAGATAGAGAGATGTAGAGAGGGAAGGAAAGAGAGGTAGAGAGAAATTTTGACAGCATAAAATACATTGACTATTTATTTTTTGTTTAACTTGGCTTGAATTCTACTGTTATATTTTGCCAAGCACCCATTATGATTTCAAACTCAATGTACGTAAGGTACCATCGCCCCAGACGCCAGATACTCATTTTCAAAACAAATTTGCTTGCAGCCGTTGATGTTTATTGCTATGTATTGTTTTGTTATGGACAGATGTCTAGCCACTGCACGCAAACTGGGCCTTTAAGGTGGTTATCTGGCGCTTGGGGGCTGGGGCGATAGTACCTGTATTGTTTTTGAATAAACAAATGAAATTAAATAATTCAATAAGAGTGGGATGGGAACTCTGCATAATCTAACTTCCTTAGATTATTTATGTTACACTAGATAGGGCTTAGGCGGCACGAAAACGTCCCGAAAAATATAAGCCAACAGTTGGCTTATATGTCATTTGCCTCCCTTCAGTTTGAATGACGTAACGCGATCGTAATATGAAGCTGTCAAAATGGATTTTAGGACGTTTTGTATCGCAATGTTTGCTACTGACACACTATCTAGTGTATAAATTATCTAAGCTATCTACCTATATATGTACAATACGTTTAGTTTAGTTTACCACTGGCAGATTGCTTGCCTTCATTTAATTTCCAACTTTAATACCATACAAATAAAGTAGTTATTACAAAATCTGCAAACGTGGGTAACAGTATTCTAAAATTGGCTTTATTTTGTAGATCGTTAAAGTTGAATATGAAATGAAGGCAAACCATCTGTCAGTGGTAAACTTTATGTCATTTTACTGTGCCTGTATTGTTTTTGAATAAACAAATGAAATGATCCAATAAGGCTGGATTTTACCAAACTTTTATTCCGAGAACAACGCTTACTCTCAGATAGTAATGTCAAATTACTATGGCGGTTTGACATTACTATCTAAAAAAAAAAAGTAAAAAAAGTAAAAGTTCTTTATTACCAAAAAATTAGAGACAATTTAGAACAATAATAATTCTGCGACACCCACACTAGGCAGAGCCTGTATCGTGGGAGTCAAAACATACAGGATTAAACTTTAACATGCGGCTTGAAAGACACGGAGACACTGATGTTGTACAATAATAATAATAATATATTTAACTAATATATTAAACTAAGTATATCTGAGAGTAAGTTGTTCTCGGAATAAAAGTTTGGTGTAATCCAGCCTAAGAGTGGGAACTCTGCATAATCTATCTACCTATAGACGACCAGACGACCAGACCAGATGGCCTAGTGGTTAGAGAACCTGACTACGAAGCTTGAGGTCCCGGGTTCGATTCCCGTGTCGGGGCAGATATTTGTATGAAAAATACGAATATTTGTTCTCGGGTCTTGGATGTTTAATATGTATTTAAGTATGTATCTGTCTACATACATAAGTATGTTTATCCGTTGCCTAGTACCCATAACACAATAACACAAGTTTTGCTTTGCTTAGTTTGGGACTGGGTCAATTGGTGTGAATTGTCCTGTGATATTTATTTATTTATTTATTTATTTATATAGTTATTTTCTGTGTGCTGACCAGTGTCCTCTGTTGTTTCCAGGGCTCCCCCCACGGCTCGGTGATGTCTTGCCAGTCGCTGGCGGCGCGAGCGTTCGCCGAGCCCGATAAGTCCGACGTCACGCATTGCTCCGGCTTCCACAGGTAACTGCTTATGTCGATAAACATTTATAACAGCTTATTATAGCACCCGCGGGAACTATGTCATTTTCTCGGATATGACACGATAATACGATAATACGGCTCAGGATGAATTCGTCCACATTCCCATTTTGTCACCTTAAGAGGGTACGATGCGCACCATTTCTCCATACAAACGTAATCCCCTGTTTCCTCCCTGGATAATGGCTTTAGAGCCAATTTTTTTTTACTGTGTAATCTGTATCTACCACAGCTATGCCCCTATGTTTCGTTTTTTTCCATATTTCAATTAACATAAGAAATGTGAGCTATCAAAAACTGAAAAAATTGCCCAATTTCAACGTCATTTTCAGACACTCATCAGAAAAGAATCCCTGATATAAACAAAAAAAGGAAAACATAGGGGCATAGCTAAATCTGTCCTCTAATTGTTTTTGAAAAGAGTAATTTTATTGGTCCAGTTTTCGAGAAGAAAACAGGGGATTACGAAATGCTGTTTTGTTCAATTTTACGCGCCTAATAACGGTCTGAGCTGCAGTTGTCCCGCTCTCGCTGTACTGACACGGAGGGATTCGGGCGAGACAGCGACATTTCATTAAAATACCTATTTCTCAAAAGTCTCTCAGCTATCGTACCCTCTTAAATCGTCCACAGTACCATTTCGTCAGCCTACAATTCCAAAATCGTCACCTTCCTAAATCGTGCACTTTCGGATTTCGTCAATATACCATTTTGTCTACTAACCTAGGATCCGCTATACAACAACCTTCACCGAGCTGGTTAATGGATGAAAATTATTTAATATGAAATTAAATATGTTGATAAATATATTGCAAGTGGGTTGACTAAAAAATTTCAGTCCATTAACCAGATCGGTGAAGGTCGTTGTATACGCGGATCCTAGGCTATACGTTCCTATTTCGACTACAGTGCCAACTCGTCCTCTTTCTTTTATCCACCACAGTACAACTTGGTCACCAGTGCCAACTCGTCCACATTCCTTTATAGAAATGGGAATGTTGACGAGTTAGCACTGTAGTCGAAATAAGACTGTTGACCAGTTGGCACTGTGGTCAAAATGGAAATGTTGACGAGTTGGTACTGTGGCCCGCGTAGGAAAACGGACAAGATAGGAAAGTGACGATATAGGAATGCTGGCCAATCGAAACAGTAGACCATATGACCATGAGGACGATTTAAGAAGGTGGCGAAATGGGACTGTGGACGAAGTCGTCCTGAGCCATATAAACTATCCTATATCCTTCCCAGGGTCTCAAATTATCTCCATGCCACATTCATAATCATAATCATTTATTGTCTATGGCATTCAGGTAACAAATACAGATGTAATGTACAAGATATGGTTTCACCAAATTCTACACTTGCAGACATTTTAATCAAATAACTAAAATTAATCATGCAGTTTAAAATGTGTCTGAGCGGTTATACCTTTAAGCGTGAAGAGGCACACTTTCGCATTTAGGTATAACATTACTATGGATTAATTTTGGTCAGTTTGGGTTTAGCTTTAAATGTAAGCAAACACTTTTATTTAGCAAATTGCAAGTTATCATGGTCCGCTTGTCTTGATAATTGTTTCAGTCTTGGGACGCATGTTTTTAAGTCAAACTATTTTTTTTAAAGTGTGAGATACTGTTTAAAACCAATAAATTATTATTATTATTTGTGATTTCAGGTCAGTCCGCTTCAGTTCTGAGTCGCGCAGCTCGACGCGCACCTCCAACGATGTGGACTGCAAGAGGGAAACGCCGGGTGAGTCGCTAGTATTAATCAACTACCTACATTCAAATGTGCCGCGTTACCTATACAAGTATACAGTATGAACTGTTATAGAGATAAACTACGATAGCATGACCCGCCCCTCCGAATTTCAAGAAGTCTTCAATGTATTTGTGAAAGTGTTTATAAAGCACCACCAAAACTTTCAGCGCATGTGTGCGTCCTGAGACAGCAGTCAAACAAAAGCAGACTACTACATACGCACTCTTTCGTAAGGATGTGACATAACACATTGAAATATTAATTTGGAGGGGCGGGCCATGTTATCGTAGTTTATCTCTACTCGCTAGTTTTCTCATCGCCAATTTTGGCTACATACCTACAGCGAGTTCTAAACTATTGAATTAAAGAACTGAAACAATTACTTTGCACGCTCGCGACCTTACGATAGTAACGTTTATGTAAGAAATGCGTGTCCATTCAGTTCCTCCACCTCCACACTGTACGAGCACACACAAATCCAACTATCACCACTACCAAACTACACTGACGCGTTTCGAACTCATCTTCAGAGTAGATACCACAACCGTTCGCTAAGTCAAATCTAAGTCATAACCCTATTAATTCCAGGCTCGATATCGCTGACAGCGTTAACGTTGACCCCGGTGACGTCACAGAGCAACGCCATGAGCCAGTCCGTGCCTGCGGGCGGGCTCGACGACGACTCGGTGAGTGTAAGGAGATGCCGTGCGCGATGGCGCTGGCAGCGTTAACGTTGACCCATAAATGTGGCGTCACAGAGCAATTTAAGAGGGTACGATGCGCACCATTTCTCCATACAAACATAGTCCCCTGTTTCCTCCCTGTATAATGGCTTAAGAGCCAAAATTTTTTTAATGTGTAATCTCTATCTACCACAGCTATGCCCCTATGTTTCGTTTTTTTCTATATTTCAATTAAAATAAGAAATATGAGCTTTCAATAACTGAAAAAATTGCCCAATTTCAACGTCATTTTCAGACACTCATCAGAAAAGAATCCCTGATATAAACAAAAAAAAAGAAAACATAGGGGCATAGCTAAATCTGTCCTCTAATTATTTTAGAAAAAAATAATTTTATTAGTCCAGTTTTCGAGAAGAAAACAGGGGACTACGAAATGCTGTTTTGATCAATTTTACGCGCCTATTAACGGTCTGATGCTGCAGTTGTCCCGCTCCCGCTGTACTGACACGGAGGTTAGGGGGTTACATTTTCCCTCATAGTGATATTTTTTATTATGAAGTTTCACTTCTTCCGCGCGGAGAGACTCCACGCACTATTTTTTTTACATCTATTATTGAAATTAAAGTTATTTATTGCTCAATAATACTTAAACTACAACAAATTTATTTCTGCTTTGAAAAGTACTTAAAACAGATATATCTCTGTTAGATATACTTCGACTGTACTTGGTAATATACAAATGTGCGAAGTTTTTTAAGTTTTCTAACTTGTTGAATGGCACACTGCTTGTATATATATTTTGCATGTATTTTTCAATTATAATTGTTTTTGTGTAGGTTTATGTTCATCGATGTTTCAGCCTATTAGTGGAGCGTTTTTTTTTTTCAAAATTCTTTTTAAACCTTTTTTCTGAAGATTGTATGTTTAATGTTAATTTTATTTGTTTTTTTTTAATTATTTTAAAGATCTACCTTCAATCCAAAGAGCAAAAGAATGTATAAGCCATTAGTGGAAGCTGTTTTGGCTAATGTATTATTTAGATTAATTAATTTGAATTGTATTATCTTATGCTGTATGTTTCCCAAAACAATAAATAAATAAATAAATAAAAAATAAAAAAATATTAGGGGGACAATCTTACACAAATCGACCTAGTCCCAAACTAAGCAAAGCTTGTACTATGGGTACTAGACGACGATAAACATACTTATATAGATAAATAAATACTTAAATACATAGAAAACATCCATAACTCAGGAACAAATATTCGTGCTCATCACACAAATAAATGCCCTTACCGGGATTCGAACCCAGGACCTCTTGCTTCGTAGGCAGGGTCACTACCAACTAGGCTAAAGCGGTCGTATAATGTATGCCCTTTTCCAGCCGCCACCGCCGGCCGCCTCGTGCCGCTTCCCCAAGCTGGAGGAGTGCGCGCATTTCCACTACGAGCGTGTGTGCCTCGGGACCGTGTCCGTCGAGCCCGTCGCCGCCCCCGACGGACACTGCGCCGACTCGCCGCAGGGGGAGGGTACGTGCTGATATACAGACACACTGACACAGCACAGGCGCACTGACTCACTCTACGGTAGGGTTGCCATAAGTGTGGGGACTCAGACCGGGACATTTAAAGAAAAACTAGTAAAGGAAGAAAAAAAGAAACTTGTATTACAGCAATAGGTAACTTTAAAGGTTTAGTCCTTGCCTAAACACAAAACAACTTTTAACACAGCCATTCAATGCCAGCGAGTTTTTTACTTTTTTTTTAGGGTTTTCTGTTTGTTGGCGCTTTTCGCTATATTGGTGAAAATGCACAATTATCGGCTACGAGCGCAGCGTGTAGCATGCGCTGCCGCTAGGTATATTACTGTTTACCAAGTCCAGCCCTCTATTAAATTACTATGATTTTTTAAAACGGGACAATTTGCTTATCGGCCGGGACGCCGGGACACCATGCTTCAAACCGGGACATGTCCCGGCGTACCGGGACGTATGGCAACCCTACTCTACGGGTACTCTGCACACTATGCGAACACACTGACCTACTATACAGATTGTATGACACACTGTACAGACACTGAGACACTACGCAAATACACCGTGAAATTTTAGTGATTGTTTTCCCGAAACGAGGTGATTTATTTTCGATTGTACAATCGATTTATAATTACTATTTTGACTAGAGTCAAAAATCCAATTGTGAAAAACGAAAGTCGAAAATGACCGCAAACCAATAGTAACGCTTCGTTGGTACCTAACCTATCGTACGATCGTACGCTACTTGTACCAACGAAGCGTTACTATTGGTTTGCGGTCATTTTCGACTTTCGGTTTTCACAATTGGATTTTTGACTCTAGTCAAAATAGTAATTATAAATCTATTGTACAATCGAAACTAAATCACCTCGTTTCGGGAAAACAACCACTAAAATTTCACGGTGTATATTGACATAATTATACACACAGACTGACACACAGCACAGATACTGAGACACTACGCAAATATACTGACACACTATACAGGGTTATTTGTAATTCACTGGCATCCTCTTAACCCTGAATTCCTATCACTCAAACAAATGTTTTTTGTTTTACGACTTTTTAAAATGAAGCACTTTTTTCCCATACAAATACACAGAGTATCGTAAAAGTAAGAGGTAATCTCAAATTTTCAAAACGTTATTTAAAACCATTTCATTCAAACATTTTCACCTCAGCACCTCGAACAGGCAGGTTTTGCTACTAAAAAACAGTGAGCAAAATCCGATTTTGCTCACTGCGTGAGACAAAGTAGCTTTTTAATTTTTTTTTTTAAAAGTCAAAGACAATGATGGGTCTGCTTACTGAATTCGAAAGATTTGAACTTCAGTTTGATCTGTCACTTTCATTTCGATACGAAAAGAGCGAGAGATAAGATCAAATCGATTCGAATTTCGATTTCAAATTCTATCCTAGTAGACCTAAAAATAAAGGAACGATTGAACGTTCGGATACTCATAATAAGTTCTTAACCTTAAAATTGTGATTCGTCTGTTAAGGTTTTAAATTAAATTATTGTAGGTACTTTTTTAATAATTGGAATATATTTTTATATAATCAAATTAACAGTAAAAATTTTGTTGAGAACAAAGTTTAAACATGTATCTATATAATTATTAATAATTTTAACAATCTTGAACATCGTGGTAAATACAGCGGATGCAGCATCGGAACGCAGCGGGTGTAGTATCGTAACGCATCTTTAAAAAAAAAGCGGGATTCAAATTTTAATTATTTTCTTCTGTTTCTCTAGCTACAGAGTTCGATATCTAAGAGTTTGGTACACGATCAGAGGCAATTTGGAAATTATTAGAATAGTAATAAGTACTTATTTAATACATTTTTGAATATGATATGAGTGAATTGAGTGAGTCCAGTGACGAAGTCAACAATTGAACAGCAGACGAATTAATGGAGTAATACATAATGCAGAGTAAGTTTCTTACTTGAAAAGTCTCGCGAAAAATATTTAAAAGCTTATGATATTTTTAAACAATGCAAACACTTTTTCGGAGACTGTACCTATTGTTAGGTATATATATAATATGAAGTATTTACTCAATGTTGAAAACCACAACAAAGACAAAAAGACGACGTTCATATACCTTTAATAATTTATTATGTTCTCGCTGCTGAGGTGAAAAGTTGTATGTGTCACACGAGACCAAAGTTTTTTTGCATCTCGTGTATTTGAATCACTCGCGCACTCAGGATTCTAACTTAGAATCACTCGCTAAACGCTCGTGATTCAATTATAGATTCAAAATCAGCACTCGCAGTAAAAAACAACTTTGCTCTCTTGTTGCACAAATAACTATCGTTTAAGTGGTAGGAGTTTAGGTTTAAAAGGATGCTAGTGAATTACAAATAACCCTGTACAGTCAGACTGACACAGTTCACGGAGACACTTGACAGACACTGAGACTACGCAAACACACCAAACACACTGACATACCATACAGACAGACGACACGCTGCACAGACACTCACTTGGGAAACTTCGGAAATACACTAACATACTTTACAGACGGACTGATCCATTGCGCAGACACTGAGATACTACGTAAACATAATGACATACTATACGGACACACTGAAACACCCTTACACAGCACATCAAATCAAAATCAAAATCAAAATATATTTATTGCTCGTAAAAATTCAAAAACAATAGGTTAGGGACCTCCTAGTAGGTATGCGAGATACCTGTGACAGGAGACCCCGATCCTCTAAAAACTGTGCAACAATTACAATAAACTATATAGGTAATAGGTAATAGTATACTGACATATACTATACAGGCACGCTGATATACTGCCCAGACACTGAGACACTATGCAGAAGATTTATACATATATAGTATAAATCTTCCCAGGTGAATTTTTCGCTTCGAGCCATTACATTAAATTTGAACCTTAATACTAAGACGATACCTTTGTTTTGAAAGATAAGGGCTCGAAGCGAATAATTCACCTGGGAAGATTTATACTATTGTATACCTGATGAAATTGTAATATGACTAATATGTATTTGGGGGTAGTCACCATAGAGAGATCTCTCTCCAGGCAGATATTATGCCTGGGGACCGAAGTCCAATGGATGAAAGTTGGAAGTTGTATTTATGCAGCCGAGTTGAGAAACTTCGATAGCGTGATGTAGGATTGTAGTAATTAGTTCCTTATGTGATGACTAGATGGCGCTAGTAGTCGCTACATCAGCCCCCCTTTTAGACCGCAGGTCGATACGAATTGCAGTGGAGTGCAGTCTGTGCGTCATGTGGGCGCTTGCAAGGGCCAGTCGCTCAGAGCCTCGTCGGCGAGCATTGTTGTTCCTCTGCTACTTGTAGATGCATGCCTGTCGCGTGATTGCTCGGAGCCTTGTTGGCGAGCGTTGGTTGATTGATTGGCAAGTGGAAGTAGTGGGAGAAGGATTTGCGAACTGTAGACACCAGGCAGATAATAGATACATGCTAATGGTGCAGTGCGGTGAGTATGGCTTGCTGTGAGACTGCGTCAACGTCTTGTGTGTCTGAAGGTTGCGATTTTTGTCCAATGTCGGGGGTCACCAATTTGGGGGTAGTTGCAATAGAGAGATCTCTCTCCAGGCAGATGTTATGCCTGGGGACCGAAGTCCAATGGATGAAAGTTGGAAGTTGTATTTATGCAGCCGAGTTGAGAAACTTCGATAGCGTGATGTAGGATTGTAGCAATTAGTTCCTTATGTGATGACTAGATGGCGCTAGTAATCGCTACATGTATTTAGAAAAAAAAAAATACTCGGTGCCAGGTTTCTTGCGGCGCATTCTTCTTGGCAATTATGTTCTTTCCGAAAGCGCTGGTAGACTAAAAAACCGGCCAAGTGCGAGTCGGACTATAAAAACGGCAAAAAAAACATTTTTTGTATGGGAGCCCCCCTTAAATATTCGTTTTATTTTAATTCAATGATTTATTTATAAACTGAATACATAACTAAATATTCTGTGAATATTTCAAGCGTCTACCTGTTGCCGTTATCAATATCCAGCAAAAACGAGCAAAAAAATCACGTTTGTTATATGGGAGCCCCCTTAAATATTTATTTTATTCCGGTTTTTAGTATTTGTTGTTATAGCGGCAACCGGAATACATCATCTGTGAAAATTTCAACTAGCTATCACCGTTCATGAGATACAGCCTGGTGACAGACGGACAGACAGAGCCTCAGGGTTCCGTTTTTACCCAAAAAAGACATTTAAAAGAGCCTCTTAAGGCTTACTTACACAAATACATTTTTGTTTTGACGGTGCTACAACACTTGACCCCTTTATTCCAGGTTGGATAACCCTAAAGGTGCGGTCACACGTGTCGTGGCGAGACAGCAAGTCGTCCACCAAGGCACTACACTGCTCGTGGTCGGAGGCGAGCGACGTTCGCGAGTGGACGCTCGCGCGCAACGCCGAACACTGCAAACAGTTCGACCATATGCTGCACAAGTAAATATACACACACACACACACACACACACATACAGGGTTATTTGTAATTCACTAGCAATAGCATCCTTTTAACCCTAAACTCCTACCACTTAAACATATGTTTTTTGTTTTACGGCTTTTGTCATAACTTAATATTTTTGGTGTAATAACGTTTTGAAAATTTGAGATTACCTCTTATTTTTACGATACTCTGTGTATTTGTATGGGGAAAAAAGTGCTTCATTTTAAAAAGTCGTAAACAAAAGACATTTGTTTGAGTGATAGGAATTCAGGGTTAAGAGGATGCCAGTGAATTACAAATAACCCTGTATATGGGTATATTTCATACCAAATACAAACTGAAACATGGATGCACAGAAAAAAACCAAAGAAGTTGAACCAAACTTGTTAAAAGTGTGGCCTAGTAGCGACATCTCTTGGTCCGGGTGAGCGGCTAGTTCCGAAGGAGTGTTGATGTTTCTCGATGAGAACTGAACATAGATGGCGCTGTATCACTGCATAAGTGATGATGGCAGGCTGGAATGTATGATGCATAGGAAAAGTTTGTGTCTAAACTCCTGACCAGTGGTGGTGTAGGGGAATAGCACGCGGCACGGAATGCCGAGAGGACCTGGGTTCGATTCCCAGCATTGGTCTTTTTTCTGTGCATCTATGTTTCAGTTTGTATTTAGTATGAAATATATATGTAGATTTCACGGGATGACCGTAAAAGTAAAAAATGGAATTGAAAAAATAAAAATACATAAAGATACCGAGAAAAGATGAAAAGATGCCGAGCGGAGCTCCTTATCCCAGCCTATGAGAGGGCTTGGGCCGTAGTTCCCACGCGGGCCCAGTGCGGATTGGGAACTTCACACACAACATTGAATTTCTTCTCAGGTGTATGCAAACCTGGTAGCTCTCACGATGTTTTCCTTCACCGTAAAGCTCATGGTCATGGTCATGGAAATGTAATTTCGCACATAAATTTCGAAAAACTCAGAGGTGCAGACTGGGATTTGAACTCACGACCCTCTGCTTGAGAGGCCATGGGTAAAACCACTAGGCCACCACAGCTTTGAGCGGAGCTCCTATTTCTGCTCAATTTTCTGCTCTATCTCTTTTTGTAGCTTGTGCGCATTTTGCTCTCTACGTAATGCATACCGTCTAGCGGAGCTCCTATTCCGGCTTACTTTTGACTCTACGGGCCGAACGGCTGACGCTAAACTAGATTTTCTCAAAAATTACCGTAAAAGTTGCCATTATTCTTTACATATCAGAACGCGAAGTGCATAGTTTATGGTCAGTAAAAAATTAAAAAGTTAAAAACATTGCAGGCTCGATAAACTCGACAACAATGTCGCATATAAATTCCGTTATTGTCGAGTCTCAAACTTTTTAAAAAGTTAAAACGGCCATGGTGATAAGTTGGCACTATTCGTATACAGCCAACTCAAATGACTGGTATCAGTTGTTTTGTTGGAACTCCGGATTTTTTTTTATTGTGTTTGAAACAGCTTGTGGTGTTTTCGGTAGAAAAATACACCTGCAGTTTTTTTTTAATGAATAATGGCGGGAAAGGGTTTAATGACATTTAATTTTAAGTGATTTGCAATTCTTTATACCTATTTAAGTTAATAAAAGTTTATTTTGTTTTTTTTTCCCTTCACCATTTTTGAGAAAAGCTTTATAGTCTCGGCTGGAATAGCAATTGCTGGCTTCGTATTAGTTAAACGGACTCGCAAGCTCAGCCAGCAATTGCCTACTTCCAGGCCACGTCAATAATGTACTACTGTCTACTGCTACTGCTATGCGGTAACCGATTAGTTACCGCATAGCCATTACATCTCTACAAATCGTCAATTTTATTGTTCCAGATGCATATACGACCGCAAGGTATCCGGCCTGCCGAACTTGACAGAGAAAATCGACAGCTGTCAAGACGAGACGGAGTACCGGAGCCTGATAGCCGACTACATGCACCATTTCTCAATCATCGCCGACGACACCATCAATTGTGGACCGCTGCTGAACTGGCTGCAGATGGACAACAAAGGTCAGTTCGAGGGCAAGGTCATCAAAGATATATAATAAGTAGGCTTGGGACTTTTGGATGCTCGACGTGCTTCTAGAATCCACGGAGTCGTCATTATGTTAAAATATTTTTTTCGAAGTCAAAGTCAAAGTGTAATAACCTAACCATAAAAATTTCATTTTCAATACAAGTTTTTTTTGCTGACTGTACTTGCATTGTCACTCAAACTACATTTGCATACCAAATTTCAGGTCGGTGCTATTAACTGCGGAGACGATCCTGGCTGGAGTACCAGGATGTCACTACTAGATTATTGTATCGTCACGCGATTTACATAAGTGGTCCAAGTTTCAAGTCAATCTGACTACTGGAAGTTGGTAAAATTTAACTTGCAAGATTCTATTACAGACAGACGGACAGACAGACAACGGGACATGTGAAACTAAATAAAAGCTTGTAAAAATAAAGCATTTTATTAGATGTCATACATGATTTATGCTGTATGATAAATACGTTACCTATTATAACTGCAATAAATTAATTTTATAATAAATCTATTAAACACAAGTCACAGTAGTTCAAAGGTGACGCGATATGCATATACATACTACATACATATACAATTTACTTAATTATGCATCCTCTTTGATAGGCATTTGTGTTGTGATAATTTAATTGCACTATATTATAATGTGTTTATTTTACGATTTAACAACATTATCATAGTATCTAACAAATCGTTTTATTTTTAGACTTTGACTTTGACTTTGAAAAAAATATTTTAACATAATGACGACTCCGTGGATTGTAGAACCACGTCGAGCATCCAAAAGTTAGAGCGGTAGAGGCTGGTATAGAGCTTTTCTGAAACATGCAATGAAATAATAAAAAAAACTCAAAAGAAAAATCAAAGGTTTATTTCGAGAGAAACTATAAGTAAACTAGATAAAAAATATAACTAACACATTTATTACTATTTATTTCCAACTCGGATTTAATAGAAAACAGAGATAATTCATAAATATTTATTATTTTTAGTAAGCGTAGTGGCAGAATGTCACAATGAACCAAAAAGCAAATATTGCTTATAGTTTTTTTTTAATGGCTGAAAGCCATAATGCCTTGTCGCTCCGTGTAAAGAGGAAATTAAATAAGGTCGTAGGCCGGCAATGTTGTATGAAATTCCATTATTGACCCCTCGTCTAGCCGCACCTGCAAGAACATAACATCGATATTTCATTGAATGTTTGAGAAAAATAGTATTTTATGCAACGGTTGTTAAGTGAGGTCTTAAAAGGCGAGTGCCGTGAGTTGGAGTATCGCAATGAAAGACGGCACGATAGTTTTTAGACCAAATTATACACCGTTGCATACAATACTTTTTCTTCTTCATTCATGTTTGGTCTATTAACTTTAACTATGGCAAACTATGGCAAAAGCAAACAGTAATCGAGCGTAACCAGTTAATTACGTTAGTTATCTATCTCTCAAAGGGCCGGCAACGCACCTGTGACACCCTTAGTGTTGCGGGTGTCCCATCTCCACGGGCAGCGGTGATTGCTTCCCACCAGTGTCGTGCGTGCTCGTTTTCCCCCTTTCATATTGGTTTTCAGCCTATAATTGTGTCCCACCAATCATATATAAAAAGCATACAATTTATGAATTTAGACAACCAGATGGCCTCTAGTGGTTAGAGAACCTGACTACGAAGCTTGAGGTCCCGGGTTCGATTCCCGTGTCGGGGCAGATATTTGTATGAAAAATACGAATGTGTGTCTTGGGTGTTTAATATGTATTTAAGTATGTATCTATTTATATAAGTATGTTTATCCGTTGCCTAGTACCCATAACACAAGCTTTACTTAGCTTACTTTGGGACTAGGTCAATTGGTGTGAATTGTCCCGTGATATTTATTTTTTTTTTTTTTTTATGATCAAATATGTAGTTCTATTTCGCGGCTCTTCGGCGACAACGCTTGCTGTAACATTAGCTGGAATGATGATGATGATTGTCTGTTTCCCAGGTCACAAGCTTCTGGTGGCGAACGAGGATTCCAGTTCAATAAATACGCCGGCCGTGGCAGCTGCATATTCAGTGCGGAAATACGTGTCACAGGTAAAAAGCCTCTGAACATTTGGTAATGATTTCCAAACTTTGCCTTACTAAATACCTCAAAGAGCGGTTTAGCTGCGTAACTTCTATTCGATGCTCTCAGAACTTTCTCCTTACCGTGCCTCTGTCTAACTCCAAATTCTATGTCTATTCTTATACTGTCCAGGCTATTCGGTTGTGGAATGCCTTGCCGATTGACTTACGACGGGCAAAATCTCTGTCAATCTTTAAATCAATGCTTGAGGTGTACTATCTGTCTTCTTGTAATAATTAGCTTTGTTATAGTTTATTTATTTATATGTGGCTGTTTATCCCAATGCTTATATTTGTTTTAGACGTGTACCTATTATATGAACGATATATGTATGAGTAGATGTACTATTTTTTGTTGCGTTTTAATTTTCTGATCCACTGTTGATGCACCACCTGCTGTAAACTAGTCCTTCCTTCTTTCTGGTAAAGGGTTGCCTGGAAGAGATCGCTCTTAAGCGATAAGGCCGCCTATTGCTTACCTTGTAACTTACTCTCTGTGTACCTGTTTTCTGTATTGCTTACTATTCCTGGTGTACAATAAAGAGTCATTGTATTGTATTGTATTGTATTGTATTGTACCGTAACATTACCTTACCTATATTTCACACGTAATACAAACTGAAACATGGATGCACAGGAAAGCTCAGAAATAAAGACCAGCGCTGGGAATCGAACCCAGGTCCTCGGCATTCTGTGCTGCGCTGCGTGCTAAACCCCTACACCACCACTGGTCAAAAAAAATACAAAAAGACTCCAAAAAACCCAATGGTGGTCCCCATTTACGTACATGTAACGTTACAGGACAGCGTAGGCCAGTATGCACAAGAGAGCAGCGATTAATTAAATATAATGGGGGAGGGGTGCTGGGATTTGAAAGTGGGGAAGAAAATTTCATTTGCCGTAGGATGCACCGTTTTCAAGATATTTGACAAAACACCGGTTCTCGTCCGATCACCGAGGTTAAGCAACGTCGGGCGCGGTCAGTACTTGGATGGGTCACCGCCTGGTTTCATTTTCGTTTTTTGAATGTTTTGTTTTGACGTTGTCACGTTAAACTATCGTCCGTAAACCGACTTTACAGACAACCTGTTTTTTCTCTGGAAGTACGAAACCTCAGTTCTTCTATCGTTTGTCATCTAAATTTCATAAACAACTTGTTTTTTCGCCCACAGGCTCGGGACGAAATCAGTTTCGAAGTTGGGGATATGATCTCGATCATTGATATGCCTGGTAAGTCAGCTATTATGATTATACAAGGTTATCGCTTCAGACTGGCTAGTCTGGTCTGGCTGATCTGAAACTATTAAGTTGGTAGGGGAGCCCAAGAGGGGATTTTTGAAGTTACTCGAGCGCGGCAGATATAATACGGGGGGATACCTTATACCCTCTAGCCCATTGAAAAAAAAAAATCTTTGAAATATTCGAGCGCGTCAGATTTTGATAATTTGATACTCCAGCGTGCCACTGATAAAAAATGTATGATAATCTGTCACTTTGCATGGTGGGGGTGGCCATACGGAAGGGCGCGCGTCAGGTTTTCATAGCGGATGTTAATTCCAAAGACTGGCGATTTGGAAGTGAAATCTGCATTGTTCTGCTAATAATTAACCCGCCTTATCTTAATCTGACGCGCTCGAGTATTTTAAAGAATCAATTTTTTTTACTAAATATTTTGACGGGGTGCCCTAGGAAAACCCCCCCACATGAAGTGCTCATATTCAATGGGGGGTACTCTAGAGCAGCGGTTCCCGAAAGGTGGTCCGCGGAACCCTGGGGTTCCGTGGAAGGGCAATAAGGGTTCCGTAAAAAATATTTATTATAATATTTTCATGTTTAATTGTTTTTCATTTATACCTATTTTAAGGTGTTATCAAAGAAGGGTTCCGCTAGGAAAAATGTAATCAATTAGGGTACCTTGACACAAAAAAATTGGGAACCCCTGCTCTAGAGGGAATAAGGTATCCCCCCGTATATTAATCTGACGCGCTCGAGTAACTTCAAAAATCCCCTCTTGGGCTCCCCTACTAGTAGTTAAAGCTTCAAAAACTTCCCCCATGAGTTTTTCGTCGCAAAAAAGGACGATTAAATGAAGAGGATTATCAATGTTTATACAATGCTGTGTTCCTTTAAAATAATACTGTTGTAGCTAGTTGTATAGGTAACGCCACGAGAGTTGAGGCGAATGATTACACACACAGCTACAAAAAGTACTGATTGCAAAAAAAGTAGTGAAAGAATTAAATTAATGAGTGAATGAAAGTTTGAGTTATTATGAAATACCTACGCAATACTATGCATGTTATAATTTTTCTATTTCGTATAACCTATTTTTGAAATAAAACAATTTCAGACTGATAGATAAGAAATATTCGTAACAAAAAAAATGGTATTTTATAAATAGCGAAAAATATGCTTATCTGATGAAAATATTTTATTTTCTGTTTTGTTTGAACTAGATGTATTTTCCTAAATAATTCTTGACGAAATAAGTTGAAGAAATTTTTAGTCAATCTTGTAATTTACTGTTGAGTCTGTTGAACTTGCTATCGGTACTAATAAATGTCAAAATCCCGCTGTCATTACATGACGTGTTGTTGTGTGCGTGGCCTCAACTCTCCTGGCGTTACCTATACTATAGAGAGCTCTCTGTACCATTCATTTCGTGTGGTATTTTGAACTTTGCTTAACACAATAGCGCCATCTATGAGCTCAATGAGAAATCTAAATTCCAAATAGAGAGGGCGTTACTGTGTCAAGCAGAAGTCTTAAGTTAACATACAAAATTAATGGTACAGAGACTTGATTTTTGTCATTTTTCATTTCGGTTCCCTTATCAATTGCATGTCAACTCTTGTTTCTGATGTCCTGTCAATCGTTCAAAGAATAAAGAGTTTTACATACAGTCGCGAGCTTTAATTTGGGACCCACTTAAGGTGGGTTATTCCTGTCATATTGTAGAGGAATTCAAAGGATATTTTTTCGAAATGGGTCCCAAATTAAAGCACGCGACCGTACATACATACCTCTCTATAGCAAAAGTATTTACCTAAAGCTGGTTTGTCATTTTAAAGGAACGCAATATTGAGTCGATATTAGCAATCCTTTTGCTTGCAGTGAATTGCTTCGCAAGATGTTTCACTTCACGGAATACTCGTGTTTATTTTCTGGCATGTTTTTTTTTAGACGGCCGGATAGCCTAGTTGTTAGAGAGCCTGACTACGAAGCTTGAGGTCCCGGGTTCGATTCCCGGTCGGGGCAGATATTTGTGTGAAAAATACGAATGTTTGTTCGCGAGTCTTGGATGTTTAATATGTATTTAAGTATGTATTTATCTATATAAGTATGTTTATCCGTTGTCTAGTACCCATAGTACAAGCTTTGCTTAGTTTGGGACTGGGTCAATTGGTGTGAATTGTCCCGTGATATTTATTTTATTTATTTTTATTTTAAAAACTTAGAGGCGCAAGCTCAGTAGAGCTGCTTCAGAGGCTATGGCCACCACAAGTTCATTAAGGCCGGCTTGCACAGACCCGAGTTAACTATATAACTCCGAGTTAAGTGCTAACCTAGTGCTAAGAAGTGTCAAATCGAACAGGACGAACAGGAGGTGTCAGCAAGGACCTATTTTAAAGAGTTAGGTATACTCACGCTACCCTCGCTTGTAATATTTCAGACAGCTGTATATGTGCACAGCAATCTGAATGAGTATGGAAAGCGCGCTGATATGGCAGCCCACTCGCTGCGGAACCCTCAAAGGCTCCGTACAGTGAAGCGACGGCTTGCTAAGTCTGGCAAGGTGACTCGTGTTGTAGGCCCGACAGTTTATAACGGGTTACCTGAAGCAATTACTTCGGCTCCATCGTTGGATATATTTAGGAGACGACTCAAAAATTGGCTTCTCGAACACACATTCTATACGTTTGACGAATTCCCTAACTTTCAGCCA
Source organism: Archips crataeganus (assembly GCA_947859365.1). Taxonomy (NCBI): domain Eukaryota; kingdom Metazoa; phylum Arthropoda; class Insecta; order Lepidoptera; family Tortricidae; genus Archips; species Archips crataeganus. The sequence continues at coordinate 8,873,767 of OX402072.1, read as the reverse complement.
GAAACTTCGATTTACTATACTCCGACAAACTCGTGCGCGACCCTCCGCGGAACCCTGTCGCAGTCAGTGTTTGCCGCACTTATTAAAAACAATCTTGTTAAGGACAGCAGAGGCTCCCTGCGACAGGGTTCCGCCGAGCGCCGCGCACGAGCTTGTCAAGGTATAATTATTAATGATGACTTTGGAATAATATAATAAAATAATTTTAAAAATGACATGTAATAAATATTATGAATAAATGAGTATGAGTATGAGTATGAACTGTCATCCTTAACCCGGGGTTAAGAGGGTTTATACCTGCTGAGCTGGCAACGTTGCATTTTTGTTAGTTTTCTCGATTATTCCATAAAAATTGAATGAAGATTAAAAATGTTTTGTATACACATTAACTTATATATTAGAACAATTTGTATACAAAACATATTTAATTTTCATTCAATTTTTATGGAATAATCGAGAAAAACTAACAAAAATGCAACGTTGCCAGCTCAGCAGGTATAAACCCTCTTAACGGTGTAATTTTTTAACCCTGGACCGTGCAAGTGGCCCTAAAATAACAACTTCTCTTCCAGGTCCCCAAGAGTCCACCTGGTGGCGAGGCAAGCGCGGCTTCCGGGTCGGCTTCTTCCCGCACCACTGCGTCGCCGTCATAGGAGACAAGGTTCCGCGGCACATGACCCAGCCTCCGCCTATAGTCGGGTAAGACTTGCCAAACGCCTGGGGAATAGGGATGTCGACACCACCAATCAACTGACGTACTTTTTATGAGCCGTCAAAACACAACTCTCCCATAGAGTTTGAATGGCAACAGCAACATATGACGTCACTTGTTCGCATACTCAATTAACAAACTATTTATTTGTTTGAAAGCAACAAAAAATCTAATTTTGCAGTTAATCGAAATTTAATCTTGGTTTCAGGGCTAAAGTAAAGCGTTTTTTTACTGGAGTCGTGTCTTTGAATTATTTTTTAATGGTGTCAACATCCCTATTGGTCCAGCCAATATCACACCAAAGTCGAGTGAACGAGAGTCTTCAGTCACTGTTGGTACCTAACCTATCGTACGATCGTACGCTACTTGTACCAACGAAGCGTTACTGTTGGTTTGCGGTCATTTTCGACTTTCGTTTTTCACAATTGGATTTTTGACTGCAGTCAAAATAGTAATTATAAATCGATTGTACAATCGAAACTAAATCACATCGTTTCGGGAAAACAACCACTAAAATTTCACGGTGTATAACATGTACATCATCAATCATCATAGCCATGTAGACTCAATGTTTTATTTTTATTTATTTTTTATTATGAGAGGGAGACAACCGAGCAAGCGGGGCATCTGATGGAAAATGATCACTACCGCCCATAAATATCAACAATTCAAAGAGTCACTAAACACTAAAGTCACTAGAGTTATTTTTGGAGTGTTTTGTGTGTCCTAAGTGTACTTAGATTTCAGTGGCGAGGCGTGAATTTTTTTCCAGGTAAAGCCGGACGAAAAAAAGCAAACAAAAATCATACCCCATTTCTTAGTAGTTATACTAGGTTATATTCTTGAAAACTAGTACTTACGTGCAGTAATTCGGTCCATAAGACTGCAGCATATTTATCCTTTCACTGATATCAGTATCAAAACAATATGTTACTTATATATGAATTAGACACTGAATTATAATCAGATTTACAACCTGACAGACGATAATATGTACGATTAAATTTCACCGATTTTGCGTATCAACACTGATCTAATATTGTGTTTTTATTAAAATTATTTCACATAATTTTATTATAATATAAATAAACAAACTACAAAACACTGAGCGATTGACATGACATTACCTAATGTTGTCATTTCAATAAATACCACACCACAAACAAATCGACCGCGCTAGCGGATCACGTCCGGCACGTTCTATGGCTCCGAATCGTACATACAGTGACACATTCCGGCAGCGCGGCACAGCGTATACGATTTGGTGTTGTGCAGCGCGCTGAGCACAGCCCGTGGCGGTTTAATTTTGTCTGTTTATAAATCTTATTATAAAAATAGATAAAATATCGTACTTTCTGTTTTACACTAAAACTCGATATTTTAAAATTAAATTTCGCTCCAGTAATTTTAAATAAGTCAACGAATGGCTGCATGAATGTCAATTCCGTCGGCTATTCCAAGTGGGATAAATTAATTTAAAAAAAAGCTTCTGTCAAAGTGAAATTAAGCCTTATGCACAATGTAGAAAGTCTTTTTTTAAATGTGATAAGCCGATAGAGACCGGGTTATCTTCAGCCTATTCCATGCCTATTCTTACGGTAGACACTTGTAGTGAATCTATGGTTTTATGAATGAATATTTACATGTGTGAGTGTACAATTCCTGCCGGAATACTGAATTTATGAATGACTGATTGGTCTTGTGGATATTTTGATGCGTTTTGTTACTGCACCATTTTGAAAAATACTTAATAGTTTATTATGGAAGAGTAAGTCTCTAGATACAAACAATCGGTTACGAAGAGAAGCGTTTGGTTACTTCAAAATTTTAGGCAACCCGCTGGGAATCGAGTTGTTAGCACCCTTCGCCACTGTTAGATTTAATGTTTTTATTGACATTTCGCTCTTTTCCCACAGATCAGTAGCGGTGGCACCAATAAAGCCGGTACTACGCAAACACGGCAAGCTAATCAGTTTGTTCCGGAGCTTCATACTGTCGCGGCCTTCGCGCCGCCGGCTGAAGCAGCAGGGCATATTGCGGGAGAGAGTGTTCGGGTGCGACCTGGGCGAGCATTTGCTCAACTATGAGCACGACGGTGAGTTGCCTTAAATCCCGAGCCCATCATCATCATTTCAGTTAAAATATGTCCACTGCTGAACATAAGCCTCCAACGAACATTAAGATCTTCATCATCCTCAGTTCGCCTTTGTATGATTGTTGCTCTTGTTAACTGTTAATTTCATGTTTCTATGTACAAGAGTTTTATACAGGGTTATTGGTAAGTCGACCTATTCCCGTTAAGGGGTTATGGGGAGGTCATTTGCAATCGTTTTTGTCCCATAAAGCCCTATGCGAAAATTAACCATTTCTGAGATAATTGAAATTTAAGTTTTTTGCAAAAATAGTCGGAAACGCATCTTCAAAAATTTATTTAAAAAAAAGTTGGCCAAATAAATCAACTTTTTTTATTTTCTTATGTACAAGATAAAATAGTTATTCTTATGCAATATTAAGAGTATAATTATCTGTAAACGTTTAAGAACGCAGGACCAAAAAGTAAAAAAAATAAGTTTTTTTATCAGGTTGTTCAAAATGAATGGCACAAGAACAGAAAATTTTACTATTACATTTTATTATTACAACATGCACTTGTTTCTAGCTTTCTAACAAGCTACTAATATTATAGTTTTTGTAAATGGTTGCCAGAAAAAAATAATCACAAAGGACGTAGGAAGAAAATCACGTCCGAACATTTCTCAAAGTCAATTCATCATTCTCATAAATCAAAAATTTATTTTAATAAAAGTCGGCCATTTGAGTCAATTTTTTTTATTATAAGAAAATAAAAAAAGTTGATTTATTTGGCCAACTTTTTTTTAATAAATTTTCGAAGATGCTTTTCCGACTATTTTTGCAAAAAACTTAAATTTCAATTATCTCAGAAATGGTTACTTTTCGCATAGGGCTTTATGGGACAAAAATGATTGCAAATGACCTCCCCCATAACCCCTTAACGGGAATAGGTCGACTTACCAATAACTCTGTATACTTACTTACCCCGGCGCCACATATAGCACAAATGTTTCAACACATATTTGAACACACATTTGATCTATGGTTGATTGTATGGTTGTTCTATTGAATAAATAAGCAAATACCGGTGCTTCACATGTGATCAAATATGTGTTCAAATATGTGTTGAAACATTTGTGCTATGTGTGGCGCCGGGGTTGCACACTAACTCCTCGAACTCCCGATCCCATGAGAATTGAAATTTCTTAAGTTATAATAATGTTGTCTGTGTCTCTCAAAGACTCATGTAACTGTATTAACGAGTATGCTAAAAAGATAAAAAATCGGCCAAGAGCGTGTCGGACACGCCCAAAGTAGGGTTCCGTAGCCATTACGAAAAAACCAAGTAATATTTTTCTAAGGATTTCGTATGTGTACGGAATCATCTAAGTTTAGGTATGTTTTATACCTTAGGCTACTATTTACTCTTAAACTACAAATAATTTCCAAGCAATCTTAGCCGCTATAATTTTCCTAGTAAATTTGATATATTTACTACCATTCTGAATTTTTTCAAATTTTTCCACCCAACAGTTTACATTTTAGAGGGGGGGGGGGGACGGTCGATTTTAATGAAAATTTTCACTTTAAAGTTGAATATTTCGCAAACAGATCACTGAATAGAAAAATCATGTCAGCAACCCCACAATGGTTTTAAAAGACCTATCCAACGATAACCCACACTATAGGGTTAGTCGAGAAAAAAAACTTCACCCTCACTTTACGTCTACGGGAGGTACCCTAAAAAAAATTGTTTTAGTTTTTTTTATGTAATCACTTTGTCGGCGTGACTGATATATATATTCATGCCAAATTACAGCTTTCTAGTACTAACAGTCTCTGAGCTTAGCCGCGGACGGACAGACAGACAGACGGACAGACATGGCGAAACTATAAGGGTTCCTAGTTGACTACGGAACCCTAAAAATGATAGTCTTTTTGCGTGATGAGTAATAAACCTCTTCTTACTATGATATGACAAATAATTGTAATAGATAATAGCTTTTATAGGTTAACCCGTTCCATTCCCGAATTGAGTTCATGTTTTTTTTTTTAATTTATGTATGCTGTTTTTCTTGTCACCAATATTGATGACATGGTTTCTAAGGGGACAGATCTTTGTATGTCTTATAGTTCCTTTTGGACCTTTCTATCTGTTTTGAAATATAACAGTTTCTTTGAATGACCTTAGGCCAAAAGACACGTTTCTCATCGCATGCGTATACTTATGCCAAAACACAACAAGGGGAGGGGGCGGGGTGAGATAGAGCTAGATAAAGAGGAGAGATAGAGAGATATTTACACATATCACACACACACACACACACACACACACACACACACAGGAAAGAAATACATTTGGCAGTAAAAGATGCGAATAAAAAACATCGAATTAGTAGTATAAATTTTCAAAGTTATAGGTTCATCCAAATTAACTCTAACAAATCGATCACCACCTTGAAACACCTTGTTTTGTAAAACTACATTCTTGCAAAGAAATAAATGATTTATTATTTATTTATGATTTATGACCGGACCCAATTCCTATTCCCACAGTACCCCTGGTGCTAGTCGAGTGCGCGAAGGCCATCGAGGCCCGGGGCGCCGTGGACGGCATCTACCGTCTCTCCGGCGGCTCGGGGCTCACGCAGCGGCTCCGCACTGACTTCGACAGCGGGACCGCGCCGCCGCCGCCGCCCGACCCTCACGCCACCGCGTCACTCCTCAAGATGTACTTCCGGTGAGCGCCAACAGACCTGGGCCCTGTACCGCAAAAGTTACAACTGCTACAATTCAACAAAATTGTCAAGTTTCTCATAGTAAAATGTTACAATTTTGTCGAATTGTAGCACTTGTAACTTTTGTGGTACAGGGGGGCTGACCTTCGTAATAGCCCTGGTTCCGAGTATGATAAGGCGCCGCCGCCGCATCTTCACGCCACTATGTCGCTCCTCAAGATGTACTTCCGGTGAGTGCCAACAGACCTGACCTTCGTAATAGCCCTGGTTCCGAATATGATAAGGCGCCGCCGCCGCATCTTCACGCCACTATGTCGCTCCTCATGATTTACTTCCGGTGAGCGCCAACAGACCTGACCTTCGTAATAGCCCTGGTTCCGAGTATGATAAGGCGCCGCCGCCGCATCTTCACGCCACTATGTCGCTCCTCAAGATGTACTTCCGGTGAGCGCCAACAGACCTGACCTTCGTAATAGCCCTGGTTCCGAGTATGATAAGGCGCCGCCGCCGCATCTTCACGCCACTATGTCGCTCCTCAAGATGTACTTCCGGTGAGCGCCAACAGACCTGACCTTCGTAATAGCCCTGGTTCCGAGTATGATAAGGCGCCGCCGCCGCATCTTCACGCCACTATGTCGCTCCTCATGATTTACTTCCGGTGAGCGCCAACAGACCTGACCTTCGTAATAGCCCTGGTTCCGAGTATGATAAGGCGCCGCCGCCGCATCTTCACGCCACTATGTCGCTCCTCAAGATGTACTTCCGGTGAGCGCCAACAGACCTGACCTTCGTAATAGCCCTGGTTCCGAGTATGATAAGGCGCCGCCGCCGCATCTTCACGCCACTATGTCGCTCCTCATGATTTACTTCCGGTGAGCGCCAACAGACCTGACCTTCGTAATAGCCCTGGTTCCGAGTATGATAAGGCGCCGCTGCCGCATCCTCACGCCTCACGCATCTTATTCACTAATACCCCTAATTTTCAAATTACCATGGGCTCATAATACCTAAAAATACCTAAAATTTCAAATTTTAAGAGGAGACAATTTGAAATTTTAGGTATTTTTAGGTATTATGAGCCCATGGTAATTTGAAAATTAGGGGTATTAGTGAATAAGGTATTATGAAATTTAGTTGTTTTAAGCCTAAAACGAAGCCCTTGGCGCCGCCGCCGCGTCCTCACGCCATTGTGTCGTTCCTCATGATTTACTTACGGTGAGTGCCAGCACACACCTAACCTCCATAGTACCCCAGAGGCCGTGCATATAATAGTGCAAGTCTGATCTCATTCGGAATACGGCACCCGAAGTGTCAACCAACTATTGTATTAAATGAGTGACATTTTCACATCCATTATCCATCCGACCCTCACGCCACCGCGTCGCTCCTCAAGATGTACTTCCGGTGAGCGCCAACACAGTTTCTAACAAGGGGGAGAACATTCTGCGGTGCTCAATATTAAATGGTTAAGTCCCCTCCCTACCCCTCCCCTCCTCAAAATATAAAGCACACGTTTTTTGTATTAATAATCAATAGAGAAGGGGACTTGTGACCGGTTTTTTTAGTCCGTGCAAGTCGGACACTGTCTGGGCCCTCCATTCCCAGTTCGTCCGAAGGGATTTTTCCCGAGCACAAGTCACTCTTCCTACCCTAAAGTAAAAAATAGCAAAGACTTCGCGTCTTTGGCCCCTCTCGCGACTCATTAAAAAAAAAAATATATTAAATGGTTTAAAGGGTTAATGGACGAAACCGTTGCCCGCTCGCGGCGACACGCTGCGCGCTCGCCTCGCTTTTGATACGTTCGAAAATCGCCAGCGTCATAAGGCTCATAATATACATCATCGTCATCATCATTTCAGCCGAAAGACGTCAACTACTGAACATAGGCCTCCCCCAAGGCTCGCCAAACAGACCGGTCCCGTGCCATCCGCATCCAACGCGATCCCGCAACCATAACCAGGTCGTCGCTCCCATCTTGTTGGCGGCCTACCCACACTGCGTCTTCCGGTCCGTGGACGCCACTCGAGAACCTTTTTGCCCCATCGGCCATCAGTTCTACGAGCGCATACCCTGCACACTGCCACTTGAGTCTGGCGATTCTTCGAGCTATGTCGGCGACTTTAGTTCTTGCGCGGATTTCATCATTTCTAATGCGATCCAGCAGAGAAACTCCGATGGGCTATATCTTCTTCTTGTAGTGCCGTCTCCTAACGGAGGTCGGCGATCGTTAGAGCTATTTTTATTTAAGAGACTGCCGCCCGAAAGAGGGATCTGGTACTCATTCCGAAGCAGTCTCTAAGGTTTCTTAACCAGGACTTAACGCCTTCTGCCAGGTGGTCTGCGGCGTAGTATCTTCCCCAAATACAACAGCTTCCTCTGTTTTATAATACGTCAGTGTAACGTACATAACGCATTGTCCCGTTACGCTCGAGCCGATGAACGATCACAATCGGCACAATCGGCTTGAGCGTTCGACGTCAATATTTTGTTATGGCGTTGTCACGTCAAACTATCGTCCGTAAACCGACTTTACAGGCAACCGGTTTTTTATTAATTCGTTGCAATACATAAAAAAAAAAAATTAAGCTGTTTATTTCACATTTCGTACTAAATACAAACTGAAATATAGATGCACAGAAAAAACCCCAGAAAAAAGACCAATGCTGGGAATCGAACCCAGGTCCTCAGCATTCCGTGCCGCGTGCCATACCCCTACACCACCACTGGTCTAGAGATTAGACACGAATCTTTCCTATACATCATACATTTCAATCTGCTAAATCATCACCTTATGCAGTGACAAACGCACATCTATGTTACACCCTCATCGAGAGATTTTAACACTCCTTCGGAACTAACCGCTCACCTGGACAAGAGATGGCGCTACTGTGCAACTTTAAACAAGTTAGCTTTGAAGTATCTTTTTTTTTGTACTTATTTTTTCAACTTCATTTTTTTTTCTTTTTTTTTTTTTTTTTATTACTTTTACGGTCATCCCGTGAAATCATACATGAATGAAGTTGAAAAAATAAGTACAAAAAAAAGATACTTCATAGCTAACCTGTTTATTTCAAGCAAAGAACATTTATAAAACATGCAAAACGAGTCCTTAATCCTAATTTTAAGGATTTTGCGCGGCCTCGGTTAGCGCAAGACTGAGTTGCTCACACGTAATTAGTCTAAGGGGCTGTTTCACCACTTTTTTTAAAGTTCGGATTAGCTTAATCATAACCTTATTTGACAGATGAACTTAAAATTTCTGTTTCACCAGTCTCGATTGGCGCTAAGTGACGGACAAACTGTTTTTTAATTTGACCATCAGACCAGGTGGCATTTAGCATTTTTATCCGTCACATAACTTTTTAATTAGTCAGTTATTTTTTTTGTGGTCATGGTTGGAGAGCCCTTCAGCCGGTTTCAGAAAAATAAATCAAAGTGTTTTTTTATTTTTTAAAGAAAGAAGTCATGCTAAATTGCAAACGAGGATTCAAATATCAAGATTTGAATAAAAAAATATCAGTACGCTTTTAGTATGTAAAAATAAATCCAAAATTTCGTAATATTTTTTAATTACAGACTTTTTTTCAGTGGCACAATCGTTTGTTCTACGCAAGTTCTACGTGAACTTGTACATCGCCATTACAAAAAAAAGTTAATCTGTCAAATGGTTTGGCGCCACTTTTCGATTCGTTTTACGTGATTTTATTTTTCTTTGTTATTGTTAATAAAGTATCGTAAATAAATACCGTTTTTGGATTAATCATAATTTTACACATTTGTTTATGCCTAAAAATAGATGTATTTAAAAATTACATAGTTTACGATTTCTTTTGCTTTAACAATGAGCGACTCTTTGAACGAAAGTGTGCGAACAGGAACGCGTGATCATGAAATGTGACGTTGCCATTCCCCCTCTATGTTAAACCGACGATTAGTTAAGTGGTACTTAGTTTGCACAGGACCGGAGTGGTGAAACTGAAAAAAAACTAGCCGACAGATTTGTCCAGTACTTAGTTTATTCATTGGTTACGTGACCAGTAGTTTGACAATAAGGTGGTGAAACACCCCCTAAGTATACAATACGAGTAGATAGTAAATTTACTGACGCGCATACTCACTTACACACAGCCTCACACACACACACACACACACACACACACATACACTCACACACACACAGACACACACACACACACACACATACACTCACATACTCACTACACGCACTATAAGTTTTGTTTGATCTTGTTAATTGTTATTATTGTAATTAAGTTGTTGCGGACGACAGAGGGTTGGAGACCTGGTGACCTGAAGCACAGGTTCTACCTAGTTCAGGCACCAGCCTCCCCCACTCAAGTCAGTTAATTTGTACTACGTTGTATTTGTTTGATTTTTATTTTTCTTTGTAACCTGGTGGTGGAGAAAATAAATATATCTTATATTCTTATTATTATTATTATTATATAAATCATGATTTCATGATGCATGCAGTTTTTTTGTTTTTAACTTACATATAACCTAAGTCTGAGTGCGCATCCGTCCCTTCCCTCTCAAATATAACTTTCATAAAATATCTTTTAATCACGCTTTTAATTTGTTTACTGTTATTACTTTCTAATTTTTTCGCAATAGACAACGGTAAATGCACATGTTTCAGCGAGCTGCCGAACCCTCTCTGCACGTACCAGTTGTACGAGAGCTTCGTCGCGGCCGTCCAGACGGAGGAGTCCAAACGGCTGAAGGCCGTTCGCGACGTCGTCGTCAAACTGCCGCCGCCGCATTACAGGTGAGATTACATTTGAAATGGTCTCCGAATAGCCTATCCCACTAAAAACATTTCAATTCTGACATATTTTCATTTAATTATAGTATTGATGATTAGCTCGTTGAAATGGCAATGGGCAGGCCATATAGCACGCAGAACAGATGGCCGTTGGGGCCCAAAAGTTCTGGAATGGAGACCACGGACTGGCAAGCGCAGCGTGGGACGTCCACCAACGAGATGGACGGACGATTTGGTGAAGGCCGCAGGTTCAGGGTGGATGCAAATTGCTTTCAATCGTCAATGGGCGTCAATGAGGGAGGCCTATGTCCAGCAGTAGACGTCCTACGGCTGAAATGATGATGATGATGATAATTGGCTCAGTAAAGTTTTTTGAAGAGTTGCTAATTATATTTTTTTTCGACAGTCGGCGTTCTGGAGATCGAGAAACTGCAGCTGTTTTATTTTTACCTCCTATTGTTTACTGGAAATATTTTTTTGAGTGTTCGAGATGACATTTGTGAGATTTTATGGTTGACAAGCCGTTCGTGCTCAGAACTTAGTAGAAACAGAAAAAAAACCGAAGTGAACTGTTACTGCTGTCAATGTCAAATCGTTTGCGTTTCGTTTGCTTTGCGTTTTGGTGTGCTCAGTGTAATTTTTTGACTATTTTTATCGACCTCCGCATAAAATCCGGACTTTCAATTTTACCGCATTTCTCCACGACCTATGCACAATAATTGGATCACGATTGAATACTTTCGATCACTATTTTGGAACTGCTTCTTGGACAACGCAAAGCAAACGAAACGCAAACGGTTAGATTTCAATTGACATTGACAGAAGCGACAGTTGAATTCGTTTTTTTTTCTATTTCTTCTTAGTACTGAGCACGAACCGCTTGTCAGCCATAAAATCTCACAAATGTCATCTCGAACACTTAAAAAAAATATTTCTAATAAATAAAAGGAGATAAAAATAAAACAGTTGCAGTTTCTTGGTGTTGAAGTCGACCACTGTCGAAAAAAAATATAATTAGCATCTCTTCAAAAAACTTTACTTAGCCAATTGAAGATTATATTTATTAATTGTTGTATTTTTTAGGGTTCCGTACCCAAAGGCTAAAAACGGGACTCTATTTGTGAGACTTCGCTGTCCGTCTGTCACCAGGCTGTATCTCAGGAACCATGATAGTTAGACAGTTGAAATTTTCACAGATGATGTATTTCGATTGTCGTTATAACAAAAAATACTAAAAAACAGATTAAAATGTTTTGTTGAATGTGTAGCGACTACTAGCGCCATCTAGTCATCACATAAGGAACTAATTGCTACAATCCTACATCACGCTATCGAAGTTTCTCAACTCGGCTGCATAAATACAACTTCCAACTTTCATCCATTGGACTTCGGTCCCCAGGCATAACATCTGCCTGGCGAGAGATCTCTCTATTGCAACTACCCCCAAATTGGTGACCCCCGACATTGGACAAAAATCGCAACCTTCAGACACACAAGACGTTGACGCAGTCTCACAGCAAGCCATACTCACCGCACTGTGCACCATTAGCATGTATCTATTATCTGCCTGGTGTCTACAGTTCGCAAATCCTTCTCCCACTACTTCCACTTGCCAATCAATCAACCAACGCTCGCCAACAAGGCTCCGAGCAATCACGCGACAGGCATGCATCTACAAGTAGCAGAGGAACAACAATGATCGCCGACGAGGCTCTGAGCGACTGGCCCTTGCAAGCGCCCACATGACGCACAGACTGCACTCCACTGCAATTCGTATCGACCTCCGGTCTAAAAGGGGGGCTGATGTAGCGACTACTAGCGCCATCTAGTCATCACATAAGGAACTAATCACTACAATCCTACATCACGCTATCGAAGTTTCTCAACTCGGCTGCATAAATACAACTTCCAACTTTCATCCATCGGACTTCGGTCCCCAGGCATAACATCTGCCTGGAGAGAGATCCCTCCATGGTAACTACTCCCAAAAATGTTTTGTTACGACGTTGTATCACGTTAAACTGCCGTCCGTGAACCGACCTTACAGACGACCGGCCTGCTTGCAGGACGCTGGCATACCTGATGCGGCACCTTCGCCGCGTGAGCCTGCTGGGCGAGGCGACCGGCATGACGGCGCGCAACATGGCGATAGTGTGGGCCCCCAACCTGCTGCGCTCGCCGCGGCCCCAGCACGCGCTGCAGCACGTCGCAGTACAGGTACATAAATAAATAAATAAATAAATAAATAAATATTAGGGGACAAGTTATGACTTACGCTGCAGAGACGTGGACACTCACAGGAGGACTAGTCCATAAGTTCAGAGTCGCTCAGCGTGCTATGGAGAGGGCTATGCTTGGTATCTCGTTGAGAGATAGGGTCCGCAACGAGCATATAAGACAAGAGACGAAAGTCGTTGACATAGCCCGAAGGATTAGCACGCTGAAGTGGCAATGGGCTGGTCACGTTTGCCGTACAACTGACGATCGTTGGAGCGGACGTGTCCTGGAGTGGAGACCACGTTTAGGAAAGCGTAGTGTGGGACGCCCTGCGACACGTTGGACTGATGACCTTAGGGGGACAGCGGGCAGTGGATGGATGAGGGAAGCCCAGGATCGCGAATGTTGGCGCAATATGAGGGAGGCCTACGTCCAGCAGTGGACGGACAATGGCTGTAGATAGGGGACAATCTTACACAAATCGACCTAGTCCCAAACTAAGCAAAGCTTGTACTATGGGTACTAGACGACGATAAACATACTTGTACAGATAAATAAACACTTAAATACATAGAAAACGTCCATAACTCAGGTACAAATATTCGTGCTCATCACACAAACAAATGCCCTTACCGGGATTCGAACCCAGGACCTCTTGCTTCGTAGGCAGGGTCACTACCAACTAGGCTAAAGCGGTCGTTTGGACCGATTTTTCTTCCATTCCATCTCTCTCTCCCTCTCTCTCTCTCTCTTGCTAATTTGTTCTTTTTTTGTCACAGGCGGTGGTAACGGAGTTCCTCATATGTTACGCCGAAGAATTGTTCGCCGAGGAGCAGGACTGGGAGTCGGGGCCGGAGTCTCTCGACCAAGTGAGCGTTAATATATTGTTACGGAGATGGGTCCACGAGAAACCCGCAAAAACATTTTTATGAAATTAGTAGCACTTGCAGTCGTTTTCAGCAGGCTGAAATCTGATTTCAGGCCGTTCTGGAAGAAGTCCTAACACATAACGGTAAATCAGAAATTATCCCAAGTTAGCATTATTTTCAGCAGGCTGAAACATGTTTTCAGGCTGTTTCAGGACACTAACTGTCACATGGCACCATTTCCTGAAAACCCGTTTTCAGGCCGTTTCAGGCCAAGTTACAGTCCACCTGTCTCTGGAACATTCTAGAAGGTGTGTGACAAGGATAGCCTATATGTGTGAGAGAGACAGACGATCTTGTTTCCGGAACATTCTAGAAAGTGTGTGAGCGAGGTAGCATAGCGTACTCGTGAAAGAGACAGACAGATAATCCTGTTTCCGGAATATTCTAGACGTATGGGCCAGAGAGTTCTAGCTGGAATGTTCTCGAACTTTGTGGACCGTTTCACTGGACCTATATAAAGGCGGACAAGGTTCCGACACAGTCAGTTTTGGATACGATACCGAGAGATAAACATCGAAGAGAGATCAAAGTGATTACTAAGTGATTTAAGCGAATAAGTTTAGTGTTGCAAGTGATTCCCTTTTGTTCAATTAAATTAGTTTTACGTTAAAGGCGTATTATCTATCTAACGAACCCTACGGCTCGTAACAATATCGTAGCTAAAGTTTGTGTAGTGTGTGTTTTATGGATGTGAAGCGTGGACACCGACACAGAGGGATAGGGCAGGGATCGGCGGCTCTATATCTAAATCCCTAATGATTATTTGTCCTAATGTAATGTTTGTCCTAATGATTGATTGCCCTAACTCTTTTTATTTAAAATCTATTAATTGTTCTGGATTTTTATAAAACAAACATAACCTAACCTATAGAGTTCTAGAGGATCATCATTCAAGAGGATGCGATGGCTGAGAGTCTTTTGAGGAATAGGTATTTTAATGAAATGTCGCTGTCTCGCCCGAACCCCTCCGTGTCAGTACAGCGAGAGCGGGACAACTGCAGCTCAGACCGTTAATAGGCGCGTAAGATTGACCAAAACAGCATTTGGTAGTCCCCTGTTTTCTTCTCGTAAACTGGACTACGTTTGTATGGAGAAATGGTGCGCATCGTATCCTCTTAACAGCGTGACCGTTTACATGTTGTTTTACTAATCACTTTACACCTGCACTTGCCACTTAACAAAGTGTAAGCAAGCCTTTAATTTTGAATGATGACAGGTTTTTTTTTTCTTGAATGAGTCGCCAGAGGGGCCAAAGACGCGAAGTCTTTGCTGTTATTTACATTAAGATAGGAAGGGTGACCTGTGCTCGGGAAAAATCCCTTCGGACGAACTGGGAATGGAGGGCCCAGACAGTGTCCGACTTGCACGGACTAAAAAACCCGGTCACAAGTCCCCTTCTCTATTGGTTATCAATACAAAAAACGTGTGCTTTAAATTTTGAGGAGGGGAGGGGTAGGGAGGGGCTTAATCTACCCACAGTGACCTGCCTCAGCCATTTGCTGGAAGGCCGGGAGAGGAGCATGCATTCTCCCGCTGGGCACTGGGGGTGCTTAGGTCGGTCTTTTATGTTTTTACCCGTTGGTTACTTCCTTGACCGACCCTCGCCCGAATGATGACAGGTTAGATCCGATGACAGTGCATTACATGTTCAGTTGGCTAAGTAAAGTTTTTTGAAGAGGTGCTAATTATATTTTTTTTCGACAGTCGGCGTTCTGGAGATCGAGAAACTGCAGCTGTTTTATTTTTATCTCCTATTGTTTACTGGAAATATTTTTTGAGTGTTTGAGATGACATTTGTGAGATTTTATGGTTGTCAAGTCGTTCGTGCTCAGAACTTAGTAGAAACAGAAAAAAAAAACCGAAGTGAACTGTTACTGCTGTCAATGTCAAATCGTTTGCGTTTCGTTTGCTTTGCGTTTTGGTGTGCTCAGTGTAATTTTTTGACTATTTTTATCGACCTCCGCATAAAATCCGGACTTTCAATTTTACCGCATTTCTCCACGACCTATGCACAATAATTGGATCACGATTGAATGCTTTCGATCACTATTTTGGAACTGCTTCTTGGACAACGCAAAGCAAACGAAACGCAAATGGTTAGATTTCATTTGACATTGACAGAAGCTACAGTTAAATTCGTTTTTTTTTTCTATTCCTTCTTAGTACTGAGCACGAACGGCTTGTCAGCCATAAAATCTCACAAATGTCATCTCGAACACTTAAAAAAATATTTCCAATAAATAAAAGGAGATAAAAATAAAACAGCTGCAGTTTCTTGGTGTTGAAGTCGACCACTGTCGAAAAAAAATGTAATTAGCATCTCTTCAAAAAACTTTACTTGGCCAGTTGTCTGCGCAGGAACAGATGGAGCAAGTCGAGTTCCGCGGCCACGACTCGTGCCGGCGGCCGAAGAGTTTGCCGCTCAACCCGCCGACCAAACTGCTCAGGTACCTCCGACTTTCCATTTATTAGGTTGCTTGCACTGCAGTTTTCTTGTGCTGATGCCAAACCCATTCCAAAGCCATTCTGAAGGAAGCATACGCTTATTCCTAACAAAACCCATACCCATTTAATGTTTGACTTAGTTTATGTATAGCGTCTTGTCGATTCGACATCATTGAAGAAATCACTAAAAGTCAGTCTGGGGTTTTGTATTTTAAATGAAGAAGTTTCAATCGATCCATCATTTATTTGCTAAAACATGGTGCAATAAGATTATTTACAGACAAGTTAAATAGCTTCACATGTTTTATCACAAGGGCATGCAAATATTTTATGGTTACCTATAGTTAAGTGTATCGCATGCACTAAGTTAGTTACAATCAATAATATCGTTTAAGTATTCTTGTACGCCTTAGACACTAATAATTTATATAACATATTTTAAATTCATTCATATTTTCCAATTTAACAATTTTTGTTGGTGATTTATTGTATATTCGGGGTGCCATTCCAAAAAAACTTTAAAAAAAGCAGTTCTTGATGGTTTACAACAAATTCTTTCATGGTGACGGATGCTATTAAATTTTGAAAATTGGTGGATGTTACATTTAATATATTATTATATTAAAATTTCATAAATACTTATAGAGGCACGGCAGAGTAAGAATATTTAATTTGATGAAATTGTGGTTTGCACGATTCAATGGATTTAATGCCACACTCAGATCTCAAACATTTCTTTTGGCTTCCAAAAATGATTTCCCTATGTGTAGCATTTCCCCAGAATATCACGCCATATCTTAAAGTTGCTGTAACATACGCGTGGTAGGCAGTTCAAACTGTTTGGTCCTCATCTTACCTTTTCTTACAGCCTAGAAGAAGCTAGACGTCGCGAAAGATGCACAAGCACCGTACAAAGTCCGAGGTTGCCTGCGCCCTCTGGCGCCATCGCGGCCGCGGCCGAGACACAACTCAGACCCTCCGGCCATCTGCGACCCAAATACATCGAGGTGAGATTTGACGAGATGCGAGACCGTTTGAGATAACGTGAGACATTTTGAGACAGTGTTTATTGACGTGACAACGTCTAATAAATCGATGAACGCCGGCTGCACGCACGAAAGACGATGACGCAATGTAACGTACATGTACGTGCATGTCCCGTACAATAGAGAGCAGTGAACGCCAGGATGTACACGGGGTGCGGGGGTATTAAAGGGGCGATGAAAATTTCATTGATTTTGCGGCCCGCGACAGATGCAACGACTTTAGTTGGTAATGGCTTTCAAAATGCATACGAAGGTACCTAATTGAATTTGTACGTGTATTATAACCAGAGCAAGTGAGTGTATTTGTAGCTAAAATAAAAATATATAAATAAATAAATAAATATCACGGGACAATTCACACCAATTGACCTAGTCCCAAAGCTAAGCATAGCTTGTGTTATGGGTAGCAGGCAACGGATAAACATACTTATATAGTGAACTAAAACAATTACTTTGCTCACCCGCGACCTCACAATAGTTATGTTTATGCAAGAAATGTGCGTTCATGCAGTTCCTCCACCTCCACACTGTACGAACACACACAAATCACATAAACCCAACCATCACCACCACCAAGCTACACTGACGCGTTTCGAACTCAACCAGAGCTCATCTTCAGAGTTACCACAACCGTATGCTATGCTACCAAATGTTAAACTAACAAACCAAAACAAATGTTTTAACTTGTCACTGTAACTTCTCAAGTACCCACATTATTTTTCTTATTCTCAAACTACCCCACAAAAATTAACTTTTATTGACATTTAGTTCATTAATATGGACCTCCGCAAAGTAACGCCTGATTCAATAAATACTTATATAGATAGATACATACTTAAATACATATTTTAACGACCGCTTTAGCCTAGTTGGTAGTGACCCTGCCTACGAAGCAAGAGGTCCTGGGTTCAAATCCCGGTAAGGGCATTTATTTGTGTGATGAGCACGAATATTTGTTCCTGAGTTATGGATGTTTTCTATATATTTAAGTATTTATTTATCTATATAAGTATGTTTATCCGTTGCTTAGTACCCATAACACAAGCTTTGCTAAGCTTACTTTGGGACTAGGTCAATTGGTGTGAATTGTCCCATGATATTTATTTATTATTTATTTATTTATATTAAACACCCAAGACCCGAGAACAAATATTCGTATTATTCATACAAACATCTGCCCCGACGCGGGAATCGAACCCGGGACCTCAAGCTTCGTAGGCAGGTTCTCTACCTACTAGGCCATCTGGTCGTCTAAATATATATAATATATATATATGACGGCGAGAGACGAAACGGAGCGGTAGGTGGATCATCACCGTCGTCTCGTGGTGGAGTTTCCATGTTAGTGGGCGATACAGAGAAACGCAGATTACCTTGCAACGTGTAATTATTTGGAATCACAGTAGGTAGGTACTTGCAGGAGTGACTGTGAACGTGACAGGTCCGATGGAGTAGGAAATGACCGTTCTCAACGGCGGTCGGCAATCAAGTGAACATCGACTCTGTCCTCGTGTAATGGCGCCAAAGCGATACTCGCCCCACCACACTGCGTTCACTGCACTTTACAATTTAATTCAACCAATCAGAGATAAGATCCGGTACTAGGTAGTCAAATCAGCATCTATAATGCTACCAATATAACGCGCGCGACGACATATATTTTTTCTCAAACATGCTATGAAATATTGACGTTATGTTCCTTAAAATACGCCACGAACTGTCACGTTGCAGGTGCGGCTAGACGAGAGGTCAATAATGGAATTTCATACAACATTGCTGGCCAAGGCCAGCAAAGTGATCGTCTATTGTTTTATGTGACACAGCACCATGACGTTTAATAGGTCGACGTGGTCGACGTGGATGGATGGATGGACGGACGGATGGACGGACGGACGGACGGACGGATGGACGGACGGATGGACGGACGGACGGACGGACGGACGGACGGAGGGATGGATGGATGTTGATGGATGGATGGATGGATGGATGTTGATGGATGTTGATGGATGTTGATGGATGTTGATGGATGTTGATGGATGTTGGTTGATGGATGTTGATGGATGTTGGTTGATGGATGTTGATGATGTTGTTGGTGATGGTGATGGTGATGGTGATGATGATGGCGGTGATGATGGTGGTGATGATGATGATGCATGTTTGAGAAAAACTCTATACAAGCCTTGGCCACGAACAGGGATTGCCGGCCTCGTATCTCTAGATGGCCTCGTTAACACTCGGCCATCTATAACTACTCGGCCGGCAATCCCCTATTTCGCGGCCGCTGCAGTAATGTACTATTAGCCTATACCACCTATATTTTTAGTTTACACTCCTTTACATAAAGCTACCAACGACTTTTCAAAAATAACCTATTAATAGCCAATCCATAAGTATACGGCCCACAGTAAGCCTTCACCTTGTCTGAAGTGTGACGACCACTGGTTTAAGTTCACTTCGTCAACATTCCCATTTTGTCAACTTCCTAGTTCGTCAGCAATCCCATTTCGTCCACAATCAATTCCCATTTCGTCCACATTCTAATTTCGTAACAAAATAGTAACGAAATTGGTAGTGTATCTGAATAGTATTGACCCGCACCGTGTCTAGCATGTATTTTTTTTAACATGACTACTTAAATCACAAAATAAAATCTTCCCTGAGAATTAAGCTAAGTGATAGCGAACACCGCATTAAAATCGGCTAGGAATGTTGACTAAGTGGGAATGTGGACGAAGTGGGAATATGGACGAAATGGGATGGGAATATCGATGAAATGGGAATGTTGACGAAGTGGGATTGTGGACGAGGTGCGAGACCGTTTGAGGTAACGTGAGACAGATTGAGACAGTGTTTATTTTTGTTACAGGTTGGTTCTGGCCCTGATAATCTACCGCAGTATCACACAGTACTGGATCTCCCATTACCAGGTCAGTTCAAACTCGAAACTCCTTAACAGGGTCTCCACTGAGCGAGCCGCCTCGCGAGGCAAGCGCATGAGGCATGGTTTTGTTCTACACAAAGCTCAATATCGCACCGAAAATTAGATAACTACAGAAAACGAGTTAAAAAACATTTATCTCGAAATGGTTTTCGATTTACATTGCAATAAAATAGACATCCCCAATAGGGATGTTTCCAAGGTAAAAAAATAATAATTCTTATTAGTCCGTATTTTACATTATCAAAAAATATTAGACACGTAATTTTTCTTTTGACAATTAAACAAAAAATGACTAAGATATGGCGCGTTGAAGTTCCGCGTGACGAGGCGTGACGTCACTTGTTCCTAAAACGCTCATACAAAGTGTAGGAACAAGTGACGTCACGCGAAACTTCAACGCGCCATATCTTCGTAATTTTTTGTTTAATTGACAAAATAAAAAATACGTGTCCAATATTTTTTGATAATCTAAAAGACTGACTAGTTAGGAAAGTAGCCTATTGGTGTTAAAAGTCCCATGATATATTTTTTTCTCAAACATGCTATGTAATATTGACGTTATGTTCCTTATAATACGCCACGAAGTGTCACAATGCAGGTGCGGCTAGACGAGAGGTCAATAATGGAATTTCATACAACATTGCTGGCCAAGGCCAGCAAAGTGATTGTCTCTGTTGTTTCATACCATGACGTTTATAGGTCTATGGCATCATAGCATTTAGCCTTTAAAAAAAAACTATAAGCAATATTTGCGTTTTGGTTCATTATGACATTCTGCCACTACGCTTATTTAAGGTATGATGATGATGGTGATGGTGGTGATGGTGTGATGATGATGATGATGGTGATGATGTGATGATGATGACGATGATTTTATGATGATGATGATGGTGATGATGATGATGATGGTGATGATGATGGTGATTGTGGGTGATGGTGATGATGATGATGATGGTGGGTGATGGTGATGATGATGATGGTGATGATGATGGTGATGGTGGGTGATGGTGATGATGATGGTGATGGTGATGATGATGATGATGGTGATGGTGATGATGATGGTGGTGGTGGTGATGATGATGATGCATGTTTGAGAAAAACTCTATACAAGCCTTGGCCACGAACAGGGATTGCCGGCCTCGTATCTCTAGATGGCCTCGTTAACACTCGGCCATCTATAACTACTCGGCCGGCAATCCCCTATTTCGCGGCCGCTGCAGTAATGTACTATTATCACAAGCTTTTGTTTACCTTCACCTGTCCCACTTCTCTTCTCTTGTCCTTTTTCCGATTGAGCTGATCTGATGGCGGAGCTGGCATTTTTAAACTTTTCAGTTCTTTTTATGGTATGGTTCAAATTGTTTTTATTTTTATTTTTATTTTTTATATCTTTTAACTGTAACTCAGTAGTTGCGGACATCTGAGGGCAGGAGACCTGGTGACCTGACACACAGGATCTCCCTAGTTCGGGCACCAGTCTCCCCCACTCAAGTCTCCCAATTACAACTTTATTATAATATTTAAGTTCCTACATTGTACTTGGTGGTGGAGAAATCAAATAAATTTCTTATTCTTATTCTTATTCTTTCTTATTTTGGTACAAACGCCAAAATGCTTAAAATGTTTAGATGTAACATTGTCAAAAAGTACAAAATGTTTGTGCCACAAAATCATTTTGTCTGAATATTTTAGGGGCAGAATATGCTTTGGCCAACATGTTCTTTAAGTTGGTATGTTTCCAAGACAGCATTCACTGTGTTCTAAAATGTCCTTGTGTCTGGAAGTTTTAACGACAGAATACTCTGGGGTCAAAATGTATACTTTTTGACTTTTGTACAATTTGACAAAGGGATTTTCGAACCCATTGAGCATTTTGGGATCCTGGCCATTTATCTCATGTTCATTTTTTCTACCATACAATTAGGGGGTGTTTCACCACCTTATTGTCAAACTGCTTGTTACGTAACCAATGAATAAACTAAGTACTGGACAAATCTGTCAGCTAGTGTTTTTTCAGTTTCACCACTCCGGTCCTATGCAAACTAAGTACCACTTTACTAATCGTGAGTTTAACAAAAAGTCGGAATGGCAACGTCGCATTTCACGACCACGCGTTCCTGTTCGCACACTTTCGTTCAAAGAGTCACTCATTATTAAAGCAAAAGAAATGGTTAACTATATAATTTTTGAATACATCTATTTTTTTTGCATAAACAAATATGTAACATTATAATTGATCCAAAAACGGTATTTATTTACGATACTTTGTTAACAATAACAAAGAAAAATAAAATCACGTAAAACGAATCGAAAAGTGGCGCCAAACCATTTGACAGATAAACTTTTTTTTAATGGCGACATACAAGTTCAGGTAGAACAAACGTTTGAGCCACTGAAAAAAAGTTTGTTATTAAAAAATATTACGAAATTTTGGATTTATTTTTACATACTAAAAGTGTACCTACATCTTTTTATTCAAATCTTGATATTTAAATTATTTTATGCAATTTAGCATGACCTCTTTCTTTAAAAAATAAAAAATACTTTGATTTATTTTTCTGAAACCGGCTGAAGGGCTCTCCAACCATGGCCACAAAAAAATAAACTAACTTTATGTGAGGGATAAAAATGCTAAATGCTACCTGATCTGATGGTCAAATTAAGAAACAGTTTGTCCGTCACTTAGCGCTAATCGAGACTGGTGAAACAGAAATTTTAATTCCATCTGTCAAATAAGGTTATGATTAAGCTAATCCGCACTTTAAGAAATGTGGTGAAACAGCCCCTTAGACTCTTAGGTTTTTGTGGCATCCAGTGGCGAGGCGTGAATTTTTTTCCAGGTAAAGCCGGACGAAAAAATGCAAACAAAAATCATATCCCATTTCTTAGTAGTTATACTAGGTTATATTCTTGAAAACTAGTACTTACGTGCAGTAATTCGGTCCATAAGACTGCAGCATATTTATCCTTGCACTGATATCAGTATCAAAACAATATGTTACTTATACATGAATTAGACACTGAATTATAATCAGATTTACAACCTGACAGACGATAATATGTACGATTAAATTTCACCGATATTGCGTATCAACACTGATCTAATATTGTGTTTTTATTAAAATTATTTCACATAATTTTATTATAATATAAATAAACAAACTACAAAACACTGAGCGATTGACATGACATTACCTAATGTTGTCATTTCAATAAATACCACACCACAAACAAATCGACCGCGCTAGCGGATCACGTCCGGCACGTTCTATGGCTCCGAATCGTACATACAGTGACACATTCCGGCAGCGCGGCACAGCGTATACGATTTGGTGTTGTGCAGCGCGCTGAGCACAGCCCGTGGCGGTTTAACTGTGTCTGTTTATAAATCTTATTATAAAAATAGATAAAATATCGTACTTTCTGTTTTACACTAAAACTCGATATTTTAAAATTAAATTTCGCTCCAGTAATTTTAAATAAGTCTACGAATGGCTGCATGAATGTCAATTCCGTCGGCTATTCCAAGTGGGATAAATTAATTAAAAAAAAAGCTTCTGTCAAAGTGAATTTTTTTTTTTTTTTTTTTTATGATATAGGAGGCAAACGAGCAGACGGATCGCCTGATGGTAAACGATTACCGTCGCCCATGGACACCTGCGACACCAAAAGAGTCACAAGTGCGTTGCCGGCCTTTTAGGTAGGAGTACGCTCTTTTTTTGAAAGCTTGAAGGTCATATCGGTCCGGGAATACCGCAGCAGGAACCTCATTCCAGAGCTTTGCTGTGCGAGGCAGGAAATTTCTGGAAAAACGCACAGTAGAAGACAACCAACCATCCAGATGGTGAGGATGGAAGTGTTGTCGCGTAGGGCGGTGGCGGAAGGATGCGGCAGGGATCAACCCGAATAACTCCTCGGAGCACTCTCCGTTGTACATGCGATAGAAGATGCACAGTGAAGCTACATCTCTACGCAGCGCCAAGGAATCAAGCCCATCAGAAGTTCGTTGGCAGCCGACTATTCGAGTCGCTCTCCGTTGTATGCGATCCAGAGGGAGAAGCTGGTACCGGGGAGCCCCCGCCCACAGATGAGAGCAACAATTAAACCTTATGCACAATGTAGAAAGTCTTTTTTAAAATGTGCTAAGCCGATAGAGACCGGGTTATCTTCAGCCTATTCCATGCCTATTCTTACGGTAGACGCTTGTAGTGAATCTATGGTTTTATGAATGAATATTTACATGTGTGAGTGTACAATTCCTGCCGGAATACTGAATTTATGAATGACTGATTGGTCTTGTGGATATTTTGATGCGTTTTGTTACTGCACCATTTTGAAAAATACTTAAAAGTTTATTATGGAAGAGTAAGTCTCTATACAAACAATCGGTTACTAAGAGAAGCGTTTGGTTACTTCAAAATTTTAGGCAACCCGCTGGGAATCGAGTTGTTAGCACCCTTCGCCACTGGTGGCATCCATCTCTTTTGTCCTTTGTTCATTACAACATGTATTTTTTGACCGTTGTACATTTTGATAATGAGACATTTTGAATCATTGTATATTTGGACGTTTGTACCAAAATGACCGGCTACCCTATTTATTGAGTGCCTAGTAAAATATTGTTTTTTAAAAAAAATACAATAGGCTACTTTCCTAACTAGTCAGTCTTTTAGATTATCAAAAAATATTGGACACGTATTTTTTATTTGTCAATTAAACAAAAAATTACGAAGATATGGCGCGTTGAAGTTTCGCGTGACGTCACTTGTTCCTACACTTTGTATGAGCGTTTTAGGAACAAGTGACGTTACGCCTCGTCACGCGGAACTTCAACGCGCCATATCTTCGTCATTTTTTGTTTAATTGTCAAAAGAAAAATTACGTGTCTAATATTTTTTGATAATGTAAAATACGGACTAATAAGAAGTATTATTTTTTTACCTAGGAAACATCCCTATTTCACTCAGGGTGAAAAGTTAACTGGCCCTTGCAATTTGTGAGTTGTGATTCGCTGTGTCCTCAGGGACGAAACGCGGTCTGAAACGTTCCCCGTCGGGGTGGCGCGGCCTGTTCTCCCGCAGCAAGCAGCAGCGGCACAAACTGCGCGCCCCGCCGCAGCCGCCGATACCCAAACCCGTACAGGTACACTAATACACCGACCAGATAATAATAGGATGACCGTAAAAGTAATAAAAAAAAAAAATGAAGTTGAAGAAAATAAAAAATAAATAGAAAAAGATACTTCATACTTAACTTGTAAAAGTTGGCCTAGTAGCGCCAACTCTTGGTCCAGGTGAGCGGGTAGCTCCGAAGGAGTGTTGAAGTCTCTCGGTAGAGGGCATAACATAGATGCGCTTTATCACTGCCTAAATGTGATTATAACAGACTGAAGTGTACGATGTATGGGAAAGATTCGTCGCTAACTTCTAGACCTGTGATGGTGTAGGGGTAAGCACGCAGCACGGAACGCTGAGGACCTGGGTTCGATTCCCAGCATTGGTCTTTTTTCTGGGGTTTTTTCTGTGCATCTATATTTCAGTTTGTATTTAGTTTGAAATATATGGTTTCACGGGATGACCGTAAAAGTAATAAAAAAAAATGAAGTTGAAGAAAATAAAAAATAAATAGAAAAAGATACTTCATACTTAACACTAATAGTACATAAAGTTTACCACCGACAGATGGTTTGCCCTCATTTCATACCAAGGATGATGTAGACATAGACTGGATTGGCAGTCGCCATAGTACGGATCGGCCGCGGTTTTTGTAGTTCGATTATTAAATCTAGATGGCGCTGAAATATAGCCAGAGGCTTTGAAGGAAACAATAAGACTGCAGATGTTTCATATCACTGCAAATGTATTATTGTGCAATATTTTTGTAAAATAATACATTTGTAGTAATATGAAACATCTGTAGTCTTATAGTTTTGCCTTCAAAGCCTCTGGCTATATTTCAGCGCCATCTAGATTTAATAATCGAACTATTTTTCTGCGGACGATCCGTACTATGGCGACTGCCAATCCAGTCTATATCATCCTTGATATCTATCTATATAAGTATGTTTATCCGTTGTCTAGTACCCATAGTACAAGCTTTGCTTAGTTCGGGACTAGGTCAATTGATGTGAATTGTGCCGTGATATTTTTAGGGTTCCGTACCTCAAAAGGAAAAAACGGAACCCTTATAGGATCACTTTGTTGTCCGTCCGTCCGTCCGTCCGTCCGTCCGTCTGTCAAGACCCTTTTTCTCAGGAACGCGTGGAGGTATCAAACTGAAATTTATATCAAATACTCAGGTCTACTGTCCCTTGGAGCTGTGAAAAAATCAAACTTCTAAGCCAACGCAATCAAAAGATACAGCCGTTTATGACGCAAATTTCCGCAAATTTTCGTAACTCGCAAGGTAATCAAAACCTACAGGGTACCTACTTCCCGTGAACTCAGAATCTTGAAATTTGGTACGAAGCAATGTCTTATAGCACAGATAAAGAAAAAATTGCGAAAAGCATATTTTTTTTGTCTGTCTGTCTGTCTATATCAGTAACCAATCTACAGTGATCCCACACTGCGCACACTTTGCTTAGGAGCAGGGGTCTGATAAGACTGTATGTTAACAGATACATATCAAATTGTCCGGAACCCTCGGTGCGCGAGTCCGACTCGCACTTGGCCGGTTTTTTTTATTTAATTTTATTCGCAGGACATTCCAATGGTGTCGGCTGCCTTGCGCCCAGTGAAATCGTGCGAGTCCCTGGCATCCGACAGCGATACTGTCGCGCCGCTCGCGGAACGGGCGCTCAAACCCCTCAAGCATCACACCAGGTACGATACGTTTACTTTTAGTTTACCACTGACAGATGGCTTGCCTTCATTTCATTACCAACCTTAACACTATAAAAATAAAGTAGCTGTTACAAAATCTGCAAACGTGGGTAGCAGTATTCTAAAATTGGCTTTGTTTGTGGGTCGTTAAAGTTGAATATGAAATGAGGGCAAACCATCTGTCAGTGGTAAACTTTGTGCAACTTTACAGTGTGAAATACTGATGCACACACGCTGCCTACGGTGCCATAAGCAAGTCATTGAAATAAAATGGAAAAACTCAATTTGTTTCATCGCGTGGTGTCGGTCAAGCTATGAAAAATAGCTGAGCTTGTGTATGTGCGTATGTTCCAGTAAGTCGATATTTAAAGTGTAAGATGTCTATGTGTAGGCCTCCAATAAGATGGAGCGACGACCTGGTTAAGGTCGCGCGATCACGTTGGATGCGGATGGCACGGGACCGATCTGCTTGGCGAGCCTTGGGGGAGGCCTGTGTTCAGCAGCGGACATCTTTTGGCTGAAATGATGATGATGATAATGATGTTTATAAAGCTCCAAACGCACAGACAGCGGAGGCGTGGCGGTGCGGTGGCGGTGACGGTTGTAATATTCTAACTTGTATGAACGGTTGTGCGGTACCGTACCGCGAACTCGTTCATACAAGTTAGAATATTACAACCGCACCGCCACGCCTCCGCTGTCTGTGCGTTTGGAGCTTAACGCGCCGTCATCCTGCAATTTAAGATAAAAAATCTTTGCAAGGGTTGTAATTAGGGTTCCGCACCTCGAAAGGAAAAAGCGGAACCCTTATAGGATCACTTTGTTGTCCGTCCGTCCGTCTGTCAAGACCCTTTTTCTGAGGAACGCGTGGAGGTATCAAGCTGAAATTTATATCAAATACTCAGGTCTACTGTCCCTTGGAGCTGTGAAAAAATCAAACTTCTAAGCCAACGCAATCAAAAGATACAGCCTTTTATGCCGCAAATTTCCGCAAATTTTCGTAACTCGCAAGGGAATCAAAACCTACAGGGTACTTCCCGTGATCTCAGAATCTTGAAATTTGGTACGAAGCAATGTCTTATAGCACAGATAAAGGAAAAATTGCGAAAAGCATATTTTTTTTGTCTGTCTGTCTGTCTACATCAGTAACTAATCTACAATGATCCCACACTGCGCACATTTTGCTTAGGAGCAGGGGTCTGCTAAGACTGGATGTTCATAGATACATATAAATTTGTATTTGTATGTATAAGGGCGGTATGTGGTGTTCAACCTCGTGACTCGTGTAAACCTCTATTCATGAAATTTAAAATAATGTACTAAAACAATTACTTTGCTCACCCGCGACCTTACAATAGTTACGTTTATGCAAGAAATGTGCGTTCATGCAGTTCCTCCACCTCCACACTGTACGAACACACACAAATCACATAAACCCAACCATCACCACCACCAAGCTACACTGACGCGTTTCGAACTCAACCAGAGCTCATCTTCAGAGTTACCACAACCGTATGCTGTGCTACCAAATGTTAAACTCGCACAGCATACGGTTGTGGTAACTCTGAAGGTGAGCTCTGGTTGAGTTCGAAACGCGTCAGTGTAGCTTGGTGGTGGTGATGGTTGGGTTTATGTGATTTGTGTGTGTTCGTACAGTGTGGAGGTGGAGGAACTGCATGAACGCACATTTCTTGCATAAACGTAACTATTGTGAGGTCGCGGGTGAGCAAAGTAATTGTTTTAGTTCATTAATATGGACCTCCGCAAAGTAACGCCTGATTCAATAAATTTAAAATACTTACACTACCGTGCCTTTGTATTTATGAGATAGCTGTGTATGTTAAAGTCAATATAAGTCAATTACCCAGTTTTAAAAGTGTTCGTCAGAGAGGAATAGTACATTACTGCAGCGGCCGCGAAATAGGGGATCGCCGGCCGAGTAGTAATAGATGGCCGAGTGTTAACGAGGCCATCTAGAGATACGAGGCCGGCAATCCCTGTTCGTGGCCAAGGCTTGTATAGTGCTTTTCTCAAATAAATCCAAGGAAATGACACGAATGTTCAACTTATATATTCATATTTAATTCAAATTGTTTTTTTTTTATTCCCGCCAAAATATTTTTTTTCCAGCAATTTATTTGTAAGCTGTTCCAGTTAATGTTTTTGACGCAAAATCTTGAGATGATTTATATTTATTAAAAAATTACGACCTTATTAATTGGTTATTTTAATAAATTGTTAACAATAAACGCCAATCCTTATTTATTTAATTAAATCTAGCCAAGTAAGATATTAAAAAGTAAATTCACAAATTAAATTTTTCTTAATTGGCAGTATGTCATTGATAGTCAATAAAAGAAAATACGACCCACTAAAACAAAAGACAATCTCTTTGCTGGCCTTGGCCAGCAATGTTTGTATGAAATTCCATTATTGTCGTCTAATTTGAAATTAGAACGAATCTTCCTCAACTGCTATACAATGGCATACTTCGTGTTCTATTGTCACGACTATAAGGACCACATTTCCTTGGATGTTTGAGAAAAGATAAATACTAGACCGTTTAAAACAGCCTTACTAACAAAAAGTGTGTTTGGTGTGGCATCTAAAATCTTTAATAAGTTACCGAAACCCATCTTAGATAAGAACGACATATCAGATTTTAAAAGAAGCCTTCATGAATTTCTTGTTCAAAAAGCGTATTACTCCGTGCAGGAATATTTGAGAGATATTTTATGATTCTAAGTAGATAATTTAACAATGTATTAATTTGATTATTTATTTTAATGTAATTTGTTTGATTTAATGTAATTTAATTTAATTTTATTTGATTTCATTTAACTTGATTGAATTCGATTTGATTTAATTTAATTTGTTTTAATTTAATTTAATTTGCTTTAATGATTTCATTTAACTTGATTTAATTTGATTTGATTTAACTGAGTTTAATTTAATTTGATTTAATTTAATTTAATTTGATGTAATTTTATTTCATTTATTTATTTTAATGTAATTTGTTTGATTTAATTTGATTTAATGTAGTTTAATTTTATTTTATTTGATGTAATTTTATTTGATTTAATTTTATGTAATTTATTGAATCAGGCGTTACTTTGCGGAGGTCCATATTAATGAACTAAAACAATTACTTTGCTCACCCGCGACCTTACAATAGTTACGTTTATGCAAGAAATGTGCGTTCATGCAGTTCCTCCACCTCCACACTGTACGAACACACACAAATCACATAAACCCAACCATCACCACCACCAAGCTACACTGACGCGTTTCGAACTCAACCAGAGCTCATCTTCAGAGTTACCACAACCGTATGCTATGCTACCAAATGTTAAACTAACAAACCAAAACAAATGTTTTAACTTGTCACTGTAACTTCTCAAGTACCCACTTTATTTTTCTTATTCTCAAACTACCCCACAAAAATTAACTTTTATTGACATATTTAAAACTACCTTGAATTTTTTGTTTATTTATTTATTTATAAGGCATATTTAATTAATACTAACTGTTCAAATTCGACCCAAGCCGCAGTAAAGGAGAAGATACTAAATTTACCTGTTCATTAATAATAGACCCCATAGTGTTGTACCTAATTATTTCCATGCATTCCAGAGCATCCAGACGCAACCCCTTGCCGCAATAATGTAACACTTCATAAGAATCTGAATCTAACAATGAATGATTTGATTCCAACAAATGTTTTGCAAAATTCGATCTATCTGGATGCTCATTCCTATATGCCGAAACATGCTCTTTAAATCTAGTATTAATTAGTACGTAGGACAGACAGGCCGAAGTTTTAATACTAGATTTAAAGAGCATGTTTCGGCATATAGGAATGAGCATCCAGATAGATCGAATTTTGCAAAACATTTGTTGGAATCAAATCATTCATTGTTAGATTCAGATTCTTATGAAGTGTTACATTATTGCGGCAAGGGGTTGCGTCTGGATGCTCTGGAATGCATGAAAATAATTAGGTAGGTACAACACTATGGGGTCTATTATTAATGAACAGGTAAATTTAGTATCTTCTCCTTTACTGCGGCTTGGGTCGAATTTGAACAGTTAGTATTAATTAAATATGCTGACCTCTAAGGTCAAGAACAATATATGCAGCTCCGCGGCGCCATGTTGCCCTGACGTTGGTGGGTCTTGGAAGCCGGGTTCAATTTACCGCACAATAGAGGCCAAAGTTCACGATGGGGATTTGAGGGGAGCCGTTCGCCTCGTGGTGTCGGACTCTGCCTTGGCACCGTCAAATGAGGCAACGCTAAGATTGCTCAGGGAGAAGCATCCGTCCCCTTCGAGGTCCTTAGATTTTCCTCAGGAGCCGGATCAGGGTGGGCCTGTGGTGTCGGTTGTTCCGGCCGAGGTGGCGGAAGCTTTGGCCTCTTTCTACAGTGGTTCGGCTTCGGGATTGGATGGATTGCGCCCGCAGCACCTCAAAGAGTTGACGTCGGCTTCGGCGGGGGACAGTGGGGTGCGTTTGCTGGAGGTTCTTGCTAAGTTATGCAATTTTTTGTTAAGGGGTTCCGTCAATCCCGAGGTTTGTCCATTTATTTATGGAGCTTCTCTGTGTGCCTTATCGAAGAGTGATGGAGGAGTCAGGCCGATTGCTGTGGGTTCGACGTTTCGGCGATTGGCGGCGAAGTTGGGCTGTCGAGCGGTGCGTGATATGATGGCGGGATATCTACAACCAAAGCAGATGGGTTTTGGCACGGCTCAGGGGTGTGAGGCGGCTATACATGCCACGCGGTCCTTCGCAGTCGCAGGCGAGGCTGTCGGTGCTGTTGTGGTAAAGGTTGACATCAAAAATGCGTTCAACAGTGTTGAGAGGGATATTATTTTGAAGGAGGTGCTAGGTAAAGTCCCTTCACTGTATCCTTTTCTGTACCAATGCTACCGCGAGCCAAGTCACCTTTATTTCAACAGTAATTCGGTGTCTTCGCATGTGGGTGCTCAGCAGGGGGACCCGTTAGGGCCTTTGGTGTTTTGCCTCGCGATGCACGGAATTGTCACGGATTTGGTATCCCCGTTGAATGTGTGGTACTTGGACGATGGCACTATAGGGGGTGGGCCGGATGAGGTGTTGGCTGACTTGGGCAAGCTTGTGCCTGCTTTAAGGGAGATAGGGCTAGAGGTTAATTCGGGTAAGTGTGAACTGTACGCTTGTGGGGCATTGAGCAGGGAATCTCTGGAGAAATTTCGGTCTTTGATCCCGAGGATAAAGGTTTTGGATAAGGCAGAGTTGAACTTGCTCGGTGCACCAATTTTTCCCGAAGGGATTACTTCAGCCCTTGAGGCCAAGAGGCAGGCACTAGTTTTGGCTCAGAGTCACCTCAAGCAGTTGTCTGCGCATGTTGCGTTGACTTTGTTGAGGAACTGCTTTGCCATGCCTCGGATGGTGTATTTGTTGAGAACAGCTCCGACCTGGCTCTTTCCGGATGAGGTTAAGTTGCTCGATGAGACAATTAGGGGCGCACTGGAAGGCGTCATTAATGTCCACATGAACGATTCGCAGTGGTGTCAGGCTGCTCTTCCGGTTAGGTATGGCGGTTTAGGGGTGCGGCGCGTGCGCGATGTCGGTCTGATTGCTTTTTTGGCTTCGGCTCATGGGGTGGGGGACCTCGTTGCTCGCATTCTTCCTTGTAATGGCAGTGGGGTCCCTTTGCCTTTTGTGCCGGATGCTTTGGCGGTTTGGGCGTCATTGGGTGCGGGTGATCGGTGGCCGGATGATCGCGCTAGACAGAGGCAGTGGGATGATATCATTTGCGAGTGGACTAGTGGGGGGTTGGTGAGTGATGCTTCGGGATCCGATATGGCACGACTTAAGGCGTCTATTCGTCCTGAATCGGGAGCTTGGTTGCAGGCTTTACCGTCGCCCCAGCTTGGCACCTTGCTGGATAATGACTCACTCAGGATAGCAGTGGCACTGAGATTGGGGTGCAAGGTGTGCGAGCGGCACCGTTGTGTGTGTGGGGTGATGGTGGAGGAGGATGGCCACCATGGCCTTAGTTGTCAGCGGTGTGCTGGCCGGTTCTCGAGGCATCATTCTATTAACGGCCTCATTCATCGGGCTATGGTTGCGGCGAATGTGCCCAGCGTTTTGGAGCCTCCGGGGTTGAGCCGTAGTGACGGCAAGAGGCCTGATGGTCTTACGCTGGTTCCTTGGCAGAGAGGGCGCTGCCTCTTGTGGGATGCGACGTGCGTGAGTACCTTCGCACCATCTCACTTGAGTTGCACGTCGAGGTCAGCTGGATCCGCGGCTGAGAATGCCGCGAGGTCCAAGCACTTCAAGTACTCGGCTTTGGAGCCTTCGTATGACTTCGTGCCTTTTGCGGTCGAAACGGCTGGTCCCTGGGGTGCTGAGGCTAAGTCTTTAGTCTGGGAATTGGGCCGTCGGTTGCGGGACA
The DNA here is from genome assembly GCA_947859365.1 of Archips crataeganus. NCBI lineage: Eukaryota > Metazoa > Arthropoda > Insecta > Lepidoptera > Tortricidae > Archips > Archips crataeganus. Next base: position 8,840,622 of record OX402072.1, on the reverse strand, counting down.
GGGGCGGCGACCCCCGCTCCGGGTCATATCTGGTTCAACAGATTGCGCTGACCATACAGCGGGGCAATGCAGCCGGTATTATGGGCACTTTTGAGCCGGGAATGGCGCGGGGTGGTGGTACTTAGTTTTAGTGTTTTTTTTTTGACATTGTTATATTTTTGATTATTTGTTGTTATTGTTAGTTTAGTATTTTTTGCTGTAATTTAATTATTTATTGACCAGAAATTAATGTATAATTGTATTTATAATAATAAATAAATATGCCTTATAAATAAATAAACAAAAATTCAAGATAGTTTTTTAATATGTCAATAAATGTTAATTTTTGTGGGGTAGTTTGAGAATAAGAAAAATAAAGTGGGTACTTGAGAAGTTACAGTGACAAGTTAAAACATTTGTTTTGGTTTGTTAGTTTAACATTTGGTAGCATAGCATACGGTTGTGGTAACTCTGAAGATGAGCTCTGGTTGAGTTCGAAACGCGTCAGTGTAGCTTGGTGGTGGTGATGGTTGGGTTTATGTGATTTGTGTGTGTTCGTACAGTGTGGAGGTGGAGGAACTGCATGAACGCACATTTCTTGCATAAACGTAACTATTGTAAGGTCGCGGGTGAGCAAAGTAATTGTTTTAGTTCATTAATTTTATGTATTTTAATTTCATTTAATCTGATTTAATTTGATTAGTCTTAATGAATGTTGCATGTTTTAAAATTTTAAGTTTATTCATATATTTGTACGCCTCACGGGCAAAACATAGCGATCTATAAAAAAATTGTATCACCTTCATACCTATGTTTTACAAATAATAAATGATTATGATTATGATTATGATTACGGAACCCTCGGTGCGCGAGTCTGACTCGCACCTGGCCGGTTATTTTTTTTACAGAACTTGATACACAATTAGATTAATGCATGTTCCCAGGTCGTCATCCTGCGATTCTTACTTCGAGCCGTGGCAAGCGGAATTGGCGGACATGCGGCTGCGGCTGTCCCCGCAGGAGCGAGACAGACACATGTTCAGCGAAGAGGACGACACGCATAACTGTGTGCAGGCACTGGTGAGATGCAGTTGTACTCCTTAAACCAATATAGTAGAACGTCTCACAATACGTTTACTTTTAGTTTACCACTGACAGATTGCTTGCCTTCATTTCATTTCCAACTTTAATAGCATACAAATAAAGTAGCTATTACAAAATCTGCAAACGTGGGTAACAGTGTTCTAAAATTGGCTTTATTTGTAGGTCGTTAAAGTTGAATATGAAATGAAGGCAAACCATCTGTCAGTGGTAAACTTTATGTAATTTTACTGTACAAGCGGAGCTCTCGCTTCAGATAAAGCCTGACCAAAAATATACGACTGTTCGCCATGTTGCGGAATTTAATTGGATCTAATTTCCTACACTGGCAATAATTTTAATGATTGTCAGTGTCACTGCGGCGGTTTCTTGAACACTAACAAAAAATGCCCAAAACGATTCGTAGTCAACAACGGATCATTGTAAATAATGTTTATAATAAATTACTGGAAAAAAAAACGCTTGGGAAATGAAATTATTTCGCTACAAACCTTTCCATATTAACATCAGAGCTAACAGGTAAACGTTGTAGACAAGTCAAGATGACATTGTTCCGAATACACTGAACTATTGCCATGTAAATAAGGGGCCATCCATAAATTACGTCACACATTTAGGGGGAGGGGGGGGGGGTCAAGCGATCTGTGACACTAGAACAAAATAATGGCGATTTTCATAGTAATAAGTGTGACAAGGGGGGGGGGGGGTCCAAATTGATCGAAATTGGTGTGACGTAATTTATGGATGGCCCCTAAGAACAATAGCGCCCTCTTGACAATAGTCATATATTTTTGGTTTACCTTTACATTAACTAGAAAGGGAGTTCCGCTTGTAATATAAGTTGTACTTTGTTATGCAACAGGTCCCATATTGTGTCAATCAAAGAGCTTTGGGCTTAAAACAACTAAATTTCATAATACCTTATTCACTAATACCCCTAATTTTAATTAACATGGGCTCATAATACCTAAAAATACCAAAAATTTCAAATTGTCTCTTCTTAAAATTTGAAATTTTAGGTATTTTTAGGTATTATGAGCCCATGGTAATTTAAAAATTAGGGGTATTAGCGAATAAGGTATTATGAAATTTAGTTGTTTTAAGCCCAAAGCATCAAAGAATTGGGATGTATAAAAAAAAATACCACTGTTTTTTATATTTTTTATTTGTATAGAAAAGTCATTTCAATATTTTTTAATTTTTTCACTACTTTTTCTCAAAATTAATTATTGAAACTATTCTGGTTGATGACGTCAGATTACAATTGAGGGCTCCCACACTGCCAAATATCTAAATCTATCCAAATGCGTACGATAAGGTAACCCCTTTAATTAATTTTTGCGTAGTGGCACACTGTAACTAGTGTCACTTTAACAAGTTTAATATGAAGTATCTTTTAGTATTTTTTTTAGACCAGCGGTGGCGTAGTGGTTTGGCACGCGGCACGGAATGCCGAGGACCTGGGCTCGATTCCCGGCATAGGTCTTTTTCTGGAGATTTTTCTGTGCATCTACTACATATGGGCTTCCACTATCGCACGTCGCGCCGTAAGTCTGCGTTCCACCGTCACCACCTTGATGAATATACATCTACAACTGTGCGTTTCCGTCGGCATTTTCTGCCACGCACAGTTAAATTGTGGAATCAACTCCCGTCTACGGTGTTCCCAACTAACTATGACATCGGGTCCTTCAAGAAGAGAGTGTATTGTTCCCTTAAAGGCCGGCAACGGACCAGTGACCCTTCTGGGGTTTCTGGTTCTCATGGGTGGTGGTGATCGCTTACCAACAGGTGACCCACTTGCTCGTTTGCCTCCCTATATCAATAAAAAATAAAAATAAAAAACATATATTTCAGTTTTTTTTTTATGTTAGAAAGGCCAGACAAACGAACTAGTGGGTCACCTTATGTTAAATGATCACCACTGTCCATAGACACCCGCAGCGCTTTACGCGATGCCAGTGCGTTGTCGGCCCTAAAGGAAAGGGAACAGGGGAAGGGGGTGAGGGAGGGGAAGAGGGAAGGGGTGAGGTACTGGGCCCCCGGCACTCTCACTGACCGTACGAAACGCGAGCAGGATTACTGCTTCTTCACGCCGGTGTTCTGTGAGAGGGTGGTACTGCCCCGGACGAGCCGGCCCATTCAGTTTGTGAAATATAGTGTCACTTTGCTGGTCGTTTAACTTGCCTGTTTGTCTGTCAAGGATGACTCGCTCTGTTCGACGCCGGCGGAGTCGGGCGCGGGCAGCGTGGAGCCCAGCCCGCGTCGCAACTTACGAGTGGACATAGATGCGGCCAACGAACTGGCTGAGAGGTAACTACGCTAGGGTTGCCATAAGTGTGGGGACTCAGACCGGGACATTTAAAGAAAAACTAGTAAAGGAAGAAAAAAAGAAACTTGTATTACAGCAATAGGTAACTTTAAAGGTTTAGTCCTTGCCTAAACACAAAACAACTTTTAACACAGCCATTCAATGCCAGCGAGTTTTTTACTTTTTTTTTAGGGTTTTCTGTTTGTTGGCGCTTTTCGCTATATTGGTGAAAATGCACAATTATCGGCTACGAGCGCAGCGTGTAGCATGCGCTGCCGCTAGGTATATTACTGTTTACCAAGTCCAGCCCTCTATTAAATTACTATGATTTTTTAAACCGGGACAATTTGCTTATCGGCCGGGACGCCGGGACACCATGCTTCAAACCGGGACATGTCCCGGCGTACCGGGACGTATGGCAACCCTAAACTACGCACACACTGACACACGTTACGTCGGGAATAGTGTAAATCTACCTATCTGCCATATGTAAATACCACGTACCTATCTGCACTACATCTATCTATCTATCTAATCTAATACCTTTTAACGAGCAATTCATGTATACACCGTGAAATTTTAGTGGTTGTTTTCCCGAAACGAGGTGGGTTAGTATCGATTGTACAATCGATTTATAATTACTATTTTGACTAGAGTCAAAAATCCAATTGTGAAAAACGAAAGTCGAAAATGACCGCAAACCAATAGTAACGCTTCGTTGGTACAAGTAGCGTACGATCGTACGATAGGTTAGGTACCAACGAAGCGTTACTATTGGTTTGCGGTCATTTTCGACTTTCGTTTTTCACAATTGGATTTTTGACTCTAGTCAAAATAGTAATTATAAATCGATTGTACAATCGATACTAAATCACCTCGTTTCGGGAAAACAACCACTAAAATTTCACGGTGTATATAGGTATATAGTACATACTTTTCCAAACCTAGTGCTCTATTTGAGAAAGAGCACCTTCTGAGAAAGTGCTCTATCTGAGAAAGTGTAACAATTGGGAAGTGCGCTTTTTGAGACAGTTCGTGCACCTTCCGAGAAAGTGATCCATCTAAACAAGTGTTCCTTTAGAAAAAGTGTACATTTCGGGAAAGTGAGTTTTTTGAGCCTAACCTAACCCGATGCCATAACTTTTGATCGTGTTGGCACCTAATGTTTGTTTACATTTAACAAAGCACCTAAAATATTTCAAACTAAATACAAACTGAAATATAGATGCACAGAAAAAACCCCAGAAAAAAGACCAATGCTGGGAATCGAACCCAGGTCCTCAGCGTTCCGTGCTGCGTGCTTACCCCTACACCATCACTGGTCTAGAAGTTAGCGATGAATCTTTCCTATACATCGTACACTTCAGTCTGTTATAATCACATTAGGCAGTGATAAAGCGCATCTATGTTATGCCCTCTACCGAGAGACTTCAGCTGAGGACCTGGGTTCGATTCCCAGCATTGGTCTTTTTTCTGGGGTTTTTTCTGTGCATCTATATTTCAGTTTGTATTTAGTTTGAAATATATGGTTTCACGGGATGACCGTAAAAGTAATAAAAAATGAAGTTGAAGAAAATAAAAAAATAAATAGAAAAAGATACTTCATACTTAACTTGTAAAAGCACCTAAACCTTTATTAGTATACCAGACATTTTAACACGGCCCTTTCCCCCACAGAAAACGCAGCGCCCTTGAAGAACAGCTGGCCACGATCGGATACATCGACGGCGACTCGCCGCGCGGCAAGCCGGCCGAGAAACGGCACTCCGTCCGGCCGGACAACCTCGCCAAACGGTACCGTACAGTAATAGTACATTACTGCAGCGGCCGCGAAATAGGGGATTGCCGGCCGAGTAGTTATAGATGGCCGAGTGTTAACGAGGCCATCTAGAGATACGAGGCCGGCAATCCCTGTTCGTGGCCAAGGCTTGTATAGAGTTTTTCTCAAACATGCATCATCATCATCATCACCACCACCACCACCATCATCATCACCATCACCATCACCATCACCAACAACATCATCAACATCCATCAACATCCATCAACATCCGTCAACATCCATGAACAAGAACATCCATCAACGTCCATCCATCCATCCATCAACATCCATCAACAACCATCAACATCCAACAACATCCATCAATATCCATCAACATACATCAACATCCATCAACCAACATCCATCAACATCCATCAACATCCATCAACAACCATCAACCAACATCCATCAACATCCATCAACATCCATCAACATCCATCAACATCCATTAACCAACATCCATCAACCAACATCCATCAACATCCATCAACATCCAACAACATCCATCAACATACATCAACAACCATCAACCAACATCCATCAACATCCATCAACATCCATCAACATCCATCAACATCCATTAACCAACATCCATCAACCAACATCCATCAACATCCATCAACCAACATCCATCAACATCCATCAACATCCATCAACCAACATCCATGAACATCCATCAACATCCATCAACCAACATCCATCAACATCCATCAACCAACATCCATCAACATCCATCAACATCCATCAACATCCATCAACCAACATCCATGAACATCCATCAACATCCATCAACCAACATCCATCAACATCCATCAACCAACATCCATCAACATCCATCAACCAACATCCATCAACATCCATCAACATCCATCAACATCCATCAACATCCATCAACATCCATCAACATCCATCAACATCCATCCATCCATCAACATCCATCCATCCCTCCGTCCGTCCGTCCGTCCGTCCGTCCATCCGTCCGTCCATCCATCCATCCACGTCGACCACGTCGACCTATTAAACGTCATGGTGCTGTGTCACATAAAACAATAGACGATCACTTTGCTGGCCTTGGCCAGCAATGTTGTATGAAATTCCATTATTGACCTCTCGTCTAGCCGCACCTGCAACGTGACAGTTCGTGGCGTATTTTAAGGAACATAACGTCAATATTTCATAGCATGTTTGAGAAAAATTACATAAAGTTTACCACTGACAGATGGTTCGCCTTCATTTCATATTCAACTTTAACGACCTACAAATAAAGCCAATCTTGGAATACTGTTACACACGTTTGCAGATTTTGTAATAGCTACTTTATTTGTATGGTGTTAAAGTTGGAAATGAAATGAAGGCAAGCCATCTGTGAGTGGTAAACTAAAAGTAAACGTATTGTACCGCACACTGCCATCGCCAGCCGCGTGGCTACGGGAACGTATCAAAATATATACAGTTTCAAACGAAAAATGAACGAAATACATAGAGAGAGAGAGAGAGAGAGAGAGAGAGAGAGAGAGAGAGAGAGAGAGAGAGAGAGAGCGAGATGTTTATTTACACATATTCGATACAAACACAGAAGAAAAAAATACATTTGACAGGAAAATTTTAAATAAAAAACCGGCCAAGCGCGAGTCGGATTCGCGCACGAAGGGTTTCGTACAATTATCTATAAAAATCACGTTTGTTGTATGGGAGCCCCCTTAAATATTTATTTTATTCCATTTTTTAGTTTTGTTGTTATAGCGGCAACCGAAATACATCACCTGGGAAAATTTCAACTCTCTAGCTATTACGGTTTATGAGATACAGCCTGGTGACAGACGGACGGACAGCGAAGTCTCAGTAATAGGGTCCCGTTTTTACCCTAAAAACAGCAACTATTATTTGTGAAACCGAACTAATGTATTTTTTTTAATTGTTTTATTATGAGAGGGAGGCAAACGAGCAAGCGGGTCATCTGATGGAAAATGATCACCACCGCCCATAAATTTAATCAACTTTTATACCGACACTAATCTGTCCGCGACATTTTTCAAACAATTGCAGATTTTTGTAAGTAAACATGTTTTTTCTGTAATTTAATAGATGGTGTACATGAATACATGCAATCCTACGTAAGTTTAACCTATTATAACGTGAAATATCTTGTTGGAAGTACGTTTTTTCGGTAACGCCAGAGACAATTTTGGTAACGCAGGAGACGCCCAAAGGGTCGGTGTAAAAATTGATTGGCTTGGTACAAATATCAACAACTCAAAGAGAGTCACTGATCTGTTGCCGGCCTTTAAAAGGGAGAGGGAGCGGGAGAGGTATTATGTAAATGGGTGAATCAAGTTTTTCATGCCATGTATCATGCTCATAATATCAGATAGTGACTTATACAACAAGATTGATAAGGTACTGAATATATACCCTTTAAGAAGTTACGATTGTAAGGAAGTTGTGGTTAATTGGTTAACTGAACTTAATTACGAAGAAACGGAAGCATTTTTGTTTTCTCGACATAATTAGTTGAACATTGTAATGTATATGCATGTTTGTATAATGATCTGTAATTATTTTAACCTGAATTTACGAATTACACACATAAACCCATACATCATTAACGCACGTACATACTACACACATACACACGCACACACACACACACACATACACGCACACACACACACACACACACACACACACACACACACACACACATACACGCACTCACACACTTTAAATACAACTTACAATTTAAGATAATTAATATAGCTTAAGTTATTATTACTTAATTTTTAAGAACTAACATTAGTGGGTAAACTAGTTTATTTATTTTTAGTCTACGCAATTATGTAATCTAAAGGAAGAGCGAGTCCTCCTAACACAGGCGTAAAACGCCTACTGGGAGGCCTCTCCATTTGTCACCCTACCCATTGTTTGTGTGGAATGAAATAAAGCATTTTGATTTTATTTTTTTAAGCAATGACTACGACTATGACCACATTTTGACTGGAACTCATTTTTACAGACTCTGCAAGGACCGCGACAGTCCGACGTCGCTCTCAGACTTCCAGAACTCTATTACCAACGTGAAACTGCGGTAAGACTCTCTGTAATCTTCAAAGCTTTTAAAGGGCCGGATTGAGAGGTCTGGCGGCCTCGGGGCATAAAAGGAGTGGAGGCCCCCCCCCCCCCCTGTCCACAAATTATTTACCACTTGTCCAAATAATAAAAAAGCCGTGATGGCCTGGTGGTTTGACCTATGGTCTCTCAAGAGGGTCGTGGGTTCAAATCCCGGCTCGCACCTCTGAGTTTTTCGGAATTTAAATGTGAAATTACAATTGAAAATTACCGTGAGCTTGACGATGAAGGAAAACTGGTGTGTGCGACGTTCCCGGTCCGCACTGGGCCCGCGTAGGAACTGCGGCCCAAGCCCTCTCATTCTGAGAGGAGGCCTGTGCCCTACAGTGGCACGTATATAGGCTGGCAGCAGTGGCAGCATATCGTTGCGTAGTATTGCAAGCGTAATGACGCCGAAATTAGGTCGCATTTTTGCCAAAGTGAGCTCGTTAGGCGTTTCTAGTTATGAGCGCTCTCAGTTGCTGGTCAATAAGTAGTTCGTCTCTTTTACTTACTTGATAATTGGCTTATTTTTGGCTGGAAATTGTATGATTTTTTATTAGCTTTTTGAAAAAAAAAATGCTATGACGCATATTCAGATTTTTATCGAATAAAATTAGCCCAGAAGAGCACTGGCGTTTTTCATACAGTAAACGAGGCTTCTCCCCGTCAAAACAAACAGAAATGCCGAAAGCAAAAATATCAAACAATTTCCAACCATACAAAATTAATCAAAAATCAATGGTACTAAGTTTCCGCTTACCTCACCAATAACTTGCAGAGAGCGAGCGTCGCCCAAAAAGACGAAAGCTGCGCGCTACAGCAACGTACACCCTCCTGTCATGACAGACGACGTCACTGTCAACTCCCGGCTAAGCTGGCACGGGAAAGACGGTCACTCGACCCTGATCAGAATCGACTGGCCCATAGAGAACTCGGCCAGTAACTTGACAACAAGTACTCTCAATTCCAGTCCCTTAACACCTATCACGCCGGCATATGATCCTTTGGAGAGCGATTCAGAAGTCTCAGATACGAACAAGCGAACGATCAAAATAAGCAATTGCGTCAATTGTGATGAAGAGAAATGCCTGAAATGCGAACTGAAAGCTGCAGATTACGAAAACATCAAAATAGAAGATTATACTGACACGTTAAAGGATAGCTTGGAAACTAGCCCCGCTAATTCAACTAACATAAGCTATCATAATCTAAATAGGCTATCCGCCGTCTCAACCTCAAGTACATCCGAGGGCACGGACAAAAAGAAAGATGTCAACTACGAAAATTGCGAAATGAAACTCATGACGTCATCACACGAAAGCTCATCAACATATAGCAATGTAAGTCCTAAAGCTGACGAACTGTACGAATGTTACAGCTTCAGCCGACCTAACTATATAAATTTACAGTCAAGCAGCTCCAAAAGCTCCCCGGGCAGTCCCCTGAAAAGTCCCCTGAAATCCACTATCAGTATCACCTTCAGATCGCCTACTAAGAAATCACCAGATTATGAACCTATAGAAAATGAGACGCCTACTAACGAAAGAGACTCAGTCTACGAAGACATAGATTTAGAGAAGAACCTTTCTATAGTTGAGGAAGCTACTGTACCGGAAACGGATGCTAGCTTACCAACCCAACAAGCATGTCAACCTGACAATTTCAATGACGATTTAATCATTTTAGAAACTCCAACTGACTCCGATGTAGACAATTCCGACGTTTACAGCCAAGTTAAGTTCTTCAAGAAAAGTATAGAAGAAGTTAATGCTATGATATTAGAATCACCGCCAAAAGAGAATGTTTTGTACGAAAACGTTACGTTCGGTGGAAGACAGTATGAGAACGTTGCTCTCATACAGAAGGATAATGGGAACACTATTAAAGTCAAAGAATCCCTTAACGTTAGAGAACTCGCGCACAGATTCGAAAGCCCGACCGAACAAAAGGGGCCGTTCTTCGAAAAATTTAAAACCGAAGTCAAATACCCTGAAAAAGATGAAGATTCGCCGAAATGTTTTAAACTGTCTAAGAATTCTACGAACGCGAGATCTTTGGATGAAAATGCGTTCGTCAAAGAGTTTGGCAACGAAAAGACTTACGTTGATAGGAGAAAAAGTCTCGAAGTGAAAGACGTTAAGAAGCAAACCAAGTTTCTGCCCGATCTGAATTTAAATTTGAATATGGAGGAAACTGACAAGCATGTGACGACGCCTACAACGGAGAACAAGATCTCGTTGATACAAAGGTTTGATACGAAGAAAGCCGATTTAAAAAACATAATCGGCTTTGATACGGAAAAGAAATTGAGCAGAGAACGTATTGAAAAATATAAAGAAGAACGAAGGAATTTTTTGAGAGAGAAATACAGTTCTCAGTCTTTTAGAAGTAATCCTGAACAATTGACAAGGATTAAGATTAAAAAAGATGACGCAGAGAGTCCTAAATTTGAAAGGAGGAATACAGTAGACTTGGGACAGAGGATGAGGTTTAGTCTTGCGAGGAGTAGTCATAATTTGGATACCATACCGTCTCCTACGTCTCCTGAGAAGGAAAGAGTCGGAGGAAGCGAGAGTGACAGAAGTGAGAGAAGTGAAAGGGGCGAAAGCAGCGCTGGACGCAATTTCGAGAGGTGAGCATACTAACAATTACTAACGGGTTTGTATCCCAAAGTATCGTGTCGCCTGATTTTATTTTTTATTTTTGTGACTTTATCGATTAAAACGGCTTTCCTATTAGAACCGATTTTTGCTAAAAGCTACAAGGATTTTTTGATTTCGAGGTATACGACTAAGGGGCCATCCATAAAATAAATTACGTCACACATTTAGGGGGAGGGGGGGGGTCAAGCGATCTGTGACACTAGAACAAAATAATGGCGATTTCAATAGTACTAAGTGTGACAAGGGGGGGGGGGGGTCCAAATTGATCGCAATTGATGTGACGTAATTTATGGATGGCCCCTAACAAATGTTATTTCCGAGATTTCCCGATGACCGATCATTATTCACTACATTTCTAGTTTGTCGATCCTGGCTACGAAACCCAAGGTGCCGGGTTCGAATCCCGACTGCGACAGACACTTTTTTTCTGTTTATTTTTGTACCAAATAATTTGCCCTAACTTTTTATATTTTTTTCTGCATTTAATCTTGTAAAAAAACTTTTTTTTACAGAAAAGAAAAAATCTCCCCATCGTACAACATAAGGGGCATGGCGGCCATATTTGAGCAAAAATCTCAGAATACCAACACTGGTTGACCTCGAACTATCTTATGACGACGCACTGGTGGGTCATTCTAAAATTTTAGGCAGAACACTCTGTTACTATTTGTATGGAGCTACCACTCTGTTACCACGCATTATTACATATATTACAGAAATACTAAGAATCTTTTTTTGATTGCGATAGTCAATAATTATCTGTGATATATTGCTGATTGCAATCATCAATCATTTCACTTAAATAACCGCAGAAAATAGACAGTGTAACCGGAAACAACTTTTTTTAGGGTGGGACAAGTTTACCTGCGCAAAATTTTAGAATGACCCTGATACGTGACCTCGTATGGCCCATCTAAACAAATAAAAAATGGAATTTGAACCTTATTCGTTTCGAGAATAATGTTTAATTTGCGTTAAAAAAAGCGAAAAACGCTCTTTTGCTGCATTAGTATAAGTTCGTAATTGGTTTGAATATGATATGTATCGTATAGTCGAGTAGATAAGTGCTTTATCATTTTTATGGCTGTATCCTACAGAAATTAACCCATTCAGTGCCTCAAACGGAATGGATGAATCAACTTTTTTCTTATTTACTCTGTCTCCGGTTGTCCAAGTGACAAATGGTTAGGTTGTCCAGGGGACAAAATTTGTGTAACCATAGCAACGGGTGGCATTAAAAAGTTGATTCACGCACTTGGTATACGTTGAGAATTTCGTCTAGTATCTTGAGCGGCATTATGAGTTCATATAGCGTTGCTATTCTACTATTAACCACTATGAACGCATATATGCGAAAGAAATGTGATAAACAACTATAGTGATTGAGTTTTAGTTAGTAATAGTTTATAATTAAACAAGCCATACAATACAACTGACATGGTAACTTACGTATATTATGGTACAGATGTAGTGCAAAATGATTTTCCATCGGAAAAACTCGGATCTCAATCGGAATACGATGGCACCCGAACTATCAATCAATAATCATTGATTGACAGTTCGGGGGAAAACCGGGACGTCACTCATTTAATACAATCGTATTAAATGAGTGACGTTTTCATATCCAGTAATAGGAAACTTTATTGTTTAGTGTCAAATGTCAAAGTGAAAAATGTAAGATGAGTACTGAAGCTAACTGAGAGAGCACGATAAATACGAACTTTTCCGATAAAGTGCGAAGGAAAATCATTTCGCACTGCATTTGTAAAGGGTGAATCAACTTTTTTTGTGGTGTTTACTCTGTCCCCGGTTGTCCAAGTGACACTTCATACTGTTTCATAGAAAGATGCTTAGGTTGTCCAGGGGACAAAAATTTTGTAACCATGGTAACGGGCGGCAAGAAAAAATTGATTCACCCACATAGCTATATGAAATTGTTTAGGCACAGTCTTTATTCTTATGTTATATTATATTCAGGAAATGAAATGGGCTGCGCGTTTAGATCTTGGTCGTAACATTATTTGCTAGCACCAGTGCGTCGAAACGGTGATCTTTATTAATTGTTATTGTAAACGTAAAATATGCTACTGTGAATAGTAATTATAGTAATTTAATATTATTAATTAATTGATTACTCAAACAATCGTGAATATGATATAGTTTTTGGGAGGGATTGTTTTTGATTGACAGAAAAATCTTTTTTTCTCAAATTCGAGGTCGATAACCCAGGTCAAAGAATTGGCGTGCAAGCGCTGACGTTCGATTAGGTTTGTTGGCGGCGGTATGGTGCAATTGGATTTAACTCGGCACAGTAAACTATAGGGTGACGGCACCAATCATGGACATGTTAAGCACAGTAGTTCCCCTGTAATGGACACCAAAGATTCAATGCCCTATGGCCCACTATTCATGGACTTTACCAGTTATAAGTACGGGCTATCTGAACAAAGTGTTTACAGTTTAAAAATGTAGTGTGACCGTTTCTTAAAATTTGGGTTTACGGAAAAAATGCCCATAATAGGGATGTTTCCTAGGTAAAAAAATTATAATTCTTATTAGTCCGTATTTTACATTATCAAAAAATATTAGACACGTAATTTTTCTTTTGACAATTAAACAAAAAATGACGAAGACATGGCGCGTTGAAGTTGCGCGTGACGAGGCGTGACGTCACTTGTTCCTAAAACGCTCATACAAAGTGTAGGAACAGGTGACGTCACGCGAAACTTCAACGCGCCATATCTTCGTAATTTTTTGTTTAATTGACAAAATAAAAAATACGTGTCCAATATTTTTTGATAATCTAAAAGACTGACTAGTTAGGAAAGTAGCCTATTGGTTCTTGTCCATTACTGGTGCTGTCACCCTACTTCATTTTTTTTAGCATTAGAAAGGAGGTAAGCGAGCTTGACGTGTCTTTTTATTGAAAAACACTTTTGAAAAATAATTTATTGAATCAGGCGTTACTTTGCGGAGGTCCATATTAATAAATAAATAAATAAAATAAATATCACGGGACAATTCACACCAATTGACCTAGTCCCAAAGTAAGCTAAGTAAAGCTTGTGTTATGGGTACTAGGCAACGGATAAACATACTTCTATAGATAGATACATACTTAAATACATATTAAACACCCAAGACCCGAGAACAAACATTCGTATTTTTCATACAAATATCTGCCCCGACACGGGAATCGAACCCGGGACCTCAAGCTTCGTAGTCAGGTTCTCTAACCACTAGGCCATCTGGTCGTCTAATTAATGAACTAAAACAATAACTTTGCTCACCCGCGACCTTACAATAGTTACGTTTATGCAAGAAATGTGCGTTCATGCAGTTCCTCCACCTCCACACTGTACGAACACACACAAATCACATAAACCCAACCATCACCACCACCAAGCTACACTGACGCGTTTCGAACTCAACCAGAGCTCATCTTCAGAGTTACCACAACCGTATACTGTGCTACCAAATGTTAAACTGACAAACCAAAACAAATGTTTTAACTTGTCACTGTAACTTCTCAAGTACCCACTTTATTTTTCTTATTCTCAAACTACCCCACAAAAATTAACATTTATTGACATATTAAAAAACTACCTTGAATTTTTGTTTATTTATTTATAAGGCATATTTAATTAATACTAACTGTTCAAATTCGACCCAAGCCGCAGTAAAGGAGAAGATACTAAATTTACCTGTTCATTAATAATAGACCCCATAGTGTTGTACCTAATTATTTCCATGCATTCCAGAGCATCCAGACGCAACCCCTTGCCGCAATAATGTAACACTTCATAAGAATCTGAATCTAACAATGAATTATTTGATTCCAACAAATGTTTTGCAAAATTCGATCTATCTGGATGCTCATTCCTATATGCCGAAACATGCTCTTTAAATCTAGTATTAAAACTTCGGCCTGTCTGTCCTACGTATATCCCAGTGCAGTCATTACAAGTAAGCTTGTATACCCCCGATCTAGTTCCCTTATCTACCTGTTCTTTGTGGTTACATAGCCTAGAGTAGAGTACAAAGAGTTGTTAGTCTTAAAGGCAACATTAGTATTGTTTGATTTTAAAATGCCATAAATCTTATCAGACAAACCCCCAACGTAAGAGATGCTAGATCTATATTTGTTAGTAGACTGAGAAGGTAATGCAGCGTAAAGCATGCTATTCACTATCCGTGCCTGCTTCTTTTGAACTGAACTATCTACCATTGATTTTGTATAACCATTTGAGATCGCTATCTGATAAATAGTACTCAACTCTAAATCAAAAAGTTCGCACATTTCTTGCATAAACGTAACTATTGTAAGGTCGCGGGTGAGCAAAGTAATTGTTTTAGTTCATTTTGAAAAATAATTCAATGCTAATTGTGTTTTAGTTCATTTTGAAAAATAATTCAATGCTAATTGTGTTTTAGTTCATTTTGAAAAATAATTCAATGCTAATTGTGTTTTAGTTCATTTTGAAAAATAATTCAATGCTAATTGTGTATTAGTTCATTTTGAAAAATAATTCAATGCTAATTGTGTTTTAGTTCATTTTTAAAAATAATTCAATGCTAATTGTGTATTAGTTCATTTTGAAAAATAATTCAATGCTAATTGTGTTTTAGTTCATTTTGAAAAATAATTCAATGCTAATTGTGTTTTAGTTCATTTTGAAAAATAATTCAATGCTAATTGTGTATTAGTTCATTTTGAAAAATAATTCAATGCTAATTGTGTATTAGTTCATTTTGAAAAATAATTCAATGCTAATTGTGTATTAGTTCATTTTGAAAAATAATTCAATGCTAATTGTAACAATTTGAAAGGAAATAAGATCATTTACACTCTTTTGTTTTCATAAGTAGTAGTACTAGCTATATTTTAAAACCGTTTTTCAATAAAAATACTCCTCAAGATTGTTTAACTTATTTCTAATGCTAAAAAAAAACGAAGTATACAGGGTTATTTGTAATTCACTGACAACCTCTCAACCCTGAATTCCTATCACACAAACAAATGTTTTTTGTTTTACGACTTTTTAAAATGAAGCACTTTTTTTCCCATACAAATACACAGAGTATCGTAAAAATAAGAGGTAGTCTCAAATTTTCAAAACGTTGTTACACCAAAAATATTAAGTTATGACAAAAGCCGTAAAACAAAAAACATTTAAGTGGTAGGAGTTTAGGGTTAAAAGGATGCTAGTGAATTACAAATAACCCTGTAGATGCAGCATAAAATCATAGCTTTCATCATCTACCGACTAAATCAACCAACTGAAGTGCTTTATTGGTGAATCAACTGTTTTGTGCTGTTTACTCTGTCCCCGGTTGTCCAAGTGACACTTCATACAGTACCACTACCATGAGTTTACACTAGTTTACGTGACCGTACTCGCTAGCGACGGCGTAAATTGTTTGTATGGAGAATTGTACAGCACCTCCAGCGGTCACTTACGGAAGTACAATTCTCAATACAAATCATTTACGCCGTCGCTAGCGAGTACGGTCACTGTGAACTAGTGTAAACTCATGGTAGAGGTACTGTTTCATAGAAAAATGCTTAGGTTGTCCAAGGGACAAAATTTGTGTAGCCATAGCAACGGATGGCACTAAAAAGTCGATTCACCCTCTTTTTTTGACAGTTCCTACATCAGAATGAAAACAATAAGGCTGATTGTTACATTGACTTGTGACATTGAACCTTATGTTGGTGAAGACTTGGTCGACTTTACATCGATGCGTTGTATAAAGTGATTGAACTATGATTTTAATTCAAAAATAATCCCTCCGATGAAATATGAAAGTTTTAATTATTTGTTACGTTTATTTATTGTCTTTAGTGTCTTTTTAATGCGGGCGACGTTTGAAAATGTTGTTTCTTTCGTACTTAGATTGAATTTAAAACTTGACTCGGATTTTCGAATTAAATAATTAGAGAATTGGGGATGTCTAATTTGTTGCAATGTTTAGTAAATCGAAAAGTATTTCGAGATAAATGCTTTTTAACTCGTTTTCTGTAGTTATTTAATTTTAATATTATGTAATGAATTTATTATATAACAAATAAGCAATGACCTTCATTTGACATTGGTGTAAATTGCGTGACCGGTTCAAGTCGTACTTTATGCTGTGTGATTAGAATTCTTCACAATTTACGCGTGGATTATACTACGGAGTTTGATTTGGACCCGCTGTCTGACATCTAGCACTTTGACAGCGCCAGTAAAGTGACACAGTGTATAGTGTACCACTACGCAAAAAATAATTAAAGGGGCTGCCTTATCGTACGCATTTAGATAGATTTAGAAATTTGGCATTGTGGGAGCCCTCAATTATAATCTGACGTCATCAACGAAAATAGTTTCAATAATAAATTTTGAAAAAAGTAGAGATTTAAATGACAAAATATTGAAATTAGTTTCTTATAATTGACTTTTCTATACAAAAAAAATATAAAAACCACTGGTAATTTTTTTTAGACATTCCCAATTGCTGTCGGCTCGTGGGCGTAGATTGCAAAAGCCAGGAAGTAAAAATGAAAAAGGGCAGGTTTGCTTTCCTAGGTGTATAATAGAAAAGTAAAAAGTAATTTTTTGATGTGAATAATGTATCTTAGTTACAGCGCCCTCTGTGGATGACAAAAAAGTAAAGCCGGAGCAAAAAACCAGACGACCAGATGGCCTAGTGGTTAGAGAACCTGACTATGAAGCTTGAGGTCCCGGGTTCGATTCCCGTGTCGGGGCAGATATTTGCATGAAAAATACGAATGTTTGCTCTCGGGTCTTGGGTGTTTAATATTGTATATAAGTATGTATCCTATCTATATAAGTATGTTTATCCGTGGCCTTGTACCCATAACACAAGCTTTGCCAGGCTTACTTTGGGACTAGGTCAATTGGTGTGAATTGTCCCGTGATATTTTTATTTATTTATTAAAAAAAAAACATAAAAACTCCATTTATTCTTGAAAGTGCAGTAATGAAAGAGAAAATTTAGTCGACCCGGGAGGAATCTGGTTGATAGTACTTCACCACTTCAGAGAATTTACTTGTAGATCTAAATAAAACAAACTATCGATCATTAACGAAATCAATCTAGAAGCCGTGTTAGTTCGCATAGGGTCTCGTAGATGGCGCTGTTATACATGTTGACAACTGTCAACAACGCTGCTCTTTTGACATTGATTCCTGTATTTCCTGTCTCGCCTTATGGAAAGCATTGATGAGACCAAAGTATCTCACTGGTTCTGTAACTATTAAACTAGCCTTGAAGAGACCTAGGTTGCTATCTAGAAACACTGACGATGGGAGTCCATTCCCTGGCCGTTCGTATTTTTTTTTTATTATTTACAGTAACTTTTTCCGAATCTGATCGCTATTTGAATCGGTACATTTTGAAAAAAAAAATTATAAAATTGGGTCAAGTTTTAAATTTTACGGCGGCACGGAATTATCTGATATTATTGTTTTATGCGTCTAAAATACATCACAATCAAACGAGTATTACTTATTTTAACTATGAATAACTTATTTTTACATAATTGTTACTGGAATCACCGAAAATACGATTTTAAAAGTCACAACATTGACGAACGAGAATCTCAAAGTCGATAATTGTTTAGATTTTTTAGCAAATGAAATATCATCCTTATTATTAAAGCATCACTGAATCATTAAGGACGAAAATTGAAGTTAAAGTTTCTTGCAAGTGACAATACTCATATCACATTAAAATCACAAATTAATAATTTAAAAGCCTTTTTTTTATTGGACCTGGGTTGTGGCTTTTAAAATTGCAGCCACCATCTTGTAGTTCATAACATAAGTCACTGACCTCATCGTCAGCGAAGGTGCTGCTACGGTAACTCGCTAGCGGCTCGCATTTTAGAAAGAAGAATGAAATATTTATTTGTGACAACTAACATGGACAATTAACATAGACAAAAGAAAATTAAAAAAGACGAAGCAATAAAAGTAAAAAAAGTAAAAATAACACAATGAAAAAAAAATATGCTTGTGTCACAAAATGGTCCCAAATCAGCTAAAAAATTGCCAATCTTGCGAACGGCGCTGATCTTCCTTAGGGACCATAAATCCATAACATTAAAAAAAAACCACAAGAAATCAAAGTGAAAACAACAGACTCAGAAAAATAAACCAAAAAAAAAAAAAACAAAAAGCAATACTATAGGCCAGTGACCATTACCCTATCGAGTCATAGTTTTAAATTAAAATATTTGAACACAATAAAGTAAACAACAGGGGGTTACTATAGCTAGACCGTTTAAACGAGACCTCGCCCGCGCGGTACAGGGGCTGGGGGGGGGGGGGGGGGGTATGACGACAAAGGGGGGAGAGGTGCGGGCGGCGATTCATTTCAAATGGTCTAGCTATAGAATGTTATTATTTTTAAGTCAATACGAAGTAGCCAACTGTTTTTTTCTAAACCATAATATTTACTTTGTTTGACCCTGTTTATTTTTTTATTTAAAAGTACTACGCTCGGGCTGAAACTCGGTACCAAGCGCTTTCCAAGCTAGATCAATTTTTCATCCCCGAAAACCCCCACATACCAAATTTCATCGAAATCGTTGGAGCCGTTTCCGAGATCTTGATTATATATATATATATAAATATATATACAAGAATTGCTCGTTTAAAAGGTATTACATTTATATACAGTTTATACCTTAAAAGTTAATAAATTCTAAATCAAATCAGTGGTTCTTAACCTTTTTAACTGACGATTCAAAGTATGATATATACTGACGAGCAAAAATAAAGGGTCGGTTACAAAAATGACGATAACTACAAAACCCGCAGTGATGGCTTCTTCGAGTAAAATGAGTTTAGTAAAGAGTTTTATTCTTAAGAAGAAAACGTTTAATTGAGAATAAAACTCTTTACTAAACTCATTTTACTCGAAGAAGCTATCACAGCGGGTTTTGTAGTTATCGTCATTTTTGTAACCGGCCCTTTATTTTTGCTCGTCAGTGCATTTAAAGCCCGCGATCCTAGTAATGTTTCAGAAAATGTTTTAAAAAATCATGTTAGAATTTTCTTTGAATTTTTGTATTAAATTAATTCTTACGACCCATCCCAATATCGCCATATGAGTTGCGAGTGAGTTACCATAGTAACGAGAGCGGCCATATTTCGCGTCTCAAGAATGAAAGGGTGACATCTGGTATCTTCGCACGGTTTTGAGTCTAATTAACTATGATATAGTATTCAGTCAAACTAACCAGTCTGCTAAAATATCCTCGGTTAGTTTTAAAACGGCCTCTATGTTCAGCCCACTTGGAACCCTTTCGCTCTCAGACAGCGACCGAACAATTAGATGGTATTGAAAATGCATTTATTATATTTTTATAAGCAGTATTTAAAACCGTTAGTATAGTAAGAAGTTATACGAGTGATAATATGTTATAAATGAGCTGGCTAGCTCAGTGGTTTAGTGAGCCTGACTTAAAAGCTAGAGGTCCCAGGTTCCAACATCCAATATTCGGTAGCCGCTAGTAATATGGTCTGTATATTTTTATTTAACACATTGTGTGCCAACTACGTGATATTGCGTAGTAGTCGATAATGGCCGAGACCAGTAATGCAATATTGCGTACACTGGCGTCCATGGGGTAGTTTTTCTAATCGGTGCCAGCTACGCATTAATTAATGCCACCAATTTGGATTGAGCCAATCACAAGTAAGACTAACGTCAAACGACACGATATTAGCGCCATCTAGCGATATACTTGACAAAAAACCCTGCAATTGAATTATTGTAGTCATTTTACAATGACTTTTTTTTAAAATGCTGTGTAAGATTGCAAGTGTTATTCTTACAGATGTCGTACGTAGTATAATGACTGCCACAATGTAAAATAAAATCGATGCAAGCTTGATAATGAACCGTGGATACTATACTATCGTGTTTTAAACTAAATATTTTAAATAATCACAACATCAAATGTAATTTTATTTGTTTTTCATTGTAACTTATTTTCGTTTATTTCTTGGCTGATAATTTATGAACTGTAATGATAGCTTATAAAATGATAATTGCATAAGGAACATAAGTCTGACCAAGAACAGGTGACATCTAGCCAGAACTGATTTCACAGTTATTAGGTTTGGTACAGTCAGCTACAGAGAGAAGAGACCACCCTGTAAAGGCGGTAACCACACTGGGAGGGTACCTTTTCTCTGCAGCTGACCGTACATGAAACAGACGAAGGTATCACATATTCTAGGTCAGATTATATTTTACCTTTTTTTTTGTCAAACAACAAACCCATATTTATTATCACTCGTATAAATATGCTTCTATGTAAATAAAGAATCTGCACTTTGTAACAAAATAAATAAAAATCTCATCCAAAAATATAAAAATATGGACAATAATTTTAATATTGCATTCCCTTTGTAACTATCTAATTGGAGGCTTGAACCGATTTAAGGCGGCTCTGGAACGGTTATCAAAACGGTTGATAACGTTACTTCGTTATTTTATTAACCGGTTGATTAAAATAACGGTTTTAACGGTATCGAAGCGCCGCGCGTATGGATAGCGTAAATTTTTCTGGCTGGAGCTGTTTTTCGAAATTGCTCAATAGAAATCATGACAGAATTGTTTGATATCGTAGCCACCATGGAGAAAGAAGTTTGTAAAACTTCGTGGGAGTAAGACCATCGCATCAACCGACACAGGTTCTTGTCAAAAAACCAAAAATTGTAGACTTGACTAAAAAATATTGGCTATAGAGCCTTTTGCCATGTCCACAGAAGAGACTCACTCTGACGTCAGAAAAGACATCCGACATGTCGTGAAGCATATTTTATGACTGAGAACCGAAGTCGAAAGGAAAAGAATTAGAAGTTGTATGGTGTTAGTTCTATTTTCCGAAACTAGATGGCGCCAGGAGTCTGTAACATGAAAAAAAAAGTTTTTTTTTCATATATGGTTAAAAATAACGAGTTGAAATATCAAAAAATTCTGTCGGATTTCCGTTGAGCGTAAATAAAAGTTTTCCTAAAATTTCAAACTAAAATTTTTACATTGAAAATAGACTGTTACTGCCAAATGCATAATCTAATTTCTTGTAATTTTGATAATACGTAAATAAAAATACTCGATTAATTATAATGCGACATTTGATTCCTTATATGAATAAATTGTATATGAAACTTTCATATGAACTGAGACCGGTATTTGGCCTTGTAATGATTAAAATATTTAAGAAACCGGTTGTCTGTAAAGTCGGTTTACGGACGATAGTTTAACGTGACAACGTCATAACAAAACATTGATGCAATGATTGCATACTTTTGCCGAATGCGCCTTTCGCTCGCTCCGATCGTTCATCGGCTCGAGCGTAACGGGACAATGCGTTATGTACGTTACACTGGGTCATCCTTTTTTGTGCGTGCAGCCGGCGTTCATCGATTTATTAGACGTTGTCACGTCAAAAATATATCCTTTTTTTTATATTGAATAGATAGTCGACTACACGCTGGCGTCCCCTAATGCAATTGCAACTTGGTGGGTGCAGTTATGTGTCCCGGAATGTACTATTATTTGACCTATGATCTACTGTTTTAAACTTTCGTGATTTCTGCTATGCACCATAACCGACACTAACACCAGAGAGGAGGAGATAAACATCCGCATCCAAAACACCCTGCGATGCAGTGCAGCCCTCCACAAGGTGTTGGTGTCCAGGCTTCTCAGCAGGAATACAAAGTTAAGGATTTATAAAACTGTCGTAAGACCTATCCTTATGTATGGTTGTGAGGCCTGGACACTAACACAAAAAGAGGAAGGTCAACTCCTTGGAGCGGAAAGGAAGGTCTTGCGTAAGATCCTGGGACCTGTCAAGAGAGACGACGGTACGTGGAGGATCCGTAAAAACATAGAGATCCAGGAGTTGGTGGCTGAACCCAACATCATCGGCGTAACAAAATCACACAGACTTCGCTGGTTCGGCCAGCTACTCCGAATGGGAGAGGATCGTGCTGCCAAGAGAGCGTACGTGGGACGACCGACTGGTCGCCGCCCGGTCGGGCGACCCAGGTACCCAGGTGCCGCTGGGGGGACAGTGTCCAGGCGGATCTGCGACGTCTTCAAGTCTGCCTGGCAAGAGGCTGCGCGCGATCGGGACAGATGGCGTGCTCTCGTTTCGGAGGCCAAGACCCTCTTTGGGTCCCTGAGCCAAATTAGTTAGTTTTAGTTGGTGACTTCTGCTCGTACATACAGTAAACGGGACTCACTGTAGGGCTGGTCCACAAATTTAAAGTTGCTCAACGTGCTATGGAAAGGGCTATGCTCGGAGTTTCTCTGAAAGATCGAATTCGTAACGAAGTGATCCGACAGAGAACCAAAGTTATCGACATAGCCCACCGCATTAGCACGCTGAAGTGGCAATGGGCCGGCCATATAACCCGGAGAACCGATAACCGTTGGGGTAGACGAGTTCTTGAGTGGAGACCACGGATCGGCAAACGTAGCGTGGGACGTCCTCAGACTCGGTGGAGCGATGATCTTCGCAAGGCGGCTGGCAACAGCTGGATGAGAGTGGCCGAGGATCGTGCTCAATGGCGTGCCATGTGAGAAGCCTATGTCCAGCAGTGGACGAACATAGGCTGATGATGATGATATTATTATAATTCTATTATTAGGCCGTGCATTGTTAGGTCGTACATTCCGGGGGAAAAACACAAAAATCCTCCCTATGTTGGCCATTTAGTAATTGTTTTACAGTACCCGGCGATAAAGAATGCACATCGGCCTTTAGCAAGAGACAATTCGCAGTTTACGACAATTTCCGAACACTGGCGACCGTCCATCAATACCCGTATTTATAAGTGACGTTTGATATCAAATAAATACTGCACTCCATTTACTTAATTAGTTTACGTCAAATTAATGACATGTAAAGTTTTGATATCTATAGAGGGTTGTTGCAACTACTAGAAAAAGGATAGTCAAAAAAGAGATTAGAGTATATTAAAAGACACCTATTTTTTCATAAGTTTAAATTTTCAAAAAATCTCAATTCCTTCCATTTCACTATCTGTGCTCTCAATTTGGTCAATATAACTGTCACTATCAGCCGTATTTATTATTAGTCTATCAGTGTAATCCATCATACAATTTAAAGTTGGGGGGTTTCAATAACTCTATATTATATATTTTCACCGGAACGCGTCCGTACCCTATGGCACCTGAACAACGACTGACAAACGTCACATAAGTAGTGTGTGACAACGCTATACGAAGCCGACATTTGCCGAGTCTTTTTCCAAAGACCGATGTGCATTCTTTATGGCCGGGTACTGTACTAAGGTAGCCCGCTGCAAAATTATAGTCATTTCAACAACGGTGTATAGCTCTTACTTAATTTAATTTGAAGGCTCAACGATATCATTTTCTACTTTCAAATGTTCCCTTTTATTTTATTCGTTGAGTTTTTTTTTAATTATGGAATATTAACATTTTGCCAAATGCCGCAAACGAGCGCCATTTTTATCCGACTCCAAAAAAGGAGGCGAGGAGGAGGAGGTTTTCAATTTGTCGGAATCTTTTTTTTATAAATATTTTAGAGCAATCAAAACGAGTTGGATGTACGATCATTTGCTTGCTCTTTTTCAAGACTGTTTGTCCAAGATGTGTTAAAAAGGGCCAAGTTCGGTGTATGAGCTTTAAGCTATTCGTTGTGTATATTATACTAATTGTAACATACACGCTTGTAATGTAGCGTTAGCGACAGAGAATAAACGATATTCAACTACAGGTTGTTTTATTCCAACAAACAATGTACATATATTAAAAAAAAGAAACAAAAAAAAATCAAAATTATTTATTTCAATTATCATAGCCTACAATAACAGTATTAACGTTGGGACTTCCTAGTAAGTATACAATACCTGTGTCAAGAAGTCCCGCTATTCCATAATTATTTAATCACTTTGAATATCGAAGAAAATTCTTAAAAATAAAATTAAAATTACAACAATATTCATAACACATGCAGGAATTGCGAGCGCTTGTATATGTATATATATGTGTGTGTGTAAAATTCAAAGTTTTGACTGTATCAACGCACATCCCAAACTGCTGAAGGACAAGGTAAAGACTTGAAATTTGTGGCATTTTCCAAGTTTCCACGGGATAGGGAATAAATGGGATTTATATTTTCGGCCTAAAGTAGTGAGTCCTATCTCCGTAACTAGGTACTTAATTATTAGAAACTTCAAATTTGGCATGTAAGTAACAGTAAAAAACTAATTTTAGGATTAATGAAAAATCCCACGGTATAAGGAAAAAACGGGATTTATTATATTATTCAATGCAATGGGATCCTATGTCCGTGGAGGTGCAGTAAAAAGGGATTTTTGGATTTTCCCGCGGAATAGAGGTCTGGAGATGACCATAAATTACACTTGTGCGCGGACGACATTAATTTGAATAAAATGTAATGCAAAATTTCATACTACAATCTATTGAAAACTATTTTTAGGGTTCCGTACCTCAAAAGGAAAAAATCGTGCGTGCAGCTCCTTCGCGCGGAAGAAGTGAAACTTCGTAATGTGGAAATTAAAAAGGCACTTATACATCAATATTAACCTTATTGCAATAACTTAAAGAACTAAATTTCTTATGCATATATATGTGTTTAAATTACTCACTAGATGGCGCTTTTATCAAGTCTCATACAAATTTGCACAGACAGTATGAGTTCTGCATCGCACTGTCGAAGTTTTTAACATCCGTTAGTTTAGTATATATCAGGGGGGGCACACTTTCATATATCACACTTTTCATGCGACTACAGCGATCTCTGGTTGTTTGGTAAAGAACTAAATTAGCGGCCATCTTGGTTGACTTGTCAAACTTGTCAGTTGTCATTCATCGGCCATGGCCATGGCGTACCAAATTGTACGGTCAAGGACTTTAATTGATAGGCCACTTGCCAATGTTCGTATTTTAGCCGTATAGTGCAAATCGGGTTTAGCCGCTTATACTTCGTATATGCTGATTTAAATTAGACGGCTAAAATACGAATAGTGGCAATTAGCCTATCAATTAAAATTACGCGTAATTATAGCTGTACATCACTACCAACATATACATATAGATAGGTATACATCTATAGATACGTCACATTAGTTCTTCACCAGGGCGTAGGGCAGCAGCACCTTCCATACATGCAAATTTGACCATAGAGTTGCCACTCTTGTTCATATAATATTACAATACTCTTTGGTATAGGTATATACAATGCGAGATTACTTGCTTCGGCAGTACATATACTAATGCTTTCATACCCCCTCCATGGTAGCGTTAAACGTTTAACGCGACCTTGTTGGAAGTCGCATTAGAAGTTTCACTTCAAAAACGGAACCCTTATAGGATCACTTTGTTGTCCGTCTGTCAAGTCAAGGCCCTTTTTCTGAGGAACGCGTGGAGGTATCAAACTGAAATTTATATCAAATACTCAGGTCTACTGTCCCTTGGAGCTGTGAAAAAATCAAACTTCTAAGCCAACGCAATCAAAAGATACAGCCGTTTATGCCGCAAATTTTCGTAACTCGCAAGGGAATCAAAACCTACAGGGTACCTACTTCCCGTGAACTCAGAATCTTGAAATTTGGTACAAAGCAAGGTCTTATAGCACAGATAAAGGAAAAATTGCGAAAAGCATACATTTTTTGTCTGTCTGTCTACATCAGTAACCAATCTACAATGATCCCACACTGCGCACATTTAGCTTAGGAGCAGGGGTCTGCTAAGACTGGATGTTAATAAACACATAAATTTGTACGGAACTCGGTGCGCGAGTCCGATTCGCACTTGTCCGGTTTTTTTTCTTTGACTGACCTCTCGTCTACTCCTGGCCTGGTGCCAATCGTGTCTTCTCCACACAGCGGCCAGGAACAAAGCACCCAGGACCACGTAGCCCAAATTGGAGTACACATGTTGAAGTCCGACAGCGCGAACAGAGGATAGGCAAACATCACCTCAATGTCTTTTCTATTTACCGAAGAATTTTCTCGAGCCCTCTAGAATGCTACGGCTACAGACATCGCGATAAAACTTCGTCTTCGGCCAACGGCGAATGTGCATGGCCACACTGCTATACTGCCGTCGTAAGGAAAAGGGGCACATCTAGCATTTTTTGTGAAACAGAAAAAGCCTAAGTGCACACTTGTTCTTTGTAAACTTATGCCGTTTCTGTTTTGAGTAAGTTTGCAGTTGTGCCTTTTATGAATACGACGGCAGTATAGACAGCAATGCCGCTGAGTTTACTTTAGTTTAGCAGCCTTTGATGTGCGCAAATTTACCGACAGCGGGGCGAAGGGTCTGCGGCTTCGGGCGAAGTGCCGAAGTATTCGCGAATATTCGGCTACATACTTACATCGCGATAATGCGAATATTCGCGTTATCGCGATGTGTGTGTAGCCGTAGCAAAAGGGAAAATCTCAACTCTCTGTTAGGACGGACCTCTTATGATAGGATGTTGTACTGGTACTTTTACTTCTTGAATCGTTCCAAATATTCTATTTCAAATTCAAAATTCGAACGCGGTAGATGAATAATGGCGTTCCAAATTTGAATTTACTTCAAACTTCAGAGTTCCAAAGCTAAATTTAATTTAATATAAGCTCTTTGGAGAGCTGTGATCCTGGTACCAATGCGTTAAAAGTTCTATCAGTTATTTAGTTACTCAAATTAACTGTCATTTTCTTCTATTGAAAACTACTTTAGTTTTCTGGGTTTGTTTGACTGACCTCTCCGTCTACTGGCCTGGTGCCAATCGTGTCTTCTCCACACAGCAGCCAGGAACAAAGCAGGACTACGTAGCCCAAATTGAAGTACACGTGGCTGAAGTCCGACAGGGTGAACAGAGGATAGGCAAACCTCACCTCAATATCTTTTCTACTTATCGAAGAACACTCTAGAATCTTACAAAAATAAAGACTTTTTAACAAAAGTGGACCTATAATCGTCTACCTGATTGGCTTCTATCACTCCTCCTGGCTCGTGCTGAGGCACCGACTTCAAACTGGTACCTAAACTGTCAGTCAATTGAAATTGCAAACAATGTAAACAAACCTTGTATTTAAAATGTCTTTAATTTCCATTTTCCCTTATCAAATATTGCTAAATCCGTGTGTTATTTAATCAATACTTTACCACAACACTATCCTAAACCATTAAAACAGTAAACAAGTGCTAGAATATGGATATTTCATTAAATGGTTTATTTACATTGTTCGCAATTTCAATTGACGAAAAGATTAAGGTCAAACAAAAAAGGTATTATTTTTGCTTTTCAGTTTGTTCGGCGGTTTAATTTTTTTGTTAAAAAGTTTTTATTTTATACTTTTTTCCCATCCTTGGGGTAATTTTTTTTTCCAAATTTATATAATACCAACTTCAAGGTATACCCTATCCAATAAAATATAATTATGAAAATCAGACTACTCTGTAAAAATTTAGTCAATCATCCCCTGTTTTCCTTCCCTTAGGGTAGGAATATTATTTCCAAATTTAAATGGGACCACCCTCGGGGTATAGGCTTCCCAATAAAAAAAGAATCATCAAAATCGGACTACCTACTCTGTAATAAGTTATGCGTGGCGTGTTCATATAGTACAATCAGTGACTGAACAATCGAATCATCCCCTGTTTTCTTACCCTTAGGGTAGGAATATTATTTCCAAATTTAAATGGGACCACCCTCGCTTTAATAAAAAAAGCTCCAATAAAAAAAGAATCATCGAAATCAGACTACTCTGTAAAAAGTTATGCGTGATCATACATAAAAAAGAAAAATATATACACGTCGACTTGAGAACCTCCTCCGCGTTTTTTCGTCGGTTGAAAAAGAGAAGCGAGCTCCAAAGGGAAAACCTCAACCACAGCCTCAACTCTCTGTTAAGACGGACCTCTTATTATAGGATGCTGTCCTGGTACTTGTACTTCGTGAATCGTTTCAAATACAAAATTCGAACGCGGTATGAATTAGCGTTCTAAATTTAAATTTAATTAAAACTTCAGTCAGAGTTCGGAAGCTAAATTCGTATTAAAATAAGCTCTTTGAAGTGCTGTGATCCTGGTACTAATGCGTTAAAACAGCATCGGATATGTATAGTTTGTTTACCCAGAAACGTCAATTATCATTTCCTATGGAAAACTACTTTCTGGCTTTGACTGACCTCTCGTCTACTCCTGGCCTGGTGCCAATCGTGTCTTCTCCACACAGCGGCCAGGAACAAAGCACCCAGGACCACGTAGCCCAAATTGGAGTACTCATGGCTGAAGTCCGACAGCGCGAACAGAGGATAGGCAAACCTCACCTCAATGTTTTTTATCAAAAAAAGAGAAGAAAGCTCCAAAGGGAAAACCTCAACTCTGTTAGGACGGCCCTCTTATGATGGGATGTTGTCCTGGTACTTTTTGAATCGTTCCAAATATTCTATTTAAAAATCAAAATTCGAACAGGATTTTTGGAAAATCCCACGGTATAGGGGAAAGACGGGATTTATTAATTATTCAATGCAATGGGACCCTATCTCCGTGGAGGTGCAGTAAAAAGGGATTTTTGGATTTTCCCGCGGGATAGAGGTCTGGAGATGACCATATATTTCACTTGTGCGGGACGACATCAATGTGAATAAAATGTAATGCAAAATTTCATACATATTGATTCAACGTTTCGTTAAATTAGTAAATAACAAACAATTTGTTACAAAATCGATTTATTCACGTACCAGCTAATACATTGTTCCGTACATACTCAATCGATTTAAAAACTACAGTAACAAAAAAACGTGCTAAAGCTGATACCAAAATCATACAATGGTTAGGAACGAAATTAAAGCCCCTAGAGCACAGCAAAATGCTAAAGAATATAAGAGGTCGCATGCCTACATCCGATTTGAACAAGGAACCTATACCCTGACCAAGTTAACGAGCTAGTGCTAAAAGAACAGCCACATATTTTAAAAATTTCAAAATCCCCTAACGCAATAGGCTACTTTCCTAACTAGTCAGTCTTTTAGATTATCAAAAAATATTGGACACATATTTTTTATTTTGTCAATTAAACAAAAAATTACGAAGATATGGCGCGTTGAAGTTTCGCGTGACGTCACTTGTTCCTACACTTTGTATGAGCGTTTTAGGAACAAGTGACGTCACGCCTCGTCACGCGGAAGTTCAACGCGCCATATCTTCGTCATTTTTTGTTTAATTGTCAAAAGAAAAATTACGTGTCTAATATTTTTTGATAATGTAAAATACGGACTAATAAGAATTATTATTTTTTTACCTAGGAAACATCCCTATTAGGTCACGTATATGTTTGAAAATAAATTAAATGCCCATTATGCGTCTAAGATACCTTCCGCAGCTAACAAAAGCACGTACAGCTGTGTTCCATCAGTACTAGCTCGTTAACTCGAATAATAGTACATTATTGTCGTGGCCTGGAAGTAGGCAATTGCTGGCTGACTATGAGTATTAAACGGACGGCTTGCGAGTCCGTTTAACTAAATACGAAGCCAGCAATTGCTATTCCAGCCGATACTAATATAAAGCTTTTCTCAAAAATGGTGAAGGAAAAAAAATAGAATAAACTTTTAGTAACTTAAATAGGTAGAAAGAATTGCAAATCACTTAAAATTAAATGTCATTAAAACCTTTCCCTCCCTTTTTCATTAAAAAAAAATTGCAGGTGTATTTTTCTACCGAAAACACCACAAGCTATTTCAAACACAATAAAAAAGTCTGGAGTTCCAACAAAACAACCGGTATCAGTACCGGTCATTTCAATTGGCTGTATACGAATAGTGCCAACTTATTACCATGGCCGTTTTAACTTTTTAAAAAGTTTGAGACTCGACAATAATGGAATTTGTATGCGACATTGTTGTCGAGTTTATCGAGCCTGCAATGTTTTTAACTTTTTAATTTTTTTACTGACCATAAACTATGCACTTCACGTTCTGATATGTAAAGAGTAATGTCAACTTATACGGATATTTTTGAGAAAAGTATATTCCGTTCACGTTAACAGTGTTAAACAGAATAGTGAAAAAGACTGCACGATGCGAACTTCCTAGTAGCCCCCCACCCTGTGTCGATTGACGCTACGTTTGTTAGCAACCTGATATAAAAGCTTGTCCACCTTTTTTGGCATAATCTCGCATCGCATAATATCGTTTGGCATAATTATCATATCGCATAATCTTGTTTGGCCTAATAACGCTATGGCGTACCTAATCTTGTTTGCGGTTCGCTAACTTACAAGAATATTATGATAAATAAGGTTATGCAAAATGTCGGAAGAAACTAATCTTCGGCGATGGAAAATTATACGAAATAATTATTCTGCTAAAAATTTCATGCGACACATGTTAAGCTCAGCGAGTTTCGGGAAGAAGATTACGCCAGATGAGGGGTAGGTACACTCGTTTTGTCATTTCGTCGCTTAGTTGCCAATACCGCACAACACAAGTCAGTCAATTGGCCATGTGATACCTACATACAATACGTTTACTTTCAATTTACCACTGACAGATGGCTTGCCTTCATTTCATTTCCAACTTTAATAGCATACAAATAAAGTAGCTATTACAAAATCTGCAAACGTGGGTAACAGTATTCTAAAATTGGCTTTATTTGTAGGTCTTTAAAGTTGAATATGAAATGAAGGCAGCCATCTGTCAGTGGTAAACTTTATGTAATTTTACTGTACCTATGTACAGATCGATTCACAAGAGTTGGCACGAATGGAATGAACGAAAGCAATGTCACTTTTGTCAATGACATTTTCATATTTGTGTGAAGTGTATTCAAATAGGTAACACATAGATACTTTCATTCACTCATTCGATCCATTCGTGCCAACTCTTGTGAATGTATGTATACCAATGTTTTGACAAATAAAACGATTGATTGACCAACGCCAATCACTGGCACACACAAACAGACAAACACCTGCGAACACTTATCCATACGTTCGTGTTTATTGATTGTTGTTAGCTGTTCGTCATTGTTTGCCGAACATGTAGAGCCCGCATGACGTTTTACACATTATTCTTTCCGAATAGGGTATAATTGACAACCTTTCATGCATTTTTTAACACCTGAAAATTACTGCAGGAATCGAAAGAGTTTCGCCTCCTGAACACGAAAAAATATTTATTATAATTTATTTCTCCATATTTAAAAAAAATAAAACAAATTAAAAACATATATGTACCTACTTACAAATACTTCCACAGAATAGATATTCCTTTACCCTTTTCACTAGAAAAAAGAGCTGCCATAATTTTAAATTTGATAACAACCTTAACGTCAAATTTACGTCATCACTTTTTTTTAATAGAGACTAGACAAAAGTAATGGATCTATTCTATCGTTACGCTCTTTTAGAATAAGCACATCTTTAAAAAATTGTAACAAATTAATTAATAATCCTAGTGAAAATTTAAAACTATCAGCGTCTTTCTCTTTCCAAACAGAATACAGAGAACGAATCAAATTAGGCCGGCTTGCGCGGACCTGGGTTAGCTACTTAACTCCGAGTTAACTGCTAACCCAGGGTTAACAAGTGTCAAAATGTATGGAACTGTCATTCTTAACCCAGGGTTACCGATTTAATATTTAACCCTGAACTGTGCAAGTGGCCCTTGTAGTCTTAGAAATATGAAATGTTGTCAATTATGGTCAATTTCTGACTTGCGTGGTATTGTCAGCTGAACGACGATTTGAGCATTCAAAGCAGTGCTGGTCCTAATAATTTGTTGACCACTTAACTCCTTATAATTAATAAAAAAAAAACTACTAGCGAGTCACAATTACAAGCACTTCAGTTCTCTATGGTCATATTTATTGAGTTGAGTATACAATAAAAAAAAAGGAAAAATACCACTGTTTCAATGCATGAAAAACTAAAATTGTTTCCAATTACATTACTCCATAGACTTGCTCATACTCGGGCTCCCCTGGAGATCTATACAATCTGACACCTGACGCAATCTCGTGGCTGGGGACCCTGGATGTGGATTTATAGGTAGTATGTAGTTTCTTTCTTTAGTGTAATTGTTTAATGTTTTACGCCATACGATTAAATAAATAGACTTGCTTCTCTTAGCGTTAAAATACCTTGATTTGCTTAAAAATAAATATTTATTTTTATGCAACCAGATACACTCCCATCAACAAACCACACGCCAGCGCATTTCTTAATTTTAGTAATCGTCTAGCTACTGGCTGGAATTTCATATTCGTCCTGCGGGAATTTTGCATTTTCCCGGGATAAAATATAGTCTATGCTACACCCTGATCATATCAGCACTACTTCAGTTCATCCAATAGAAACAAACTCACAATTAAATATCATCACTACTTTGAAAAATGTCGTATCTCAAATCAATTTGTAAACCAAACTGGACTTTATTGCACACTCCGTAAAGTTCAATTAGCCAGATTATCGGTTTTGAGATACGAGCTTTTTTTAAAGTAGTGACGATATTTTGTCTTTACAATATTTTAGAGAAGCGATTATTTGTAAATGACTTACGAAACCGCGGACAGCGAGTCTTAAATTATTATATCTTTTAAAATAACCGAAAATTTGTTAGTTACACAACTTAGTTTTTAATAACATGAGATCAACTAAGAACCGTACAGCCACTTTGTCCCGCATCTTGGCAACGGCTGAACCAAATTCGATGTTAAATGACCTAATGTATATCTATTGTGCCATTTTTGCGTAATCAAAACAAACATCCAAACATCTAAATTTTCGCATTTATCATAAAGCCTACGTCCACGAACATTAAATGCTTTTTTAATACTCAAATCAGCACCATAATATGTTTTTTTTTGCTTTTTTGTAGCAACCTTATATTCTAAACTGGACTGAAGTAACTACAAATATTAAAAAAATATAAATAAAAAAAACTGTTGAGAGCTGTTGAGTGTCAAACATCCTATGATTTATAGGAAATCCAATCATTTATTTTCTCGATGACAGCTCCCGTAGAATGTAACTGCGTTTAGTTACGCAAAAATTAACTTTTAAATGCGAGGTATGAAAAATACGACAACTGCCTAATTTTGTTCCTTGATCCCATATAATATAATACTATTTGTATTGCCATAGAATGTAATTTTATTAAAACGTTTATTTATCGTACTTTAAAAAAATACTGCATATTTGGACTCAATTTGTCTTAGATGAATATTACATGGGATCAAGGAACAAAATTAGGCAGTTGTCGTATTTTTATACCTCTCATTTAAAAGTTATTTTTTGCGAAACTAAACGCAGCTACATCCTACGGGAGCTGTCATCGAGAAAATAAATGATTGGAAATACTATAGTATTATTATCATTCATACATACATACTATGATTTAGGTGATTTCATATAATAAATGAAAATAAAAAAGATTATGTGACTTAATTTTTTTTAAACCCAGACTGTGCAAGCGACCTATATTATTTTTATGAATGAGTTAATTTAACTTGAAGTTAAGTAATTCCTAAATTATTTACACTAACGAGTAAATGACTATTGAGCTTTATATATGTCAGTGACCCTACAGCAAAAGATATTTTCAAGACTATCAATCAAACAGAGAGACACGTTAAAAACTTAAAGAATAAAGTTTACTATGAAAAATAAAACAACTGCGAGTCAGACTCGTGCACCGAGGGTTCCACATAAAAGCACTGAGCTCGTAGTTTCAAATGACTTTATTTTGGTTAATCCACTATAAAGTTTTATCAGGATTTTTGATTAAAAACGTAGTAAGCCCTTGATGCGGTACACTTTGGATATCGACCAATCATCATCGTCATCTCAGCCCATATACGTATGTACGTAATTTCGCACATAAATTCTAAAACTTAAAAGGTGCGAGAGGTGTTCGAACCCACGACCCTGTGCTTGAGAGGCCATAGGTCAATCAAACCACTAGGATAAAAGAAAAAAAAACCAAAGGCAAGTTACAGTAGTTTGCGAGCGCTACATTATGTGATTAAAATCTAACTTTTCAAAAAGGCGTCTGGACATATTATTTCCGCGCACCCTCCAAGTATTTTAACCGCACTCAAACAACTTTTATTCACAAATTTTTCATTTTATCCATCTAAAACACCATAATCTCGCTTCTGGGGGTATCCATGAGGTTGTCGTCTATGGTTAGGTACATGTTGAACGAAAAGAACATGGCGGTTGACGACATGAAGTGCCAAATGTCGTGCGCGTCGTATAGCTGTAAGAGGGAGCACGGACGGTTGCTCTGTCGAGACTGCGCCGGGGTGAGCTGTAAGAATGATTATAGTTTAACAACAATAACATAAAAAATAGCTCCCTCCCTAAATATCACAATTGCAAAATACTAGAATACCGACTTACCCTGTTTCTAAAATACCAAATTCCCACAATACCAGACTTTCCTGACACCGTGTTTCTCTCTATATCGGATTGCCAAAAAAGCTTGTTTTCAATACACCATGTTCCGTTCAAAACCGAATTGCCATAATACCAGATAGTGAAATCACCAGGCTCGTCAGGCAGGTCGCGGTCGTCGTGGGGAGGCCAGGGGGTCGTGTTTTACGAGCCTGGTGATTTCACCATCTGGTATAACGGCAATTCGTTTTTGAGCGGAACATGGTGTATTGAAAACAAGCTTTTATGGCAATCCGATATAGAGAAAAACACGGTGACAGGAAAGTCTGGTATTCTGGGAATTTGGTATTTTAGAAATAGGGCAAGTCGGCAGTCTAGTATTTTGCAATTTCGATATTTAGAGAACGAGCGTAACATAATGCTTCGTAAATAAATATCACGGGACAATAGAGATGTTGTCGCCATTAAAAAATAATTCGAAGTCAGGAATCCAGTAAAAAAACGCTTTATTTTAGCCCAGAAAACCGGAATAATTTTCGATTAACTGCAAAATTAGATTTTTTGTTGCTTTAAAAACAAATAAATAGTTAGATGATTGAGTTGGCGAACAAGTGACGTCATAAGTTGCTATTGCCATTCAAACTCTATGGGGGAATTGTGTTTTGACAGCTCATAAAAAGTACGTCAGTTGATTGGTGGTGTCAACATCCCTATTGGTCTAGCTAGTCCCAAAAACCGGTTAGCCCAGTAGTTAGAGAACCTGACTACAAAGGTTGAGGATTCGATTCCCGGTCGGGGCAGATATTTGTGTGAAAAATACTAATGTTTGTGCTCGAGTCTTGGGTGTTTAATATGTATTTAAGTATGTATCTATCTGTATAAGTATGTTTATCCGTTGTCATAGTACAAGCTTTGCTTAGTTTGGGACTGGGTCAATTGGTGTCAATCGTTCCATTATTAATTAATTATTTTTTTATGCGGTAGAAAACAATGAGACTCACCGCCCAGTTAGTGCTCTGGTCCAAATAGAAGTAACTCGAACTGAACCAATTCGTATAGGTCAGGACTATGAACACCCAGCTGGGGACAAAGATACATTTGATAAAAATCACGTCCACTTCGTCCACGTTCGCAAGGGGTGCGCCTCGATAGATATAACAACATTTGATATAACTGTAACATTTGGTATAATTCTACATTTGATATAATGCGATTTACTCAAAAAGTAAACTTCGGAGGATTGATATTAATTCTATTTGATATGCATTAGGTTAGGTTAGGTTAGTTTATTTTATAAAAGAATCGTAGAATGTTTACTTCTCGAGTAAATCGAATTATGTCAAATGTAGCATTATACCAAATGTTACAATTATATCAAATGTTGTTATATCTATCATTACACACCCATTCGCAAGACGTCCACAGTGCCACTTCGTCGACTGTCATACCCAAATATGCATTGCTATTTCGATCTTTTGCACTAGAAACTATTGAAGAAATTGTTAACAACAAAGCCAACAAGATTAAGAGTATCCTTGTATGTCACTTCGACCAACTTCCTTAACAAAAAAAAAATTAAGTTATGATATTAATACCCATTAATTATTGATGATTAGTAATGATTAGTGATGATTTGCCAAACAGTAAAAAATTAAGTAGGTAACTAATATTATTGTTATTAACTGCAACAATCCTACAAATTAAGGATTTAAGTTAATGCTGTATAAAGTGTATTTTTTTTCTGAAATAAACAGTTTAATTTTTTTTTATCTCATTGTCAGAATGAGAATTTATAGAATTGTTTTTAAAAAAATGTTATTAAATATTTAAAGGAGGGTAGGTATGCGTTTTGTTAAACATATGAAGTGAAAGGTTTAGAAACTGTCATTCGATAGAAAGTTTTTCTTGGTAAAAAGTTTTTTATAAACTAAACAATATGAGGCAAGATAATATTTGAATTAAAATTCTATGATGTGAAATTCTTAACATTAATTATATTTGAAAGAAAATCAAGGAACTAAAATTCTTCGAAATAAATACTCTGCGTATTGAATTATTCTACGAAATGATAATATGAGAAACATTTTCTACAAAATGAAAACTATGAAAAGAAAATCAAGGAACTAAAATTCTTCGAAATAAATACTCTGCGTATTGAATTATTCTACGAAATGATAATATGAGAAACATTTTCTACAAAATGAAAACTATGAAATATTTGTCTATAAAATAGAGTACAGTCGGCCAAAAATATGGTCTACCCCCCTACGGTCGAAGTTCATTTGCACGTCATGATACAAGGAGGTCGATTTTCCCTTGCAATAACATGATGACAGTGACTTAGGGATATTTAGATGTCACAGAAACTTTTGTCAAAACTGGTAGACCACTTTCTTGGTCGACCGTACACCATTGTATCATTGATATGGCTGATACGCCCCTGCTAAAATTACTAAAACTCACCTCGAAACGTAGATGTAACTTTGCGTGTGCTCTGCCTACCCCGTTTCGGAATAAAGGCGTCATTTTATATATGAATGCTACACGATTTTGTATACAGACCTGTACCACCGAATAGACTCTCTGTGCAGCAGTTTGATGACAATGTAGAAGAGCGTGTAAAGGAACAAGTTGCTCATCAGAACCAACAGGAGGTGCGATGCGAAGTCACGGCTGTGCTGCGCCACACTACAAAAAAAAAAGATTTTGAAAAAAAAAAAAATTTTTTTTTTTACTGACTTGCTCTGTCACCCATTTTACATATCGTAGGAGAGCTGATTGACAATTTTGGGTAGGTATTTGAGGCACGCTGACAACTTGTGTAATACTTCTTCTATGATACAAATAATGTTTTTTTAGGCACGCTGAAATTTTAAGAGAACATTATTTATAATTAAAAATACAACATATTCTTGATTTTTTGCAAAATTGCTTTGTAAGCACCTGTCAATGTTTACGCCCCGACAAAATGATTTGACTTATTTATTTTCTCACTCTTTAAATGTCAAATTTAGAGGTATAAAAATTTCGAAACGCCTCTCATATTTTTTGCAAAAAAAAAATATATTTTTGAAAATATGAGGGTCCATATAGCCCATATAGCCGTCAGCCATTCTTGGATATTATAGTAGGGTTCTTGGGAAGTATTACACAAGTTTTCTGCGTGCCTCAAGCTGTCTGTCTGTCTGTGCGACTCACCCATAGGCCGCCAGCGCCCAGTTGGCCAAGTTAGCTATGACGAGCAACACACAACGACCGACGTAGGTCGGCGTGATGGCCGCCAGGGGGCGCGATACTAACTCACGCGCAGCGCGGTATATCAGGCCGGAATCTGTAAAAATATTTTGTTAAAAATTTCATTTTAAGAGCAAGTTTTTTAGCTGACTGTATTTTTTGTTGACTGTACTTGCATTGTCATCCAACTTACATAAGTATACCAAATTTCAAGTAAATCCGACCACTGGAAGTGGGACAAATTCGACTTCCCAGATTTGACCCGTACATACGTTTGTTGTATAAGTGTATTTTTTGCCTTTTTACACGCTTTATATTTATAGAGAATGGTACGGAACCCTTCGTGCGCGAGTCCGACTCGCACTTGGCCGGTTTTTTTAAAACGACTCATTTGCAGATATCTTTGAGGACGGGTCTCTGCCGTTTTACCAAATTATTTTTTGTCAAATGTTTCATTTCCCATATGTTTACTTTTTCTGAAACTGTAAACTTTTCAGGATTGTTATAAAACAAACCTAACCTACGGAATAGTCCTGAAATATATCCTGAATAGTTTACAGTTTCAGGAAAAAAAAAACATTTGGGAAATGAAACATTTG
Organism: Archips crataeganus; assembly: GCA_947859365.1. Lineage (NCBI taxonomy): Eukaryota > Metazoa > Arthropoda > Insecta > Lepidoptera > Tortricidae > Archips > Archips crataeganus. The sequence goes on along the minus strand of OX402072.1, from coordinate 8,801,369 downwards.
ACCAAAATAAATTTGGTAAAACGTCAGGATCCGCTTTGAGGACTCACCCAGCCTGAACCTTCCTAAGTAGTATATTTGGAACGTCATTATTAGGCAAGTGATGAGGTGTAGTATAGTGAACGCCACCCAGAAATAGACGTTGGCGTTCAATACGCCCACGAGACCTGTCAACAGACAATTAATAAATAATAATAAATAATAAATAAATAAATATTAGGGGACAATCTTACACAAATCGACCTAGTCCCAAACTAAGCTAAGCTTGTACTATGGGTACTAGACGACGATAAACATACTTATATAGATAAATAAATACTTAAATACATAGAAAACATCCATAACTCAGGAACAAATATTCGTGCTCATCACACAAATAAATGCCCTGACCGGGATTCGAACCCAGGACCTCTTGCTTCGTAGGCAGGGTCACTACCAACTAGGCTAAAGCGGTCGTTAAATTACATATTTCATACTAAATACAAACTGAAACACAGATGCACAGAAAAAACCCCAGAAAAAAGACCAGCGCTTGGAATGGAACCCAGGTCCTTGCCATTGCGTGCCACGTGCTAAACCCCTACACCACCACTGGTCAGGAGTCTGGACACGAATTTTTCCTATGCATCATACATTCCAGCCTGCTATCATCACTTTTGCAGTGATACAGCGCCATCTATGTTCAGTTCTCATCGAGAAACGTCAACACTCCTTCGGAACTAACCGCTCACCCGGACTAAGAGATGTCGCTACTAGGCCATACTTTAACAAGTCTGGTTTGAAGTATCTTTTTGTATTTTTATTTTTTCAACTCCCTTTTTAGGGTTCCGTAGTCAACTAGGAACCCTTATAGTTTCGCCATGTCTGTCCGTCTGTCTGTCTGTCCGCGGCTAAGCTCAGAGACTGTTAGTACTAGAAAGCTGTAATTTGGCATCAATATATATATCAGTCACGCCGACAAAGTGATTGAATAAAAAAAAGTAAAAAAAATTTTTTTAGGGTACCTCCCATAGACGTAAAGTGGGGGTGATTTTTTTTTCTCGGCTAACCCTATAGTGTGGGGTATCGTTGGATAGGTCTTTTGAAATCATTGCGGGGTTGCTAACATGATTTTTCTATTCAGTGATCTGTTTGCGAAATATTCAACTTTAAAGTGAAAATTTTCATTAAAATCGGCCGTCCCCCCCCTCTAAAATCTAAACTGTTGGGTGGAAAAATTTGAAAAAATTCAGAAGGGTAGTAAATATATCAAATTTACTAGGAAAATTATAGCGGCTAAGATTGCTTGGAAATTATTTGTAGTTTAAGAGTAAATAGTAGCCTAAGGTATAAAACATACCTAAACTTGGATGATTCTGTACACATACGAAATCCTTAGAAAAATATTACTTGATTTTTTCGTAATGGCTACGGAACCCTACCTTGGGCGTGTCCGACACGCTCTTGGCCGGTTTTTATTTTTTGCTTTTGCGGTCATCCCGAGAAATCCATATATTTCATACTAAATACAAACTGAAACATGGATGCATAGACAAAAAAAAACCAGTAAAAAGACCAGCGCTGGGAATCGAACCCAGGTCCTCAGCATTCCCCTACACCTATACTTCGTTTTTTTAGCATTAGAAATAAGATAAACAATCTTGACGAGTATTTTTAGTGAAAAGCGCTTTAAAAAAAATAGTAACTATTACTTATGAAACCAAACGAGTGTAAATGACCATATTTCCTTTCAAATTGTCGCATATTAGCTGTGACTTATTTGTCAAAAGTGTATTTCAATAAAAAGACACGTCAAGACCGCTTACCTTCTTTCCAATGCTAAAATACGGACGATAATTTAACGTGACAACGTCATAACAAAACATTCAAAAAACAAAAATGAAACCAGGCGGTCACCCATCCAAGTACTGACCGCGCCCGACGTTGCTTAACCTCGGTGATCGGACGAGGACCGGTGTTTTGTCAAATATCTTGAAAACGGTGCATCCTACGGCAAAATCAACGAAATTTTCATCCCCCCTTTAACACCCCCGCACCCCCCCGCATTGAAAATTACCCAAGCGCTAGTATACTAAGATTATACAACGTGGCGTTCGCTGCTCTCTTGTACATACTGGCCTTCACTGCTCTGTAAGTACATGTACGTTACACTGAGTCATCCTTTTTCGGGCGTGCAGCCGGCGTTCATCGATTTATTAGACGTTGTCACGTCATAAAACGAAGTAAGTTACACCTAGTTGAAGTGATACTTCTAATGCGACTTCCAACAAGGTCGCGTTAAACGTTTAACGCTACCATGGAGGGGCATGAACGCATTAGTATATGTACTGCCGAAGCAAGTAATCTCGCATTGTATATATACTAACGGATGTTAAAAACTTCGACAGTGCGATGCAGAACTCATACTGTCTGTGCAAATTTGTATGAGTGACTTGATAAAAGCGCCATCTAGTGAGTAATTTTAACACATAGATGCATAAGTAAATTTAGTTCTTTAAGTTATTGCAATAAGGTTCATATTGATGTATAAGTGCCTTTTTCATTTCCACATTACGAAGTTTCACTTCCAGAGCTGCACGCACGATTTTATTTCAATGCAACGTTTCACTTTGTATTTAGTATGATACCGTACTCACCCACAAATATGATGAGCGCTAGCACTCCGAAGGTAGCGTGCGCGCGCGCATTTATGTCGGGATGCCGCGACTGGTATATCTTGACCATGCATAGTACCGATGTCACGTACATGAACGACGTGTCTGGAAATTATTGCTCAGTGAATAAAAATTTAATAGTGTGGCAAACAAGAAATGATCATATATTTCAAACTAAATACAAACTGAAATATAGATGCACAGAAAAAACCCCAGAAAAAAGTCCAATGCTGGGAATCGAACCCAGGTCCTCAGCGTTCCGTGCTGCGTGCTTACCCCTACACCATCACTCGTCTAGAAGTTAGCGACGAATTTTTCCTATACATCGTACACTTCAGTCTGTTATAATCACATTAGGCAGTGATAAAGCGTGCATCTATGTTATGCCCTCTACCGAGAGACTTCAACACTCCTTCGGAGCTAACCGCTCACCTGGACCAAGAGATGGCGCTACTAGGCCAACTTTTACAAGTTAAGTATGAATATACTTAACTTGTAAGAAATGATCATTCTTCAACAATAGCAAGGATGATATATAGACTGGATTAACAGTCGCCATAGTACAGATCGGCCGCGGAAAAATGGTTCGATTTATTAAATCTAGATGGCGCTGACATACAGCCAGAGGGTTTGAAAGCAACACAATAAGACTATAGATATTTCATATTATTGCAAATGTATTATTATGCAATGTTTTTGAAAAATAATACATTTGCAGTAATATGAAACATCTGTAGTCTTATGTATGTATGTATGTATGTAAACTCTTTATTGCACATAAAAATAAAAATACAAGTACACAGAGAGGAGAACAAAGGCGAACTTATCCCTAAAAAGGGATCTCTTCCAGCTAACCTAGTTAAGAGAAGAAAATTTATTATATAGTGGATAAGCAGACAGTAAAAATTACGTGCGGTAAAGAAAAAAACAGAAATACTCAAAAGAGAAAGAAAATAAATAGGTACTTACAAAATAAAATAAATACAAAATTTTACATTAAATGCAACAAAAAACAGTTATTACAAAAGCGGACACAGTCTCAACTCAGATGTCAGTGTCAAGCCATAATTTCTTTAACCTCTCCCTGAACGAGGCCACAGAAGGAGATTCCCTTAGAGACAAGGGAATCTCTCTTATTGTTTTGCTTTCAAACCCTCTGGCTATGTGTCAGCGCCATCTAAATTTAATAAATCGAACTATTTTTCCGCGGCCGATCTGTGCTATGGCGATTGCTAACCCAGTCTATATCATCCTTGGCAATAGGGATGTCGACACCACCAATCAACTGACGTATTTTTTATGAGCTGTCAAAACAGAATTCTCCCATAGAGTTTGAATGGCAATAGCGACTTATGACATCACTTGTTCGCCAACTCAATCCACTATTGTTTTGTTTTAAAGAAACAAAAAATCTAATTTTGCAGTTAATCGAAAATTAATCTGGTTGTCAGGGCTAAATTAAAGCGTTTTTTTACTGGAGTCATGTCTTTCAATTATTTTTTAATGGCGTCAACATCCCTATTTTATACAATTAATTTTGGACTTGTAAAGTGTGTCTGTCTGTTACCTTCACGCTGAACCGATTTGGATGAAATTTGGTATGCAGACGTTTGCGATCTTAGGAAGGACATAGGATAGTTTTAATCCGGGAAAATTGCATAGTTCCCGCGGGATAGCGATAACGAATTCCTCGCAGACGGAGTAATTGTACAGTCAACCAATTTGATTTCTAGGCCACTAGAGAGAGAGAGAGAGAGAGAGAGAGAGAGAGAGAGAGAGAGAGAGAGAGAGAGAGAGATGTTTATTTACACAAATTCGATACAAACACAGAAAAAAAATACATTTGACAGGAAATTTACAAATAAAAAAAAAAATATCGAATAGTATAAATTGGGCCCCACTCAGCATAATGTTGTGGCAAGCCACAACGCTGTTTTTCAGTGGGACCCATTTAAAAACTAAACACAAAAACATACACACTGTGACGACACGAACACCAGCGAATAGTTCGCAACAAAAACCAAATTAGAAGCGGGAAGTAAATATGTATGGCAACACTTGATCGGCTTAATCGCATTTGAACTATTAAACCGTAACAAATTAAGCCAAGATTTGTTATGGCTATTGCAGTGAATCATCAACAATTTCAAATTTCAATTGCGGGTCAAAGCATTATCAACTTTCCGATCACAACATGCATGAAACGTAAAGAGTTTATAAACGTTTTTGCTCAATGACATGAGAAGATAAAAAATTTTAAATAAAAAATTAAACCTCCTTCAAAAAACATCCAAAAAACTATGAAATAATAATTGAACCAAACCGACCACAATAAGCATGAAAATATCTTTCTTCTAATCTGTTCGAAGTCGGTGCCTCAGCTCGAGCCAGCAGCAGGAGTGGACCTAGTAATCTAACTTATCTACATACCTACTATCTATAGGGCTTTCACACTCCTGCTGGCTTGTGCTGAGGCACCGACTTCGAACAGATTAGAAGAAAGATATTTTCATGCTTATTGTGGTCGGTTTGGTTCAATTATTATTTCATAGTTTTTTGGATGTTTTTTGAAGGAGGTTTAATTTTTTATTTAAAATTTTTTATTTTTTGCTTTTTAGTTGTTTCTGTTTAAAATAGATGCGTAGGTTAAAATCATCAGTTTGACTTCGAAATAAGTTTATGTTGAAAATTCTATTTTTAATGCTCGACGGGGTTGTGTCGTTTTATTACAGAGTTCCATGATACTTTCTGAATGTAAATGCTTGATTTGTCACCGAAAATACTAAAATCGCTATACGTTTCTCTTGAATTTTTGAGGAGTTTCTTCAATTCCTCATGGATCCCATCATCAGAACTGGATTTTGGTAACAATGGGACCAACCTTGAAGCATATGCTTTCAAACAACGAAAAAATTTTCCAAATCGGTTCATTAAGGACGGAGTTCTGAGGTAACACACGTTAAAAAAAAAAAAAAAGAACATACAACCGAATTGAGAACCTCCTCCTTTTTTTGAAGTCGGTTAAAAATGAAGTTTTGACAGACGGACAGTGACAATTCAAGTTGTCTATACTATCTATACTAATATTATAAAGTGGAAAGATTTGATTGTTTGTTTGTTTGCATTGAATAGGCTCCAAAACTACTGGACCGATTTAAAAAATTCTTTCGCCGTTAGAAAGCTACTTTATCACTGAGTGACATAGGCTACTTTTTACCGCGGGAAAATACCTTTTCCAACGGGAAAGCGAAGCTGCGGACGGAAGGCTCGTAAGCTATAAGCAAACTCCTTTACTATTCACTATTTTTGACACAATGTTCGCAAAGATCGAGATGTCATCATGGCACACTTCACGCAATAATCACTGTCGTAGAAGATAAACAAATTAATTCATTATGACATGGTTCTATAGTGGCCTAGGAATCGAATTGGTTGACTGTACATCATCCTGAGTTCTTCTACGATCCTGATACCCTGGCCTGGAGAGAACTCCATACAACAAAGAGAAGTGCCCTAACACTAACTATCTACATCACAATACGTATACTTTTAGTTTACCACTGACAGATGGCTTGCCTTCATTTCATTTCCAACTTTAACACCATACAAATAAAGTAGCTATTACAAAATCTGCAAACGTGGCTAACAGTATACTAAAATTGGCTTTATTTGTAGGTCGTTAAAGTTGAATATGAAATGAAGGCAAACCATCTGTCAGTGGTAAACTTTATGTAATTTTACTGTAAGGTCCCATTGGTCACTTTCAGCTACAGACCCTAAGAGAACTTACCGAACTGGAAGTTCATGCTATTCGGGCAGACGTGGTAAGCGGCCGAGAGGAGGCCTTCGCTAACCAAAGCTATGCCCATCGCGTAGAGTAAACCGAAATGCTGTGGTATACCTAACTCCTTCTGTGGACAAGAATTATAATCATAGTACTCGTATAGTTGATATTTTATACGCTGACAGTTAACCACTTAAGAACTTATCTTGTAAAATAGTACATTACTGCAGAGGCGGCGGGATAGCGGATTGCCAGCCGAGTAGTTATAGATCTAGATATACGAGACCGACAAACCCTGTTTGCGGCAGAGGCTTGTATAGAGCTTTTCTCAAACATGCAATGAAATAAATTAAAAAAAAACTCTTTTTTATGATATATTTTGTCTATCTTTGGTAGGTGTGAGAATAGGTCGTAGTCTATTTGTTTACCCCTATTCTTCGCAGACGGAGTCGCGGGCAATAGCTAGTTATCTATAAATGACTTTCTCAGAGACATAAATGAATAGTAATTTTAATTTTAGTAAATAAACCTGACAACCCGACAACCGTTACAGTAAACGAGTTCTTGAGTGGAGACCGCGTCTTGGCAAACGTAGTGTAGGACGCCCTCCGGCCAGGTGGAGTGACGATTTGCGAAAGGCTGCTGGTAGAAGCTGGATGCGTCTAGCCGAGGACAGGGCGCAATGGCGCTCATTGGGGGAGGCCTATGTCCAGCAGTGGACTGTTATAGGCTGATGATGATGATGATGAAATAAACCTGAATAATGTAATTTTCATTTCTCAAAGAAGTTTCGAAGGGACTTGGAGCCCAAAACCTCCATAACGTTGGAACGCAAAACCTCGAGTCTATTTGGACAGACCTCATACTTAAGCTGTTGTCCTGGTACTTTTAGTGCGTGAATCGTTTGAACCATTTATTTTTCGGATTTAAAATTCGAACGCGGTTCCTGCTGAACTGTGTTCCAAATTTGAAGTCTCAAACTTATCCCCTCTTATCCCAACCCAAAGCTAAATTTTTAGATTTAACGCAATCTCTTTAAATAACTTGTGATCCTGGTACATTAGATGCTCACATTTATCATATCTCACTGTCACCGGTTAAGAAACAGTGTAATTAAATTACATTTAATGCCTCACACAGAGACGTCAATTAACAATCTTTTTTTTAGTTTCTGGGCTTGAGTGACCTCTCCATTACTTCTGGCTTAGTGGAATCGTGTCATCTCCACACATCAGCCAAGAACAAGGGCCCACGTAGTCCAAATTGGAGTACACATGGTTGAAGTCCGACAGGGTGAACAGAGGATAGGCAAACCTCACCTCAATGTCTTTTCTATTTATCGAAGAACTTTCTAGAACACTCTATGTAGGGGATTATGACTACAAGAAACAAAACTAGGTATATGATTTTTAAGACTTTACTGTATGTACTACAATTAGGTTTTTGGATTTGATTAACGTGGTTAATATAGGTAATAAAGATGTGCGCGCGCGACTCGCAGCTCTGCATTCAAGGCAATGGCCAGCGCCCGGGACCGGCGCGCCGCCCGCGCCCCTCACACCCGCCCGCGGCTGCTTATAGCCTTACAAGGCGTTAACACTCTATCTTACAGAAAAGAAAAGCAAGCTCCAAAGGGAAAACTCAAGTCACTGTTAAGTAAGACGGACCTCTTATGATAGGATGTTGTCCTGGTACTTTTACTTCGTGTATCGTTCCAAATTTCTATTTTAAATTCAATAATTCGAACGCGGTAGATGAATAAATGGCGTTCCAAATTTGAATTCACCAAACTTCAGAGTTCGAAGCTAAATTGAATTAAAGCTCTTTGAAGAGCTGTGATCCTGGTACCAATGCGTTAAAACAGCACCAGTTATAGTTTGACAACCTGTAATGTCTTACTCAGAGACGTCAATTAACTGTCATTTCCTATGGAAAACTTCTTTCTGGGTCTTCTAGAATCTTACAGAAAAGACAAGCAAGCTCCAAGCAAGCTCCAAAGGGAAAACCTCAAATCTCTGTTAAGACGGACCTCTTATGACAAGATGTTGTCGTGATACTCTTACTTCGTGAATCGTTCCAAATATTCTATTTCAAATTCAAAATTCGAACGCGGTATGAATAATGGCGTTCCAAATTTGAATTTACTTCAGAGTTCGGAAGCTAAATTGGATTTAAAATAAGCTCTTTGAAGTGCTGTGATCCTGGTACCAATGCGCTAAAACAGCACCAGTTATAGTTTGACAACCTTGTAATGTCTCTCAGAGACGTCAATTAACTGTCATTTTCTATGGGAAGACCTTGGGAAGACTAATTTCTGGCTTTGACTGACCTCTCGTCTACTCCTGGCCTGGTGCCAATCGTGTCTTCTCCACACAGCAGCCAGGAACAAAGCACCCAGGACCACGTAGCCCAAATTGGAGTACACATGGTTGAAGTCCGACAGCGCGAACAGAGGATGAGCGCAGAGGGCGTTGAAGTAGCACAGATCTTGATTGCCAGATTGATTTAGGAGCTGTAAAAAAGGTTTGATTCCATAAAAAGCCGTAATGGCCTAGTGGTTTGACCTATGATTCAAGCAGAAGACTGCTGGTTCGAGGCCAGGCTCGCACCTCTGTATTTTTCGTCTGTGCGAAATAACATTTTAAATTGAAGTTTACGGCGAAGGAAAAATCGTGAAATTCAAAGGTGTATGTGAAGTTCTCAATCCGTACTTGGCCCGCGTCGGAAATATAGACAAAGAAATTGCTTTCCCAGCCTAAGGTTTAGGGGGCTGTTTCACCACTTTTCTTAAAGTTCGGATTAGCTTAATCATAACCTTATTTGACAGATGGAATTAAAATTTCTGTTTCACCAGTCTCGATTAGCGCTAAGTGACGGACAAACTGTTTCTTAATTTGACCATCAAATCAGGTGGCATTTAGCATTTTTATCCGTCACATAAAGTTAGTTTATTTTTTTGTGGCCATGGTTGGAGAGCCCTTCAGCCGGTTTCAGAAAAATAAATCAAAGTATTTTTTATTTTTTAAAGAAAGAGGTCATGCTAAATTGCATAAAATAATTTAAATATCAAGATTTGAATAAAAAAATGTAGGTACACTTTTAGTATGTAAAAATAAATCCAAAATTTCGTAATATTTTTTAATAACAAACTTTTTTTTCAGTGGCTCAATCGTTTGTTCTACCTGGTGTTGTATGTCGCCATTAAAAAAAAGTTTATCTGTCAAATGGTTTGGCGCCACTTTTCGATTCGTTTTACGTGTTTTTATTTTTCTTTGTTATTGTTAACAAAGTATCGTAAATAAATACCGTTTTTGGATCAATTATAATGTTACATATTTGTTTATGCAAAGAAAAATAGATGTATTCAAAAATTATATAGTTAACCATTTCTTTTGCTTTAATAATGAGTGACTCTTTGAACGAAAGTGTGCGAACAGGAACGCGTGGTCGTGAAATGCGACTTTGCCATTCCGACTTTTTGTTAAACCCACGATTAGTTAAGTGGAACATAGTTTGCACAGGACCGGAGTGGTGAAGCTGAAAAAACACTAGCTGACAGATTTTTCCACTACTTACATGTCATTGGTCATGTCTGTCATTGGTTACGTAACCAGCAGTTTGACAATAAGGTGGTGAAACACCCCCTTAATGTCAGTTCTCCAGACTATTTTCACTTGCAAGTCAATGGGACATTATTCTTTTGTTGTGTAGGAATTGTCATGAAAAAAGTAAAGCACTTCTTGGTCGACTATACCAACCAGATTAATTTCCAATTAACTCCAAATTTAGATTTTTAGCTGCTTTAACCTTTTTAATGCTCTGTCAAATACAGTAAAATTACATAAAGTTTACCACTGACAGATGGTTTCCCTACATTTCATATTCAACTTTAACGACCTACAAATAAAGCCAATTTTAGAATACTGTTACCCACGTTTGCAGATTTTGTAATAGCTACTTTATTTGTATGGCGTTAAAGTTGGAAATTAAATTAAGGCAAGCCATCTGTCAGTGGTAAACTAAAAGTAAACGTATTGTACAACAGCTCTCACTCATACGCCATGACATCGGAATGTCAAACGCGAAGTTGAACCCTACAGAAATGCATGTAGGTAGATATCGCTCTGCTCGCCGTGACTCATATATCCGTCGTTGGTGTTGAACCTATGGTGCGGACATATGCGTCGTTGGCGTGGAAAAGGTTAAAACAAATAAGTTAACACAATCACTGCCAGCAACGCACATATGCGTTTTCTTGGCTTTCGCCTAGTGCCGCTGTCATAATTTTGCAAGCAATTGAATGCTCTGTGCGCTTGGGGCATTTGACAAAGTCCCGAGTTTGACAGCTGGCAGCTAATGCATTAATCAATTGAGCTGACGTTGCAGTGACGTCATAACTAACATTCGCCATACAAAATCTGCGAATGAATAGGGATATTGACGCCATTAAAAATAATTCGAAAACACGACTCCAGTAAACAACGCTTTAGTTTAAGCCCTGAAAACCAGATTAATTTTCGATTAACTGCAAAATTAGATTTTTGTTGCTTTAAAACAAATAAATAGTTAGTTGGTTGAGTTGGCGAGTAAGTGACGTCATAAGTTGCTATTGCCATTCAAACTCTATGGGAGAATTGTGTTTTGACAGCTCGTAAAAAGTACGTCAGTTGATTGGTGATGCTGATGTCTCTGTGTCCCTGGTACATAGAGTAGCGAAACACTAGTTTCTCAAAGAATATTGCTATTTCACTTCCAACTATAACCAAACCACTTACCCTTTGATATGTGACAACCAGCTGTATGACAGGCAGAGTATAAAATACTGCTACTGTCAAAACATTCCATAGATACATCTTCGATCTAGCTTGCAGCACTCTAGGACGACACCTGTGAAACAATTGTCAATTCAATTATTGCATTTATTACAATGATTTTAAGTTGCCTTGAGGTATAGTCGTGGGCGATGGAGAGGGCTATGCTCGGAGTTTATCTGCGGGATCGCATTAGAAATGATGAAATCCGCGCAAGAACTAAAGTCACGGACATAGCTCGAAGAATCGCCAGACTCAAGTGGCAGTGGGCAGGGTATGCGCTCATAGAACTGATGGCCGATGGGGCAAAAAGGTTCTCGAGTGGCGTCCACGGACCGGAAGCAGTGTAGGTAGGCCTCCAACAAGATGGAGCGACGACCTGGTTAAGGTTGCGGGATCGCGTTGGATGCGGATGGCACGGGACCGATCTATTTGGCGAGCCTTGGGGGAGGCCTATGTTCAGCAGTGGAGCGGACGTCTTTCGGCTGAAATGATGATGATGATGATGAGGTATAGTCAAATGAGTTAGCAAGTAAGGAGACTCGATTGCTTGCTATTGGCTTGCAAAAGTTACCGGGAATCGCGTTTGGAGAGCTCATAAAAAGTATGTCAACTGATTTGGTAGTGTCAAGTGTCAACTGCCTAATTTTCAATTAACTGCAAAATTAGATTTTTAGTTGCTCAGAAATAAATAAATGGTCAATCGTATGGGCAAATAAATGTAGTCACAGCCTCTTAAAACATACAGGCGAATCGTATTTGGACAGCTCATAAAAAGTATGGCAAGTGATGGCAGTGATGGGTAGTGTCAATTGGCCAATTTTCAACTAATTGTAAAATTACATTTTTAATTGCTATGAAATAAACAAATGGTCAACTGAGTGCACAAATAAGTGAAGTCACAGAACAGCAACAGCCTCTTAAAATGTATAGGCGCACGTTTTGACAATTCATAAAAACAATGTCAAGTGATACTTAGGTAGTATCAAGTTATTGTTACTTACTTGGCCAAGTTAGCGACGCATAATCTTCCCCCCATTCTGAGGTCCTTCTCTCTGTTGATGTCGTCCAATGTGGAATAATCAGACTCCGTGTCTGATGAAGAACTACATTCTGAAAAACCGTAAGAGATCCTAGTGAAAAAACGGTGAGAAACTGTCAACTTTTTGAGTTATAAACGATTTGCCACACTGAATGCGTTCTGCGGTCGCGGTCAGGTCAAATTGAACGCAGCCCACATTATGTATGAACAACATTGTCGGTCTCTATATATTGCACGTGCGTGCGATCTGACCGCGCGCATATCTATACAAAATATATAGACTCGGAGTCGCTAATTAAATGTCTACTGGAGAGACAATTTTTGTTTCTTAGGCGCAAGCCACACAGAAGAGACGTGAAGAATCAGTTTTCATACTGAATGTATGCGTCGCGATCCAAAGCAGACAGAAGAGACGGGGCGGAGACGCGGTCTGCGACGCGCCCCCGTCCCACGTCTCTTCTGTGTGGCTTGCGCTTTATGGTGCGTATGACCCGCCTTGTCGGTAATAGTTTTTGGAATTTTCGGTATCTTACCATCACGTCTCGGCCCGTCCCCGACCAGGCAGTGTTGTGAGGAACTCTCCGCCTCCATGTTGATGGGCGTGATACGCCGCCGTGCCACGCTGACCTCGTCGTGAGGCGTGGCAGGGGGGGCGAGGCATTCCGCTGCAAGGGGGGATTTATTTTAGTAAATTACTACAGAGGCCGGGAAGTATGGGGTTGCTGGCCGACTAAATATAGACCGGATAGTTATGGTTATGAGGCTAGCAACCCTATTTCCCGCCGAGAAGGAACCCACCAAAAGTACCAGGGCAGCAGAACACAGTAAAAGCTCATCTTCGTTTAGATTCGCTTCAGTGTCCCACCTCGCCTGTCTCCTCTGTACCACGACAGCGATGAATGATGATTAAAAGCTATGTAGAAGCACAGGAAGAAGACCTGAACCGCCCACGCTGCTAGCACTAGACCTTATCTTACTACTTATTCATTGTTACCCAAGGTTGCTGTTTTTACCCATCGGGCCATCCCTCTCTATGCCGCCGGTTTGCCCAAAAACTTAAGTTATCCTGACTTAAAAATGAATATTTGTTGACATCGAAAGTACCAGGGCAGCAGAATCCAGTAAGAGCTCACCTTCGTTCAGATTCGCCTCGGCGTCCCGTCTCGCCTGCCTCCTCTCTAAAAGCGATGATAAAAGCTACGTAGAAGCAAAGGAAGAAGACCTGAACCGCCCGCGATTCTAGCACTTATAGATCTGTCTACTTCTAACTCATTGTTACCAGGGCAAGTTAGAGCAGCTCAAACTGATGTTACTGTTGCTGCTTTCACCATCCCTCTGTCCCTTTTTGGCCAAAAACTGTTTTTTCGCTTAGAAAATTCGTATTGGTTGGCATCTAAAGTACCAGGGCAGCAGAATCCAGTAAGAGAGCTCACCTTCGTTCAGATTCGCCTCGGCGTCCCGTCTCGCCTGCCTCCTCTGTACCACGACAGCGATGATGAAAGCTACGTAGAAGCACAGGAAGAAGGCCAGAACCGCTCCCGCTGCTATCATGTACTCCTGGTAGGATATGGTCGCTATTATGCGAAGGCTGTGAAGGAAAAAGAGAATTTTGAAAAATACTTCAAATTAGTTTCAGATAACGTGGATTTCAACCGATTCAAATCGGATTCAATACGTTTTTGCTCCTCTTCTACGGAAGCGTACACCTGTCAACAGCAGCCGTCAGCAATTTTCTTTGGCTGTCATTGTAGTGCCAGCTGGCTAGAAATATTAGGGCAAAATAGCCACATGATATTGGGCAAGTGGAAAGATTGTGCAAAACAATTAAGAAGTAAATTCTGGAATAGTTCAAAAAGCTTTGTAGTAAATTGGACCTTGTGCTTTAGCCGATTCAGAGACCACAATTATTGAGTCCTTCTGCTGCTTCACTATGTGAATTGAGAAGAACATAAATTGCTTAGCAACTTTGCTAAGGTAATCAAATCGCAATGCTTGAAATGATACAAAATATACCCAATAGGTGTCCATGGATACAATATTTGAAGAGTTTCGATTTCCCCGGTATTAACTCATCAGATCCTGACTTTGGTGACAATGGAATCTAATTGAAAGTATTTCCTATCCAATATTTTTTATAAATGACGGAGTTCTGAAGAAATCATAAAAAGTGTGTTAAAATAACTTACGTGAAATTCTTGACTCTCCCATCGCCCACGAAGAGATCTATCTTCCTCTCTTCCTCCCATCCTAAATATCTAGCCATAGTGGGTAGGGTTTTGTTCACATTGTCTCCAGTACAATATTCGTCCGATGTCTTCACTATGAATACGATGTAGAAACCCATAGGGAATGTGTCTTGCTGTAAAGAAACACGAATTATACAGGGTGGAATTTTCTAATACCACCTACAGGGAAAGTGCGCCAAATACTGAAAATAGGAAAATTTACACAAAGGAAACATTTATTTATTTTTGAAAAGAATGAAAACTGCATTATCAAATATTTTCGAAAATTCGCTTGCCTCACCCGGGAATCGATCTGGCTACAATCTGAAAAATAGCAGCCTGTATTTTTATCTCATTGATCGATAGTCAATCATTAGGATCAAATCTCTCTAAAGAAAGGAAAACTATGAAATCACAACTTATTTTAATTGGGCTCCATTTTGTTGGATACACAAATTTATAAGTCCAGATGGCGAGGACTCAGTGAAACGGTTTAGCTATACATTGCCGCGTGCCATTCGAATTATCAAATTCAAGAACAACGCAATTGGCATAACTATACTCAGTTCCAGAAGTGATCCGACAGAGAACCAAAGTTATCGACATAGCCCACCGCAATAGCACGCTGAAGTGGCAATGGGCCGGCCATATAACCCGAAGAACCGATAACCGTTGGGGTAGACGAGTTCTTGAGTGGAGACCACGGATCGGCAAACGTAGCGTGGGACGTCCTCAGACTCGGTGGAGCGATGATCTTCGCAAGGCGGCTGGCAACAGCTGGGTGAGAGTGGCCGGGGATCGTGCTCAGTGGCGTGCCATGGGAGAGGCCTATGTCCAGCAGTGGACGAACATAGGCTGATGGTGATGATGATGATGATGATACTCAGTTGCACGTATTTATATGTGCGTATTTCCTTTTGTGCTTTCTATTCCATGTTTAAAACAACATATATATGATTTAAAAGCGAAAGTTTCCGGGTGCGCCGGTGGGACTTGAACCCACGTCTCCTGGGCATGCGCCCCAACGGGTGTTCTACCAACTGAACCACGTCGCATCCAACCGACCTCCCCGAAATTCTTAATCGCTTACATACGCCAACAGTGGCGTGTGGCAACATCCATCACAACTATTAGAAGCTATGACTCCTACGTTCCAAATTAGTTGGAAATGCGTAAGAAATGATGTACCACTTCTATTTAATTCAAATATTATTAATTTTATTAGCAGTTACGTCTGCTCACCGAACCTAAGATTTAAAAGCGAAAAAGTTTCCGGGTGCATATATAAAGTAAAGTAAAAGTTCTTTATTACCAAAAAATTAGAGACAATTTAGAACAAAAATAATTCTGCGACACCCACACTAGGCAGAGCCTGTATCGTGGGAGTCAAAACATACAGGATTAAACTTTAACATGCGGCTTGAAAGAAACGGAGACACTGATGTTGTACAATAATAATAATAATATATTTAACTAAGTATTTAACAACAACAAAAAAAAAAAGATGGTTTGTGTGTGTGTGTGTGTGTGTGTGTGTGTGTGTGTGTGTGTGTGTGTGTGTGTGGGTGGGTGAGTATGTGTGTGAGTGTGTGCGTGTGTGTGCGTGTCAAGTTTCATGCACCTACCACACCCAATTCCCACCACTACCTAATTGTCATTATATCCTTGGCCTCTTTATAGGAAAGGGACATGAAAAACTGTCTAATCCTTCTCTTAGCTTCTGCAAGATTAAGCAATTTTAAATTTAACTTTTTAAGTACCGCGTTATACACCCAAGGAAAAATGAACAATTTAAAACGCTTAGCGAAACCAGAGCGCACAGTGGGCACCTTAGCCCTATAAATACGCCTGGTTACCATCTCATTGTAGGATGGTGAATTTAAAATTTGTCTGTGCGTGTATACTGTAGCCCGCATCAGGAACAGTCTGCGCACACTTAAAACACCTGCCTCCCCAAACAGACTCTCAGTAGAATACCGCCGTGGTCTCCTTAAGGATATATGTTTAGATATACTTACGTTTAAAGTGATACCGCCCCGTCTTGTCATTGTTAAATAATATCCATCGTACAATATGTTCCTTTCATTGTCGAATACAGGACACTAAAATGCAAACAAGAAACACTTTTAAAGTTCATAGATATGGAGCTTCACAAAGTAACGCTGGTATCCATTAACGCAATTTATGAATAAATAATTAATCCATCCATACTAATATATATTATAAATCTCAAAGTGTGTCCGTCTGTCTGTTATCTCTTCACGCTTAAGAGCGTTTATACCTGCTGAGCTAGCAACGTTGCATTTTTGTTAGTTTTTCTCGATTATTCCATAAAAATTTAAAGAAAATTAAAATGTGGTCTATAAGAATTGTTCTGATATATAAGCTAATGTGTCTACTGCAATAATTATTCGTGAGAGTCTTTTATTTTCTTTAAAAACGAACAAATTATTACTTAACGGTTTTTTAAGAAAATAAAAGTCTATCACGAATAATTATTGCAGTAGACTAATATATCAGAACAATTCTTATAGACCACATTTTTAATTTTCATTCAATTTTTATGGAATAATCGAGAAAAGCCAAGGATGATATAGACTGGATTGGCAGTCGCCATAGTACGGATCGGCCGCGGTTTTATAGTTCGATTATTATATCTAGATGGCGCTGAAATATAGCCAGAGGCTTTGAAGGCAAAACAATAAGACTACAGATGTTTCATATTACTGCAAATGTATTATTTTTCAAAAATATTGGATAATAATACATCATTTGCAGTGATATGAAATATCTGTAGTCTTATTGTTTTTCCTTCAAAGCCTCTGGCTATATTTCAGCGCCATCTAGATTTAATAATCGAACTACAAAAACCGCGGCCGATCCGTACTACGGCGACTGCCAATCCAGTCTATATCATCCTTGGAAAAACTAACAAAAATGCAACGTTGCCAGCTCAGCAGGTATAAACGCTCTTAAAATGCTTCACCGATTTAGATAAAATTTTATATAGAGATAGTTGGAGTCCCGGGCAAGCATAGAGGAGTTTTTATCCCAGAATTTATCCTTTAAGGGGATGAAAAGGGGTGTGGTAGTTTGTATAGGAAATTAATAACCGCTGAACTGATTCAAATGAAATTGGGTATGGAGATAGTTTGAGTCCCTAGAAAGGGCATAGAACAGCTTTTATCCCGGAAAATTGCATAGTTCCCACGGGATATCGATAGACAACCAGACGTTAGTTAGACGACCAGATGGCCTAGTAGGTAGAGAACCTGCCTACGAAGCTTGAGGTCCCGGGTTCGATTCCCGCGTCGGGGCAGATGCTTGTATGAATAAAACGAATATTTATTCTCGGGTCTTGGGTGTTTAATATATGTATTTAAGTATGTATCTATCTATATAAGTATGTTTATCCGTTGCCTTGTACCCATAACACAAGCTATGCTTAGCTTACTTTGGGACTAGGTCAATTGGTGTGAATTGTCCTGTGATATTTATTTATTTATTTTTATTTATTTATTCGCTGACGAAGTCTAGTACTTACAGTCAAGGAAACTAAATGCAATTCCACGATGATTTCTTTGGCAGATGTATGGAATGTCAACATGACATTTGCTACGAAAAGGGTTCACCCTGGTCTGGTACGCGATTTGGTTTCTTCGACTGTCCATACGAAAGTTGTAAGTAAAAGCTTGTGAAAACTCACCGAAAAGTTCTGTATCGAAATGACGGCGCAGATGTCGTCATCGGACTCAATCATCACGATGACGCTCTTCGGCTGACTGAACCACGTGTCTTTTTTAAACAAATCATTGTCTAGAAAAATAAAATATTACATTACACTAGTTTTAAGGCCACCGCAACCTACGGAGCAGCGTGCCCAGCGCGCTCTGAAACACTGAATCAAATATACGGTGACACACCGGCAGCGCGGCAGATCGTATTTGATTCTAGTAGAGGAGACGTGGAAGATCGACCATCAACGATCTGATAACTCGATGAGACATATTTTTTATTAAATATAATTTATAAACAAATATGCCTATGATAACTTGCCTGTCGAAAAGTTTTCATAGATTTTTTTTTGTTTTATTGTGGTGTGCCTTTAGCCATCTTCCAGCTCCATCATCAGACCCTGGTTACCATCTGGGATCAAAGTTCTCGTCAAGACGAATCAAATGAGTCCAAACTCGACGGGGTAATTCGTAATTTCATTAATTCAGTATGGCCAAAGGCACTCCACAAAAAACGACACAACCCCATCTAGTTTGGACTCGTTTGATTCGTCTTGATGAGCACTTTGATCCCAGATGGTAACCAGGATCTGATGATGGTGCTGGAAGATAGCTAAAGGCACTCCACAATAAAACAAAAAAAAAGCTATGAACACTTTTCGATAGGCAAGCTTGTTTATAAATTATATTTGATAAAAAATATGTCTCATCGAGTTATCAGATCGGTGAAGGTCGATCTTCGACGGCTCTTAGACCATTCAGTGTTATTGACCGCGCAGGGCACGCTCCGTCGGCGTGCAAGAAAAAACGCGCAAGTTGCATTACATTGCGAAGCAATAAAGCGAACGAGATTAAAGTGGTCAATCCAGCGCCGCTGTGTAATGCAACTTGCACGGTTATTCTTGCAGGTGTAAACTTGGCTTAAGAAAGTTCTTCGATAGGTCAGTAATCAAATGGTTCGATATTACAATACAATACAATACAATACAATGACTCTTTATTGTACACCAGGGCCCAATTGCATAACAAATTACAACTTATATTACAAGCGGAACTCCCTTTCTAATTAATATAACTGAAGCGAGAGTTCCGCTTGTAATATTAGTTGTAATTTGTTATGCAATTGGGCCCAGAAATAGTAAGCGATACAGAAAACAGGTACACAGAGAGAAAGTTACATAGTAAGCAATAGGCGGCCTTATCGCTTCAGAGCGATCTCTTCCAGGCAACCCTTTAAACAGAAAGAAGGAAGGACTAGTTTACAACAGGTGGTGCATCAACAGTGGATCAGAATAATAAAAACGCAACAAAAATAGTACATCTACTCATACATAAATCGGACATATAAAACATGTCAAAAATAAATATAGGCAGTGGGATAAACAGCCACAAATAAATAAATAAGTAAACTAGGTATAATAAAGCTAATTAGATTAAAAGATTTTAAGAGAGAGAGAGATTTTAGAGATTTAATGATTGACAGAGACCCTCACTATTTATTACCCCTTGATTCTAAAAAAAAAACTTACCAAGAAAATAGCTGCTCACACCATCACTGCACATGGACTGTCTCTTAGCGCTCTGAGCTTTCAAATCCATCTTCTTCTCCTGCTTGAAGGGAAAGAAGTAATATTTCGGCTGGCTCGGAGTCACCGTCAAATTTGTAGTAGTATTCAGCTTTATGTAGAAGTCCTTGACAGTTTCTACGACGATGGTGACTTCTATAGGATCCGGTGAGGATGACGTCAGATGGACCAGCGGCGTGTTTTGGTTGGATACGTCTGGAAGGAATGCTGTTGTCAAAATGGCGGGTCGGCCATCTTGGTTTAACTGTCACATGGGTTTTTAAAGACAGAAGTGCAGAATCGATTTTTGAAAGTTTTGGCCGTTTTTTAAGCGGCTTTAAAAGGTCAGTTTCAGTGTGATTTTTTTCCGTTATAGGTCGATCGACAAGAGCTGGTACAGTCAAGGGCAAAAATATGTATACACTTTAGTACCTTGTCACTTTAACCACTGTGACTGTTCATATATGACAGTTCAAATATAACGAAAATAGACAAGGTACTACTAAAGTGTATACATATTTTTGCCCTTGACTGTACGAATGAGATTGTGATGTATGTAGATGGGTAGATGAGCAATACAAATATTGAGGGTATGCCTCACATCTCTTGTCTTCGATTAAACATTGTACCAAACGGACGTGTGTGATTTCTGCATCCCGAGAGTCAACCCTAAAGCTCCAAACGCACAGACAGTGGAGGCGTGGCGGTGACGGTTGTAATATTCTAACTTGTATGAACGGTTGTGCGGGGCCATACTGCGAACTCGTCCATACAAGTTAGAATATTACAACCGTCACTGCCACCGTACCGCCACGACTTCGCTGTCTGTGCGTTTGGAGCTTCAGACCTCCTGGTGTCATATTTTCCAGTAATATCACTTTTCTTTCACTATGTGAGAGCCGTTCTTATACAGACTCCTACTATTTTTTGTAAATAAGTATAATTGGCACATTATTAGGGAAAAAATAATCGTCAGCAATTCAATTTTTTCTCAACAACTGGCAACATTTATGTAGCTAATTCTCAAATTGTTTGATTTTGCAATTCTGCCATACATAAAGAAAAATAATATTTTTTATGACGTCAGAGGCGCATGATTCGTTTTTTATTTAGTAGGTATTTACACTTAATAACAATAGGATACGACAACCAGTTTCGGCTTTATACGAGGTAATTCTAGAGACGCGATCGAATTAACCTTACACAACTCAGTATACAAATCATTTACCACTGGATTTATATGAAACATTCACATTTTTGTTTTCGAATATTACTAACTGCATGATTCATGAAACTGTATTTAAGTATTAATTTATGTATATAAAAATAATAATAAAGCATGGGACGATTGACATCAATAGTTATGTTGACACCACCAATCAACGCCTCAGCATTATGCTGAGCCAGTGTCCGATTTGCAACCGCAATGACACATTCTATCTTTAGCTTTAGTATTGCCTTTTTGTTTTGTATAATATTGTGTCTTGTGATGTTGTAAATAAATGTATTTTCTTTCTTTCTTTCTTTCTTTCTTTCAACTGACGTACTCTTTACGAGCTGTCAAAACACAATTCTCCCATAGAGTCTGAATGGCAATAGCAACTTATGACGTCACTTGCTCGCCAACTCAATCAACTAACTATTTATTTGTTTTAAAACAAAAAAATCTCATTTTGCATGATTAGGGTAAAACAGTGTTTCTTGACTAGAGGCGCATCTCGGAATTATTATTTAACGGTATCAAAATGCGACGATTTATTTTCAATATGCGCGTCTGGCGTCATTTTCGAAATAAACCAAATTAAATATTACGTTTAAAATTGGGACGATTTTAATGTTTGGATGGATAGATGATAAAATAATATTTACATGTAGTACCTATGTTTTTTTAGTCATCAACAAGTACTATTTGTCCCATTGTCCATATTGACCCATAAACTACTTAGTTATTTATTGCCAAGTAAAAAAAAATACGGTGTATATCGTATACATTTACCACATCACTGTCCATCCAAACGGATATATGTATATATTTAATAGTGTGACATATTGTGACAGTTATAAAAAAACGTGATTATATTAACAATATAAATTCTATTTACGTATAAGGGGCCCACAGTAGACCCTCAATTGTCCCACATTCGCTACGATTGCGTGAACAGAAAAACATATATCTAGTTTACATACTATACTATATTATGCAGCTTATTTATACAAATAAGTACACATCGTTTAGGCGGACATCCGTTTCGTAAAACAATCAAATAGTAGAAGCTAATTCTCGTAATATCCAAATTCTTGAAGTTACATTCAATAATATGTCAATTCTAGAAAGTATATTCTCGTAATATCCACATTCTAGAAGGTACACTCTAGTAATATCCAAATTCTAGAAGGTACATTTTGGTAATATGCAAATTCTAGAAGATACATTCTCGTAATATCCAAATTCTAGACGATACATTTTAGTAATATCCAAATTGACGACCGAATAGCGTAATGATTAGAGAACCTCGCTATGTAGCTTGAGGTCCTGACTTGAGGACCTCGGTATGGAAGACACTTATGTAAAAATACGAAGTTTAATAAACATTTAAGTATATTTTTATCCATTTATGTACGGTACCCAATGCTATGGATAAATTTATGTATAGGTCCCATGATATTTATTTATTCGAATAGTAGAAGATACATTCTAGTAAGATCCTAGTGAATACTAATGCAACATCGAAAGGATCTCATGGATGTTCTGGGTATGTTTTTAAACAAATTGACGTTTTTTGAATTCGGATATTACAAGGAAAGGGACTTAACTATTGGTGAATGAATATCGTAGATTTCCAATGTACTGGGTGTTTTAGGAAACGGATGTTTTTTGCCGAAACGTGTAGTATATTAATATCACCAAAAAACCAGTACTTTGGTTAAAATAACAGTAAACACCAAAAAACAAGTGTGATCCATACGTTCGTTTACCTCGAACTCTCTTGTCAGTTCTTCTATCGCCAACAGACCGTAGTATTGTGGCTTACCCTCATAATTAAAAGATTACAATGCCCCAACACTATAGATTAAACGACGATAACTTTATTCGTTGTGACCCAATTTTAATGAAACAAAGCTCCAATTTAAGCTTCATCTATCTACGAAGACTGCAAGAAAATCCGTTCAGTAGTTTCGGAGATTAGCGTGTACTGTACATACAGACAGACAGAGCTCTACTTTTACTGTTTTATTATACCTAGTATGGATTAGGTAGAAACCAGCTAGAGTGCACTCTGTTTTTTAACGCGATGCCTACTCTATGGCTAATGTCAATCATCCGTGCTCCGAAAGTCCCGGGGTAAGGTTGAAGGCAGACTATTTCGGTCGATGGTAATTGTGCAACGATAGTAAGAGAGGCCCAATAAAAAAGGCAACTCTTTCCAAAAATTGATAATTAAAAATTTTATAACATGAATGAAACTTTAAGACGAACGAATATACTTAGTAGATTTGGAGTAACCTACCGTTAGCTTGTTTGAGTCAACTGTCAACGCCATCTGTCGGCCTTTTATCGTATTAAAGAAAGGAAGTCTCCAGAGTAGATTTACATACACCTGTATCATATTTATACAGAGTGGCAAAACCGGCCAAAGGCGAGTCGGACTCGCGCACGAAGGGTTCCCTACCATTATCTATAAAAACGGCAGAAAAACACGTTTGTTGTATGGGAGACCCCCTTAAATATTTGTTTTATTTGGTTTTGAATCGTTTTACACCTCACCACAAATGAGGGGTACCTCGCGAGTACCTCACGAGGCAAAATGAGGTCCTCCCTCATCCTCATTTAAAAAGCAAGAGTTGCACAACGCTATTTTGAAGGCCGACTATTTCGACCGATGGTAATTATAATCGATAGTAAGAGAGGCCCAATCAAAAAGGCAACTCTTTCCAAAAATTAAAAATTAGAAAATTTATAACACGATTACACTTTGAAACAGAGAAAGTTCGAACGAACATACTTAGTAGATTTGGAGTAACCTACCGTTATACCGTTAGCTTGTTTGAGTCAACTGTCAACGCCATCTGTCGGCCTTTTATTGTATTAAAGAAAGGAAGTCTCCAGAGTAGATTTACATACACCTGTATCATATTTATACAGAGTGGCAAAACCGGCCAAAGGCGAGTCGGACTCGCGCACAAAGGGTTCCGTACCATTATCTATAAAAAACGGCAGAAAAACACGTTTGTTGTATGGGAGACCCCCTTAAATATTTGTTTTATTCTGTTTTTTATTATTTGTTGTAATAGCGGCAACCGAAATACTGTGAAAATTTCAACTGTCTAGCTATCACGGTTCGTGAGATCCAGCCAGGTGACAGACAGACAGACGAACGGGCGGACGGACAGCGAAGTCTCAGCTCAGCAACAGGGTCCCGTTTTTATCCTTTGGGTACGGAACCCTAAAACCGAACGCCACGTGAAGTACAAATATAGCTAGACCGTTTAAATGAGTCCTACCCCCCAGCCCCTGTACCGCGCGGGCAAGGACGTAGTTTTCAGGGTTCCGTAAAGGGTAAAAACGAGACCCTATTACTGAGGCTCCGCTGCCTGTCCGTCCGTCCGTCTGTCACCAGGCTGTATCTCGGGAACCGTGATAGCAGAGTTGAAATTTTCACAGATGATGTATTTCGGTTGCCGCTATAACAACAAATACTAAAAAATGGAATAAAACAAATATTTAAGGGGGCTCCCATGCAACTAACGTGATTTTTTTGCTCGTTTTTGATCGATGTTGATAACGGCAACAGGTAGAAGCTTGAAATATTCAAAGAATATTTAATTATGTTTTGAGTTTTAAAATAAATCATTAAATTAAAATAAAATAAACATTTCAATTTCAATTTCAATTTCAAATTTCAATTTCAATTTAAAAAAAAACTATTTTTACATACAGCATACAATAGCGATACAGGCCTAGAGTCTAGTGTGGAGATCGCCAAAAACCCTCCGGACGACTTCGACATTTTCCTAAACTTGTCTCTTTCCTAACTAGTCCACCGTCTGGACGACTCGCCATTTTCTTAAATTTGGCACTTTCCTAACTCGCCTCTTTTCTAACTTGCTATTATTTCGTACTAAATACAAACTGAAATATAGATGCACAGAAAAAACCCCAGAAAAAAGACCAATGCTGGGAATCGAACCCAGGTCCTCAGCATTCCGTGCCGCGTGCCATACCCCTACACCACCACTGGTCTAGAGATTAGACACGAATCTTTCCTATACATCATACATTTCAATCTGCTAAATCATCACCTTATGCAGTGACAAGCGCACATCTATGTTACACCCTCATCGAGAGATTTTAACACTCCTTCGGAACTAACCGCTCACCTGGACAAGAGATGGCGCTACTGTGCAACTTTAAACAAGTTAGCTATGAAGTATCTTTTTTTTTTTTTTGTACTTATTTTTTCAACTTCATTTTTTTATTACTTTTACGGTCATCCCGTAAAATCATATATTTCGTACTAAATACAAACTGAAATATAGATGCACAGAAAAAACCCCAGACCGTAAAAGTAATAAAAAAATGAAGTTGAAAAAATAAGTACAAAAAAAAAAAAAGATACTTCATAGCTAACTTGTTTAACTTGCTATTTTCTTAGTTGGACTCTTTCTTAATCCTGTCTCCTTCCTAACTCGTCAACTCTCTGGACGACTCGCCATTTTCTTAAACTTGGCACTTTCATAACTCGTCACTTTTTTGGATTAGACTACTACATATTGGAAAAGTAACGCAAAAGGACCAAAACGCGTAATGATCAATAAGCAGAATGGCCCATAGGTTATAATTAAGTTCTTAAAAACGTTCGCGTTCTTATGAAAGTTCGGAGTAAAACAGACTAGAATTTGTAATTTAATGTAATTAATATCTAACTAACTTAACATTAAAAAAAACATACAACTGAATTGATAACCTCCCAGTGGCGAAGGGTGCTAACAACCCGATTCCTTCCGGGTTGCCTAAAATTTTGAAGTAATCAAACGCTTCTATTAATAACCCGTTGTTTGTAATGCAGGCATGCATACTCTTCCCCACGGAACAGAAAAAACTAGTGGAAGTGCCTTGAGTCCCGTTTTGTATCGAAACCAGGTGTGGCAAAACTCACACATACACACTCTTGCAATACATTGAAATCTTAGCAATCATTGGTCGTAGCTTCTATTCAAAAAAGTCATAACTTCTGAATCCGGTAACACAATTTAAACTTTACTACCACGGTATATCGTTGAGAGTAAATTACAAGGGCACGTAAGCAAAATTGCATACAAAGTGCTGCCGTCTTTCATCGAGTAGCTGAATTAAAATGACAGGTGTCAAAATAAAGTTCTGCTACACGCCGTCAGAGGTCGTTAAAATATTCCATTGAAAAATGAACTCTATGAGATAGGGTTTAGGTTCATCACGACTGAAAAATAATATTCGTAAATCATCGTAAATACTAGTGGTGGGCAGAGTACATTTTATGAGAATATCGATGTAATTCATAGGTCAATAATCTCTATCTAATATTTATAAATCTCGTGTCACGGTGTTTGTTACCGAACTCCTCCGAAATGACTTGACCGATCTTTATGAATTTTTTTTATCTGTATTCGGTAGGTCTGAGAATATGTCGTAGGCTATTTTTAGGGTTCCGTACCCAAAGAGTAAAAACGGGAACCCTATTACTGAGGCTCCGCTGTCCGTCCGTCTGTCTGTCTGTCTGTCTGTCTGTCACCGTGCCGTGATAGCTAGAGAGTTGAAATTTTCACAGATGATGTATTTCGGTTGCCGCTATAACAACAAATACTAAAAAATGGAATAAAATAAATATTTAAGGGGGCTCCCGTACAACAAACGTGATTTTTTTGCTCGTTATTGCTCGATATTGATAACGGCAACAGGTAGACGCTTGAAATAGTCACAGAATATTTAATTATATATTGACTTTAAAATAAATCATTAAATTAAAATAAAAAAATATTTAAGGGGGGCTCCCATACAACAAACGTGATTTTTATAGATAATTGTACGGAACCCTTCTTGCGCGAGTCCGACTCGCACTTGGCCGGTTTTTTTTCTAAGACACAAGAAAACACCGTGTAGATTACTTTTATTTTTTATGCCCGACAACTAGGAAACGGAATGAAAATTCAACTTTAAAGGCCACCACAAACCGGGAATAAAATATACGGTGACACACACTGGCAGCGCGGAACACTGTATTTGAATCACTGTTATTAACCGCGCTGTTGCGTCAGCGCCCTGCGCTCCCGGTTTGTTGTGGCCTTAACACGGAATACTCAGAAATACAAAATCGATAATTTTATCGACAACACCTCCGCTCTTTGCGAGTAGCGGAATGTTCCGGTCTCACAAAGTTCTGTGACACAGACAAAAATCGACGTTATCGTATTAGGATAAAGTCTATTTTTATATTACACATTTCTAAAAAATGTCTTACGGAATAGAAAAAATATAAATTAATCTAAATTAAAACTGAACAATAAGGCATATTTCCTCAACTTTTCTCTATAATTGTCGTTTTGATTGCACAATCGCCCGACAAAAGCCTCTGCGCGCAACTGAGCCGGTTGCGCGCAAGTTATGCGGAATTCCGCATAATTGTGCCACACTCGACATGACTGCATAACACTTCTATAGTTTATTCTGTTCTGTGCTCTTCCCTAGTAAACTTAACTTTTTTTCAACACGATGCAGAAACAAAACGCAACGTAATACTCTCACGAAATACGATTAATTCCGTTCTCTAATAGTAAATGCCGGTCGGTAATATCAGAATTTGTACACTCACACATTTAAATAATTCATTGACAAAGACCCACACCACTCCAGGCAAACTTCGCGTGTATACGCTACTTAGACAACTCGGTATTAAGCGGCTTATTACATTTAAAAAAATACTTTGTTCGTTGTGCGTAAGACTCATTTTCACTTTGCTTGCCGCAGCCGAGCGTGAGCGGCTTCTTGGAACATTTTTGGCGCTACGATCGCGCTTAGACTTATACAAAATTACTGCAGCGAAATGAAACGTAAAATATCGATGACTTAGTGTAAAACAAAAACAATTATATTTTATCTGCTTTTATTATTAAGGTTTATAACCTGGCGAAATTAATATTAGATTAGAATTTTATAAAATAACACCGTCACTTATTGGAAATAATTGTAATGGCAACATTACGATTGATTTGTCATTGATTACCAACTTCATATTTCATTTCTTGTGAAGTATTATTAATTATTGTTTGTTTGTAGTACGTATATTGTTTTATTTTAATAAAAAATACATAGCCAGATTAGTGTTGATACTCAAAACCAGTGAAATTTCGTAATATCGGATTGCGCAAACTTATAGTGTCAAGTGGTCAGAACTTCGGTCGGACTCGCTGGATAAATTATTTTGTATTTACTAGGCTTAATAAAAGTAGAAAAGGCTCCATTAATTAAAATTGATTGTGGATGCTAATTTGTTGAGTGACGATTTTAGAAGTTATGTCCCAATTTTCAAGAAGAGAATAAATAAAAAGGTTAAGATAAAGGTTAGTAGTTTTCGCAAGAGGCGGCCTCGCGCCTCGAAAGTTTCCCGTTTTTTGCTCATTTAAACATCCGTAATCTAATGTGTGGCGCGCCATCACAGGGCCTCGCAAAATGTGTTTGCCCACACCAAATTTAGGTCCTGCGCCGCCACTGGTTTTCGCTACGGCTTTACCTGAAAAAATTTTCACGCTTCGCCACTGAACCTCCTCCTTTTTTTGAAGTCGGTTAAAAAAGAGACCAGTTAGGAAAGAGACAAGTTTAGGAAAATGTCGAAGTCGTCCGGAGGGGCCAAAAAAACCATAAAATTGTAATGCTTTTTTTATATTTCAAATAAATATCTTTATCACTATCTTATCTTCTCATTTAAGGGGGCTCCCATACAACAAACGTGATTTTTATAGATAACTGTACAGAACCCTTCGTGCGCGAGTCCGACTCGCACATGGCCTGTTTTTAGGGTTCCGTAGTCAACTAGGAACCCTGATAGTTTCGCCATGTCTGTCCGTCTGTCTGTCTGTCCGCGGCTAAGCTCAGAGACTGTTAGTACTAGAAAGCATTTGCATTTGGCATCAATATATATATCAGTCACGCCGACAAAGTGATTGAATAAAAAAAAGTAAAAAAATTTTTTTTAGTGTACCTCAGGGGGGGCACACTTCCATATATCACACTTTTCATGCGACTACAGCGATCTCTGGTTGTTTGGTGGAGAACTAAATTAGCGGCCATCTTGGTTGACTTGTCAAACTTGTCAGTTGTCATTCATCTGGCCATGGCGTACCAAATTGTACGGTCAAGGACTTTAATTGATAGGCCACTTGCCAATGTTCGTATTTTAGCCGTATAGTGCAAATCGGGTTTAGCCGCTTATACTTCGTATATGCTGATTTGAATTAGACGGCTAAAATACGAATAGTGGCAATTAGCCTATCAATTAAAATTACGCGTAATTATAGCTGTACATCACTACCAACATATACATATAGATAGGTATACATCTATAGATACGTCACATTAGTTCTTCACCAGGGCGTAGGGCAGCAGCACCTTCCATACATGCATATTTGACCATAGAGTTGCCACTCTTGTTCATATAATATTACAATACTCTTTGGTGTACCTCCCATTGACGTAAAGTGGGGGTGATTTTTTTTTTGTCGACTAACCCTATAGTGTGGGGTATCGTTGGATAGGTCTTTTAAAATCATTGCGGGGTTGCTAACATGATTTTTCTATTCAGTGATCTGTTGGCGAAATATTCAACTTTAAAGTGAAATTTTTCATTAAAATCGGCCGTCCCCCCCCCTCTAAAATCTAAACTGTTGGGTGGAAAAATTTGAAAAAATTCAGAAGGGTAGTAAATATATCAAATTTACGAGGAAAATTATAGCGGCTAAGATTGCTTGGAAATTATTTGTAGTTTAAGAGTAAATAGTAGCCTAAGGTATAAAACATACCTAAACTTGGATGATTCCGTACACATACGAAATCCTTAGAAAAAAATTACTAGATTTTTTCGTAATGGCTACGGAACCCTACCTTGGGCGTGTCCGACACGCTCTTGGCCGGTTTTTTATTTTATTTATGTTTTGTGGATGAAATATTGCAACTTGGTGATTGCTATCGTCATCTGTTGGCATTTTAACGAACTAAAATCGCTGTCAAGTTTAGCATGTAGTACCTAGATGGCGCTAACAGTATCAAAAATAGGATCTTGAATTAAAAATATTGCTTGTTGATTGCAAGTTGATCCTTATATAATAAGCTTAGAAAACTATTCTTCATTTTATTCTATTTGCCTGTTGACTAGATTTCAGGCAGTCTTTGTGACTAACATAAATTTTATAAGATATCATAACATGGGAATGGAAATGGGAAATGGTCTTGTATTGTTTTTCATTGATATGCAAGTCTCTAAGATTACTCTTAATACTTTTTAAAACGATACATTTCATTATTAACCTGTGTAGATAAATACTTATTCTACTCCCTACTAGATGTCGCAAGTTATCTCTTTTAGCTGGAAGAAACATTTAGTAAAAGGCAGGCCCTGTAGACTATGTTTAAAAATATAGCTTTAAATTTGGAAATTACTTCTTTTTACAAAAAAAAAACGGCAAATTTTATAAGAAAAGTATAATTTTTATGTCGCTATTCGCACACAGATGCCGCTAGTAGGCAAAGGTTTGTTTGATTAATTGGTAGTCATTGATATTAAATTTATTATAAATTGCGTTTTTACCATATTAAAATATTGATGTCACTAAAACATACCGTTTAGTTTATCTTTTAACCTTTCAAATGCCGAAAGAAAAAAAAAAAGTTGTGCATTCTAGTCTCAACAGTTTCATATAAATCCAATGATACAGATTTAAAAAAAAATACAAAAAGAAAGCCTTAAATTGGGTACGGATCTGGTACAAGGCATCCGAAGGGTTAAAACATATATTTTTCTTCGTCGTTTGGAGTTCATCAAACTGGAGACAGATGGCGCTAGCTGTCCTGAATAGTAAGCCGGATAAATTAAATACACGTCTACTGCGACGTTAAGGGTTGACTGGTAGAGATCCCTTGAAGGGATAAGTTCGCCTTTGTACATGCATTTCAACGGTTGTCAATAATGTATTTCTTTTTTTCCTTATTTTTGTACAATAAAGAGTTTACATACATACATACATATACATACTGTGTAATGCAATCATACGAAAGGTATCATCTTAATTTAGTCGAGTAATTGTAACAGGTGTCCGTTTGAACTTTTCCATTCACTGAATGAGTGCCAGCTGTTTTAAACATGCTAGGAAAAATACCCCATTTGTAGGGTAAATTTTGCTCATTTTTTTTATGAAAATCAGATTAGAAGTTTAGTCAAATTTGACCTCTCGCCAACCACGTTATCGATGAGTTTTTGTACATCTCAATACCGTGTTTTTATGTAAAATAGGTTCCATTTGACAAGTTGCTAAATACATCGATAGAAACTACATGTTAACTTTTCAACTTTGTGGCCAAATCGAAAAAAAGTTTAAAGTTTTCTTACCCTTGTTTGGCATTAATTTAAAAATTAAATAAACGTAATCAAACTAAAATATTACGATATTACGTGCATACACAGTTAGATCCAATCTTCACATTTTTGTCGAGTTTTGTGAATATATGGTAGAAATATAGCTGCTAGGGGTCCACCGGTAGCTGCTAAATTTTGAAAGTGGTCTATCAGAGAAAAAAGTTTGGGAACCTCTGCTGTACTTATATTTCATAGTTTAATCATTCAGTACCTGGGCGACCGAGCTCTGCTCGGGCTGAAACTCGGTACCAAGCGTTTTCCCAGAGATAAGACCAACCTAGATCAATTTTTCATCCCCGAAAACCCCCACATACCAAATTTCATCGAAATCGTTGGAGCCGTTTCCAAGATCCTGAATCCTGATCCTGACGTGCGGGGGGGGGAGGGGGTGCGGGGATTTCCAAGGGGGGATGAAAATTTCATTGATTTTGCCGTAGGATGCACCGTTTTCAAGATATTTGACAAAAACACCGGAGGGGGTGGGGGTGCGGGGGAGGAAGTGTGGGGATATCAAAGGGGGGATGAAAATTTCATTGATTTTGCCGTTTGATGCACCGTTTTCAAGATAATTGACAAAACACCGGTTCTCGTCCGATCACCGAGGTTAAGCAACATCGGGCGCGGTCAGTACTTGGATGGGTGACCGTCTGGTTTTGTTTTTTGAATGTTTTGTATTGTAACGCCTAAAAATCTGAGTAGGCGTTTGGGTCATATTTCTA
Organism: Archips crataeganus; assembly: GCA_947859365.1. Classification (NCBI taxonomy): domain Eukaryota; kingdom Metazoa; phylum Arthropoda; class Insecta; order Lepidoptera; family Tortricidae; genus Archips; species Archips crataeganus. Next base: position 8,769,178 of record OX402072.1, on the reverse strand, counting down.
CTGTACATAGATAGATAGATAGATAGATAGATAGATAGATAGATAGATAGATAGATTAGAGTAAGTACCTTTTTAATGAATGAAAGTTAGTAATAATGTTTGAATTTATTTATGGATGGTGCTTTTACATGTTTTTGTTAAATTTCAAATGGTTGGAGTTAGGAACGCCACTTGTAAAAAAAAACTTTGTGTGTGCAGCAGTTTATCTAAGGTTTGGCAAGTTTTCATATTATTTATGGGCGAAAACAGTCTCTCAACATTCGCACTTCTACACCGTGAAATTTTAGTGGTTGTTTTCCCGAAACGAGGTGATTTAGTATCGATTGTACAATCGATTTATAATTACTATTTTGACTAGAGTCAAAAATCCAATTGTGAAAAACGAAAGTCGAAAATGACCGCAAACCAATAGTAACGCTTCGTTGGTACAAGTAGCGTACGATCGTACGATAGGTTAGGTACCAACGAAGCGTTGCTATTGGTTTGCGGTCATTTTCGACTTTCGTTTTTCACAATAGGATTTTTGACTCTAGTCAAAATAGTAATTATAAATCGATTGTACAATCGATACTAAATCACCTCGTTTCGGGAAAACAACCACTAAAATTTCACGGTGTATGATGAAGTGGATAGAAACAAAGGAATTGTTTGCAACGGAAATGTTTTGAAAAAGAGGTAGATTAGAGGCCGCGGGTGGTAGAGAGGTTGACCGGAGGCAAAATAAGTAGATCTACCAAGAAAAATATATATATATATATATATATAAACAGTGGAACATAGAACCTCCTCCTTTTTTGAAGTCGGTTAAAAAGTTGGTAGATGTGACAATGGATGTAATAGTCTTTTGTGAAATAAACAGATATTTTTTTAGACAGACAGACAACGGAGTCTCAGTAATAAGGTCCTCTTGGCACCCTTTGGGTACGGAACCTAAAAAGGAAATTTCCATACAAATGAATCACCCACTTCGGGAGATCGCCCGTAACGCAAACAAATAACATAAGCTGTACAGGTCCATTAAGCCTCAACCCGTTCGAACATGTCTGGACAGGTTCCTCTCACCACAGGTCTCCTCGTCTTCGGAGAACATGTTGTTGTGCGGGCACAGGGTCCTGGAGATGTTGGTGAACTGCTCCAGGCTGCTTGGAGTCTGGACGAGCATGGGCAGCTGCCAGGAGGATACTCCTGGAAGGTCAGAACACATTATTATAGCAGAACTTAACTTAGATAACTGAGATAGCAAGGGGCGAGGCAAAAACAAAACTTGCTATGTTTAAATAGATTGTACAACGAGAGCATAAAACGAGCCTCTTTACCCGAGACGTTCATACAACCCGAGCCGAGGCGAGGGTGGATAGACACGTTGAGGGGAAAATGGGTTTAATGCTCGAATTTTACATTATATTTTGCACATCGATTGCAAGGAAATTGAACAGCAACATTTGAAATTTAATTTACAAGCTCTTATTTTTGTTTGCAATTTTTAATAATATACTAGATTTGTCTAGTTTTGTTGTTTTCGTAATAAAAAACACCAGTTTATAAATACAAAAAAAAACTCATAAATTTAACTTAATTTCTACTGTTTGTGGCTTGCCTTGGTCTTAGACGAAGATTTTACTTTATCAAGAGCATAAAAAGCTATTTAATGCAGCATTCTCTCGACATACAGGACAACACATTATTAAAGATATTCTAAAATTCAATTTAATTATATTTAGAAATTTTACATTAAAATCATATCTTATTGTATTAGTATTCGTTTTTTATGACATCACGCATCTTCCTAATCCATATAATAAATAATAAACTAATATGTAGTATAATGTAATTAGAATTAAAACTGTCCGGGAGTTGTCATTTTTGTACCCTAACAGGTACCTACTACTGCATAATTGCAGCGCATTGGTGTATACTGTAATGCTGTAATTTTTATTGATGAAAAAATAAATAAATAATATGTCACGTAATGTAATGAACATGACTTATAAATGAAATAAACAAATAAATAAAACGTGTTCAAGAAACAATCAAACTGTGAATTTATAAAATAACTGTACCTATCTCATCACGTTTGTTGTTATCAATGATTCATTAGAACGATATCAAGATACATGATAAACAAAGTTGTCTCATATTTACAGTATACGAAAAACGATTAAATAAGGACTGCCAATTTTTATATAACGTAGTTTCTTTAAAATAAGCTTGCTGTAACTTATTTTGGTATGGTGAGCTCTCTGTACCATTCATTTTGTGTGTTACTTAGACCTCTGCTTAACACAGTACCATTCCTATTTAGTTTCTTCGTTGAGTTCATAGATGGCGCTATTATGTTAAGCAGAGCTGCCGTGCGAAATGAATGGTACAGAAAGCTGACCGCCCGTAGTATTTTCCAAGACCCCCCCCTCCCCCTTTAGTTTTCACGTAGTAATTTATAAATAAAAATTGGCTTCTCGAGCACACATTCTACACTTTTGATGAATTCCTTAACTTTCAGCCAGAAACTTCAACTTATTAATTATAATGATGACTATGAATAATATATTAAAATAATTTTAAGAATGACATGTAATAAATATTATGAATAAATGAGTATGAGTAAATATGATTTTAAATCATTTAGCAAACAGAAAGTTAAAAAATAATAATTTGGCTCATATTTGTCTTTTACCTATCGTACGATCGTACGCTACTTGTACCAACGAAGCGTTACTATTGGTTTGCGGTCATTTTCGACATTCCTTTTTCACAATTGGATTTTTGACTCTAGTCAAAATAGTAATTATAAATCGATTGTACAATCGATACTAAATCACCTCGTTTCGGGAAAACAACCACTAAAATTTCACGGTGTATATTTGCGAGATTTGCCTAGACTAAGACTAGAGTTTGTTGACTACGTGATGAAAACCTAAACCCCCTCCCCCCCGTCCGTGACCAGGCGCAGTATTTTTGGTGACGGGTCACGTAGTATGGGTACGTTCCCTAAGTGCCAACATCCTATTTTCATTTTATTTTTGGTTAAGGTCCAATCTGTCCCCCCCCCCCCACAACGAGGGAGACCTATGTGGGCGTCTTACGGTTGAAATAATAAATAAATAATAATAAATAAATATTAGGGGACAATCTTACACAAATCGACCTAGTCCCAAACTAAGCAAAGCTTGTACTATGTGTACTAGACGACGATAAACATACTTATATAGATAAATAAATACTTAAATACATAGAAAACATCCATAACTCAGGAACAAATATTCGTGCTCATCACACAAATAAATGCCCTTACCGGGATTCGAACCCAGGACCTCTTGCTTCGTAGGCAGGGTCACTACCAACTAGGCTAAAGCGGTCGTTGAATGACGTTGGGAAAGGGGCAACTGGTAGGATGATCTCACCTTTCTGTTGCCTGGCTGTGACGAACAATGGAAAGGTGCTGTTTGCGAAGTTGCTGGCAACTGTCACACGAGCCGGTGTGTCATAGGAGTCCTGGCGAAGAAAATTAAGCTAAAAGTCAGAGTTTTAATACTTGGCACTAACTTTTGCGACCATAAAGTGCCATATACACTGACTAGTAGAGATCCCTTAAAGGGATAGGTTCACATTTGTACACGTATCTTAACGGTTGTCAATAGTATTTTCTCTCTTGTTTTAGCATAGTAAAATGTTTACATACATACATTCATTGACCATCAGATGAGTATTTAATTATTATAAAAGGGGAAAGATTTTTTTTTATTGTTACAACAAGGTGTATATCTGTGTGCCAAATTGCATTCTGTACAGCCGTTTTTGTTTGTCGGACTAACATCCGAACTTCCAAACATCTAAGCTTTCACATTTATAATTATGGTGGGATGCCGCGATACGACTAAACATATACTACATAAGTAAATCAATCATATCGATAATTATAGCTAGCACTCACTCCATCGAACTCCATAATATATTCCACGTTTTTACTGACATATACAGTATATTCGACGTCATATTTGTACCTGAAACCGAGAAAGTAATAATTAAACAGAAAACCGTGTTAAGAATGAAATAAGCCTGCTGTAGCTTGTTGTACTATGGAGAGCTTTCTGTACCATTCATTTCGTATGGCATGACCTCAGCTTAACAAGTTAACAATAGCGCCATCTATAAGCTCAATGAAGAGACTAAATAGAGAGCGCTATTGTGTTAAGCAGAGGTCTAAGTACCATACAAAATGAATGGTACAGAGAGCTCTCTATAGTAAAACTAGCTGCAGGCTTATTTTAAAGGAATGCAACATTATGTAGACATTGGCAGTCTTCTTGATTTTATCGTTCTTGGTACAGGTTTAGAGGTTATGCGATAATTTATCATCATCATCATCATTTCAGCCGAAAGACGTCCACTGCTGAGCATAGGCCTCCCCCAAGGCTCGCCAAACAGATTGATCCCGCGCCATCCGCATCCAACGCGATTACGCAACCATATCAGGTCGTCGCTCCATCTTATTGGAGGCCTACCTACCAGGGTTGGCATAATTAAATCATTTTGATTTAAATCATGATTAAAATCACGATTTAAATCAAATGATTTTTTCAATAAAAATCAATGATTTAATCAATTCTCTTTATTTTCATAAATGTTGGTTAAAAATCAATCATGTTCCCAAATAGCATCTCTTCGGCGAGGCATTTTTTATTAATAATCAACATTATATTACAATCTTAGTATTATGTCGTTTAATACACGCAACTGCAATAACAAGAACAATTTCAAAGAAAACTTAAACTGAACTGAACGCATGAAAGCTTGTTTTTTCCCGCGCGCCGTTTACTAAACACCGCGCGGGGAATTCCCTTTTTCTCAGAGCTAAAACTATGACAAATGAAAAAATCAAAAAAATCGGATGTTATTGGGATTTTTTTCAATAAATCGCGATTTATACGATTTTTTCAAAAAATCATGTTTTTTTTCCAACCCTGCTACCTACACTGTTTCAGGTACGTGGACGCCACTCGAGAACGTTTTTGCCCCATCGGCCATCATTTCTACAATAATTACCGGATAATTATCCGGTTCAGCAATTAAACATAAAGAGTTTTACATACATACATAAACATTTAATAAAAACTACCATATTCGATAGATTAGTATGGTAATAAAATGCATTTCTCGTTTTTGTTGATGCAAAATTTTTGTACCACAATGTCGAGTTTCATTGTTATATCAGGAACTATAGCCAGCCGTAGTAATCTAGAGGTTTGATATACGGCCTTTCAAGCAGAGGGTCGTGGGTTGGAACCCAGACTCGCACCTGTGATTTTTGTCGGAATTTACGTGCAAAATTACACTTGAAATTTACCATAAGCTGAGAAAGAAATCATCGTGAGAAAACCTACACACTTGCAATTCAATGGTGTGTGAAGTTCTCAGTCCGCACTGGGCCCGCGTCCAAGCCTAGGAATGATGATGATGATGATCACATTGTGCTAACAAAGAACAGTTATATAATAATAATAATAATAATAAATATTAGGGGACAATCTTACACAAATCGACCTAGTCCCAAACTAAGCAAAGCTTGTACTATGGGTACTAGACGACGATAAACATACTTTTATAGATAAATAAATACTTTTAAATACATAGAAAACATCCATAACTCAGGAACAAATATTTGTGCTCATCACACAAATAAATGCCCTTACCGGGATTTGAACCCAGGACCTCTTGCTTCGTAGGCAGGGTCACTACCAACTAGGCTAAAGCGGTCGTCGGTATTTAAGTTAAATATACTGTATTATTTTACTCAGTAGTTAACTAGGGCAAGGAGAGTTTAAATAAAAGAAATCTTTGTTTGTATTTGATGTATGTGTGTGTGGACTGCCAAGAGTGTGATTGGGTAATCATCATCATCTTCCCAGCCTATATACGTTCCACTGTAGGGCACAGGCCTCCTCTCAGAATGAAAGGGCTTGGGCCGTAGTTCCCACGCGGGCCCAGTGCGGATTGGGAACTTCACACAACACGCACCATTGAATTTCTTCTCAGGTATGTTTTCCTTCAATGTAAAGCTCATGGTAAATTTCAAATATAATTTTGCACATAAATTCCGAAAAATTCAGAGGTGCGAGTCCGGATTCCAATTCGAGAGCCCTGTAGTTGAGAGGCTATAGGTCTAGGGTTGCCAGGTGTCCGGCTTTAGCCGGACATGTTTGGCTTTTTGCGGTCGCGTCCGGCCAAATATGTACGTGTTCGGCCTGTCCGGCTTTTGTCAGGGTTTTTGTCAGAGTGCCGATTCGTACGACGATGGGCGGACGAACGCCCGAGCGGACAAGGGCGAGCGGAGAGCAAACTGTCTTCCGCCCGCGCATCGCGCCGTCCGGCTTTCGTTAGGCTTTTTATTACTATCGCACTACGCGCGCGCACGGCCTTCCCGCCCGCGCCCGCATCGGACGGACACATACACACACTCAAAAATCCCTTTTTTTAGCATGCGGCTTTGGAATTCAAAAGTCCCACTTTTAAATGTGTGTTTTATTCGATATTTTTGTCAAAAATCCCTAATTTTTCTTAATGTCCGGCTTTGGGACCCAAAAGTCCGGCTTTTTTGACAGGTAAGTTCGGCTTTTTGATTTTTAGAGATGGCAACCCTATATAGGTCAAACCACTAGGCCACCATGGCACCTCCGTTAGGTTAGGTTAGGTTAGTTGTTTGTCCTAATGTAATGTAATGTTTGTCCTAATGATCTATTGTCCTAACACTTTTTTTCGAAACCGTGAATTTATCAGGAACTTTTTTGTGATTATCCTCTAGAACTCTATAGGTTAGGTTAGGTTTGTTTTATAAAAATCCAGAACAATTAATAGATTTAAAAAAAAAGTGTTAGGACAATCAATCATTAGGACAAACATTACATCAGGACAAATAATCATTAGGGATTTAGATATGGAGCCAGTTTGGCGGGCCGTGGTGGTTGTGTGGCCTGCTACAGTCAGCAACAAAAATATGAATACACTCAAAGTACCAAAAATATGCAGCCACAACTATATTACCAGGGCATAAAGGCGTGTATACATATTTTTGGTACTTTAAGTGTATTCATATTTTTGTTGCTGACTGTACTCTTATTGTAGCCATTGATTTTTTCCTGTCTTCTGAACTAAAAATTTTGGAGATAAATGTCTATCCTGGCAACACGTAGCGAAAAACTACAATTCATAATAATTTAGATTGTTTCCCAAAATGGCAACCTCATTTAAAGTTGCGGAAATCCCCTTTAACTTACCATTACGGCTAGCTTTTTATTTATTTAAATAAAAAATGTGGTAATTTGACACATACATATATTATTTTACAAATTCCTTTCACATTTTTAAGTGTTCAATCCCCTTACAGGCATTTAAGAGTAATAAATAGAGATTGGAGTTTTTACGGCCAAATATAAGACTGTCGCAATCAAGCTAGTGTTAGAACCAATTTTTTATTGATATTGATAGTTGTGCAATAGAAGAAAAAAAAACAGTATGTGGAGTCCCTCTGCGCGGAAGAAGTGAAACTTCATAATAAACCAACCCGCTCCCAACCCGCCCCCAACTCGCTCTCAACTCACCCTCCAACCCGCTCCCAACCTGCCCCCACTCGCTCTCAACCCGCCCCCAACCCGCTCCAACCCGCCCCCAACCCGCCCCCAACCCGCTCTCAAGTGCCTATAGGAGTTTTACTTCAAAAACAAACGTCTCGTAAACGTCAACATGCGTTGCGGCAACGCTTGTTTGTCGCATTAGAAGTTTCACTTCAAAAAACGGTCCACTAAATAAAAAAACATATTTAATTACAGAATTCTAGGTCAGGTGATAAACAAAACAGGCTACTCCCAGAGAATGTTGAGAAATTAATGATTATCTACTCCTATCACTATCACAAACCAAATAAAATGTCACGTGCTGCTGTGTTTACTGACGCGGACTTCGAAGAAGAATTTGCATCTGTCTCTATATAATCTAAAATTCTGTATTAAATATGTTTTTTATTTAGTGGACCGTTTTATTCTTCTAGTGCACACTGGACACCTCTAGATTCCTACAAGTACCTACCACCTAAGCAAAGGAAGAGCGGGTTGTCCTAACACAGGCACTGTAAGCCTAAAGGGTGGCCTCGGAAAACTGCATTTATTAACATGCTTGTTAAAGGAAATAAAGAATTTATTTATTTATTTATTGCACAACTATTGATATCAATAAAAAATTGGTTCTAACACTAGCTTGATTGTGACGGTCTTATATTTTGCTGTGAAAATTCTGATCTCTGGTAATAAACATCCATACGTCCATACAAACTTTTGCGTTTATAATATTAATAAGATAAGATGTATAACATAGGAGGATCATTGAAACAATATTTTATCTTAAGTAGGTAGGTAGGTAGTTTTGAATCATCACAGGGAGTCCCGCAGCCTGGTGTAGTTTATTTTTAACTAACTTCAAAAAAAAGGAGATTATCAATAGGAATATATTTAATTACTTACTTGTTACTACAGGACTGAATCATTAATAAAGAAATTTGAAATTTTTGGAACAGGATAATACTTTTATAATATAATTACTAGTATATTAGGCAGATATTTTTAGAATTGATTTGTGGTTCTTAAAGTAAGCGAGGACTCGAGAGGATATATTTATCCACTGCTAAGTTAACATCGCAAGATCGGTACTAAAAATTTCATTCATTGATTTTTAAAAAGCGCCCACTCAATTATTTCTTGTTAAATGACGACATAACGTAATATAATAATGTAAACAATAGTATCAAATTAACTTACGTATTGTTGTAATTGAACACGATATCATCTTTACTATGCTGACACAAAGAAAAATACGGAAGGCATATTAATACGAACAATCGTAGGCATTTACGCGCCATTGTTGGTAAAAAAAAACTTGATTTCTGCACTCAAAACACTGATTTTATTTCACTTTTACAGTTCATACTGACGTATTTATGTTTTTTACAGGTACAAATTGTATTTCGGGATTTCTTTCACTGCAGTATTTGCTAAGTACTAAGTACCGTACCGTCTCAAGTAAATGTCAGTCAAGTGAGTCAAAAAAAATGTCATAACAAATTTCTGTTGCCATGTGCTATTTGAAATTATCCGGTAAATCTTTATAATTTCTTACACGTTGGTATCCTATTATCTCGCCTCATTCGTTTTTCTTTCATTTAATTCAAATTTCGTCTCGTTCTGTATTCGTATTCGTCTTCGTCTTGTTCGCTATCCTTTACTATCTTTTTTGATCAAATTCTGCAACTTGTCCATCTCTTAATACGTCTTATTCGTTTTTCGTCACGGTCTCCCATGGACTCATTCGTCGTTCTTTCCTTTCGTTTTTTGTCTCATTAACTTAATATTAACGTTATATAATATTACACGTTTGAAAATTTATGAACATTCAAGGCCAACATGAATTGGGAACGTGGGGCGCCGACGGAGCGTGTCCAGCGCGCTCTATACCTCATCATCATCATTAATTTAAGAGCTTAGCTCTTGTCGGTCTTGTCTTAGCTCTATACCTACTGATCCAAATATACAGTGACAAACTCCGGCAGCGCGGCGCACCGTATTTGATTCAGTGTTATTGACCGCGCTGGGCACGCTCCGTCGACACTAAAACTAAACACATTTCTTAGCATTATCCATGGCAGACGATTTGAAAAAAGTGACAAGCCATTATTTTATACAATTGTTTTCTTAGCTTCTTTCTTTTGCTGAGCTGTGAAGTACTTAGACACAAAATGATATTATTTTTGTATTTTTTTTCCCTCGCTATATGATGGAAATCATTGTTGTGTATCACGGGCAGTAAGGGGATTACAAACACGAGTCATTAAAAGTAATAGCCCTCCGCCTTCGGCATTGGGCTTCTGATATACTCTCTTTAGTAATCCCCTTCATAGGGCCTTTGATGCACAATGTACTATAGATTCAATTTGTTTGTATTAGGTACATAATTTGATGAACTAAAACAATTACTTTGCTCACCCACGGTAAGCTCGCGGGTGAGCAAAGTAATTGTTTTAGTTCATTAATATGGACCTCCGCAAAGTAACGCCTGATTCAATAAAGTACATAATTTGATTATAGTAGTGCTATCTCTAGGTTGCGTACCAAACTTCCTTGAATTTTATATTGATGAACCAAACTGAACAAAATTTTTCGCAAAATTTCTAGTGTTGCTTTACCGGCTTTTTTGTCGTCAGCCCATAGCTCGTCTAGTCTCATAGGTAAGATCCTACCTACATACTATGAGACTTCGGGCTTGGTGGACGCAAAAAGTGCTTGGCGAATTGCTTGCCCTGACCAAAATTTTCCCGATAATCCAAATTTTCAAAGGTGCTGGGACGACATAACTTGCAAATTAACCGCTGACTCCCTTCTTGACCAGTGTTGTACCGCAGAACGAGCCAGACTTCTAGCAGTAAGAACAAAAGAGGCTGGTTTCTGGCTCCACGCACACCCATCTGCAACCACTGGCACTTTTCTTGACCCCAATACTCCCCGTTTCGCAGTTTGTTTACGTCTTGGGGTCCCGGTCTGCGCTCCACATCGTTGCCCCTGCGGAAGCGATGTAGACCGGCTTGGGCACCACGGACTCTCCTGCCAGAAGAACGCGGGCCGCTTCGCGAGACATGCTGCCCTTAACGACATTATTCGTCGGTCTCTTGCATCGGCTAACGTGCCGGCTCTCCTGGAGCCGTCAGGTATTTCAAGAGCCGACGGCAAGAGACCAGACTGTATGTCGTTGATCCCGTGGAGTATGGGAAGGGTTCTGGTGTGGGATGCAACCTGTGTAGACACACTAGCCCCTTCTCATATCCACCGGACCTCCACAAGGGCAGCAGCCGCAGCAGAGGCGGCTGAAACCGCTAAAATTGGCAAATATAGTGGTCTCGGCGCCGAATATAATTTCATCCCTTTCGGTGTCGAGACCCTTGGTCCGTGGGGCCCAGGAGCACTAAGCCTCTTCAAAGAGATTTCGAAGAGGCTTATAGATGCTACCGGTGACCGAAGAGTTGGCAGCTACCTCGCTCAAAGAATTAGCCTAGCGATTCAACGAGGTAATGCTGCCAGCATCTTCGGCACAATGCCGCAGGGGCCTTTTTTAGATCTAGTTTAGTTTTTAATTTAGTTTGTAATATTTAGTTTATAATTAAGTTTTATTCTTTGTTATTTTTTCATAAATAAATATTTAACATTGACATTGAAAAATAAGCAAGATCAAACTGAACAAGGAGTTTGGTTCATCAATATAAAATTCAAGGAAGTTTGGTACGCAACCTAGAGATAGCAATACTATAATCAAAATGTCATTTAATTTATTATGGATGTATTCCGTAAAAACCGCAGTGTTATTTTATTTTAAGCATCGTAAAATACAGTCTTGTAAAAATTCTGTATTAAATTTTACAGTAAATGGCTATATTTAAAGTATTTTCAGTTTTTATTAGTTTATCCGAACGATATGAACAGAGCTCCTAATTTTTATGTGAAACTAAACGCATCTTTATATTTGATCGCATTCATAACTCGACCAATGGAAAACTCAAAAGTGCCATCGTTATTTAAAAAAAATAACGCTGCCCAATAGCAGACCCGTATTCATCGCACCGGTTAAATACTACGCTGTGATTGGCCACACACTTGAACAGGTGCTATGCGTCATCCGCCATAACGTACGTGAATTGAAAAGTGTGCTTTGTTTAGGATTTTTGTTAATTTCAGTCTCGTAGAAGTGTTTGAATTAAGTTTCAGTGTTATTATCGAGTGCAGTGTTATCGATGAGTTGGTAACCATGACTGAATGGTATAGGATGAATACAGGACACAACAACAATCTAAACTCGACAGAACTGTCTGAAGAAATGTCAGATTCATTTAATGCATTTTCGGAAAATCTGAGTCCGATACCGCCGGTGTTTCCTAGGAAGCTGGATTTTAGCTATCCTGACGACGAAGACAAACCCAATTCGCCGCCCCCTTCATCAATGAGTCCACCTTACAGAAAAGTTCGAGCTTTAAGGTAAAAACTTTCTAAAACTAGCACGACGTTTCGCTTCTAACGTAGATTTTAAGCTTAAATTGTGTCTTAATCGCTCAAAAAACGATAAAAACACTCAGTAAATAACGTCAGTTTGTTTTGTTTTCGAAGCAGGTGTTTCGTGTAATAATAATATGTTTCCTTCTAGAAAGTATGTTAATGTTATTCAGTTTTGTTAAAAGGGTAACCACATTCCATGTTTAAATTGTTTGATGTATTCCACTTAAAAATCTGATTTAGAGCTTACAGGATTGTTAATTTGACATGGTCCATGAAACTGCTATATTATGTACAGTCAACGTCATAAATAAGTGATCATTTATGTACCTTGTTGCTTTTAGTTGTTACATAATTTTGTATGGCTTTTCAAACTTGATGTTAAAGTGACAGGGTACAAAAGTAATCACTTATTTATGACGTTGACGTGATTGATTGTTATCAACATGCAGTTTTCATAGCAAAGTATATGGTTGGCAGAAAAATCAATACATGTAAATATTCAATATTATTTTTTACTATAAAAATATTTACCTCAGGATGTAATTCTTTACATTGGCAAAGCTTATTTAAACCTTTATATTTAAAAAAATACCACACCACACATCATCATTTTGAATAACACATATCATGTCATAAAAATACATTACTAAAAGTTACATTATCTGAAGTGCATGTAAACAAACCATAGCTCTTCATATTTATTTGTATTAAATGTGTACATTGTATAATTATATACTACTAGCTGTTGCCCGCGACTCCGTCTGCAAAGAATTTGTTTATCGCTATCCCGCGGGAACTACGCAATTTTCTGGGATAAAAAGTACTCTATGTGTTAATCCAGGGTGTCAGCTAGCTCCATACCAAATTTTATTAAAATCGCTCCAGCCGTTTAGATGTGAAGAAGTAACAAACATACACACTCACACACTCACAAACTTTCGCCTTTATAATATTAGTGTGATTTAACATACTTGTGTACATTTGCTTGCCAACCATACTTTGCTATGAAAACTACACATTGATAACAATCATTAATTATGTACTTTGATCTAGCAGAAACTTGTAACATATGTCTTATAAACTCAACTCAACTCAACTTGTGATTTAGGCACAATAGTTCAGCATTTTCTATACTTAGCAATGGATCAAATCGAATTTTAAGGCTACCATTTTCTATTTAGTATATTTATGTGTAAAACTTGTATTATTAGAGACATAAGACTGGGCTCCAGGTTTTTGTAATATATAATAGCTTAAAATTGCGCATTTCAACATATTTTAACATATACACCGTGAAATTTTAGTGGTTGTTTTCCCGAAACGAGGTGGTTTAGTATTGATTGTACAATCGATTTATAATTACTATTTTGACTAGAGTCAAAAATCCAATTGTGAAAAATGAAAGTCGAAAATGACCGCAAACCAATAGTAACGCTTCGTTGGTACCTAACCTATCGTACGATCGTACGCTACTTGTACCAACGAAGCGTTACTATTTGTTTGCGGTCATTTTCGACTTTCGTTTTTCACAATTGGATTTTTGACTCTAGTCAAAATAGTGATTATAAATCGATTGTACAATCAAAACTAAATCACCTTGTTTCGGGAAAACAACCACTAAAATTTCACGGTGTATACACTAGCTGTTGCCCACATTGTCTTGTGAATAATTTGTATGTTGCTAACCTGCATAGTTCCATGCAATATTCTGGGGTAAAAAGTATACTAGGCCCTAGCCAGGGTCTTGCAAACTATCTTCACTTCAAATTTAATTAAATTGGCTCACTGGTTTTAGCATGAAGAGGTAACAGACAGACACATTAATACAAGTTTTTTTTAGATATTAATGCTTAATTTATTCAGCCCGCAGTTTTGCCTGCGCTGAAGTAGATTTAAACAGGTTTTCCTGTGGGAATGAGATATTTTCCCGCTGTAAGAAGTAGCCTGTGTCACTCTCCAGCCCTTCAACTATGTCTACAGGGTGTTACAAAAAATTACCCGTAATAACTGAAGGGTATGGAAGTACTCCAGTAAAGAATTAAATTAGTATATATTTTTTTTTGGGATGGCGGGAGCTCGCCTTTGATAGGCAGGAGTGGAGCAAGAGAGGAGAGGCCTTTGCCCAGCAGTGGGACACAAAAATAGGCTAAATAAAAAATTTTTTTTTTTCCAAAAAAAAGAACAGCGCGCAAAATTACAGTTTTATTTACTGTTCATGGGGTATCAGGCTTTAGGGGTTATTTTGTAACACCCTGTATACAAGAAATCATGGCAATTAGGCACAGAATTGGCGTGAAAGGAGGACAAATAAACAAACACACTTTCAACATTCATAATAGTAGTATGATTGTTTCTTGAAGGAAACATTTTGAATGCCTAGTTTCCTTTGTAACAAAAGAACCATTTTTTAAATGTCCTGAGGCGCAACATCCTATTTTCAGGACCGTAAAATGTAATCCTTTCAGCCCAAGTAAATGTTAAAATTCATCAAATAGCATCCCAATAAAAAAAAAAAAAAAAAATATCATGGGACAATTCACACCAATTGACCTAGTCCCAAAGTAAGCTTAGCAAAGCTTGTGTTATGGGTACTAAGCGACGGATAAACATACTTATACAGATAGATACATACTTAAATACATATTAAACACCCAAGACCCAAGAACAAACATTCGAATTTTTCATACAAACATCTGCCCCGACACGGGAATCGAACCCGGGACCTCAAGCTTCGTAGTCAGGTTCTCTAACCACTAGGCCATCTGGTCGTCTAAAAATGTCCCAATGTCCCAAAATAAGGACACGCACTAATTAGCAATTACAATATTGTCTAAAATATACTGGGCATCAAAAATATCGTCCCTCCTATTTGTGCATTTTTTTTCCGAACCACTCTGATTCACAAGCCATTATGTTTCGTTTAAATTAAATATTGTTAATTTAAAACACATTAAACGTGCTTTTAATTGATACTACATAATATTAATTAGGTAACATAATTTTGCTAAGGTCTAGATTAGCTTGAATCTGATTTTCGCCTGAGGGGCGATATTTTTGACGCCGAGTACATATCTACACTAATATTATAAAGAGGAAAGATTTGTACCTATTTTTGTATGTTTGTAATGAATAGGCTCAAAAAGTACTGGGCCGATTTAAAAAATTCTTTCACCAATAGAATGCTACATTCTTCCAATTTGACATAGGCTACATTTCATTTTGAAAAAAATTAGGGATCCTTGGTAAAATTTGAACAATGTAACCGAAGGTGTAGAAAAATGAGTCTTAAAATGTCTTTCGTCGAATGCGCTGCCGAAACTATTAGCGATAGAACAAAATAATGTACAACAATATTGAAGAACATCATAATGTCTACAAAAAACTCCGCGGTAGCATATGTCCAACTATTGTAGTTATGTCACTACAACAACTTTTTTCATTTTAAACATTAATGAAAATGCTAACCAAATTCAAACCATGCTATTTATGTGTTTATATATTAGATAAAGTGATTCAAGAGGAAGGTTTACAAGTATAATACATGCATAATATAGTTGTACCCGTGCAAAGCCGGGGCGGGTCGCTAGTTAAAGTATATAATGATCTTGTAATATTTGAAGTCCTGGGCTACCAGTACAAGTGCCTATAAATAGGACACTGGGTCGTTATTACAAACGTCCCAAAAATAGTTTGGGCCTCAGGAGGATAAGTAACTGGTTTTTGAAACTGCAATTTGTCTCACGACTTTTCAATCCCCAGATAAAAGCATCTGTCAGATAAATGTAAGTAGCTCTTTACTTTTTTTTCGTATGACTCAAGAAGAGGAAAGCGATAATTTTATTTTTAACTGACTTATTATACTTTTATCTGGGGATTGGAAAATCGGCCCAAAAGGAAACTGTATATTTCAACAAAAACACAAGTACCCAGGCACAGAATAAGTAATAGTACTAACGTACAGAAGGATCACTCTCGAACAAAGGTCAACTTTAGGTATAAAAACTTTCCTACTCATGCTGCGTGCACGCGAAATTAAAACTTATCGTGTGATACGAGCGTTCATATTCCGTTGGGCACCGCTGATCCGAAACCAAGGGCGCAGGGTTCCCACTCGCCCATATTTAGACGACCAGATGGCCTAGTGGTTAGAGAACCTGACTATGAAGCTTGAGGTCCCGGGTTCGATTCCCGTGTCGGGGCAGATATTTGTATGAAAAATACGAATGTTTGTTCTCGGGTCTTGGGTGTTTAATATGTATTTAAGTATGTATCTATCTATATAAGTATGTTTATCCGTTGCCTAGTACCCATAACACAAGCTTTCCTAGCTTACTTTGGGACTGGGTCAATTGGTGTGAATTGTCCCGTGATATATATATATATATATATATATACATATATATATATATACATATATATATATATATATACATATATATATATATATATATATACATATATATATATATATTTGGTAGGTATATAAATCAAGAAAGATAACAGTGTGTATTAATTCAGTAAACTACCTTTAGTATGTAAGTAAGTTATTTATAATATCGTTTAGAAGTCATTGTTTGTTGCAAAAATCACAGAAAAAAAGATGCTTAATTACGCGCGACGCGGCTAGCGTGCGAACTGAAGGCCGCGCGACAACCTACTGCCATACTCCTCCCGGGAGGAGCGCCGGCCGAACATACCTAAACTGCGGAGTGAAACCCCCCTGACCCAGGTCTAAAGTAAATCATCCATAAACTGGTTGGCAATTCGACTTGTTAATACATGTCTAGAATACAACAATCACAGTTAGGTTGGATCCCGTATACCTACCTGTTTTTGTCCACTGTTTACCTTTTTGGTTGACAAGTTTTGACCAGTTTGAATTTATTATTATTTAGCTTTCACTTTCGTAGCTTTTAATTCTATGCAATAATGTTTTCGAGTTGATCTCCGAATCGTAATCTAAGTCAAGAGTTAGTTAAAAGTAGTGTCCGACCGAAACACGATTTTTAGCCGAAACCGAAACCGAAACCGAATATTCGGTTTTTTTCTGATTTCGGCCGAAACCGAAACCGAAACCGAAATTTTTGAAGACGTATCATATCAAACAAAATATTCAAAATTACTGTACAGATCGTAAGGAAAAGGTTATTGCAAGGATTTCTTATATGAGAACAGTTACTTTTTTTGTTAAACAAAATAAAAAACGTTTAGTTTTAATGAAAAATGTCTTGGCATAGGTATTATATTATTCAAAACAAACAACCTATTCTTATCACGTCTAAACTAAATTCACAATCCTAATATCAAACGTATTGTTCATTAATCACAGCATAAAATGCAGTAACAAATAAAATAAATAAATATTAGGGGACAATCTTACACAAATCGACCTAGTCCCAAACTAAGCAACATATACAAGTACTATGGGTACTAGACGACGATAAACATACTTATATAGATAAATAAATACTTAAATACATAGAAAACATCCATAACTCAGGAACAAATATTCGTGCTCATCACACAAATAAATGCCCTTACCGGGATTCGAACCCTGGACATTTTGCTTCGTAGGCAGGGTCACTACCAACTAGGCTAAAGCGGTCGCCAAACAGATTCTAAAAAGTAAATAATAATTTAATAAATAAACAACACTCATATATACTACTGTCGCTGGTCCCAGCTGGGCCGGCCGCCGATGCATTACCTATACCTACCCGGCCGAGCGTGTCCGAATTAAGCCGAGCGCTCCCGATGCGAGAGCCGCGAGAGGCCGCGAAGTAATTTCGGCCCGGTCGAAGGTTTCGGCCGGATTCTGGCCGAAACCGAAACCTCGGCCGAAATCACTTTTTTGGCCGAAATTGGCCGAAACCGAAACCGAAACCGAAACTTCGGTCGGACACTAGTTAAAAGAAAGAAAAAGCTTTTTTTTTAATAACAAGCTTTTATTGTATTTCAAACTAAATACAAACTGAAATATAGATGCACAGAAAAAAGCCCAGAAAAAAGACCAATGCTGGGAATCGAACCCAGGTCCTCAGCGCATTCCCAGCATTGGTCTTTTTTCTGGGGTTTTTTCTGTGCATCTATATTTCAGTTTGTAAACTGAAATATATGGTTTCACGGGATGACCGTAAAAGTAATAAGAAAAAAAAAAAAAAATGAAGTTGAAGAAAATAAAAAATAAATAGAAAAAGATACTTCATACTTAACTTGTAAGCTTTTATTGAGTAGATGTTAATAAAAAGAAGTAAAAAGCTGAAAATAAACTAATTCTGATAGAATTAGACCATGCATTAAATCTTTGCGTATTTATCACAGTCCTAATTGTTAGGGTTCCATCCCCAAAGGGTAAAAATGGGACCCTATTACTGAGACTTTGCTGTTGGTCCGTCTGTCTGTCTGTCACCGGGCTGTATCTCATGAACCGTGATAGCTAGACAGTTGAAATTTTCACAGATGATGTATTTCGGTTGCAGCTGTAACAACAAATACTGAAAAACAGAATAAAATAAATATTTAGGGGGGCTCCCATACAACAAACGTGATTTTTTTGCCGTTTTTATAGATAATGGTACGGAACCCTTTGTGCGCGAGTCCGACTCGCACTTGGCCGGTTTTTTTTAAATAAAAGCGTGTTACACCTTCATTATTTCTCTTGACGTCAAAATGTAACACGATTTATTGAAAAAAATTGAGACTGATAAAAACATAAAGATTTAATGCATGGTCTATTTTTTAATAGAATTAAATTATTTTCAATTTTTTAAATGATTTTTATTACTATTAGTTCTTTTTATTAACACCTAAAAGCTTCTTTTTAAAAAGATTTTTTCTTTTAAATTTATTTTTAACTTCTTAGTTCCCATCTTCCAGCTCAATCTTCAGAGCCTAATTACCACCTAGGACTAACATACTCGTCAAGATGAAGCAAACAGGTCCAAACTTGATGGGGTTATGTCATTTTTATCATGGAGTGCCTATACATGATGACAAAATACATGATATATTATGATGATGATTAATGCTTCATCAAACTCAAAACGGAAAAACACATTGTATTAAGAAATTCAGTTAAATTACAGTTGCATGCAATAATACAAACATCTGATCACAGCTGTCCACACAAAAAACATGATCACACAAAAAAAACCTATCACCAATCTATTTTTAACCTTACGTCGCTTGGATAGAAATCTTTTTTGCTTGACTCTACGGTATCACCTTTGTATGAACAAAAAATTGGTCTGTTGGATTAAGGATCAAATTTTGTGCTTGAAGATTGGTTCAATGTACCTTGATCTTTGTGTCATTAGAATTAAAGTTCAAATTTAAATTCATTTTATGCTTTTCCAAGAAGTTTTTTTTTGTAATCTTGCTCAGGTGTTCCTTCTTTTGTGTTAGATATACAAGTGTTTACATGTGTAGTTACTTTCTTATATTAAATAGAGATGTGGTAGTGTCAAGACAAAAGCTACGGCGACACGGTAGCCATATACTTTGAAAAAAACTTGTATACAGTATACAGGGTGTCCCCATAAGTAGTACGACAAACTGTAACGGGAGATAGGTGGGCAGAGTAGTTCTAATTAATAATAACATGTTTTGTCTTTTTCGTAATGTTACGTGACTCCAAACAGCGTAATTTTTTTTTTAGGGTTTTTAAATTATTTTTTTGCTGCTGTCAAACTGTTGGCTTTCTGCAGAATCAACCGCAAACCTGACATCGTAACTGACATTGGCCCAAGCCTTAAGAGGATACGATGCGCACCATATCTCCATACAAATATAGTCCCTTGTTTCCTCCCTGGATAATGGCTTTAGTCAGATTTTTTTTACTGTGTAATCTGTATTTTCCATGTATGTTTCGTTTTTTTCCATATTTCAATTAACATAAGAAATATGAGCTTTCAAAAACTGAAAAAATTGCCCAATTTCAACGTCATTTTCAGACACACATCAGAAAAGAATCCCTCATATAAACAAAAAAAGGAAAACATAGATGTATAGCTAAATCTGTCCTCTATTTAAAAAAAAAAATTTTATTGGTCTAGTTTTCGAGAAGAAAACAGGGGACTACGAAATGCTGTTTTGACCAATTTTACGCGGCTATTAACGGTCTGAGCTGCAGTTGTCCCGCTCTCGCTGTACTGGCACGGAGGGGTTCGGGCGAGACAGCGACGTTTCATTAAAATACCTATTTCTCAAAAGTCTCTTAGCCATTGTATCCTCTTAAGGCCGCTATCAAGGGAAATAATAAATACTGTACTAACATATGTTTATCAATTAACTTGTTCTTTCAAACTAAACACAAACTGAAATATAGATGCACAGAAAAAACCCCAGAAAAAAGACCAATGCTAGGAATCGAACCCAGGTCCTCAGCGTTCCGTGCTGCGTGCTTACCCCTACACCACCACTGGTCTAGAAGTTAGCGACGAATCTTTCCCATACATCGTACACTTCAGTCTGTTATAATCACATTTAGGCAGTGGTAAAAAAAAAAAAAAAAAAAATGAAGTTGAAGAAAAAAAAAAAAAAAAAATAGAAAAAGATACTTCATACTTAACTTGTAAAAGTTGGCCTAGTAGCGCCATCTCTTGGTCCAGGTGAGCGGGTAGCTCCGAAGGAGTGTTGAAGTCTCTCAGTAGAGGGCATAACATAGATGCGCTTTATCACTGCCTAAATGTGATTATAACAGACTGAAGTGTACGATGTATGGGAAAGATTCGTCGCTAACTTCTAGACCAGTGGTGGTGTAGGGGTAAGCACGCAGCACGGAACGCTGAGGACCTGGGTTCGATTCCCAGCATTGGTCTTTTTTCTGGGGTTTTTTTCTGTGCATCTATATTTCAGTTTGTATTTAGTTTGAAATATATGGTTTCACGGGATGACCGTAAAAGTAATAAAAAAAAAAAATGAAGTTGAAGAAAATAAAAAAAATAAATAGAAAAAGATACTTCATACTTAACTTGTAACTTGTTCTTGTTTCCAGGCTCTTCGATAGTCCTCGGACGCCTAAGACGCTGCTAGAGAAATGTTCTACACCGTCCCACAACACGTCCCGGTCGAGGCTGTTCCCGGCCAAACTGAACCCTCCGACGGGTGAGTAGAACACAAAATCCCACCACACTCGGAAACAGTAGATAATTTTAAACGGGGGTGCTGCCGTTTCGCGGAAAATCATTTTTTTTTTTTTTTTATGTTAGAAAGGCCAGACAAACGAACTAGTGGGTCACCTGATGTTAAATGATCACCACTGTCCATAGACACCCGCAGCGCTTTACGCGATGCCAGTGCGTTGTCGGCCCTAAAGAAAAGGGAACAGGGGAAGGGGGCGAGGGAGGGGAAGAGGGAAGGGGTGAGGTATTGGGCCCCCGGCACTCTCACTGACCGTACGAAACGCAAGCAGGATTACTGCTGCTTCAAGCCGGTGTTCTGTGAGAGGGTGGTACTGCCCCGGACGAGCCGGCCCATTCGTGATGCAGCGGCTAGCTACAACATGGCTCTACCACTACTACAACATGGCTCTACCTACTATCATGTCCCAACCTGATTCATTTCCCAACTGTTTATTTTTTCTGAAACTGTAAACTATTCACAATATAATTTGTATATCTCAGGACTATCCTGTAGGTTAGATTAGGTTTGTTTTATAACAATTCAGAATGATATCAGAATTCATGAATCGTTTGGGGTAAATACAGGGTTATTTGTAATTCACTAGCATCCTTTTAACCCTAAACTCCTGCCACTTAAACAAATGTTTTTTGTTTTACGGCTTTTGACATAACTTAATATTTTTGGTGTAATAAAGTTTTGAAAATTTGAGATTACCTCTTGTTTTTACGATACTCTATGCATTTGTATGGGAGAAAAGTGCTTCATTTTCAAAAATCGTAAAACAAAAACATTTATTTGAGTGATAGGAATTCAGGGTTAAGAGGATGTCAGTGAATTACAAATAACCCTGTATAGTTGCAAAAGATTAGTAAACCTTTTAAACGAACTTAATAAAACTGGCCAAATGCTAGTCAAGACTCGCGCGCCAATGTTTCCATACAGATTTGTTCTTAGGTATGTCAAAATATACGCTGTAAATCCGATTAACTGGCATTAAATAATTAGACATTAACGACAAAGCAAGGTCGTCGTTCCATCTTGTTGGAGGCCAATGCGTCTTCCGGTCCGCGGACGCCACTCGATAACCAATCGGCCCCATCGGCCGTCAGTTCTACGAGCGAGCCCTGCCCACTGCCACTTGAGTCTAGCGATTCTTCGAGCTACGCCCGTGACTTTAGTTCTTGCTCGGTTTTCATCATTTCATCATTTCTAATGCCTACTTATTAATGACGACCTGGTGAAGGTGGCGGGATCGCGTTGGATGCGGATGGCGCAGGACCGATCTGTTTGGCGAGCCTTGAGGGAGGCCTATGTTCAGCAGTGGACGTCTTTCGGCTGAAATGATGATGACAATGATGATGATGAATGATGATAACGCAAGAACTACGGCACGCATCATTATGAATGACTCGATTTGTAGATAGGCTAATACACAGCCGGATTTAGTGGTCTGGAGGCCCCTTAGCCACAAATTATTTTTGATCACTTAAGCTCTGAAAGTAGGTTGCATTTAACTTGAAATCCGTGTTGTAAATTCGATTTACATCCTTAGGGACGTAAGTAAATTTAAAAATCGAATGGTGCTCCTTTGTATACACGAACTGGTAAATAAGGAGATTATAATGCGTAATACTTACCTCCAAACCTCCATGCTGGCTGGCGTAATGCTGCTGGCCAGTGCTGGCTGAATGTGCCAAAGCCAGGGAGCGCGAGGCCATTAAAAAAAAAACAAAAGACGGTTTGGCGCGATAAATTTTCTTCCGCTCTGTTACAAACTGCGTATACATTTTTAACATAACGGTTTTTCTTTATTTCCTCGCATTTGTGATGAAAAGTAGAGTGTTTAACTCAGAGTGTAAATGATCAATTACACTCGCGAACTACAGGCTGTTACAAAATAACCCCTAAAGCCTGAAACCCCATGAACAGTAAATAAAACTGTAATTTTGCGCGCTGTTCTTTTTAAAAAAAAAAAAAAAATATTTTTATTTAGCCTATTTTTGTGCAAGTTAAGTATGAAGTATCTTTTTCTATTTATTTTTTTATTTTCTTCAACTTCATTTTTTTTTATTACTTTTACGGTCATCCCGTGAAACCATATATTTCAAACTAAATACAAACTGAAATATAGATGCACAGAAAAAACCCCAGAAAAAAGACCAATGCTGGGAATCGAACCCAGGTCCTCAGCGTTCCGTGCTGCGTGCTTACCCCTACACCATCACTGGTCTAGAAGTTAGCGACGAATCTTTCCCATACATCGTACACTTCAGTCTGTTATAATCACATTTAGGCAGTGATAAAGCGCATCTATGTTATGCCCTCTACCGAGAGACTTCAACACTCCTTCGGAGCTACCCGCTCACCTGGACCAAGAGATGGCGCTACTAGGCCAACTTTTACAAGTTAAGTATGTACTATTTTTGTGTCCCACTGCCTATCAAAGGCGAGCTCCCGCCATCCCAAAAAAAAAATACTAATTTAATTCTTTACTGGAGTACTTCCATACCCTTCAGTTATTACGGGTTATTTTGTAACACCCTGTATAAGCATCCTCGCTCTCTTTGCTCGCTCACTTACGACCCTTGTTTATCAACCTCCTATTCCAAATAATATCCAAATGTGGCCACGGGGCTGTGGCCCCCGATGCCCCGCCGGTCTAATAATAATAATAATAAACATCTATTTCAGGCTGCATAGGCCCATAGATAAATACCTTACAGACTAACATACATATTCAAATTTAAAACTTAAAATTTCATAAAACTACACATCACACATCTAACACTCAGGACACCCGCAGAGTTGGTGTCGCCCACGGAAACGCCGAAACACTACGCCTTTAGCATTGACGTACAATAAAACAACTAGACTCCCAATCGCTTAACAAAAGTTCCTCAAAAAACGTCCGAGCGGCGTTGTGTGTACGTATACAACAATTTATACAGATAACATTAACGGCATTAATTCAAATTAACACCTTATTTCGTAGCAGTAATGTTTAATGTCAATTGAATACGATCGTTAGAAGGAGTGACATGACGTCACGCGCTGGAAACCGCCTAAAGAGTAAAGAATGCAGTGGAGTGGTCATGCGAAGCGGAAGCTAGACTGTCTGTCTCTTTTTTTCTCGTGAGTTTGATTACGGTGCGAAAGAGACATAAACGAATACGGGGCGAGAAGTGACGTTGTAATCAACGCGCGGTCGAAACACAACTGAACCAAAAGCCTGCCCAATAGACGCGTGTGCAGGCTTTTGCTTCCGACAATTTTTGAGCGTGATTGGGAGTCTAGTTGTTATTATAGGTCAATGGCCTTTAGGCCAAAACTGCTACATCGTGAAGGCTTCAAATCAAATCAAATCAAATGTATTTATTTGCCAGAACACAGTACAGTGAGTTCTTATAGTTATGGTTGTTCACGGTGTATTCAGCCTGCATGCAGGCGTGCAAATATGTCATTGTAAGGCGATTAATTAATAAAGATACAAATTAGAATGTCAGTTATAAAATTAAGATACACTAGACTCACAATAATAATCATTATACATTAATTCACAAATTCAATAAATAATCCCAAGTTCCAAATGAATACAAATATACGATCACAAATTATACCACATTTATGTCATTTTATACTCCAAATAACTCTTAACACTGTGGAAACATCCGTCGAAAAGCCAACTCGTCAATTTATTTTTAAAACTATTGCCCCGGAGGGCCTTGATGCCCTCTGGCAGGTTTCCCAGTCCTTCGTCCAACGCCACGGACGAGTTAAACGTTCATTCATGGCTCGATTCCAAAAGCTGGTGTATTGCTTGGCGCTCCGGATGTACTCCACCACATCTTTCGCCGTCACTGTGTAGTGCTGGCGAGACGGGTAGAGTGCCGAAGATTTCTAACTGTTTATCTGTCTCCGCAGGCATCACGACAGGCTCGAGCCACCACCTCCATCCGCCGGACGAGGACAGCGCACTCGGGAGTATGCACGAGGAGCGGCCGGTTGCCAACATCAATCCGTTCACACCCGACGGTGAGTGGCACTTGGACACTGCAGACAGCGTCATAGACACTTTAGGCTGTGTTAGACACTTTAGGTAGTTTTAGACACTTTAGGCAGTGTTAGATTCTTTAGGCAGTGTTAGACACTTAGGTCGTTTTAGACACTTTATGCAGTGACGGACGCTTTAGGCAGTGTTAGATACTTTAAACAGTTTTAGACACTTTAGGCAGTGTTAGATTCTTTAGGCAGTGTTAGACACTTTAGGTAGTTTTAGACACTTTATGCAGTGTCGGACGCTTTAGGCAGTGTTAGATACTTTAAACACTTTTAGACACTTTAGGCAGTGTTACACACATAAAATGTTTGCCATAATTAAATGTAAGATGGTGATAGAAATTTGGTACGTACTTATACGTATTAGGGCATCGATTGAGTGCCAATGCCAACTACGTAATATTGCGTAGTAGTTGACAATGGCCGAGTCCAGCTACGCAATATTACGTATACGTAGCATTGCGTAGACTGGCAGCCATGGGTTAGTTTTTCTAACTGGTGCCAGCTCCGCTTTACAATACAATACCAGTTATGTGGTGGCCACCAATTTCAATTAGACTCACCTTCGGCACTCAATGGGAATAGAGAAGTAAAGGTAAACAAGATATGACTATTGTCAAGAGGGCGCTATTGTTCTTATTTAATTTAATTTAATATTTAATTTTTATTTAATATTTATATGGCAATACTTAGTTCAGTATAGTCGGAACAATGACATCTTGACCTGTTAGCTCTGATGTTAATATGGAAAGGTTTTGTTTGTAGCGAAATAGTTTCGTTTCCCAAGCGTTTTTATTCCAGTAGTTTATTATAAACATTATTTACAATGATCCGTTGTTGACTACAAATCGTTTTGGGCATTTTTTGTTATTGTTCAAAGAAGCCGCCACAGTGACACTGGCAACCATTCAAATTATTGCCAGTGTAAGAAATTAGTTCCAATGAAATTCCGCAACATGGCGTATAGTCATATAGTTTTGGTCAGGCTTTAGTTTATTTGTTTATTTTTTCCAGGTCAAGCCTTGAACAAGAAGAAGCGATCCTTGTCGAAAACTCCGACCTCTATGGGCGACGCGACGCCCGAACAGCCTGCCAAGAGATTAAGAGTAAGAGAGATGTCTTTGACTTTTTTTTGGCACCTTTAAGGTCCAAACGCACAGACAGCTGGGGCGTGGCGGTGCGGTGACGGTTGTAATATTCTAACTTGTATGAACGAGTTCGCGGTACGGTACCGCACAACCGATCATACAAGTTAGAATATTACAACCGTCACCGCCACGCCTCCGCTCAACATTAATTCAGTTACAGTTACAGTTGTAACATTAATGAAATGGGGGGGGGGGGGGAATGAAAATTTCATTGATTTTGCCGTAGGATGCACCGTTTGCAAGATATTTGACAAGTCCGATCTCCGAGGTTAAGCAACGTCGGGCGCGGTCAGTACTTGGATGGGTGACCGCCTGGTTTCATTTTTGTTTTTTGAATGTATTGTTATTTTATACGATATAGGCTTGCGTTTGACCACAATCACGCCTGATGGAAAGTGAAGATGAGTTCTACGATGGTGCACGCTTGCCTAGTAATCGCTCATGCACCCTAGACTTCTAGATATTCTTCTAGAATTGGTTTCAATTGTCCCACGATATACAAGGTGACCTTAGCCTCTGGACAAAAAATAAACCATGGATAAGACTGATACTTAGCAATATCGTAAAATAGTTATTTACTTAATTAGACAAGAGAACATAAAAAAAATTCTATGAAATCATATCATCCAAATAAACAGGCTCTTCCAAAGTGATACTTTGAAAACCGTTAGTTTTTCGGTAAATATTGGATTGGACTGATTGTTATGATACTTTACAGTTTGGTTTTGAATATCTTGCTAAACCAGTAACATTAGTATTTGGCCAGAGGCTAAGGTCACCCAGTGTATTTGTCCATCTTGAGACTGTTGAGACGACCAGATGGCCTAGTGGTTAGAGAACCTGACTACGAAGCTTGAGGTCCCGGGTTCGATTCCCGTGTCGGGGCAGATATTTGTATGAAAAAAAATACGAATGTCTGTTCTCGGGTCTTGGGTGTTTAATATGTATTTAAGTATGTATCTATCTATATATATAAGTATGTTTATCCGTTGCCTGGTACCCATAACACACGCTTGCCTAGCTTACTTTGGGACTAGGTCAATAGGGATGTTGACACCACCAATCAATTGACGTTCTTTTTTAGGAGCTGTCAAAACACAATCTGCCATATAGTTTGAATGACAATAGCGACATATGACGTCATTGTTCGCATACTCAATTAACTAACTATTTATTTGTTGTAAAGCAACAAAAAATCTAATTTTGCATTTAATCGAAAATTAATCTGGCTTTCAGGGCTGAAATAAAGCGTTTTTTTACTGGAGTCGTGTCTTCAAATTGTTTTTTAATGGTGTCAACATCCCTATTGGTGTGAATTGTCCCGTCATATATATATATTTTTTTTTTTATCATCCAGGAATCCAACATATCCCGCTACAACGTGGAGTTCATCGAGCTCGGCGTGATAGGGCGCGGCGAGTTCGGCCGCGTGACACGCTGCGTGAACAAGCTGGACGGCTGCGTGTACGCGCTGAAGCGGTCGCTGCGGCCCGTGGCCGGCTCGGCCGCGGAGCGCGCCGCGCTCACCGAGGTCTATGCGCACGCCGTGCTGGGGAAGCACGCGCACGTCGTCAGGTAACCGGGGGGCGGGGGCTGTAGACACGCCGGACGGCGTTATAGACACGCCAGACAGTGGCAGACACTTTATACGCACTTCAGACAGAGTCATGGACACTACAGACAGCGCTAGACACTTTAGACAGCCTTATAGAAGCTTTAGACAGCTTCATAGACACTTTAGACAGCCTTCTAGACACTTTAGACAGCGTTATATACACTTTAGACAGCGTCAGACACCTTAGACAGCCTTATAGACACTTTAGACAGCCTTATAGACACTTTAGACAGCTTCCTAGACACTTTAGACAGACTTATAGACACTTCAGACAGCGTTATAAACACTTTAGACAGCGTCAGACACCTTAGACAGCCTTATGGACACTTTAGACAGCCCTATAGACACTTTAGACAGCTTCATAGACACTTTAGACAGCCTTATAGACACTTCAGACAGCGTTATAGACACTTTAGACAGCGTCAGACACCTTAGACAGCCCTATAGACACTTTAGACAATTTCATAGACACTTTAGACAGCGTCAGACACCTTAGACAACCTTATAGACACTTCAGACAGCTTCATATACACCTTAGATAACTCGATAGGGCACTTCAACCACCTTCGACAGCCTAAACAGCCTTAGATACACTTTAGACGGCGTTATAGACACTTAAGACAGCTTCATAGGTATAGTCGACCAAGAAACTCCTTTGCCACCCTAAAGTTCAATGTCAGTTGTATGACTTAAGACATCAAAGGCTATTTTCACTAACAAGTCAATGTGACAATCAGCCTTATTGTTTTTATTCTGATGTAGGAACTGTCACAAAAAATGGTAAACCACTTACTTGGTCGACTATACTTCAGACAGCTTCATAGACACTTCAGACAGCGTTAGGCACCTCAGACAGCCTTAAAGACGCTTTAGACAGCGTTATGGGCACTGCAGACAGCGTTATAGACTTCAGCCGATGGTATAGTCCAGCTTGTTCACGCAGCGGGTCACGCAGTCACAAAGGGGGACTATAAGTCCTCCTTTGTGGCACTCCGGAGTTAATTCACATTTCTGCCTCATCGCGCGCTGCGATCTATTTGACGTTCCCCGCTTTGCACATAGCCAATAGAATAACCAGACGGCAATATAGACACTAGCTGACGTTAGACACTCCAGTCAGCCTTAGAGACATTTTAGACAGCGATATATAGTTTTCAGACAGCTTCATAGACACTTTAGACGGTATTGCGGACACTTCAGACAGTTTATCGACATTTGAGGCAGCGTTGCCGACACTTTAGTGTAATAAACTTAACTTTAGACATACGCTGAGAGACTTTTGAAATCCTTTGAACACTTAAAGACTGAAGAGCCGCCTAAATACATTTTCTACTTGACAGATATTACTCGGCATGGGCGGAGGATGACCACATGATCATACAAAACGAGTACTGCTCCGGAGGAAGTCTGCAGCAGATGATGGAAAAGGGACCGTTGCCGGAAAGCGAACTGCTGCTTCTGATGGCGCACGTCGCTGATGGACTGGCGTGAGTATCTTCCATCTCCATTTTACCAACGGACATCCAGATGGGGGAGCTGTATCCTTGTGGTTAGTATTGGTTACCTATCAAAATTTAGAATTATTTTTTCCGAATATTTAAAATCCCGAATGCTTCATTTATACAAATGCATTTTTTTATGAAACTGTAAATATTTCAGGATTTTAATAAAACAACCCTAACCTAACCTAAAGGGTTCTACACGATGGTCCTGAAATAAATCCTGCAATATTTACAGTTTCAGAAAAAAAATGCTTTTGGACAAATGAAGTTTTCGGGATTCTAAACCTTCGGAAATAAAATTTTCTAAACATCGATAGGATCCCGTTAGTATCCCATTGGCCTGTATGAAGCGGTTCACTTCAAAGTCAAAGTCGAAGTCAAAATTCTTTATTCAATTTAGGCATCAATTGATGCTCCTATGAACGTCGAAGAATCTACCACCGGTTCGGAAAAAACCCTGTTGAGAAGAAACCGGCAAGAAACTCAACAAGGTATATTTTGCAATCAGGTCTACAATACAATACAATACAATGACTCTTTATTGTACACCAGAAATAGTAAGCGATACAGAAAACAGGTACACAGAGAGCAAGTTACAAGGTAAGCAATAGGCGGCCTTATCGCTTAAGAGCGATCTCTTCCAGGCAACCCTTTGACAGAAAGAAGGAAGGACTAGTTTACAGCAGGTGGTGCATCAACAGTGGATCAGAAAATTAAACACAATAAAAATAGTACATCTACTCATACATACATCATACATATAAATAGATGTCAAAAATAAATATAGGCAGTGGGATAAACAGCCACATATAAATAAATAAATAAACTAGGTATAATAAAGTTAATTATACATTGTTATTAAATTACATACATCTAAAGTATTTAATACAATTAAATTTTTTAACACAGTAGATACGCTATTTGAGCTTCTAGGTAGTTAGATAGCAACGGGCTAATTTCCGCAACTCGACGTCACTGTGCGCCTATTTTGCGTAACTGGCTGTGGGCACTATTCGCGCCAGCCCAACTCCTTGAGGAAGCCCAGCAGACCCTTCACGTTGCCGACGACTTCCTGGGGCGACCGCGGGTGTCCCGAGGTGCGGTGCCCTGTGGCTCGCCACACTAACACACTCCAGCAGGATGTGTGAGGCCGTTTCTTCAATAAATTGGGATTGATCATTTTTTCTAACCCCCCCTTTTTATTTTTTTTTATCAAAAATATAGAGCATTTTAAGAAACTAATTTGAATATTTCAGCAGTTCATCACTCCAATATTTTTTTATAAATTATTGAAAATTTGAGATACGACTTCTCGTAAATTACATGCCGCGGCTGAATCTGTGTATAAACCACAGACATAATGACAAAAAAAATGTGTCACAATCGATGGTTAGTTGTCATCTGACATTTCTGACAATGTCACTTTACATTACAATAACAATAACACTAAAGTTGCCGATTCTTCCAAGAGAATAGGTAAAAAAAACGATTTACGGCTATAGTATTTTTTGTATGTATAAAATAAAATGGTCAGAAGTGTTCCCTTGAAAGTTTTTTGGCGGATTTAATCCATACTTACATTAAAATGATCCTCAAAACAATAAGTACATCTTGCAAACTTTGAATTAACTTTGCGGCACCACTTCTCTTGTAAATCTTCTCTAATGCAAACAATTAATTTGTTTGGGCTATTGACAGAATCATTTCCACTAGTAGGAATGAAACACTTCCTGTATAAATCCATTATTAAAATATGAAAAACGCGAAGAATGTTTTTCAAAATAGTATCCTTAAACTGACAGATGATAACTACGTCGAAGTGACAGAGAATAGTATAGAGAAACTAGACGGACGGCTTTTTTTTTCTTGTTGCAAAGAATTTCAAAGTTAATGCTCACAGAAAGGTCAAACATTATTTTGCAAAAATACACACGATCGTTAAATATTTTTTTACTACAATGTTATAAAATGATTTAATAAACCTATTCCTCCAAATGGTTTTGGAATTAGACCACATTGTAAAAAAGTGATCAATGCCAATTACGAACTGCCAAGGAATGGTATTCGCAGCCGCCGTCTGCATTTGGCGCCATTAATTTATTGCGCACTAGCTTTTGCTCGCGACTCCGTCCGCGTGTAATTAGTAATTTGGGCAGCTTATTTTTTTTTTTCGATGTTCTGGAAAGAGTGAAAGAGAAGAGAACATTAATGAAAACAATAGAGAATCGGAGAGGGAAAATGATTGGTCATCTTATAAGGCATGATGAGTTCATAAATGTCATCTTGGAAGGGAAAGTAGAAGGGAAGCGAAGAAGAGGGAGGCCGAGAATTGATTATGTAAGGGGGTGTTTCACCACCTTATTGTCAAACTACTGGTTACGTAACCAATGAATAAACTAAGTACTGGACAAATCTGTCGGCTAGTTTTTTTTCAGTTTCACCACTCCGGTCCTGTGCAAACTAAGTACCACTTAACTAATCGTCGGTTTAACATAGAGGGGTATGACAACGTCACATTTCACGATCACGCGTTCCTGTTCGCACACTTTCGTTCAAAGAGTCGCTCATTGTTAAAGCAAAAGAAATCGTAAACTATGTAATTTTTAAATACATCTATTTTTTGCATAAACAAATGTGTAACATTATAATTAATCCAAAAACGGTATCTATTTACGATACTTTGTTAACAATAACAAAGAAAAATAAAATCACGTAAAACGAATCGAAAAGTGGCGCCAAACCGTTTGACAGATTAACTTTTTTTTGTAATGGCGATGTACAAGTTCACGTAGAACTTGCGTAGAACAAACGATTGTGCCACTGAAAAAAGTCTGTAATTAAAAAATATTACAAAATTTTGGATTTATTTTTACATACTAAAAGCGTACCTATATTTTTTTATTCAAATCTTGATATTTGAATCCTCGTTTGCAATTTAGCATGACTTCTTTCTTTAAAAAATAAAAAATACTTTGATTTATTTTTCTGAAACCGTCTGAAGGGCTCTCCAACCATGACCACAAAAAAATTACCTGACTAATTAAAAAGTTATGTGACGGATAAAAATGCTAAATGCCACCTGATCTGATGGTCAAATTAAATAACACTTTGTCCGTCACTTAGCGCTAATCAAGACTGGTGAAACAGAAATTTTAATTACATCTGTCAAATAAGGTTATGATTAAGCTAATCCGAACTTTAAGAAAAGTGGTGAAACAGCCCCTAAATCAAATAAAGGAGAAGGTAGCCGTCATGTCGTATAAGGAGGTCAAGGAGGCAGCTTTGAGGAGAGAGAGGTGGAGAGCCATTCATCGGCTACACCGACAAGAGTTTAACTCTTAAATAAGGATATTTTTTTATCCAATTTGCTTTTACATCAATTATGGCTCTCCTTAGTTCCTCGATATAAAAAAAATACCCGCCCCCACCACAGAAACCAACCCCCCCCCCCCCACCCCCACCTCCGCGCACACCCGCGTTCACAATCGCCACCGTATTCCAAAGTCAAGCGTGCCTATAAAAGTTTTACTTCAATAACCCCCGATTTTCAAACATTCTTCCGCTCCTATTGGCGTTAGCGTGATGATATACACCGTGAAATTTTAGTGGTTGTTTTCCCGAAACGAGGTGATTTAGTTTCGATTATACAATCGATTTATAATTACTATTTTGACTACAGTCAAAAATCCAATTGTGAAAAACGAAAGTCTAAAATGACCGCAAACCAATAGTAACGCTTCGTTGGTATCTAACCTATCGTACGATCGTACGCTACTTGTACCAACGAAGCGTTACTATTGGTTTGCGGTCATTTTAGACTTTCGTTTTTCACAATTGGATTTTTGACTCTAGTCAAAATAGTAATTATAAATCGATTGTACAATCACCTCGTTTCGGGAAAACAACCACTAAAATTTCACGGTGTATAGCCTATGTCCTTCCTCAGGCTCTAGACCAGCGGTTCCCGAAAGGTGGTCCGCGGAACCCTGGGGTTCCGTGGAAGGGCAATAAGGGTTCCGTAAAAAATATTTTCATGTGCGGTGAGCATTTAATTGTTTTTCATTTATACCTATTTTAAGGTGTTATCAAAGAAGGGTTCCGCTAGGAAAAATGTAATCAATTAGGGTTCCTTGACACAAAAAAATTGGGAACCCCTGCTCTAGACTATCTGTGTACCAAATTTCATTTAAATCGGTTCAGTAGTTTTAGCGTGAAAGCGAGACAGACAGACAGAGTTACTTTGGCATTTATAATATTAGTTAGGATGACGATTCAGGGGTGGGGGTCGACCATGTCCTATTTTTTCTTACAAGGGGGGTTTCACTCCGCAGTTTGGGTATGTTCGGCCGGCGCGCCTCCCGGGCAGGCGTATGGCAGTAGGTTGTCGCTCGGCATTCGGTGTGATTATTTTTCTGTCATTCTTGCAACAAACAATGACCTCTCTAAACTTACATAACTAGTTATTATTATATTCGTTTGTACACAGGTACATACATTCGCTGCAACTTGTCCATATGGACGTGAAACCTGGAAATATATTCGTTTGCAACCGCGAGGGCGAGCCGACAGCGGACTCAGATGACGACGAGTATGCCTCCAACACGCATATTTATAAGATAGGTGAGTTACATGCCCACAATTACATGCCCACAGCTGCATGGTTTCACTTGCACGCCCTCAGCTACATGCTCACAGCTACATGCGGCGTTTTTACGGCGGTTTTTTTTTGTCATTAACATTTGAGCAGAAATTATTAAAATGGATGATGCTTAGGGTTAACTTTTTATGAAAACTTAAGACAGTACCGATGCTGAATCTAGTTCGATGAAATTTCGCGCGATTCGTCCTTCGGTTGTGGTAATAATCGTCGAATGGTAATGACGTTTAACCGCGCGGTCAAAACGCTCGAATATTCACCCATGCCCGCAGCTACATGGTCACACTCACATGCCCACATCTACAGCCGGGCAGCCGTCAATTGAGACCGTATTGTCAATCGCGAGTGTTCAGATATATTTGAACACTAAGACATCACTTTATGAATGTTGGTCAACGTTATAAATAAATTATCACTTTAATATAGTCGAAGGAACCGAATTACGTACCAGTGTGCACCCTTTTTATTGCAAATGTCATGTTGACATTCCACACATCTGACAAAGAAATTATCGTGAAACTGGTTGTGGAAAACGCCACGTCGTTGTTAACGTCATATTTGAACAGCCATAGGAAAAATGTAACAAATGAAAGTGACAAGGTACAAAAGTGATCACTTATTTATGACGTTAACTGTAAAGTAATGCACACAGCTAAATTTGCATATCTACCTACATGCCCACAACAACATGCCCATAGCTACATACCCACACTCACATGCCGACAACTGTATGCACACATCTACATACTTACAACTGGCCAAGTAAAGTTTTTTGAAGAGATGCTAATTATATTTTTTTTCGACAGTGGTCGACTTCAACACCAAGAAACTGCAGCTGTTTTATTTTTATCTCCTTTTATTTATTAGAAATATTTTTTTAAGTGTTCGAGATGACATTTGTGAGATTTTATGGCTGACAAGCGGTTCGTGCTCAGTACTAAGAAGAAATAGAAAAAAAAAACGAATTCAACTGTCGCTTCTGTCAACGTCAAACGAAATCTAACCGTTTGCGTTTCGTTTGCTTTGCGTTGTCCAAGAAGCAGTTCCAAAATAGTGATCGAAAGTATTCAATCGTGATCCAATTATTGTGCATAGGTCGTGGAAAAATGCGGTAAAATTGAAATTCCAGATTTTATGCGGAGGTCGATAAAAATAGTCAAAAAATCACACTGATTACACCAAAACGCAAAGCAAACGAAACGCAAACGATTTGACATTGACAGCAGTGACAGTTCACTTCGGTTTTTTTTCTGTTTCTACTAAGTTCTGAGCACGAACGGCTTGTCAACCATAAAATCTCACAAATGTCATCTCAAACACTCAAAAAAATATTTCCAGTAAACAATAGGAGATAAAAATAAAACAGCTGCAGTTTCTCGATCTCCAGAACGCCGACTGTCGAAAAAAAATATAATTAGCACCTCTTCAAAAAACTTTACTTAGCCAATTGCATACCCACACCTCCATACCCACTTCGTATTAATTTTAATACTCTTATATTGTCGTCTTTAGGTGACCTGGGCCACGTGACTTGCGTGTCATCGCCGCGAGTGGAGGAAGGGGACTGCAGATATCTCACAAGGGAGATTATACAGGAAGACCTCGCTCACCTCACCAAGTCAGACATATTCGCTTTCGGTGAGTACAAGTTAAAAAAAGCGTATCAATTAAATAGTAGATTGTGCAAGAGCATAAAACGAGCCATTGCACCCGAGACGCTCATATAGCCTATATAGGGAAATGGGTTTAATGCTCGAGTTTTACACTCTGCTTTTCACTTCGATTGCAAGGAAATTAAACAGCAACATTGGAAATAAAATTCATTCATTCATTGCAATTTTTCTATAATAATGTAGTAGATTCGCCTTATTTTATTAATTTCGTAATATAAAACACCGGTTACATGTATAAAAACAACAAGAAACTTATCTAAGGGGCTGTGTTTCACCACCCATAGATTAATTTTAACTGACGGATAAATATGATACCGTCTCCGTCTATTCGAACAAAACAAACAGAGACGGCATCACATTTATCCGTCAAATAAATTTGATCAATGGATGGTGAAACAGGGGGTAAATACACTATCTTCAATAATATTATAAAGAGGAAAGATTTGTATGTTTGTAACAAATAAATTAAAAAACTACTGAGCCGATTTCAAAAATTCTTTCACCGTTAGAATGGTATGTTATCCCTGAGTAACATAGATAGGACCTCGCATCTACGTATTATATGATCGAAGAGCACTACGATATTTGTAGGAGTCCCCTTTTACCTTAATAATTCCAATTTAACAACCGCTTTAGCCTAGTTTAGTGACCCTGCCTACGAAGCAAGAGGTCCTGGGTTCAAATCCCGGTAAGGGCATTTATTTGTGTGATGAGCACAAATATTTGTTCCTGAGTTATGGATGTTTTCTATGTATTTAAGTATTTATTTATCTATATAAGTATGTTTATCGTCGTCTAGGTACCCATAGTACAAGCTTTGCTTAGTTTGGGACTAGGTCGATTTGTGTAAGATTGTCCCCTAATATTTATTTATTTATTATTTATTAATTTGCAGTTATCAATAAAACCTAAGGCTCTTTGTTATGTCAATATTTTTGACGTGACAACGTCTAATAAATCGATGAACGCCGGCTGCACGCACGAAAAAGATGACGCAATGTAACGTTACATGTAGGTACAAGTACGTACGGCCAGGGGGGGATGGATTTCAAAGGGGGGATGAAAATTTCATTGATTTTTCCGTAGCCATGCACCGTTTTCAAGATATTTGACAAAACACCGGTTCTCGCCCGATCACCGAGGTTAAGCAACGTCGGGTGCGGTCAGTCCTTGGATGGGTGACAGCCCGGTTTCATTTTTGTTTTTAAAAAAAAAAAAATTAAGGGACAATATTACACAAATCGACCTAGTCCCAAACTAAGCAAAGCTTGTACTATGGGTACTAGACGACGATAAACATACTTATATGGATAAATAAATACTTAAATACATAGAAAACATCCATAACTCAGGAACAAATATTCGTGCTCATCACACAAATAAATGCCCTTACCGGGATTTGAACCCAGGACCTCTTGCTTCGTAGGCAGGGTCACTACCAACTAGGCTAAAGCGGTCGTTTTGTTTTTGAATGTTCAGTTAAACCATCGTCCGTAAACTGACTTTATTTCTTTCAGGTTTAACGCTATTCGAGGCGGCCGGGGGCGGCGAGCTGCCCAAAAACGGTCCGGCGTGGCAGTCCATCCGGGACGGGGTTCTACCGGAGCTGCCCAACGTATCACGAGAGTTCTATCAGCTGTTAACGGTAGGTTTATAGCACCAAGTTGTATAACCAGGGGGGTTTCACTCCGCAGTTTGGGTACGTTCGGCCGGCGCGCGCGGGCAGCCGTATGGCAGTAGGTTGCCGCTCGGCATTCGGTTCGCACGCTAGCCGCGTCGCGCGTAACCGAGCATCTTGTTTTCTGTGATTTTTGCAACAAACCACTATCTTATATGTTGAAATTCTGCAACTTGTGTATCTCTTAAGACGTCTTATTCGTTTTTCGTCATGGTCGTATTGGACTCATCCCCTTTCCCCCCCCCCTTCCCCTTCGTTCCCCCCTTCCCTTACCCCCTTCGCTTCCCTTCCCTTCCCCCCCCCCCCCCCTTCGCTTCCCTCCCCCCTTCCTTTCCCTTTCGTTTTTTGTCTCATTTACTTATTCGCCTAAATTATTTCGATACGTTCAACGACAAAAACGAGACCAAAAACGAAAGGGAAGAACGACGAATGATTTCAAGGAAGACCGTGACGAAAAATGAATAAGACTTATTTTAGAGAGAGACAAGTTACAGAATTTGATAGAATAAGATAATGACGGATAGCGAACAAGACGAATAATGAGTGTCGAATACAGAATGAGGCGAAATAAGAATTAAACGAAAAACAAATGAGGCTAGATAATAGGATACCGAAGTTTCGACCAATAATCGCCAAGATTTCAAAGTGTATGAATCACAGAAATAATAATAAAGAGGATAGAAGTGCCTTAGACGCGTGACCTTGGCGCCGCGCTGGTGACTCGTAGGTCACCAGCGCGCGACTTGTGGCTCAGTGCTATTTGAAACGTGGGTATGACAACAAGTGCTTTAAAATGGTGTTTTGCAGCATTAGCAATTGCGGAAACTCGTCCACACTGTAATTACACTAATAAGGGGATTACATTTCATTGGTATGTATTAATTTAATGTAATAATGCGGTTTATATCAAAATACAACTTGAGAAAATATTTCACTATGAAATATTGGTTTACACGTTATTAACACGAAACTTCATATACCATTGCTACTCATGCCCATAAAAACGCAGATCGTTTTGAATTATACGCAGCAATGTAAAGTAATTTTTGATAACCCTTCCGTCTTGCGCAAAAGTTCGTGGTACGGACAAAAAAACAGGTTACGACTAGTACAGACATAATGCCGACGCGGCCAATAAATGGCGCTGTTGTGTAAATGTGGGTATGACTTACGTTGAGTGTTATTCAACGCTATCTCTAAGGTGTAAGGTTCATAATTGTTTGTAAGCAAAAATATTAGTAATTGTGTGCGTGATTGCGTAGTACGGTTCCGGTCTTTTGCATGTGTGCATTAACACAGTAATTAGAGGGGATGAAGCAGCGACACGAGTTCCGGAAGAAAATAGGAACTAAGGCATTTCTATCCTCTTTATTATTATTTCTGTGGTATGAATGCTCATGTGAGCATCTCTGACGACACTGGTTTCGATACAAACTGAGACTTATGGTATGACTTTTTCTCCTCATCCCAGCCTTTATACCTCCCACTGTAGGGCGCAGGCCACCTTTCAGAATGAGAGGACTGGAGCCGTAGTTCCCACGCGGGCCCAGTGCTAAATGGAAACTTAATTTGTTTTCTCTTCCGTTCTTTTAAGCAATTTTAAAACAGGCAGACCTTGTGTTTAGACTTTCTATCTTCTATTTAATTGATTTTATTTCTATCTTTTATTTAACAGAAAATGATCGACCCAGACCCGAACCAGCGACCCTCAGCGAGTAGGTTACGCAAGCATCCGCTACTCCATCCGGCCGGGAGCAAGAGCAAATCTCAACTGACAAGAGAACTGGCCGCAGCCAAACTTAAAAACGAACTTCTCACGAAGAAACTTGATGAATATGCGAGGTAAGAAAAAAAAGGTACAAAAATCTACAATTAATACACTGTCAAAGTAAGGAACAGCTGTGAAACACGCTACCGATCTTTTGACAGCTGTCATGCTAATTTACAGCTGTTAATTTGGCTTGTCTTGAAATTGCAAGTACCAGGATAACATAGCCCAAAGGAGCTGCTCCCGAACTAAAGGTATTGTAATTCCAAGGAGGCTAGTTAGTATGGAAAATTATAGACATCTTCTCGCTCTGTATTTTAAAGTACCAGGTTGGCAGCTTTCTAGAGGGTTCTCTCGAGTTTGGAAGCAATTTAGATGTAAGTAGATTACCCAAGCATCAGCCATTCCATCCAGCTGGAAGCATGAGCAAATCGCAGCTGACAAGAGAACTGGCTGCTACCAAACTTTAGAACGAACTTCTCACAAAGAAACTTGATGAGTATGCGAGGTAAGAAAAAAAGGTACAAAAATCTACAATTACACTGTCAAAATAAGGAACAGCTGTGAAACTTGTTGCCGATTTTTTGACAGCTGTCAATGCTAATTTACAGTTAACCTCAGTTAACCCACCCTGCCTCACACCACACCGCACTCCAACCTTACGATTCCGACCGAGACCCGTCCCATCGAACGCAATGATCTCAGGCAATATGTTCATATTAAGCTACATTAAGTACCGGGATGACATAGCTCAAAAGGAGCTCTTAATTCTAGAAATCTTCAAAAGCGTATTGGTAAACAAAGATAGTTGACGAAGTTATTCTATATGGAATCTTTATCATAATGTTTACGCATTCCAGGTGTTTGAAATCGCTGACGCCCAACCGCCTGGTACCTCAAGACTCCGCCAAGTTCAGAACAAGGTCGGCGAAACGAATGCAGAAGCCACGGGACACGCATTTGTTAGACGTCATGCAAACCAGTTCACCCGTCCATCGTATCGAGAGGCGGACGGACAGACGGACGAAGAAAGTTTAGGTATATTAAGTGTAAAAGTGTTGTTACTCTCCAATTTTAAGACAGCGAAAGGCCAATGCGAAGAATGGACCTTTTGAATGCCACACATTGTTTTTGTTACAAACAAAATTGATTCTTATGCGGATGAGGGAAGGTTAATTTTTGTAGTACTGCATTGTCGTGTATAGCCGACGGTGGGGTTCAAAAGGTTTCATATTTCTGAGTGTGTTATTAATTATCAATTGTAAACAAACTTACAAGCTTACAACATAAACAAAAATGCGGGGATATAGTTACAATGATCAGTCACTAATCCCCGTTTGACAGACTACTTTTAAGCCCTCGTATGCGTGTGAAAAAAAACGTGCATTACAGTCTCGATTGTTTCATACGAATTCAATTTTACATATTAAAATAGAAATACGAAAACGCCTTAAATTTTTCACGGAACAATTAGGTCTTAATAAGGTCCCATTTATTGGAGCATAACACTACAGAATCAAAAGCAGCTATCGAATACATACCTGACAAAGGATATTTTGAAAGCTACTCATATTTTCATTAATTAGAATGGATTTTGTAACTTATTACTAAAACAATAAGGTTGAATTTCCAAGTCGATGCATGCGGTCGCTAAATCGCCTCTACCTTATTAAGGGTTAAACATACGAGGGGTTAATATACTCAATAACCTGGAGAGACAAAGTTATAACAGTTCAGGAAAAATAAGAAAAAATACCTTGTTACTTAAAGCTCCAAACGCTCGGACAGCGCAGGCGTGGCGGTGACGGTTGTAATATTCTAACTTGTATGAACGGTTGTGCGGCACCGTACCGCGAACTCGTTCATACAAGTTAGAATATTACAACCGTCACCGCCACGCCACCGCTGTCGTGCGTTTGGAGCTTTACGCGATGGTGGCCATTTTCAATAAAAAGTATACCGTTTACTTATTTTTTGGAATTAATTAATTTTGTGTTTTTTTTTTCATTCAGAATCGCGAGTGCTGTTCATTTTCATAAAGAATAAAGTGCCCTTATTTTTCAAGTCAGTTTTGTGACTTTTTTTCATACATAAAAATGTGTGAAAAATAAGGAATATTTTTTTAATCATCTAAATCAATAGTTCTCTTGGTTCAGACCGAGGAATCCCCAGAACTAACTGATACTGAAATACAGACATACATAGACTGCTAAAATCATTACCCTTCCTTTTGGCTTTGCCGTAATTGGGTAAAAAAAAGTAGCAGGTTCATTTTAAGTTCAAAATGGGCTATGGTGTAGTAGAAACAGTCGATCGACGTCGACCAATCCATTCTACCATCGATCGATTGGTGTATACACTAATAATTGATCCTAATGGTTGGCTGATTTCTTTAACCGTACTAAAAAGCGTTATAAAAGAAAAAACACAAAAAAGTAAAATCCTCTGACATTTTTATTTTACGAAAAGCAAACATTTTGGTAATGCTGTTGTATTTCGAGCTACACTCGCCAAATAAAGACTAACTATACTATGTTCAAATTAACGAGCTAGGAGTGAGTGAACAAACAATGTTTAAAAGTGTTAGCCTAGTGATGTGACCTGTATCCTCTCGTAGAGGATCGTGGGTTCACACCTTTGTAATTTAGCATGACTTCTTTCTTTAAAAAATAAAAATACTTTGATTTATTTTTCTGAAATCGGCTGAAGGGCTCTTCAACCATGGCCACAAAAAAATAAACTAACTAATTAAAAAGTTATGTGACGGATAAGTAAAAATGCTAAATGCCACCTGATCTGATGGTCAAATTAAGTAACAGTTTGTCCGTCACTTAGCGCTAATCAAGACTGGTGAAACAGAAATTTTAATTCCATCTGACAAATAAGGTTATGATTAAGCTAATCCGAACTTTAAAAAAAGTGGTGAAACAGCCCCTTAATGTTCTATAAATGACTATCGATATTGACAAATAGTTGAAGTCGAAATATCCTTTCATTCATGTGACCCTGGTACATTTTTGTATTGAAAAATACGAAAATTGCATAGAAATTACAATTTATCATATGGGTTTTTGGTTTCATATTTTTATTTGGCAATAACAATTGTATGAATGTTTGATGTCTATAGGCTCTCATACAAAAAGTTGAATTTGGACGAGAGCGTCACTCGTGCATTTCTGACGTAAAATGCTACTAATATAAATACGAAACTCGTATTTATTTATAAGAAATAAATCGCAGTAGAAATAAAAACAACTGTATGAAAGCACGACTATACTCCAAACTATCAAAAACTATATGACATAGCCTTCGATCATATAATACGTAGATGCACGGTCCTGTACAAAATCAAACTCAAAAATATACATAGGGATATAGTAAATACTGTATTTTAAATTATAATATAA
The DNA here is from genome assembly GCA_947859365.1 of Archips crataeganus. Classification (NCBI taxonomy): domain Eukaryota; kingdom Metazoa; phylum Arthropoda; class Insecta; order Lepidoptera; family Tortricidae; genus Archips; species Archips crataeganus. The sequence goes on along the minus strand of OX402072.1, from coordinate 8,726,471 downwards.
ACATTATGTAATATACTAGCCTTCCGTCCGCAGCTTCGCCCGCGATAAATTAATTTTCCCGTCGGAAAATGTATTTTCCCGCGGTAAAAAGTAGCCTATGCCACTCAGTGATAATGTAGCTTTCTAACGGCAAAAGAAATTTTGAAATCGGTCTAGTAGTTTCGGAGCCTATTCAATGCAAACAAACAAACAAACAAACAATCAAATCTTTCCTCTTTATAATATTAGTATAGATATCGTCGTAAATCACAAGTTTTTCTATACTTTACTAATGATGGAAATCAGGTAATAAACACAACAGTGTTCAGAAATACAACAAAATATAATTAAATATTACAAAAAATAAAATGAACTTTAAACGTTAAAAGATGTGTCATACTTTCAGTAGTTTTAACTGTGTAGGCAAATATTTGAATTTTTTTCTATACAATTAAACTATTTTAAGTGTATTTTTAAATATTTTTGATTATCTGTCGCCAAAGGCCGTACACGCATCTATCCCTTTTACTCTCGCGTCCGCTGTTCATAAGCGAAACGAAAAGGCACAAAAGCACTATGTTAACAACAAAACTTACTTAGTCTAGAGTTTGTACTTTATTATTTAAGCTCCAAACGCACATACAGCGGAGGCGTGGCGGTGACGGTTGTAATACTCTAACTTGTATGAACGAGTTCGCGGTACGTACCGCACAACCGTTCATACAAGTTAGAATATTACAACCGCCACCGCCACCGCAGCGCCACTCCTCCGCTGTCTGTGCGTTTGGAAGTTTAATGTAGTTTTTGCATTTTTTGATGATTTACGCCTTGTTTGGACGTCTCCATTTTTCGAGCGGCGATCGTGCATCTACAAGTATATATGATCGAAAGACACTGTACAGTACGCTTAGTATAAGTTTTCCTTCACTTCAATACTTCTCGATCGCGTTTACGTAATAATTTCAATTCTATGGAAACATGGAAGCGCGCGCGCGGAGACGCTCTCCATGTTTTCCTAGTAATTGAATTTTGTACGTAAACGCGATCGAGAAGTATTTGGTGAAGTAAAAACTTATATTAAGAGGGTTTGTACCTGCTGAGCTGGCAACGTAGCATTTTTGTTAGTTTTTCTCAATTATTCCATAAAAAAATTATGAAAATTATAAATGTTTTGTATACAAATTGTTCTAATATATAAGTTAATGTGTCTACTGCAATAATAATTCGTGATAAGACTTTTATTTTCTTTAAAAACCGTTAGGTAATAATTGGTTCGTTTTTAAAGAAAATAAAAGTCTATCACGAATTATTATTGCAGTAGACACATTAACTTATATATTAGAACAATTTGTATACAAAACATTTATAATTTTCATTCAATTTTTATGGAATAATCGAGAAAAACTAACAAAAATGCAACGTTGCCAGCTCAGCAGGTATAAACCCTCTTAAGTATACAGAAGAAAGAGGTTGAAAACGCACCGCAGATATAAGCGAATACAACAGCTGGAAGATATACCCTGTTGAACAAAGGTTTTCTTAGAACCCCACAATAGGGATGTTGACGCCATCAAAAAATGATTCGACGACACGACTCCAGTAAAAAAACGCTTTATTTTAGCCCTGAAAACCAGATTAGTTTTCGATTAACTGCAAAATTAGATTTTTTGTTGCTAAAACAAATAAATAGTTAGTTAATTGAGTTGGCGAACAAGTGACGTCATAAGTTGCTATTGCCATTCAAACTATGGGAGAATGTGTTTTGACAGCTCATAAAGAGTACGTCAGTAGATTGGTGGTGTCAACATCCCTATTAACAACTCGCATCATTAGGCCACCTATTGGGACGCGTTCCGATGCATCCAGTTCGTGGTTGCCATTCTTTTTCTTCCAACGGTTAGTCTTTAATGTCACGCGCACTTTCGAGTACCGGTGTTTTAACTTAAAACCGGCAAAACGCATTAATTATACCGGTACCATGTAGGACGCGTGGTAGCGGTACCCCTGTGCAGTTACGGTTGGCCAAAAATATGGTCTACAACCCTGCGATGGAAGTTAATTTGCACGTCATGGTACAACGAGGTCGATTGTCCCTTGAAATAATATGATGTTTGTATTTAGTATGAAATATATGGATTTCACGGGATGACCGTAAAAGTAAAAAAAAAATGAAGTTGAAAAGATAAAAATACAAAAAGATACTTCAAACCAAACTTGTTAAAGTTTGGCCTAGTAGTGACATCTCTTGTCCGGGTGAGCGGCTAGTTCCGAAGGAGTGTTGATGTTTCTCGATGAGAACTGAACATAGATGGCGCTGTATCACTGCAAAAGTGATGATAGCAGGCTGGAATGTATGATGCATAGGAAAAATTTGTGTCTATATACTCCTGACCAGTGGTGGTGTAGGGGTTTAGCACGTGGCACGGAATGCCAAGGATCTGGGTTCGATTCCCAGCATTGGTCGTTTTTATGGGGTTTTTTCTGTGCATCTATGTTTCAGTTTGTATTTAGTATGAAATATTGTGTCTAATATGACTTAAACCAATCAACCTCAACCTCAGCGATATTTAAATCTCACTTAAACTTTTGTTTAAACTGTTAGAACACTTTCTTGGCCGACCGTACCAAGGCTAATACCGGTTCCTATTGTATTTTACGATACCGGCTACGGAAGATACCGGTATTTTAAACTCACGATGCAGTTGTGCGTATTGCTGTATCAACGGATATAGGCTTTAGAGCGAATCTTATGCGAACGCATCTTTCCCTTTCCTTTATATTTAAGGCGTAAGCCATATAGAAGAGACGTGGGACGGGGGCGCGTCGCCGCGGCGCCCCTTGAACCAGTTTTCATACAAACTGTATAGAAGCGTCGCGATCCAAAGCAGACAGAAGTGACGGGGCGGAGACGCGGCCTGCGACGCGCCCCCGTCCCACGTCTCTTCTGTGCTACTTGCGTCTAATAAACTAAACTTAAAGTGCCTTCAATTTTAAACTAAGTGATCCAAATGTGCCCTGCAAATATAATTAAATAGTTTAGTGAATTTATTGGTAAATAATCGTAGTTCGGAGAGGTCATCGGAAAACAATCGCAGCACGGTAATAGAATAAGATTGATAGAGTCATGTTATGTATAGATGATTGGAATGTGCGTGGAATTGCATATGTAGTGGTATTGTGTGAGGCATTCCGCTTTAGTGAGAGTGAGACAACAATAGAGAGATATCTCTTCAATGCCTATAAAAACATAATACCACTACATATGCAATTCCACGCTCTCTGTAATTTATCTATTCAGTAGTTATTATTTAATTATGTTTTTCTACTTCATTTTTAACGGTAACCTTTGACCATATTGGCCAAAGTCTGATATGCAACCGTCAAATCTGATACTCAATTTTAATACGAATGTCACTGTACACAATATTTCATAGACATTTTCATAATAAGAGAGCTCGGGATAGATCCTAATACACTTATAAACCGTTTTTAATTTCACCGTTATTTTTTTTTTTAAACATAAAACTGATTTAGGATCATGCTACTTTGACAAACTATAGAAATGCAACTAAAAGATATATGGAAATACCGAGGAGTATAACCGGCCCCTTTGCCTGGCATTTGTGGACTGGGCATTTTCAGAAAAAAGTGTACCCTGTACTTTTTTTAAAAACCTAACAAATTTTGGGTTAAATCTAATCAGAATTACAAGCAGTATCGATTTAAGCAATAAAAAAAGTGTCGCTCTTTTAATTGTCAGTTTTGTGACGCAGTTAACCATACATGTTGTATGGACCGTCACAAAACTGACTAATGAATTATATAAATTAATTTATAAAAATAAATTAATTTTAGTTGCATGAATTATATAAATCAAGGCAAAACGGGTACATTTTTTTCTGAGAACCCCCGACTACGAGAAAGCCCTCGGTTCGATCGAGACTTGGGCTGTACTGCAGTCTCTCCAACGGTGCCAAGTAGACTTCCTGTACATCGAAGTGTTAAACAAAAATAAAAATGTTATTGCAATAATAATACAGCTTTAGATGATCATAATATTAGTTATATTGCGACTCTATTGGATCTTGTTTTATTTCCGTAACTTCTGTTTTTGCGTTGAATTCTTCGAGCTATGTAAAAAACATGTGGCAATCTAAAATAATATCAAATTTCTTCTTAAACAGACAAACTAGAAGTCAACGAATGAGGGTTTATGTGATAGGCTATAGCTAAACCGTTTAAACTCGGTCAAGCGAGGGTTCCGCACAAACGTGTATGTAAATAATTCGTTAGTTAATAAATCAAACATTAACGTTTTCGGTTTTTTTTTTCTTTACTTGTGCTGTAAGAATTTCCTTCATGTCAAATTTCATGATTCTAGGTCTATGGAAAGCACCCTGTAGGTTTTGATTCCCCTGTGAAATGTTAGGAAATAACTGTCGAATGGCAGTGTCTTTGGATTGCGTTGACATAAAAGCTTGATTTTTAGAGCTTTGGTCCCTTGAAGACAGAAACATAAAATTTTGATGTTAATTTCAACTTGATACCGCCTCGTGTTCCTGAAAAAAGGGTGTTGACTGACAGACAAACAACAGTGATCCTATTAGCGTTCCTTTTTCTTTAAAAGGTACGCAACCTCTATGCTATGTCTACTGCAATCCTATGCCAAATTGAGCTGGAGTACTTATTGAAGGAACTACTTTGTGATGTATTTTGTTAGCGTTAGGCGGATTTATTAACTAGGGTAAATCGCCAATAACTGGCCTCCCTTCAATAACTGGCCACGTTATATTAAATTGAATTCTGTTTGTAGGGGAACAGAGTTCATTTTCAGTATGAGGGGGCCAGTTATTGAAGGGTGGCCAGTTATTAGCGATTTACCCTTAGAAGGCCAAGATCTTGTAATATCCATAAGGTATCTATGAATTTGACATATTTGGATTGCCACATACATCGTCCTAACATATCTTCCATTTAACTTCGATGTGATATACGCGATAGTTGTAATTTTAGGTTTTAAGTTATTTTGTGCTGAAATACATAATCATTGTAATATTGATTTAATACTAAATTATATTGTACAGTTTGATCAGAAACATATGATACCATATCGCATAAAAGTAACTAACCCGTTATCTCCGACTTCTGTCTTTTAGGCGGAAAAGATCCGTTACCTAAAACATCCAAATACTGTAAGTGATTTTATACAAAGCATAAGATCGAGTTCCTAAAACATCCGTCCGTTTGATATCACAATACATCTGTTATGTATGATATATGATATTTAATTAGTTTTCCAACGGTTCTTATGAGATCCGGCTGTTGGATTTTATGGGAATCGGTTATTTTGGGAAACTCATCATATACAAGGATAAGATCGAGTTCCTAAAACATCCGTCCGTGCGATTTCTCACAACATTTGTTTCGTTACGTTGACTATTAGTTTTCAAACGGATCTTACGAGATCCGTCTGTTGGCTGTTGTGGGAATGGTATTTGGATATTTTAGGAAACACATAATGTCGTCAAGTGTCATGTGTTTCTGTTTACACTTGGCCAGTTTGAAAATGTGAGCACTGGCCTATCGATTCACAAGGTATTCAAACTTGTCCTAGCATGTATTTTGGTTATGGTTATAGGTATTGTCGCTAGGTGTCACTAGTGGTCGGTGGCGCGCCATCTTTGATTTGCTGTCAGTTTGACAGCTGTCAAGAGGTACGGGCGGATTGCTGAAGACACTAGTGACACGTAGACATTAGATTTATTATAAATGAAATAGATTATAGGCAGCTCGCTCGCTTTTTTAATGATCTGTAATATATCAATCATATGTAAAGATGTAAAATACTAAATGCTTTTAAAATAATATTAGGTAAGTTGTATTTTTTAATGGGAAAAAAATATTATATTTAGTTTTAATTTTAGTTATAATTAGACATATTTGACTACGTGCGTGTGTAGTTTTCTAAACTTAAGATCTGCTGAAAGTCTTACTATGATTTTTTTTAAATTCTGAACTACAAAAATATGAATTTGCATTGATTCAAAATTTGATCGTAACAGTTATTCTTTAACAGATAGTGGTATTATATATAAGAGAGTATATAAGAGTCCAAAATAGCTTTGAAAACGGACATTAATTTAGAAGTTGGTAAACTTGATATATGAATGAATTAAATTATAAAACCGGTCAAGTGCGAGTCAGACCCGTACATAAAGGGTTCCGTACCTCGAAAATATTTTTAAAATAGTTAATTAAAAAAAGATATATAGATATCTAGTTAATGCCAGTCAGACAGCGGAGTCTCAGTAATAGGGTCCCTTTGGCGCCCTTTGGATCATCATTATCATCATTCGCCAAACAGATCGCCCCCGCGCCATCCGAACCAACGCGTTCCCGCAACCGTAGCCAGGTCGTCGCTCCATCTTGTCGGAGGCTCTTTGAGTACGGAACCTTAAAAACAAATATCCAAGTATCTCCAAAATGGTGGCACATTCACTAAAACATAAATTCACTTTTTTAACGTCTAAAGTGCCTTAGTTTTGCGCAGAATCCGTTTTTTTTTAGGTATAGTCGGCAGCAGAAGTAGATTAGCGGTTGTGGTACTCAAAATTATCTACACACTTTATCACCTTCGATATAGGGTCGTTAGTAGGTTTTGACTTTTGATCACCAGAACTGGTCATACAATTCAGCACAATGACTTTTTATTGTACATTCACTATAAATAATATAGGTAACGCCACGAGAGTTGAGGCCACGCACACAACAACACGTCATGTAATGACAGCGGGATTTTGACATTTATTCGTACCGATAGCAAGTTCAACAGACTCAACAGTGAATTTACAAGATTGACTAAAATTTCTTCAATCTATTTCGTTAAGAGTTATTTAGGAAAATACATCTAGTTCAAACAAAACAGAAAATAAAATGTTATGATCTATTTTATTTAAATCAGATAAGCATATTTTTAGCTATTTGTAAAATACCGATTTTTTTGTTGCGATTACTTCTTATCAGTTGCAAATTGTTTTGTTTCAAAAATAGGTTATATGAAAAAGAAAAATTATAATATGCATAGTATTGCGTAGGTATTTCATCATCATCATCATATAGCTCACATTTTCATCACTCATTCACTACTTTTTTTGCAATCAGTTCTTTATGTAGCTTTGTGTGTATTCGCCTCAACTCTCGTGGCGTTACCTATACAATACAGAAAAACAAGTACATGAAAAAATGTATAAGGTAAGCAATGGGCGTCCTTATCGCTTCGAAGCGATCTCTTCCATCCAGGCAACCTTTAAAAAAGAAATTTAATTTCCACCATCATCCACTCTACTTCTGCTGCTAGTACGAGACCTTCAAAGACTTCTGTAATGTTCACAATACAATGCGATGTCTAATCGTGAAGTTTACACATTGCCCCGCTAGATGGCGTTGTTCTTGAAACGAACTAGCTAACGTTTAGTTCCCCTGGCTTATTCAAATTGCTCACTTGATTTGATTACCGACACATACCTATTTCTTAGTAGATACTAGTTATCTTCTTATGTGTTTTTGGATTGGTTTATGTAGAAATACGTTCTACATCAAACTGATAATCCCATTCATTACCATTAGTTAAACTCGTATATTATGAGAGTCATTAAACACGTGTGGTTTTTTTAGGGATGTCCAATATTTTGATTTGAATCGATCTTCCAAAAGATTGATTCAGATCGGGCATCCCTAGTGGTTTTATGAAACGAACGAAATGAGATTCATAATAAGATCACACGAGTGTTTTAATCTTAATTATTAGGGCCCGGAATTTTACGTGCGGCTATTGACAGATTGTAGGGAGAGAGCACCGCTTTTCTATCAATATTATCGATATTATCAGACTATTATCAATGCGGTTAACCAACAACTGTTCATTAAGTTGTAACTTTAATTCATAATAGGGATGTTTCCTAGGTAAAAAAATAATAATTCTTATTAGTCCGTATTTTACATTATCAAAAAATATTAGACACGTAATTTTTCTTTTGACAATTAAACAAAAAACTACGAAGATATGGCGCGTTGAAGTTCCGCGTGACGAGGCGTGACGTCACTTGTTCCTAAAACGCTCATACAAAGTGTAGGAACAAGTGACGTCACGCGAAACTTCAACGCGCCATATCTTCGTAATTTTTTGTTTAATTGACAAAATAAAAAATACGTGTCCAATATTTTTTGATAATCTAAAAGACTGACTAGTTAGTAAAGTAGCCTATTGTAAACATATTTTTGCTTGGAATATTATTATAAAATATTTTATTTTGGCGGTAAGAACTGAATAATATTTTATCTTTTATTTTATCAAAGGGTAACGTTAAGTGGTCTCGGAGGGATCTTTTCTCAAGTTATAAATTATAAAGGTATTCGTAATTATAGTGATTTCAATAAAGCAATTTAAATGGATTAAACTGTCCGATATTTCGATCTTTTTTCATCATTGACCGCTGAAAAAAGTACGTATCATCGGAAAGTTTCAGGTTTTATTTAATAAAAACATAAATTTAAAAAAACTACCGATTTGTCGATAACATCGATAAAAAGCGGCGCCCTCTCCCTACAATCTGTCAATAGCCGCACGCAAAATTCCGGGCTCTACTAATTATGCACAGTCGCATACGTAATTTTATCTACAATCTACATGCACAAGTCTTCGTTATTTTTCCACCAGATATTTCACGTCACAAAATACGTTAACTCTATTTTCTGTCCTTTGACAGGAACTCGAAACATTTGACGAACATTATATTTTTAAATTCATAAATAAACAATGGTTTGTGTCGATTCCGATTCAAAAAATGTAGGTATGGAAATTACAAATTCGATAATCACGATCAAATATGATTATTTTGTTTAAGATGTTCCAAATTTGAATTTACAAAGTATTATAGCCACAGATACAGGTTTCTTAATGCCATTACAGATGTAGTGCAAAATGATTTTCCATCGGGAAAACTCGGATCTCAATCGGAATACGATGGCACCCGAACTGTCAATCAATGATTGTATTAAATGAATAAACGTTTTCATATCTAAATATGGAACTTTGTCGACCAATCGGAGCCATTCGGAGCACTTCGGAGCGACTCGTTACGATTGCTCTCGATATATTGTACTACATTTACTAAGAGCAAAAAGACTAGTAGCGCTGTTTCTTATAAAGAATTATCGCCCCACTGCAACCCTTCAATAACTGGCTCCCTCATACTGAAAATGAACTCTGTTCCCCTACAAACAGCATTCAATTTAGTATAACGTGGCCAGTTATTGAAGAGGGGCCAGTAATTAACACCTCATACTAAAAATGAATTCTATTATGGGTGAATAGAGTTCATTTTCAGTATGAGGTGGACCCTATTCACTAAACCGCCGGGAAGCAAATTGTTTCTAATAGCTTCTAATTAAACCAAGGACGTTTTATAATCTATACTCCATATGTCTTATAAGGTTATAAGACATGTCTTAATGAATATACGGATGCCTTTAATATGCCTTCTATCCTACCGAGTATAATATAATATGACATATTTATAAGTAATTAAAAATGCTTACGGTGCACGGCCGGTTTTTGGGATTGCATCACTCGAAAATGCCATACGAAAGTGTTTGAAAAATGTGTTGAGTTGAAACGGGATACAGCTGTAATATGAATGAAATCACCAATCAACTGGCTTGCTTTTCCTTCCTCCTCCAAGGTCGGTCGTCTGGACCGGATAATCTCCCTCCACCGGTAACTGTCGCGTCTCGTACGACCATGACGGAGGACGTACTCTTTATGAGTTGTCAAAACATGATCTTTCTAGATTTTGTATGACAACTCAATCAAGTAATATTTGTTTTAAAACAGCTAAAAATCGAATTATAGTTTTGATTGAAATTTAATCTGTTATTTCGGGCTAAATTATTGTTTAATCAAGAGGACCAATGTTTTATTATAGAGAGCTCTGTACCATTAATTTTGTTTATTACTTAGACTTCTGTTTAAAACAAAAGCAGCATCTCCTATTTAGTTTTTTTAATGAATTCACAGATGGCGTTATTGTTTTAGCAGAGGTCATGGCATACTAAATGAATGGTACATTGAGCTCTGTATAGTTACAACTAGCTACAGACATTGACAGTCCTATTGATTTAATCGTACTATTTGTAAACACATTTCTATGGTACATTCGAGTGATGCGATTTTATAAATTGGCCCCCAATTTTAAAGATATTTAATAGTTTAACATAAGTGTGATCGGTTTTTAAAGAAATATCATAATAATTTGAAACAGTCCACTTAGTGGATAATAATTATAATTTTAGTTTTACTTGGATCTCATAGTTTCTCTTTATTTTAAGTGCGTTATGTATGCCTGTTTATCACCCGCTAGATGTCGCTGTGTGAAGTGTTCTATAGATCTTTGAGATCATGATAGCCTAGTACAATTTATAACTTCGAGAATCAAAAATGTAATTAAATATCAAATATTTTATTGTCAAACGTAGATTTAGCATTAGAAACAAGATATTATACTAAAACAATTGTCACTATCTTTGAATTGAGAAACCGTCGGTGAAACTGCAATAGCGTGCCACTAGCTTTTTCCATAAGGCTCAACTTGAAATTAAATGATAGTGAAAATTAGACAAATCAGACCTTATGAAGAAAGCTAGTTACGCGGTAATGCAGTTTCACCGTAATACTTTTATGAAATGAGTAACAGCAAATGACGTAATGGTTTCACATGTACCAGCAAGGACAATTAAATCAAGAGGACTGTGGCTATAGAGAGCTATCTGTACCATTCATTTTGTATGTCACTTAGACCCAGTGGCGTAGCGTGCCTTGGACCCCTGTATCAAAATAAGTTGGGGGGCATTTTACTAATTTTTGTTTACGCACGTTAAGGGCTTCTGTCGCCCGGGGGCCCTGTATCATTGATACGGCGTATACAGCGGTAGCTACGCCCCTGATTGGACCTCTGCTTAACACAATAGCGCCATCTCTATTTAGTTTCTTGATTGAGTTCATAGATGACGCTATTGTTAAGCACAGGTCATGTCATACGAAATGAATGGTACAGAGAGCTCACTATGGTACAACTAGCTACAGCAGGCTTATTTTAAAATCTTGACTTTGTATGGAGTGAACAGTCCTCTTTAATCATTCTTCTTAAAAAGCGTTTTTCAAGGTTAAGTAAAAGTAGTGAAAGAAATTTTGTAAATGAAAAAATAAATAGCTCGTCCTGTAGTGCCGGTAACGTGTGCGTTACAGACTATAGGCTGCGGGTAGCTTGCCGTTTGGCGAGCACAATGCTTCTCCCACCGAATAATACGTGTACACGTAAACTGGCGGCATCTAGTGGTATAATCTAAAATTGTGTTTTCCTATGAAATCTTGTAAATTTTGGTTGAAATTACTTGTTGAGGACAAAATGTTCGAATTTGTTGTTTTAAATGGCTACGGACATGACCAAAGTGAGGTGTTTGTGAATAAATGTATGTATATTTGCTATAATAATCATTGTATGTAATAAAGTGCTTGTTTCAATTATTTGTTTTGTTTTAATTTATCTATACAGGCTCTCGAAATTCAACGATACCTGGCGAGTACCTTACCAGTTCTGAAGAAAGTAAGACAAAAAAAATCGGTGATACTTGGTTAAGCGATAACCCCTAACGCAATTAGGTCACACATATGTTTGAAAATAAAGTAAATGCCCAGTATGCTAAGATCCCTTCCGCAGGTAACAAAAGAGCTGATAACTTTGAAACGGCTGAACCATCGCCAAGAAACCAGCTTTCAAATAAAAATATCGCATCAATATCGGTTCACCCGTTTAAGAGCTATGATGCTACCGACAGACGACACAGCGTTCAAACTTATAACACCCCTCTTTGTGTAGGGGGCAGTAGGGGGTTAAAAAATGAGTGTTTTTAACACAGTTAAAAGCTGTAAGCGACGGGCTGGCGTGAAGTATGTACTGTGCCGCTCTATTTAGAACTCCCAAGTACTTTGCATCTAACTTAGCTTTGCCTTCCAATGACCACGAAACTGAACATCGCTCGAAATATCAACCCCCCGAATCCCAAATAAACTATACTGATATTTTCGAGAGCGTGGTTACAAAATTCGTTTACTAGCGTCTTCTGCTTAATAAACGCATTCCTTAATCAGCGCCATCTCTTATGTTTATAAGAAACTACAAGCGTGAAGTACTTGAGCAACTAATGCTAACGTTACATCTACTCCTCAAGAGATGTCGCTAAACTAGGATGAAATTTGAGTACGCTATTCGTCAACAGATGTCGCTAGCTGTTTCAAACTTCGTTTCTAGAGCTTTACCACAAAACTTACCTAAAATTACAGTATATGAACTTACGCAGTCAGCAACAGAAGCGACTTTACTGCCAAAGTAATAAGAGAGTGTGTAGTTCTTTTTGGACACCTCAGCTGCTTACCCACATCGCTGCTGACTGTACACGTTCAACGATTATTCAATTTTTAGTGGTTGATCTCTGATAAGCTTTTATTTGGAACTAGTTTTTCCCAACATTATTATCACATTACTTACCAATCTCACGGGATATTGGAAAAAAGTAGTGGAAATTCCGGAAAATTTAAGCACAGTCGGAAAAAGCTTAGCATCAAAAATTATTTTTTTACGTTTCATTTTGACTACGAAACCAGAAAAAATATTGTTTTTCAAATGTTTGTTATTTGATTTTCTTTTTTATACGAACTCTACAATCGAACAATAATACCGAATTCAGCATTGTATTTTATCTTATCTACCACACCGAAGACATGGATTGAATGTATTTCTAGTACAACTAGTCGGGCTCATACATATTGGAATTTGGAACTGGAACACAAACGTGCATACAGACGTACAATAAAAATAGCACAATGGTGACCCAATGGCAAATCGAACTGAATAAATTTCACAATCTTCCTTTTAATAAAAAACTAATTAGCCACAACCAATTTAAACCCCCAAACGCATTGAATACAATTAGAAAACCGTAGCATAAAATGCCATAAACGTTCGGCAATAAATAAAAAGTTAATGTATAATTATGACAAATCTAAATCTGCGTGTCGAATTGGTCCGAAGCGTCGCTAATTCCACAAAAGATGGCGTCACGTGCCCGCCGTTTCGCGCCAAAATGTGTGTCAACTGTCACTTGCATAAGTCGCGTTCATGATTAGGGTGAAATAATTAATTTATTATGTTTAGGATGCGTTCACGGATTTTTAGTTGAGAACGCGCGGGTTGCGGAGATTTCTGTAGGGATTATGAATAGATATATTATCTGGAATAAATTTTATTATTTCTTGTTTGCCTGTGTCCGACTAAAGGCCAGTTTTTTTTTATTTATGTACGTTCAGCCAAGAAAGTGGCCTACCAGTTTTGACAAAAGTTTCTGTAAGATCAAAATATGGCTAAGGTTGACTTTTCATACTGAGTGAAGTCATTGGTCACTGTCATCATATTATTGCGGGAAAATCGACCTCGTTGTACCATGACGTGCGAATGAACTTCAAACCGAAGGGTGGTAGACCATATTTTTGACCGACTGTACAACTGTGCACTTACATAAAACACATGAAACAGTTAATAGGAGAAACAAATGTACAAAGGTGAACTGATCCTTTGTAGATCTCTTCCAGTCCAGTTAATATCGATTAATTTATAAGTAAATTTATAAAGGGATTTAATGGCTACATTGTTATTTTCTCATTAAAAAAACCGGCCAAGAGCGTGTCGGACACGCCCAAGGTAGGGTTCCGTAGCCATTACGAAAAAATCAAGTAATATTTTTCTAAGGATTTCGTATGTGTACGGAATCATCCAAGTTTAGGTATGTTTTAAAACCTTAGGCTACTATTTACTCTTAAACTACAAATAATTTCCAAGCAATCTTAGCCGCTATAATTTTCCTAGTAAATTTGATATATTTACTACCCTTCTGAATTTTTTCAAATTTTTCCACCCAACAGTTTAGATTTTAGAGGGGGGGGACGGCCGATTTTAATGAAAATTTTCACTTTAAAGTTGAATATTTCGCAAACAGATCACTGAATAGAAAAATCATGTTAGCAACCCCACAATGATTTTAAAAGACCTATCCAACGATACCCCACACTATAGGGTTAGCCGAGAAAAAAAAAAATCACCCCCACTTTACGTCTATGGGAGGTACTCTAAAAAAATTTTTTTTACTTTTTTTTATTCTATCACTTTGTCGGCGTGACTGATATATATATTGATGCCAAATTACAGCTTTCTAGTACTAACAGTCTCTGAGCTTAGCCGCGGACAGACAGACAGACAGAGAGACAGACGGACAGACATGGCGAAACTATAAGGGTTCCTAGTTGACTACGGAACTCTAAAAAGACAAGAACCTACCCGCCTACTTACTTTCTTTAAATCAATCAAGTTGTTGATTTATTTCCAACTTCAACTTTTATTTTATTAAATTAAAATGAAAGCATTTAAAAAAATACGCTACAATCCCCTTCGAATTAAGTTTAAAATTTGGATGCAATAGTTCGTATCGCCAAGAATAGTTCGAAAATAGAATAATTTTGTAGTGTAAGTCCAGCTATTAGTTTCGGTTGAACATCGAATCTGAGCCTGAGCCTTTTGCCACATCATTTTGTGTATTTTTTTATGGGCAATAAGTGTTTTTTTTATTTATTTATTTTATTTACCTATTTAACTAGCTCTATATTAAACACAGACGGACAGGTAGCATCTATCGTCTATCAGCAGAATCCCAAAAATGTATACTTACCTACAGACATCCCCTTAAACCTTTACTTTTTTAAACTGCCAAAAACGTATTTTCGAACGCGCTGGCAGCTGCCCCCCGCATCCGTTGTTATTCGAGAACGATTCAAATGTTCCAAATTGGAACGAGAAAACTTCGTTGCGTTAAGCAGACCGTTTCTGAACATCTCGGTTTGTTTATAATATTACTAGCCTTCCGTCCGCAGCTTCGCCCGCGATAAATTACCTTTTCCGTAGGAAAAGGTATTTTCCCGCGGTAAAAAGTAGCCTATGTCACTCAGTGATAATGTACCTAGCTCTCTAACGGCAAAAGAATTTTTTAAATCGGTCCAGTAGTTTCGGAGCCTAATCAATGCAAACAAACAAACAAACAAACAAACAACCACATATTTCCTCTTTATAATATTAGTATAGATTATTATAATGATCATTTATTTCAGACTAGCCGCTGCCCGTGACTCCATCTGCCAAGAATTCGTTGATTGCTATCCCGCGGGAACTATGTGTAATCTTCCGGGATAAAACTATATATCCTATGTCCTTCCCAGGGTCTAAAACTATTTCCATACCCGATTTGATTTGAATTGGTTCATTGGATCAAGCGTGAAGAGGTAACAGACAGGCAGGCAGAGACACATACACTTTCGCATTTAAATTAGTATGGGTCTAAGATCGATAAAGTTAAAGTATCACATAGTGAAAATAAACGGATCACTCACGTCTTAAAACGAGTTTAACTCAACATGTTTCGGGCTAATCCGTAGCCCTTCCTCTCGGAACATGTCCCGAAACATGTCGGGTTAAACTCGTTTTAAGACGTGAGTGATCCGTTTATTTTCACTATGAGTGAGTCTCACGGTAGTTTCATGTTTAAAGTATCACATAGTACTTAATATGTTGATGGGTTTTTGGAACTTTATTTTTTACTAGCTGACCGGCTTCGCCACCGCTGAAGTAGATTAAAACGTGTTTTCCCGTGGGAATGAGATGTTTCCCCGTGGAAAAAGTAGCCTATATCACTCTCCAGCCCTTCAACTATGTCCCATACAAAAAATAACGGCATCCGTCGCTCAGTTTCGACGTCAAAGAAGGACAAACAAACAAACAAACGCACTTTCACACTCATAATATTAGTCTGGTCTGGTCCTGTGCCATCCGTATCCAACGCGTTCCAGCAACCTTAACTAGGTAATCGCTTCTTGTTGGAGGCCTACCTACACTGCTTCTGGTCCGTGGACGCCACTCGAAACCTTTCGGCCTCATCGGCCATCAGTTCTACGAGCGTTGTGCCCTGCCCACTGCCGCTTTAGCCTGGCGATTCTTAGAGCTATGTTAGTGACTTACTTTTTTTATGTTAGAGAGGCCAGACAAACGAACTAGTGGGTCACCTGATGTTAAATGATCACCATTGTCCATAGACACCCGCAGCGCTTGACGCGATGCCAGTGCGTTGTCGGCCCTAAAAGGGAGAGGAAAAAGGAGAGGGAATAGAGGAGGGGGAGAGGTATTGGGCCCCCGGCGCTCTCACTGAGCGTACGAATCGCAGCAGGAGTACTGCTGCTTTTTTTTTTTTTTTGAAAGAGTCGCCAGAGGGGCCAAAGACGCGAAGTCTTTGCTGTTTTTTACTTTAAGGATTGGAAGGGTGACTTGTGCTCGGGAAAAATCCCTTCGGACGAACTGGGAATGGAGGGCCCAGACAGTGTCCTACTTGCACGGACTAAAAAACCCGGTCACAAGTCCCCTTCTCAATAGAGATAACCAATAGGTTATCAAGACAATAACGTATGCTTTAAATTTTGAGGAGGGGAGGGGTAGGGAGGGGGCTTAATCTACCCACGGAGTACTGCTGCTTCACGCCGGTGTTCTGTGAGACGATGGTACTGGCCCGGACGAGCCGGCCCATTCGTGATGCAGCGGCTGGCTACAACATGGCTCTACCACTACTAAACTACTTACCTACTTAGTTTGTTTTAGTTAATATAAATTCGTCAATTCGTCATAATTTCTTTGTGGTGGCAACATTTAACATTAAACACCGGTATAACTTGGTCAGGTAAGTTAGTGGCACTACAAAAAGTCTATAAATTAATAGACAGTAACAGCAAACAATTAAAATTTCAATTTTGTGAAGCTCAAACGCCAATCAGTGTTGCCAAGCGCCGGGGGGCGCGTCAGTCCGGTAATTGTTTCTGTCGGCTGGCAGCACCGGCCAAATTGATTTTGACAGGTTGCTTTTTTAATTTTGCGGTCGAAGGTTCGTCGTAACAATGCCATTGGTAAAGGGTTATAGTTTATTACAGGTTACAAATGAACGACTATTTTGTAAAGTAATTATTGATGACTAGGTTGTTGCCCACGGCTCCATCTGCGAAAAAATCGGTAATCCTTATCGCTATCCCGCGGGAATGGTGTAATTTTTTTTATTTTTTATGTTAGGGAGGCCAGACAAACGAACAAGTGGGTCACCTGATGTTCAATGATCACCACTGTCCATAGACACCCGCAGCGCTTTACGCGATGCCAGTGCGTTGTCAACCCAAAGGAAAAAGGAGAGGGAATATTATAGGGGAGGGGGAGAGGTATTGGGCCCCCGGCGCTCTCACTGACCGTACGAAACGCAGCAGGAGTACTGCTGCTTCACGCCGATGTTCTGTGAGAGGGTGGTACTGCCCCGAACGAGCCGGCCCATTCGAGATGCAGCTGCTAGCTACAACATGGCTCCACCACTACAAAAAAAAATAATTCCGGGATAAAAATTATTCTATATATTAATTCACATTATAAAGTATTGCTGTGCAAAATTTCATCCGAATCCGAAGCCATTTAAGCGTGAAAGGGTAACAAAAATCCATATATACGAACTTTCGCGTTTATAATATCAATAAGAAGCTGGAAATAGCCGTGGTGGCCTGGTGGTTTGACCTATGGCCTCTCAAGCAGAGGGTCGTGGGTTCAAATCCCGGCTCGCACCTCTGAGTTTTTCGGAATTTATGTGCGAAATTACATTTGTAATTTACCATGAGCTTTACGGTGAAGGAAAACATCGTGAGGAAACCTTTACACACCTGAGAAGAAATTTAATTGTGTAAATATAGGTTGTAAATATAGGCTGGGATGATTAGAAAAATGACTTCAGCTCCATATCAATTCTGCGCACTACTACATACAAGCAAGTACAAGTCATTTTCTTAAGTTTATCACCTATAACATTGCTTTATCGCAGCACGCGAATGTCAAAACGACAGGGTCATTCTAAAATTTTGCGCAGGTAAACTTGTCCCACCCTAAAAAAAGTTGTTTCCGGTTACACTGTCTATTTTCTGCGGTTATTTAAGTGAAATGATTGATGATTGCAATCAGCAATATATCACAGATAATTATTGACTATCGGAATCAAAAAAAGATGCTTAGTATTTCTGTAATATATGTAATAATGCGTGGTAACAGAGTGGTAGCTCCATACAAATAGTAACAGAGTGTTCTGCCTAAAATTTTAGAATGACCCGACAATATCCTTTATAAGCACAAGGAAAACTAAAACAAAACATGTGTACAAAAGTACACGATTCTCCCGATGCATCAAGTGTTCGCAAATTGCTCTGAAACGGGATACGTGTGGTGGGGCGGGGGGGGGGGGGGGGGGGGTATAGTACCTAAGTGTTTAATGTCCGTTCGGTAAAATAGAGTAGCCCTTTGTATGTATGTAAACCCTTTACCTCTACTGTAAGAAACCTACCAAGTGCGAGACGGACTCGCGCACGAAGGTTTCCGTACCATTATCTATAAAAACGGCAAGAAAATCACGTTTGTTGTATGGGAGCTTCCTTATGTAAATATTTATTTTATTCTGGTTTTTAGTATTTGTTGTTATAGCGGCAACTGAAATACATTATCTGTGAAAATTTCAACTGTCTAGCTATCACGGTTCGTGAGATACAGCCTGGTGACAGACGGACGGACAGCGAAGTCACAGTAATAGGGTCCCGTTTTTACCCTTTGGGTACGGAACCCTAATAAAGAAAGAAACACAATTCACTAATAGTTAGTTTGTTTACAAGTGTAATGTGTAGTCGACCAAGTAAGTGCTTTACCATTTTTTGTGACAGTTCCTACATCAGAATAAAAACAATAAGGCCGATTGTCACATTGACTTGTGAGTGAAAATAGCCTTTGATGTCTTAAGTCATACAACTGACATTGAACTTTAGGGTGGTAAAGGAGTTTCTTGGTCGACTATACTAATGGCTCACTATTTGTCACTAACGTAATCCTCGCTCTTTGACCCTTCTTTATTCTTTTTCTTTTTTGTTTATATTGTTTCTTTAATTTCCTTTTTAAATCCTTTTCTCACATGCGGCCTTTTGTCATTTTTTTCCATTGATATTTTGTATTAAGTATATGTAGTGTATAAGTATTATATTGAATGTATTTGTTTATTTATATAATTTATATTATATTTGTATTGTTTTTATTGTTTGTTGTCTATCAAGTAATACTGCGTTTCTCTTGTCTGTTATTTCTGCCACCTACATTCGTCTGTTGATATTTATTAGTTTCTGAGTAATTGGTTGTCTGGAAGAGATCGCTTTTTAGCGATAAGACCGCCTATTGTCTACCTGAATTTTTTTATTTTTATTTTTGTAATGTCACTGTACTGTTTTTAGTGATCAATAAAGAATATTTGTATTGTTTTGTATTGTATACAAATCCCAGTCTTATCTTCGGGAAACTATCGATGTTTAGAATTTTTTTTCCGAAGGATTAGAATCCCGAAAATTTAATTTGTCCGAAAGCATTTTATTCTGAAACTGTAAATATTTCAGGATTTATTTCAGGACCATCGTGTAGAACCTTTTAGGTTAGGTTACGGTTGTTTTATAACAATCCTGAAATATTTACAGTTTCATAAAAAAATGCATTCGGATAAATGAAGCATTCGGGATTTTAAATATACGGAAAAAAATTTTTCGAGAATATGATAGGATTGATAGGTAACCCTAATCTTCTTCTAATTGTATAAAAATCTTTGTCACGTGTTTGTTATCCAACTCCTCCGAAACGGCTTGACCGATTTTTATGAAACCTTTTTGGTAGGTCTGAGAGTGCACCGTCAGCACCTTAGGCTGGTTCTTAAAATGGACTTACAGTTTCAGGAAAAGTTCCGTGGTTTCCGAGAAAATCTAACTATTCTTTATTATTATTAAAAAAAAAATCATGAAGACAAACTTTATACAAAATTTCAGCTTTCTTGAACCAGGGACGTTTCATTCCGCAGTTTAGGTATGTTCGACCGGCGCGCCTCCGGGCAGGCGTATGGCAGTAGGTTGTCGCTCGGCATTCGGTTCGCATGCTAGCTGCGTTGCGCGTAATTAAGCATCTCTTTTTCTGTGATTTTTGCAACAAACAATGACTTTGAAACGATCTTATAAACCGTATAAAAGATACTGTTGCGTTTAAAGATAGTTTACTGACACTCAGATGACTTCTACAGGAAGTAAAAGACACGTGTCAAACGAAAGTCAAAGTAACTAAATTAATACACACTGTTATCTTTCTTGATTTATAACCTACTTAAATATCGGCGAGTGGGAACCCTGTGCTCTTGGTTTCGGGTCAGCGGTGCCCAACGGAATATGAACGCTCGTATCACACGATAAGTTTAAATTTCGCGTGCAAGCAGTTAACGGTCGTAAGAGTAGGCAAATTTTTATACCTAAAGTTGACTTTTGTTCGAGAGTGATCCTTCTGTACGCTAGTACTATTAATGAACTAAAACAATTACTTTGCTCACCCGCGACCTTACAATAGTTACGTTTATGCAAGAAATGTGCGTTCATGCAGTTCCTCCACCTCCACACTGTACGAACACACACAAATCACATAAACCCAACCATCACCACCACCAAGCTACACTGACGCGTTTCGAACTCAACCAGAGCTCATCTTCAGAGTTACCACAACCGTATGCTATGCTACCAAACGTTAAACTTTTGTTAAGTTTAACGTTTGGTAGCATAGCATCGCGTCGCGGGTGAGCAAAGTAATTGTTTTAGTTCATTAATATGGACCTCCGCAAAGTAACGCCTGATTCAATAAATTAAACTAGTACTATTAGTTATTCTGTGCTAGAACTAGGTTTCATAATAATGTGTAGCTAACTCGATTACGTTGTTCAGTTTGTCTGAACATTTTCAAGATGCTTTGAATGCTTAAATGAAGCAGAATTATCTCGATAGTTATTCAAATTGACATTAACATCACACAGTTGATTAGGTACAGCTCAAGCGATAGACAAGTCATTTCCATTTAAACACATCAATTAATTTAAACCATGCAAGCGTCATTTCAACAGGTTGTTATACACATAATGGCATATGTACGCGTGTTTTGACGCCACTCGGTGAATTTATAGTTGGCTTGTTCCCCGCGTTGCAATGTTAAAAGGGAAATTGGTTAATATGCGTGTTTACCTGAATACATTTGATAGAGCATGTACTGAGCTTAGTAAACTTTCTTTCGATAGTTTTCGGCAACAATATGGATGGGTGGACACAACCTGGCTAAGGCTTGATTTCATCCTACGCTGACGTCGGTCGCTGACGTCGGTCGAGTGTACCGTCGGTCGCGTATGAGCCATCAGCGTCGCTGTGCGGTGGCCCATAGAGTATTGTGTATATTCGTACGCGCGACCAACGTCAGCGACCGATGTCAGCGTAGGAGGAAATCAAGTCTAAGGTTGCGGGAACCGATCTGTTTGTTTTCGGCGTGTTATTGTCAAGTATCAAATAATATTAAAAAAAAATCGTGAACAGAAATAGTTAAGGTCCTACCGGGCATTTGGCGCATTTTTACACGCTTTATATTAGCTTCACCTGTATGTTTGTTTGTATGTATGTTTGTTTGTAACCGACTCCTTAGGGCGCGATTTTGACCCACTTCCCGGTTTCCGATTGAGCTGAAATTTTGCACATATGTGTAAATTGGATGACAATGCAATATTATTGTAACATGGAGCTGATCTGATGATGGAGCTGGATGGTGGCCATAGGAACTATGTAATAAAACAACACAATCCCGTCGAGTTTGGGCTCGTTTGATTCGTCTTGACGAGCACTTTGATCCCAGATGGTAACCAGGGTCTGATGATGGAGCTGGAAGATGGCCAAAGGCACTCCACAATAAAACGACACAACCCCATCGAGTTTGGGCTCGTTTGATTCGTCTTGACGAGCACTTTGATCCCATATGGTAACCAGGGTCTGATGATGGAGCTGGAAGATGGCCAAAGGCACTCCACAATAAAACGAAACAACCCCATCGAGTTTGGGCTCGTTTGATTCGTTTTGACGAGTACTTTGGTCCTAGATGGTAACAAGAGTCTGATGATGAAGCTGGAAGGGGGGTAGGTGGCGGGTTGGGGGGGGAATGGGGTATGGGGTAAGGGGGTCGGGGGTGTAGAGGGTTGGGGGTTAGGGTGTGGCGGTTGGGGTTAGGGGATGGGGGGGGGGGGGTTTACGGGAAATATGGTGGGGGTGTTGGGGGCTTCGGGGGTAAGTGATTTTGGGGGGTTGTGGGAAATGGGGAGGGGGTAAGAGGCCTAGATGGTAACAAGGGTTTGATGATGGAACTGGAAGGGGGGCGGTAGGTGGCGGGGTGGGGGGGGAGCGGGGGTTTCCGGGGGGGTATGGGGGTTCGGTGTTAGGGGGGTTGGGTTTAGGTGGTTCGGGGGTTTGTAAAATGAGGAGGGGGTAAGGGGGGTTTAGAGGATTGGGGGTAAGGGTGTAGGGTTTGGGGGGGTTCGGGGAAATGGGGTGGGGTATGTTGGGGGGTTGGGTTTAGGGGGTTTTGGGGTTGCAGGTGAGGGGGTAAAGTTAGAAAGAAAAAAAATGCAACTAAAAAATAGAAAATAAATAATAGTTTAAAAAAACTAAAAAACACGCTTTAAAAAATAAAAAGTAAATTTTAATAAATTTCAATTCACTATTCTTATAGTGCAGTAAAAAATCTTAATAAGCAATTATTATATTGTTATATCCAGATCAAAATTTGTAAACAATTCTAAATATTGATAAAATAAATAATAATAGTTTAAAATATTTTATTGTAAAAAAAGCGTGGGGTGCTTTTTAAGATGTTATCAAAATGATAATCCTTGACAATTGACACCATGCACCCCACGCTTTTTTTACAATAAAATATTTTAAACTATTATTATTTATTTTATCAATATTTAGAATTGTTTACAAATTTTGATCTGGATATAACAATATAATAATTGCTTATTAAGATTTTTTACTGCACTATAAGAATAGTGAATTGAAATTTATTAAAATTTATTTTTTATTTTTTAAAGCGTGTTTTTTAGTTTTTTTAAACTATTTTTGCTTTCATTTAATCTCTTGCTTGTATCATTACTAGCAAAGCTTTAGTTCTAAAATTCATGTGTAGGATATTTGAGGATTCACTCTGTCTAGTGACCAGTGTTTTTCGAGACACGATTAGGTACTTGTAGTTTGCTCGATAGGAAAAAAATCCAAAGTCGTCTCTAAAAAATAAAATAAATAAATCCTTAGTACGGTGTAAATACTGCACGGCAGGTCATGACTTTTTGAATGCTAATAAAACAAGATGCTTTCTAGAGCCTAGTGTTGCTACCTTTTTTAAAATATGTATTTGTTCTAGTAATACGATGGAAATACCTGAACACACTCGCGGTCCGACCTACAGTCCGACAAGCTCGTGCGCGACCCTCCGCGGAACTCTGTCGCAGTCAGCGTTTGCCGCACTTATTAAAATTACTACTT
Source organism: Archips crataeganus (assembly GCA_947859365.1). Taxonomy (NCBI): domain Eukaryota; kingdom Metazoa; phylum Arthropoda; class Insecta; order Lepidoptera; family Tortricidae; genus Archips; species Archips crataeganus. The sequence continues at coordinate 8,702,860 of OX402072.1, read as the reverse complement.
ATTATTAGCAGAGGCTCCCTGCGACAGGGTTGCGCCGCGCACGAGCTTGTCAAGGTATACCTATCTTGAGCCGCTATGCTTCCCCGTTGTCTGTATAGTTAGTTACGTTAGTTCTCCTTCGGCCATCAGACGGGGAACTCGTGTCGCTTGCGTTTACGCACGGCTTTGATTCTAGCCGCTCTTACGCATACGTACACGAGTGCATGGAATACCTAAAATCGATTAGCGCAAAAAGCTCGGTAGGACCTTAACCTTTAAGGTTGCGGGAACGCATTGGATGTGGATAGCGCAGGACCGGTCTGTTTGGCGAGCCTTGGGGGAGGCCCATGTCCAGTAGGATGTCTTACGGCTTCAATAATGATGATGAATTTTCGGCATGTTATTGTCAATTATCAAATAAAATAAATAAAATAAATATTACATAAATATTTGGGAGACAATCTTACACAAATCGACCTAGTCCCAAACTAAGCAAAGCTTGTACTATGGGTACTAGACGACGATAAACATACTTATATAGATAAATAAATACTTAAATACATAGAAAACATCCAAAACTCAGGAACAAATATTCGTGCTCATCACACAAATAAATGCCCTTACCGGGATTCGAACCCAGTGCCACTTGCTTCGTAGGCAGGGTCACTACCAACTAGGCTAAGGCGGTCGTCAAATATAACAGTATATAATATTTAAAGAGAATCATGAACAGAAATAGCTAAGCTAAGAGTTCATCAATTTAAGTGCGAGCCCGGACTCGAACCCACAGCCCTTTGCTTGAGAGGCCATAGGTCAAACCACTAAGCTACAACGACTTTTTTTTATGGGGACAGTGCCTGTGTACTTTTGCTCGTGATCCTTTTGTTTGTTGACCAACAAACATCCTATATGATCCTAACATCTACGCATACTTTAGGAGGATGAAATTATGAAATACGAAAGGGATAAAATGGCACCCCTTTAATCAAGAAACTTCTCATATTCTACATCACTAAATGTAAAGCCAAAATTAATTTCACTAATGAATAAACGTTCTCAAGGAGTTCTATGTGCCGTAACACTTAATTGAGCCGTCAAAAAAACTAAAACCAGCCCCGAACAATAACTAAAAGTAATTTGTAAACATTAACTCAAAAATCAACTGTAGCGTAAACATAAAAGCATTATTTATGGTCCTGAACGTACAAAGAAACTCAAAATATCATTAATAAAACTCATTTTGTCATCACAACGTCTATAAATTACGCGACAATGCGATTCGCGCGTTTTCAAACGTCAAATTAGTCAGCCATCTTGTTCAATTGACAATTGTGTCTTTTGGATGCGTTCAAGCGTTGATTTTTTACTTTTTTAATTTGTAGGGGTGAGCAATGTTTATAGTTTTTTTTTGGAATGCGTGTGGCCTTGGGATTACGTTTTTTTTTAATCTCGCGAGAATGTTGCCTTCTTCGAGACATGCACGTGGAGGCGTGGGAAACTCATAGAATTACAACATTTGATTTAAATACGTAACAGAACCATAAAAAACCGGCCAAGAGCGTGTCGGACACGCCCAAGGTAGGGTTCCGTAGCCATTACGAACAAATCAAGTAATATTTTTCTAAGGATTTCGTATGTGTACGGAATCATCCAAGTGTAGGTATGTTTTATACCTTTAGGCTACTATTTACTCTTAAACTACAAATAATTTCCAAGCAATCTTAGCCGCTATAATTTTCCTAGTAAATTTGATATATTTACTACCATTCCGAATTTTTTCAAATTTTTCCACCTAACAGTTTAGATTTTAGAGGGGGGGGACGGCCGATTTTAATGAAAATTTTAACTTTAAAGTTGAATATTTCGCAAACAGATCACTGAATAGAAAAATCATGTTTGCAACCCCACAATGGTTTTAAAAGACCTATCCAACGATACCCCACACAATAGGGTTAGTCGAGAAAAAAAAATCACCTCCCCTTTACGTCTATGGGTACCCTAAAAAAAATTTTTTTATTTTTTTTTATTTTACCACTTTGTTGGCGTGACTGATATGTATATTCATGCCAAATTACAGCTTTCTAGTACTAACGATCTCTGAGCTTAGCCGCGGACAGACAGACGGACAGACAGACGGACAGACATGGCGAAACTATAAGGGTTCCTAGTTGACTACGGAACCCTAAAAAGGGCTATCAGAGCGATTTAAATTCGCGACACGCCAACCTTTTAAAAAGATCTTTTTAGGGTTCCGCACCCAAAGGGTAAACACCTTATTACTGAGATTTCTCTGTCCGTCCGTCCGTCCGTCCGTCTGTCCATATGTGCGTCTGTCACCAGGCTGTATCTCATGACAAGAACCGTGACAGCTAGACAGTTGAAATTTTCACAGATGATGTATTTCGGTTACCGTTACCGCAAAATAAAGTAAATATTTAAGGGGCTCCCATACAACAAACGTGATTTTTTTACTCGTTTCTGCTCGATATTGATAACGGCAACAGGTAGACGCTTGAAATATTCACAGAATATTTAGTTATATATTCAATTTAAAAATAAATAATTAAATTAAAATAAAACAAATATTTAAGGGGTGCTCCCATACAACAAAAGTATTTTTTTGCCGTTATTATAGATAATGGTACGGAACCATTCGTGCGCGAGTCCGACTCGCACTTGGCCGGTTTTTGTGTCCGTTTCGTAACGAGCCATAGAAACTACCTGTACCTATGAACAAAACTGACTTAAACATATGGACACTTTTTTCTTTATAAAAATTAATAAGTAGATCTTGTAGTGATTCTAAGTAAGAAGACACCAATATTTCCTCATTTAAAAACAGTTTTCTACCCCATTTAAAGTCAAAATGCCGTTATTTCTGCCAGACTGGCAGGAAGTGTAGTCTCATTCAAGATTTTAATTTTTACCGATTGCCTCTTGACCGGTTTTTACGCAGATTTTAAATCAGGGAATGTATCTTCGATCTGGGATAATGAAGTCATCCCCCTATTACATTGTTTACACAATAAATAGGTACAAATCTTGCCCCTCCAGCAAAACATGTTCACCCTATAAAATTCACTAACGTCCAACACTCTGCAAACATGTTTGCGAAACACTCGCGGCCGTATCGGGTATCGTATTGATGCGTATCTAGACCGCTGTTATGGTATGGCAAATGTATCTCGTTAAAACAAAGTCTTCGTTTTTTTAGCATTACAAAAAAAAACATTTTTAAAGCAAGCTTTTCAGCTGACTGTACTTTTTGTTGACTTTACTTGCATTGTCATCCTACCTACATAAGTATACCAAATTTCAGGCGAATCCAACCACTGGAAGTGGGTCAAATTCGACTTCTAAGATTTGACCCAAGAATAATAATAAATAAACCAAACGGGGTGAGCTAAATAAAAGCTTGTAAAAAAAAGTAAGCGATCTTGATGTGTATTTTTATTGAAAAACACATTTGAAAAATAAATCACGGCAAATATCGACGGTGAAGTACCTACCATGAACTCCTAAGTATTAACCTAATTTTACAATAGACGAAAAAAACATTTTTATATTTAATTTTTTGTTGATTTGTATATTAATACTTAGTGGATATTGGCATTTGTTATATGCGGTTAAAAGAGTAGCAAATCAGTGTTGTCAATAATGATGCCAAATTAAATTTAAAGCGCATTACATAAAAATCTAAAAATCATCAAAATGTTAGTTAGGAGTTCATGGTACCACGCCGTCGATATGTCACAATTAACAAGGAAATTATGGTCATTTATATTATTTTGGTTTCATAAGTAATAGTTACTATTTTTTTAAAAGCGTTTTTCAATAAAAAGACCTATCAAGATTGTTTACCTTATTTTTAATGCTAAAAAAACGAAGTTTAGAAACCGGCCAAGAGCGTGTTGGGTCATGTTCGATGGCTAATGTTCATGTGCTGGTTACACTTAGCCTAAATTCATTTTATTAATTTTAATGTGAAATATTTGGTATTTTCTTACTCAGAATCAAAACGCTATTGATTTTGAACCGTTTAAAGTGAAAATGCCCAAGTACTCGGTGAAAATTCAAGACACAGAGCTTGTGACAGACGGACGGACAGAAGGACAGCGGAGTCTCAGTAATAGGGTCCCTTTTGGGTACGGAACACTCATCATCATCATCCCAGCCAGCCTATATACGTCCCACTGCAGGGCACAGGCCTCCTCTCAGAACTGCAGCGCTCAGTGCGGAATAGGAACTTCACACACACCATCGAACCACCACCATTAAAAACACTAAAAAATTTAAAATGCACGAATAAGTGTATTTTAATTTTAACTTTGATTGTAATTTAAACTTTGATTAAATTTTATTGTTAATTTTTTGAATTTTTAATTTATTTTTGACTTTAATTTTTTTTTAATTAATTAAAAATTAAAATCATATTTTATTATGCTCTTACTTACATAGGTATTAAGAATGTAACTAACACATTGTATATGGGACTCCTAGTCCTGAAATAAATGATTTTTATATTATTTATTACATTATATTCAACGCGAACGTAGCTATTTCGCTTAACTCGGCATCACTACTTCGCGGAGGAGCAAAATAAGTAAGTATTCCATTTATTTTGACATAGAACTCCGCAAAGTAACGCCTGAATCTATTCAGATCAAGGTTAACATTATAATAATAACAAGTTAAGTATGAAGTATCTGTATGTATTTATTCTTTTATTTTGCTGAGGACCTGGGCTCGATTCCCAGCATTGGTCTTTTTTCTGGGGTTTTTTCTGTGCATTTATATTTCAGTTTGTATTTAGTTTGAAAACTATAATAATATCTATTGCTAATAAACCATTCAGTCCATTCAGTCTTTCGAAGATGATCCTCCATCTCCCTCTTGGCTCTCACTCGCAGATCATATGACGCGCTCGTCACGTGACCGACGCGCGCCATTCGTTAATTTATAACTTTGTTTTCATGCGTTTACACTCTTTTTATAGGTTTAGTTTGGATTAGTTCTGGTTTATTTGGTGTTGACTTTTCAGCGTAAGGATCTACTGGGATCCATAAATATTTGCCATACTGATCATTCGCCAAAAGTCTTTTTTCACTGAATACTTATTAATTGTTCTGGATTTGTAAGGGCTAGTTTAGCTCCCTAAACTTTCTTGTTGTTGTTGAAGTTCGTGGAGTGCAGAGAAAGAAGCCGTAGTCAATGTATAGTTTAATCAAAGTTATAAGTTAAGTTTAGTTAGGCAATACTATCTCTTCAGATGTATTTCGTACGATAGTTAGTTACGCACTCTCATGTTTACCTTAAATGATTGTATTATATTGACTGCTGTGACGCGGTCAAATGTAGGTAGGTAGTAGGTCTGACGGTCTTTCCCCCACTATATATATACGAGGGGCGTTCAATATAAAGTGAGAATGAGACGCAAACTCTTTTAATATTACGAAATTAAATACTGGCCGGTAAAGCTAATCTATCTAGCTGATTGCTATGAAAAAAAAAACTAGCTGTCTTTTGTTTAAAAAAATAAACGGTAATTTCTTTGCAATGCTATTGAGTACGTTAGCGAAAATGGCGAAAATTAAACTGCGCGCCGTTATCAAATACTTGTATTTGAAAAATTTTTCTGCGGACCAAGTCAATTTGGATTTGCGGGACACTTTAGGGTCTAATGCTCCTCCGTATTCGACAGTCGCACGTTGGTGCGCCGAATTTAGACGTGGAAGAACATCGACAATGGACGACCCCCGCTCCGGACGCCCTACTACAGCAGTAACTGAAGAAATTGTGAAAAAAGTCGAAAACTCAGTTTTGGCGGATCGTCGTGTCACAGTTCGTTTTATTGCTGAAAATGTAAAGATTTCAACGGGGAGCGTGCATAATATTTTACATGAACGCTTGGGTATGAAAAAGGTATCTGCGCGTTGGGTACCAAGAATGCTTACTGACACGCAAAAACAAACTAGAGTAGAGATTTGTCAAGAAGCTTTGAACCTGATGCAGCAAGACCGGGAACTTTTTTTGGCGCGATTTATAACAATGGACGAAACATGGCTCCATCATTACGACCCTGAAACGAAACTGCAGTCTATGACATGGAAAAGGCCATCATCTCCAACTCCGAAGAAATTCAAGGTGAGCCCATCTGCCGGTAAGGTCATGGGCTCTGTTTTTTGGGATGGTAAAGGGGTATTAATGATTGAGTATCTCGAGCATGGAGCCACTATTACGGGCACTTTATATGCCAAACAAATAGCAACATTGCGCAATGAGATCCGCGAAAAACGGCGAGGTAAACTATCGAAAGTTGTGCTGTTCCACCAGGACAATGCCCCGGCACACAAGTCCGCCGTTGCAATGGCTGCAATTCGTGATGCTGGGTTCGATATACTTAAGCATCCTCCGTATTCACCAGATCTCGCTCCCAGTGATTTCTACCTATTTCCGAGATTGAAACAATACCTGAGAGGCCAGAAATTTGAAGACGACGACGCGGTAGTCGCTGTAGTACAAGATTTTTTAAGTACTCAAGATGAGACCTTTTTTAAAAATGGAATTTTAAGTTTAGAAAAAAGATATACTAAGTGTATTATGCTAAAAGGTGACTATGTCGAAAAATAAAATGTCATTTAGTAAAAGTTGTTTATAACATACTCATTCTCACTTTTTATTGAACGCCCCTAGTATGCAGCTGATTATCAATATCACATTTCTGTATATGTCTAAAATCATGTAAAAAAATTTCAATTGGTATAAAATAATTTTATTTCCTAATTTTTTTTGCAAGTTCGCACGCTCAGCTGACGCATAATCCCCCCTCTGCCGTGCAGCTAACTATTTTTTTTTTAATTCTAATCAATGTCAATTACACATGAAAAAAATTTCATGTGGTATAAAATATTTTTCGAATTTTTTTTTTAACGTATTCCGCAGCTTCCCACTCTCGCATCCACCGCAACTGGACCAGCTGACGATTGATTTCGTCATGAGCCACATGCATTCTCTTTTCTATATTAACATCAGCAGGCATAAAATGACTTGTTTAAAAAGCCGCTGCCTATAAATTGTGAAGAATTCTAACCACACAGAATAAAGTCCGACTTGGAGCGGTCACGCAATTTACACCAATGTCAAAAGAAGGTCATTGCTTATTTGTTATGTGATAAATTCATTACATAATATTAAAAATAAATAACTACAGAAAACGAGTTAAAAAGCATTTATCTCGAAATGGTTTTCGTAGTCAGATTCTATTGAAATGGAGTTCTTTGATTTTATGTTATGTGTTTTATGCACACTGTTAGAGGGAGATAGCTTTGTTTTTGAATTAGTGCGATTAGCGGAGACAGATGCGTAGGACAGTTCTGGCGGCAAGACGGGGGCGATGCAATATGTTTAACTGAGGGGGCCAACGGATTACAGCATACAAGGTCGACGGCAAATTAATAAGTAAATAACTTGGGACAATTTGCGCCAATTGGGATTTTCTTAAAAAAACCGGCCAAGTGCGAGTCGGACTCGCGCACCGAGGGTTCCGTACAAATTTATATGTATCTATGAACATCTAGTCTTAGCAGACCCCTGCTCCTAAGCAAAATGTGCGCAATGTGGGATCATTGTAGATTGGTTACTGATATAGACAGACAGACAAAAAAAAAAATGCTTATCGCAATTTTTCCTTTATCTGTGCTATAAGACCTTGCTTTGTACCAAATTTCAAGATTCTGAGTTCACGGGAAGTACCCTGTAGGTTTTGATTCCCTTGCGAGTGTCGAAAATTTGCGTTGGTTACTGATATAGACAGACAGACAAAAAAAATTATGCTTTTTCGCAATTTTTCCTTTATCTGTGTTATAAGGCCTTGCTTCGTACCAAATTTCAAGATTCTGAGTTCACGGGAAGTACCCTGTAGGTTTTGATTCCCTTGCGAGTTTCGAAAATATGCGGAAATTTGCGTCATAAACGGCTGTATCTTTTGATTGCGTTGGCTTAGAAGTTTGATTTTTTCACAGCTCCAAGGGACAGTAGACCTGAGTATTTGATATAAATTTCAGCTTGATACCTCCACGCGTTCCTGAGAAAAAGGGCCTTGACAGCCAGACGGACGGACGGACGGACGGACGGACGGACGGACAACAAAGTGATCCTATAAGGGTTACGTTTTTTCCTTTTGAGGTACGGAACCCTAAAAATACCAATGGTGTTTAGGGTTCCGTACCCAAAGGCTAAAAACGGGACCCTATTACTGAGACTTCGCTGTCCGTCCGTCTGTCCGTCTGTCACCAGGCTGTATCTCACGAACCGTAATAGCTAGACAGTTGAAATTTTCACAGATGATGTATTTCGGTTGCCGCTATAACAACAAATACTAAAAAACAGAATAAAATAAATATTTAGGGGGGCTCCCATACAACAAACGTGATTTTTTTGCTCGATATTGATAACAGCAACCGGTAGACGCTTGAAATATTCACAGAATATTTAGTTATTATATTCACTTTAAAAATAAATAATTTAATTAAAATAAAACATATTTAAAGGGGCTCCCTCCCATAAAACAAGCGTGATTTTTTTACCGATTTATAGATAATGGTACGGAACCCTTCGTGCGCGAGTTCGACTCGCACTTGGCCGGTTAACAAACTTGGAACGTCAATTTGTTAAACGGACATGTTACTACTACATACAACACGCAACTTACTTTAGTTTTTCACTTAATTTATTAATAGTTCTGTAGTTTAACGACTTTCAACTGATTTTGATACGGGTCCGACAAGACCTATAATAAACAGCGTCAAAATCCCCCTCACCATTGCAATCTTGAGCGCAGCAAAGCGCTTGTAATGACATTCGTTTGGACCGAGTGCGTTTGACGTTAGTTTTGGCGGGAGTGTGCCGCGCACGTGGCGCCATCTGGTTACCATCGATTTGCTTAATCTGTGATACTTGATCAGAGTTGTTGTGATTTTGAAACGTGTGTTTACGTGTAAAGAGTTTTTAAAAGCTTTTATTTTATTTGCAGTATTTTTACTCTCACTCTCTGACATAAAAAAAAAGTTGATGCCACGTTCCCGTCCGTCCGTGATTCCGTTGCGTATGTACGTTCAGATAAATTTTCTATGAAACAATATTTGAAAAATTCCTCGTCCCGTTCCGTCCGAGTAAAATCACGTTATATGAGAGAGAGAGAGAGAGAGAGAGAGAGAGATGTTTATTTACACATATTCGATACACAGGAAATACAGTTGACAGGAAAAGATACAAAAAAAATCATCGAATACTTAGTATAAATTGGGCCCCACTCAGCATAATGTTGCGGCAACCACAACGCTGTTTTTCAGTGGGACCCATTTAAAAACTACTTAAGCACAATAAAAACAAACAACACATTGTGATGACACGAACGCCAGCGGAAATTGTAGTTCGCAACAAAACCTAGATAGGTACAAACCGGAAGTATGTATGGCAACACTTGATCAGTTTAATCGTATCTGAACCATTAAACCGCAACAAATTACGCCAAGGATTATTCTGGCTACTGTAGTGAATTATCAGAAATTTTCATTAATTTTGATATTGTGACTCAACCTTCGATAAAACAAACTTAAAAAAACAACAAAACATTCTAATGACTTAAGGTTAGGCGAGGCGGGAACGCAGCCCGGCCCTTTGTAAAGTCGTTCACAATAAATATGCAGCGAACTTTAGAATGTCAAATTGAGAAACCGTTTTTGTTAACGCAAGACGTATGACATCATTCACTTGACGTCCCAGCCTATACACGTCCCATTGCAGGGCACAGGCCTCCTCTCAGAATGAGAGGGCTCTTTCACTTCTAACCGATTAAATTAAATTTACAATATTTACTAACAACGTAAGTAGGCTTGCCATGGACCCCCAGCTTTCATTTCACAGAGGGAGACAGGTTAAGAAACCCTGGTATAGAGTAAAAAGTTGCTCTGGCGTGAAATACACCACCCAATACCCATAATATACTTCTAGTTGGTCTGGTGAGTATGTGTGCTGTGTTTGTGTAGGTATATTTACGAGTATACTATCGCCATGTATGGTTTACGTGATATTATCTACCGTATTTTAAAAGATTCCCCTTTGAAGTTCAGAAGCAATACGCAAACTACCCCCAAGGGCTGCATATGCCAGTAGCAGCCCTTTGATCGGCTTGCGAACGGTTAGATTGGTTTAGTCATTTTTAACCGATAGAGAATGGATCCAGTTGAAACATCATTTTCCTTGTATGGCAGAAGTAAATAGATTTTGTTGATAATTTCTTTTTAGGGTTCCGTACCTCAAAAGGAAAAACGGAACCCTTATAGGATCACTTTGTTGTCCGTCCGTCCGTCCGTCTGTCAAGACCCTTTTTCTCAGGAACGCGTGGAGGTATCAAGCTGAAATTTATACGAAATACTCAGGTCTACTGCCCTTTAGAGCTGTGAAAAAAACAAACTTTTAAGCCAACGCAATCAAAAGATACAGCCATTTATGCCGCAAATTTTCGACACTCGCAAGGGAATCAAAACCTACAGGGTACTTCCCGTGAACTCAGAATCTTGAAATTTGGTACGAAGCAAGGTCTTATTAATAATAATAATAATAATAATAAAGGCGTAGGGATGTGACGACCTCATCGCCCGCTGGTGTTGTCGTGTCACCAGTGCAGTCAGTCATCGCAGGGCGGCTTGTGGCGAGCTGTTGGTGCGTAGCGACACCACGAACCCGAGACCTCCAGGGGTACACATACACACATGCGCTTATACACACACTCACACACAGTTACACACCCACCCCGCCTCTAGTTTGCCTTTGTTGGTCGCCTAGAGTGGAGCGCAAGAGCTGAATGCTCGAAGGATGGATGTGTTTGGCCGTAAGTGGCGAGTTGGCATTTTGAAGTTTAAAGTCCAGGGACACCTCTCCATCCTTAGCCGTTCACACCAATGTTGCCGCCTCGTTGCCCCGAGCGGGCAATAGTTTGAGGGGCCCATTTAGTGAACGGCGAGTCACCGCCTACCAAAAGTTCAGTTTATGAGATATTGAAATGGTAGGTGTCCGTTATCTCACTCCATAGCCCGGTAATCCTGTCCACAACATCCCAACCCCATAGCCAATTCCATATCACTTCCTACCTGGCAATAGTTTGGCAACTGTGGGGGACTGTCCGCTAGCACATCCTCATGGTGTATTAGGGGATAGACCCCCATAGTTGCGCCCATCTCATTTATATTATATGGTACCAAAGGCCTCTTCATGTTGGCTTCGGCCCCATGTATGCCTTTCAAATGACCGGGTCCCCATGGGCCCGTGATCGGAAATCCGTACCAACATAATAATAACCTTGTAGCCAGAATTATTCACCAGCAACTTGTTCTGCTATACGGCCTTGTGGACTTTGAAGTGCCTTACTATAAGTATATACCTGCGCCAGTTCTCGAAAATGGTCGTGCCACGCTCTATTGGGATCGGTCTGTTATCACGGACAGGACTATTATAGCCAATAGGCCTGATATCGTGCTGACAGATCGATCGAAACGCCAGGCAGTGCTCGTCGACATCACCATCCCCCATGACGAGAACCTCGTGAAAGCTGAGAAGGACAAAGCCAGCAAGTACCTTGACCTAGCTCACGAGACAACCGCCATGTGGGATGATGATTCGACGATCATTGTCCCGATAGTCGTTTCTGCGAACGGGCTGATAGCGAAGAGTCTCGACCAACACCTCAAGAGACTCTCGCTAGATGGCTGGATCAAGGGTCAGATACAGAAGGCGGTACTCCTAGACACTGCGCGGATAGTCAGGAGGTTCCTCTCTCTGTCGCCCTAACCACCGATAGCTTAGGCCCCGCCTCGCGGCCGGTGGCACCCTAGGTTAGGTTTTTATAATGATTTTATGATTTGTATGTATAGTTTTATATTTTACTTTTTGTATAATTATTGTAAAAATCTAACCTAAGAGAAAAAAATATAAATAAAGAGAATAATAATAATGTTTATTATAGCACCAGGAGATTACAATCATTCATTATACTGTGGATCACAAACTAGGCTGTGCCTGTATCTTGGGACCCGGAGTTGATATATTGACTTGACAATAACAATGTTTACTGTTCCAATACGCAATAAACGAAATTCTTAATACATACTTAATATAAAACTAAACATTTAAAATTAAACAAGATTCAAATTAATTATACTAAACGAGACTTATCACGTAACCAATCCGTTCAATCTTATAGCACAGATAAAGGAAAAATTGCGAAAAGCATATTTTTTTTTGTCTGTCTGTCTATGTCAGTAACCAATCTACAATGATCCCACACTGCGCACATTTTGCTTAGGAGCAGGGGTCTGCTAAGACTGGAATTCATAGATACATATAAATTTGTATGGAACCCTCGGTGCGCGAGTCCGACTCGCACTTGGCCGGTTTTTTTACTTACATCAGGCCTCCTTCTCAGCAAAGGGGTAGGCAGAGTTAATTTATTTCCATTTGCTACGATCCTGACATACATCTTTCGCTTCCAAAACACTCATTAGTCTTTTTTTTATACGAGCTCGCTGGTTTCGGGTAAGTAATTTCTCAGACCATGCCATTGGTTGGTTTGGTATGGTATGCTGGTGGTGGTTCTATGGAAAGAACCCCTAGCTCCGCCCTCCCCCCTAGGTCCTTTTGATCTGAGGGTAATTTCGTATAAAGCCGCGTAAAGTCTTGTTACGTTGGCCTTGAACACTATCTTTGGCCATTGGGACTTAATCCTTAGTATTAAATGGCGCTGTTCAACGGTGCCCCAAAATCATAACAGCTACATTTTATTGAATTTTGATTTATTAAATTCACTTATTTCATTTGATATTAGTGATTTTGTCACTGAGCAGTGCTTTGGCATGCGACGGGGGTGGCACTGATCAGTGCTAAGTCATACGAAGGGTTAATTAATCCTTTACGGGTTTTACTATTGTTATCGTATTGTTGTATTAGTGTGGTCGGTGTCGTAACAAGGCTAAGGAAATAGTTAAAGCCTAAGGTAAGTACATTGTAGGCGATAGGCTTGCAACCTCTCACTAATAATATTACTGTACCACTTCTATCTAAGTTTTACCCTAAAATTGCTAAAACTAGCCTCGAAAAGTAGGTAAGAGCAAATCCAGCGTAATGTGTGTATGTATGTATGTTTGTACTATTGTTGTTAGTGCCTTTTTCACCATTTTAACGACGGCACGCTAAAAGCGTTTTAATCCGTCCTAAAAATAACCTAAAGACGCCTACACACTAGGTGACACAACGGCCGCTGCCCCTGACGTATTCACACCTTTATATTTATACCGTCACGCCCCCTGCCCGCTGCCGCGGCTTTTAAAAAAATATATTGTTTATTCTTTTATCCCTTTTGGTTGGCAGTACCGGGGCTGAATAGAAGAGGCGTTTTTTAGCTTTTTATCTCCATTTTGTTGGTCATTCCGTATTGTTTTGGCCTTTGATTTTGCTTAGCGTATTGTTATCAGGTTATTATTATTGCGATATGAACATAATGTGTGGAATTTGACCAAGGGTAGACGAATTCCATGCATCCTCCTAACAAACGCTATAGTTTGGATGTTCAGATGTTTGGGTCTTGGATGTTTGTTACACCGTCACGCATTGCGCAGGATATGGCTGATAGTATAAGGAGTCTCCTAATTAGACTGAAGACCCCAGGTAGACATAGTCGTCATCGTCAACAACTTCGAGCAAAGAGACTTCGATATTAACGGGAGTTGGCAGTGGCAAGTACAACATGGGCGTTTGCCATGACCTTTGTCTTGTCCATGTTCATTTTAAGACCCAACTCGCTCGGTGAGCCTTCCGAGTCCAGCGACCATTGCACTGAGGTCACAGTCATAAGCACTACGAAGTTCCTCAAAGTTAGACTTACCTAATTGGCAGAGATCGAATGTTCACGGCAAAATATAAGACTGTCGCTATCAAGCTAGTGTTAGAACCAATTTTTTATCGGTATCGATAGTTGTGCGATAGAATAAAAAACGGTCCACTAAATAAAAAACATATTTAATACAGAACTTTAGGTCAGGTTTGTATAAAATTATATAGAGACAGATGCAATTTCTTCTTCGAAGTCCGCGTCAGTAGGTACACACAGCAGCACATGACATTTTATTTGGTTTGTGATAGTGATAGGAGTAGATAATCATTAGGTAATTTCTCAACATTCTTAAGATAGAATTTAGCCACTTCTTTTGCATATTATAAATTAACTGTGCGAATGATTACAAAATAATGTAACTAAATATATTAGCATGACTTTTTTATATACTTATAACTAGCTGACCCCGCAAACGTTGTTTTGCCATACATCACCCAGGAGTATAAAGAATAGCCTACGACCTAATCTCAGGCCTACCAATTAAAGACAAAAAAGTTTCCTAACAATCGGTCAAGCCGTTTCGGAGGAGCTCGGTAACAAACACCGTGGCACGAGATTTTTATATATTAAAGATTATTATACTCGATAGCGATAAAAAATTGGTTCTAACACTAGCTTGATTGCGACAGTCTTATGTTTTGCCGTGTAAATTCCGATCTCTGCTAATTGGACTGTATGTCCCAGGTTGTCGTCAACAAATTCGAGCGAAGAGCTTCGAATACTAGGTAACAATTAAAGCGTCTATGGTACTGTTGAAAGGGCCTATTCTCCCCTACGCCTGTATTAAATCTCATGGTGTCACAAGAACGCGTTAAATGTATACGCTTCGGGACCCCAGATGTGTGATACAAATATATCGACAGTGTTATAATTGGGTTTCTTGGGTAAATATGGCCGTGGCCTAGTGGTTTGATTCTTGATCTATGGCTCTCAAGCAGAGGGTCGTGGGTTCGAACAAACACTTTTATTCTCTTAGCAGGATCGAAAAAGCTGTGATTCTAAGCAAAAATCACATAAAATTTCAAAAATTAAAAAAGTCAGAACATAATATACCTACAACAAAATAATACAATAAATTAAAAAAAAATATTGGTTTTTACCCCCAACGCAGTACATGCCCATTATGCGCCAAAGATCCCAAGAGCCGACTTTGCAACGGCTGAACCAATTTTGATGAAACATATTATCTAAGAACCATCGCAAAGTAACCAGCTTTCAAATAAAAAAAACCGCATTCAAATCGGTTCATCCACTTAAGAGCTATGATGCCACAGACAGACACACAAACACACACACATAGCGGTCAAACTTATAACACTCCTCTATTTTGTATCGGGGGTTAAAAATTGGCCCGTAAGTTAACGTCTCTTAAAGTATTGGCGTCTAATTTGTGAGCACCTTTTATAGGTGACTAGCTTATGCCCGCTGCTTCGCCCCGGCCGAAGTATTTTACAGGGTTATTTTTAATTCACTGACATCCTCTTAACCCTGAATTCCTATCACTCAAACAAATGTTTTTTGTTTTACGACTTTTTAAAATGAAGCACTTTTTTCCCATGATGTTGGGTTCAGCCACCAACTCCTGGATCTCTATGTTTTTACGGATCCTCCACGTACCGTCGTCTCTCTTGACAGGTCCCAGGATCTTACGCAAGACCTTCCTTTCCGCTCCAAGGAGTTGACATTCCTCTTTTTGTGTTAGTGTCCAGGCCTCACAACCATACATAAGGATAGGTCTTACGACAGTTTTATAAATCCTTAACTTTGTTTTCGGCGTAACAAAATCACACAGACTTCGCTGGTTCGGCTAGCTACTCCGAATGGGAGAGGATCGTGCTGCCAAGAGAGCGTACGTGGGACGACCGACTGGTCGCCGCCCGGTCGGGCGACCCAGGTACCCAGGTGCCGCTGGGGGGACAGTGTCCAGGCGGATCTGCGACGTCTTCAAGTCTGCCTGGCAAGAGGCTGCGCGCGATCGGGACAGATGGCGTGCTCTCGTTTCGGAGGCCAAGACCCTCTTTGGGTCCCTGAGCCAAATTAGTTAGTTAGTTACTTTTTTCCCATACAATTACACAGAGTACTTACCTATCGTAAAAATGAGAGGTAATCTCAAATTTTCAAAACGTTATCACACCAAAAATATTAAGTTATGACAAAAGCCGTAAAACAAAAAACATTTGTTTAAGTGGTAGGAGTTTAGGGTTAAAAGGATGCTGGTGAATTACAAATAACCCTGTATATCGTGTTTTCCCGTTGGAATGAGATAATTTCCCGTAGTAAAAAGTACCCTATGTCACTCTTTAGCCCTTCAACCATGTCCATATAAAAAAATCACGGCAATCCGTCGCTCAGTTTCGTCGTGAAAGAAGGACAAACAAACAAACACACTATGGATATTAAAACAAATTGCCTAATGAAATCTATATCTTTACCCGCGTGACGGCTTACTCAAGCAAACCCGCGTGTAAAAAGTTTTAAAAAGTCATCCCGTGAAATCCATACATTTCATACTAAATACAAACTGAAACATGGATGCAACACGGGTACCTACTTCATATAAAACTTGTTAAAGTTTGGCTTAGTAACGACATCTCTTGTCCGGGTGAGCGGATAGTTCCGAAGGAGTGTTGAAGTCTCTCGATGAGGGTATAAACATAGATGGCGCTGTATCACTGCTAGGTATATAATTAAGTGATTATCTAAAAGATTGCGATATGGATGTATGGGAAAAATTCGTGTCTAAACTCCTGACCAGTGGTGGTGTAGGGGAATGGCACGCGGCACGGAATGCTGAGGACCTGGGTTCGATTCCCAGCGCTGGTCTTGTTTCTGGGGTTTTCTTCCGTGCATCCATGTTTCAGTTTGTATTTAGTATGAAATATCCGCGTGTAAAAATTATACAGATAATAGTTTACAAACAGTTATATCGTAAACAAAACGAATGAAATCATTGTTTTTATTTACAGTTGATGTTGAATAGACAATTACACTGAGTGTTGCCACATCTCGGTGTTTCTGCTGCGATTTCAGGATTTTTAATACTGATAGATAAACGTTTATTCATAGAAGACAAATATTAAGAAACAATAACAATAATTAAAACTATAAACTAAATATCTAACTTAAAAACTACTAGACTGAGCCTAAAGAAGGCCCCCGTGGCATCGTACCCAAAAGACTGGCAGCATTCCCTCGTTGAATGGCGATGGCGATTCGTTGAGAGAATTAGCTGCCGGCCCTTTGGTCTCCAGTGGTGTCGACCAGACGCTTTTTACCCACGATGGAACGGAGCAGGTATATGCGTTTAGGGTGAGAGATGTTTGTGCGTTTGTGCAAAGTAATGTTCCCACCTATCTTCTAAACTAATGATCCGATTTTGATGCGGTTTTCAATAACGGGTTTGTGTTTGATGAGTTCATGTTCTTAGACAGGTGTCATGGCTGTAATGTAGTTCTTTAATTAAGTTGCGTGCGCCAGGACCCCATGGACCCAGGGTCTCAAAACCGACTGCAAGTACTGCAACAAAATTGTAAGCTGAACCGAGACCCTGGTATATAGTATTTTAATACTTTCCTGTTTTGACGACCAGATGGCTTAGTGGTTAGAGACCCTGACTATGAAGCTTGAGGTTCCGGGTTCGATTCCCGTGTCGGGGCAGATATATGTATGAAAAATACGAATGTTTGTTCTCGGGTCTTGGGTGTTTAATATGTATTTAAGTATGTATCTATCTATATAAGCATGTTTATCCGTTGCCTAGTACCCATAACACAAGCTATGCTTAGCTTACTTTGGGACTAGGTCAATTGGTGTGAATTGTCCCGTGATATTTATTTATTTATTTATTTATTTTCCTACTCTCGGCCGCTTCAGCCGCTGCGCCAACTTTTTTTGTTGTACCCTGAAGGTGTGCCTGATAGCACTTTTAATAAATTGTTATTTTTGCTAAGTACAGTACATGTTTAGTACTAGCTGTTGTCCGCGACTCCGTCTATAAAGAATTCGTTTATCGCTATCCCGCGGGAATTATGCGGTTTTCACGGATAAAAACTATGGTATGTCCTTCCCGGGGTCTCAAGGCATATCCATACCAAATTTCATGCAAATCGATTCAGCGATTTAAGCGTACACAGTTTACAGAGGTTCATTATATTGCTTTCGACGACTTAAATATAAACTCTTGTAATTTGACATTTGTGTGAGTATTTTCACTTTCAAGTGCAGAATTTATTTCTAAATGTGGAAATTAGGTGTCCTTTTACTCAGATTTAACAGCACTATTCATTTCATAAAAAAAGTGTCCTGATTTTTGAGTCATTTCGTGACTTTTTTTTCATACAGTTTGTATGGCTCGTTACAAAACGGACTAAAAAAATGATATGGAAAATTAGGAACACTTTTTTAACCCCCGACACAAAAAGAGAAGTTTGACCGCTATGTGTGTGTGTGTGTGTGTGTGTGTGTGTGTGTGTGTGTGTGTGTGTGTGTGTATGTGTGTGTGTATTTGTCTGTGGCATCATAGTTTTTAAACGGGTGAACCGATTCGGATGCTGTTTTGTTTATTCGAAAGCAGGTTTCTTGGGGATGGTCCTTAGACATGATTCATCAAAATTAGTTCAGCCGTTTCAAAATTATCAGCTCCTTTGTTAGCTGCGGAAGGGATAATGGCATTTACTTTTTTTTTTCAAAAATATGTGTGACCTAATGAGGGTTTTCTATGAGAGGCTATTTGGCGCTAGTATCGTCAGGTCTGTTTGTCAACTTTGACATTTGTTGTATGGGTGTAACGTCAAATAGACCTTACGATACTAACGCTATCTAGCGATATTCCACCTGTCAGAAAACCCTCATTGCGTTGGGGGTTTTTAAATTTTTAAATTTATAGTTATTTATCATCAAAACCAATAGTGCTCTTGATGCGCTTGATTCTTAGTAAGAAAACAGCAACATTTTCTCATTAAAAAAAGATTTTTACGCACTTTAAAATAAAAATGCCATGCTTGACTGGTAACCCCAGCTATATATAACCTATAAATATAAGGAACGCTGTCAATACCTCAATGAATCGATACTCCTATCAAAGTATAAGCGCGCGCAGTTTTTTGATTCGATATACATTTTTAAATACTAAAGTGGTCTCTTTGTTTACTCCAAAATATCTACGACGATCGTAAAGAATCGCAAAGAGTTTGAGCGTAAAAAAAAACATTTTTATCCCGAAAAATTGACAAAGTTCTCGCGGGATAACAAAGGAATCGTGCGGGAAAGACGAAAGCTGTTTTTACGTACAATTGACATACATATAAGTTGGAATTGTGAGTTTTACGGAAAATGGATTGGGGTATCGCTGCCCTAATAATGTATGGATTATACTTGTATTATTGTGAAATGAAAAAAGCAAAATTTTGATTCGGTGAATATTTTTTGCTTCCTAAGATATTATAAAATAATTACTCGTAATTAATTCATCATCATCATCCCAGCCTGTTATACGTCCCACTGCAGGGCACAGGCCTCCTCTCAGAAAGAGAGGGCTTGGGCCGTAGTTCCCACGCGGGCCCAGTGCCGATTGGGAACTTCACACACACCATCACAATTTTTTTCAGGTTGCGAGCCGGGATTTTAACCCAAGACCCTCTGCTTGCGGCTTGCTGCTTTTTATTAATTAATTAAATAATATTATTTACTAATAATTATAATGATGATGGTGTGTGTATGATTGTAATCAGAAAACTAAAACTGAATATAACTCATAGTGAAAATAAATGGATCACTCACGTGACTCACGTCTTAAAACCAGTTTAACTCGACATGTTTCGGACTCCGAGAGGAAGGGCTACAGATTAGCCCGAAACATGTCGAGTTAAACTCGTTTTAAGACGTGAGTGATCCGTTTATTTTCACTATGAGTGAGTCTCACGGTATTTTCATGTTTAAACTACCTACCTATGTTAAACTACAACGATTATTTTTCGACATAATACCTTCATTTTTTTTTTAGATCACAATAAAAATATGAAAGAGGATGCACTGAAAGTTATGAGCTGAATAGGAATCGAAGTAGCGTGAAAGTGTGATAATTGATTAAATATTTTTCTATGTAATTTATTAAGTGTTTTACTTTAACAATAGGAAGTTTAGTTCTTAAGAATAAACCCTAGAATGGCACCCCCCCCGCATTGAAAATTACCCGAGCGCTAGTACTAAGGAAGGTTGTACATGCTGTTCGCTGCTCTCTTGTACATACTGGCCTTCACTGCTCTGTACGTACATGTACGTTACATTGCGTCATCCTTTTTCGTGCGTGCAGCCGGCGTTCATCGATTTATTAGACGTTGTCACGTAAAAAAATCACTGGAATCGTTTACGGAGAAAAATAGCACTATAAACATGTTTTGGTTACTTTTATACAGCACATTTGTGACATAAATATTTCAGACAGCACTATTTTAGTACTAAAAAGCGTTTCTCGACACTTTTACATTTCAACTATTGAGCTAATTTATCACCGTGAACACTTTTAAGCTGCGTACGGACTGCGCGCACTCGGGTACGCGTACCAGGGCTTGCGTGTCCTGGAACGCCATTTCCGTACGCCATGTACGCGTACAGTGTACGTGTGCACCCGAGTGCGCGTAGTCCGTACGCAGCTTAACGCGTACCCTACGTGAGCCCGGGTACGCGTACCCGGGTACGCGTGTCCTGGAACGCCATGTCCGTACTTGCAGCTACGCGTACAGTGTACGCGTACATAGCGTACGGACATGGCGTCCCAGGACACGCGTACCCGGGTACGCGTACCCGGGCTCGCGTAGGGTACGGCGTAATGTGCGCGCAGTCCGTACGCAGCTATAGAATAAATCAGTAATGTAACTAGGTAACTAGGGCCTTTTTGTGGTTTTGTAAACGTTTTACAATACCATTACAGTGCTAATCATGAACACTAGTTAGCACGCTTCAAACCGTTCTAATGTTAGTTGAAGTAGGGTCAACGTCTTAAATAAGTGATTACTTTTGTACCCTGTCACTTTGACGTCATGTTTGAAAAGCCATACGAAATTATGTAACGACTAAAAGTGTCAAGGTACATTTATAAATGATCACTTATTTATAGATAGATAGATAGATAGATAGATAAAAAACTTTAATCACCACAACAAACCGGGAGCGCGAGGCGCCGACGGAGCGTGCCCAGCGCGGTCAATAACACTGAATCAAATACGGTGTGCCGCGCTGCCGGTGTGTCACCTTATATTTGATTCAGTGTTATAGAGCGCGCTGGGCACGCTCCGTCGGCGCCCCGCGCTCCCGGTTTATGATGGCCTTAATGCAAAAAGGTGTCAATAAAGATGCAAAATACTTTTACCGTTTTTAATTACACATAACTAATTATGACATTATTATTATTTATAACATAACGGAGTCCAAAGCTTACATACTGAAGAGATCACTGAGTTATATGCTACTATATACATTTGGTGCATCATATTCAATTACTGATCAAAACATCAATCGAACTGATATTTATTTTTAAACTTACCTCAAATCTTTTTGCTGACTGAATTAGCACTGCCATCCTAACTTCATTCATAAGTATACCAAATATCAAGTCATTAGAACCACTAGCACTTAGCAGTGGGTTCAATTCAATTTCCAAAATTTGAAGACAGATTCCTTGCAAAGACTAAGTAAGTAACCCATTGTTGACTAGCGATAGCGGTACCGTATGGGACCATTAAATTTATTTGATAGTTTTTGTAAATCAAATTTTCTTCAAGTACTTAAGTATGCTACTTAATAAACAATATACTAAAAACTCTGTGCGCGCTCTTCCTACTGATCAAAATTAGAAGTCGGTACCCAGTCCAATAGGCAGTATGTAGGTAAGTTAGATGACTAGATTCACTCCTGCTGGCTCGTGCTGAGGCACCGACATTTGAAGCCTATTAAAAACAGAGCCGCACGGGATAATTATCAAGGCAATTATGAATAATTATATCAAGATTACAAGATAATTATCAAAATTACTATCAAGATAGTAGATTATCAATGATAATAACGTTCACACCTGCGTGTGATTAAATATTATTCGTAGTCTGTCAAGTTTCGAACGCGGGTCATAATCATAAACATTGCGCATTACTTATCAGGAACTGGATTATAATCCGATATTTATTAGTAATAGTTATGGTATTATCATCATAGCTCGGACAGGTCATCGCAAAACAATCGCACTACGGTAATAGAACAAGATTAATAGAGTCGTATTACGTAAAGTATTATTTAATTATATTTTCATTACATTTTTGTGATTTTTTTGAGGTAACGTGTTTGTAAATACATACTGTCTTTATTTAACTGTTAAATAGTACGAATACCGTGTACGTACACAATATTTCACAGACTTTTTTACCATAAGAGAGTTCGGAATGGTTCTTAATCCACTTATTTACCATTTTTAATTTAACCATAAATATGGCGGTTTATTTTAAATAAAATATTTAGAAGTAACCATAACTTATTTACTTATTTTAATAGGGTTTATTTAAAAGCGAAAAAGTTTTTCGGGTGCGCCGGCAATTCAATTGGTAGAACACTCGTTGGGGCGCATACCCGGGAGACGTGGGTTCGAATCCCGCCGGCGCAACCGAAAAACTTTTTCGCTTTTAAATAATCTTAGATTCGGTGAGCAGCCGTACTGCTAATAAAATAAATAATATTTTAATAGGGATGTTGACACCATTAAAAAAGAATTTGAAGTCACGACTCCAGTAAATAAAAAAACTAAAAAACACGCTTTAAAAAATAAAAAATAAATTTTAATAAATTTCAATTCACTATTCTTATAGTGCAGTAAAAAATCTTAATAAGCAATTATTATATTGTTATATCCAGATCAAAATTTGTAAACAATTCTAAATATTGATAAAATAAATAATAATAGTTTAAAATATTTTATTGTAAAAAAGCGTGGGGTGCATGGTGTCAATTGTCAAGGATTATCATTTTGATAACATCTTAAAAAGCACCCCACGCTTTTTTTACAATAAAATATTTTAAACTATTATTATTTATTTTATCAATATTTAGAATTGTTTACAAATTTTGATCTGGATATAACAATATAATAATTGCTTATTAAGATTTTTTACTGCACTATAAGAATAGTGAATTGAAATTTATTAAAATTTATTTTTTTATTTTTAAAGCGTGTTTTTTAGTTTTTTTAAACTATTATTTATTTTCTATTTTTTAGTTGCATTCTTTTTCTTTCTAACTTTACCCCCCTCACCTACAACCCCCAAACCCCCTAAACCCAACCCCCCAACATCCCCCACCCCATTTCCCCAAACCCCCCCCCAAACCCCACACCCTTACCTCCAATCCCCTAAACCCCCCTTACCCCCCTCCTCATTTTACAAACCCCCGAACCACCTAAACCCAACCCCCCTAACACCGAACCCCCAAACCCCCGGAACCCCCCCCTCCCCCACCCCACCACCTGCCCCCCCAACCCCTCCCTCCCCCACCCCGCCACCTACCGCCCCCCCCTTCCAGTTCCATCATCAAACCCTTGTTACCATCTAGGCCTCTTACCCCCTCCCCATTTCCCACAACCCCCCAAAATCACTTACCCCCGAACCCCCCAACACCCCCACCCCCACCGTAAACCCCCCCCCATCTCCTAACCTTAACCGCCACACCCTAACCCCCAACCCTCTAAACCCCCGACCCCCTTACCCCATACCCCATTCCCCCCCCACCCCGCCACCTACCCCCTTTCCAGCTCCATCATCAGATCCTTGTTACCATCTAGGACCAAAGTACTCGTCAAAACGAATCAAACGAGGCCAAACTCGATGGGGTTGTTTCGTTTTATTGTGGAGTGCCTTTGGCCATCTTCCAGCTCCATCATCAGACCCTGGTTACCATCTAGGATCAAAGTGCTCGTCAAGACGAATCAAACGAGCCCAAACTCGACGGGGTTGTGTAGTTTTATTGTGGAGTGCCTTTGGCCATCTTCCAGCTCCATCATCAGACCCTGGTTACCATCTGAGATCAAAGTGCTCGTCAAGACGAATCAAACGAGCCCAAACTCGACGGGATTGTGTTGTTTTATTACATAGTTCCTATGGCCACCATCCAGCTCCATCATCAGATCAGCTCCATGTTACAATAATATTGCATTGTCATCCAATTTACACATATGTGCAAAATTTCAGCTCAATCGGAAACCGGGAAGTGGGTCAAAATCGCGCCCTAAGGAGTCGGTTACAAACATACAGGTGAAGCTAATATAAAGCGTGTAAAAAAAACGCTTTATTTCAGCCCCGAAAGTCAGATTAATTTTCGATTAAATGCAAAATTAGAATTTTGGTTGCTTTAAAACAAATAAATAGTTAGTTGATTGAGTATGCGAACAATGACGTCATATGTCGCTATTGTCATTCAAACTCTATGGGAGATGGTGTTTTGACAGCTCATAAAAAGAACGTCAGTTGATTGGTGGTGTCAACATCCATACTGCCCTGCAGACTCTAAAACGCAGTAAGAGGGTTTTTACGTTTGTTGAATATTGAACTATAACAAGCACAGCGTAAGGAACATAGTGGTCGAATCGCTTTTTTGCTCTTACTGCGTTTTAGGGTCTGCAGGGCAGCATATTGTCATAAAACTGTTTCAGGAATGCCACTTCGGCAAAACTATGACAGAAATGCAACTAAAAAAAATCAAATCATAATCTTAGATGCACTATTACGACTCTATTGAATCTTGTTCTGTTTACGTATTCGTTTTTGCCAGGACCTGTCCGTGTCCGAGCTATGATTATTATTAGTTCCGTTTCAGATAATTATCCAATAGTTATCAGATAGTTATCTTGATAATTATAAGCCCTGATAAATAAGAATAAAATCAATTCGATTGAATTTCTGGTCTACATAATAAGATAGCTTAGACCTAAATTACAATTTCCCTACTCAAAACAAAAGTGTTGCGGTAAAAGTTCGAGTTTTACCTATCGTAGAACGTTATCACTGTAAGCGTCATAGTGATCTTCCTAAGCGCAAGTCACATAGAAGAGACGTGGGACGGGGGCGCGTCGCAGTTGCGGCGCCCATTCAATCAGCTTTCATATAGTAACGCCACGAGAGTTGAGGCGAATGAATATACACACAGCTACATACTACTGGTTACAAAAAAGTTGTGAATGAATGAAATGAGCGAGTAAGTGAAAATGTGAGTTATATGATCTTTACCTACGGGGATCCTATCGATGTTTAGAAAATTTTATTTCCGAAGGCTTAGAATCCCGAAAACTTCATTTGTCCGAAAGCATTTTTTTCTGAAACTGTAAATATTTCAGGATTTATTTCAGGACGATCGTGTAGAACCCTTTAGGTTAGGTTAGGGTTGTTTTATAAAAATCCTGAAATATTTACAGTTTCAGAAAAAAATGCATTCGGATAAGTGAAGCATTCGGGATTTTAAATATTCGGAAAAAATATTTCTAAATTTTGATAGGTAAACTTACCTACGCAATACTTTGCATATTATAAATATATTTTTTCTTTTTTCATGTAACCATTTTTGAAATAAAACAATTTGAAACTGATAAGAAATATTCGAAACAAAAAAGGGTACCTAACCTATTGACAAATAGCAAAAAATTGCTTACCTATCTGATTTAAAATGGATCAAAAAAAAATATTTTCTGTTTTGTTTCAACTAGATGTATTTTCCTAAATAATTGTAACGAAATAGGTTGAAGAAGTTTTTATTCAATCTTGTAATTCACTGTTGAGTCTGTTGAACTTGCTATCGGTACGAATAAATGTCAAAATCCCGCTGTCATTACATGACATATTGTTGTGTGCGTGACCTCAACTCTCGTGGCGATACCTATACGAAATGTAAGAAGCGTCGTGATTCAAGGCAGACAGAAGAGACGGGGCAGAGACGCGGCCTGCGACGCGCCCGCGTCCCACGTCTCTTCTGTGTGGCTTGCGCTTTAAGCAATGTGATGTCAGGATGTCAGTGTGGCATTTTCTGTGAAAAGGTTTCTCATTAAGTCACGATTCAGTTGCTTCGAGTGCACCAAAAATCAAGCCAAACCAACCACTAGAAATGGATCGAAATACGTTAGCAAGATTCGAAGTAAACAAAGAAAGAAAAATATTGTGAAAATAGTTATTATCCCCCGACACAAAAAGAAGCGTGTTATAAGTTTGTCCGCTATGTGTCTGTCTGTAGCATCATAGCTCTTAAACGGGTGAACCGATTTGGATGCGGTTTTTTTTTATTTCAAAGTAGGTTTATTGGTGATGGTTTATAATGGGCATTTACATTATTTTCAAACATATTTGCGACCAAATTGCGTCGGGAGTTTTTAAAAATATTAATTGTTCTTTTAATTTTTTAGCTTTAAGAAAGCTAGAATAATTATTGACGATTCGTTAAAATTATTTAAGTAGTATTTTATATGTGCAAACGAGTTTTCGCTTTTTGCGATTTCACTATGGCGGCGAAATATTCGAGTTGTTTCTACAAAATTATTTTATTTATCAATAAGTGCATTTAAATTAGATATGACAAAAATGCTCTATTATTCCATAACTACTATAGGTACTTTACATTGTTTTTCTTAATTTTAAATCTATAAAGTAATCATTTTTAATGTGATTTTTTGTAAGCCGACTTAAATAAATATCTTTTTTTTAAAATTATATTAGATTTTCAGCAGATATTTGAGTCAGTGACACTGAATATACTGTATATGTTTTATTGGACTTTTTAATTGTGATTGACAAAATGTTCGTAAGTGTACATATCGGAACATTAAAGGTGCTCAAAAATATTTGAACATGCACGTGTACGCGACTGACAATACGGTCAGATATTTTTGACCCCCTTGAATGCTCCGACGTTTAATTATGATGCCGACTGTACCGCGTCAAAAGCGAGAATTCATCTTTATTCAAAAATTCCGATGAAATACTTTACAAAGGTTTCACCAAGCAACTGACGTGGACAGACTTTTTTAGGAGCCGGCAAAAAACGATACACCAATAGATTTTGCATGGAAATTGCTTGTATGACGTCACTCCTGTATTTCCTGATAAATACAACCTAGGTCTCTTCAAGGCTAGAGTGAATAGGCTGTTACTGAACCAGTGAGGAACACCTTTGGCCTCATCTACACTTTTCATCAGGTGAGATAGTGGTCAATCACGGGTCAGTTTTATGTAAAAAAAAAAACTTTTATTTTATGCTATCCCATTGATAAATCGCACTCCAAGATCAATAGAGCAGAGCATCATCTCAACATTACATTACTATTTTAATTTAGACTTCAGCCAATTTCTTATTTCTTAGTGTGTACGTGGGTGTGTTTGGTTTTTTATGTAATTTTCCATATTGTTTGTTTTTTAAATATTTTTTTATTTCTAAAAGGTCTTAAAATTGTGTTTATTTATTTAGAGATAATGCGCTGTTGATCTGGGGAGTGCAATTTTTTTAAACAGCTAATAATTTTCAGAGAAAAAAGGAAGAGATTTTTTTTAATAGAGTCTCGAGTCGCGTCTTATAACTGTTTTGTGTTTCCATCGCTTCTAAGTAGTAGGCAATGAAACATTTTATTTTATGACAAAAAAATCACATTAAAAATGTTATTCTTAGCTCGAATCGCAGAAATAAGGATATTGTATCGAAAACCTTTTGGTGAGTGTGGGTCGGAATTACATGGTTTTAATTCCACCATCTCCATTTTACCAACGGACATCCAGGCGGGAGAGTCCGATTTTTTACGGTCTGATATGGCAAGAAATAGTAAAAGCAATAGCAAGCCCCGCGCGTTAGACAGTATGACCTTAGAGGCCTTTTTAAAATGAGCCCAAAGTTTGCTAAGCGTCCCAAATGCCAATGTAGACTTGACTTGCTTGACTCAAAAATATTGGCTGTAGACCCGAAAGGCCACAACAAACCGGGAGCGCGGGGCGCCGACGGAGCGTGCCCAGCGCGGTCAATAACACTGAATCAAATGCGGTGTGCCGCACTGCCGGTGTGTGTCACCGTATATTTGATTCATTGGTATAGAGCGCGCTGGGCACGCTCCGTCGGCGCCTCGCGCTCCCGGTTTGTGGTGGCTTTTAACAGTTGCTATGTGTAGTAGAGCTAAACTATGATAACATGGCCCGCCCCTCCGAAATTCAAGCAGTCTTCAATGTATTTGTAAAAGTGTTTATAAAGCACCACCAAAACTTTCAACGCATGTGTGCGTGCTGAGACAGCAATCAAACAAAAGCAGACTACTACATACACACTCTTTTGTAAGGATGTGACATAAACATAACACATTGAAATAGTAATTTGGAGGGGCGGGCCATGTTATCGTAGTTTATCTCTATCTAAGTATGACCCTTAAAGATATTCCCGCGTATCAGCTTCTATCAAATAGGTACCCTTATTTCTACGATCCACTAGATCACTAAAACTATACTATTTACAGAGATCTATAGACAAACACGTCAGGTCACATTTATTTCTTCGTCGCTGGCGCTGTCACTGTCAAAGTCTTCGCCGTCCTCCATGTTGGAAAATGGCTGACTTTCGCGGTAAAACGGGGTCGCCATCTTGTCCTCGTAGCCTGCAATAAGGAATGCGTTCAATTTATTTTGAAACTAATTAACAACTTTTATTCATAGAATACAAATGTTAAGAAACAATAACAATAATTAAAACTTAACTACAAACTAATATCTTTCTAACTTAAAAATTACCTACTAGACCAAGTCTAAAAAAGGCCCCTGTGGCATCGTACCCAAAAGGCTGGCAGCATTCCCTCGTTGAATGGCGATGGCGATTGTAACACATTCCTTATTGATTTGTATGGCACTTTATAATGTGAATATATTTTTTGATGTAATAGCAACACTAAGATAAAATTAAACGTAATTTTTTTGTACAATTCGATTTCGATTTTGACAGCCGCTATCACGGCACTTGTAATACTCGAAGCATGAAAAATAAATCTTTAAATTTCAATATAATCCTGGTTTGACTGGCGATAATCGACTTAGATCCTTTATGATTAAAGCTTGATTGATTGAACATTATTTACCTCTGAACTCGGCAGCAGCCGCGAACTTCTCCTCGTCATCAGGAGCTGGCTTCTTGTCGGCCTCCGCGTCAGACAGGTCCGGGTGAGGGTTGTTCTTGTTGGGCAGCGTCTGCTCCCGAGAACCTCCTGAAGCCAGGAGCTCCCGTTCTTTGGAGTTGCGCCACTTCATGCGGCGATTTTGGAACCAGATCTTGACCTGAGGACAAGAGGGAGGATGTAAAGTAATTTTTGATATATATGGGTAATTTTGATATGTAGGTAATTTTCATCGTCATTATTTCATCCGGAAGACGTCCACTGCTGAACATAGGCCTCTCCCAAGGCTGGTCAAACAGATCGGCATTGCGCCATCCGCATCTCAATGCGTTCCCGCCACCTTCACCAGGGGCTAAATTGAGGAACTGCGCAACACGGTTAATTTGCGAGTGGTAATTGGGGATGTCTAAAAAAAAATACCCATGGTTTTTATATTTTTTTTGTATAGAAAAGTCAATTAT
This sequence comes from Archips crataeganus, assembly GCA_947859365.1. Lineage (NCBI taxonomy): Eukaryota > Metazoa > Arthropoda > Insecta > Lepidoptera > Tortricidae > Archips > Archips crataeganus. Next base: position 8,673,321 of record OX402072.1, on the reverse strand, counting down.
AAGAAACTAATTTCAATATTTTGTCATTTAGTTCTATACTTTTTTCAAAATTAATTATTGAAACTATTTTAGTTGATGACGTCAGATTATAATTGAGGGCTCCCACAATGCCAAATTTCTAAATCTATCTAAATGCGTACGATAAGGCAACCCCTTTAATTATTTTTTGCGTAGTGGTACACTATACACTGTGTCACTTTACTGGCACTGTCAAAAAGCTAGATGTCAGACAGCGGGTCCAAATCAAACTCCGTAGTATAATCCACGCGTAAATTGTGAAGAATCTAACCACACACAATAAAGTACGACCGGTCACGCAAAATACACCAATGTCAAATGAAAGTCATTGCTTATTTCTTATTTAATAAATTCATTACGTTATATAACAAAATAATAACTACAGAAAAGGAGTTAGAAAGCATTTATCTCGAAATGGTTTTCGATTTACTATACATTGCAAAAAATAGACATCCCCAATTCAATCGTTTGCAAGAGGATAGGGCTGGAGTGCTCGCTATTCAGGAACGCCAAAAATCACGCGAGTGGTTTAGGCTGATATTGGGATGAGCCTTATTTATTTATTTATTCAAATATTTATTTACAAAGCGAATTAACAGGAAAATGAAGCTCATCCCAAGCTCAGCCCATTCCTATCCTCTCAAAAACGATTGCATTACCGCTTGCAAGCCGTGTTGGGCTGTTCCTGAATTTAGCCCAAGGTTGTCGCTTCGTCTTGTTGGTGGCCTGCCTACACTGCGTCTTCCGGTCCGCGGACGCCAGCACTCGAGAACCTTTCGGCCCCATCGGCCGTCAGTTCTACGGGCGATGTGCCCTGCCCACTGCCACTTAAGTCTAGCGATAGAGGTAATTTTGATACGTGAGTAATTTTAATATGTGGGTACAATACAATACAATGACTCTTTATTGTACACCACAAATACTCGTAATACAATTTAGCGTATATATTAGCGTGATAAGTCCCGGTTATCTCGTGTGATAGTATCTTTTCCTTCCTTGTTGACTTGTTGAACAATCTACTATTAAGTATTGCTTCAACTATCAAATGGTGCTCAAAACTTGTTATTTATTTATTTATTCACACTTAGAATAATTAATTTTATTTACCAAAAACACAAATAACTACTTAAAATAATCTAAAGCTCGTGAAAGATACCGCTAAGTTCTACAACGTAACGAAACTTTGCGACTTTGCGAAATATTGCCAAAGTTTTGTCTTATTAAAATGTACGAATAAATAAGGGAGGCAAGTATACCTACATTTCGCATTTTCGAGATTATTAAACAAAATACCTACTTGGAATTATGATGAATAAACTAATGAAGTTGGGATTATTTTAGCCCTCTACACTAAATTTCTCTGAGTTTTTGTTTCGCCTTTTTTAATTGGCTTAAAAAAGGAGGAGTTTATTAATGCGGCTGTATGTTTTTTTTGCACGTTAGATAAAAAATTATAGGTTAAAAAAAATTAAACTGTTTATTTCAATTTACAAATTTAACTTCTAATCTTAATTTAGTGTTAATGATTATTGGAGTTAATGCATTGGGTACAACATAACATTACATTACATTAGATAGGGCATTCTTTTAATTACCTAGGTCCTATTGTCACCAAAGTTAAATGTGATGGGGATTTCGAGTGAATTCTTCAAATGTTAAGAGAATCGAAACGCATGTCCGGATTTTTATTCGTGATGTTGGTGGTGTTTTTTGATTAATTTAACATTTTTAGAAATAGATATCACCGGACAAATTCACACCAATTGACCTAGTCCCAAAGTATGAAAAGCTTGTGTTATGGGTACAAGGCAACGGATAAACATACTTACTTATATAAATAGTCACCCCAACACATACACATTAAACACCAAAGACTCGAGACTCAAAGTCGAGATCAAACATTCGTATTTTCTACATAATATCTGCCACGACGCAGGAATCGAAACCGGGACCTCATGCTTCGTAGTCAGATTCTCTAACCACTAGGCCATTTGGTCGTCCTTTTGCGTTGCGGTTGCGGAGGAAGAGCGGGAAAATTGCATGAAAAACTGTATTTTCAACACAAACATAGTTTTTTTGCATGACTTATACCCCTACTTCGCGTAGGAGCTAAATAAATATTCTTTTCTCTTTCTTAGCTGATTTTTTTTAGACACGCAGTTTCCATTCATCCAAAAACTACGCAACCCCAAAAACTACGGACAAACTTTCGGTAAAACTACGCGGACGGTTCCGCACAGTTAAGTCGTAGTATTTGACAGCTGACGTATGCTCCTGACAGGTCTGTAATTGGTAAATGTCAAAACGGGGGAATAGCCTCCTGGCTACTTTAGATTTGAGCGCGTTGAAAATTATTTCACTGAAACAATTTTTTATTCAGCGGAAAAGCAAGTTAAAAAATATTAAGTATGTAGTAGATATCTACATTAAATAAACCTCAATATCACAATAAAATAACCGGCCAAGTGCGATAATCCAGTGTCAGCAGAACCCTGCTTCTAAATAAAATGTGTGGCATTGTGAGATCATTTTATATTGGTTTATCAGGACCCCCTTAATATTTAATATAATTAGATTTTTATTATTTGTTGTTGTACCGGCCACAGTAATAGGTACATAATCGGTGAAAATGTCAAGAGTCTAGTACCTCTACCATGAGTTTACACTAGTTCACAGTGACCGTACTCGCTAGCGACGGCGTAAGTGATTTGTATGGAGAATTGTACTTCCGTAAGTGACCGCTAGAGGCGCTGTACAATTCTCCATACAAATAATTTACGCCGTCGCTAGTGAGTACGGTCACGTAAACTAGTGTAAACTCATGGTAGAGGTATAGTTAACGCCATTATAACGATCGAGTTAAAAACGTTAAAAAAAACACGTTACTGTATGACGACCACCTTCAATTTTTAACTTTATTTTATTTTTAGTATTTGTTGTTATAGCGGCAAGCGGCAACAGAAATATATCATCTGTGAAAATTTCAACTGTGTACCTATCACGGTTCATGAGCTTGGGCCTGGTGACCTGGTGACAGACGGACGGACAGCGAGTCTTAGTAATAGGGTCCCGTTTTACCCTTTGGGTACGGAACCCTAAAAACAGTTAAACAGGGTGACATCGGAGACGTTATCAAAAACCACTTTTTCAGATTCTTGCCGAATTCGTCTAAACCGGTTTTTATGTACCGGTGCACGGTGGTAGAGATTCTTCGACATTCATTAAGGCTTATTTAATTTTATTATACCCTAAACTAAATTTAATAAAGATATTTGACTAAGGGGGTGTTTCACCACCTTATTGTCAAACTGCTGGTTACGTAACCAATGAATAAACTAAGTACTGGACAAATCTGTCAGCTAGTGTTTTTTCAGTTTCACCACTCCGGTTCTGTGCAAACTAAGTACCACTTAACTGGACGGTGTTATGCAATACAGTGTCAATCCACAAAATCACCAAAAATGAGATATTGATACCAATCGCTTCCTTATGCAAGAAACTACAATTATCAAAAGAGTGTTAAGTGAATTGAATCGTTTTAGTACTGAAAAATTGATAAAAACTGTTGACACATAAGTTAAATCCACTACAGAATATTTTACAATATTGTGTCATGTTCCTTAACACTAATATTTCTGGTTTAAAACGCCATCTGCTTTGAGAAAAAAGAGTCATGAGACCTGACACATTATTGCTTAATTTGAATCATCCAGTGCAGGACTGTTTTTAAAAGCGTCAAAAACAAGCGCCGGGTTAAAAATTTAACTACCATAGTCTGTAATATCTAGTTTTACAAAAACTGTAAAGAAATAAATTTTAAAGTGATGTTCAACGATTCCCGTTGAAGATGGGTTCAAATTTTGGGTATTTTACTGTCTTTTATCAAACCGCTTTCGAGGTTAAGTTAACCTTTGATTTTGAAAGGTTACGGCAATTGTAATATATTTTGTTTAGATCGATAGATTGTTAACATCGTTGATAAATGTGAATAATATAATATCTAAGTAATTCGACTGATATTTCGATTATTAAAACAGAATAAAATAAACAGATTCGTTTAACACGTTATTGCAAAATTATATTTTTGACGTTTACTTCCAACCGGTCATACATTATAAAACTTGATTGATTATTGCAAAATATATCTGACTGTTATTATAAAGCGTTTGTATTTTCAATTTGCTTTCAAATACCTTGATGCATTATGGCAAAAATTGAAACATTAGTATTCTATGCTTCCATTCTTTGTTTTATAAAAAAATACGTTGTGTAATAATCATTATATTCAATTTCAACAAAATTTGTATTTGTTTAAGATACCGTTGCCGAAGTAAAGAGGTCACGTGTTCGTAGATCTTGTAAAATAAAAGGAAACCTGAGAACATACTTTTAACAAATGAAAAAAGGCTTTAAGTTATTCCAAATCAATCATGCCTTGAAAGTTTATAATTTATTTCACCCGAGAATTTTGGATTTTACTGAGGAAAAAATAGCCTATTTCAGTCAGGGATAGTGTAGCTTTCTATTGGTGAAAGTATTTTATAATGAGCTCAGTAGGTAAGTAACTTCAGAGATTACCCCCTTCAAACAAAGAAACAAACAAAGTTTATATTCGTACGTAATACGTTTTGGTCTACCATTCAGACCTACTAATAGGACTAAACGGACGAAATAATCCGTTTAGTCCTGCTACTTTTGGCACGAATTTTAATAGGAATAAACGGACGAAATAATCCATTTCGTCCTACTAGTTCTGGCACGAATTTTAATAGGACTAAACGGACGAAATAATCCGTTTAGTCCTGCTACTTTTGGCACGAATTTTAATAGGAATAAACGGACGAAATAATCCATTTCGTCCTACTAGTTCTGGCACGAATTTTAATACGACTAAACGGACGAAATAATCCGTTTAGTCCTGCTACTTTTGGCACGAATTTTAATAGGAATAAACGGACGAAATAATCCATTTCGTCCTACTAGTTCTGGCACGAATTTTAATAGGACTAAACGGACGAAATAATCCGTTTAGTCCTGCTACTTTTGGCACGAATTTTAATAGGAATAAACGGACGAAATAATCCATTTCGTCCTACTAGTTCTGGCACGAATTTTAATAGGACTAAACGGACGAAATAATCCGTTTAGTCCTGCTACTTTTGGCACGAATTTTAATAGGAATAAACGGACGAAATAATCCATTTCGTCCTACTAGTTCTGGCACGAATTTTAATAGGACTAAACGGACGAAATAATCCGTTTAGTCCCACGCACGGCACGAAATAGGGAAGGTTAGATAATTTTTCCACATTAAAAGGTAGGTTAGGTTTCTTCAGATGCCCGAAGGGCAGACGGCCTAGAAATAGGATATAATGCGTGGATTGTCTAATGCAGTCATGCCGTTTAGCTCTACTAGTGGAACTAAACGGATAATTTTGTCCATTAAATTCTATAGTAGGACTAAACAGAATTTTCTGTCCGTTCATTCCTACTAATAGGACTAAATGGAAGTGTCTATCTGTTTATTCCTATTCATAGGACTGAATGGTTGACCAAAACGAACTATATCTAGATATCGTCCTACCCCATGAAAATTTAAAAAATCCTTCCTTAGTGGACCTGTATGCTACTCTAGGCACATGTATGGCAAATCTCAAGTCTCTGGTAGCTTTAGTGCTGTGCATTGTCGGTCAGTCAGTCACGGTACTGTTTTATAGGTATAGGAGATTTTCCTAACTCGTGAACTTTGTAACTAAGCTCATTTTAACAATTAAATTTTTGTTCCTATATCACGGGCAGGTACAATAGTTAATTTATAATTTAGCTAGATTCTTGTGATATTTTTGTATGCACAGGCGAGCGGCGAATTTATATGACACATTATTTTTAAAAGACGATAACTTATCACTATTATCCGATTTTGATTAAGAGAAATAAAGCCTATATGTTGCTCCAGACCCTCATTAGGTACTTGCGCAAACCGCATGAAAATCCGTTCGGTAGTTTATTCTGAGATTAACGTGTACATAGAGACGGGCAAAAATGTTAAAAATGCTTTTATGTGTTCTGATACTTTTTTTTATCGCGCACACTATTATTTTCATAAATTTATTCAATGTACATACATACGGTTTCCACTGCTTTATTATATGTATTGAATGTAAGCGGAGTTTTCCTGTTCCTGACACTTCTATCTGATTTGTTTCAGTTTTCATAACCTGCTCTCAATTTTCAATACTGTGTCAAATTATTTGAAATACAACTGATCAAATTGAAAACTTTGTTTCGAATTTTGCTATAATGTGTCATGAGACTTAAATCGTTATTTCTCATATTATTGTTGATTCGACATTTTTCTATAATAAAAATATGCATTTTATTAAATAATTATACGTATTTTCAGGACTTTTACATTGTAAATAGCTTCACAAACGACGTAACTATTATAATAAAGGTACAAAGACAATTATTTTTAAAACACAGGTTTTATTTTGATAAAAATGTTGTTTTCATGTTTAAACACGATTTTCTCAAAATAGCGTTCATGAGGGTTGACATAGTATTGCATAACACCGTCCCTAATCGTGGGTTTAACAAAAAGTCGGAATGGCAACGTCGCATTTCACGACCACGCGTTCCTGTTCGCACACTTTCGTTCAAAGAGTCACTCATTATTAAAGCAAAAGAAATGGTTAACTATATAATTTTTGAATACATCTATTTTTTTGCATAAACAAATATGTAACATTATAATTGAGCCAAAAACGGTATTTAATTACGATACTTTGTTAACAATAACAAAGAAAAATAAAATCACGTAAAACGAATCGAAAAGTGGCGCCAAACCATTTGACAGATAAACTTTTTTTTAATGGCGACATACAAGTTCAGGTAGAACAAACGATTGAGCTACTGAAAAAAAGTTTGTTATTAAAAAATATTACGAAATTTTGGATTTATTTTTACATACTAAAAGTGTACCTACATTTTTTTATTCAAATCTTGATATTTAAATTATTTTATACAATTTAGCATGACCTCTTTCTTTAAAAAATAAAAATACTTTGATTTATTTTTCTGAAACCGGCTGAAGGGCTCTCCAACCATGGCCACAAAAAAAATAAACTAACTTTATGTGACGGATAAAAATGCTAAATGCCTCCTGATCTGATGGTCAAATTAAGAAACAGTTTGTCCGTCACTTAGCGCTAATCGAGACTGGTGAAACAGAAATTTTAATTCCATCTGTCAAATAAGGTTGTGATTAAGCTAATCCGAACTTTAAGAAAAGTGGTGAAACAGCCCCTAAGTATGACTTGACGTTTCAAAATAAACAAACAAATGCACTCTAAACCATTTCCATTACTATGCGATTTAATTTAAATAAAAAAAAAGTATAGAACCATAGACGCTCCCGCCAAAACGCATTTATTTTTCTTTAGGCAACGGCCGCCACGCCTTCCAGCCATCAATAAACGAAACGTCACAAGCACAATGCGCGGACACGGTGTTTCCAAAAAACTGTTAGAATTCTCATTTCGAATTGCGAATCGATTCGTATTTTTTGGGGTTATTGTCGGGATTATGAACGTCATTACCGTTATTTGATGTATCATTCCTTTTATTACTTGTGATTATTATTGTGATACAGTTTTATTTATTAGTTTAGTTGCGTGCAGTCGATTTTTTGCGTACCAAAAAAATAAGTATACGATAAATATTAGTGCTCAACTAGCTTTTACCCGTAGTTTGGCTTGTGTGAACTGTATTCTACAAAGAACAAGCGTGAAAACTATCAGTCCGTGCAAAAAAACTTGGGGCTAAATTCAGGAACGGGCCTTCACGGGTTTGGTAGCGGTAATTCAATCGTTTGGGTTGGGTTTTGTTTGAAATAACTGGTTTGCGAGACGTTTGGGCTGACTTTGGGATGAGCCTTATTTATTTGTGGGCACCGTAACCGAATTACTTACAAGCCTTCCACAGTGCTCCAAGGCTTACGGTGCTACAGTGACGCTGATCAGTGATCACGGGGGTGACAGCTGTGCTGGACGCTCAACGAGTGGCATGGCATGATATGCCTTTACGCCAACGGTGCTATAGCATGGCAAGGCAAGCGTCAGTCTACTGTTGCTATATCCTCTACAGAAACTGAAATTGTGGCTGCTAGCGAGGCCGCAAGGGAGATAATATAGATTACACGGATACCTAATTGACTTCATGCAAATTGATGGAACGAAGATAATCCCTCAGCTCTTTATTGATAGTGAATCTGCAATAAGATTGGCTTATGAAGTTATGATCCACCATATGAAACTCATTCAGCGGACGAAGCACGTTTTGTTTAAAAAAAAGATGGGATGTTGAGATACGTCTCTATCGTTACCTAGCAACGTTTGTTACTTGAAAAATAAATGTCGTTGAATTTACTATTGCTCTTTGTGTATCTCTTAAAGTTCACGACACGCGCACACATTTCATTTGACTTTACAATGACGAATTAGGAATAGGTATGACGAATCAGGACTACCTATGACGAGTTAGGAATATGGTCAGTTAGGAAAGTATCGAATTAAACAATATGACCAATTAGGAATATGAAGAATCAGAAACAAATCTACTCTGGTCTCAGCCTCAATTCACAATGTCCATAAAAATGTTACCGTTTTTATCGGAACGGCCAGTAACAACGAAATTAAATTTGTGGCGCGAAATCATTGACAGATGCACAGCGCTCGCACCTCGCGCGATCATTCATCACCTCACTATTTAGTGACGTGTCAATTTGCCATAGACAAGCGTTAAAAAAAACTTGCGCCGATTAAAAAACAAATTTGAACGCGGAATGACAAATGACCGCCGATTGGCGTAGCCAATCAGTTATTGATAGACGTTCGATATTTGAAAGTTCGCGCCATTTGTCAATTTTGAATATGGAACGTTTTTTAAAAAGCAACTGGGCTTGTAATCGATTTGGATTCCGTTTGGATTTGGCATCGTTAGTGAAATAGATGTAGAAAGACGTTACTTTGGATATCTTTATTACATTTTACAGTAACGTGATGTATCAATTTTTTAACGGTTTTTTTTATCTTTTGTGATTATGCGTGTCGGACGTATAGTGTAGGGTTCCGTACTAACCATCCATCATCACCATGAGCCTATATACGTTCTCACAGTAGGGCACAGGCCTCCTCTCAGAATGAGAGGAGTTGGACCCTTATGCGATAAATATTCAATAGATACTAGCCGCTGAGGTTCTTTCTTAAAAGCGCTATACAGCCAGACAATTACGAACATAACAAATGAAAGAATTATCCATTTTGGTGCAGAGGTTCTCGAGTTTAGTGCTTAGCGATAATCTAGCACCCACCTGCGAAGGAATTCAATGGTGTGTGTGAAGTTCCCAATCCGCACTGGGCCCGCCTGTGAACTACGGCCCAAGCCCTCTCATTCTGAGAGGCATGTCCTGCAGTGGGGTAAATATTCAGCGTTTTTTCGGCGGTTTTTTTTGTCATTACCATTTGAGCAGAAATTATTAAAATGGATGACGCTTAGCGTTAAATTTTTATGAAAACTTAAGACAGTACCGACGCTGAATCTAGTTTGATGAAATTTTGCGAGATTCGTCCTTCGGTTGTGGTAATAATCGTCGAATGGTAATGACGCTTAACCGCGCGGTCAAAACGCTCGAATATTCACCCCGTGGGACGTATACAGGCTGGGGTGATGATGATGACGTATAAGTAACTGGGGCTAAATTCAGGAACGGGCCTTCACGGGTTTGGTAGCGGTAATGCAATCGTTTGGGGTGGGTTTGGTTTGAACTGCTATTCAGGAACGCCAAAAATCAAAGGAGGTTTCGGATGCGCCTTATTTATTTATTTACAAAGCGAATTAATAGAAAAATAAGGCACACTCCAAACTCAACCCATTCCTATCCTCTCCCAATTAACTATTGGGCATAATTATACTCTTTTACTTATAATAAAACCAAAAAAGTTCTCCAAGAAGATCTTTTAAAAATGTCTTATGAGGATTCAGAAAAGTTATTGACTTTAAACAAGTTAGCTATGAAGTATCTTTTTTTTTTTTTTTTTTTGTACTTATTTTTTCAACTTCATTTTTTTTTATTACTTTTACGGTCATCCCGTGAAATCATACATTTCGTACTAAATACAAACTGAAATATAGATGCACAGAAAAAACCCCAGAAAAAAGACCAATGCTGGGAATCGAACCCAGGTCCTCAGCATTCCGTGCCGCGTGCCATACCCCTACACCACCACTGGTCTAGAGATTAGACACGAATCTTTCCCATACATCATACATTTCAATCTGCTAAATCATCACCTTATGCAGTGACAAACGCACATCTATGTTACACCCTCATCGACCAGTCTCTAGACCAGTGGTGGTGTAGGGGTATGGCACGCGGCACGGAATGCTGAGGACCTGGGTTCGATTCCCAGCATTGGTCTTTTTTCTGGGGTTTTTTCTGTGCATCTATATTTCAGTTTGTATTTAGTACGAAGTTATTGACTGTCTTAAAATAAATAGGATTAAATAGTGTTAAGTTTAATTTAAGTGTTTATTTTAGATCCAAAAATGTTTTACAACTTGTCTTTTGTTCAAAATCTACTCAAAAACATTTGTGTGTAGGTATTTTGCATTTGATTATTTATGTTAGCATTTTAAGTCCCATTATACCTGAAACACAGGATTTTATTTTATCCTAGTTCAGGCTGTGTATTATTTTCATTTTTACTGTGTTTGTTTATCCTTTTAGTTATTTTTGTCAAATACGATGTAAAAGTTAATAAAGATTTATTTATTATTATTTATTTATTATTATTTATTTATTTTATTATTATCTTGAATTACCGCTCGCAAACCGTGTTGGGCCGTTCCTGAATTTAGCCCCTGTATAGTGTTACTGTAGTTAGCGCAGAGGAAAAACACTACCCTCGGGTTATCAATTACCGTCTTGACCGCGCGACAAAGCGCCGCCAGCTGCCGCGCCCTTTTCGGGCTCCGACGCCAGAGATGCTCAAATCTGAGGTCCTCGCACAATGTGGAGGGTATAGTCAAAATTTTATAAGCTGGGGGCTTAGAACTGCAGAACTCATCCGGTAAAGATAACATTGTTTTCGTTTGTTCTATTATGGACGCACTGCAACCACAGGAATAAATAAACGGAACATATACCTATTATCATAGGGTTGCCACTCGGTAAAAAAAAAAAAAAATCAAAATATTTTATTCAAACAAGTACTTAAGTATCTAATATCTGTATATCTACAAACACTACAACCGGTAGGTGGGCCATTCTACTTTTCGTTGACCAGTCATTTTTAGTAATGTGCTCTTCAAATATTTTTTTTACGAAAACGGTAAAGTGCTCGGTTTTATCATTAAAGATTTAAATAGGCACATAATTAAGCTTATATTTAAAATTATCACTACGCATAAAAAGTAATCATTATTATCTATAAAGTAGGTAACGCAGTGGGCATGCGTGTCCCCGCCATTTGTATGGAAATTGGTGTATTTTCCGCTGAGTTACCAATTTTTTCCACAAAATTTCTTTGAATTTAAAGTATTTTTGCTTTAAAATATTAAATTTAGTTATTTCAGTTTTCATATAAGTTATTTACACTTGAAAAAAATCACCAGGTATGCCTTATATTTCACGAAAGATTAATGGTTACTTAAAAGTAGAATGGCCCAGGTATCTTTAAAAACAACCGAACACCCGAACTATGTAGCTAAACGCTAAACTGTCGCGTCGTCGCTGGCGGCACACCTGTACCTCTACCATGAGTTTACACCAGTTTACGTGACCGTACTCGCTAGCGACGGCGTAAATTATTTGTATGGAGAATTGTACAGCGCCTCTAGCGGTCACTTACGGAAGTACAATTCTCCATACAAATCATTTACGCCGTCGCTAGCGTCTACGGTCACGTAAACTAGTGTAAACTCATGGTAGTGGTACTGAACTTTGTCTACTCACTGAGCTAGTTCAAATCGGTTTGTCTCCGAGCGGGCGCCGATGCACGCCCCGCCCCCCCCCCGTCCTGTCTGTGACAGGTCACGCACACAATATGTTGTGCGTGTAGTATTGTCATGCGTGCGCGGCGTTGTTTGAAGCGTTTATTCTGTTCCGTTTATTTATTCCTGTGCTAGAACGCCGACGATCCAACTGAGTGCCGCTTACAATGACGAAAGGCCCTTTCTTAATGTGTTAAGCTTTTGCAATTCCAACCTTGTAACTTAGAGAAGACGGTAGCTATTTGTTTGCATTTTTTGTTACTTGTTCTGATTTGTTATTAGCGGTAGGCTTCAACAAACGAGAACAATGTTATCTTTACCAGAATAAGTTCTGCAGTCCTAAACCCCCAGCTTATAAAATTTTTACTATACACGGAGAGTAAGTATATACTCTCTAGTATATGTCTATGAGAGTATATGTCTAGTCACCTCAGCAACTTTTTGAGTTATAGCGGTTTGAAGGTTAGTCAATAGTCATCCAACAATTACTATGGCATTCATTTCCTTATACCTGATTTACGACACTCTCGCCTCGCCACCTCGCCTCGCGCCTCGCCTCGTCGTCTCGCTCCGGACGCGAGCATCAAAATCAAGGCGAATCACGAGACGAGGCGCGAGGCGCGCCTGTTCACACTCTCGTCTCGTGGCTCGTCCCGCAGTTCGTCTCGCCATTCGTACGCGAGTGTAAACCAGGTATCAAAATTAAAAAAAAACCAGCCAAGTGCGAGTTGGACTCGCGCACGAAGGGTTCCGTACTATCTATAAAAACGGTAAAAAAAATCGCGTTTGTTTTATGGGAGCCGGGCCCCTTAAATATTTATAGACGGACAGACAAACAGACAGACGGACGGACAGTGGAGTCTCAGTAAATCCATTTTCCATTCCATTTTTACCCTTTGTATTAAAATGTATATTATATTAAGATTTGACGACCGCATTAGCCTAGTTGGTAGTGACCCTGCCTACGAAGCAAGAAGTCCTGGTTCGAATCCCGGTAAGGGCATTTATTTGTGTGATGAGCACGAATATTTGTTCCTGAGTTATGGATGTTTTCTATGTATTTAAGTATTTATTTATCTATATAAGTATGTTTATCGTCGTCTAGTACTCATAGTACAGTCAACGTCATAAATAAGTGATCACTTTTGTACCTTGTCACTTTCAGTAGTTACATAATTTCGTATGACTTTTCAAACACGATGTTAAAGTGACAAGGTACAAAAGTGATCACTTATTTATGACGTTGACCCTACAACCTTTGCTTAGTTTGGTTGGGACTAGGTAGGTCGCTTTGTGTAAGATTGTCACCTAATATTTATTTTATTTATTTATTTTATATCCATATTTAATGTCATGGTAAGTTACTACATTGAGAGCTTTACATTTTGAGATAAAACCTAATTTTTCAAAAAAAATTGACTTGAATGTTCTTTCTGTGTACCTTTCATATTATGGCCATTTTCAGAAAAAAGTGTACCCCGTACTTTTTAAAAAAAAACGTAACAATTTTTGGGTTATTTCTACTCAAAATTACAAGCACTATCGATTCAAGCAATAAAAAAACCGGCCAAGAGCGTGGCGGACACGCCCAAGGTAGGGTTCCGTAGCCATTATGAAAAAATCAAGTAATATTTTTCTAAGGATTTCGTATATGTACGGAATCATCCAAGTTTAGGTATGTTTTATACCTTAGGCTACTTACTATTTACTCTTAAACTACAAATAATTTCCAAGCAATCTTAGCCGCTATAATTTTCCTAGTAAATTTGATATATTTACTACCCTTCTGAATTTTTTCAAATTTTTCCACCCAACAGTTTAGATTTTAGAGGGGGGGGGACGGCCGATTTTAATGAAAATTTTCACTTTAAAGTTGAATATTTCGCAAACAGATCACAGAATAGAAAAATCGTGTTAGCAACTCCGCAATGATTTTAAAAGACCTATCCAACGATACCCCACACTATAGGGTTAGCCGAGAAAAAAAAATCACCCCCACTTTACGTCTATGGGAGGTACCCTAAAACAATTTTTTTTACTTTTTTTTATTCAATCACTTTGACGGCGTGACTGATATATATATTCATGCCAAATTACAGCTTTCTAGTACTAACAGTCTCTGAGCTTAGCCGCGGACAGACAGACAGACAGACAGACGGACAGACATGGCGAAACTATAAGGGTTCCTAGTTGACTACGGAACCCTAAAAAAGTGTCAGTCCTTTTGTGACGCAGTTAACCATACATGTTGTATCCATGGACCGTCACAAAACAGACTAATAAATTTTGTATGGAAAAATTAAGGATAATTAACGTTCAAAGTTCATAGTTCTTTATTGTTTGTGAGGATTAGGTTACATTGTTGATAGAAATAACAATTTCATATAGAGAAACACCAATTCTCTACCTTTTCAGGTGTACAAACAAACACAAAACATTATAAAATATACTATTCATTAAAAACATCAAGTAAAATGTTATTAATAAATAAATCGAATTAAATAACATAATCAAAGCAAACTAAATAAATTAAATTAAATCTAATCGAACAATAACAAATTAAACCTAAATCAAACAATAATAAATAAAATCAATTTTTTTTTTAAATCAAATTAAATTAAATCCAATTAAACTACATTAAATTAAATTAAGATGAAACAAATCAAAAGGATGATGACGGTGATGCAGTGAAATCAAATCAAACTAAGTATATTAAATTAAATAAAAAATAAAAACTTTAAATAGCCACACTACAGATTAAAAAATTCATTAATAGTATAAAAACATTTTTGTGCAAGCCATTCACGAACCTGTGATTTGAATACAGGGTTATTTGTAAATCACTGACATCCTCTTAACCCGGAATTCCTATCACTCAAACAAATGTTTTTTGTTTTACGACTTTTTAAAATGAAGCACTTTTTTTCCCATACAAATACACAGGGTATCGTAAAAATAAGAGGTAATCTCAAATTTTCAAAAGTTACCTATGACAAAAGCCGTAAAACAAAAAACATTTGTTTAAGTGGTAGGAGTTTAGGGTTAAAAGGATGCTAGTGAATTACAAATAACCCTGTATATTTAAGTTCATGTCCTTAAAAATATCAGGTAATATAACAAATTAAAATACACATCACATACGAGTTTTTAGAAGAAAGAGCCAGTTTCACAGAGGGTTTGTACAAAGCATATCTATACTGTATTCTAGTTTCACGAGAACTCATGGAACTAACCTCCACAAATAGATATTTGTACTTGTGAACAAAAACACAGACTTCAAAATGTACATACTGGGGAAAGTGAGAATATTACCCCGGCGCCACACATATTACAAATGTTTGAACACAGTTATTTGATCACATGTGTAGCACCGGTATTTGCTTATTTGTTCAATAGAACATCCATACAATCAACCATAGATCAAATATGTGTTCAAATATGTGTTGAAACATTTGTAATATGTGTGGCGCCGCGGGGTAATACTTTACAAAATATCTCCGACATGACCCTCTCTGGTCAATAGCAAACATAGCTCTAATACAGCGTTTCTGTGTGATGAATAATGCATCTCTATCAATTAAGGAAAACGGGTACATTTTTTTCTGAAAACTCCCTTGTACGCGATGATTTTTAATTGGTGATCAGTAACCGTTTGTCTAGATCAGTATTTGGTGGCGATCACGTTTAACCCCGGCGCCACACATATTACAAATGTTTCAACACATTTATTTGATCACATGTGTAGCACCGGTATTTGCTTATTTGTTCAATAGAACAACCATACAATCAACCATAGATCAAATATGTGTTCAAATATGTGTTGAAACATTTGTAATATGTGTGGCGCCGGGGTAGGTCGCAGTTGCATGAAACAAAACGTCTATTTACGTTTATAAACGACCTGTGCCCTACAGTGGGACGGACTATAGTGAGGAGGCTGTGGTGATGATGAAATCTTGTCGCGAAACCCCTACAAACCTCTAGGGGCTTGCTACACTTAGAGAACCGCTGGGTAAGGGATGGGGCTAGTGGCAACTAAATACGAACGTATATTCCTACTATAGTTAGTTAAGTATGTTTGTTTCCTTTGGCGTGTAAATGACTTCTCGGATTCAGTTAAAACTTAGCAGACAATACCATTGCAATTGGCTGTGTGGGCGTCACGCCTTTGGCCGCTCCAGAAGGACGAATAAAAGTTTTTATTAAAAAATACATTGATGTTTTTTTTTTGACGATGAGGCAGACTAAGGAGACGATTTGGAATTAAATTAAACATTACAGGGGGTCCCGTCCAACCAATATAAAACGACCCTACGCAGTAGATACATTTTACTCAGAAGCAGGGCTCTGCTAACAATGGATTATTTTATTATAGTTACGGCTGTTTACGGCGCATATTTTGACATACCTAAAAATTTGTATGGAACCGAGTCTCGCACTTGGCCGGTTTTTAGGGTTCCGTAGTCAACTAGGAACCCTTATAGTTTCGCCATGTCTGTCCGTCTGTCTGTCTGTCCGTCCGCGGCTAAGCTCAGAGACTGTTAGTACCTACTAGAAAGTTGTAATTTGGCATGAATATAATATATCAGTCACGCCGACAAAGTGATTAAATAAAAAAACTAAAAAAAATTTTTTTAGGGTACGTCCCATAGACGTAAAGTGGGGGTGATTTTTTTTTCTGGACTAACCCTATGTGTGGGATATCGTTGGATAGGTCTTTTAAAACCATTACGTGGTTGCTAGCATGATTTTTCTATTCAGTGATCTGTTTGAGAAATATTCAACTTTAAATGAACATTTTCAAAAAATCGACCGTACCCCCCTTCTAAAATCTAAACTGTTGGGTGGAAAAATTTGAAAAAATTCAGAATGGTAGTAAATATATCAAATTGACTAGGAAAATTATAGCGGCTAAGATTGCTTGGAAATTATTTGTAGTTTAAGAGTAAATAGTAGCCTAAGGTATAAAACATACCAAAACTTGGATGATTCCGTACACATACGAAATCCTTAAAAAAATATTACTTGGTTTTTTCGTAATGGCTACGGAACCCTACCTTGGGCGTGTCCGACACGCTCTTGGCCGGTTTTTAAGACTTGGACTTACCTACCTATTTGTCATAATCTGAACTCGATGACCCGATGTATCGATAGGTATAATCGCAAATTGACCCCATCCCTCGGCTAGGGGAGACGGCATCGCGGACACATTCGCTTTTGTAGTAATTTGTATCGAATAAACGTGTGTGATTGGGGTTGTTCAATGCATGTGGCGATTTTAACGAGTTTCGCAAATTCATAAGTGGGTTTTTTAATTGTCTATGACCATAGATAGATTAACAGGTTGGTAATAGAGTTTGTGTCCGGCCTCCCTTCGTGCCGGCTGGGCATGTGTACTAATCTATATAATCTCTAATCTCAGAATAAAAGTTCACGCACTGTGATTCCACGCGGGCACATTGCATACCTATTGGGAACTTTACAATTTACATGTCTCTGAATTGCTTCGGAGGTGTACATAGGGTTGCCACCCGTACTCTAAAATAGAGTATTGTACTCTTTTTCATGTAGGCGTACTTTATAATCTACGACACCAATAAAGTACGCTAAAATACTCTATTTACGTAAATCATTGTTACTGGCTCGTTATTGGTTATGAGTAGGTACTTATGAGACTAAATACTCTTTTTTTATGCTGTGTACTTTATTTTTGTTCAACGAAAATGAAAAAATACATTATTCGCCCTAAAAAAAGGTGGCAACCCTAGGTGTACACAACTTTCGTCACGGTGTTTTTCTTCATCGGAAAGCTCGGGGAACACTCTCAAAGTTAAGATTGCTTTATTCCTTACTTATAATATTTTATCTAACGCTGCTAATCGTGCACCGTACGAGAACAATGTTTATTTGAATAAAAAAATACAAAGAAATATTTTCCAAATCATAAAACAGTTGCTTCAGAACGTTCTGCAGTCTCGATTTCAAATATAAATAAAAAAACATACAAATTGTCTATGACATGCATCAGCGACACCAAATTAGCATTTGAATAAAAGTCAACCCGGAACAAGGGTTGCATTTAAACAAATATTGTCATTTAAATTTAAACAATAATATTTACAACCGCTTACAATTTAATACGACAGCAAATTTGAATGGCAAAAAATAACTCGAATAAAAAAAGCAGTGTGTTGACTCCGTACAAACAAAACATGGCCGACCTGTCAATCAGAGTAAAAAATTCCCGCCAAAAAATAAATAAATGCAGAATATTTGAAATTGGACGCTGAATGTAAACAGGATACGTTTGAATATTCATTCCAAATATGAATATTTCAAATTTGGGACAGACCGTCCGAAATCAGATTCATTGGTTGCGGCTGTCGATGGAATATGGTGTTTATGATGATGAATATAGAGTTTGTTTTGAGTTGAGTTTGACGCTAGAGACAAATGAAAGTGCTATCACAGATATCTGTACCTATTCTAAAGCTGCCTTAACTTTCTGAGCGAGTGGTATTTGAGGAACTAAGAAAGAGGTGGGATGAGGAAAGAAATGTTTCGACTCTCTTCTTGTGCGCTTGTTTTAGGATTCCGTACCCAAAGGGTAAAAACGGGACCCTATTACTGAGGCTCCGCTGTCCGTCCGTCTGTCCGTCTGTCACCAGGCTGTCTCTCATGAACCGTGATAGCTAGACAGTTGAAATTTAACAAATACTAAAAACTGAATAAAATAAATATTTAAGGGGGCTACACAACAAACGTAATTTTTTTGCTCGTTTTTGCTCGGTATTGATAACGGCAAGTAGACGCTTGAAATACTCACAGAATATTTAGTTATTCTCTTCAAAAATAAATAATTAAATTAAAATAAAACAAATATTTAAGGGGGGCTCCCATATTTCTAATTTCATACGTTTTTAGCGTTCGGTAGCAATAATGGCGAAAACGGAACCCTTATAGTTTCGCATGTCTGTCTGTCCGATTGTCTGTACGCCCGTCCGTCCGCGGCTTAGCTCAAAGACCATTAGTGCTAGAAAGCTGTAATTTCGCATGGATATATGTAGCAATTACCCCGATAAAGTTGTAAAAAATGTGGGTTTTATTTAATTTTATTATTTATTTTTAAAGTGAATATATAACTTAATATTCTGTGAATATTTCAAGCGTCTGTTGCCGTTATCAATATCGAGCAAGTATCGATCAAAAACGAGCAAAAAAAATCACGTTTGTGGTATGGGAGCCCCCTTAAAATTATTGTTTAAAATATTTGTTTTATTTTAATTTAATTATTTATTTTTAAATTGAATATATATTAGTATTTGTTGTTATAGCGGCAACCGAAACACATCATCTTTGAAAATTTCAACTGTCTGGCTATCACGGTTCATGAGATACAGCTTGGTGACAGACGGACAGACGGAGAGACAGACAGACGAACGGACAGCGGAGCCTCAGTAATAGGGTCCCGTTTTTAACCTTTGGGTGCGGAACCCTAAAAAGTAGATTCAACAAAAAAGCTAGCATTAAAAATGAAATTTTTAACATAAACTTATTTTTATTTTTCTATTCGTAAAATACGAAGGAACGCGCCTTCAGTGAACAGATATAAAAGCCTCAAGCATGCAGATAACAATTACGAGATATTAATTGGATTTAACTCTCAATTAAATTTAATCAACATCAAAGGTTCAGATAATATCTATGGGAACTTCACAAAGGAGAGACGGAACTCGGAGCGATAAAGCTCTAACAATACATTGTATATGTTATATAAGATATACGATATACTGAATAACATATAGAGGGTAATTCAGGAGACGTACGGAGTAACCAAGTTACCTACAGTAAATGATAATAAGTTAACCATCAAGCCGCAATGTTAAGCAACCACATCTTTCTCGTTTTAGGTTCCGTACCCAAAGGGTAAAAACGGACCTTATTACTGAGACTCCGCTGTCCGTCCGTCCGTCTGTCCGTCTGTCTGTTTGTCAGTCTGTCACCAGGCTGTACTAGGTATCTCATGAACCGTGATAGCTAGACAGTTGAAATTTTCACAGGTGATGTGTTTCGGTCTTTCGGTTGCCGCTATAACAACAAATACTAAAAAACAGAATAAAAAATATTTATATTTTCGCTTTAAAAATAATAAGCCCAGTGGTTTGACCTATGGTCTCTCAAGCAGAGGGTCGTGGGTTTGAGTCCGGGCTCGCACCTCCGAGTTTTTCGGAATTTATGTGCGAAATTACATTTGTAATTTATTATGAGCTTTACGGTGATGGAAAACATCGTGAGCAAACCATCTGTCAGTGGTAAACTTTATGTAATTTTACTATACATTATAAAACCGTGGTGGCCTAGTGGTTTGACCTATGGCCTCTCAAGTAGAGAATCGTGAGTTCAACTTCCGGCTCCCACGCTTTTATCGGAATTTATTTACAAAATAACATTTTTAAATTTACCATGAGCTTAACGGTGAAGCAAAAAATCGTGAGGAAACTTGTGTACACCTGAGAAGAAATTTAATGGTGTATGTGAAGTTCCCAATCCGCACTGAGCCGGTGTGGGAACTACGGCCCAAGCCCTCTCTTTCTGAGAGGAGGCCTGTGCCCAGCAGTGGGACGTATAACAGGCTGGGATGATGATGATGAAAACAAATATTTAAGGGGGGCTCCCATAGAACAAACGTGTTTTTTTTGCCCTTTTAATAGATAATGGTACCTAAGCTGCGTACGGACTGCGCGCGCTCGGGTACGCGCACCCGGGCTTGCGTGTCCTGGAACGCCATTTCCGTACGCTATGTACGCGTACACTGTACACGTACACGTACACGTACACGTACACGTACACGTACACGTACACGTACACGTACACGTACACGTACACGTACACGTACACGTACTGTACAGGTACACGTACACTGTACGCGTACATAGCGTACGGAAATGGCGTTCCAGGACACGCAAGCCCGGGTGCGCGTACCCGAGTCACAGGAATAAATAAACGGAACAGAAGAAAAACTTCCGAACAGAGCTCGAAATTCTTACCTATTAGGTATCATAGGGTTGTCACACGGTAAAAAAAAATCAAAATATTTTATTCAAACAAGTACTTAAGTATCTAATATCTGTATATCTACAACACTACAACAGGTAGGCATCTTTAAAAACAACCGAACACCCGAACTATGTAGCTAAACGCTAAACGGTCGCGTCGTCGCTGGCGGCACACCTGAACTTTGTCTACTCACTGAGCTAGTTCAAATCGGTTTGTCTCCGAGCGGGCGCCGGTGCACGCCCCGCCCCGTCCTGTCTGTGACAGGTCACGCACACATTATGTTGTGCGTGTAGTAGTGTCATGCGTGCGCGGCGTTGTTTGAAACGTTTATTCTGTTCCGTTTATTTATTCCTGTGCCCGAGTGCGCGCAGTCCGTACGCAGCTGTACGGAACCCTTCGTGCGCGAGTCCGACTCGCACTTGGCCGGTTTTAGTTTAGGTACGAGTTACGTACGAGTCGAGCCGTCATTCCGTAATACACTCGGTACGCCCTTAAATTTACGACAAAATAAAGAAAGCTTTCTTTCCCCTAACGAACATTAAAACGCCGGAACCGGGAAAATCCGGTTTCCCCTCTTTTGTTTTTTAAATTGATACGCTGAGAGTTTGAATGTTTTGATTAAACAAATCGTTTTATCTCAAAAGCCAAAGGGGTTATTCCATGATTTCGAAATATTGATTGTTGCAATGTTAAATGTTAGAGTGCCTCATCATCATCATCATTCCAGCCTATACATATAGGGTTTAGGCCGTAGTTCTCACGCGGGTCCAGTGCGGATTGGGAACTTCACACACACCATTGAATTTCATCTCAGGTGTGTCCAGGTTGCCTCACGATTTCCTTCACAGTAAAGCTCATGGTAAGTAAAGTATACTACTTCAAATGTAATTTCGCACATAAATTCCGAAAAAGTCAGAGTATTAAATCCGGGCTCGAACCCACGAACTTCTGCTTGAGAGGCCATAAGTCAAACCACTATAGGGTAGTTTTTATCCAGGAAAATTGCACAGTTCCCGCGGAATAGGTAGTGATAATCGAATTCTTCGGAGAGAATCGTGGGAAACAGCTACTTTAATAGCTATCAGTACCTACTTTAATAGCTTCCTAATTTACCAAAATATACAATACAAACGCTAAGCTTTAATAAAACACCCTTCCATAACATCTAGCTGAATATCCATCGACATCCGAAGTAATAAAATCGTGTTGCTATTCCGAGACGCCATTTTTATTCCATAAACAAAACGTTAGTGAGATCCCGAGCAAATCATCCGCCAAAAACACTCCGCCAACATAATAAAAAAAACTCGACAGTGACATAACAATAAAATATACAAACGGTCTTAAGACAAAAATACGCCTTTGCCCTCAACCCGGGAGAACGAGAGGAGCTTACGTAAAAAGTTGGCGGCAGAGCGGGATGGATATAGCGTTAGAACGGCGTCTTATACCCCGTTTCTATTGGCCGATTTGTATCGAATAAAAGTGTTCCCGGTTTTCTATTGGTCCGTGGAGTTTGGCTTTTTTGGTGTGCTTTTTTTACGATATCTGATTTTTATTAGGCACTCGCAAGCAGGTTTTCGGTTTATTGAATGTTTTCGAGTTATTAAGTCGCCGTTTGGGTCTGTTTTGGGAATTAGAGCGTTTTGTTGGAATTAAATTGGATGTTACAATGGCTAGGGAGCTTTCACAAGCTTTTATTAAAAGTGCAACGTTGGTATTAAGTTTTAGTTTCGAAATTTGCAAACCTTTGTCCGACTACTTCCCGGTGTCCGATTGAGTTGAAATTTGGCATACTTATGTAAGTCCCATGACGGTACAATAATCTGGGGGTGGTCTGGTGGTGCGGCCAGGACTGTCTCCGGAGGATGGAAGTCTTCAACGGCTAATGGCATCCACTTAAAACTTGCTACGGATGTTGTCAGCGAAAAAAATGTTTTTTTTTACAATAATATTGTTCTGTTTTGTTATATCTAGGTTGGTTAGTAAAGGCAAAGTTCTGGATTGAATGCAATGTTTTTAATTAAGGTTTTTGTCACAGCCTAATGGCGTTCTAGATCCGTCTGACAAATAATGGCATTTGTATCACATTTGGGATTGATTTGTAACTGAATCAGACAGACAGACAAACGGGTAGTTCTATTAGCATTTCTACCGCTATCACTCTCCTGTCGCATATAGGTACGTAAGAAATAAGCTACAGCTAGAGTGAAATTTCAACATATTGAAATTATACCACAAGCACGCTGTATCGTTATATAAAAACCTTCCGCTAGGTATCGCTCATTTACTTAATATATGCGACAGGAGAGTGGTAGCGGTTGAAACGCTGATAGAACTACCCAGACAGTTTCTTTCACATTTTTAATATTAAGGATTGTAAATTGGCACATTTAGGTTTTCGTAGTTCCTGAGGTATATCGAACTTTATGTAACTTTATGTTCCTACCTATGAAGTATAGGTAGGAAGTTTGATCTAAGTAAATAAGAAGCATCCTTAGAAATGATATCTATCTATGTTCTTTGAATCTAAAAATAACATATAAACATCATCAATACATTTGTTCATAGAATTCGGAAAAGTACGATTTACCTACATACTTGCAATGAAATGCGCAAAAATATAAAAAAAATACTTATTTAATTAATTAGTCCCAAACCATATAAAATTCTATTGAAAAACAGTGCCACCAAAACAACGGGATTATCTGATCCATACGTGTTGTAAGCTTTTTATGAAAAAATAAAAATAGAAGCCAAAGCAAATTTTTTTGAAAACTACTTTAATTCCAAATCATATACAATTCAAATGAAAATGCGACCTTACAACATAAATGCGAGCTTTAGTAAATCAATAATAACGGCCAGCAATTAAAAAAAAAACGCCAATAACAAATTTATCCCAAACCATATAAAATTGAATTGAAGAGCCGTTCTACCAACATAGCGGGATTATCTCAGCTATAAGTATGCAAGTATAAGCTTAGGGCGGCAGTCTTTGCGTTTGACGGCGAATAATTGTAACGAACCAACGAACGAATAGACATGTCTGTAAATAAATAAAGTGCTTGGGCCATAGTTCCCATGTGAGCCCAGTGCATATTGGGAACTTCACACACACCACTGAATTTCTTCGCAGGTGTAGGTACACAAGTTTCCTCACGATTTTTTGCTTCACCGTTAAGCTCATGGTAAATTTAAAAATGTTATTTTGTAAATAAATTCCGATAAAAGCGTGGGAGCCGGAAGTTGAACTCACGATTCTCTACTTGAGAGGCCATAGGTCAAACCACTAGGCCACCACGGTTTTATAATGTATAGTAAAATTACATAAAGTTTACCACTGACAGATGGTTTGCCTTCATTTCATATTCAACTTTAACGACCTACAAATAAAGCCAATTTTAGAATACTGTTACCCACGTTTGCAGATTTTGTAATAGCTACTTTATTTGTATGATGTTAAAGTTGGAAATGAAATGAAAGCAAGCCATCTGTCAGTGGTAAACTAAAAGTAAACGTATTGTATAGCACGGTTATTTAAGGCCGCACCGAGCTTTTGGCGCATTTATTGCATTCATTTAATCCCTTGCTGTATCATTACTAGCAAAGCTTTAGTTCTGAAATTCATGTCTAAGATATTTTGAGGATTCACTCTAAAAACAAGTGATTTTTGAAATACGATTACTTGTAGTTTGCTCAATTGAAAAAATCCAAAGTCGTGTCTAAAAAAATAAAATAAATACTTAGTACGGCGTAAATACTGCACGGCTGGTCATGACTTTTTGAGTGTTAATAAAACAAGAAGTTATATAGGTACATTCAAAAAGTCATGACCTGCCGTGCAGTATTTACGTCGTACTACGAATTTATTTTATTTTTTAGAGACGACTTTGGATTTTTTTCTATCGAGCGAACTACAAGTAATTTAATCGTGTTTCCATAAACACTTGTCATTGAGTGAATCCTCAAATATCTTACACATGCATTTCAGGACTATAGCTTTGCTAGTAATGATACAGCACGAGATTAAATGAATGCAACAAATGCGTCAAAAGCTCAGTATTAGGGCCTTAAAGAGTCCTTGTTATTTTAATTTGGTCCTCTCTACCCGGCGCGTAACTCTGCGCGCCACCCGGAGGGTGATTTTTACTTCATACCTCCAGATTATCCCTAATCGAAGGGTGACTCCTATTATAATATAATAGAATTATTATAATAGAATTAATCTTGTCTTAGAGTTATATGTCTGTGCTAATATATTTGTTTGTAGGGGCAAGTCGACAAACAAAACGATTTTAAAAGTTTTTAGGGTTTCAAAGCCAAAATGGCAAAAACGGAACCCTTATCGTTTCGCCATGTCTGTCTGTCCGTCCGTCCGTCCGTCCGCGGTAAGGCAAACCAAAAAAGCAAAGGCAAAAAAAACAAAGGTAAGGCTCGATACTATTAGGGCTAGAAAGCTGTAAGTAATTTTGCATGGACATGTGTGGCAATTAGCTGCAAAACATTTAAAAAAATTTAGAAATTTAAAATAGGGGTGTTTTTTTTTCTCGTCTAACCTTATAGTGTGGGGTATTGTTGGATAGGTCTTTCAAAATCATGCCATGAGTCTTTTATATACTGAAACCATTACTTTGATCACCTGCGCGCAAAAGCAAAGTAATTGTTTCAGTTCATTAATATGGACCTCCGCAAAGTAACGCCTGATTCAATAAATTTAAAAAAAAAATACCTAATAAAGCGAGCGACAGTTCAATTAACTTGGCGACTAAGTTCATAACTTGGCGACCAGTCCCCAGGTAATAAAATTGTCGCTGCGTTATTAATTTAGTCGCTGTATTATATTTTGTAGGTTAGGTTAGATTAGGTTAGTTTTTGTCACTCATTTATTTAACCGTAAAACAAATCAGTTCCCAATCCGCACTGGGCCCGCGTGGGAACTGCGGCCTAAACCCTCTCATTCTTAGAGCCCTGTGCCCTAAAGTGGGACGTATATTGACTGAGATAATTAAAAAAACACCACCGAACCATCAGCAAACAATCAAAGCGCGCCAAACGCGATTACGTTTAAGCGTTCCGAAAAACGCCTCCAAAAATGGCCTAAACTAATCAAAGCTACCAAATTTCCAAATCAGAATATCGTTTTCCAACGGTAATTGTTTTAAACCTTTAGGGGAGAGTTCTGCTGTTGACAGCCTCACCCCTCGAGGAATGAGGGTCCGCTTTTTTGTAACACCCCCCTCCCCTATGGGGTCTGAAATTCAGAGGGTAAACTGTAGTTTTTTGAAGGGTTTCGTTTAACGCTTCACGTTGGTAGTACTGGAGTTTATTTGACACTTTGACTTGGGATTAAAAAGTAGCGTGATTTTTTTAACGCGCCTTTTTTAATTAAGTAAGATTTGAACTTGATTTTCACCCACTTTTTATGTGGTATTGACACGAAACTCGACAATTATGCGTAGTCATTACTTTAATAATTATACTATGCGTAGTTCTGATGATACCTAATACAATAATATGGTACCATCGAGCTGATAAAATATGATGATAGAATCAAGAGCTAGATACTGAAACTCCAAGACAGAACAACGTAACCTAACTGTTTAAGTGTTTAGGTGTTTTTTAAACCATTTTATTCAGTTAGTTTTGCAATTAATATTTCGTCTAATAACTTTATGAATGTCGAAACATCCACCACCGGTTCGGAAAAACCCTCAGTTTGTCAATCTATGTTAGGACCAAGGTGCGTCACATGCTTTGAATTCGAAAATAAGAAATGACAGCGGTACAGTACGGGTACGGGAGTACGGGAACAGCAAAAAAATATATAAGAAAACAACCACACTTGGAATGGAGAGAAAAAAAAACAAAATTGCTGAAAGTAACCATATGTCTGGTCGTTTTAAGTAGCTCAAATGAATGTGTTAACTCATACCTACTTCGTTTATTGTAAAATCCGACCTGAACCTCTATCATGAGTTTACACTAGTTTACGTGACTGTACTCGCTAGCGACGGCGTAAATGATTTGTATGGAGAATTGTACAGCGCCTCTAGCGGTCACTTACGGAAGTACAATTCTCCATACAAATCGCCGTCGCTAGCGAGTACGGTCACTGTAAACTAGTGTAAACTCATGGTAGAGGTATTGGTGGACGAATGGTAAATTGGCTGTTTTCTGCAGATTAAAAGTTGAGTCTTTTTACGGTATAAGCACTTGTTTTTGACATTAAAAAACGCTCATTTTGCAGATAGTCGTTTTAAACTTAATTTAAGTTCTCAGATGAAGTGTTAAAAATTACTGAGTATCACCAGAATGTGCAGAAAAAAATCTAGATTTTACTTAATGGTATATCTAACTAATTCCTCGAAAAAATGGGGTTGTTCGCTTTCTGCACAACTTTGGTCAAATTATCTTTTGAAATTCCCGCAGGAATCTTGCACGAACGTTACCTGCTAAGCCAAAAGCCCTTAAGGCTATATGATTCATACTAAATACAAAGTGCAATATGGATGCACAGAGAAAACCCAGAAAAAAGACCAGCGCTGCGAATCGAACCCATGTCCCCAGCATTCCGTGCCGAGTGCCATTCCCCTACACCACCACTGGTCAGGCAGGAGTCTAGACACGAATTTTTCCTATACATATCTCAATTTGTTAGATCACCACTTGCGTGATACAGCGCCGTCTATGTTGTACCCTCATCGAAAGATTTCAACACTCCTTCGGAACTAACCGCTCACCCGGACAAGAGATGTCGCTACCTGTCCAAACTTTAACAAGTTTGATATGAAGTATCGTTTTGTCAACCGACGAAAACAAAAGGAGGAGGTTCTCAAGTCGACGTGTATACACCGTGAAATTTTAGTGGTTGTTTCCCCGAAACGAGGTGATTTAGTTTCGATTGTACAATCGATTTATAATTACTATTTTGACTAGAGTCAAAAATCCAATTGTGAAAAACGAAAGTCGAAAATGACCGCAAACCAATAGTAACGCTTCGTTGGTACAAGTAGCGTACGATCGTACGATAGGTTAGGTACCAACGGAGCGTTACTATTGGTTTGCGGTCATTTTCGGCTTTCGTTTTTCACAATTGGATTTTTGACTCTAGTCAAAATAGTAATTATAAATCGATTGTACAATCGATATTAAATCACCTCGTTTCGGGAAAACAACCACTAAAATTTCACGGTGTATATATATTTTTTTATTTTTTTACAGAGTAGTCCGATTTTGATGATTATTTTTTTATTGGAAAGCGTATACCCGAGGGTGGTCCCATTTAAATTTGGAAATAATATTCCTACCCTAAGGGTAGGAAAAAAGGGATGATTGATTGTTCAGTTACTGACTGTACTATATGACCACGCATAACTTATTACAGAGTAGTCGGATTTTGATGATTCGTTTTTTATTGGAAAGGGTATTTCCCAAGGGTGGTCCCATGTAAATTTGGAAAAATATTCTTACCCTGAGGGTAGGGAAACAGGGGATGATTGACTAACTTTTTACAGAGTAGTCTGATTTTCATAATTCTTTTTTATTGGATAGGGTATACCTTGAAGTTGGTATTATATAAATTTGGAAAAAAAAATACCCCAAGGATGGGAAAAAAGTATAAAATAAAAACTTTTTAACAAAAAAATTAAACCGCCGAAAAAACTGAAAAGCAAAATATTACCTTTTTTGTTTGACCTTAATCTACTTTAGGTACCAGTTTGAAGTCGGTGCCTCAGCACTAGCCAGGAGGAGTGGATCTTCTACCTGACTGGCTTCTATCACTCCTCCTGGCTTGTGCTGAGGCACCGACTTCAAACTGGTACCTAGATTAAGGTCAAACAAAAAAGCTATTATTTACAAGTTAAGTATGAAGTATCTTTTTCTATTTATTTTTTTATTTTCTTCAACTTCATTTTTTTATTACTTTTACGGTCATCCCGTGAAACCATATATTTCAAACTAAATACAAACTGAAACATAGATGCACAGAAAAAACCCCAGAAAAAAGACCAATGCTGGGAATCGAACCCAGGTCCTCAGCGTTCCGTGCTGCGTGCTTACCCCTACACCATCACTGGTCTAGAAGTTAGCGACGAATCTTTCCCATACATCGTACAGTTCAGTCTGTTATAATCACATTTAGGCAGTGATAAAGCGCATCTATGTTATGCCCTCTACCGAGAGACTTCAACAACAACAGGCTTTATCACTGCCTAAATGTGATTATAACAGACTGAAGTGTACGATGTATGGGAAAGATTCGTCGCTAACTTCTAGACCAGTGATGGTGTAGGGGTAAGCACGCAGCACGGAACGCTGAGGACCTGGGTTCGATTCCCAGCATTGGTCTTTTTTCTGGGGCTTTTTCTGTGCATCTATGTTTCAGTTTGTATTTAGTTTGAAATATAAGCTATTATTTTTTGCTTTTCAGTTTTATCGGCGGTTTAATTTTTTTGTTAAAAGAGTTTTTTTAGGGCTAGACTCACCTGACTATCTTTTAACCCCAGCTTCTCTGCCAGTTTCTTCCGATCCGGTTTGGAGATGTACTTCTGGACCTGGAACCGCTTCTCGAGCCCTTTCCGTTGCAGGTCAGAAAACACGGCCCTCCGCATCATACCGCGCCGAGGTTTGCCTACGAATATATCCACTGTTTTAAATCATACAGTTTTAAATAATAACAATTGTGAAAAACGAAAGTCGACAATGACCGCAAACCAATAGTACGCTTCGTTGGTTGGTACCTAACCTATCGTACGATCGTACGCTACTTGCACCAATGTAGCGTTACTATTGGTTTGCGGTCATTTTCCCGGAAAATTGCATAGTAAAAAAATAAGTAAATAAATAAATATCATGGGACAATTCACACCAATTGACCCAGTCCCAAAGTAAGCTAGGAAAGCTTGTGTTATGGGTACTAGGCAACGGATAAACATACTAATATAGATAGATACATACTTAAATACATATTATACACCCAAGACCCGAGAACAAACATTCGTATTTTTCATACAAACATCTGCCCCGACACGGGAATCGAACCCGGGACCTCGAGCTTCGTAGTCAGGTTCTCTAACCACTAGGCCATCTGGTCGTCTAAAGAAAGAACTTGTCTAGTCAGTTAAGCAACGTTTTGAGTTACAGCGGTTTGAAAGTTAGTCATCAGCATCACGAACTAATAATAGTAACCATTTCTTACACGAAAAGTCGTTAGCACGTAAGCGCTGAAATTATGTCTGTGTGTTAGTAGGTAAACAAAGACCGACATACTAAACTATTGACTCGATAATTGACTGAATGGAACATAAACTGCCTAAACATAATATAATACCTACATACAATTGGGGATGTCTATTTATTTGCAATGTATAGTAAATCGAAAACCATTTCGAGATAAATGCTTTTTAACTCGTTTTCTGTAGTTATTTAATTTTAATATTATGTAATGAATTTATAATTTAACAAATAAGCAATAACCTTCATTTGACATTGGTGTAAATTGCGTGACCGGTTCAAGTCGTACTTTATTCTGTGTGGTTAGAATTCTTCACAATTTACGCGTGGATTATACTACGGAGTTTGATTTGGACCCGCTGTCTGACATCTAGCACTTTGACAGCGCCAGTAAAGTGACACAGTGTATAGTGTACCACTACGCAAAAAATAATTAAAGGGGCTGCCTTATCGTACGCATTTAGATAGATTTAGAAATTTGGCATTGTGGGAGCCCTCAATTATAATCTGACGTCATCAACTAAAATAGTTTCAATAATTAATTTTGAAAAAAGTAGAGAACTAAATGACAAAATATTGAAATTAGTTTCTTATAATTGACTTTTCTATACAAAAAAAATATAAAAACCATGGGTATTTTTTTTTAGACATCCCCAATTCCGTGATACATTCATTAATTAACTTAAACTAAACTAGGATAGGTACCAAAGTAGCCTGTTTCGTAGGCAAATAAATACTTTTAGTAATTAAAAGATAAATTACATATATATTAGTTTATTTCTTCGTGTTTCGAAGACAAAAAGGTAGAAATTAAGCTACACAGCTATCATAAGGAGGTTTTGAGGAGGTTTTAGTTTCCTCGTAAGACATGCTTTTAGCCAAATAGCCACTCTATGAGTTTTATTTGGCAGCTACCATAGTTTGCATCATACATAAAAATATAATACCTGGTTTACACTCGCGTACGAGTGGCGAGACGAACTGCGGGACGAGCCACGAGACGAGAGTGTGAAAAGTACCTCTACCATGAGTTTACACTAGTTTACAGTGACCGTACTCGCTAGCGACGGCGTGAGGCGCTGTACAATTCTCCATACAAATAATTTACGCCGTCGCTAGCGAGTACGGTCACGTAAACTTGTGTAAACTCATGGTAGAGGTACAGGCGCGCCTCGCGCCTCGTCTCGTGATTTGCCTTGATTTTGAGGCTCGCGTCCGGAGCGAGACGACGAGGCGAGGCGCGAGGCGAGGTGACGAGGCGAGAGTGTAAATCAGGTATAAGACGTGTCTATTCATCATCATCATCGTCTGACCTACTACTGTACATAGGCCTCCCTCATTGACGCCCAATCATTACGGTTGGAAGCGACTTGCATCCACTGTGAACCTGCGGCTTCACCAAATCGACCGTCCATCTCGTTGGTGGGCGTCCCACGCTGCGCTTGCCAGTCCGTGGTCTCCATTCGAGGAGTTTTGGGCCCCGACGTTATTTTCCGATCACCCTATCATCCCAGCCTAAATACAAAGGCCTCCTCTCAGAAGGAGAGGCCTTGGGCCGTAGTTCTCACACGGGCCCAGTGCAGATTGGGAACTTCACACATACACCATTGAATTTCTTCTCATTTCATTTTTAGGGTTCCGTAGTCAACTAGGAACCCTTATAGTTTCGCCATGTCTGTCCGTCTGTCTGTCTGTCCTTCCGCGGCTAAGCTCAGAGACTGTTAGTACTAGAAAGCTGTAATTTCGCATGAATATATATATCAGTCACGCCGACAAAGTGATGAAATAAAAAAAACTAAAAAAATTTTTTTTAGGGTACCTCCCATAGACGTAAAGTGGGGGTGATTTTTTTTTCTCGACTAACCCTATAGTGTGGGATATCGTTGGATACGTCTTTTAAAACCATTGCGGGGTTGCTAACATGATTTTTCTGTTCAGTGATCTGTTTGAGAAATATTCAACTTTAAAGTGAAAATTTTCAAAAAATCGACCGGTCCCCCCCCTCTAAAATCTAAACTGTTGGGTGGAAAAATTTGAAAAAATTCAGAATGGTAGTAAATATATCAAATTTACTAGGAAAATTATAGCGGCTAAGATTGCTTGGAAATTATTTGTAGTTTAAGAGTACATAGTAGCCTAAGGTATAAAACATACCTAAACTTGGATGATTCCGTACACATACGAAATCCTTAAAAAAATATTACTTGATTTTTTCGTAATGGCTACGGAACCCTACCTTGGGCGTGTCCGACACGCTCTTGGCCGGTTTTTATTTCAGATATCCATATTTAATCCAATGGTAAGTTAAGTATAGTATTTTTGGGAACTACCGTTTTAATCAAATCCCGGAATTTCAAACTGTTACCTTTAACGCTTTCATCATCCTAGCCTATATACGTCCCACTGCAGGGCACAGGCCTCCTCTCGGAATGAGAGGGCTTGGGCCGTAGTTCCCACGCGGGTCCAGTGCGGATTGGGAACTTTAATACAATTTAACTTGTTTTTACATAGGTAAGCGAAATCGCGGGAAAAAGCTAGTTATAGACAATTACCTCTCGAACTGTGCGCCCAGGGGAAGGCTCCGGGAAGGGGGAACACTTGAGTATGCGCCTGCGACGGTCGTACTGCAACAAAAACATCCATTAGTAAAATAAAAACTATCAACAAGTCATAATTTCAGCCGAAACAATGACACCTCACACTTTAAAATCCTTCAAGCCGTTTAGTCTACAGAACGTGCTAAAGAATTATACATACATACATCCATACTAATATTATAAAAAATACGAAAGTGCGTCAATCTGGGGCTAAATTCAGGAACGGCCCAACACGGTTTGCGAGCGGTAATTCAATCGTTTGCGAGAGAATAGGAATGGGCTGAACTTGGGATGAGCCTTATTTTCCTGTTAATTCGCCTTGTAAATAATTAAATGAATAAATAAATAAATAAGGCTCATCCCAATCTCAGCCTAAACCACTCGCGTGATTTTTGGCGTTCCTGAATAGCACTTCATCCCTATCCTCTCGCAAACGATTGAATTACCGCTCGCAAACCGTGTTGGGCCGTTCTTGAATTTAGCCCCTGTTTGTCTGACTGTTACCTCTTCACATATGCCGCGGAACCGATTTATATGAAATTTGGTATTGAGATACATATACACCGTGAAATTTTAGTGGTTGTTTTCCCGAAACGAGGTGATTTAGTTTCGATTGTACAATCGATTTATAATTACTATTTTGACTAGAGTCAAAAATCCAATTGTGAAAAACGAAAGTCGAAAATGACCGCAAACCAATAGTACGCTTCGTTGGTTGGTACCTAACCTATCGTACGATCGTACGCTACTTGTACCAACGAAGCGTTACTATTGGTTTGCGGTCATTTTCCCGGAAAATTGCATAGTAAAAAAATAAATAAATAAATAAATATCACGGGACAATTCACACCAATTGACCCAGTCCCAAAGTAAGCTTGGCAAAGCTTGTGTTATGGGTACTAGGTAACGGATAAACATACTCATATAGATAGATACATACTTAAATACATATTAAACATCCAAGACCCGAGAACAAATATCCGTATTTGTCATACAAATATCTGCCCCGACACGGGAATCGAACCCGGGACCTCAAGCTTCGTAGTCAGGTTCTCTAACCACTAGGCCATCTGGTCGTCTAATAATTCCTGCGGGATACCGATATACGAATTAGTTTCAGACAACACGGCAACAGCTATGTACGTAGGTAGTTGCGTAAATAAAAACATTCGTTCGAAAAATAGAACTCTCCTTCGGCACTCGGGTAAAACGTACCGGATGCCAAAAAAGTAGCAGTTACTTATGATTTAAGTTCATATCAAAGAAAATACTGTCAACATGTCGCAGAATCAAACAAAATTCCATTTCAAAAACAACCCAATATGCCAACAACATTTTGGAATATGACGCGTGCAAAACCAAAAAAAAAAACTATGCTTAGCAACAAATTAAACGGCTATATTATTATAGCGAATAAACACACCATAAAAGAGCATAGACGCTTTATGTTCCACAATGGCAAAAGGGATCAATAGAATAAAGTAAAAAATGACCAAAAAAACTAAGCTGTTGTCCATTCATATTATTGGATTATTACACGGTGAGTTGAAGTTAAAAAGCTTATAAAAAACCAGTTATTGACCTCCGAATATACCCCTTAATATCACCTGATGAAAAGTGCTGTTGAGATCAAAGGTGTGTCTCACTGGTACAGCAACAGCATTTAGGGTGCCTTTCTAAATACCAGAGGTTGTGCTATGCAGCATGCAGCTATGCTGCGAATATGTGAAAGCTACGCTACGAAACGGTGTGACCGTTTCCACCAATGCTAAGCTGTGTAGCTGTGCGAGGAAGATGCGCTATGTAGATGAGCAGCCGCGAGGCAGCTGTGCGAAGAAGCGCAGCTCGAGCTACGCGATGTATATTGACAAGGGCGCGCGGAGCGGCAGCGCGGTGAGGGGGGAGACTCGCGACCATCCACAGCACGCATCCGTAGCCCGCATCCAGGGCACGCATCTTTCCATAACAAAAAACCGGTTGTCTGTAAAGTCGGTTTACGGACGATAGTTTAACGGGACAACGTCATAACAAAAAATTCAAAAAACAAAAATGAAACCAGGCGGTCACCCATCCAAGTACTGACCGCGGCCATCGTTGCTTAACCTCGGCGATCAGACGAGAACCGGTGTTTTGTCAAATATCTTGAAAACGACGGCAAAACCAATGAAATTTTCATCCCCCTTTGAAGCCCCCGCAATCCACAGCCAATCGTACAGCCGCACGTTACCTTGCGTCATCCTTTTGCACCCGGCGTTGTTCGATTTATTTATTAGACGTTGTCACGTCAAAAATCGTAGCTTTGTTTGAACCCGTTTCCACCAGTGCTGACAGACGGACGGATAGCGAAGCCTCAGTAATAGGGTCCCGTTTTTACCCTTTGGGTACGGAACCCTAAAAGTGTAGCGCTATCTTAAGCTAAAGACAACCCATCACAAGTTTAGTCTTTTCCAAAAAACTTAACGACAAAAACATCGACAACTTCCAAGCCCCACAAAAAAGAGTATAGGTACCACAAAAACGCACAAGTTACAAACACAACATTCCTGTTTCATTGTCACAGACCTCCGATGGAGCCACTAAAAAAGCAATTCGTACTTTGTGTCTATTGTTGCAAAAAAACAACAAAGGGAATACGCCTAATTTCTCACGCAAAGGTTTTATCCTTAAAGTAAACACGAGCATCTGGTTTGTTTGATTTGCGTTTATGAGTGCGAAATTAAGGTTACAATTGGGTCAAACTTACACATTTTTAAAAGCTTTTTATTAACTTGCAATGTACAGTCAACCAATTTGATTCCTAGGCCACTGTAGAACCTCGTCGCATTAACTAAGTACTAGACAAGAACAACGTCAGTGCGAGTCAAAGCATTAAGTACCTACCACTTTCCGAGCACAATTTGCAATAAACGTAAGAGTTTATAAACGTTCTCGCTCTATGACATTCATGGACTTAATACCTAACTAACCCATGATGACATTAGAGGAAAAAGAAGTTTTGACAGACGGCCAGTGACAATTCAAGTTATTAATACACAAGCAGCCGACCAGATGGCCTAGTGCAAGGGTCTTCAACCTGCGGCCCGCGGGCCGCATCACACATGTCTACAAACACACACACACACATTAGGTATGTCTACAAATTATACCTATTTACAGACTAAAAAGAATAGAAATTAAGACGTTATACTTTTTATTATGTTGCGGCCCACCGAACCAATATCAGAGTATACTAAACCCTTGACTTCAAAAAGGTTGAAGACCCTAGGCCTAGTGGTTAAAGACCCTGACTATGAAGCTTGAGGTCCCGGGTTCGATTCCCGTGTCGGGGCAAATATTTGTATGAAAAATACGGATGTTTGTTATCGGGTCTTGGGTGTTTAATATGTAGGTATTTAAGTATGTATCTATCTATACACCGTGAAATTTTAGTGGTTGTTTTCCCGAAACGAGGTGATTTAGTTTCGATTGTACAATCGATTTATAATTACTATTTTGACTAGAGTCTAAAATCCAATTGTGAAAAACGAAAGTCGAAAATGACCGCGAACCAATAGTAACGCTTCGTTGGTACAAGTAGCGTACGAGCGTACGATAGGTTAGGTACCAACGAAGCGTTACTATTGGTTTGCGGTCATTTTCGACATTCGTTTTTCACAATTGGATTTTTGACTCTAGTCAAAATAGTAATTATAAATCGATTGTACAATCGATACTAAATACCTCGTTTCGGGAAAACAACCACTAAAATTTCACGGTGTATAAGTATGTTTATCCGTTGCCTAATACTCATAACACAAGCTTTGCCTAGCTTACTTTGGGACTAGGTCAATTGGTGTGAATTGTCCCGTGATATTTATTTATTTATTTATTTTAAGCAGACTCCTTTCCTATTCAATATCGTTGACACACGTTCGCAAAGATCTTGTTTGTCATCATGACATACATCACCCAATAATCACTGTCGTAGAAGATAAACATATTGATTAATTATGTATGACATCACAGAAATAATAATAAAGAGGATAGAAGTGCCTTAGACGCGTGACCTTGGCGCCGCGCTTGTGACTCGTAGGTCACAAGCGCGCGACTTGTGGCTCAGTGCTATTTGAAACGTGGGTATGACAACAAGTGCTTTAAAATGGTGTTTTGCAGCATTAGCAATTGCGGAAACTCGTCCACACTGTGTAATTACACTAATAAGGGGATTACATTTCATTGGTATGTATTAATTTAATGTAATAACGCGGTTTATTTCAAAATACAACTTGAGAAAATATTTCATTATGAAATATTGGTTTACACGTTATTAACACGAAACTTCATATACCATTGCTACTCATGCCCATAAAAACGCAGATCGTTTTGAATTATACGCAGCAATGTAAAGTAATTTTTGATAATCCTTCCGTCTTGCACAAAAGTTCATGGTACGGACAAAAAAACAGGTTACGACTAGTACAGACATAATGCCGACGCGGCCAATAAATGGCGCCGTTGTGTAAACGTGGGTATGACTTACGTTGAGTGTTATTCAACGCTATCTCTAAGGTGTAAGGTTCATAATTGTTTGTAAGCAAAAATATTAGTAATTGTGTGCGTGATTACGTAGTACGGTTCCGGTCTTTTGCATGTGTGCATTAACACAGTAAGTAGAGGGGATGAAGCAGCGACACGAGTTCCGGAAGAAAATAGGAACTAAGGCATTTCTATCCTCTTTATTATTATTTCTGTGTATGACATGGTTCTAGAGTGGCCTAGGAATGAAATTGGTTGACTGTGTAAGTATGTACGGGTCAAATCTTGGAAGTTGAATTTGATCCACTTCCAGTGGTCGGATTTACCTGAAATTTATTATACTTATGTAGGTTGGATGTCAATGCAAGTAATATAATACCTCATAATTAGTTAATCTCACCAGCTAAATAGGGGTGATGACAATGCGCCAGCAGGTGTTGCAGGTGTTGATGCTGCACGGGGATGGGCCGGCTCGCTATTGGCTTGGCTATGGGCCACGGCGTCATCATTGGTTGGCGGTAATCTGGAGAGAGAAGTTTGGTCAGACCACATTGCAAAGAAGACAAATAGGGTAAAATACCCGGTAGTCAGCCGGGCACCGGTAGTCTGCCAATGAGTGTGAAGAGTACGAGAAAGTCATGCTGTGTCACTCGCGCGAAAGTTGGCAGAGGCGGGTAATGGGGCATTTTATTGAAAGGATGGGCACTGGGTGTTTTACCCTAGATTCTAGAATAAGACCAATAAAAAAAAAGATATTTTTTTTCCGAATAAGTTTTTATTACTGAAATAGGTACACACAAAATACATACAATTAAAAAAACAAAAATTTTAAAAACCTCGACGCAATTTGGTCACACATATTTTGAAAATATAGTAAATGCCCATTATGCGTCTAAGATCCCTGCTGCAGCTAACAAAAGAGCTTACAACTTTGAAACGGCTGAACCAATTTTGACGAAAATTTTCTATGAACCATCGCCAAAAAACCTGCATCCAAATCGGTTCACTCGTTTAAGAGCTATGATGCCACAGAGAGACACACAGATAGACACGCACACATAGTGGTCAAACTTATAACACCCCTCTTTTTGTGTCGGGGGTTAAAAACGAAGCACTATGGCAATCCATCCCCAGACGTAATTTATTTATTTATTTCTTCGCTTACAACTATTTTTACAGGTATTAACCTATATAATACAATAGTGTACCTAACTAATTCTATTTACATACAATTACATTGCATAATTCTAATTCATTCCTAATGATGTAATGATTCTTTGTAGGTAGGTACGGAAAAATTATGTGCCACAGCACAAATTATTGGAAGAGGTCTTGCGTCCGTGAACGTCTTAAAAGACTGTGTCACTAATCTAACCCCGGCGCCACACATATTACAAATGTTTGAATACAGTTATTTGATCACATGTGTAGCACCGGTAATTGCTTATTTGTTCAATAGAACATCCATACAATCAACCATAGATCAAATATGTGTTGAAACATTTGTAATATGTGTGGCGCCGGGGTAAGTATTATCCAAACATACAGCATATTGCACATACCGATCCAAATCTTCTTACCCCCGATATCGGAGTCAAAAACATTTACGACTGATTAATGGCATAAAGGCGATATATTAGCGGCGGAGTGCGTGTGACAGGCAAGAAAGGGGGCGGGCGTCGAGTTAAATTTCAAAATTCGCCGTCCGAGGGGGAGTTAAGTACGAGTAGGTAGGTAAGTAAAGATTTGCGTTGGTCAAATAACAGCGGTGTATGTTTTACATCATTTCATAAATGAAATAGCGGAGTCTGAGTGGTAGGGTGCCAAAAGAACTGAGACTCCGCTGTCCGTCTGTCACCAGGCTGTATCTCATGAACCGTGATAGCTAGGCAGTTGAATTTTTCACAGATGATGTATTTCTGTTGCCGCTATAACAACAAATACTAAAAATAAAGTTAAAAATTAAAGGGGTCTTAAAATAAACGTATTTTTTTAGCGTTTTTAAATCGATGTATTAGGACTGTGGCCGGTACAACAACAAATAATAATAATATGATATATTAAATAAGGGGGTCCTGAAAACCAATATAAAATGATCCCACACTGCGTACATTTTAGATAGAAGCAGGGTTCTTCTAACACTGGATTATTTTAGTAACGGCTGTTTACGGCGTATATTTTGGTAAAAATGTGTACGGAACCCTCGGTGCGCGAGTCCGACTCGCACTTGGCTGGTTTTTAAACCCCTGACACAAAAAGAGGGGTGATGAGTTTGACCGTTATGTGTGTGTCTGTCTGTGGCATCATAGCTCTTAAACGGGTGAACCGATTTGGATGTGGTTTTTTATTCAAAAGCAGGTTTCTTGGCAATGGTTCTTAGACATGTTTCATAAAAATTGGTTCAGCCGTTTCAAAGTTATCACTTATCAGCTCTTTTGTATGCTACGGAAGGGATTTTGGATTTAATTGCAATGGGGGTTTTATTTTTTTAAATTTATAGTTATAAGTACAAGCTTTTGCAATGTATGTACGGGTCAAATCTTGAAAGTTGAATTTGACCCATTTCCAGTGGTCGGATTCACTTGAAATTTGGTATACTTACGTAGGTCAGAGGACAATGCAAGTACAGTCAGCAAAAAGTACATTCAGCTAAAAAGCTTACTTTAAAATTAAATTTTTCACAAAAGCTTTATTAACCTTTCATTTATTTCATACTAAATACAAACTGAAACATGAACGCACAAAAAAAACCCCAGAAAAAAAACCGGTCAAGAGCGTGTCGGACACGCCCAAGGTAAGGTTCCGTAGCCATTACGAAAAAATCAAGTAATATTTTTCCAAGGATTTCGTATGTGTACGGAAATCATCCAAGTTTAGGTATGTTTTATACCTTAGGCTACTATTTACTCTTAAACTACAAATAATTTCCAAGTAATCTTAGCCGCTATAATTTTTCTAGTAAATTTGATATATTTACTACCATTCTGAATTTTTTCAAATTTTTCCACCCAACAGTTTAGATTTTAGAGGGGAAGGACGGTCGATTTTAATGAAAATTTTCACTTTAAAGTTGAATATTTCGCAAACAGATCACTGAATAGAAAAATCATGTTAGCAACCCCTCAATGGTTTTAAAAGACCTATCCAACGATACCCCACACTATAGGGTTAGTCGAGAAAAAAAAAATCACCCCCACTTTACGTCTATAGTACCCTAAACATTTTTTTTTATTTTTTTTTATTTAATCACTTTGTCGGCGTGACTGATATATATATTCATGCCAAATTACAGCTTTCTAGTACTAACAGTCTCTGAGCTTAGCCGCGGACGGACAGACAGACAGACAGACGGACAGACATGGCGAAACTATAAGGGTTCCTAGTTGACTACGGAACCCTAAAAAGACCAGCGCTGGGAATCTGGTCAAAATAACAGTGGTGGTGTATTGGAATGGCACGCGGCACGGAATGCTGAGGAGCTGGGTTCGATTCCCAGCGCTGGTCTTTTTTCTGGGGTTTTTTTCTGTGCATCCATGTTTCAGTTTGTATTTAGTATGAAATATATGGATTTCAGGGGATGACCGTAAAAGTGATAAAAAAAAAGTTGAAATTAAAAAAATACAAAAAGATACTTCACATCAAACTTGTTTAACCTTTAATTCTCCCGCGACGCATTTGCGTTTA
This sequence comes from Archips crataeganus, assembly GCA_947859365.1. Classification (NCBI taxonomy): domain Eukaryota; kingdom Metazoa; phylum Arthropoda; class Insecta; order Lepidoptera; family Tortricidae; genus Archips; species Archips crataeganus. Next base: position 8,632,162 of record OX402072.1, on the reverse strand, counting down.
AGAATTATTAAATTGTAACACACCTCAGCTACCCCGGGCGCTTAAAATAATTGCCCCGGGGTGCGTCGCTAAGCGGGCCAAATCAGGGTAAATTTTACGGGGAAACGCCTCGCTGTACCCCTGGGGGAACTGCGAGACACCGGAATTGTTTTTAATAGTTCGTTTTTTGATTGGAAAACTTTTTAAACTTTAATTTACGGATCGGATTTTTGAGTGTCCTTGGTCGTTGTTCGGTTGTTAATTGACGATCGTATTGTGTGGCAGGTTGGAGTTGAATATGTCTTATTGGTGTTTCTAGACGACCGGATAGCCTAGTTGTTAGAGAACCTGACTATGAAGCTTGTGGTCCTGGGTTCGATTTATTTGTGTGAATAATACGAATGTTTGTGCTCGAGTCTTGGGTGTTTAATATGTATTTATGCAAGTTAAGTATGAAGTATCTTTTTCTATTTATTTTTTTATTTTCTTCAACTTCATTTTTTTTATTACTTTTACGGTCATCCCGTGAAACCATATATTTCAAACTAAATACAAACTGAAACATAGATGCACAGAAAAAACCCCAGAAAAAAGACCAATGCTGGGAATCGAACCCAGGTCCTCAGCGTTCCGTGCTGCGTGCTTACCCCTACACCATCACTGGTCTAGAAGTTAGCGACGAATCTTTCCCATACATCGTACACTTCAGTCTGTTATAATCACATTTAGGCAGTGATAAAGCGCATCTATGTTATGCCCTCTACCGAAAGACTTCAACACTCCTTCGGAGCTACCCGCTCACCTGGACCAAGAGATGGCGCTACTAGGCCAACTTTTACAAAAGGAAGGAAAGGAAAGATTCGTCGCTAACTTCTAGACCTGTGGTGGTGTAGGGGTAAGCACGCAGCACGGAACGCTGAGGACCTGGGTTCGATTCCCAGCATTGGTCTTTTTTCTGGGGTTTTTTCTGTGCATCTATGTTTCAGTTTGTATTTAGTTTGAAATATGTATTTATGTACTTATGTATTAATTTATATAAATAAGTTTGTCCGTTGTCTAGTATCTATAGTACAAGCTTTGCTTAGTTTGGGACTAGGTCAATTGGTGTGAACTGTCCCGTGATATTTATGTTATTTCTTTGTTTATGTTATGAGTTTTGTTTTGTTGTGTAAACAATGCATTTTTCTGGGGTAAAAACTATCCTATGCCCTTCTAGGGTCAGTAACTATCTCCAAACCAAATTTCATCTAAATGGGTTCAGCAGTTAAAGCGAGAAATGTAATTTCGTAATTATAATATTAGTAAGGATTTAGACGACCAGATGGCCTAGTGGTTAGAGAACCTGACTACGAAGCTTGAGGTCCCGGGTTCGATTCCCGTGTCGGGGCAGATATTTGTATGAAAAATACGAATGTTTGTTCTCGGGTCTTGGGTGTTTAATATGTATTTAAGTATGTATCTATCTATATAAGTATGTTTATCCGTTGCTGAGTACCCATAACACAAGCTATGCTTAGCTTACTTTGGGACTAGGTCAATTGGTGTGAATTGTCCCATGATATTTATTATTTAACGACCGCTTTAGCCTAGTTGGCAGTGACCCTGCCTACGAAGCAAGAGGTCCTGGGTTCAAATCCCGGTAAGGGCATTTATTTGTGTGATGAGCACGAATATTTGTTCCTGAGTTATGGATGTTTTCTATGTATTTAAGTATTTATTTATCTATATAAGTATGTTTATCCGTTGCTTAGTACCCATAACACAAGCTTTGCTAAGCTTACTTTGGGACTAGGTCAATTGGTGTGAATTGTCCCATGATATTTATTTATTTATTTATTTATTTATTATTATTTATTATTAACCTCTTGCGTGCGTGGTCTCTCTTCAATGGTGTGTGAAGTTCCCAATGCGCACTGGGCCCGCGTGGGAACTACAGCCCAAGCCCTCTCATTCTGAGAAGAGGCCTGTGCCCTGCAATAGGACGTAAAAAGGCTGGAATGATAATGATGATTATGAACCTCTTGCGCGTTCCAAAATATTGTTTTTATGAGTAGCTGTAGTTCCTACGCGGGCCCAATGCGGATTAACACCTTCACTCACTACACAGTTGCTTTACAGGTATTCACAAGTTTCCTTGCTGTAATTTCATCCCCGTGAAGCTCATAGTAAAATTATAAATGTAATTTCGGAGATAAATGTCGAAAAATACAGAGCATGTTTGAGCCCACTAACAAAAGAGCTGATAACTTTGAAATGGCTGAACCAATTTTGATGAAACATGTCTAAGAACCATCGCCAAGTAACCTGCTTTCAAATAAAAAAACCGCATCCGAATCGGTTACCCATAACAGAGTTATGGTGCCACAGACAGACCCACACACATAGCGGTCAAACTTATAACGCTCCTTTTGTGTCGGGGGTTTAAAAATAAAATAAAACTAACAAAACTACAATCAGGTAAAATTAACAAAAGGTACTGGCAGCATTACCTCGCTGTACATATTTATTAAACATCCAAGACTCGCTGCCTATATACGACCCACTGCAGGGCACAGGCCTTTTCTCAGAATGAGAAGGCTTGGGCCGCAGTTACAACGTGTCAGTCAAGGGAACTTTCTCCGCAGCTGTAGGTTATGCAGTCCTCACGAAGTTTTCCTTCACCGTAAAGCTCATGTTAAATTTCAAATGTAATTTCACACATAAAGTCCGAAAAACTCAGAGGTGCGAGCCGGGATTCGAACCCACGACCCTCTGCTTGAGAGGCCATAGGTCAAACCACTAGGCCACCAAGATTCTTCCGGCCCTCTCATAAAAAAAAATTGTATTATTTGTATTTAACTAAAAGCCCTATAAAACCCGCAACGTTTACAAAAATTAGGCGTGAAAACTCTCATTATTTAACTGTCATTATTAATACCCTTAGATCGAAATAATAAATAGTCCATAAAAAAGCTTAATATTATTTTAATATAATCCCATACATGAAATAGAGTATGGTAAATAAAAAACGCCTCTGCCCATCTCTATTGTCGAGGGATCTTTTTTAAATTATCTGTGGCGGATTAGCCGTTATGTTGGATGCATTGTTAACAAACGCTACTGAGGATTTGCGCGTTTTGTTTTCTCAAGTGCTCGAATTTATTGTGTGCGGTATTATTAAAAATGCTCGAGCGTTTCGCTTTTTGCATCGGTTTTGCTCAATGCAATCGGGTTTTTAGACCGTTTAGGTTCATTTCGTCCATTTTACCATCTCGTCCACACTCTGAAATTGTCCACATCAGTAGTTTGCTGTAGGAAAGTACAAATTCTATCACAATTTCGGGTATTGTTTCATCATCATTATCCCAGCCTATATACGTCCCACTGCAGAGTACAGACCTCTCAGAATGAGAGGGCTTGGACCGTAGTTCCCACGCGGGCCCAGTGCGGATTGGGAACTTCACACACACCATATATTATTGAATATTGATTTGGATATTGTTTACCTACAAGCAAATAGATTATCATAGTGAAATAATACGGATAACTTACGTCACGTCTATGATCGAGTTGAGTTGTATGTCCTACCTATTTTTAACCCTCGACACAAAAAGAGCGGTGTTATATGTTTGACCGCTATGTGTCTGTCTGTGGTATCATAGCTCTTAAACGGGTGAACCAATATGGATGCAGTTTTTTTTTAAATAGAAAGCAGGTTCTTGGCAATGGTGTTTAGATATGTTTCATCAAAATCGGATAAGCCATTTCAAAGTTATCAGCTCTTTTGTTAGCTGCGGAAGGGAACTTAGACGCATAACGGGCATTTACTTTATGTTCAAACATACGTGTGACATAATTGCGTTGGGGGTTTTTGAAATTTTTATTTTATTTCACTATGAGTGAGTCTAACGGTAAAATAGATTATCAATAAACATTCGTCTTTTAACCAACTTAGTTAAAGGAGGTGTTCCTCAATTTTGTTGTAAGTTTTTTTAAAGTTTTTTATCATGCACTAGTCACATAAATAGCTATTATTATTTAGTAAAATACCATAGAAATTCCCTTCCAAACCCATAGTCGCCAACATCACAAACTTAACCCAAAATTGACCGGCAAACGCGTTTCCAATAAAGCGCTCCCTCCGCATCAATTATTTTGTCGCTTGCCGCGAAAAAATTGGCGCCAACGCAATAACGAAACGGTTGGTAGTAATGGGATAGAGAGGTGCAAATTCAGTAATTAATTGTTACCGATAACGATGTTAGTTTTTGGGGTTCCATATCCAAAGGGTGCCATTGGTGCCAACGGGACCCTATTACTGAGACTCCGAAGTCTGTCTGGATTATTATAGATAGGTTGTTTACGTATATTTTGACGGGATCCCTTGGTTTCCCATAATTTAGTTTGTCATATCAACGTTTGTCATAAAATATATAGAAGCGTATTGTTTTCAGGATTTATTGAAATGCCATCTTATAGAATGCAGTAAGTTAGGTTAGGTTAGGTTAGGTTAGGTTGGGGTGCGATGTCGGAAACCTTCTCGAGTGCTCGGGCGTTACCACTCCCTTCTATCCGAGGCGTAGGCCTCATGGGGTGGGGAAGGGTAACGCTTGGGACGGTGCACCCTGGGCAACAACGGTAAGCTAATGTATTTGTGCATTATCTTACCGGTGGCTAATATCCGACTTGAGGGGGAGTGTCAGCAATCTCCACATGTGCCTGGTCGGTACTGATCATACCGCCGGGCTGCACGACCGTTACGGTTCTCCCCTGTTAACCCTGGTGGTCAAGGGGGAGAAGAGTAGCGGATGGGTCCATGACCTGTGGCAATTGACTGACATACTGGGTGGGTGTTGGGTGTTGAGGTGAACCCGCAACTAGTTGCGGGGGATCCGAGCCAGCGGGCCCATTCGTGACGGAGGTGAACCCGAACTTAGTACCTGCTCTGCCACGGCGGACAGGGAAAGGCGAGGGGGAGCCTAGTGGGCGGAAGCGACCGTGCCCTCGGTACCGCTCTGCTTTCAGAGCAGGACATGAGGGCGCGGGAGCTAACGTGAGGGCACGTAAACCCGGCTTGCCCGGGAACGTGGGCATCTGCGGAAGCCACGAGGAGTAAACCTCTTTAAACAATCCTTCACCAGCAGGGGAGGCCAGGGAGTGCCGAGCCCGCATTGCACGGTGTCAACAGAGGAGCCCCATCCCGGGGCGGCCAGTGGGCGTTGTGGTGACTCCTAGTGCTCCCGTGACGTTCACAATGGCAAACGAGGGAATCCGTGTGGTTTTTAGTGGGTAGGCCCCTTGGGGAGAGCCCCACATACCTCCGTTTCCCCGAACGGAGACGATGCATAAGTTGCATTTTCCACACCAAAAAAAAAAAAAGGTTAGGTTAGGTTAGGTTAGTTTAAATAACAACTCTGAAGAAAATACTGTTTTAGAAATATGTAAATCACTTTTTATGACTAATGAAAATTATGGAAAGAAGCAGGCTTTTTCTTCGCCCAAAAACTGAGCCTCGCAGTGCAGCGGGGCAACGCGGCTAGCGTCTTAGGTACAATGCCCCGCGCTGCCCTACCTTTGGAAGAGGAAGCCCCGTTTTAGTTAATTTTATGTGTTTTTATTTTTTCTTGTCATAAATTGTACCTAACTATCTATTTATCTAATAAATAAATTAAAACTTTGTCCTTATAATTTTATAATTTACTAGCTTTTGCCCGCGACTTCGTATGCGAAGACAAATTATGGAAAGATTATGACACATTAAATAAAGGGAAACCATAGAGACATTACCCATCCCATTGGCACCCTTTGGGTACGGAACCCTAATAAAAATTAGCCTAAATGTAACCGATATCCATCCAGCTATCTACATACCAAATCTTCGTACCCAAAATCCGTTAATACGTTTTAAAGTAAAAGAGTTACACACATTCACGATCTTTCGCCGAAAAAACCTTTTAACCTATGGCCTCTCAAGCAGAGAGTCATGGGTTCGCATCCCGGCTCGCACCTCTTGAGTTTTTCATAATTTATGTGCGAAATTACATTTGATATTTACCATGAGCATTACGGTGAAGGAAACATCGTGAGGAACTGCATACACCTGCGAAGAAATTCAATGGTGTGTGTGAAGTTCCCGATCCGCACTTGGCCCGCGTGGGAACTACGGCCCAAGCCCGCTCATTCTGAGACTTCGATCAACAATACAACTAGATAACAGGTCAGCGCAAAAAATACGGCCCGGAAAATAAGAGCTCACTTCCAAAGCGAGCTCTTATTTGGTTTTAGTTCGGTCCAAGCACAGCCAACATTAACACGTCTCGCGATGCCGCAGTGTGCGTTTAAAACTTGTAAAAACAATGCCCGAAAAAGGCATTTATCCGCCGGAGTGTCTTGTATTGTTGATCGAAGTTCTGAGAGGAAGCATGTGTCCTGCAGTGGGACGTATAATGCTGGAACGACGACGTTCTTTCGCATTCTGTAAGTAGGATTCAAATGATTACTTAATTCCCCTTGTCTCTGCCTCAGTGACGTCCCTAGGGGGATCGTTTTAAAACGATTCTTTGGGCGTTTTTCCACCGCCATCCCATAATTAAATAACGTTATCGAAACCGTAATTGGTTATTTACCGAACGTTTAGCTTTTGTATGTTGGCACTGCTTTGATTGCATTTTATTGTGTGTGGGGATTTATTTAAAACGAGTGAACATTGAATGGTAATAGGGATGTTGGCGCCATTAAATAATAATTCGAAGACACGACTCCATTAAAAAAACGCTTTATTTTAGCCCTGAAAACCGATTAATTTTCGATTAATTACAAGATTAGATTTTTTGTTGTTTTAAAACAAAAAAATAATTAGGTAGTTGATTGAGTTGGCGAACAAGTGACGTCATAAGTTGCTATTGCCATTCAAACTCTATGGGAGAGTTGTGTTTTGACAGCTCATAAAAAGTACGTCAGTTGATTGGAGGTGTCAACATACCTATTGTACTTTCTTTGTAATTTTTAATCCCCGGCACAAAAAGAGGGGTGTTATAAATTTTACTGCTATCTATGTTGTGTGTCTGTCTGTGGCATCATAGCTCATAAATGGATGAACCGATTTGGATGCAGTTTTTTTATGTGAAAGTAGGTCTCTTGGCAATGGTTCTTAGACATGTTTCATCAAAATTGTGTCAGCCGTTTCAAAGTTATTAGCTCTTTTGTTAGCTGCGGAAGATATCCTAGACGCATAATGGGAATTTACTTTATTTTTAAATATGTATTGCCTACGCGTGAACGCGCGGTTTGGTGGATTCTATTGAAATTCGGCACACATAGGTATAGTTTACGACCTGGATCAACATTTTTGAAGGTGCTAATTATAAGTATTTCATTTCGACAGTCGGCGACATTATATTTTATTTCGGTCGCCACTATAACAACAAATACTAAAAAACAGAATAAAACAAATATTTAAGGGGGCTGCCATAAAAAAAACGTGATTTTTTTTGCTCCTTTTTGCTCAATATTGATAACGGCAACAGGTAGACGCTTGAAAATATTTACAGAATATTTAGTTACTAGCTGTTGCCCGCAACTCCGTCTGCGTGGAATACGTAATTTGGGCAGTTTATTTTTTTTATCCAATTTGCTTTTATCAATTATGGCTCTCCTTGGTTCCTCGATATAAAAAAATTACCCGCCCCCGCAAACCCCCCCCCCTCCCCGCACTCGCTCCCCCCCCCCCCACCGAACCCCCCCGCACACCCGCGTTCACATTCACCACAAGTCATGCGTGCCTATAGAAGTTTTACTTCAAAAACCCCCGATTTTGAAACATTCTTCCGCTCCGCTCCGCTCCTATTGGTGTTAGCGTGATGATTATATAGCCTATAGCCTTCCTCGATATATGGGATATCTAACACTGAAAGATTTTTTTTAAATCGGAGCAGTAGTTCCTGAGATTAGCGCGTTCAAACAAAAAAACCTGTTCGATAAATTCTTAAAATAGACGTATCTTTCTTATTTGTGAACCGATTCAAACGAAACAAACAGTAAATGTTAATCCAAGAAAATACCAACATATCAGTGAAAACCGCATCCTTCTAGGTTAAGCCGTTTCTGAGATTAGCGCGCACAAACGCACAGACAAACAGACAATAATTCTAAAAATCATTGTTTTGGGTTCTATTTCGCTAATAAATAGGCCTAGTGACAGTTTTTCTCAAATATCTACAGACACCGACTTGTTACGGATTTATTATATGTATAGATATAATCACTTTAAAAAACAAATAATTAAATTAAAATAAAACAAATATTTAAGGGGGGCTCCCATACAACAAACGTGCTTTTTTGCCGTTTTTATTGATAATGGTACGGAACCCTTCGTGCGCGAGTCCGACTCGCACTTGGCCGGTTTTTTTCTGTTTCTGCTGTCCTGAGCACGAACTGCGAGTCAGCCATAAAATCTCACAAATGTCATCTCAAACAAAAAAATATTTCCAATAAATAATAGGAAATAAAAATAAAACAGATACAGTTTCTCGATCTTGAAGAAGACTTTTCGAAAAAACATATAAGTAGTTATATTAGCCACCAGACGACCAGATGGCCTAGTGGTTAGAGACCCTGACTATGAAGCTTGAGGTCCCGGGTTCGATTCCCGTGTCGGGGCAGATATTTGTATGAAAAATGCGAATGTTTGTTCTCGGGTCTTGGGTGTTTAATATGTATTTAAGTATGTATCTATCTATATAAGTATGTTTATCCGTTGCCTAGTACCCATAACACAAGTTTGCCTAGCTTACTTTGGGACTAGGTCAATTGGTGTGAATTGTCCCGTGATATTTATTTATTTTTTTATTTTTTATTAGCACATCTTCAAAAATCTTTACTTAGCCAATTTTTGGGAATGCCCGCGGGTTTTTTTTGGAAAATACACGTATTTCAATTCCACTGCCAGCACCATAATGGTTTGCGCGAAGCCATGATAACGACTTCGTAAACCAGAACGCGGTCGGATACAGGCGCCTCCAACATTATTATGTTTGTCCACAAATTCCGCAATTCACTGCATTATTCCGTGTTTCACGATTCACTACTATAAAGTATACGAATACTATACGAATGTTTGTTCTCGGTTCTTGGGTGTTTAATATGTATTTATGTATGCATCTATCTATCTATACATGGTGTTACAAAATTACCCCTAAAGCCTGAAACCCCATGAAAAGTAAATAAAACTGTAATTTTGCGCGCTGTTCTTTTTTTTGTAAAAAAAAAAAATTTTTTTTTTTATTTAGCCTATTTTTGTGTCCCACTGCTGGGCAAAGGCCTCTCCTCTCTTGCTCCACTCCTGCCTATCAAAGGCGAGCTCCCGCCATCCCAAAAAAACATCTTCTTCTTCTTCTTCTTTAGCCATTCTCGACCTCTAAGGTGTAGGCCTCCTTCAGTTTATGCCATCTGTTCCGGTCTTGAGCAGTTTCCAACCACTTTGTTCCCGCCAGTCTTTTGATATCATCGTACCAACGCATCTGCGGTCTTCCTCTCGGGCGTTTCTCACCCCACGGTCTCCATTCCACCACTGCCCTGCACCACGAGCCATGCTTGCGGGCGACATGACCAGCCCACTCCCATTTCAATTTCGCAACCCGTTTAGTTACATCGCTCACTTTGCTTTGCTCTCTGACCCATTAATTTCTTTTACGGTCTCTCAGCGTAACTCCTACCAGTTTTCTTTCAATTGCCCTTTGAGCCACCTGAAGTTTGTGGAGGATCTCCTTAGTAAAAACCCAAGTCTCAGCCCCATATGTAAGCACAGGCAAGATGCACTGGTCGTGAATACGAGCTTTTTGTTCGGCACTGAGCTTCATGTTGAACGCGAATTTGAGTTTGGAGTAAGCTGCCCAAGCCAGTCTTATGCGCCTGTCAATTTCGTTAGCCTGATTGTCCTTTCCCATTACGACCTCCTGACCAAGATACACATATTTATCCACTTTTTCGATGAGAGTGCCATTTACGCATATGTTTGCGGTACCATTTAGAATGTTGGTCATTATCTTGGTTTTGTCAAGGTTCATTTCTAAACCACACTGTTCAGATGCTTGGTTGAGTTCTTGTATCATAGTTTGAAGGTCAGTCGAGTTGTCTGCGAACAACACTATATCATCCGCAAATCGTAGGTTACTCAGTCTCCTGCCCTCCACACTAATGCCACGCTCTTCCCAATCCAACTTCTTGAAAATATCCTCCAGTACCAGGGTGAACAGTTTTGGAGAGAGTGTATCTCCCTGTCGAACTCCTCTCCGAATCTTCACAGGTTGAGTTTCTGGTGGTAAGTTAACCTTTAAAGTTGCATTGTTGTAGATATTTTTTATGAGGTTAGTGTAGCGGTGATCAATACGGGCATTTTGAAGGGACTGAACCACTGCCCAAGTTTCGATTGTAAAAAAACATACTATAATTTAATTCTTTAACGACCGCTTTAGCCTAGTTGGCAGTGACCCTGCCTACGAAGCAAGAGGTCCTGGGTTCAAATCCCGGTAAGGGCATTTATTTGTGTGATGAGTACGAATATTTGTTCCTGAGTTATGGATGTTTTCTATGTATTTAAGTATTTATTTATCTATATAAGTATATATTTCAAACTAAATACAAACTGAAACATAGATGCACAGAAAAAACCACAGAAAAAAGACCAATGCTGGGAATCGAACCCAGGTCCTCAGCGTTCCGTGCTGCGTGCTTACCCCTACACCATCACTGGTCTAGAAGTTAGCGACGAATCTTTTCCCATACATCGTACACTTCAGTCTGTTATAATCACATTTAGGCAGTGATAAAGCGCATCTATGTTATGCCCTCTACCGAGAGACTTCAACACTCCTTCAGTTTCAGTTTGTATTTAGTTTGAAATATATGGTTTCACGGGATGACCGTAAAAGTAATAAAAAAATGAAGTTGAAGAAAATAAAAAAATAAATAGAAAAAGATACTTCATACTTAACCTATATAAGTATGTTTATCCGTTGCTTAGTACCCATAACACAAGCTTTGCTAAGCTTACTTTGGGACTAGGTCAATTGGTGTGAATTGTCCCGTGATATTTATTTATTTATTATTTCTAATTCTTTACTGGAGTACCTACTTCCATATCCTTCGGTTATTACGGGTAATTTTGTAACACCCTGTATATAAGTGCTAGTTGACCCCGCAAACATTGCTTTGCCATAAGTATATCACCTACGGGTATAAAAAATAGCCTACGACCTAATCTCAGACCTACGTATACAGACAAAAAAGTTTCATAAATAATCGGTCAACCCGTTTCGGAGGAGTTCGATAACAAACACTGTGACACGAGATTTAATATTAAGTAGATTTATTCTCAAAAAGTTAATACATAGTTTTAGTTAAATCACTAATTTCGTCAAACTATGCTGTTTATTGGCGGATACTGCGCTCAATTTAACATCAGCTGTACCCTACTTAAATAAAAAACTTAACTATTTTATACATTGTCAGTACCTATTCCCAAAATCCGCACAAAGCGTTTTCGCTCTTCCTTCATCGACCGCACAGCTAAGGAGTGGAATTCCCTGTCTGCGACTGTGTTCCCTGAACACTACAATTTGGCCGCTTTCAAGTCTAGGGTGAATGAGCATTTACTAGGCAAGCGTGCTCCATCGTAGGCCTCATCTTCGCTTTCCATCAGGCGTGATTGTGGCCAAACGCAAGCCTAGTGTATAAAAAAACCGGCCAAGTGCGAGTCGGACTCGCGCACGAAGGGTTCCGTACCTACCATTATCTATGAAAACAGCAAAAAAAAATCATGTCTGTTGCATGGCTCCCAATTATTTGTGTTATTTTAATTGAACTATTTATTTTTAAAGTGAATATATAACTAAATATTCTGTGGATATTTCAAGCATCTATCTGTTCCCGTTACCAGTATCGAGCAAAAACGAGCAAAAAAATCACGTTTGTTGTATGGGAGCCCCCTTACTTAAATATTTATTTTATTCTATTTTTTAGTATTTGTTGTTATAGCAGCAACCAAAATACATCATCTGTGAAAATTTCAACACTCTAGCAATCACGGTTCATGAGATACAGCCTGGTGATAGACGGACGGACAAACGGACGGACAGACGGACGGACAGTGGAGAATCAGTAATAGGGTCCCGTTCTTACCCTTTGGGAACAGAACCCTAAAAACACAGTTTGGCAAATGGATAATCGATCACTTGAATTGGGATTGATCATTTTTTCTAACCCCAACTTTTTATTTTTTTTATCGAAAATATAGAGCATTTTAAGAAACTAATTTGAATATTTCAGCAATTCATCACTCCAATATTTTTTTATATTTTTTGAAAATTTGAGATACGACTTCTCGTAAATTACATGCCGCGGCTGAATCTGTGTATAAACCACAGACATAATGACAAAAAAAAATGTGTCACAATCGATGGTTAGTTGTCATCTGACAATGTCACTTTACATTACAATAACAATAACACTAAAGTTGCCGATTCTTCCAAGAGAATAGGTAAAAAAACGATTTACGGCTATAGTATTTTTTGTATGTATAAAATAAAATGGTCAGAAGTGTTCCCTTGAAAGTTCTTTGGCGGATTTAATCCATACTTACATTAAAATGATCCTCAAAACAATAAGTACATCTTGTAAACTTTGAATTAACTTTGCGGCACCGCTTCTCTAATGCAAACAATTAATTTGTTTGGGCTATTGACAGAATCATTTCCACAAGTAGGAATGAAACACTTCCTGTATAAATCCATTATTAAAATATGAAAAACGCGAAGAATGTTTTTCAAAATAGTATCCTTAAACTGACAGATGATAACTACGTCGAAGTGACAGAGAATAGTATAGAGAAACTAGACGGACGGCTTTTTTTTCTTGTTGCAAAGAATTTCAAAGTTAATGCCCACAGAAAGGTCAAACAAAGGTGAAACATTATTTTGCAAAAATACACACGATCGTTTAATATTTTTTTAGTACAATGTTATAAAATTATTTAATAAACCTATTCCTCGAAATGGTTTTGGAATTAGACCACATTGTAAAAAAGTGATCAATGGCAATTGGAGCGTCGTTAAAAAAGCGCGATCAAGTGCGGGTAGTTTGAAAGACTCGCGTGGCCAAACGAACATGACATCCTATCTACAGGGTTATTTGTAATTCACTAGCTTCCTTTTAACCCTAAACTCCTACCACTTAAACAAATGTTTTTTGTTTTACGGCTTTTGTCATAACTTAATATTTTTGGTGTAATAACGTTTTGAAAATTTGAGATTACCTCTTATTTTTACGATACTCTGTGTAATGTATGGGAAAAAAGTGCTTCATTTTAAAAAGTCGTAAAACAAAAAACATTTGGTTGAGTGATAGGAATTCAGGGTTAAGAGGATGTCAGTGAATTACAAATAACCCTGTATAGGGAACGTGCACATAGACGGTGCTGCCAACTGGTGCCATCAATTTGACTATTTTACCCTGATAAGTTTCTTTTACTGTCCGCATAGTGTCTTTTCTGTCGCATTAGTGCTGCCGCCTATAGTTTCTGCACGTCCCCTTATAAGGGAACTCTCTTATACCTTTTTCGTGTTTGAGAAACTTCGATAGTGCGATGTAGAACCTAAAGGTTTCTTTAGTTGACGACTAGATGGCGCTAGTGGTCGCATTATTGTGTTCTGGCAGTCGCCGAGGATTTTATAGGTGAAAAACTTAAGTAAAGGAAAAGACTCCAGCAGGGTAATTGTGTAACTTTTTTGACACTTAAATAAATTAAATTAAATATCATGAGACAATTCACACCAATTGACCTAGTCCCAAAGTAAGCTTAGCAAAGCTTGTGTTATGGGTACTAAGCAACGGATAAACATACTTATATAGATAAATAAATACTTAAATACATAGAAAACATCCATAACTCAGGAACAAATATTCGTGCTCATCACACAAATAAATGCCCTTACCGGGATTTGAACCCAGGACCTCTTGCTTCGTAGGCAGGGTCACTACCAACTAGGCTAAAGCGGTCGTTAATAACTTGGCATCGGATTGTAATAAAATAACAGTTTTTCTATGGCTGTGACAACTGGCTGTTTCCGATACCAATTGTCAGCCCATACAAGAACTGTCAAAATTAACGCGATGGCGATTGCGAGGGATAGACAATTAGCCTGCTGTTGCACGTGGGTATGTATCATACATGCATTATTTATTATTTGTTACATAGAATGAACTAAAACAATTACTTTGCTCACCCGCGACCTTACAATAGTTACGTTTATGCAAGAAATGTGCGTTCATGCAGTTCCTCCACCTCCACACTGTACGAACACACACAAATCACATAAACCCAACCATCACCACCACCAAGCTACACTGACGCGTTTCGAACTCAACCAGAGCTCATCTTCAGAGTTACCACAACCGTATGCTATGCTACCAAATGTTAAACTAACAAACCAAAACAAATGTTTTAACTTGTCACTGTAACTTCTCAAGTACCCACTTTATTTTTCTTATTCTCAAACTACCCCACAAAAATTAACTTTTATTGACATATTATAAAACTACCTTGAATTTTTTGTTTATTTATTTATAAGGCATATTTAATTAATACTAACTGTTCAAATTCGACCCAAGCCGCAGTAAAGGAGAAGATACTAAATTTACCTGTTCATTAATAATAGACCCCATAGTGTTGTACCTACCTAATTATTTTCATGCATTCCAGAGCATCCAGACGCAACCCCTTGCCGCAATAATGTAACACTTCATAAGAATCTGAATCTAACAATGAATGATTTGATTCCAACAAATGTTTTGCAAAATTCGATCTATCTGGATGCTCATTCCTATATGCCGAAACATGCTCTTTAAATCTAGTATTAAAACTTCGGCCTGTCTGTCCTACGTATATCCCATTGCAGTCATTACAAGTAAGCTTGTATACCCCCGATCTAGTTCCCTTATCTACCTGTTCTTTGTGGTTACATAGCCTAGAGTAAAGTGCCTTTAAGACTAACAACTCTTTGTACTCTCAGGTAGATAAGGGAACTAGATCGGGGGTATACAAGCTTACTTGTAATGACTGCAATGGGATATACGTAGGACAGACAGGCCGAAGTTTTAATACTAGATTTAAAGAGCATGTTTCGGCATATAGGAATGAGCATCCAGATAGATCGAATTTTGCAAAACATTTGTTGGAATCAAATCATTCATTGTTAGATTCAGATTCTTATGAAGTGTTACATTATTGCGGCAAGGGGTTACGTCTGGATGCTCTGGAATGCATGGAAATAATTAGGTACAACACTATGGGGTCTATTATTAATGAACAGGTAAATTTAGTATCTTCTCCTTTACTGCGGCTTGGGTCGAATTTGAACAGTTAGTATTAATTAAATATGCCTTATAAATAAATAAACAAAAAATTCAAGGTAGTTTTATAATATGTCAATAAAAGTTAATTTTTGTGGGGTAGTTTGAGAATAAGAAAAATAAAGTGGGTACTTGAGAAGTTACAGTGACAAGTTAAAACATTTGTTTTGGTTTGTTAGTTTAACATTTGGTAGCATAGCATACGGTTGTGATAACTCTGAAGATGAGCTCTGGTTGAGTTCGAAACGCGTCAGTGTAGCTTGGTGGTGGTGATGGTTGGGTTTAGGTGGAGGAACTGCATGAACGCACATTTCTTGCATAAACGTAACTATTGTAAGGTCGCGGGTGAGCAAAGTAATTGTTTTAGTTCATTAATATGGACCTCCGCAAAGTAACGCCTGATTCAATAAATTGTTACATACAATAAATTATAAATAATGCATTTGTATGTATGTACGGTAGTTCCCATTTTGCCATCAATTAGACGCATTCTTTTTTTTAATTTTTTTTTTTACATAAAACTGACCCGTGATTGACCACTATCTCACCTGATGAAAAGTGTAGATGAGGCCAAAGGTGTACCTCACTGGTTCAGTAACAGCCTATTCTATTATACTGAACATTTAATGATCCAACTAATCATTAGAAACTAAAAATAAGTTATTGTTACAAACTACCGCACTTCGAGGAACCGTTTGTCTTTCCATCCTCACCATCTTGATGATTGGCATTCTAGTACCGTGCGTTTTAAGCGAAACTTCTTTCCTCGCACGACAAAGATCTGGAATCAGCTTTCTGCGGCAGCATTCCCGGAGCGTTACAACTTAGGGATCTTTAAAAAACGAGCCTACGAATTCCTAAAAGAGTCGGCAATGCACCTGTGATGCCCCCGTGTTGCAGGTGTCCATGGGCGACGGTGATCGCTTTCCATCAGGTGACCCGTCTGCTCGTTTGCCACCTCTTATATAAAAAAAATATATATATATCATTTTCAATGCAAGCTTTTTCACTCATTTGCATATAAGTATACCAAATTTCATGTGAATCCGACTACTAGAAATGGGTCAAATTCGACTTCCAAGATTTGACCCGTACATACATACATATATAGGTACATAGGTACATTGCAAGTTAAATAAAATCTTGTAAAATTCTTAGAAATGCCTTAAAAGCTTTCCTTATACACACGTGTTTCATATTCAACATCCGTCTAAGTCTTCAAGGTAACACGGTAGTTTAAACCTTCCCATTTTGCCGTAAACTACGCGCGTTCAAATTATAATGAACACCGGAACTACCAACGTAACGACAACCGATTAACTAACGTAACCGACAGGTGTACCAACCTAGCGTTAACACGACCGCAGACGCGTTCCGAATTTAAACGAGCGTTCCACATTTGAAATGTGTGGCGCGTTCGAAACCTTAACCGCCCACGAGTGAGCGGCGGCGCTTCATTTCTCTTTAGTGATGCCGATTAATAGTACACCTACTCTATTCAAGTTAGCTATGAAGTATCTTTTTTTTTGTACTTATTTTTTCAACTTCATTTTTTTATTACTTTTACGGTCATCCCGTGAAATCATATATTTCGTACTAAATACAAACTGAAATATAGATGCACAGAAAAAACCCCAGAAAAAAGACCAATGCTGGGAATCGAACCCAGGTCCTCAGCATTCCGTGCCGCGTGCCATACCCCTACACCACCACTGGTCTAGAGATTAGACACGAATCTTTCCTATACATCATACATTTCAATCTGCTAAATCATCACCTTATGCAGTGACAAGCGCACATCTATGTTACACCCTCATCGAGAGATTTTAACACTCCTTCGGAACTAACCGCTCACCTGGACAAGAGATGGCGCTACTGTGCAACTTTAAACAAGTTAGCTATGAAGTATCTTTTTTTTTGTACTTATTTTTTCAACTTCATTTTTTTATTACTTTTACGGTAAAAAAAAAAAAAAAAAAAATGAAGTTGAAAAAATAAGTACAAAAAAAAGATACTTCATAGCTAACTTGTTTAAAGTTGCACAGTAGCGCCATCTCTTGTCCAGGTGAGCGGTTAGTTCCGAAGGAGTGTTAAAATCTCTCGATGAGGGTGTAACATAGATGTGCGCTTGTCACTGCATAAGGTGATGATTTAGCAGATTGAAATGTATGATGTATAGGAAAGATTCGTGTCTAATCTCTAGACCAGTGGTGGTGTAGGGGTATGGCACGCGGCACGGAATGCTGAGGACCTGGGTTCGATTCCCAGCATTGGTCTTTTTTCTGGGGTTTTTTCTGTGCATCTATATTTCAGTTTGTATTTAGTACGAAATATATGATTTCACGGGATGACCGTAAAAGTAATAAAAAAATGAAGTTGAAAAAATAAGTACAAAAAAAAGATACTTCATAGCTAACTTGTTTAAAGTTGCACAGTAGCGCCATCTCTTGTCCAGGTGAGCGGTTAGTTCCGAAGGAGTGTTAAAATCTCTCGATGAGGGTGTAACATAGATGTGCGCTTGTCACTGCATAAGGTGATGATTTAGCAGATTGAAATGTATGATGTATAGGAAAGATTCGTGTCTAATCTCTAGACCAGTGGTGGTGTAGGGGTATGGCACGCGGCACGGAATGCTGAGGACCTGGGTTCGATTCCCAGCATTGGTCTTTTTTCTGGGGTTTTTTCTGTGCATCTATATTTCAGTTTGTATTTAGTACGAAATATAAAATATCTACTCTATTGATAGATTATCGATAGAATAGCAGTAATAGGAATTATCAAAGTCAAATTAAAAATTCTTTACTCAATAGGGATGTTGACGCCATTGAAAAAGGGTATGTATTACAATACCGAAGTACGAAAGACCGAATGTATTAAAACATCGAATGGGTCAAAAGACCGACACGATTTTTTTCTGAAACCGTAAACTTTTAAGAATTTATTAAAACGGCATCATACAGAACCCATTAGGTTAGGTTAGGTTTGTTTTATAACAATCTTAAAAAGTTAACGGTTTCAGAAAAAAATCGTGTCGGTCTTTTGACCCAGTCGATGTTTTAATACATTCGGTCTTTCGTATTTCGGTATTGTAATACATACCCTTAAAAAATAATTCGTAGATACGACTCCAGTAAAAAAAATGCATTATTTTAGCCCTGAAAATCTGATTAATTTTCGATTAACTGCAAAATTAGTTTTTTTGTTGCTTTATAACAAATAAATAGTTAGTTGATTGAGTTGGGGAACAAATGACGTCGTAAGTTGCTATTGCCATTCAAACTCTATGGGAGAATCAGGGAGAATTGTGTTTTGACAGCTCATAAAAAGTACGTCACTTGATTGGTGGTGTCAACATCCCTATTGTGTAATCCAATGCAATTGGCTAAGTAAAGTTTTTTGAAGAGGTGCTAATTATATTTTTTTTCGACAGTAGTCGTCTTCAAGACCGAGAAACTGCAGCTGTTTTTTTTTTATCTCCTACTATTTATTGGAAATATTTTTTTAAGTGTTCGAGATGACATTTGTGAGATTTAATGGCTGACAAGCGTTTCGTGCTCAGTACTTAGTAGAAATAGAAAAGAAAACGAAGTCAGTTGTCAATGTCAAATGAAATCTGACCGTTTGCGTTTCGTTTGCTTTGCGTTGTCCAAGAAGCAGTTCCAAAATAGTGATCAAAAATATTCAATCGTGATTCAATTATCGTGCATAGGTCGTGGAGAAATGCGGTAAAATTGAAAATCCGGATTTTGAGCGGAGGTCGTTAAAAATAGTCCAAAAATCACATTAAAACGCAAAGCAAACGAAACGCAAACGGTTTGACATGGACAAAAGTGACAGATGACTTAGTTTTTTTTCTGTTTCTACTAAGTACTGAGCACGAACGGCTTGTCAGCCATTAAATCTCACAAATGTCATCTCGAACACTTAAAAAAATATTTCCAGTAAACAATAGGAGATAAAAATAAAACAGCTGCAGTTTGTCGATCTTCAGAATGCCAACAGTCGAAAAAAAATATAATTAGCACCTCTTCAAAAAAATTTTACTTAGCCAATTACATAGTATTACTAGCTGTTACACGCGACTCCGTCCGCGAAGAATAGGGTAGGCATACAAAAAATAGCCTACGACCTATTCTCAGACCTACCGAATAAAGAGAAAAAGGTTTCATAAAAATCGGTCAAGCCGTTTCGGAGGAGTTCGATAACAAACAACGTGACACGAGATTTTTATATATTAGAGATACGACATTTTTCACGTAACTGAGCTAACGAGTTACAATGCCAATGTGCTATGTGCCACGTGTTGTTAAATTAGTTGCTAAATGTAAATTCGGCTGAACAAGCGAAAGGACTGAAATACAGGGGTCTAGGCAGCGAATACGATTTTGTCCCATTCGGTGTCGAGTCGAGACCCTCGGTCCGTGGGGTCCTAGCACTTTAAAGCTCTTTAAGGAAATTTGTAAGAGGTTAATCGACGTCACAGGGGACCGAAGAGCTGCAGCTTCCTCGGACAAAGAATTAACTTAGCTATTCAAAGAGGAAACGCTGCCAGTATCTTCGGGGTGCGGGGGTTTCAAAGGGGGGATGAAAATTTAATTGATTTTGCCGTAGGATGCACCGTTTTCACGATATTTGACAAAAACACCGGTTCTCGTCCGATCACCGAAGTTAAGCAACGTCGGGCACGGTCAGTACTTGGATGGGTGACCGCCTGGTTTTTTATTTTTTATTATGAAGTTTCACTTCTTCCGCGCGGAGGGACCCCATGCACTATTTTTTTAAATATTTTTGTTAGGCTAGGATATTATTTTTTTTAGTCTAGGATAGTTGTATATATATGTATAATATATATAAGTATTGTGTTCTAAATAAATATTATTTTATTTTATGTTCACCATAAACTGATACATTACAACTATTCTATTGCATAATGTTGTCATTTATTTTATAATTAAAATAATTCGGCCTAAGCTTACCAACATTTCTATACCTACCGTGCCATCACCCCATTTCAGACCATAGTCGTGAAACTACAACCAACTACGTTTCCCAACGACCCTAAAACGCCTAATAACAATATAAGCGACACCTGCCACCCATTTCTGCGACTACCTTCAAAAAGATTTATCCATAACGTTATTCCGATTCCACTGGATTTCACAAAAAACGTAATATTCAACCACTTTAGCTAAACTGTCCCCAAATCCCTTGAGACTCTTATTATTAGTGCACCAACGTCCATTTTCCTTTGTCTAAACCTTTGACAACTGTAATATTCTAAAACTGTACCATTTTTTATGTGCACTTGGCGAACACATCTACAGTCTTTATGTTAGCGAGTTAGAGTGGGTATTCGTTTGAATATTGCTTTGACAACGGTAAAGGGGTGGGCGTTCGAATGGCGTTCCGAATTCAAATATTATGGCAATATGGCGCCAATGACATGTTAATATGGGCTCGGGAGACGATATGCATAATTTTATGGTAGGAGTTCGATTTTTGATTTTCTCGTTTGTTTTATTATGCTGGTACGTGACTGGGAAGGCTTAGGCGTATTTTCGTCGGCTAACAAAACGGTGCTTTTGTTTTTTTTTTATTGTAACTGACCATTTATTGACCACTGTCTCGTGTGATGAAAAGTGCAGATGATTGCAACTACTACACTACTAACTACACTATACATATTTGTATGCAAATCAAATCAAATCAAATCAAATCAAATCAAAAATTTTATTCACTAAGAACACGGTAGGTAACAAGATATTATAACAGCAGGAGGTATCACATGTTCTGCCGCTATTGCAGCGTGTAAATGCTTAGATAAATAAATATCAAAAATCCAAGACTTGGGCACAAGCATTCGTATTTTTCATACAGTTAACGATTTACTGTCATTAGGTACAAATGGAAAATCGTCCACTTGAATTGACTGTTTTGAATTTTCACCTAAGAAATAGTGTTCAAAATCAATTTTAACATTTGATTGCGTTGAAAAATAATTGCATTTTTCCAAAATTTATTTTAAACAGTATTATTTTAGGTCACAATTTGAAACAGTCAATTCAAGTGGACAACTTTGCCATTTTTACTTAATGACAGTAAATCCAATTAACTGTCCCGATCGGGAATCGCAAACGGGACCACAAGCTTTGTAAGTCAGGTTCTCTAACAACTAGTCTATATAAAAAAAAAAAAAATCACGGGACAATTCACACCAATTGACCTAGTCCCAAAGTAAGCTAAGTAAAGCTTGTGTTATGGGTACTAAGGCAACGGATAAACATACTTATATAGATAGATACATACTTAAATACATATAAAACACCCAAGACTCGAGAACAAACATTCGTATTTTTCATACAAATATCTGCCCCGACACGGGAATCGAACCCGGGACCTCAAGCTTCGTAGTCAGGTTCTCTAACCACTAGGCCCTCTGGTCGTCTATTTATCCCAGTGTTTTTCAAAGTGTGCGTCGCGACCCCCCGGGGGGTCGCGAGACCTATCCAGGGGGGTCGCGAGGCTCAGCTCCGAGAAAGTCTTGTGACTAGATGGAATGAATTTTTTTTGAAGGATGTACATGGGTTTTAAGGTTAATCGTACAAATTGGGTTTTGGGGGGTCGCGAAGGAATTTTAATGGTCATTAAGGGCCGGACGCCAAAAAGTTTAAAACGCTGATTTATCCGGTATTTGAAGTAAGTAGGTACAATTTGGCAAATACACAATTACAATTTGTTAAAGAATGAAGAGAATGGATGAAGAGTCTCCCAATGAGGCTGGCATAGTCACACAGGTGCACTATAGCCTCGAAAAAAAAAATAGAAAAAAAAAAAAAGAATTGTCATCATTCATCATCATTTCGCTAAAGACGAAGTCGGCTTGGGGGAGGCCTATGTTCAGCAGTGGACGCCTTTCGGCTGAATTGAAGATGGCAATGAAGCACTTATGAAAGTGGAAGAAGCTGCACCGATCGAGTATCGAACCCGGGACCTTAAGCTTCGTAGTCAGCTTTGAATATAGTCAGGCCCACTAACCACGGTCATCAACAATAATGTAGGGTGACGGCACCAATCATGGACATGTTAAGCACAGTAGTTACCCAGTAATGGACAGCAAAGGTTCAAAGCCCTTTAGCCCACCATTCACGGACTTTACCAGTTATAATCATCAGTTATCCGAGCATAGAGTTGATAGTTTTGAAATGTAGTGTGGTTGTTTCTTAAAATATGGGTTTACGGAAAAAATGTCCATAATTGGTTCTTGTCCATTACTGGTGCTGTCACCCTACGTAATTTATTGAATCAGGCGTTACTTTGCGTAGGTCCATGTTAGTGAACTGAAACAATTACTTTGCTCACCCGGGATCTTACGATAGTTACGTTTATGTGAGAAATGCGTGTTCATGCAGTTCCTCCATCTCCACATTGTACGAACACACACATCACACAAACCCAACTATCACCACCACCAAACTACACTGACGCGTTTCGAACTTAACCAGAGCGGGTTGGTCTGGTGGTTGGTTGGGTTAGGTTAGGTTAGGTTAGGAGCTGCATGAACACGCATTTCTTACATAAACGTAACTATCGTCAGATAGCGGGTGAGAAAAGTAATTGTTTCAGTTCATAATGTATGTAGGTACGTGTAAATACTACATATTTACGACCGCATCCTCGCCATTTTCTAACCAATAAAATCCTAATATTCCTTCCAATAACACAATTATTAATAGAGATATTTCCACCAATAATAAAACACCGACCTAAGAAAAGACATATTAATTTCGGACTCCCCATCGCCCGTCCCTTTCGCACGCGCCGGCTGCTATAGCTCTGTCTCCCTCCGCCCCCGCTCCTAAGTGTCCAGCCAGATGTTGCCGCTTTTATTGAAAAAGTCCGCCATATTGCGTTACGTTTAGTAAATTAAGATGTCGGATAGAGGGAGCTGTTACGGTTATTACGGCGTAAACGTTATTATTAACGTTTGGTTGTTTTTAACTACGTTATTTTGATGAGTTTCGAATACCGTTTCATGTTCCATAGTGCATTCCAATGGTATTCAAGGAATCTATAGATAACTAGCTGGCCCGGCAAACGTTGTTTTGTCGTATAAAATACTAGCTGCCCGCGACTCCGTCGGCGAAATATTCGTTTAACGCTATCCCGTGGGAACTGCAATTTTCCTGGATAAAAACTATCCTATGTCCTTTCCCGGGACTCTAACTATCGCTATACCAAATTTCAACTAAATAGGTTCAGCGGTTTAAGCGTGAAGAAGTAACAGACAGACAGACACACTTCCGCATTTATAATCTATTATTATTTGTCTAATATATAAAAATCTCGTGTCACGGTGTTTGTTAGGCATCGAACTTCTCCGAAACGGCTCGACCGATTCTTATGAAACTTTTTTATCTGTACCTATTCGGTAGGTCTGAGAATAGGTCGTAGGATACTATTCTTCGCGGACGGAGTCGAGGGCAACAGCTAGTATTTATATACAGAAGTGGCTAATAGTCTGACCTATGGTCTCTCAAGCAGGGGATCGTGGGTTCGAGTCCGGGCTCGCACCTCTGAGTTTTTCGGAATTTATGTGCGAAATTACATTCGAACTTTACCGTGAGCAAACCTGCAAACATGCGTAAAAATTCAATGGTGCGTGTACCTAAACATAAACGGATTACTCACGTCGATCAACATGTCGAGTTAAACTCGTTTTAAGATACGTGAGTGATCCGTTTATGTTCACTATGAGTGAGTCTCACGGTAGTTTCATGTTTAAAGGTACGTGTGAAGTTCCAAATTTACACTGGGCCCGCGGGAGAACTACGGCCCTCTCATTCTATGCCTGTGCCCTGCAGTGGGACGTATACCTTACAGGCTGGGATGATGATGATTTATAATGTTCATGAGATACAGCTTGGTGACAGACGGACGGACAGCGGAGTCTTAGTAATAGAGACCCGTTTTACCCTTCGGGTACGGAATCCTAAAAATAGCCTACGACCACAGAAATAATAATAAAAATCCTGTTTATTATTATTTCTGTGCCTACGACCTATAATTCTCAGACAGACCTACTAAATATAGACAAAAAAGTCTCATAAAAATTGGTCAAGCCAATCGGAGGAGTTCGATAACAAACACCGTGACACGAGATTTTTATATATTAGATTTTTATGCCAAAAGTGACTCGAGGGCAGAGCCAATGTCAGGATATCGATCGTTTATCCTACTAATATTATAAACGCGAAAGTTTGTAAGTATGGATGGATGGATGTTTGTTACTCTTTCACGCTAAAACGGTTTGACGGATTCTGATGAAATTTGGCACACAGATAGTTTATAATCCGGATTAACATATAGGATACTTTTTATCCCGGAAAATTGCATAGTTCCCGCGGGATAGCGATAAACGAACTCTTCGCAGACGGAGAATATATATATTATTTTTTTATATTATAAATATAAAAAAAGAATTTTGAAAATCGGCCCCCAATTGGCCGAGATATCGATGAACATACATAGAAAAAAAAGGATATCTACATACAGTCAAACATATAACCTCCTCCTTTTTTTGAAGTCGGTCAAAAAGAGGCTTGCAAAGAGCACATTAAAACGTATTCAAACTCGGCCATTAGTTATGACAATGTAGATTAAAATTGCTTTTTATCGATGTCGATAAGCTCTTAAAGTACCTAGTGGCCATAATTCGAGAGACAACTTTGACAAGTCATTTTGCTCAAATGTTGCCACAGACGGTAGTGCTGTTCGTGTCGATATTAAAAAAAAACATTATGGCTTTGGCTACCTATTCATGACTTACGGTGATATGATTAAATTAATTTAACAATTTAGTTTTCAATGTAAGATATCATTAAAGGAAGTAAAAAAAATCGTCTCATAGTATCATATAGTCCAGTCGACACTATTATCGATATCGGCCACATCGCTATTTAATTTCGTCTAACCCTGGTAACCCTTTAATTGTCAAGCTTGTCTCTCGAATTATGGCCACTCGATATTTAAAGAATCACTAGCAAATTGCTCCCGTCAATCCGGAGTATGCTTATAAGTAACGATTATGAATCGACTGAAAAAAGGCAGGACCCCACCCGAAAGGGCTGTGAGAGTACTTATACCTAGTAGATGCTCCCCTTTATGTAAAGCTTACCTACATGTCGCTTAAACGTTAACTAAGGGTTGCGTTTAAACGATAAGTTTGCCTTTATTTATGTACTAAGCTTTGTAGACTTCGTCCGCGCCCAAATAAAGTTTATGGTAAACTCCCGATCTCTATTCTGCGGTAAATTTCAAAAATCCCTTTTTTACAAATGTGCCCTATGCATTGTTTTAGCTCCAGAATAATCTTCGCGTTTTATAGCCTTCCAATTTTTTTTTTATTTATTTAAGAAAAAAAGAAAATTAAGTATACATATTAATAGGCTACTTTCCTAACTAGTCAGTCTTTTAGATTATCAAAAAATATTGGACACGTATTTTTTATTTTGTCAATTAAACAAAAAATTACGAAGATATGGCGCGTTGAAGTTTCGCGTGACGTCACTTGTTCCTACACTTTGTATGAGCGTTTTAGGAACAAGTGACGTCACGCCTCGTCACGCGGAACTTCAACGCGCCATATCTTCGTAATTTTTTGTTTAATTGTCAAAAGAAAAATTACGTGTCTAATATTTTTTGATAATGTAAAATACGGACTAATAAGAATTATTATTTTTTTACCTAGGAAACATCCCTATTATAAACAGCGAGCGAAAATCGCGAACGATTTATCTTTCGCTGTTTGTAACACGCTTCCAGCGCATCATCAACATCATATGGCTAGATCATCATCATCATCAGCCTATGTTCGTCCACTGCTGGACATAGGCCTCTACCATGGCACGCCACTGAGCACGATCCTCGGCCACTCTCATCCAGCTGTTGCCAGCCGCCTTGCGAAGATCATCGCTCCACCGAGTCTGAGGGCGTCCCACGCTACGTTTGCCGATCCGTGGTCTCCACTCAAGAACTCGTCTACCCCAACGGTTATCGGTTCTTCGGGTTATATGGCCTGCCCATTGCCACTTCAGCGTGCTGATGCGGCTAGATAGTACATAATTATATTAAGGTGTTATTCTATGGTCGCACAAACAACACTTACTGTTCTAAACTAATTACCTACTTATTTGTCTAACAACATTAATTTTATTATTTGTTTACTTTTTAGTGGGTTATTTGCTAGGTTCTCAGGCGTCTCGTTATCAGGCCATTCATTAAGAATGTGTGGAACTAGGTATCCCCAGGTTCGTTTTCCATACATATTAGTACACGGAGGCAGGATATATTTTGACAGGTACAATACTTTTCGTAGGTTTAAAGCTCTAATTCTATTTCTTAATAATGGCAAGTTTTTAATTTCGTCACATATGATCATCATTTTACACTTTATATTGATAGAGGGAGGTAAACGAGCAAGTGGGTCACCTGTTGGTAAGCGATCACCACCACCCATGAGAACCAGAAACCCCAGAAGGGTCACTAGTCCGTTGCCGGCCTTTAAGGGAACAATACACTCTTTTCTTGAAGGACCCGATGTCATAGTTAGTTGGAAACACCGTAGACGGGAGTTGATTCCACAATTTTACTGTGCGTGGCAGAAAATGCCGACGGAAACGCACAGTTGTAGATGTATATTCATCAAGGTGGTGACGGTGGAACGCAGACTTACGGCGCGACGTGCGATAGTGGAAGCCCGTAGCTGGTAATAAATTGAATAGCTCCTCGGAGCACTCCCCGTAGTAGAGCCTGTAGAGCACACAAAGAGAACCTACGTCTCTTCGCAAGGAAAGGGGATCCAAACGACCAGAAACTAGCGTCGCCGACAAGTCGATCTGCGCGACGTTGGATACGGTCAAATGGAAGGAGAAAGCATTGGGGCACCCCCGCCCAGAGGTGACACTTATCATATACATTCATCAGTTTGCAGTAACCAAAAAGTTTTTCATCATCATTTTTGTGTTTTTTTCTCACACAGTTTGGCACAATTATTTTTATCATACTTATATAGCCGTAGTTTATAAATGTATTGGTTTGGGGTGCATTGGTTGGATAGTTTCAAAGTATACGACGGACGTAGGTAAAAATATTTTTTGTTTTATATAGGCTGTCTCAAAACTCAACGACAACAAAGGTGATAAGTTATCTGTATGTTTTTTACCAACATAACTATAAATTAAAAAAAATCCAAAGCAATTAGGTCACACATTATGTTTGAAAATAAAGTACCTAAATGCCCATTATGCGTCTAAGATCCCTTCCGCGGCTAACAAGAGCTGATAACTTTGAAACAGCTGAACCAATTTTTGATGAAATGTATCTAAGAACCTTGGCCAACAAATCTGCTTTTAAATAAAAAAAACCGCATCCAAATTGGTTTCCCCGTTTAAGAGCTATGATGCCACAGACCACATATAGCGGTCAAACTTATAACACCCCTCTTTTTATGTCAGGGGTTAAAAATGGATGTAGTTGTCTGAATAAATGAATAAATTATTAATATAACCTAGTATCAGTCGAGAAGCCAAGTTATAAGTACAAGTTCTGGAAAAATGTGAAAAAAATCCATGTCCAATCCATATGGTCTCGGGTTCAAACGTTTAGCATTACACTACGGCCCTCTAATTGTGAGACCACAGGTTATACCACTAGCTACCAGGATATTTTAATTTTAAGAGGGTTTATACCTGCTGAGCTGGCAACGTTGCATTTTTGTTAGTTTTTCTCGATTATTCCATAAAAATTGAATTAAAATTAAAAATGTTTTGTATACAAATTGTTCTAATATATAAGTTCTATAATATATTTTCTTTAAAAACCGTTAGGTAATAATTTGTTCCATTTTAAAGAAAATAAAAGTCTATCATGAATTATTATTGCAGTAGACACATTAACTTATATATTAGAACAATTTGTATACAAAACATTTTTAGTTTTCTTTCAATTTTTATGGCGCAATTCGCTTTTCAAATGAGGAAATTACGTGGTTTCTAATTCAAAATCAAGAGTAAGTACTATTCATTTTCATAGTGAAAAAGAGTTTTCTTATTCTTGAGTCAGTTTTGTAACTTCTTTTCCACATAAAGTAGTTTATAATCATCACGAAACGGACACAAAAAGTCTGGAAAACTAAGGACATTTTTTATCATCAATGTCAAAGGCGCTTTTAATTCTTAGTCAGAATCAGAAAACCAAAAAAAGTAAATTTGTTTATACTTCCTTTAAAGGCCGGCAACATATTGGTGAATCTCTTTGAGTTGTTGATATTTATGGGCGGTGGTGATCATTTTCCATCGGATGGCCCGCTTGCTCGTTTGCCACTCTCATATAAAAAAAACCTTTAAAATGTAAATGCTCGACCGCAACATCGGAAAATCTAAAAGCAGAGAATCTTACTAAATATACTAAACTACTTTGGAAAACAGATTTTACGCCGAGTCCTTATTTTTTTAGACCATCTGTGGCAGTGAAATAACTATATACCTTGATAAATTACCTAACTTTTTACGTCATTTGCTCAATCGAGCTATGAATATTTGCGTTTATATAACCATTTTAAATCTATCAAAGTAGCCCCAAAGTTTACCGGCACTGCTATGAAGTGCTAGCCTATAATTAACTGGGTTCGGATTCTAATCCGTTTCTAGAATCAGTTTGAAACAACAAAGAAACTCACCACTGACACTATTCTTGGCACTATTGTCTTCTCTGTCCCCGAGAATGGCACTAACACTAAATTTCAACATCGGCTTCTTCTCCAATTCTTCACACCGCACCAGCTCATCCGTGAACGCCTTATCCTTCCCATCCTCATCAGACCCATCCTGGTACCCCATTTGGAACCGTTTCTCCAACTCTTCAAGTCTCGCGATACCAGATTTCTTGCAAGCGAATGGCGAACAGTCAAAACCGTTGCAATTCTGACAGCGCCTTCCCAAATTAGGTATGTTTAGTACTGCTTTCTCTTCGTGTTTAAAGTCGCCATTGTAATATTCTGTTTTGTTGAACTCATCCTCATCTGTTTTGGAGTCGTCGTCCATTTTGTTCTCTTCCCGATTTAGATCTTCGTCGTCAGCTTTTTCCGCTTCAGGCGAAGTTTCACGGGAACGTTCGTAGTTTCTTTGCATGACGTATTCGATTTGTTGGTTTAGGTATTGATTATGAAGATTCGCTTTCTGATGGTGGAGAATGTTGTCTACTAGGAAAGGTGAGGTCATGTTGAAAGGCGCATTTGTTTTGTTGTAACACAAATTCTGTATAGTTTTCAACATATTGTGATCTATTTTCTGATTGAACGGCAGTTTCAGTCCATTTTTGTCATTCGGGTACATATTAAAACGATGTCATATTTTTTAATTTAATAGAACGCACTGGCTGTTTAAAGTCTAAGCTTTGGATTATAAAAAAATAAAAAAGTGTCTGTGGCTCGAACGCGGCATTCGAATGGAAACGGAACGTTCGGTTCGTTCGAAATTCAAAGAGCAACTGATTCGAAAGAGGAGTGGTTAGGAAAGGGGCGTTTTTGGGCGCCCTTTTGTGTGGGACCACCGTTTTGTTGAGAGCTCCCGCGCTTCCCACTTACTTGAATTAGGACGTAAAAAGCTGGGGTTTCCTATGGAGGGTGAGAGCTTAAGATATGCTGGTTTTTCGCAACTTACAAATTTGGTTTTGCGGTCGGGTGAAATGGAATTTAGCGCTTATTCGCTTAAAGATAAGGTCTTTGCTCGGTTTTTTTACTAAGTTAGTGCAAGAGATTAGTCTATGTATGTATTCGTTTATTCATAAGGTGGAGGAAAGGGTGTAAGTATGTTTTTATAGATTTAAGTCCTATTCATTGCAAAAAACATATTTTGTATTAATAATGTAACCGCAACTACTCTGTTTGGGCACTTAGGTTTCATTGAGTTATTTTTAATAATATAAACGACTAAATAGATACAAAATTCTTATCCATTCCATGGTCAAGAAAACAGTAATGTTTAAGACGTACCTACGAATTTTCATTTCAAGTTTTTAAATATTCATTATTCAACCGTTGGCATTTCGGAAATCCCGATCCTAAATATGGGAATAAAGTAGATATCTTATGCTAATAAAAACTTTATTTTTCTTTATTAGATATTTATTAAATAGTTAGACATTCAATGTAAAATAAAACAATAAGCAGAAATAATACTTACTAATTACAAACTAAATTAAATAAATAAATAAATATCACGGGACAACTCACACCAATTGACCTAGTCCCAAACTAAGCAAAGCTTGTACTATGGGTACTAGACGACGATAAACATACTTAAATACATATTAAACACCCAAGACCCGAGAACAAAGTAACATTCGTATTTTTTCATACAAATATCTTCTGCCCCGACACGGGAATCGAACCCGGGACCTCAAGCTTCGTAGTCAGGTTCTCTAACCACTAGGCCATCTGGTCGTCTAATTAACCATTTACTTATGATTTTTTTGTAGATTTAGTTACTTTTATTTTATTTTTAATTATAGTTTTAATTTACTGTAAGACATTCATTCATACTCATACTCATTTATTAATTGCAACCATGGTATTTACAAGATGTTCTTAATTCTAGCCAGTACAAACATGGACCCTACTAGGGCGTAGCAACATTCATATATTTATAAGAAGTTATCTATTGTTATTAAACACATTTATATTTCAGTATTACATGTCATTCTATAAGTGTGAATCCCAAAGAATTCACACAATTATGTCATGTAGGTATTTACCTACTATATTATATTAGGTATGTTAGTCTTTTATTGAAAATAAATAAAATTACTTTATGGAACTTAAATAAATAGAGGAATGGAGCGTAGTTGAGCCTACACTTTATCTGTTTAAATTAAAACTTGTACTTTCTTTAACATAACATAGATTTATCATACCTATCTTACTGTACGATGGGTCTCGTAAGAAAGCTCAAAGCTACTCAGAGGGCGATGGAGAGGGCTACGCTCGGCGTTTCTCTGCGGGATCGCATTAGAAATGACGAAATCCGCGCAAGAACTAAAGTCACCGGCATAGCTCGAAGAATCACCAGAGTCAAGTGGCAGTGGGCAGGGCACATCGCTCGTAGAACTGATGGTCGATGGGGCAAAAAGTTTCTCGAGTGGCTTCCACGGACCGGAAGACGCAGTGTGGGTAGGCCGCCAACAAGATGGAGCGACGACATGATTAAGGTTGCGGGATCGCGTTGGATGCGGATGACGCAGCACCGATATGTTTGGCGAGCCTTGGGGGAGGCCTATGTTTTTTGGGCTGAAATGATGATGATGATGATTTTTTTGACAACTTTTGTAGTTTTAATTTTTTGACATTTTCAAATTTTAATAAATATGTTCTCGCTGGATGAGGTGAATAGTTGTATGTGTCACTAAGACTAAAGTTTTTTTTCATCTCGTGTGTTTGAATGCTTCGCGCACTCTGAATTCTAACTTAGAATCACTCGCAACACTCGTGATTCAAAATTGACACTCGCAGAAAAAAACAACTTTGCTCTCTCTTGTTGCACAAATAACTATTCCCGGCTGATTCATTTCCAAACCGTTTTTTGTTTCTGAAACCGTAAACTTTTCAGGGATGTTGCCAAACCAACCTAACCTATAAGGTTCTCAGGATAGTCCTGAAATATATCTTGAATTGAAAATTGTTGGGAAATGAATCAGTTGGGAAAAATATTTGCGAAAAAGAAAGATTCCCTTAACTCTTAACAGAGTAACGAACACACACCCACATTTTCGCAATTAAAATACCTATTAGCGAAAGTAGAACT
Organism: Archips crataeganus; assembly: GCA_947859365.1. NCBI lineage: Eukaryota > Metazoa > Arthropoda > Insecta > Lepidoptera > Tortricidae > Archips > Archips crataeganus. The sequence continues at coordinate 8,599,943 of OX402072.1, read as the reverse complement.
AACTAGATTTCAGTCCCGTTATAAAAGAAACCGTTAAAATACGTAACTCTATCAATCAATATGCTAAAATTATTCACCACCAAGGAAAATACACTTCAATTCATACCTTTCTACAGTCACATAAAAACCAACCCTATGGACGATACATTTAAAGCTCAAAAAAGATCACGTCAAAATCAGTTACATACGTCGTTCGGATAAGTGTATCACAGCCAATAACAATATAGGGGGTGTGGCTAATTTCAAAATTGGAACGATTTCTTTCTCAGGTCAGCAAACGGCTTTCCTTCCAGTATTGCTTTGTGCCAGCATTTTGTAGTCTATGATTGTTTTTTTTAGGGACCATGGAATGGACGTTCGATTTTCAGCCAACCACAAAATGACGCCAAATGAATATTAAAGCTTTTACACTTTTAATGTATTTATTTTAAAAAAACATTGACAACTATTGAGGTGTATACTTATACCAAGGTGAACATATCCTTTCAAGGGATCTCTATTAGTCAACCTTTGAGTGAAGAGAGGAGCATTTTGTTAGGGGGCAACAAGGAGCGACTTTAAATGTCAGATACTTAATGAAAGCTACAATACAATTCGCTGACTAAAAGCGACCCATTTATTTGAAGTACAATTTGACACATAGGTACACGATCACAATTTGTTAAAGAATTGTCATCATTCATCATCCTTTCAGCTGAAAGACGTCCACTGCTGAACACAGGCCTCTCCCAAGGCTCGCCAAACAGATCGGTCCCGTGCCATCCGCATCCAACGCGATCCCGCAACCTTAAGGGCCTACCGTACCGTGTTTTTTATTTATTGCATTCATTTAATCTCGTGCTAAAATCCGGCTAGTTCGAGCACTTGTATTCCCCATATTCTTGTACGCCGCAAAAACGTGGACCCTGCGGGAAGTAGAGAAGAAGAAGGTAGACGCCCTAGAGATGTGGTGCTGGAGGAGAATGCTCGGAGTATCGTGGACTGAATTCCGTACCAACGAGTCTATACTTCGAGAACTCGGCATCAAGCAGCGTTTATCAGCTTTGGTTCAATCTCGTATCCTCACCTTTTTTGGTCACGTATGCCGCCGAGGCGAGGTGGCTATTGAGCGACTTGTGGTCCAGGGAAAGGTTGAGGGTACCAGGCCACGAGGAATATCGCCTATAAGGTGGACTGACCAAATAAAAGCGGCAGTAAATGGCTCATCATCACTACATGAATGCATGAGGAAGGCGGCCATCAGAGAGGAGTGGCGGCGTGTTGTGAAGCTTGCCACCAACACCTGAAGTGATGACCACGACCACTCTGTCAAGAGTGATACCGACAAAGAAGAAGAATCTCGTGCAGTATCAATCATTACAATACGAGGGGCGTTCAATATAAAGTGAGAATGAGATGCAAACTCTTTTAATATTACGAAATTAAATACTGGCCGGTAAAGCTAATCTATCTAGCTGATTGCTATGAAAAAAAAAACTAACTGTCTTTTGTTTAAAAAAATATACGGTAATTTCTTTGCAATGCTATTGAGTACGTTAGCGAAAATGGAGAAAATTAAATTGCGCGCCGTTATCAAATACTTGTGTTTGAAAAATTTTTCTACGGACCAAGTCAATTTGGATTTGCGGGACACTTTAGGGTCTAATGCTCGTCCGTATTAGACAGTCGCACGTTGGTGCGCCGATTTTAGACGTGGAAGAACATCGACAATGGACGACCCCCGCTCCGGACGCCCTACTACAGCAGTAACTGAAGAAATTGTGAAAAAAGTCGAAAATTCAGTTTTGGCGGATTGTCGTGTCACGGTTCGTTTTATTGCTGAAAATGTAAAGATTTCAACGGGGAGCGTGCATAATATTTTACATGAACGCTTGGGTATGAAAAAGGTATCTGCGCGTTGGGTACCAAGAATGCTTACTGACACGCAAAAACAAACTAGACTAGAGATTTGTCAAGAAGCTTTGAACCTGATGCAGCAAGACCGAGAACTTTTTTTGGCGCGATTTATAACAATGGACGAAACATGGCTCCATCATTACGACCCAGAAACGAAACTGCAGTCTATGACATGGAAAAGGCCATCATCTCCAACTCCGAAGAAATTCAAGGTGAGCCCATCTGCCGGTAAGGTCATGGGCTCTGTTTTTTGGGATGGTAAAGGGGTATTAATGATTGAGTATCTCGAGCATGGAGCCACTATTACGGGCACATTATACGCCAAACAAACAGCAACATTGCGCAATGAGATCCGCGAAAAACGGCGAGGTAAACTCTCGAAAGTTGTGCTGTTCCACCAGGACAATGCCCCGGCACACAAGTCCGCCGTTGCAATGGCTGCAATTCGTGATGCTGGGTTCGATATCCTTAAGCATCCTCCGTATTCACCAGAACTCGCTCCCAGTGATTTCTACCTATTTCCGAGATTGAAACAATACCCGAGAGGCCAGAAATTTGAAGACGACGACGCGGTAGTCGCTGCAGTACAAGATTTTTTAAGTACTCAAGATGAGACCTTTTTTAAAAATGGAATTTTAAGTTTAGAAAAAAGATATACTAAGTGTATTATGCTAAAAGGTGACTATGTCGAAAAATAAAATGACATTTAGTAAAAGTTGTTTATAACATAATCATTCTCACTTTTTATTGAACGCCCCTAGTACAAGCAAAGCTATAGTCATGAACATGAAATTCATGTGTAAGATATTTGAGGATTCACTCTAACGACAAGTGTTTATCGAAACACGATTACTTATAGTTCGCTCGATAGAAAAAAAAAACCAAAGTTAGTCTCTAAAAAAATAAAATAAATTCGTAGTACGACGCTAATACTGCACGGCAGGTCATGACTTTTTGAATGTTAATAAAACAAGATGTTTTCTAGGGCGTAGTGTTGCTACATTTTTAAAATATGTATTTGTTTTAGTAATAAGATGAAAATACCCAAAACACGCGCAGTCCAACCAACCTATCTTGAGCCATCGTGCATCCCCCACACCCGAAATCGCCCACCCAAAATCGATTAGCGCGAAAAGCTCGGTAGACCCTTAACCAGGTCGTTACCCATCTTATTGGGGGGTTTCAGAAAAAATGTACCTACCCGTTTTGCCTTAACTATCCTTAACTTTCCATACAAATTTTATTAGTCAGTTTTGTGACGGTTCATACAACATGTATGATTAACTGCGTCACAAAACTGACAATTAAAAGAGGGGCACTTTTTTATTGCTTAAATCGATAGTGCTTGTGATTCCGAGTAGAAATAACCCAAAATTTGGTAGCTTTTTAAAAAAAAGTACTGGGTACACTTTTTCTGAAAATGCCCATTGGAGGCCTATTACACTGCTTCCGGTCCGTGGACGCCACTCGAGAACCTTTTGGCCCGGGCATCAGTTCTACGAGCGAGCCCTGTCCACTGCCACTTGAGTCTGGCGATTCTTCGAGCTATGTCGGTGACTTTAGTTCTTGCGCGGATTTCATCATTTCTAATGCGATCCCGCAGAGAAACTCCGAGCATAGCCCTCTCCATCGCCCTTTGAGTGACCATGAGCTCTCTTATGTCCATCGTTAGCAGCTACGGAATCTTGTTTATTTGCTGCTTAATACGGAACCCTACCGTGGTGGCGTAGTGGTTTAACCTATGGCCTCTCAAGCCGAGGATCGTGGGTTCAAATCCCGGCTCGCACCTCTGACTTTTTCGGAAATTATGTGCGAAATTACACTAGAAAATTTACCATGAGCTTTACGGTGAAGGAAATCGTGAGGAAGCAATACACCTGCGAAGGAATTCAATGGTGCGTGTGAAGTTCCCAATCCGCACTGGGCCCGCGTGGGACGTATATAGGCTGGGATGATGATGATGACGGAGCCCTACTTTTATAAAACGCCAAAACACAAATCAGTTCCGCATCAACGATATGGCAACCCCTTTAACTGCCCGCGACGAATTCAAATAATTGCATGAATGGAATACAACAATAGGTACGGCATTGAATATGTCATAACACGCTAACTGCTTTTAAAGCACAATGGGCTAAGTAAAGTTTTTTGAAGAGGTGCTAATTATATTTTTTTTCGACAGTCGGCGTTCTGGAGATCGAGAAACTGCAGCTGTTTTATTTTTATCTCCTATTGTTTATTGGAAATATTTTTTTGATTGTTTGAGATGACATTTGTGAGATTTTATGGTTGACAAGCCGTTCGTGCTCAGAACTTAGTAGAAACAGAAAAAAAACCGAAGTGAACTGTCACTGCTGTCAATGTCAAATCGTTTGCGTTTCGTTTGCTTTGCGTTTTGGTGTGCTCAGTGTGATTTTTTGACTATTTTTAACGACCACCGCATAAAATCCGGACTTTCAATTTTACCGCATTTCTCCACGACCTATGCACAATAATTGGATCACGATTGAATACTTTCGATCACTATTTTGGAACTGCTTTTTGGACAACGCAAAGCAAACGAAACGCAAACGGTTAGATTTAATTTGACATTGACAGAAGCGACAGTTGAATTCGTTTTTTTTTCTATTTCTTCTTAGTACTGAGTACGAACCGCTTGTCAGCCATAAAATCTCACAAATGTCATCTCGAACACTTAAAAAAATATTTCCAATAAATAAAAGCAGATAAAAATAAAACAGCTGCAGTTTCTTGGTGTTGAAGTCGACCACTGTCGAAAAAATATATAATTAGCATCTCTTCAAAAAACTTTACTTAGCCAATTAGATTTACTTACCAATTTTACAAGGTTTAAGGGTTCTTAGCCCGGATGGCAAAAACGGAACCCTTCTAGTTTCGCCATGTCCGTCTGTCTGTTCGTCTATCTGTATGTCCGTCCGTGGCTTAGCTTGGAGACTATAAGAGCTTTTAACTGCATGGATGTTATGTAGCAACTAGCTGTTGCCCGCGACTCCGTCCGCGAAGAATAGGGATATAAAAAATAGCCTACGACCTATTTTCAGACCTGCCGAAAACAGAAATAAAAGTTTCATAAAAATCGGTCAAACAGATCTAAAATGTTATCTAAAGTAGGTAGGTAGTAGGTAGGTAGGTAAAATGTTATCTAAAGTAGGGTATGTCACTGTACTGTTTTTGGTGATCAATAAAGAATATTTGTATTGTATTGTATTGTATACCTTTTTTAACACAGTAGATACGCTTGAAACTATTCCCTATAGGGATCGCCAAAGCGGATTGGAATTATTTCCAGACGTTCCCGTCTAATACTTATATGATAATTAATTTTATAATACTTACGCCTTAGATACCTGTTTTCTTTGCGACGGATTTGAATTTTGAATCTTTCTTGGTTAGTTATAAATAAATATAAATAAATAAATAAATATTAGGGGACAATCTTACACAAATCGACCTAGTCCCAAACTAAGCAAAGCTTGTACTATGGGTACTAGACGACGATAAACATACTTATATAGATAAATAAATACTTAAATACATAGAAAACATCCATAACTCAGGTACAAATATTCGTGCTCCTAATTGTTGCTTCGTAGGCAGGGTCACTACCAACTAGGCTAAAGCGGTCGTTATACATATATACTGTTTTAAACTTTCGTGATTTTCACTCGTAATTATTTTATTATACTAAATGGGACTTACCTACCACACAAACAATATTATGCAAGTATTTAACTTATGACTCAACTCAACTCGTGACCACGGCTGCTGCAATTTGGCCGAAACGTCGAGGTAAGATAGATAAATAAAATAATAAATAAATATCACGGGACAATTCACACCAATTGACCTAGTCCCAAAGTAAGCTAAGCAAAGCTTGTGTTATGGGTACTAAGCAACGGATAAACATACTTATATAGATAGATACATACTTAAATACATATTAAACACCCAAGACCCGAGAACAAATATTCGTATTATTCATACAAATATCTGCCCCGACGCGGGAATCGAACCCGGGACCTCAAGCTTCGTAGTCAGGTTCTCTTCCTACTAGGCCATCTATCTGGTCAAAAAAAAAAAAAAATATTAGGGGACAATCTTACACAAATCGACCTAGTCCCAAACTAAGCAAAGCTTGTACTATGGGTACTAGACGACGATAAACATACTTATATAGATAAATAAATACTTAAATACATAGAAAACATCCATAACTCAGGAACAAATATTCGTGCTCATCACACAAGTAAATGCCCTTACCGGGATTTGAACCCACGACCTCTTGCTTCGTAGGCAGGGTCACCACCAACTAGGCTAAAGCGGTCGGCCATCTGGTCATCTAAATAAGATAAGATAAATTTACTGAAAATTTGATTTTAACAGAACAACTTATAACTTACAACTTACAACTTATGTTTCGAGCTGAAAGAGCTGAAAATAAATATTGTTGGCGTGACAAGTCCCGTTTACTATAAGTAATAATTATTTCTTGGTTAGTTTTTGGAAATTTATTATAAAAACGTATGCAATTTCTCAGAAAAGACTTTTTGGTTTTAGCCAGTCTGTAAGATGGGACTTTAAGATTCATTGTGTTTATAGTAGCAATGATAGATATTTTATCACTTTGTAGTGATGTAATTTCAAATCTGTCCCCATTTTTGTATTGTGCAGAATCACAACAAACACAAAAAGGGGTTGTTTTTATTGGAAATTAATACGGCCATATGCGGAGTCGTAACTAACGTGCAAAATGCCTATTGAACGTTTATACAATAAATATATGGCAACATTTCACGCGTCATTAGATGGATGATTTATTTTGTTTAATTTGGCTGAATAGCTATAATGCTCATGGCTAGGAGTAAGTTTAAAAAATGTCTTGTAAGAACGGTGAAGGATTTTATTTATTCGGTTTTATTGTTGACTAAGTCTTTTTGACGTGAAATGACATTTGTAAACGTAAAATTACGAGCTTTTTTGTAGACTAAACTTGAATTAGCCATGCTAACTTTTTAAATATGTATTGAAATCTCAAAACCATTTCGAGAAACAAGCTTTCGGTACAGTTTCTGTATATCAGATTTTAAAAAAAGTCTTACATTATTAAGATATTCGTTGAAATGTTTTGACCTTCAAATGCCCTTTCTGTGAGTCATCAAACGAATAATGGATAATGATTCTTTTGCCTTATTTAAAAAAAAATCGACTGACGTCTGTCTAGTCTATATCAAACATAAAGTCAAAATTTTATTATAAAAGGACGGCTAATAACGAAAAAGCCGATTCTCGCAATTTGCCACAAGTGGACAATGTCATGATACTGGAGTTCATGACGAATTCTAGCAACCACAACATCGCTGAAATAAGAGGAGCTACTCAACGGTCAAGACTTTATTGTTAAACCATTGTGTACAAGTAATGTGTTTGTTTTAAATAGGCACATACATTTAAATGATCTTCACAACAAAACTGCAAATAGTTCTTGAAGTATTTTTGCTTCACTTCTCGACACCATTCCTCTCGCCGTCGTTCTGGGATTGGTACGAATAACAAATCCGGGTTATCCCTGCTGTTATTCGAACATAAAGGGGCGAAACACTCGTAGCCTTCCATTTCAAACAAGTTCAGTTAGTGATTTCAAATTTTTTTGAGGTTAGCCGTCGGCGGTGACGTTAACACCTTGATGTTGACTTTACCATAGACTTTACTGTATTTTTTTTGTGCAGGCAAAGACTACATTATCCATTATGCGTTTGATGACGTCACGTCAGCAATATATTAATATTTTTTTTTAATGTAGATAGGATTCATTAAAAACAAAAATACCGAAATTAGTTTCTTAAACTAGTCTATATTTATCAAATAAATTATAAAAACCATACAACAAAAATATGAAGCATGGCCAATTGTCATAAAATCTATACTCCATTTAGGTATTTTAACATTTGAAACTTAACGGTAAAATTTGCACACGTTTTTAAATGAAACAACGAAAATAATTAAAATTGTGCTTCTATAATGAAAACATAATAAATACCGCTAATAAATGTATATGTAGATATTTTTAGTCCATTTGTGTTCGAAATACCGAGAAACGTGTGTTACAATTTGACCGTTAATTCAAACCTTAAATTAAACGAAATTCAATTCGATACCAAGAAGAAAGTAAAATTCAATTTGCGTGATTTGATCTAAAAACAAACAAACAAACATTACAAGTTAAATAAAAGTTTGTCAAAAACCTGTCAAGAGTGTGTCTGGCCACGTTTAATGTATGATTCCTTATTATGTAATATTGCGCCAGATAATCAATGGATACCTATATCATTTTAGATCCGATTACATATAAGTTTAACACACTAACTTGTAAAGCCTAAAGGTTTTGATAGTGCAGGTATATCACTAAAAAATAAATACTTAAAAACAAATTAAAAACATCAGTATTAAGTATTCAATTTTATCGTTTCTTTTTCTTTGCGGATAAACTTGGCAAGTTTTCGTACACCAGTGCCATCTATCGGTGAGTAGATTTCGAGAAGAAGTATAGAAAGGAATATTTACGCCATCTGTTGAGGAGTAGCAAAAACTTCACTGTAAGCCATCGCAGTTACAATACTTGTTCGAGTTGTATTGAATCGCTCATAGATGTCACCAGTAAAGCTTTTTCCAGTGAAAATTGAAATGTTTATCTGTAGTAGGTCACTTTATACCATTGTAGCGGCCAGATAGAATCATTACCTCTCCGCAGTCGGTTCCGCGCGTTTGGCAAAAGTGATGAAACAACTGCACACCGGCGCGTGGAACCGCGCGGCTGATTTTGAATTGAAGGCCGGTCATGGAGCGGCGGCGGCGGTCCACTCATTCTTTGCAGCGGCACGGTCTGAAGCAGAGCTCTGCCAAGTCTCCTCCCATAACACTAATTGGAGAAAGGGGTTCGGTAGCTCAGTGGAAAGTGTAGAAATGAAAAGAAAGTAGAAGGAATCCCCCTCAAAGGCAACAATGAAGAAGAAGGTTAACTCGCTTACCCAATGACGTCCAATGGCCTGGTTTCCTCAGGGGTGGCAGAGTCAGCTCCTTGCAGCACAGGCGTTGCCTAGGTCTTTGAAGATCACACCAAGATCACAAATGTCAAAGATATAACGGTCCACACCAAAGCACAGCAGATGGTAGATATGATGATTCAGAGGGTCTACATTCACACCAAGGCACGGTAACGAATGGACAGCACAGAAAGTCTGATAGTCACTTTAGGTTCACTCCAAAGTATGGTAGCGAAAAACAGAAAGGATAGATGCGCACGCGGCGTCGGTTGCATGCGGAGTGTTTTGTGCCGCGGCGCTAGAGCCCGCGCGGGGCGCATACCCAGGAGACGTGGGTTCGAATCCCACCGGCGCACCCGGAAAACTTTTCCGCTTTTAAATCTTAGTTTCGGTGAGCAGACGTAACTGCTAATAAAAATAAATAATACTTTTTATTTATTTATTTATTAAATTAATAGTGTAAGTAACAGCGTAAAATAATACAAAACAAACATGTTTTAGCCTCTTTAATTTTTGGGAAAGGAAAGTATAAATTCGTTCGTACGCGCTGGCTGATCACGATCGACGCTTCTAAACTCTGATTTATAATGATGATGATGATGATGACGAATTTATAACCATCCTTCGACAGTCAGGTGAAGTGTCAGAGGCGCAGTCCGAGTCGGAGGTCTAATATCAATCAGAAGTTCTGACTTTTCGGAATGGTGCCAAACCTCCGTAACATCTTTACCTACTTCGCAAATCTTTGCAAATCGGTAACTTCACACACACCATTGAATTTCTTGGCAAGCATCAAATTTAATTTCAAGAAAAATTCCGTAAAACACAGAGGTCGCTCGGACTCGAACACGACCCTCTGCGAGGCCATCCGACAAACCACTATAGCTAGACCCTAGAGCCCCTGTACCGCGCGGGCGAACTCTCATTTAAACAGTCTAGCTACTTATAGGCCACCACGGATTTTCACTAACATTCCATTTAGTATCTTCCATATATATTCCCATTCCACATATATTTCCATTTATATATTTTCTTTATTTTCTTATTTTAGCTTATAACGTGATTTTTTTTTTGTTTTTGTGCATGCTAGCATCTCTGCTCTGTAAAAGCGAAATCTTACTATTTGATCTTTTATTCACTTGGTTCTCACGATACAGGCTCGACCTAGTGTGAGAACCGCTGCTAATCTCTAGTTCCTAGGTATAAGCTAAGTAGCTGTGTAAACACTTATGTAATGTGCATTTATATTGGCAAATAAATAATTTTCTATTTCTATTCTATTTCTATCTCTTGTAAACTAACTACTAAATCCGAAAAACGAGGCCGCTCCTCAGGCTCAAACTTCCAACAGTCCAACATCAGTGAGTAACTGAAAAACAAATTCAAGATCAGTTAATCATTTCTACAGGGTTATTTGTAATTCACTGACATCCTCTTAACCCTGAATTCCTATCACTCAAACAAATGTTTTTTGTTTTACGACTTTTTAAAATGAAGCACTTTTTTCCCATACAAATACACAGAGTATCGTACAAATAAGAGGTAATCTAATCTCAAATTTTCAAAACGTTATTACACCAAAAATATTAAATTATGACAAAAGCCGTAAAACAAAAAACATTTGTTTAAGTGGTAGGAGTTTAGGGTTAAAAGGATGCTAGTGAATTACAAATAAGTAACCCTGTATAACAACAATGTAAATTATTCCAGCCAAGAAAGATTAAACCCCCCTTGACCCCCTTGTCAATTTCCGTACCTACAATTTCACGTCCCTTTAAAATAAACCCGCTGTGGCTAAGTTTACTATAGAGACACTCTGTAAGTACGGTAAACTGGGGTTACTTTAGGAAATTTTGGGGCTACTTTGATAGATTTAAAATGGTTACAAAAACGCAAATATTCATAGCTCGATTGAGCAAATGACGTAAAAAGTTAGGTGATTTATCAAGGTACTTATTTCACTGCCACAGATGGTCTAAAAAAATAAGGACACGGCGTAAAAACTATTTTCCAAAGTAGCCCCTAACCCCGTTTTACGGTACCATTCATTTTGTATGTCACTTAGACCTCTGCTTAACACAACAGCGCCATCTATGAACTCAATGAAGGAGCTAAATAGAGATGGTGCTATTGTAAGCAGTTCTTTTTAACCCCCGACACAAAAAGAGGGGTGTTATAAGTTTGACCGCTATGTGTGTGTGTCTGTCTGTCTGTGGCATCATAGCTCTTAAACGGGTGAACCGATTTGGATGCGATTATTTTTTTAATAGAAAGCAGGTTTCTTGGCGATGGTTCTTAGATATGTTTCATCAAAATCGGTTCAGCCGTTTTAAAGTTATCAGCTCTTTTGTTAGCTGCGGAAGGGATCTTAGACGTATAATGGGCATTGCCTTAGTGTTCAAACATACGAGTGACATAATTGCGTTGGGGGTTGTTGAAATTTTTAATTTATAGTTATAATTTAACTGCAACTTTCCAAGGTGTCTGTACCAATATCTGGCCACAACGCGTTTTCGCTCTTGATTCCTTCATTAACCGTACAGCTAAGGAGCGGAATTCCTTACCTGCGACTGTGTTCCCTGAACACTACAATCTGGCCGTTTTCAAGTCTAGGGTGAATGAGTATTTACTGTGCAAGCATGCTCTATCGTAGGTAGGCCTCATCTTAACTTCCCATTAGGCGTGTTTGTGGTCAAACGCAAGCCTATATTAAGTATATAAAAAACCGGCCAAGTGCTAGTCGGACTCGCGCACGAAGGGTTCCGTACCATTATTTATAAAAACGGCAAAAAACACGTTTTTTGTATGGGAGCCCCCTCAAATATTTGTTTTATTTTAATTTAATTACTTATTTATTTTTAAAGTGAATATATAACTAAATATTCTGTGAATATTTCAAGCGTCTACCTGTTACCGTTATCAATATCGAGCAAAAGCAAAAACGAGCAAAAAATCACGTTTGTTGTATGGGAGCCCACTTAAATATTTATTTTATTCTGGTTTTTAGTATTTGTTGTCATAGCGGCAACCGAAATACATCATCTATGAAGATTTCAACTGTCTAGCTATAACGGTTCGTGAGATACAACCTGGTGACAGACGGACAGCCGGACAGCCGGGCAGACGGACTGACGGACAGCGGAGCCTCAGTTATACGGTCCCGTTTTTACCCTCTGGGTACGGAACCCTAAGAAAGGTCCAAGTAACATACAAAATTAATGGTACCGAGAGCTCTTTGTCGAAACTTGGAACTTTGGCTTATTATTTTAAATGAACGCGACATGGTATCAACATTGCAATTTCCTTGATAATGATAGACTTACATTGTTTCCTGGCATCCATCGGGTTTGCCCAAGCGTTTGCCAGACTTAAAATAATCATATAGAAAGTGTACGGGCAGCTTTCTGTACGGAGTGCAGCCAAAAGTCATGATCTCCCAAAACAAGATTCCGAATGACCATCTGCAAAATAAACTTCCAAGTGAGAACACTAACTTGTATAAATAAGTGTGTTGCAAAAAAAGGGGCCCAAAATTTGAGCAGGTTTTAAGCCATAAAAACATCCCACTTCCTACTTAAGTATATTATAAACGTGAAAGTTTGTATGGATGGAAGGATATGTGGATGTTTGTTACTCTTTCACGCTAAAATAAACAGTTTGACGGATTCGGATGAAATTTGACACACGTAGGTATAGTGTTTATAACTTTAAGGCTATAATGTCTAACGCTTGGGCTTGCTATCGCTATTTGGTATGAGATGATGACAGAAAGAGTTAGTTCGCGTTTGCCAGCAGCCGCCGTGGTGTGTGCTCCGGGAAGAACGGTTACGGATTAACTTAAAAGAGTCGAGTTAAATTAGTTTGAAGAAGTGAATAAGTTTACCCCGAAACATGTTAAGTTAGTTTAACTTAACTTGCTTAGACTTAAGTTTTTAAGATCCTTCTCAACTGGACTTTTCCGAACAGCAGGGTAGTTAGTTGTATAACTGTCCGATTGAAATGACAGTTTTTGTATGGCTGTGACAGCTGGCTGTTTCCGATACCAATTGTCAGCCCATACAAGAACTGTCAAAATGAACGCGATGGTGATTGCGAGGGAGTTGGACAATTAGCCGGCCGGTGGTAGATTCTTCGAAATTCATGAGTAAATAATAATAATAAGAAATAAATAAATATCACGGGACAATTCACACCAATTGACCTAGTCCCAAAGTAAGCTAAGCATAGCTTGTGTTACGGATACAAGGCAACGGATAAACATACGAGGGGCGTTCAATATAAAGTGAGAATGAGATGCAAACTCTTTTAATATTACGAAATTAAATATTGGCCGGTAAAGCTAATCTATCTAGCTGATTGCTATGAAAAAAAAAACTAACTGTCTTTTGTTTAAAAATATATACGGTAATTTCTTTGCAATGCTATTGAGTACGTTAGAGAAAATGGAGAAAATTGAACTGCGCGCCGTTATCAAATACTTGTGTTTGAAAAATTTTTCTACGGACCAAGTCAATTTGGATTTGCGGGACACTTTAGGGTCTAATGCTCCTCCGTATTCTACAGTCGCACGTTGGTGCGCCGAATTTAGACGTGGAAGAACATTGACAATGGACGACCCTCGCTCCGGACGCCCTACTACAGCAGTAACTGAAGAAATTGTGAAAAAAGTCGAAAACTCAGTTTTGGCGGATCGTCGTGTCACGGTTCGTTTCATTGCTGAAAATGTAAAGATTTCAACGGGGAGCGTGCATAATATTTTACATGAACGCTTGGGTATGAAAAAGGTATCTGCGCGTTGGGTACCAAGAATGCTTACTGACACGCAAAAACAAACTAGACTAGAGATTTGTCAAGAAGCTTTGAACCTGATGCAGCAAGACCGGGAACTTTTTTTGGCGCGATTTATAACAATGGACGAAACATGGCTCCACCATTACGACCCAGAAACGAAACTGCAGTCTATGACATGGAAAAGGCCATCATCTCCAACTCCGAAGAAATTCAAGGTGAGCCCATCTGCCGGTAAGGTCATGGGCTCTGTTTTTTGTGATGGTAAAGGGGTATTAATGATTGAGTATCTCGAGCATGGAACCACTATTACGGGCACATTATACGCCAAACAAATAGCAACATTGCGCAATGAGATCCGCGAAAAACGGCGCGGTAAACTCTCGAAAGTTGTGCTGTTCCACCAGGACAATGCCCCGGCACACAAGTCCGCCGTTGCAATGGCTGCAATTCGTGATGCTGGGTTCGATATCCTTAAGCATCCTCCGTATTCACCAGATCTCGCTCCCAGTGATTTCTACCTATTTCCGAGATTGAAACAATACCTGAGAGGCCAGAAATTTGAAGACGACGACGCGGTAGTCGCTGCAGTACAAGATTTTTTAAGTACTCAAGATGAGACCTTTTTAAAAAATGGAATTTTAAGTTTAGAAAAAAGATATACTAAGTGTATTATGCTAAAAGGTGACTATGTCGAAAAATAAAATTACATTTAGTAAAAGTTGTTTATAACATACTCATTCTCACTTTTTATTGAACGCCCCTAGTACTTAACTTAAATAGATAGATACATACTTAAATACATATTAAACACCCAAGACCCGAGAGCAAATATTCGTATTAGAATAGAATAGAATAGAATAGAATAATTTTATTTCAGGCTGCATAGGCCCATATAAAAATACCTTAAAGACTAACATACATATTTATAAAATAAATAAATAAATAAATAAATATCACGGGACAATTCACACCAATTGACCTAGTCCCAAAGTAAGCTAAGCATAGCTTGTTTTATGGGTACAAGGCAACGGATAAACATACTTATATAGATAGATACATACTTAAATACATATTAAACACCCAAGACCCGAGAACGAATATTCGTATTATTCATACAAATATCTGCCCCGACGCGGGAATCGAACCCGGGACCTCAAGCTTCGTAGTCAGGTTCTCTACCTACTAGGCCATCTGGTCGTCTAAATAATATTTAAGTTACCAATAAGGTGGACGTTAAACTTAACGAGACCATGCGTTGTATCTCTGGCACCATCAAATCTACACCCACCCACTGGTTGCCGGTATTGAGTCACATTGCCCCGCCTCATCTGCGCCGCGAGCAAGCGTTGAAAAGAGAAGCCGAGAAGATTATGAGAAGTCCCTGGCTGCCCGCTCATGCTGAATTCTGCTACCCCCCCTCCTCACCGACTGAAGTCTCGGAGGCCGCCCTGTTCCGCAGCCCCGACTTTGAACGGCTTTAGTCTCGCGGATAGGTGGAAGGCTGAATGGTCTTCTGCCATGGTGGGAAAATCCGCACAGCACACTGATCCCACAATTAAGCCAAAAGGTTTTGATCTGCCCCGCAATCTCTGGTGCCGTTTGAACAGGCTGAGAACTGGGCATGGGCGTTGTTATTCCCTGCAACATAAGTGGGGTTGGAGGGATTCTCCGCTCTGCGATTGCGGTGAGGAGGAACAAACCATCGAGCACATCTTCCGGCGCTGCCCCCTTCATTCCTACCCCGGACCTGCTGAGGACTTGGACGATCTGACTCCTGACGTAGCTGCCTGGCTTAGCAACCTCAAGGCTGTTCTCTGATTGCCCTCATATTTATAATGCCATACGATTAATAATAATCATATTATATTATACTTAATTAATTAATTTATATTATACTTATTTACTAGCACGTGAAGTCTGTTACGTGGGCACTTTTGCGGCGTCAGTTAACCGGCTCTTTAACGTTAACTCTTCTCTTGTGAAGGTCGACGTTGATCAGACGGAACCCTCACCGCAAATTAATTAAAATTCACGTCACGACGGGACTCCAACCGCTCGACCCTCAGAGTGAGCTCGGTCTTCACACGCACATATGCCACGATGTCCGCGACCTTCGTGGAGTGATGCAGGCGGGACACGTACAGCTGTGTCGTCTGTGTCGGGGCAGATTTTTGTATTATTCATACAAATATCTGCCCCGACGCGGGTATCGAACCCGGGACCTCAAGCTTCGTACTCAGGTTCTCTACCTACTAGACCATCTGGGTGGTTACTACGAAATTCGAAGTTCGAAGTTCGGATCGTGCGGTCCCTCTCACTCTCGTAATAAATACCATTAGCGTGAGCGGAACGGCATGAAACGAAGTTCGAATTTCGTGCTTCGTAGTATAGGGCCTGTTCGTCAAATAAATGCTTTCCTAACCTAAATTAAATAAAGATATTATGACTTTGCCTTTGAAACTCACATATCTGAATGCTCGGTATAGTAGTTGTTTTCCAACGACTCCGGCGCCATCCATCGCACGGGCAGTCTGCCGGCTGACAGCTTCCTGTAATAAGCGTAATCCCGCACGTCGCGGGCGAGGCCGAAGTCTGCTATCTTCAGAGTGAGGTCTTCTGAGACCAGCACGTTGCGCGCTGCCAAGTCTCGGTGAATGCACTGCAGTAAAATGTAGGTACATTTTTAAAGCGCCATACATAGAGTAAAAAAAGTTGGCTCTCCTATGGAGATATAATTAGTGACTCTGAGTCAATCTTTTTAATAATTTTGACATTGGAAGACTATCTCCAATTTTTTTTTCTATACTCCACACTTCTTCTTAGTAGTATAGTTATTATTATTTTTATTTTTTACTTACTCTAGAAATAAGTTTGTCCACTAATAGAGCTTGTCTACTTTGAAATGACGCGCCCCACCTCCGCGTTTGCACACGGGATTTGGAGCTCAATTTGAGCTACAATAGAGTCTATTGTAGCTTGAATTGAGTTTCGAATCCTGTGCGTGAGTGCGGTGGTGGGGCGCGTCATTTTAAACTAGACAAGCTATACAATGAGTCATGTTACTTGAAATAAATTATTTAAATTTGATTTGAATTTGTAAGGCTGACATCATGCTGAGTTGGGACTATTTCGTGACAATAATTGTCTCGGTTTCCGTTTTATTTTTTATAAAAATTTCACGAATAAATGTTTTTCTTTCCATTTATTTCATACTAAATACAAACTGTAATATAGATGCACAGAAAAAACCCCAGAAAAAAGATCAATGCTGGGAATCGAACCCAGGTCCTCAGCATTCCGTGCCGTGTGCCATACCACTACACCACCACTGGTCTAGTGGTTAGACACGAATTTTTCCCATACATCGTACCTACATTTCAATCTGTTAAATAATCACCTTATGCAGTGATACAGCGCACATCTATGTTATACCCTCAACGAGAGACTTCAACACTCCTTTGGAACTACCCGCTCACCCGGACAAGAGATGGCGCTACTGTACTTTCTTTTATTTCATTAATACTCAGACCCAGATATGGTATTTGACTCTGACTGTCTCTGATTCGGACTAGAATTACAGAAATAGACTCGGGACTCGCAGTAGCAGGAGCAGATACAAGCGGGGGTGGTTTAAAGGCCATACTCACTCCTCGTGACACCAAGAATTCCATCCCCGTGGCGACTTGCAGCGCAAATTCAACCAAATTTCGCTCATTCAGTTGACTAACACCTTCAGGAGAACACCTGATGAAAATAGATTCAAATTTTGTATTGAAAATAGCACCATCTCGTGACGAGTAGACGAAATGATTTGAATATGACGAACAAGGAACTGGGAAACCGTTATTGAAATAACTTATTGACGAACCTCGAAAAATGCAAAAAATATCATGAAACGGCCAAGCTAAATCATTTTTATCAGTCAACTTATAGGAAATGTTTGTAATGGGATTGATTTCGCAGTTAAGAGTATGCTCGCACGAGCAACTCTGTTTCCGCGACTATTTTATCAATTCTATGGGTTAGTATAGAACTGCGCACACGTAGCGCCGCGACTCCCAGGGTACAAATACACAGACTTGATAAAATAGTCGCGGAGACAAAGTTGCTCGTGCGTGCATACCCAAACAGTCAGGTTTAACTTGGTACATGGTTGGTTGGTTGGTTGGTGACTTTAAAACGATAAGGCCACCCATTGCTTACCCTTTATATTTTCCATGTAAGTACTTGTTTTTCTGTATATTATTATTATTTGTGATATGATATACAACACAACAAAGAGTCTTTATATTGTACTAGCTGGCCCGGCAAACGTTGTTTTGCCATATAAATTACGATCCGCCCCGGCTTCGCACGGGTGCAACTATATTATGCATGTATTATATATATCCCCCTTTAATACCCCCGCACCCCCTTATTATTTTAAAGGAACGCGAAATCGTTTAGACCTGAGACAGTGTTGTCTAACGCGCGGGCGCTGGCTACGCTACAACATTCACTATTTCTTTCTGACGAAGGGTATAAGATGGTGTCAGAAAGAGACGGTGAATGAACGGAAACGGTCGTGCGTTAGACAATGTGTCCTCAGTACCTCTACCATGAGTTTGCACTAGTTCACAGTGACTGTACTCGCTAGCGACGGCGTAAATGATTTGTATGGAGAATTGTACTTCCGTAAGTGACCGCTATAGGCGCTGTACAATTCTCCATACAAATAATTTACGCCGTCGCTAGCGAGTACGGTCACGTTAACTAGTGTAAACTCATGGTGCATTAATAAAAAAATGAAGTTGAAGAAAAAAAAAATAGAAAAAGATACTTCATACTTAACTTGTAAAAGTTGGCCTAGTAGCGCCATCTCTTGGTCCAGGTGAGCGGGTAGCTCCGAAGGAGTGTTGAAGTCTCTCGGTAGAGGGCATAACATAGATGCGCTTTATCACTGCCTAAATGTGATTATAACAGACTGAAGTGTACGATGTATGGGAAAGATTCGTCGCTAACTTCTAGACCAGTGATGGTGTAGGGGTAAGCACGCAGCACGGAACGCTGAGGACCTGGGTTCGATTCCCAGCATTGGTCTTTTTTCTGGGGTTTTTTCTGTGCATCTATATTTCAGTTTGTATTTAGTTT
This sequence comes from Archips crataeganus, assembly GCA_947859365.1. Lineage (NCBI taxonomy): Eukaryota > Metazoa > Arthropoda > Insecta > Lepidoptera > Tortricidae > Archips > Archips crataeganus. Next base: position 8,581,065 of record OX402072.1, on the reverse strand, counting down.
GAAATGTACTGGTTATCGTTAAGATTTTGGGACAGTTTGTATAGGCTGTGATTTTAACCAATGAATACATACGTGGGGTTATGTTTGTTCAGAAACTCTCGAAGGCAGCCATTGCTGGCGTATTCGACGACGACGCAAAGCGGCCCTTCCTGGGTGCAGCAGCCGAGCAAGTTCACCACGTTCTCGTGCTTGCCTATCATCTTCATGATCTCCATCTCAGACACCAGGGCTGTCATGTCGGAGTCCGTGTGTTCATCTAAGGAAACCACATAATGGAAGTCAAAAAGAACGGAATGGAATTGAATGGAATGGAAAATATTTATTTTAGAATTTTTTATTTTTATTTTATTCAATAAATAGGAATTCTGCGCGGACGAGTTGCAGGCAAAAGCTAATCTATTTATAAAACCGGCCAAGTGCGAGTCGGTCTCGCGCACGAAGGGTTCCGTACAATTATCTATAAAAATCACGTTTGTTGTATGGGAGCCCCCTTAAATATTTTTTTTATTTTAATTTAATGATTTATTTTTAAAGCTTATTGTGAAAGTAAGTACTAATAAACAAATTTATTATTATTATAAATTACAATTTATTACATTAAATAAAATTAATATTATTTTAAAGTCAATATATAATTAAATATTCTGTGAATATTTCAAGTGTCTACCTGTTGCCGTTATCAATATCGAGCAAAAACGAGCAAAAAAATCATGTTTGTTGTATGGGAGCCCCCTTAAATATTTATTTAATTCCATTTTTTAGCATTTGTTGTTATAGCGGCAACCGAAATACATCATCTGTGAAAATTTTAACTCTCTAGCTATCACGGCTCCCAAGATACAGCCTGGTGACAGACGGACAGACAGACAGACGGACGGATGGACGGACAGCGGAGCCTCAGTAATAGGGTTTTCGTTTTTACCCTTTGGGTACGGATCCCTAAAAACTGTTGGTATGGGTTCGCCACTCACACCCTCGTCACTCTATGCGCCGGCGCTAAGTAATAAAACGATCAAACAAATCATATGTATTGAAATTTTTCCGTAGTTTGCTCACTCACATGCCCCGGCAAGACATACCTAGTGCAGTCCTTTTGGTAAATAGTAGGCACTGGAGTAACGATTAACGGACTTCATGAAGTTTAACGGATTAACGAGTCCGTTATCAGTTTTTAAAGTTAACTTAAAAGTTATTTCGTTACTCAAAATGTTAACTTCGTTAATTAACGATTAACCGATTACCGATTTAACGCCCAGCTATGCTTAGCATTACTGAAAACGATCACGTAGTTTCGTATAGCATTCTCATCCTCGCAGCATAACTCCAACAACATTTTTTTTTTTTTTCAACATTTTGACGACCAGATGGCCTAGTGGTTAGAGAACCTGACTACGAAGCTTGAGGTCCCGGGTTCGATGCCCGTGTCGGGGCAGATATTTGTATGAAAAATACGAATGTTTGTTCTCGGGTCTTGGGTGTTTAATATGTATTGAAGTATGTATCTATCTATATAAGTATGTTTATCCGTTGCTTAGTACCCATAACACAAGCTTTGCTAAGCTTACTTTGGGACTAGGTCAATTGGTGTGAATTGTCCCATGATATTTATTTATTTATATTTATATTTATTTATTTATTTATTTCTGGTGCAAAATCACCCTTAATGTACCTTAGAAACCCTGAAAAGAAACCCACTGACCTTTCAACATTTTCACAGCTACGATACTCGGCAATCTCGAATCAGCTGTCCCGGTATACTCGGCTTTCAGGACCCTCCCAAACTCCCCCTCCCCCAGAACTTCGCCGAAAGATAGATTCTGACGAGGCAGCTCCCACTTGGTATCCACAGGGAGAATGTATTCTGTGGATAAACCCGATGCGGTCCTGCCTGCGAACTCGGTGTATCTCACTCTTTCTATACTTATAATCGGCACTATCTGAAAATAGAAGCACAGAATAACAATATATTACTGATGATGTAGTTTTCCAGATAGAAAAAAATCCAAAGTCATCCCTAAAATATAAAATAAATCCTTCGTACGGCGTAAATACTGCACGGCAGGTCATGACTTTTTGAATGTTAGTAAAACAAGATGTTTTCTAGGGCCTAGTCATGCTAAATTTTCAAAATATATATTTGTCTTGTCTTAAATACACGCGTGGTCTGACCAACGTATCTTGAGCCGTCGTGCTTCCCCCTTGTCCGTACAGTTAGTTACGTTAGTTCTCCTTCGGCCATCGGACGGGGACTCGTGTCGCTTGTGCTTACGCACGGCTTTGATTCTAGCCGCTCTCACGCTCACATACACGAGTGCATAGAATACTTACCTAAAATCGATTAGTGCAAGAAGCTCGGCGCGGCCTTAACCTTTTCAACGCTCTGTCAAATACAACAGCTCTCACTCATACGCCATGACATCGGAATGTCAAACGCGAAGTTGAACCCTACTCCGGCGCCACACATAGCACAAATGTTTCAAAACATATTTTATTTATTACACATATTTGATCTATGGTTGATTGTATGGTTGTTCTATTGAACAAATAAGCAAATACCGGTGCTTCACATGTGATCAAAATTGTGTTCAAATATGTGTTGAAACATTTGTGCTACGTGTGGCGCCGGGGCTACAGAAATGCGCGTAGGTAAATATTGCTCTGCACGCCGTGACTGTTATATCAGTCCTTGGCGTAGAGCCTGCGGTGCTGATTTATGTGTCGTTGGCGTCGAAAAAGGTTAAAGACTGGTAACAGACTAGTGATTATCCTTGAGTAGGTATTCATGGGCGGTGGTGATCAGATCATTTCCCATCAGGATGACCCACTTGCTCGTTTGCTTGCCTGTCCCGATATTAACTATAAATTAAAAATAAGCCTACTGTAGCTAGTTGTACTACAGAGAGCTCTCTGTACCATTCGTTTAGCGTGAAATCTTGACTTCTGCTTAACAGAAGAGCGCCATCTATGAACTCAATGAAGAACCTAAATGGAGGGCGCTATTGTGTTAAGCAAAAAAGTAAAAATTTAAAAACACCCATCGCAATTTGGTCACACATGTTTGAAATTAAAGTAAGTGCCCACTATGCGTCTAAGATCCCTTTCGCAGCTAACGAAACAGCTGATAACTTTGAAACGGCCAAACCAATTTTGATGAAACATGTCTAATAACCATCGCCAAAAAGCCTGCTTTCAAATAAAAAAACCGCATCCAAATCGGTTCACCCGTTTAAGAGCTATGATGCCACAGACAGACACACAGACCAGCCCCGGACCTAACGGCAAACCAGGGAACTTGCCCCGGGCGGCAGTTTCACGGAGGTGCCAAATCCTTGAGGTAAGAATCCGAAGTATCGAACAAGTGAAGGGAGAGGGCGCCACTATCAAGTTTTTGCCCCAGTGAAGGGAGAGGGCGCCACTATCAAGTTTTTGCCCCAGTGAAGGGAGAGGGCGCCACTATCAAGTTTTTGCCCCAGTGAAGGGAGAGGGCGCCACTATCAAGTTTTTGCCCCAGTGAAGGGAGAGGGCGCCACTATCAAGTTTTTGCCCCAGTTATTTATTAGAGGTCCTGTACTTCTACCACATAATTAAAAACTGTGTCAGTATCTTTCACCATTTCTACAACAAAGTGTCCATGAAAGGGATTTGGAACAAACGCTTGAATAATGACCCAGTACCGGGGCTGTCACAGACACACACATACACATGATACACGTAGCGGTAATAGTACATTACTGCAGCGGCCGCGAAATAGGGGATTGCCGGCCGAGTAGTTATAGATGGCCGAGTGTTAACGAGGCCATCTAGAGATACGAGGCCGGCAATCCCTGTTCGTGGCCAAGGCTTGTATAGAGTTTTTCTCAAACATGCATCATCATCATCACCACCATCATCACCGCCATCATCACCACCATCACCATCACCATCACCATCACCAACAACATCATCAACATCCATCAACATCCATCAACATCCATCAACACCCGTCAACATCCATGAACAAGAACATCCATCAACATCCATCCATCCATCCATCCATCAACATCCATCAACAACCATCAACATCCATCAACATCCATCAACATCCATCAACATCCAACAACATCCATCAACATCCATCAACATACATCAACATCCATCAACCAACATCCATCAACATCCATCAACATCCATCAACATCCATTAACCAACATCCATCAACCAACATCCATCAACATCCATCAACCAACATCCATCAACATCCATCAACATCCATCAACCAACATCCATCAACATCCATCAACCAACATCCATCAACATCCATCAACATCCATCAACATCCATCAACATCCATCAACATCCATCAACATCCATCCATCCATCCATCCATCCATCAACATCCATCCATCCCTCCGTCCGTCCGTCCGTCCGTCCGTCCATCCATCCGTCCGTCCATCCATCCATCCACGTCGACCACGTCGACCTATTAAACGTCATGGTGCTGTGTCACATAAAACAATAGACGATCACTTTGCTGGCCTTGGCCAGCAATGTTGTATGAAATTCCATTATTGACCTCTCGTCTAGCCGCACCTGCAACGTGACAGTTCGTGGCGTATTTTAAGGAACATAACGTCAATATTTCATAGCATGTTTGAGAAAAACTTATAACACCCCTCTTTGTGTGTCGGGGGTTAAAAAAGACATAAAAAACTTACCGACGCATCCTCAGCGTGCATTTGAACCCTGACCAATTTAGTCCACTTCTCCGCTAGAACCGCAGTTGCATGTGTCTTCTTTCGTCTTAGCTTTCTACCCAACTGTGCGAAAGAGAGGGTAACAGTTTCCCACGCTGACTTACAGAGAACGAGTGCGTCGCTACATAATCCAAGAACGACTCTTGAGTCAAAAACTAAAAGTATTAACACTAAGCCTGTGCCCATACATACTATCACTATTACATCCGTGAACGAAAAAACTGAACGGTCGGTTCGTTTGGTTCGATTCGATCCTAAAAAACATAACATTAATTTAATCCTTCTAATATTAAAGTAAATCCATTTAATACAAATACAAATCCAGGGATCCCTCGGTTTCGCATAATTTAATAAGTCATAATGCATCTTTCTTCATAATCAAATCAACGTTAGTCATACAGTGATTTATTTCTGAAACAGTACTTTTTCAGGAGTTTTCAAATGCCATCTTATAGAATGCAGTACCGGTAAACTGGGGTTACTTTAGTAAATTTTGGGGCTACTTTGATAGATTTATAATGGTTATAAAAACGCAAATATTCTTAGCTCGATTGAGCAAATGACGTAAAAGGTTAGGTAATTTATAGGTAGTTATTTCACTGCCACAGATGGTCTAAAAATAAGGACACGGCGTAAAAACTGTTTTCCAAAGTAGCCCCTGCATTTTAAAGTAACCCCGTTTTACGGTAGTTTAGGTTAGGTTTCTTTTATAACAATTTGGAAAAAAAACTGTTTCAGAAATAAATCACTTTATAACAAACACACATGCACACACACATACACGTATGTTTTTTCTTCATATTGTAACCTTTAACTATTAATTTAATACTTAAAGTTTTAAATTACCGATTAAATTTAGTAGTCCTATACTGTTAAGATATTATTGTCAACTGCACTCTCGGACCCCAAGATACAGGCTAAGCCTAGTTTGGGGCCCACTAGACACTGTATTTTAATGTAAAAATATTTTTGTCAATAAACGATTTTGATTTCTTTTTCTTCTTTGATTTTTTTGACTAACGTTGATTATGAAGAATAATTAGAATTATGACTTGTTAAATTATACGAAACCACAGATAGACCCATAAATCCATTTTATGTACAAAATGTACTAGGGGCGTTCAATAAAAAGTGAGAATGAGTATGTTATAAACAACTTTTACTAAATGTCATTTTATTTTTCGACATAGTCACCTTTTAGCATAATACACTTAGTATATCTATTTTATAAACTTAAAATTCCATTTTTAAAAAAGGTCTCATCTTGAGTACTTAAAAAATCTTGTACTGCAGCGACTACCGCGTCGTCGTCTTCAAATTTCTGGCCTCTCAGGTATTGTTTCAATCTCGGAAATAGGTAGAAATCACTGGGAGCGAGATCTGGTGAATACGGAGGATGCTTAAGGATATCGAACCCAGCATCACGAATTGCAGCCATTGCAACGGCGGACTTGTGTGCCGGGGCATTGTCCTGGTGGAACAGCACAACTTTCGAGAGTTTACCTCGCCGTTTTTTGCGGATCTCATTGCGCAATGTTGCTATTTGTTTGGCGTATAAAGTGCCCGTAATAGTGGCTCCATGCTCGAGATACTCAATCATTAATACCCCTTTACCATCCCAAAAAACAGAGCCCATGACCTTACCGGCAGATGGGCCCACCTTGAATTTCTTCGGAGTTGGAGATGATGGCCTTTTTCATGTCATAGACTGCAGTTTCGTTTCAGGGTCGTAATGATGGAGCCATGTTTCGTCCATTGTTATAAATCGTGCCAAAAAAAGTTCCCGGTCTTGCTGCATCAGGTTCAAAGCTTCTTGACAAATCTCTAGTCTAGTTTGTTTTTGCGTGTCAGTAAGCATTCTTGGTACCCAACGCGCAGATACCTTTTTCATACCCAAGCGTTCATGTAAAATATTATGCACGCTCCCCGTTGAAATCTTTACATTTTCAGCAATAAAACGAACTGTGACACGACGATCCGCCAAAACTGAGTTTTTGACTTTTTTCACAATTTCTTCAGTTCCTGCTGTAGTAGGGCGTCCGGAACGGGGGTCGTCCATTGTCAATGTTCTTCCACGTCTAAATTCGGCGTACCAACGTGCGACTGTCGAATACGGAGGAGCATTAGACCGTAAAGTGTCCCGCAAATCCAAATTAACTTGGTCCGTAGAAAAATTTTTCAAAATACAAGTATTTGATAACGGCGCGCAGTTCAATTTTCTCCATTTTCGCTAACGTACTCAATAACATTGCAAAGAAATTACCGTATATTTTTTTAAACAAAAGACAGTTAGTTTTTTTTTTCATAGCAATCAGCTAGATAGATTAGCTTTACCGGCCAGTATTTAATTTCGTAATATTAAAAGAGTTTGCATCTCATTCTCACTTTATATTGAACGCCCCTCGTACAAGTCCGCTCGCGACCACTTTAGTAGCTGTATGCATTTCGCGTTCAGTGCCTCTACCAAGAGTTTACACTGGTTTACAGTGACCGTACTCGCTAGCGACGGCGTAAATGATTTGTATGGAGAATTGTACTTCCGTAAGTGACCGCTAGAGGCGCTGTACAATTCTCCATACAAATAATTTACGCCGTCACTAGCGAGTACGGTCACGTAAACTAGTGTGAACTCATGGTAGAGGTAATGACAGGATGTAAAGAATACTGTCAACTATTACGGATATTATATTTTTGAGAAAAATGCACTATACAAGACTCGGCCGGAACAGGGGCAACTCTTTACTTCCCGGCCTCTGTAGTAATGTACTATTATTATTAAGGCTCGGAATTTTGTGTGCGGCTGATGACAGACCGTAGGGAGAGAGCACCGCTTTTTATCAATGACGACAAAACGACAGGTTTTGTTTTATTTATATTTTTATTAAACAAAACCTTCTAACTTTCCGATGATAAGTACTATTTTCAGCAGTCAATGATGAAAAAAGCTCGAAATATCGGAAGTTTAATCAGTTTAGATCGCGTTATTGAAATCACTATAATTACGAATACCTTTTGTATTCCTTCAGTTCTTACCATAGCCAATATAAATTATTTTGTAATAATATTCCAACCTAAAATATATTTACAATTATAAGTATGTATTAAAGTTGAAACTTAATTAACAGTTTGTCGATTTGTCGATAACATCGATAAAAAGCGGTGCTTTCTCTCTACGATCTGTCAACAGCCGCACGCAAAATTCCGAGCCTTAATTATTATTTTAACCCGTGCAACTGACATTGAGCCTTAAAGTGGTAAAGAAATTTCTTGGTCAACTATACAAGCACATTGAGGTAGTGAAACTTACTTGTGTAATTAAATAATAACTCGAGTTTTATAACATAGTATGTGCCTTCCGGAGTTTCATAAGAACAGTGCAATGTTGAGCGCGTTAGATTATAAGCACCAATCTCCTGAAGACGACTGTGGAACAAATGTCTAGACGTAGACCTGCCTGATATTGAATCTAAAACATAGGTAGATGATTTGTTAACAAGTTCACGAACACTACGATCCTGTGTCGCCATATTTATTTATCCCACCACACACGCACGCACGCAAATACAAGCATTCGCATTTACAATATTTATCCCAGGAAAAATACAATTTTTTTTTGATGTGGATTGCTATTTTGTCTCCCTCTCATGAGAAAAAAACATCAATATCAGTTTTTTTATATACGGTCATTATCATCAGCCTATGTTCGTCAACATCGATCACGGCGTGTGGGAGGATCTTGCTTCCGACCGCAATGAGTGGAGAAAGACTCTCGCGGAGGGTTGTGAAACCCACGACAGCGCCTGGTTTCAGATTCTAGCACAGAAACGGGCGAGACGGCGCGGCTACGATGCAGCTTCTGCTTTGTCGCCGGGCCCTCAGTTCGTGTGCCAAAAATGCGGGCGAACGTGCCGCTCTCGGATCGGACTTTACAGTCACGAACGGCGTTGCCTCTCTCAAATAGACGCTGCTTAAATCATCTGTCAAGATGTAAGAGGCCTTGTGTATGTTCGTCCACTGCTGGGCATAGGCCTCTCCCATGGCACGCCACTGAGCACGATTCTCGGCCACTCTCATCCAGCTCTTGCCAGCCGCCTTGCGAAGATCATCGCTGCACCCAGTCTGAGGACGTCCCACGCTACGTTTGCCGATCCGTGGTCTCCACTCAAGAACTCGTCTACCCCAACGGTTATCGGTTTTTCGGGTTATATGGCCGGCCCATTGCCACTTCAGCGTGCTAATGCGGTGGGCTATGTCGATAACTTTGGTTCTCTGTCGGATCACTTCGTTACGAATTCGATCTTTTTGAGAAACTCCTAGCATAGCCCTTTCCATAGCACGTTGAGCAACTTTAAATTTGTGGACCAGCCCTACAGTGAGTGTCCATGTTTCGGCACCGTATGTCATGACGGGTAGGACGCACTGATTGAAGACTTTCGTCTTTAGACTCTGTGGAATTGGCGATGTGAAGACTTGACGCAGTTTATATACGGTATAAGTGTAATTTTAATCATCATCATCATCCCAACCTGTATAGGTACGTCCCATTGCAGGACACAAGTCTCCTCTCAGAATAAGAAGGGTTGAGCCGTAATTCCCACGCTGACCCAGTGCGGATTGGGCACTTCACACGGGTATGTATTACAATACCGAAGTACGAAAGACCTAATGTATTAAAACATCGAATGGGTCAAAAGACCGACACGATTTTTTTCTGAAACCGTAAACTTCTCAGAATTTATTAAAACGGCATCATACAGAACCCATTAGGTTAGGTTAGGTTTGTTTTATAACAATCTGAAACGGTTAACGGTTTCAGAAAAAAATCGTGTCGGTCTTTTGACCCATTCGATGTTTTAATACATTCGGTCTTTCGTACTTCGGTATTGTAATACATACCCCTTCACACACCATTGAATTTCTTCGCTGGTTTCCTCGCGATGTTTTTCTTCACCGCAAAGCTCATGGTAAATTTCAAATGTAATTTCGCGCATAAATTCCGAAAAACTCACGAGGTGGGAGCCGGGATTTGAACCCACGACCCTCTGCTTGAGAGGCCATAGGTCAAACCACTAGGCCACCAAGGCTTTTTTAAATATATAATTTCGAATCCACATAATTTTGGTACCGGAACATAATAAAAAAAATTGTAGTCTAAAAGGCATCCTATTATCTCGCCTCATTTGTTTTTCGTTTAATTCTTATTTCGTCTCATTCTGTATTAGTCATCGTCTTGTTCACTATCCGTCACTATCTTTTTGGTCGAATTCTGCAACTTGTCTATCTCTTAATACGTCTTATTCGTTTTTCGTCACGGTCTTCCTTGAACTCATTCGTCGTTTCTTATCTTTAATTTTTTGTCTCATTTACTTATTCGCCAAATATTTCAAACTAAATACAAACTGAAATATAGATGCACAGAAAAAACCCCAGAAAAAAGACCAATGCTGGGAATCGAACCCAGGTCCTCAGCGTTCCGTGCTGCGTGCTTACCCCTACACCATCACTGGTCTAGAAGTTAGCGACTAATCTTTCCCATACATCGTGCACTTCAGTCTGTTATAATCACATTTAGGCAGTGATAAAGCGCATCTATGTTATGCCCTCTACCGAGAGACTTCAACACTCCTTCGGAGCTACCCGCTCACCTGGACCAAGAGATGGCGCTACTAGGCCAACTTTTACAAGTTAAGTATGAAGTATCTTTTTCTATTTATTTTTTATTTTCTTCAACTTCATTTTTTTATTACTTTTACGGTCATCCCGTGAAACCATATATTTCAAACTAAATACAAACTGAAATATAGATGCACAGAAAAAACCCCAGAAAAAAGACCAATGCTGGGAATCGAACCCAGGTCCTCAGCGTTCCGTGCTGCGTGCTTACCCCTACACCATCACTGGTCTAGAAGTTAGCGACGAATCTTTCCCATACATCGTGCACTTCAGTCTGTTATAATCACATTTAGGCAGTGATAAAGCGCATCTATGTTATGCCCTCTACCGAGAGACTTCAACACTCCTTCGGAGCTACCCGCTCACCTGGACCAAGAGATGGCGCTACTAGGCCAACTTTTACAAGTGAAGTATGAAGTATCTTTTTCTATTTATTTTTTATTTTCTTCAACTTCATTTTTTTATTACTTTTACGGTCATCCCGTGAAACCATATATTTCAAACTAAATACAAACTGAAATATAGATGCACAGAAAAAACCCCAGAAAAAAGACCAATGCTGGGAATCGAACCCAGGTCCTCAGCGTTCCGTGCTGCGTGCTTACCCCTACACCATCACTGGTCTAGAAGTTGAAGAAAATAAAAAATAAATAGAAAAAGATACTTCATACTTAACTTATTCGCCAAAATTATTTCGATACGTTCGATGCTGGTAAATAAATGTTCGTAAGTAAATGAGACAAAAAACGAAAGGGAAGAATGACGAATGAGTCCAAGGAAGACCGTGACGAAAAACGAATAAGGCGAGGTAATAGAGGATAACGCCTAAAAAGGCGTTTTTTTTTAAATACAACAAATTGTAGGCGAAATATTCCGTATTCATACAAATATAATGTAAAAGCAAAACGATGAAATCAAGAGGACTCTAAATTTTTAGACAATGTCGCATTCCTTTAGTAATAAAACCTGTTGCAGCTAGTTTCACTATAAAGAGCTCTCAGTACCATTCATTTTGTATGTTACTTAGACCTCTGCGTAACACAATAGCGCAGAGCGCTCTCTATTTTGTTTCCTCATTGAGTTCATAGATGGCGCTATTGTGTTAAGCAGAGTTCGTACCATACGAAATGAATGGTACAGAGTGCCCTCTATGGTACAATTATTTTATAAGAATAACCGCTGTGTGTGTGTTGTCTGTCTGGAGTATCATAGTTAAACGGATGAACCAATTTGAGAGAGAGAGAGAGAGAGAGAGAGATGTTTATTTACACATATTCGATACACAGGAAATACATTTGACAGGAAAAGATACAAATAAAAATCATCGAATAGTATAAATTGGGCCCCACTCAGTATAATGTTGCGGCAAGCCGCAACGCTGTTTTTCAGTGGGACCCATTTAAAAACTAAACACAAAAAAAAAACAACACATTGTGAAGACACGAACGCCAGCGGAAAATGTAGTTCGCAACAAAAACCTAGATAGGTATACAAACCGGAAGTATGTGTATGGCAACACTTGATCAGTTTAATCGTATCAGAACCATTAAACCGCAACAAATTACGCCAAAGATTATTCTGGCTACTGTAGTGAATTATCAGCAATTTCACAAATTTTGATATTGTGACGCATTCACTCAACCTTCGATAAAACAAACTTAAAAACAACAAAACATTCTAAAGACTTAAGGTTAGGCAGGAACGCAGCCCGGCCCTTTGTAAAGTCGTTCACATTAAAATTAAGCTACCGCCATTTCGTGTGAAAAAAAAAAAAAATACTTAGCAAATAACAAATAGGTAACAAAAAATATATAAATACATCCCAACGAATAATTAAAAACAATTAAAAAGTCTGTGTCAAATGCGCTCAATATACGTGTTGCCCTGAGAGCGTTACCCAAGCCAGCCAAATGTCTTGTTGGAGTTGGAGCAAGGTAAGTATAGTGTTCTGTTTAGGTTATCCATTCAGCGCGAGAAAGTGAATTTTACATTTTGTTTTAAAATTATGCTTTGACTTTAAAGCACGGATCGGTGGAGGCAGATCATTCCAACACTTCGTGGCCGCGTATCGAAAGCTACCACGAAATGCAGCTGAGTGGTGCGGAGGGAAAATAAGCTGAAGGTACCTCTCAGGACGGACTTCCGCAGACCTGGCGTTACGCAACCAGGTCAGCCTACTGTACAGATACGAAGGCTGTTGCTGGTTAACAATACCAAACATAAGAGTGGCCATGTGCAGTTTTCGGCGCGAAGACATATTCAAAATGCGATTCCGGTTAATGTACGGAGATACATGGGAACGGGGAGGAATAATAAAACAGAAACGCGCGCATGCGTTTTGAACGCGTTGTATTACGCGCTGTGTACGCGCCAAAAGGCGCGGGCCATATACGATGTCTCCGTAGTTCAACTTTGACAGTACCAAAGCATCGCAAAGTCTGATTCTAAGCTCAACATCGAGGTATTCTCGAATTTTATATAGCAGCTTAAGCCTGTAAAAGCAATTACGCACCGTGTTATGCAAATGTGATTCGAACCGTAATTCCCCGTCCACGAGCAAGCCCAGGTTGCGGGCCTCAAGCACGCGTTCCAGAGGCTTATCGTCAATGTGCACCTTGAAATTAACTTTGGATAATTTATCTATCTGTTGTTTTGACCCCAGGATTAAGTATTTTGATTTACTGGGGTTTAAGATCAAAGAATTACGATGCGACCAGGCATTAATCCTGTCAAGATCCTCGTTGAGCTTGTCAACCTGTAAGCACGCGTTGTCAACGCCACACGAAATGTACACTTGCAGGTCATCCGCATAAATGTGGTAGTTACAATTTCTTATCATTTGCGTAATATCACTGGTATAAAGGGCAAACAATACCGAAATTTGTATGCGGTTTTATTTTTATTTTAAAGCAGGTTTCTTGGCGATACTTCTTAGACATGTTTCATCAAAATAGAGGACATTTTCTTTATTTTCAAACATCTGTGATCTAATTGCGTTGGAGGTTTTTAAAAAAAAATTATAGATGCGGTTCACAGAATATTTACAAAAAAAAGATTTAATTTCGTGAAACATCATAAATGAAATATTTATAGATGATTTAATCGCCCTAATTTTAGTTTTGGTTGTAACTTTATTTTGAAATGGGGGTGTAATTTCGGTAAGCATTTCTTATGAGATAATGTTTTACTTACTGTGAAACACGAATCGTTTTGTTTCTATATGAGGGTCACTTTCGCAGCCAATATTCAAGAACTCGCCTTTTATATAACTGTATTTAATTACGTTGTCTGGTCCCATTATTTGTTGATTGGGATGTAAACCGGTGAAAAACAGCTTCGCTGAAATATTTATATATTCATTGTCAAGTTATGTTTATTACAATAAATGAAGATGACACACTAGTAAGTACAGACACATAGCGTCGATAAAACGGCTCAATAATAATATCTGTTTTCCTAAAATGAACAATTCTCAAAACGTCTGCTTTTTCAACATTTAAAATGTGTACAATCTCAGGAAGTCGAAAAGCAGTAATACAAAATTCAGAGTTAAGTTCCTTGCCTGAAAAATCTCGCGAAAAATATTTAAAAGCTTATGATATTTAAGCAATGGAGACTAGCAAAGTGCAAGTATAGTTATCTACAATATGGAGTATTTACTCAATGTTGAAAGCCACAATAAAGACAAAAAGACGACGTGCATACCTATACCCTTAATAGTTATTTATTATGTTCTCGCTGCTGAGGTCAAAAGTTGTGTCACACGAGACCAAAATATTTTTTTGCATCTCTTGTATTTTGAATCCCTCGCGCACTCAGGATTCTAACTTAGAATCACTCGCTTACGCTCGTGATTCAATTATAGGTTCCTTCGCTTACTCGGGATTCAAAATCAACACTCGCAGAAAAAACAACTTTGCTCTCTTGTTGCACAAATAACTTGAGCCACTCGGCAAAGCCCTCATTCAAAGGTTGTACAAAGTACCTACATACTATACTATAAATAAACTCAAACTAACAATGCTTGGATTAATTTATTGAATCAGGCGTTACTTTGCGGAGGTCCATATTAATGAACTAAAACAATTACTTTCTTTCTTTTTTCTTACTTTACTTAAACTCCACATTAACACACATTAAGATTTGGTAGCATAGCATACGGTTGTGGTAACTCTGAAGATGAGCTCTGGTTGAGTTCGAAACGCGTCAGTGTAGCTTGGTGGTGGTGATAGTTGGGTTTATGTGATTTGTGTGTGTTCGTACAGTGTGGAGGTGGAGGAACTGCATGAACGCACATTTCTTGCATAAACGTAACTATTGTAAGGTCGCGGGTGAGCAAAGTAATTGTTTTAGTTCATTAATGCTTGGATTCTTACCAATTCTATCCAGTTTCAGTTCAAGTATTATAGTATAAGTCTCATTTCTTGTAATTTCACACGAACAGAACACGCTCGACCCATCCAAATTACGATATTCCTCGAAATTCTTGTTCAACTGAATGACCTTGCCGGATGACGCATCTGTAAAAAATAAAACAAAATAAGATGTTCAAAATTTAATTTTCAATGCAAGCTTTTTCGCTGACTGTACTTTTTGTTGGCTGTACTTGCATTGTCATCCAACCTACATAAGTATACCAAATTTCAAGTAATTCCGACCACTGGAAGTGGGTCTAATTCAGCTTCCAAGATTTGACCCGGACATACTAATAAAAATCTTTTAAAATTAAGAATGAAATGCAATAAAAATTAGGATAGTCCATTATTTTACCGAAAATCGTTTTATCGACTATCGTTTCCCATAACACTATTGGCAGTATTTTATCATAACATTATTAATCGTTCAAGTTCATCGAACTTCGTTAGACGCTCATAGAATTACTTATCTGTTACACACCAATCGATTCATCGAATTGTACTTCATTATTTCATTTGCACACCGACATAGTCGTTCAATCTATCCTATAATTTTGTTTCAACGTAAGTTTCAGTTCCCAAAATTTTATTATTATTAACGTAGAAAATCATTTCAACGGTGATGCACTCAAAGCCACCACACCACTATGCTATATTTTGCATCGATTTCCTCCGCCATAAAAGAACCATTTAACAGATTAGATCAATCAAGGTAGGTAAAATATTGTAGGATAACGTTAAAGCGCGAAGCGCTAACTACGTCGACCCTGTCACGTGATAGTTCACCGTAGTCTCAATTTTTTTAAATTCACGATTTGCCACATAAAATTATGGTAGGTATGGTAGGAGAAAATGCGATTGCGGGACGATCTGCTAATGGGGCGCGAATTGCGAACGGGACCGGATAATTCCTTTGCTTTAGGTACTTACTGAAAAATTGAAAGTCCTTTTTGTAACAGTTTTCGTTTGTCTCACAGGTGATGTTCAGGAGCTCCCCCTCCCTATACTTGTAGATGTAGTTGGCGCCCTTATCAAATCTAAGGGGTGTTATTTTGGTGCGGTTCAGAGGCAAACCAGTGAACCACAGTTTATCTGGAACAAGTTAAAGTTTTACCGTGAGATTCACTTATAGTGAAAATATACGGATTGCTCATCTTAAGTCGACATGTTTCGGGTAGCCGTAGCCCTTCTTCCTGGAGCCACATACGTGACACATGCATTATGTCACGGCGGCTGCCAAACGTGCTACGGTACGGATTAGCCCGAAACATGTCTAATTAAACTCGTTCAGTACCTCTACCATGAGTTACACTAGTTTACAGTGACCGTACTCGCTAGCGACGGCGTAAATGATTTGTATGGACAATTGTGTACAGCGCCTCTAGCGGTCACTTACGGAAGTACGATTCTCCATACAAATCATTTACGCCGTCGCTAGCGAGTACGGTCACTGTAAACTAGTGTAACTCATGGTAGAGGTACATGACGTGAGTATAGTAAACTCGGGTAATTTCGTGACAAATCAGTTTTTAGAAGAAATTGCAAATTGTTCTTTTATTTCAAACTAAATACAAACTGAAACATAGATGCACAGAAAAAACCCCAGAAAAAAGACCAATGCTGGGAATCGAACCCAGGTCCTCAGCGTTCCGTGCTGCGTGCTTACCCCTACACCATCACTGGTCTAGAAGTTAGCGACGAATCTTTCCCATACATCGTACACTTCAGTCTGTTATAATCACATTTAGGCAGTGATAAAGCCTGTTGTTGTTGAAGTCTCTCGGTAGAGGGCATAACATAGATGCGCTTTATCACTGCCTAAATGTGATTATAACAGACTGAAGTGTACGATGTATGGGAAAGATTCGTCGCTAACTTCTAGACCAGTGATGGTGTAGGGGTAAGCACGCAGCACGGAACGCTGAGGACCGGGGTTCGATTCCCAGCATTGGTCTTTTTTCTGGGGTTTTTTCTGTGCATCTATGTTTCAGTTTGTATTTAGTTTGAAATATATGGTTTCACGGGATGACCGTAAAAGTAATAAAAAAATGAAGTTGAAGAAAATAAAAAAATAAATAGAAAAAGATACTTCATACTTAACTTGTAATTGTTCTTTTCTCGCTCACCCAGCGCTATGAGACTTTTTCAAACTAAAAGAAGACTTATTTTCTGCGTCGTAAGGTAGCATTTAAATACATGATATTTGCTCGTGTAACACCACGAAAAGCTTCAAACATAGTATCACGGAATGAGGGCTATCGCGTATGAATTCGCCGCTAGAGGCGCTAGTGTAGCTTGAGGTCTTCGAAATGTCAAATGTCACTGTTTACGGTTTGGCTCCGCAGTTTTATTTTTATCTACAGGGTAACATCTAAGACGTAATACAAAATTATATTTTCTAGATCCACTCATGATTACGATCAACTTTTATTATGGGACCAACTTCGAAAACGTAAACACAAAATCGGCGTCTCCATACAAATTGCGAAACCAGTTGATTGCTTTTAGTATGGGAGGCTCAATTTTTTCTACCGATTTCGATATTACTCCCATAATAAAAGTTGATCGTAATCATGAGTGGATCCAGAAAATATAATTTGGTATTACGTCTTAGATGTCACCCTGTATATTAATTTTGCGAATATTTAGCAATACGTTCGATTAATTATGGCAAATATCGCTACTAAACACTGCTTTGAGACTCTTATCTTTCGGAAACTTATGTCCGCCTTTCTTTTCCGAGCCAAATGGGACTGTGCAACACTGTGGCATGGCCAATACGTTTACTCTACAGTTCTATTGTATTAAATAAGAAAAAAATATGTAATTAAATGACAATTTTTGTTTTGGTACCCGTAATAACAAACTTTGACAGCCGTACTTTAGGACCTCACTCTACAGTGCGCCACCTGGTGAGAAAAAAAAACGATAGCCCTCATTTAGGCTGCGTATCAACCGGAGCTGTGCGAGGATGCGTTGCGAGGGATGTGTTTGTCATGAACCAATAGAAACACTTCATTTAAAAGGTCCTAAGTGAATGAAGACAAACACATCCCGCGCAACGCATTCTCGCACAGCTCCGGTGGAAACGCAACCTAAGCGAGTCACGTAATTACAAGAGTTTACTATAATTCGTATATTTTCACTCTAATCAGGGCTCCCAGAGTATGTGCCGCGGCGCCCTGGGGCGCCGTAGAGGGTAAAGAGAGGCGCCGTCAAACTGTATGTAACGCTCACTTGCTGATTGATACTTACGTTCCGAAACCGTCGATATTCCTCACCTCTTGTAGGCAATTAATTGATTTTTTTTTGAAGTGAAACTTCTAATGCGACTTCCAACAAGCGTTGCGTTAAATGCGTTGCGTTAAACACGCAACGCAACGCAACGCAAGTTGTCGTTTACGTTTATCTCGCATTTTATATATACTCGTACTAACGGATGTTAAAAACTTCGATAGTGCCATCACTCATACTGTCTGTGCAAAATGTATGAGACTTGATAAAAGCGCCATCTAGTGAGTAATTTAAACACATAGATGCATAAGTAAATTTAGTTCTTTAAGTTATTGCAATAAGGTTCATATTGATGTATAATAAGTGCCTTTTTCATTTCCACATTACGAAGTTTCACTTCTTCCGCGAGGAGGTACTGCACGCACTATCTTTTTTCTTTCAAGCCGAGACAAAATAAAACTTAATAGACCTAAAAGTGCGCCGCGAACTGAAAGAGTTTACCCCTGGGGCTAAATTCAGGAACGGCCCAACACGGTTTGCGAGCGGTAATTCAATCGTTTGCGAGAGGATTGGAATGGACTGAGCTTGGGATGAGCCTTATTTTCCTGTTAATTCGCATTGTAAATAAATAAATAAATAAGGCTCATCCCAATCTCAGCACAACCCTCTCGCAAACCAGTGATTTTTGGCGTTCCTGAATATAGCAGTTCATCCCTATCCTCTCGCAAACGATCGAATTACCGCTCGCAAATCGTGTTGGGCCGTTCCTGGATCTAGCCCCTGCTCTAAGTACCTATGCCTTTTATGTTTGTCTGGCATTCTTTGTGTACCCAAACATCAAACGGGTACATAGGGTACATAAATATAATCATCATCATGGGCTTGGGCTAGTGATTGGCAAAGTTCCTTCATGGGGGCCAGAAAATTCAAGTAGGTAGGTACCTAATGGAGTGCCAGAGTTGCAGCAAAAAATGCATTTTGATTTGGAACCGTTGACTAAGTTAAGTATAAACATTCTTTACTTGAAAGCGGTTAATAAAATGTGTCTGCCTGTGGCATCATAGCTTTTGAACAGGTGAACCGATTTGGATGCAGTTTTTTTTGCGATGGTTCTTAGACACGTTTTATTAAAATTGGTTCAAAGTTTCAATGTTATTAGCTCTTGTTAACTGTGGAAGGGATTTTAGACGCATAATGTGACTTAATCCGTTGGGGGTTTTTAAAATTATTATTTTTTACAGTTATTCCACCCTGTAGGGTCGCGTCGTGGCAAAATTTTACATGAAAATGTTTTTGGTGGGACACAAATTATGTAGTTATTTGGAAGGATCGGCAAGCTGGACATAATAAAACTTATAATTACCTAAGCCCAATATGTGTATAGCCAGAGCCTCGCTAGCGTTTTTGAAGTTCGCTTCCGTAAAATCCATTTCAACGACGAAAACTAGTAAATATAAAATTAATTTCACTAAAAACATATTGGGAATTTTAGCACGCACTAACGGCTGTAAGGATACTAACTAAGGAAAAAACAAACGAACTCGCGTCATTTTTATCTACGTATTTGTCATTGCGAATACAAGGAAAAAACTCAAGTAATTTCATTTAAAGACGAACTACACCGTGAAATTTTAGTGGTTGTTTTCCCGAAACGAGGTGATTTAGTATCGATTGTACAATCGATTTATAATTACTATTTTGACTAGAGTCAAAAATCCAATTGTGAAAAACGAAAGTCGAAAATGACCGCAAACCAATAGTAACGCTTCGTTGGTACAAGTAGCGTACGATCGTACGATAGGTTAGGTACCAACGAAGCGTTACTATTGGTTTGCGGTCATTTTCGACTTTCGTTTTTCACAATTGGATTTTTGACTCTAGTCAAAATATTAATTATAAATCGATTGTACAATCGAAACTAAATCACCTCGTTTCGGGAAAACAACCACTAAAATTTCACGGTGTATTTACCTTGCCCACTGTCTCTCGAGTCTGGCGATTCTTCGAGCTATGTTGGTGACTTTAGTTCTTGTACAATTTAGTTTTAAGTTAGTGTAAAATAGGGTGCCCAGAAAATGAGAGACAGGGTGTTTTTGGTAGCTTAGGTATATTTCGAAGCCGATTGCTCGGGAACAGACAGACATACTCTCAAACCTTAATTTATATACATAACTAGCGCCACCACAAGTTGTGTGCAAAATAAGAACTACTGAGGTGATTGGTTGTCAACTCAACAGACATCGATTGTTATACTTAATTAGCAAGCCATCTAGTTCGGCAAATCATTGTAGATGGCGCTGTATTAAACAGTTAGCGCACATCGCTCGTTGAACTGTGCCGACGATGGGGCCGAAAGGTTCTCGAGTGGCTTCCACGGACTGGAAGACGCAGTGTAGGCCTCTAACAAGATAGAGCGACGACCTGGTTAAGGTTAGGAACGCGTTACGCGTTGCAGCGCAAAAAACCGAACCCGCAAAGAAGCCGCAAAGAAGCCTGCAAAAAACCGAACCCGCAAAAAACGGGATGTTGCCCGTGTGAAAGTGCCGTTAGATGCGGATGGTGCCGGACCGATCTGTTTGGCGAGCATTGGGGGAGGCCTATGTGCAGCAGAGCAGTGGACGTTTTTCGTGAAATAATGATGCTGACATCGACTTGTAAGACTCAAACACTGGAGAGGGGCGCCACTATCAAGTTTCTGCCCCGATTCGAAAACGGTGGAGGGGCCAGGGGGGGCACACTTACATTATATCACACTTTTCATGCGACTACAGCGATCTCTGGTTGTTTGGTAAAGAACTAAATTAGCGGCCATCTTGGTTGACTTGTCAAACTTGTCAGTTGTCATTCATCGGCCATGGCCATGGCGTACCAAATTGTACGGTCAAGGACTTTAATTGATAGGCCACTTGCCAATGTTCGTATTTTAGCCGTATAGTGCAAATCGGGTTTAGCCGCTTATACTTCGTATATGCTGATTTGAATTAGACGGCTAAAATACGAATAGTGGCAATTAGCCTATCAATTAAAATTACGCGTAATTATAGCTGTACATCACTACCAACATATACATATAGATAGGTATAATAGGTATACATCTATAGATACGTCACATTAGTTCTTCACCAGGGCGTAGGGCGGCAGCACCTTCCATACATGCATATTTGACCATAGAGTTGCCACTCTTGTTCATATAATATTACAATACTCTTTGGGAGGGGCCCCACTATCCAAGGGGCCATCCATAAATTACGTCACACATTAAGGCTGCGTTTCCACGAGAGATGTGCGAGGATGCGTTGCGAGGGATGCGTCTGTCATGAACCAATAGAAACAGTTCATTCACTTAGGACCTTTTAAATTAAGTGTTTCTATTGGTTCATGATAGACACATCCTCGCACAGCTCCGGTGGATACGCAACCTTATAGGGGGGTTCAAGCGATCTGTGCACCAGAACAAATTAATGGCGATTTTCATAGTGAGACAGGGGGGGGGGGAGGGGTCCAAATTGATCGAAATTGGTGTGACGTAATTTATGGATGGCCCCCAAGTTTCTGCCCCGATTCGAAAACGCTGGAGGGGGGCGCCACTATCAACTTTTTTTCGAATGAAATCGTAGATCCGGGGCCTATTTGAAGTTTTTAACATTTGTATACTTATGTTTAAACATGAAACTACCGTGAGACTCACTCATAGTGAAGATATAGGGACCACTCGCATCTTAAAACGAGTTCAACTCGACATGTTTCGGGCTTACCCGTAGCCCTTCTTCCCGGAGCCACGTCACGGCGGCTGCCAAACGTGCACACTGTGACCACCGTGATGTATGGCTCCGGGCAGAAGGGTTACCGATTAGCCCGAAACATGTCAAGTTAAACTTGTTTTAAGACGTGAGTTTTAAATTTTCAATATTTCAATTTGATTTAAAAGCGCTTAGAGACACAATTAAGTTCCTATAGGCGGGTTAAGAATCAATAAAAGACAATTATCACTTTGGTAAGCGGCATGTTATTACAAAAAATACGTAAAATAATGATTACAGAAAAATATCACTAAAAAACTTAAAACTATTTTCAACCCGTTCACTTATCACCAGTCTGTCACTTTAGGGCGATGAAAAATGGTACAGAACTTCATAAAAATAAGCAGTTGTAGCTAGAAGTGGGCGAAGCAGTCCCACGCCCACGAAATTTCCTCGTTTTTTGTTCAAACAACATTTAATGCCAAAACAAACCGGGAGCGCGGGGCACCGACGGAGTGTGCCCAGCGCGCTCTATGACACTGAATCAAATATAAGGTGACACACCAGCAGCGCGGCACACCGTATTTGATTCAGTGTTATTGACCGCGCTGGGCACGCTCCGTCGGCGCCCCGCGCTCCCGGTTTGTTGTGGCCTTTAAGTGATGCGCTACCATAGGGCATCGCTAAATATATATCTTGCTCACACAAAATCGTGGTACTGCCTTTTTATTTTAAATTTTTTTTATTCATCAAACAGCCTTTTGGCCACGGACGATATGACTTTCACAAGTTCATAATTTTAAAACCATAGTAAATAAGTATCATAATTCATCGTCATCATCATCATCATCACAGCCTATATACCTATGTCCCTCAGCAGGGCACTGGCGTCTCAAAATGAGAGGGCTTGGACCGTAGTTCCCTCCCACGCTTGCCCAGTGCGGATCGAGAACTTCTCACATACCATTGAATTTCTTAGCAAATGTATACAGTTTTCTTCACCTTTCCAAAATGTTTAATATCTATAGCTACATATAAAATAGTTCCAGGTTTTTTTTTATAAAGTGAACGGGCTTTTGTGATGACACAAGTATTTTATAAATCTCTTGGTAACAATTAAATTTCATTGATCGAATAACACAAGACATACATTTCAGAAGGGGCTGCCAAAGTAGTTGCAATTGTACGAAAGGAGTCCCCCGTCCGTATTACCTACCTCGTAAGTGTCATTTTACTTTGGTCCAAGTGGTTTCCTATCAATCAACAATCTAGAATCCAAGAACATGTAATTATTCCGACAGTTACATTATCAATTACTTTAATTTTTAGTTGAGTTACATTATCAATGCCTTTAATATTTAGCTGAGTTACATTATCAATGCCTTTTAATTTTAGCTGAGTTACATTATCAATGCCTAACTTTTAGTTGAGTTACATTATCAATGCCTTAAATTTTTTGTTGAGTTATTTTATTTTATTTTTGTTGAGTTTATGAGTTACTTTAATTTCAATACACAGTGACTTAAGGTATATACTTATACGATTTCAAAACTTCTTATTAAATTTGAGTTGAATTTTGATACTCATATGAGTCATATTAGACGACCAGATGGCCTAGTGGTTAGAGAACCTGACTATGAAGCTTGAGGCCCCGGGTTCGATTCCCGTGTCGGGGCAGATATTTGTATGAAAAATACGAATGTTTGTTCTCGGGTCTTGGGTGTTTAATATGTATTTAAGTATGTATCTATCTATACACCGTGAAATTTTAGTGGTTGTTTTCCCGAAACGAGGTGATTTAGTATCGATTGTACAATCGATTTATAATCACTATTTTGACTAGAGTCAAAATTCCAATTGTGAAAAACGAAAGCCGAAAATGACCGCAAACCAATAGTAACGCTTCGTTGGTACCTAACCTATCGTACGATCGTACGCTACTTGTACCAACGAAGCGTTACTATTGGTTTGCGGTCATTTTCGACTTTCGTTTTTCACAATTGGATTTTTGACTCTAGTCAAAATGGTAATTATAAATCGATTGTACAATCGAAACTAAATCACCTCGTTTCGGGAAAACAGCCACTAAAATTTCACGGTGTATAAGTATGTTTATCCGTTGCCTAGTACCCATAACACAAGCTTTACCTAGCTTACTTTGGGACTAGGTCAATTGGTGTGAATTGTCCCGTGATATTTATTTATTTATTTAATTCTTTTTTCTAAAAAAAAAAAAAATATTTATTTATATGTAAGTCAGACGAACCAAAGACGAACGTGTTAACGTAAATAAATGAATTTTTAAACATGGGGCCACTTTTGGGTGTTTTTTTTTGTGTGTATTTAAAAAAATATTTTTAGTCGGTTTTTAATTGGTACTTTGATAAACTAACTGACGGAGCAATAATATTGTTTTTTGACCAGGATACTACCCAATAGCAGCTGCTACGCGAAAATAAAATTAAAAAAACTATGTTTTGGCAGTCCCGCCTGTCCAAGTAACTTACAAAATCACAGCTTAAGCGTATATTTAACTAGACCAAGGAAAGACCTAACATTCTCAATTTTTGACGCAAAACTCTCGTACACACAGGTTTAAAAATAATTTAGTGGTTTTCTTGATCAAGAATATCGATCGATGCCATCCTACGATCTCGATGGACATTTGGACGTCGTTCGCAAAGTGTGGCAGTAACTATCGATTGACGTCGATGAATCTATTCCACCCTAACATACCTAACCAGGACTCAGTACTGCGACAAAAAAGTGAGGCCGATAAAAAAAATAACCAGAGAATTGCATCTCGTTCTAATTAGGGTGATCAAGTACTGGTGCGAGTGGGACACAATTCTCTAGTTTCTCTAGTTTGTATGTAATCTCTTGGACCGCTGTCTCTAGTTGCCATTATTAAACTGTACGGCTTGGTAATATGGGTCACTTTTGATTGACTAATAAAAGTTAGTACTCAGTCCTGGTCCTGGTTAGGTATTAAGCCCATGATTCCACCATTGATCAATTACAACGATTGACCATCGATGGATTGGGGTAGTAGAAACTCAACATAGACTAATTATAATTAAGTACTCCGTTCTTCCATCGATCTCTGTGTGGCAGAATCTATTGGTCAACATCTAATCTATTCAACTATAGGGAACGTGCAGAAACTATAGGCGGCAGCACTAATGCGACAGAAGAGACACTATGCGGACAGTAAAAGAAACTTATCAGGGTAAAACGGGTGTCCCTTGTTTTACCAACAAACTTTACATCAAATATTATTTCATCGAAAATGTTTCATGGAAATTTAGTTCTAGTATTATCACTTCATCGACATTTGTTTCATAGACAGTTCATTCCAATTTTTATTATTTCATTGACAAACTGTTGTTGATTTTTCATTTCATCAACAATTTCATTTCGTGGAATTGTGGTAGATAGATGATAGAATTGCTACCAGAAAAGTAGGTTAGGTTAAGTTAGAACATGTTAGAACTGTGGTAGATAGATGTTACCAGAAAAGTGAAACAATAAATAATAAAACGTTTTCCGTGATTTAATACACTATGAAATGAATCTTCGGCCAATTAAAAAATCCATGAATTGAAATTACTTGCAATGACAATTCCATGAAATGAAATTGTTGATGAAATGAAAATACTCGAAACGTTGACTTTGAAATAAAATTAGATGATTTAAATTGATGGCACCAGTTGGCAGCACCGTAGATGTGCACGTTCCCTATTAATAGAGTACATTTGATTAATAAAATTGGAGTAATAGAAACTCGACGTCAACTAATCCGTTCTGCCATCTATCGGCGATCGATCGATTTGCTATAACTATCGATCCTCGTCGACCAATCCATTCTATAATCGATTGTAGAATGGATTAATCGGTAACAGCGTTCGAGAAGCTTTTTTTGGAAAACAAAATCACACTAGCTTAGAAATTATGCCATTTAAGAGCACGACGGCATAAACAAATAGCGTTTAACATCTCAAAAACAATTTCATGTTTCGAATACTACCTCCATCTTGGAATAATCTAGTTTAAAATCACAATGCCATCTCCAATTAATTAGGAAATCGAGTTATTTTCCGACAATTACTCTAGTTTCCAATGCAATGACAGGTAATTCGTTTAAAAAAATCGTTTGGTAGGCCACCACAAACATACAGCGTTTTCGTTCCGTTGGTAATGCTAGGTTAAGGCTGCGTTCAAACCAAACCGACTGTCGGTCGCCGAATGTGAGCGCGCGTTACGCAGTTTATTGTATTTCCTTACATATTGACATTTTCGTTCACACCAAACCGACAATACGCCATTACGCTAACATAAAATCGCCCACATAAAATACCGTACAAAATAACGTTCACACTGGGGCTCACAGTGAGCCTGCTCACGTTCGGCGGCCGACAGTCGGTTTGGTTTGAACGCAGCCTTACAGTTACACGGTCTTAGTGTTTCTGATTAGGGGTTTAGCTGCTGTGTGAAAAGTGAAAAGTAGCCGTCTACACATGGGTGTTAGAGAAAGGAAGAAAGGCATTAGTAAAAAGATCTGGGAACAGAAAGGAACAAAACACTTACGATTTATCAAACTTCACCCGATATAAATTAAGATAGCGAGACAGTGAAGCGAGCGAGCAAGGACGTTTCGGGCAAAGAGTATTGTAATATTATATGAACAAGAGTGGCAACTCTATGGTCAAATATGTATGTATGGAAGGTGCTGCTGCCCTACGCCCTGGTGAAGAACTAATGTGACGTATCTATAGATGTATACCTATCTATATGTATATGTTGGTAGTGATGTACAGCTATAATTACGCGTAATTTTAATTGATAGGTTAATTGCCACTATTCGTATTTTAGCCGTCTAATTCAAATCAGCATATACGAAGTATAAGCGGCTAAACCCGATTTGCACTATACGGCTAAAATACGAACATTGGCAAGTGGCCTATCAATTAAAGTCCATGACCGTACAATTTGGTACGCCATGGCCATGGCCGATGAATGACAACTGACAAGTTTGACAAGTCAACCAAGATGGCCGCTAATTTAGTTCTTTACCAAACAACTAGAGATCGCTGTAGTCGCATGAAAAGTGTGATATATGTAAGTGTGCCCCCCCTGGTTTCGGGGCAGAAGCGACTCGGTTAGGTTAGAGCACAGAACTTATACTATGATTTTTCAAGTTTTTGTCGTTTGTGTTGTATTTGGATCCCTATTCCACCTTTTAATGTTCGGCTTCTTCTGTTTTCGGGATTTCGTACTTTCGGTCATTTGAAAATAGATATTTCGAGCTTCGATATGCCGGTTATTAAATAAATAAATAAATAAATATCACGGGACAATTCACACCAATTGACCCAGTCCCAAAGTAAGCTAAGCAAAGCTTGTGTTATGGGTACTAGGCAACGGATAAACATAGTTATATAGATAGATACATACTTAAATACATATTAAACACCCAAGACCCGAGAACAAACATACGTATTTTTCATACAAATATCTGCCCCGACACGGGAATCGAACCCGGGACCTCAAGCTTCGTAGTCAGGTTCTCTAACCACTAGGCCATCTGGTCGTCAAACTGGTGGTTATTGGTATTTTATACTTTCGTTATTCTGAATTTCGATGTGTTAAGCGTCTATATTTCAACCGTAGGTATTATGATTTTTCGGTATTATAATACATACCCATTGCACTAATACTATGCACTTGTACAACATGTATACATACTTCTGACAAGTGTAAGTGACAAGACTGACTGATTTGTGGAATTCGAACATGGCGGATGTAGACAGTATCTAATTTTGGTATTTCTGTTTCTTTGGCTAGTTGTAGTATAATTTTGATAGTGTTTTATGCGGCGATTAACCTTAACTGTTACAGTGATCACAAAATTCTATATTGCTCTCGTGTCTGACATTTTTTTAAATGCGCAAGTTGTCTCCACGTGGTTTCTGGAATTTTACTATCAAGTTGCAAAAACTACAATCACCGTACAACGTCGCTCCCAAAGAGAGCAATTAACTGACATTGGCACGAGCCTATTGACCGCCATTAAGGAAGAAGAAGAAGTACTATGCTCGTGTAAACCAAGCAAACAAAAGAAAGAGACAGCTGTATGTGTGTGGAGACCGCACCTGCAATACATTTGATAGAACCTGTTGTATGTAGTTGGGTGCGTATATAAAGTATCTATATCTCTCGTGGACCGGCAACCAAAACAGTGCCCGTTATACACCGTGAAATTTTAGTGGTTGTTTTGCCGAAACGAGGTGATTTAGTATCGATTGTACAATCGATTTATAATTACTATTTTGACTAGAGTCAAAAATCCAATTGTGAAAAACGAAAGTAGAAAATGACCGCAAACCAATAGTAACGCTTCGTTGGTACCTAACCTATCGTACGATCGTACGCTACTTGTACCAACGAAGCGTTACTATTGGTTTGCGGTCATTTTCGACTTTCGTTTTTCACAATTGGATTTTTGACTCTAGTCAAAATAGTAATTATAAATCGATTGTACAATCGAAACTAAATCACCTCGTTTCGGGAAAACAACCACTAAAATTTCACGGTGTATTGTATCGTTAAAAAACTTTTATAATACACAAATTAAAACTTATCCAAACCTTATTTACACATTTCACATTTACAATATTAACAATATTAGGAACGAATTAAGAGGTACTTAATCCATTATTCACTAAAGATATCACAAAAAACAGGGTCTTAAATTGAAATAGAGTGCCCGTGACGCAGCGTGTGCGTCCTTTACAGTAGTTATTACATATTTTTAAAACACATATTACATACGATGTATCCCAGAATCCAGAATATATCATTTAGTCGTTAAGCAAGTCCAAACAGACACAGGCTGCAGCTAATTTTACCATAGAGAGCTCACTGTACCATTCATTTTGTATGTTATGGTACAACTAGCTACAGCTTATTATTTTAAAGGAACACGACGTTGTATAGACATTGATTGAATCGTCGTTGACTAAAATATTCCAGATTTTTTGTACAACTTACAATACTTTGTGTGATTTTTATCCACAGAACAGAAGGGAATGTATTGAGAAGTGGACTATAGTAAACCGCCGTTATGAAGTAAATCCTGACATATAGCAGAACTATGAAGTATCATAATCAAAATCAAAACGTTTACTCTGCAATTAGTCCGCAAAGTGTTCTCTACATGCCACTTTTTTAAACTACCAGCGCTTTCGGAAAGACCCTCATTGCCAAGAAGAATGTGCCGCAAGAAACTTGGCAGAAAGTAGTCTTTTGTAAAGAAAATAAAATAAATATAAACAAGGGCGTATGTAGCGAGGCACGGGCAGGGGGGTAGCCCCCCCCCCCCCCAGAAGATTCAGGAATAATCACAAAGGGTGAAGTAATATTATGTAAGTAGTCTAACCCTTCTAACCCTTTATAAGGCCCCATTTATTGGAGCATACTACCACAGAATCGAAAGCAGCTATCGAATGCATACCTGACAAACGATATTTTTAAAGCTAGTCGTATTTTCTATAAATACAATGGAAATTGTGACGTATAGTGTAATCAATAAGGTTGAAATTCCAACTCAACGCATGTGGTCGCTAAATCGCCTCGGCCTTATAAAGGGTTAATAACAAAAAACTAAGTTGATTCTATTGACAGGCGAATTATATAGGATTGTAGTATGAAGGGTTGAATCTAGATTTTATGCGCGAAACTGATTGGTTTTTGGTTTGTCTATGCTTACAAAAAAAAACATAATTACAATATAAAGCTAATGAGAAATTATATTTAGAAAAAAATACAGGGATATGTATATGTACTGACAATGCGATCGACAGCAAACTCGCAGCCCCTAGCTGGAAATTCCTTCACCGAAAAGAGCCTAGCTCTTAAACGATGATGATGATGATGCATGTACCCATTTTATGCAATAAACTTTACCATTATCATTTATTATTATTCTGTCGCACGCAACAAGTATGTATAGCATTTGTTTTCCTATTATTGACATTATCAATATTTGACTTCATAGTCGTGCTATATTTCAGGACTTCAAAACAGCAGTTGACTGTAATAAAGAACAGCATATTTAGATTAATTTCAAAACCTAGTTGTATAATTTCATTTCGTTGTAAAAAAAAAGCGTACTTGGCTTGTATTTTATGCCGCAATTTGAGTCCCCTCATACTATAGCTAAAACGTTTAAATGAGTCCTCGTCCTCGGTAAAGGTGAGGTCAGGCCTCCTGCATGCCATGTACTTACGCGCGATATTTACCTACCGCGAGGACGATCTCCTGCGATCGAAACTCCAGTAGGTTGTCACAAGCGCGCGCCGACGCACGTTCATTCGTGTTCCACGGAAAAAATATGCCGCCTGGACTTTTATAAGTGAATGGTGAAACAGGGGGCAAATTTTAATATGGCTATGCTAAAATTAATAGCTAATATAACAATTTGGGAGTTCGTATCGTGTTGTCCCTCTTACTCTTCTATAAAAAGCTATAAGCGTGAGCGGGATGGCACGATGCGAAGTTCGAAAATTGACCTTCGTATCTAGTATAACGCTAGGGTACCGTGAGCATGACAATGTATTCTGCGCATTACAATAAAATAGCCTTTTTGTTAGGATTCCAGAGCTAAAATGGCAAAAAGGGAACCCTTTTAGATTCGCCATGACCGTTTGTCCCTTTGTCCGTCCGTGGCTTAGCTTAGGGAATATTAGTGCTAGAAAGTTTGCATGGATATATGTATATAGCAATTATCCCGACAAAATGGTAAAACAACATGTAGAAAAGAAAAAATTATCCAAACTGCCAGCCCTTGTCACTGTCGGCACGCACACATTCTTAAGGAGACGGAGTAGTATAATCTGTGGCTACAATCGCGGTAAGTACCAAGATTTTGTACGGGATGCAGTATCTGTTACGAAGTAACTATTAAGTAATCTGTGGTGAGGTGACCTCTCCCGGCCCCCATTGTCGTCATACCCCCCCCCCCCCCCCCCCCCAGCCCCTGTACTGTGCGGGCGAGCACTCAGTTAAAAGATTTAGCTATAGCACCTTTCGAGCGTTTACGTGTTGTCGCGCAGCGTCAAAGCAGAAACGCCGCGACGTCACTGACGTTTTTTATGACGTTACGACAAATAGGTTGAAGCGTACCCTTGTTTATCTATACTAATATTATAAAGAAGAAAGATTTGATTGATTGTTTGTTTGTATGTATGTTTGTTTGTTTGTTTGCATTGAATAGGCTCCGACTACGGGAAAATTAATTTTATCGCGGGCGAAGCTGTGGACGGAAGGCTAGTGATAATATATGATAATGATGTAAAATAAGCCCAAATTTGATGAGCACCTCGCCCACCACTTATGCACAACTCCGCCGAGGGGAAAAACCTAGGATAGTCATATTGGGCAACAATTGAAGCCAAACCTTTTGAACGTCACACATCGTTTTTTTTACGAACAAACTTGATTCTTATGTGGACATCGGTAGATTAATTTTTGTACGTATTGTCGTGTATAGCCGACGCTGGCATTCAAAAGGTTTGTAGCAGTTATTTCAGATTTGATTACTTTTATGGTTTTTTTTACTTTTTTCTTACTGACCTATTTGTCTAACTGAAGTAAGACGCTCAACAAATTCATTCAAAACATCTGGTACTGTTACGTCTACGCGACGACACGTTTATGGTACAGTCAGCAACATAAATATGAATACACCCAAAGTACCAAAAATATGTATCCACGACTCTATAACCATGGCATAAAGGCGTGTATACATATTTTTGGTACTTTAAGTGTATTCATATTTTTGTTGCTGACTGTACACTGCAGGTCTACGCATACGATACGACTACGCTTACGACCCGTGTGCGATTAAGTTATCCAAACAAGTCGACTGAATGGAAATAATTTTGAGTAAAACCTTCCTTTATCACAAATTTCACGAATAATTGCTAAAGTGCTAATTTTATCAGGAATATATCCCTTGATCCTAAGGATGTATTTGACATTAAGCTGTCCAGCACTTAGTTTTAATTTATCAAAGTACACAACGCACTATGACCCCACCGCATCTTTATCTTGGCACTCGAAATCCTTTTTAACACTTAAATTTTGTATCACATCACTCTCAGTCCTAACATAATCGACCGACTGCGTATCACAATGCTTAAACTGCATGTGTTTATCCAGACTAGACTTTTGCACACACTTGTAAGGGCACTGCGGACACTTCACAGACTTCTGACGAGGCCTGTACGGTTTGACTTGACCTTTCAAATCCACCTTCTCACCGTTCTTCTCATTCAAATGCCGCTGCTTGTGCTTGGTTAGATTAGTCTTCTGCACACACCTGTAGTTACACATGTCACAAGAGAACGGTTTCTGGTCCGTATGGAGGTACATGTGTTTGACCAAATTAGGTTTTTGCACAGTTCTATAGTCACAATAGGGGCATGCGAACGGTTTGTAGCCGGTGTGCGTACGCTCATGGACAACTAGATTGTTCTTCTGCGCGCATCTGTATTCACAATATTGACAGCGGAACGGTTTCTCCTTCATGTGTACGAGTATATGCTTGGCTACATTGTTCTTTTGCCCGGATTTGTAATCGCAAAACGTGCATGAGAACGGCTTTTCACCTGTGTGCGTACGCTCGTGAATCTTCAAGATGGCGGGCGATTGGCAACGATACACGCATTGCGTGCAACTAAATTTCCCTAGTTTCTGTATGACGTCGGCATTTTCCGTCGGTTCTGTAC
The DNA here is from genome assembly GCA_947859365.1 of Archips crataeganus. Classification (NCBI taxonomy): domain Eukaryota; kingdom Metazoa; phylum Arthropoda; class Insecta; order Lepidoptera; family Tortricidae; genus Archips; species Archips crataeganus. The sequence continues at coordinate 8,548,480 of OX402072.1, read as the reverse complement.
ACGTCTTAGCGTGTTGTTTTAAACCACGTTTGGATGAGAAAACGTCGTTGCACTTATAACAAGAGTACTCTCCTTTTATATTCATGGATAGGTCATCTTGTCCTTTATTTTGATCAACTTGAGTTTCTTTTTCAGCTACGAATTCGTTAAGATACTTTGCGTACAACATCTTATTCTGGTCTGTGGGTTTTAAGTTTTCTTTAGGTTCTTCAGTCTTAGTTTCCTTAGTTTCATCTCGTAGCTCTTTAAATTCCTCAGTATATGAGCTAGAATTGTCGAATTGTTTATGTACTACTAAGTTTTCAGGGTTGTCTCTCGTTGTTACGTAGTTTTGTATGTAGTTTTGGGGTCGAGCGTATAAATCTAGTGAATTTAAAGGTGGTATACTAGGTAAATGGTTGTTGTATACTGTGTACATTTGTTCCTGATGCATAGTTTGGGTGTGGTCCGCATGAACTGATGCGTGACCTGAAAAGTAAAAGAATTACATCAATATAGGGGCTAAATAAATAGTTGTTTGGAAATAATTTACCAAAGATAGAGAGAGAGAGAGAGAGAGAGAGAGAGAGAGATGTACACAGGAAATACAGTTGACAGGAAAAGATACAAATAAAAATCATCGAATAGTATAATATAAATAACGTGAGAATGTACTAGAAAATGTGGCATACGATTTTAAAATGAAAGATGAAGAGAAATATAGTTTTCATAAATAATTTAAAACAACTATCTATACATATAATAAATCTGTAACAAGTCGGTGTCTGTACATTGAAGATATTTGAGAAAAACTGTCACTAGGGCTATTTATTAGCACAATAGAACCCAAAACAATGATTTTTAGAATTATTGTCTGTTTGTCTGTGCGTTTGTGCGCGCTAATCTCAGAAACGGCTTAACCTAGAAGGATGCGGTTTTCACTGATATGTTGGTATTTTCTTGGATTAACATTTAGTGTTTGTTTCATTTGAATCGGTTCACAAATAAGAAAGATACGTCTATTTTAAGAATTTATCGAACAGGTTTTTTTGTTTGAACGCGCTAATCTCAGGAACTACTGCTCCGATTTGAAAAATTCTTTTAGTGTTAGATAGCACATTTATCGAGGAAGGCTATAGGCTATATATCATCACGCTAACACCAATAGGAGCGGATCGGAGCGGAAGAATGTTTCAAAATCGGGAGTTTTTGAAGTTAAACTTCTATAGGCACGCTTGACTTGGGAGTACGGTGCACGGTGTTGAATGTGAACGCGGGTGTGCGGGGGGGGGTGCGGGGGCGGGTATTTTTTTTTTATATCGAGGAACTAAGGAGAGCCATAATTGATGAAAAAGCAAATTGGATAAAAAAAAATAAGCTGCCCAAATTACTAATTCCACGCGGACGGAGTCGCGGGCAAAAGCTAGTTAATTATAAAATCATATTAATGTTCAAGAATATTTAGGAGATAAATTATAGCATGGATGTACTTAATAATCATTAAATTATTAGCAATGCGAATTTAAAAAGCAATTTATAATACATTATGCGTCTACTACTAATCATAGTATAAAGTGTAAAATTAATAATCAATAATAGATAATAATTGTAAACTTAATTGCTGCGCCCAATGCAAAACCATTATGTGCAATAAATATATTATATATTACTAGCTGTTGCCCGCGAATCCGTCCGCGAGGAATGGGGGGGGGATAAAAAATAGCCTACGACCTATTCTCAGACCTACCGAGTGTAGAGAAAAAAGTTTCATAAAAATCAGCCAAGCCGTTTCGGAGGAGTTCGGTAACAAACACCGTGACACGAGATTTTTATATATTAGATAGGTATTTGCGGCGTCGGCAATGAATGCCCATTCAGTGCCGAGGAGGCGAATTCGCGTCTGGCGAATTCGCGCCTCTTCATGTTGGCTTTGGCCCCATGAATGCCTTTCAAATGACCGGGTACCCATGGGCCCGTGATCGGAAATCCGTACCAACATAATAATATTAGAGGGGGACAGTCTCACACAAATCAACCTAGTCCCAAACTAAGCAAAGCTTGTACTATGGGTACTAGACGACGATAAACATACTTATATAGATAAATAAATACTTAAATACATAGAAAACATCCATAACCCAGGAACAAATATTCGTGCTCATCACACAAATAAATGCCCTTACCAGGATTCGAACCCAGGACCTCATGCTTCGTAGGCAGGGTCATTACCAACTAGGCTAAAGCGGTTGTTAACTCCAGAAAGAAAGAAAAAAATCTTACCATTGACATTGCCCACCCCTTGATTGACATTATTATCATAAAAATAACCATCATCGTCTTGCTCAGCTTTTATATGAAAAGGCATTGGTATCAAATGGTCATCCAACTGCCTCGGATCTTCCAACCCCACCAACCTTTGGTCCAACCTTGGTTCCAACATGTTATCCACCAACCGCCTATCATCGCCCAAATGAGCCACACTCAAATCACTTAACTCCATATCCCTCCCCAAATTCTGGGGCAAATCATTCATCCTCAAATCATGATTGATTCTAGATAGTTCCTGTTCATTCAACTGTATGTTCTGCGCAAGAGTATTCTGCAATTCTATCTCGTTCAATCTTAGATTAAGATTCTGATTGATTATATCCTCGTTCCTCAGATTCTGGGACAAATCATTTGTCAAATTATGAACAAAGTCAATCTCTGATAAATTCCTTTGCAAGTGAGCAGGGATCTCATTGAAGTTTCTGTTAAAATGGTTGGTTTTTAGCATCAGTGTGGATATTTGGCGCGGGGAGAGAGGCAGCTGAAAGTTGTGGGCTATGGTTGTGTTGATGGACGTTTGCATGGCTTGGTGTAGTTGTTCCATAGATATGGCGTGCTGGTAATCCGTTGTGTCAATTTGGTGCGATTTTTGGAGCTGGAAAGAGATAGTTGTCATTAAAATTTTAAAATATTAAATCTAAACTAATATTGAAGATGCAATGAAACGCACACACGCGCACGCACGCATGCACTCACTCACTCACTCACTCCACACTCACACACACACACTAGAATTAGGCGTTGATGTCTGCTAACACTATGACTAGTTAACACAGAAGTGTTGGTTGAAATAAAAATATTTTGTTTTTTTTTGTTTTCTGACAATTGAATTAATACTATATTCTATATTATATACCAGAGAGAAATTACAAAAATCTCTGCTCAATGCACTTCTATGATGTTAAAGATGATACCAGACCTGCTATGCTAGCCAAGTATCAAGTACAAACAGCTACAGTTACTGAGATAAGGTTACTTTGAATCAAATATATTTCCCATTTAATCCTTATCCTGTGGGATTTTTTCCATAAGAACCTTACACGAATTATTAAAAAAATCATCATCTTCATCATTCCAGCCTATATACGTCCCACTGCAGGGCACAGGCCTCCTCTCAGAATGAAAAAATAACAAATGAAATTGGTAAATAAAAATTGTTGATGGATGAAATGCTTTGTGTTTGCTTACATTATAAAATAATCCATCATTAGAGTTAAGATATGTTATCTTTATCTATTTCCATTTATTTCCAATTCACATTGATAGTTGGCATTTAGCATTCACACCTCAACTTTTATCTTAAGTATTAAAAACTTTAATTTCAATACTAGATGGAAAAAAACCCGCCTGTATAATTCCCGTTCCCATGGGACTTCCGGGAAACTAGATAACCAATGTCGCTCTCGGAACAAAGACAAATCTAATGACACCTCACACTTCAAAATCCATTGAGCCGTTTTATCTGCAGGGCGGGCCAAAGAATGATACATACGTACATAAATACATACGCTCATTGGAAAACGGGCTAGCTCGGAAAAATATAACCCTCCTCCTCCTCCTCCTTTTGTTGGGTGAAAACAAAAGGTGTTTTCTCAAACATCCAAGGAAATGTGGTCCTTATAGTCGTGACAATAGAACACGAAGTATGTCATTGTATAGCAGTTGAGGAAGATTCGTTCTAATTTCAAATTAGACGACAATAATGGAATTTCATACAAACATTGCTGGCCAAGGCCAGCAAAGAGATTGTCTTTTGTTTTAGTGGGTCGTATTTTCTTTTATTGACTATCAATGACATACTGCCAATTAAGAAAAATTTAGTTTGTGAATTTACTTTTTTAATATCTTACATGGCTAGATTTAATCAGGTATTCAATAAAATAAATAAGGATTGGCGTTTATTGTTAACAATTTATTAAAATAACCAATTAATAAGGTCGTGATTTTTTAGTAAATACAAATCATCTCAAGATTTTGCGTCAAAAACATTAACTGGAACAGCTTACAAATAAATTGCTGGAAAAAAAAATATTTTGGCGGGAATAAAAAAAAAAACAATTTGATTTAAATATGAATATATAAGTTGAACATTCGTATCATTTCCTTGGATTTATTTGAGAAAAACACTATACAAGCCTTGGCCACGAACAGGGATTGCCGGCCTCGTATCTCTAGATGGCCTCGTTAACACTCGGCCATCTATTACTACTCGGCCGGCAATCCCCTATTTCGCGGCCGCTGCAGTAATGTACTATTAAAGTACCTTAAATTAAAAAAATTACAAACCCTCAAACGCAATTAGGTCACATGCTGAAAATAAAGTAAATGGCCATTATGCGTCTAAAATCCCTTCCGCATCTTACAAAAGAGCTGATAACCTTAAAACGGCTAAACCGATTTTGATGAAACATGTCTAAAAACCAATTCCAAGAAACCTGCTTTCAAATAAAAAAAAACCACATCCAAATTTGTTCACTCGTTTAAGAGCTATGATGCCGCAAACAGACAGATACACACACACTCACATAGCGGTCAAACATATACCTAATTAACACTCCTCTTTTTGCGATGGGTGTTAAAAATGGATAAATGGAAATTTTAGAAGTTATCAAAAAAGGGCTAATCAAATCCGTAGTCACACCGTTACAGCCTAAAGCATCTTTGACTTCAAGAATAAAGGTAGGTTTAAGGGGTCTCATTCTAAATCCCTAACATCGTTTGTCCTAATGATTGTTTGTCCTAACACTTTTTTTCTCGGAAACCGTGAATTTTTCAGGAACTTATTTGTGATTATCCTCTAGAACTCTATAGGTAAGGTTAGGTTTGTTTTATAAAAATCCAGAACAACTAATAGATTTTAAATAAAAAGAGTTAGGACAAATTATCATTAGGACAAACATTACATTAGGACAAACAATCATTAGGTATTTAGATATAGAGCTGGTTTAAGTTATTATGACACTGAGTTATTTTATTTTAATTTCTAATTTTTTTCGAGGCTTTGAACACTCCACATGATCATGTCAGCCTCATGGGAGCTTGCTCAATTCCTTATTCAAGGGACAGATCAATAAAATGGTATATGCTATGCTTGCTATGAAAACTGCACATTGATAACAATCACTTTTTTTTTATAAAAAAATAGGCTTACGCTTGGCCTTAATCTCGCTTGATGGAAGGCGAAGATGAGCCCTAAGATGGTACACATTTGCGTAGAAGGTGTCTGTTCACTATGACCTTAAAAAACACTATACATAACATACCCCAAACAATGGGCAGAATCATCAACTAATTACCTCTACCTAACTAACTGTGAATACAAAATTATTCAAAAAAAAAAATTGTGTTATTGAATACAACACCAAATGCAAACATGTCAAACTCCATACAAAATCCTTCCCAAAGCTACACTGAGCACACAACTATTCCTAAACAACATGAATGACATGTGGGTGAATCAATTTAGTGGCACCCATTGCTATGGTTACACAAATTTTGACCCGTGGTCAATCTAAGCATTTTTCTATGAAACAGTATGAAGTGTCACTTGGACAACCGAGGAGAGTAAACAACACAAAAAGTTGATTCATAATAATAATTACCTAGTCCCAACCAAACTAAGCAAAGCTTGTACTGTAGGTACTAGACAACGGAATGAAATGAAATCACATTGTCAGTGCTTTGACACAAGCTTGTATCTCAAAATAGATAATCTACATTGACATTGGCAAATACGCCTTGCTAAAATAGCAAAGATCAAAAATAACTGCCAAATTTTAGCATGTTTGACAGATAGTTTTCAAAAAATTGTACATAAGGGCTGAATCAAAACAAAATCACAATCACTTCCTTTATGTAACAAAAGTTAGTCATACAAAATATATGAGTAACTTTTATTACACAAAAGAAACAATTAAGTTTTGTTTTTTGACTCAAACAAGCTTTTTTTTTCAAAGTAGATGTGCTGTACAAACTGCCTGTGCATGTAGTTGCGTAGTAGTAAAATTTGTTTTTATTTCTTTATAATTATCTTTCATTTCAGCTGACCTTAGCAACAACAATGTCACACAAATACTTTAATAATCCCTAATGATTGATTAAATCTAAATGACAGAATTATCTAAATCTTAAATCAGTTTTTAGTTAAGCAAACAAACTTTGTGTTTTTTGTTTTTGATATAATTGTCGATTGAAAACAATATTTTTAGAATGCAAAATTATTTCGAGTTTAATTAAATTTAAATAAGCACACTGACAAGAACCCCATGGTTTTTAATATTCTATAATCTACTTAATAAATAAACTACATCTCGATACCTCCTAAGTATACTGGTGTAACTGAATAATGGTGATTTTACAGTAAAGACCGATTTTTTTTAAGCCTAAGTATTACAGTGCGGGCAAAGGGTCAATATTTTTAATTATTTTTTTAAATGGGAAAATGGGATGGATTTTTGGATTTTTTTTTATTGATAACCATATAATGAATTAAAAATGGGACATTTTCTTGATAATTCCTATTTAGCACTGCGAATGGTTTTGGAAATTGAACCGAAATGCTTCATAGGGTACGTTTTGAATAAAAGTGGTATTGCTTTGTTACGGTACGATGTCCGTTAAAATTTGATAAAATGCAATGCTTCACTCACGTTTTCCAAGTATGCCTTGTAGTGTTCATCGTCAACTACGGCTTGTTCTTCACGTTTCACGAAATCCATGCTTTCTCTTGCATGAAACAGGAATTCGTTACTGAAAAGTTTTTCCGAACAATCAAATTCTAACCTCAACACCCTTGAAACGCAGTTAAAAATAACCTTATAAAGCACTTCAAAAAAATTATTGGAAGCGTATAAACTTTGATATATTATGAAAATGTTTTATTCCACATTTTGTAGCAAAATAGATGAAATAAAATTAAAAAAATCGTTGTCCAATGTATAAATCTACAGAGCCAAAGAAAGGAAGCTCGTCATAGACAACGTAGAGTACACATCAACGAACATCTGTCGACCTCGCTTGCTAGGGCTTGATCGCGCACGGGCAACTTTTGTCTCCGGGCAACTTTTATCAAGTTTATGGGTTAGTATGGAAGTGCACCGCGTCTCTCGGGATACAAATACACATAACACAAAATAAAATCGCCTTACGACTAAGTTGCTCGTGTGTGCATACCCTTAATAATAGCGCCAAAAACCATAAACAATAAACTAGTGGCGTTTGGAAATCGAGATTAAGAAAAAATCACTTCGCTCAGAAATAAAAGCAATTTTTCGGTCAAATTTCACCTACACAAAACCAAATGTAATGAATGTTAATGTTATATTGCAATTCAGTTTGGGTAAAATTTAAATTATCATGATAGGTATAAGTCAAGGTGATTGACTGACCTTTAATTACGTAATCGTTATTTATAATAAATAAGTAACACAACATTCTAGATAAATTAGCATCGTACAGCACAGCTGAGCTAATATTTAAAAAGTTACGGCTGTCAATATTTTAATGTTATTCAATGTTATTCCGTAGAATACTGGTCCAAACAACTTCTATTCTACCGAAACTCTCAAAGTATAATCACGAAATCGTTAATCCTCCTGGATTTTGCAATTTACAAAACAGGTAAAATAATTTTATGGTTCTATATCAGCATTTATGTACTCAAAAGTTAAATGAAATAATTGACAGATACATAACCTATAAATATTTTTTATTGTGATGCCGGTTTTTAGCATCATAAAAGTATAATTCTCTATTCGTCTATCGATTCATAATTATCTATTCGTTCTTTTCACGTGAATTTGGATCATCATTTAAGAACTATGTTCTTGTCGGTGGAGAAATCGCCAATCCTCTCTTCTTTTCTTTGAGCCAGTCTTTTCATGTCCTAATACGAGGCAGTCTACTTTATTTGGCTTAGAAATGTTATTCTAGGCTTCGTGCTATCTCATAGTGTGTCTCATACTGAATCTTATCTCTCGACTTCTCAATCCTGTCTTCTAAAATATTTAGAAAGAAGACATTTTGGCGTATCAGGTCGACTCAGAGATGTGCAAATTGTAATCGGCTAACGATTAACGATTAAGAATAACCTATACAATCATGATTAATGATTAAGATTGATTAATCTTAGTTCTAACTTTCAATTAATTTAGTCAGCATCAAATTAATCATCGATTAATTTGTGCAATTAAATTTTTAATCAATAAATTTTATTTGTAAGTCTGTTTCAAGTTACATTAACAAATTGCTATATCTTAAGGAATGCATACTTAACAATACCTGGTGCTGGCTGGAAGCATATTATGTTTGTGCTTATTGCTTGATAAATAACATGCTAAAGCATTTTCTATGTGAACTACACATGACAAGACATATTCAATTTTTGTAACATGCATGTTCCAATTTTTAAACAAGCTTTACGGGCCCCTGTTTCACCATCCTTTGATCAAATTTATTTGATGGATAAATGTGATGCCGTCTCTGTTTATTTAGTTCGAATAGACAGAGACGGCATCACATTTATCCGTCAGTTAAAATTAATCTATGGGTGGTGTAACAGCCCTAAAATCTATAAATTTAGTTGATTAAAATGATGATTAATCAATCGTTATTCAAGGAATTAATTAACTTAATTGCAACTAAATTAATTGTGATTAGTTTTGTGACGATTGATTATTCAATAAATTGATTAGTTAATTAAAAAATTAATCAATTAAAGCCCATCTCTGGGTGAAATAAAGTATCCAACTGAATTATTCCATTCCAAACTTTGCAAGCTTCTATTTAACTTACTTTATGGGTGAATCAACTGTTTTGTGTTAGTTACTCTGTCCCTGGTTGCCCAAGTGACACCTTCATACTGTTTCATAGAAAAATGCTTAGGTTGTCCAGGGGACAAAATTTGTGTAACCATAGCAATGGGTGGCAAGAAAAAGTTGAATCACCCTTATTAGTAATTCTTGAAATTTTAGTACCTATTATTATGTGGGTAGGCCGGAAGACGGCAAGTACAGCCAACTAAAAACACACTCAGCAAATTTATTTGTATTTGAAATTAATTTTTCAATACAGTTGCTCAAAAAGTACCCTTTTTTTGGCTGTATTGCGTGCGCAAAGTTCGTTTTTGCGAACTAGTGCGATTTACTTTTCTAGTTTTTTAAATTTGTACTTGTTCCAATTCATTGAAGTCTGATGGATGGATGGATGGATGGATGGATGGACGGACGGATGGATGTGGATGTTGATGGATGTTGATGGATGTTGATGGATGTTGATGGATGTTGACGGATGTTGACGGATGTTGACGGATGTTGATGGATGTTGACGGATGTTGATGGATGTTGATGGATGTTGATTGATGTTGATGGATGTTGATGGATGTTGATGGATGTTGATGATGGATGTTGACGGATGTTGATGGATGTTGATGATGGATGTTGATGGATGTTGACGGATGTTGATGGATGTTGATGGATGTTGATGGATGGACGGACGGACGGACGGACGGACGGACGGACGGATGGATGGATGGATGGATGGATGTTGTTGGTGATAAAAATGTTTTGTGTTATTATTATTATTAAGTCTCAAATTATTGTTGTATTTTTTTTTCGCAACTGTATTAAAAAAAGTCGTTCGATACACGCGCGGAAATGTCATACTTTCCGCACTAGCATCGAAATGTACTATTTCAACAAAGAAATGTTTTTACTGCTTTCTTTAGGTTACTCACTTCCAAAATGATAAAGTCAGCTTTGGTAATCTTGGCACAAGGCGCTGAGGAGATGGAAACCATTATAACTGTTGATATGCTGCGGAGGGCCGGAGTAAGTAGTGATTACAAGAAGTCCATTTTCAGGAAAGTCAGGGGATTTATACACCGTGAAATTTTAGTGGTTGTTTTCCCGAAACAAGGTGATTTAGTTTCGATTGTACAATCGATTTATAATTACTATTTTGACTAGAGTCAAAAATCCAATTGTGAAAAACGAAAGTCGAAAATGACCGCAAACCAATAGTAACGCTTCGTTGGTACCTAACCTATCGTACGATCGTACGCTACTTGTACCAACGAAGCATTACTATTGGTTTGCGGTCATTTTCGACTTTCGTTTTTCACAATTGGATTTTTGACTCTAGTCAAAATAGTAATTATAAATCGATTGTACAATCGATACTAAATCACCTCGTTTCGGGAAAACAACCACTAAAATTTCACGGTGTATAAAGCCAATAAGATAATTGAAATAAACAATCCTATTTCCTATAGTGTATTTATGAACCACATTCATAATTTCAGCCGAAAGACGTCCACTGCTGAACATAGGCCTCCCCCAAGGCTCGCCAAACAAAACGCTCCTTAGTCATTTAGACTCATTTTACTCTTTACAATTATTTGGGTGATTTCAATTTGTGTTCGAAATTTACCATGAGCTTTACGGGGAAGGAAACGTTGCGAGGAAACCTGCTCATACCTGGGAAGAAATTCAATGGTATGTGTGTAGTTCCCAAGCTGCTCTGGGCCCGCATGGGAACTGCGGGCCAAGCCCTCTCGTTCTGAGAGAAGGCCTGTGCCCTGCAGTGGGACATATATAGGCTAGGATGATGATGATGAGTTTATCATACTTTACTTTACTACATAGTATATAACAAAATCGCTTCCTGCTGTCTCTCTGTCTGTCCCTATGTATGCTTAGATCTTTAAAACTACGCAACGTATTTTGATTCGGTAATTTTTTAATAGATAGAGGGAGTCAAGAGGAAGGTTTATATGTATAATACATGCATTGCACCCGTGCGGAGCCGGTGCGGGTCGCTAGTCGGTATCCTAATCATGATTATTATTATTTATTATTTATTACTTATTACTTATTACTTATTTACTTATTTACTTATTTTACTTATAATATTATAAATGCGAAAGTAACTCTGTCTGTCTGTCTCGCTTTCACGCTAAAACTACTGAACCGATTTAAATTAAATTTGGTACACAGATAGACTAGAGCCTGAGAAAGGACATAGGCTATATATCATCACGCTAACATCAATAGGAGCGGAGCGGAGCGGAATAATGTTTCAAAACGGGGGTTTTTGAAGTAAAACTTCTTTAGGCACGCTTGACTTGGGAGTACGGTGGTGAATGTGAACGCAGGTGTGCGGGGTGGGTGGGGGTTACTGTGGTGGGGGTGGGGGGGTGCGGGGGTGGGTATTTTTTTTATATCGAGGAACTAAGGAGAGCTATAATTGATGAAAAAGCAAATTGGATAAAAAAAATAAGCTGCCCTAATTACTAATTCCACGAGGATGGAGTCGCGGGCAAAAGCTAGTTATAATATAAACCGTTTTGCCCATTTCCCTGCGACACATTAGTTTTTCTGAAATTCTCCTAAAAACATAGTTGTGACTGAAATAAATTGCTGTTACTATATCCTTCATTTGCAGCTTGTATTATTTATATTATTTCCTCAGGTCACAGTAATAATGGCTGGCTTGGACGGCAGCGCCCCGGTGCTCTGCTCCCGTCAGGTCACCTTGGTGCCAGACCGGTCTCTAACTGATGCCCTGGCTGACAAACCTGAGTATGATGCGGTAAGGCAGGAGTATACAGTTTTTCATGTCCCTTTCCTATAAAGAGGCTGAGGATATGATGACAATTAGGTAGTGGTCGGGAGCCTTTGCATGAAATTTGACACGCACACACACACACACACACACACACACACACACACACACACACACACACAAACAAACACAAACTCTCTTTTTTTTGGTTGTTAAATATTTAGTTAAATATACACCGTGAAATTTTAGTGGTTTTTTTCCCGAAACGAGGTGATTTAGTTTGTACAATCGATTTATAATTACTATTTTGACTGGAGTCAAAAATCCAATTGTGAAAAACGAAAGTCGAAAATGACCGCAAACCAATAGTAACGCTTCGTTGGTACAAGTAGCGTACGATCGTACGATAGGCTAGGTACCAACGAAGCGTTACCATTGGTTTACGGTCATTTTCGACTTTCGTTTTTCACAATTGGATTTTTGACTCCAGTCAAAATAGTAATTATAAATCGATTGTACAATCGATACTAAATCACCTCGTTTCGGGAAAACAACCACTAAAATTTCACGGTGTATCATTATTATTATTGTACAACATCAGTGTCTCAGTTTGTTTCAAGCCGCATCGCATGTTAAAGTTTAATCCTGTATGTTTTGACTCCCACGATACAGGCTCTGCCTAGTGTGGGTGTCGCAGAATTATTATTGTTCTAAATAGTGTGTCTCCTTTTTGGTAATAAAGAACTTTTACTTTACTTTAAGTATACTGGTGGGGCAGCTCCGACGGATATTCTTGGGTTTTGGGTGGAACAACTTTTTCGTGTTGTTTACTCTGTCCCCGGTTGTCCAAGTGACATTCATACTGTTTCATAGAAAATTAAGACCTTTCTTAATGAGTTAAGCTTTTGCAATTTTAACCTTGTAACTTAGAGAAGACGGTAGCTATTTGTTTGCATTTTTTGTTACTTGTTCTGATTTGTTATTAGCGGTAGGCTTCAACAAACGAGAACAATGATATCTTTACCAGATGAGTTCTGCAGTCCTAAACCCCCAGCTTATAAAATTTTAACTATAACCATACCAACTTCTAACAAATTTTCACCCTTATATTAAGTTCATAGACTAGTTGAATGCAAATTCCTTAAGTCAGAGGTTTTTAAATTATTTTATCCTTTTTCAATTACATACGTTCTAATCATGTAGGTATGTAAACACTTTATTGTACATAAAACACAAAAATAATACAAAACAACAAAACAAAAATAGTACAAAGGCGAACTTATCCCTAAAAGGGATCTTTTCAAGCTAACCTGGCATGAAAGGAAAAACTTAAAAAAAAAGATAGGCAAACAATAATTTGTGTACAGAGAGAAGAAAGAAAATATAACATATAAACAAATACACAAAATAAACAACAATTAGTGACTACGACAAATATACTTATACCTAACTTAACACTGAACAAAATACACACATACGAAAAAACAGTACATGTAAATAAAGATAATACGATTAAGTAGGTACCCTACTTCCACAGTTTCTTCAACTGTCATGGGTTTTTTTTTTTTTAACTCAAAAATCTATTTCTAAAAACCTGTATTCACAAATGTCTCCCAGATCGTTGCTAATGGGCAGGGTGCCCATAATGCTGGCTGCGTTTCCTCGTTGAATGGCAGCGCCAATACGTTGACCGTGGAAAGAGCCAGCCTTGTGGTCCCTTTTATTTTGAACTAAAACAATTACTTTGCTCACCCGCGACCTTACAATAGTTACGTTTATGCAAGAAATGTGCGTTCATGCAGTTCCTCCACCTCCACACTGTACGAACACACACAAATCACATAAACCCAACCATCACCACCACCAAGCTACACTGACGCGTTTCGAACTCAACCAGAGCTCATCTTCAGAGTTACCACAACCGTATGCTATGCTACCAAATGTTAAACCACACACACACACACCCCACCACATGTTATCCACATCCACATGTTATGTTGGAGTTTAACATTTGGTAGCATAGCATACGGTTGTGGTAACTCTGAAGATGAGCTCTGGTTGAGTTCGAAACGCGTCAGTGTAGCTTGGTGGTGGTGATGGTTGGGTTTATGTGATTTGTGTGTGTTCGTACAGTGTGGAGGTGGAGGAACTGCATGAACGCACATTTCTTGCATAAACGTAACTATTGTAAGGTCGCGGGTGAGCAAAGTAATTGTTTTAGTTCATTTACGATAAATGACAACTGTTTAAAGCCAGGCGCGCATCATGTGATTAAAGTTCTGTCTTTGTCACTCTTTGCTATTATAAGCAGGACAGCAACATTTCAAACTGTCAATTTGCTTTAGAGTGTAGACCTGCTTTACATCTGCCTTTGTGACGATTCACTGCAGGGGTCAAATAAAGGTCATTACTGAAAGGTCGCGGTCGCGGGTGAGCAAAGTAATTGTTTCAGTTCATTAATATGGACCTCCGCAAAGTAACGCCTGATTCAATAAGGGGCTGTTTCACCACTTTTCTTAAAGTTCGGATTAGCTTAATCATAACCTTATTTGACAGATGGAATTAAAATTTCTGTTTCACCAGTCTCGATTAGCGCTAAGTGACGGATAAACTGTTTCTTAATGTGACCATCAGATCAGGTGGCGTTTAGCATTTTTATCATCACATAACTTTTTAATTAGTTAAGTTTATTATTTTGTGGCCATGGTTGGTGAGCCCTTCAGCCAGTTTCAGAAAAATAAATCAAAGTATTTTTTATTTTTTAAAGAACGAAGTCATGCTAAATTGCATAAAATAATTTAAATATCAAGATTTGAATAAAAAATGTAGGTACACTTTTTAGTATGTAAAAATAAATCCAAAATTTCGTAATATTGTTTAATTACAGACTTTTTTTTCAGTGGCTCATTCGTTTGTTCTACCTGAACTTGTATATCGCCATTAAAAAAAAAGTTTATCTGTCAAATGGTTTGGCGCCACTTTTCGATTCGTTTTACGTGATTTTATTTTTCTTTGTTATTGTTAACAAAGTATCGTAAATAAATACAGTTTTTGGATCAATTATAATGTTACACATTTGTTTATGCAAAAAAATAGATGTATTTAAAATTTATATAGCTAACGATTTCTTTTGCTTTAATAATGAGTGACTCTTTGATCGAAAGTGTGCGAACAGGAACGCGTGGTCGTGAAATGCGACGTTGCCATTCCGACTTTTTGTTAAACCCACGATTACTTAAGTGGTACTTAGTTTGCACAGGACCGGCGTGGTGAAACTGAAAAAACACTAGCTGACAGATTTGTCCAGTACTTAGTTTATTCATTGGTTACGTAACCAGCAGTTTGACAATAAGGTGGTGAAACACCCCCTAAACCTTTTATTTTGCTTCTTATATTTTGACAGGTGATCCTCCCCGGAGGCTTGGAGGGCTCCGAGCGTCTCTCCAAGTCCTCAGTCGTTGGCAATCTGCTGAAGGAACACGAGATGGCAGGGAAGATTGTCGCGGCCATTTGTGCTGGTGAATAGAGCGAACATTTTTTTTTCTCTAAGGCCGTGGTCGCTTTCACCCGCCGCACGCGGCCGACAGCGGCCCGCCGCCCGCGGCGTCTGAATGGTGTGTTCGGGAATGCTCGGGAGTGGTCGTTTTCGCCCGCCGCGTTCGGGACGTCGCACGCGGCGGGCGAAAACGACCACTCCCGAGCATTCCCGAACACACCATTCAGACGCCGCGGGCGGCGGGCCGCTGTCGGCCGCGTGCGGCGGGTGAAAGCGACCACGGCCTAACATGCAATTTAATACAGTAGGTACCTCAAAGAGTATTGTAAAATTATATGAACAAGAGTGGCAACTCTATGGTCAAATCTCAGATCAAATAAAAAGTAAAGATAGAGCGCGGTGGATAGTCGAATGAGGCCGGTTTTATAAACATGTGTGCGTAGGCCGGTGTTGCCATAATAATTCTTAGTACCCCGATACTACAAAAATAACGTTCCCGTTAATAACGTTTTAATAGCGTTATTAAAAATTGAAACTGAAATAGTTCCTCGGCCATTCTGACGTGTGGTGTAGGCATAAAGTAGTGGCGGTAGTAGGATAGGAAGGAAATGGGAAAAGTGTATAGAAAATAAAATTACAGGGTATAAATTCTCTATGTGGTTATTCAATTTATTTACCGACCTTGGTGTTGAATTAATTTCTTATTTCTTACGATAGTTTGGTGTTTCTTTTCCGTGGTTAATGAAATGGTCTCAACCAATAATTTTCGCACAACTGCTTCACAAATGACACAAATTTCAAAAAGATCCTTGGACGGGAAGCAAAGACCTCCTTTGTATTTCAAATTAATAAGTTTGTGAAAACCCTTTTTTATTTGTGTAGTACAAGTCGTCGCTTTTAAAATGAGCCGAACAAACTACGCTACGGGCAATTGGATGTCATAATGGTTCATTTCGATTATCACGAATTACTCCAATCCACTTCTCTGTAACATTTTTATTGCGCTTTGGAAATCTGAAAAAATACTTAAATCGGTATGTATACAAGTAAATATATATATTTCAAAAAAACTACGGGAAAATTGTAGCCTTTGGCACTCACGTCGCAAAGACAAATTCAACGATACCTCATTTGTCAAATCATCTAAGCCGTGGGTACTGGGCGTACATACATACATGACGGTGAAAAACATAACCCTCCTTTTCGGCTCCGCCGCAGTCGGGTAATTAGCCCGTACGATATTTATGTACTAATTACTTTCACACTTTAATACCGTTACTACATTAAAATAAGTTAGTAAACTTTTACAAGAAACAAACAGCTTTACATTGCGTGTCACGTTCTCACGTTTTAAGCCGTGCTAATAAAGAATTGAATTTAAAATCATAAAAGAAAAGGTTGTATTACATAGGCGGCATTTACCCAATAATAGGGTAAATACAACATTATAATGGCAGCACTAGTGTTGACGTTTTGGTATCTAAGCAATATTTATTATTTATTATTGAAAATATTGGTTTTTGAGTTGACTAACGTGTGATAAGTGATTCCATCCTGCTTTTTATTTTTATTTTTAGTGATAATATCGAATTTAAAAATACTTTGTGCTCCACCGGAATGCGTAGTTGAAGTAATAAGGTTTTGGTGTAGTTGGATTGCAAGTGTGTGCGTGCCACTGTGTAAGCACACGGATTGGTGTAGTTTGACCGGCCTCACTTCGTTGTTCGTAGCGTTCTATCTTTACTTTTTATTTGATCTGAGGGTCAAATATGCATGTATGGAAGGTGCTGCTGCCCTACGCCCTGGTCAAGAACTAATGTGACGTATCTATAGATGTATACCTATCTATATGTATATGTTGGTAGTGATGTACAGCTATAATTACGCGTAATTTTAATTGATAGGCTAATTGCCACTATTCGTATTTTAGCCGTCTAATTCAAATCAGCATATACGAAGTATAAGCGGCTAAACCCGATTTGCACTATACGGCTAAAATACGAACATTGGCAAGTGGCCTATCAATTAAAGTGGACCGTACAATTTGGTACGCCATGGCCATGGCCGATGAATGACAACTGACAAGTTTGACAAGTCAACCAAGATGGCCGCTAATTTAGTTCTTTACCAAACAACCAGAGATCGCTGTAGTCGCATGAAAAGTGTGATATATGTAAGTGTGCCCCCCCTGAGGTACCTACCCGACCATAAAGATTGCACGCGGTCTTTGAAAACAGACTCGGCAACCCGATATACTATATTACATACTATATTATACTGAAAATGAAAATGAAAAATGAAAATGAAAATGAAAAATATTTATTTTCGATAACAATTGACAACCTTTCATTTTTTTAACACCTGAAAATTACTGCAGGAACCGAAAGAGTTTCGCCTCCTGAACACGGAAAAATATTTATTATAATTTATTGCTCCATATTTAAAAAAATACAATAAATTTTAAAACATAAAAATAGACTGGACATTTATATAAAGAGATTTAAAACACAAGTGTAGTGATATGCACGCATCAGCTCTATGAGCTGCTAGTGTATTATTTTAAATAATAATAATAATATATGTACTTACAAATACTTCCACAGAATAGATATGTTTCCTTTACCCTTTTCACTAGAAAAAAGAGCTGTCATAATTTTAAATTTCATAACAACCTTAACGTCAAATTTACGTCATCACTTTTTTTTAATAGAGACTAGACAAAAGTAATGGATCTATTCTATCGTTACGCTCTTTTAGGATAAAAATTGTAACAAATTAATTAACAATCTCAGTAAAAATTTGAAACTATCAGCGTCTCTCTCTTCCCAAACAGAATACAGAGAACAAATCAAATTATAGTCTTAGAAATATGAAATGTTGTCAATTGTGCATAAATAGTGTCAAGGTTGGGACTTCCTAGTAAGTATGTAATACCTGTAGCAGGAAGACGCGCTCCTCCAGAAACAAGACAGTTGTTAAAAACAATACTTAAAAACTAAAGTTTAAAGGTATATACATTTTAAACAGCTATGAAAAATCGGGCTTCACGAATATTGTCGTGAGCCTGTAATTTTGAAAACGTGTATGTGTGTGTGTGCGTGTATGTGTGTGTGTGTGTGTGTGTGTGTGTGTGTGTGCAAATGCCACAGATACGCCAATAAAAAAAAATAAAAAAAAATATATCACGGGACAATTCACACCAATTGACCTAGTCCCAAAGTAAGCTAGGAAAGCTTGTGTTATGGGTACTAGGCAACGGATAAACATACTTATATAGATAGATATATACTTAAATACATATTAAACACCCAAGACCCGAGAACAAACATTCGTATTTTTCATACAAATATCTGCCCCGACACGGGAATCGAACCCGGGACCTCAAGCTTCATAGTCAGGTTCTCTAACCACTAGGCTATCTGGTCGTCTAAACTAACCAATAACCAATAACTTTGGACATTATTAACCATGGGATTAAGTGACAATTTCAGGCGCATCTACAACGTCAACCATACGTACTACTTATTAAGTAGGTATATATTACATACATTTGTACATTGTAATGTTTACTATAAAGTTATATTTAGTTTAATACATGATAAATTAGATGTTCATTATCTTCGTAGCTAACGTGCCTTCTTAGATTATTTATGCACTAGATAGAGCTTTGGTGGCATGGAAACGTCCCGTAAAAATATAAGCCAATTGGCTTATATGTCATTTGCGTCATTTGCAGGGTTGCCAATAGTAATATGCTAAAATCCCCAAACGCATTGTCGAAATTCCCCACGTGTGGGGAATGAAAAATTATGCGGGCCGAGTGACTTAGTTTAGAGCTGTTGCGAATAATGAACTGTAGGAAATTAATCAAGACTAGCAGAAATTTGATGTCAAATGTCGCGTATTTGTGTTCATACTTAAAATCCCCCCATTTTCCCCGAATTGAAGCTCTCCCCACACATTCCCCAATCAGCTTCACTTTCCCCACATTTTGGGGAATGTGAAATTAACTGGTATCATTAAGCACGCACACAGTGACAACCGGAATGACGTAACGCGATCGTAATATGAAGCTGTCAAATGGATTTGTGGACGTTTTGTATCGCAATGTTTGCTAGTGACGCTCCATCTAGTGCATAAATAATCTAAGCGTGTCTTCAACCACTCCGTTACAGATTTTTTACAGGTATATATTTGTTGCTGGTATATGTTAATTTTGTCATTTATTTTATTATAAAGGTATGCAGATTGCAGGGTTGGTAAAAATCATGATTTTTTAAAAAATCCTATAAATCACGCTTTATTGAAAAAATCCTAATAAAATCCGATTTTTTTGATTTTTTCAGTTGTCATAGCTTTAACAAAAGTTTTGAGTAAAACGGAACGCGCTGTGAGAAAAAGGGAAATTCCCCTAAAATATCTAATTCATCCAAACAAGCTTTCATTTGTTCAGTTCAGTTTCAGTTTTCATTGAACTTGTTCTTGTTATTGCTGTTGCGTGTATTAAATGACACATTACTAAGATTGGTATATAATATTGATTATAAATAAAAAAATGCCTCGCCAAAGAGATGCTATTTGGGAACATTTTACGGGAAAAAATGATGATGACAATTACATTGATTGATTTTTAACCAACATTTATGAAAATAAAGAGAATTGATTAAATCATTGATTTTTATAGAAAAAATCATTTGATTTGAATCGTGATTTAAATCATGATTTAAATCAAAATGATTTAATCTTGCCAACCCTGGCAGATTGAGTTTTATACTGTCTTTTAGCAAACATGGATTTACATATTGTAAGAGGGGCAACAATGTTTTTTCGTCTTCTCGTAAGAAGAACTACTACATATAATGTACTGTATTGATGTTATGTTTCTTATTACAAGCATTTATTCCTTAGAGACGTAACACATGTGAATTTAAAAGAAAACAATTCTGGCAACTGGCTACGGTTTTTTTCCATTTATTTCGTTGCATGTTTGAGAAAGGCATACATACCTCGGCGGGAAATGGTGTTGCCAGCCTCATAACTAGAGCCCGTTATCTTGTTGCACTGTCATTGCTTTTCAGTAGAGCGTGAATGTTTTTTTTTATCGACTATCTAAATGTCGATACTGTATGTCACTGATAATTTCAAAGAGGAGTCACTATAGGTACTATTACTTTTGTATAAAAATATATATCATAATAAACGAAGAAATAAAAGTTGCTCTACATTTTTTGAAGTCATGCTGCGTCTTCTATTTGAAAAGATCCATTTTAAAATATAAAAACTTCTTGCCACTGCGACAGATGTAATGGGAGCGTACTTAAATAAAGAGAAGTATTGGAGGCTGGGTTTGCATGGTTCGTCGTTCATTACTTCTATTCTATGCCTCTGTTAAGCATATAAATTTTTTGCAATGTATGATATCCAACATTTTTTTTTTAATATAAACATAGCTTTTTATAAATATGCCGTCCCTTTTCATGCAAAACTAACTTCAATAACTGCTTCTTTACATCACTTACTACGGCAAATTGATTCTAAAAGCTCGATTGATTGTCTCTCTAATTTTGGGATTGCTTGCGATAAAATTGACATGTTATCTCTTATAAACTGTAATTAAGAGGCCTATGTCCAGCAGTGGACGAACATAGGCTGCTGCTGCTGCTGATGATGATGATATAAACATCGATATCAAAAAGGTCGATAAAAAAAACATTCACGCTCTACTGAAAAACAATTTCAGTGCGACAAGATAACGGGGTCTACTCATAACTGTCCCTCTATAAGTATTCGGCCGGCAACTTCTTGCTTCCCGGCCTCTGTAGTACAATACGTTAACTTTTAGTTTACCACTGACAGATGGCTTGCCTTCATTTCATTTCCAACTTTAACACCATACAAATAAAGTAGCTATTACAAAATCTGCAAACGTGTGTAACAGTATTCTAAAATTGGCTTTATTTGTGGGTCGTTAAAGTTGAATATGAAATGAAGGCAAACCATCTGTCAGTGGTAAACTTTATGTCTCGAATAGTCGGCTGCCATCGAATTTCTGATCGGCTTGATTCCTTGGCGCTGCGTAGAGATGAAGCTTCACTGTGCATCTTCTATCGCATGTACAGTCGACTACAAAAAGATCGATACCGCCAAAGTTACAAAGACACCTTTATTGACTTAACATTAAGGTCGTGTATACATATTTTTGTAACTTTGGCCGTATCGATTTTTTTGTAGTCGACTGTACAACGGAGAGTGCTCCGAGGAGTTATTCGGGTTGATCCCTGCCGCATCCTTCCGCCACCGCCCTACGCGGCAACACTTCCATCCTCACCATCTGGATGGTTGGTTGTCATCTACTGTGCGTTTTTCCAGAAATTTCCTGCCTCGCACAGCAAAGCTCTGGACTGAAATTCCTGCTGCGGTATTCCCGGACCGATATGACCTTCAAGCTTTCAAAAAAAGAGCGTACTCCTACCTAAAAGGCCGGCAACGCACTTGTGACTCTTCTGGTGTCGCAGGTGTCCATGGGCGACGGTAATCGTTTACCATCAGGCGATCCGTCTGCTCGTTTGCCCACCATACCATA
Organism: Archips crataeganus; assembly: GCA_947859365.1. Taxonomy (NCBI): domain Eukaryota; kingdom Metazoa; phylum Arthropoda; class Insecta; order Lepidoptera; family Tortricidae; genus Archips; species Archips crataeganus. Next base: position 8,526,533 of record OX402072.1, on the reverse strand, counting down.
AAAAAAAAATGTAATTTTACTGTAATGTACTATTAATTGTTCCAGCCCCCACAGCGTTCGTGGCCCACGGTATCGGACATGGCAAGAAAGTGACCTCCTACCCAACCACCAAGGACAAGATTACGGGCGACTACACTTACGTCGAGGGCGAAAGGGTCGTTGTTGACGGCAACATTGTGACTAGCAGGGTAAGTATACCAGTCAATAACTTTAATTTCAATACAAGATGAAAAAAAACCCGCCCGTATAATTCCTGTTCCCGTGGGAATTCCGGGAATAGTACATTACTGCAGCGGCCGCGAAATAGGGGATCGCCGGCCGAGTAGTTATAGATGGCCGAGTGTTAACGAGGCCATCTAGAGATACGAGGCCGGCAATCCCTGTTCGTGGCCAAGGCTTGTATAGAGTTTTTCTCAAACATGCATCATCATCATCGTCGTCGTCGTCGTCACCATCATCATCACCATCACCATCACCACCATCATCATCTTATCATCACCATCATCATCACCATCATCATCATCATCATCATCACCATCACCCATCATCACCATCATCTCATCATCACCATCATCATCATCATCATCATCATCATCATCACCCATCATCATCATCATTATCATCATCATCATCAACATCATCATCTCATCATCACCATCATCATCATCTCGTTATCACCATCATCATCACCATCATCACCCATCATCACCATCATCACCACCATCACCATCATCATCACCGCCATCATCGACACCATCAACATCACCATCATCATCACCAACATCATCATCATCTTACCTTACCTTAAATAAACGTAGTGGCAGAATGTCTTAATGAACCAAAACGCAAAATATTGCTTATAGTTTTTTTTTAATGGCTAAATGCTATGATGCCATAGACCTATAAACTTCATAGTATGAAACAACAGACGATCACTTTGCTGGCCAAGGCCAGCAATGTTGTATGAAATTCCATTATTGACCTCTCGTCTAGCCCGCACCTTCAACGTGACACTTCGTGGCGTATTATAAGGAACATAACGTCAATATTTCATAGCATGTTTGAGAAAAATATATATCCTATGTCACTCGCGGAACTGAGACGAATCTAATGACACCTCACACTCCAAAATCCATTGAGCCGTTTAGGCTGCAGGGCGTGCCAAAGAATGATAAATACATACATAAATACATACGCTCGAAAAACATAACCCTCCTTCGACAGTCGGGTAAAAATATATAGGAGCCACTTAAGTTTCATTGGTAAATTTAAATACTAATTTAATAATAAGTTACAATATCCATTGTATTTATTGAAAATACTATAGCTTTAAAAATATCCTTTGTCAGGTATGTATTTGATTCTGTGGTAGTATGCTCCAATAAGTAACTTAACTCGATCTTTATAATGCCATTAACTAGATATATATCTTATTTTTTTAGTGAAATATTTTTAAACTATTGTACGGAGGTACGGGGAACTCTTCATGTACGAGTACCGACTCTCACTTCACCGGTGTTTGGTTATGTTTTGGTAACATTTGGGAAATTAAACATTTGCCAAATGAATCAGTTTGGGAATAGTAGGTACATTACTGCAGAGACCAGTAAGTAAGCCATCCTGGACGAGTAGAAGTTTGATGGCCGAACCGCTAGGTGAGGCCAGCAATGATACGAGGCCAGGATGGCGATTACTGGGCGAAGCTTGTATAGTGCTTTTCTCAAAAATGAAACAAGTTGTTAAAAATAAAATAAAAGTACACATTGAAAAAATAAAGAAAATCTACGACCCGCCATTAGCTACTCACTCGCTGACCTATGTCTGTCTATGGTATGATTGTTTTTTTTTAAAGGTCCCGGGCGGCGATGTTTAGATATCTTAGTGTTGCCGGATAATCGATTATCAATTAATCGATTATTTTTCCCCTAAATAATCTAGATGTTGATTATCCAATCGATGTATCGATTAAATCGATTATCTCGATATAATCGATACTAAGATTCATACAATTTAATCGATTATAATTTGTCAAGTACACGATATAATCGATTTTATCTACATAATCGATTTAATCGATTTTATCTACATAATCGATTAAATCGATTTAATTGTAAAATATTAACAATCGATATAATCGATTATCGATTATATCGTGTACTTGACCCATTATAATCGATTATAATCGATTAATTGTATGAATCTTAGTATCGATTATATCGATATAATCGATTTAATCGATACATCGATTGGATAGTCGATATTTAGATAACTTGTGCGCCGCAATTATAATCGACGATTAATCGATTCACCAACAATTGTCCAGCAACACTAAGATATCTGCCAACTTTAAATTACAAATGTCATCATTTTAATAAGAATTTTCTTAATTTTGAAACATTTGAAACACGAAAATTGTAATTACAACAACATAAATTAGTGAAATATGTTCCAGTTATTTAATCAGAGAACTATCAAATTTGCATACATCCTCCTAAGTGTGAACTTTTTTATTAATAGTTTAAGTTTTTCACAGACATAGAAGCACGGCACGGGTTCCAAATTTGAACACTTGATATGTAATGGAATTTCATACTTACTTCCTGGCAGCTCGAGATTACTTCCTGGTCGCTAGCAGCTAGTCTCCAGGATGTGTTACTTTCTACGACGTTTTTGATGACGTAATGGCAACATTTCATACCATTTATGAGAAAAAATAATTTGCCAAACAGAAGAACACCATTACGGACCGAACAGAAAAATCAATTAGATGTCTATGTAGTTTAAACTATATTATGTAATAGTCATTATAAAATAAAATAAATAAATAAATAAATAAATAAAATATTAGGGGACAATCTTACACAAATCGACCTAGTCCCAAACTAAGCAAAGCTTGTACTATGGGTACTAGACGACGATAAACATACTTATATAGATAAATAAATACTTAAATACATAGAAAATATCCATAACTCAGGAACAAATATTCGTGCTCATCACACAAATAAATGCCCTTACCGGGATTTGAACCCAGGACCTCTTGCTTCGTAGGCAGGGTCACTACCAACTAGGCTAAAGCGGTCGTTAAATAAATAAATATCATGGGACAATTCACACCAATTGACCTAGTCCCAAAGTAAGCTTAGCAAAGCCTGTGCTATGGGCACTAAGCAACGGATAAACATACCTATATAGATAGATACATACTTAAATACATATTAAACACCCAATTCCCGAGAACAAACATTCGCATTTTTCATACAAATATCTGCCCCGACACGGGAATCGAACCCGGGACCTCAAGCTTCGTAGTCAGGTTCTCTAACCACTAGGCCATCTGGTCGTCTAAAGATAATATTCAAAAAAAAATTGCGACGAGTTGTACACATTTTTGTAGCCGTAAGTACTAAATACTAAAATACCCAGTAAGTACTTACTCTCTGTGTACCTGTTTTCTGTATTGCTTACTATTCCTGGTGTACAATAAAGAGTCATTGTATTGTATTGTATTGTATTGTAAGTATTAAAGTATGATTGCGCATTGAAATAAATACAAAATTGGGTAGTGTGATGTTTGTTATTGTAAAACAAAAGTGTTTCTGCCCAAAATCGTTATCGCGTTTTAAGGAGACAATAAAATGGTCACGCCGGGCATTACTGAACCTGGATAATTTGCTTCTTTTCAGGGACCTGGTACTGCCTACTGGTTCGGGCTCCGTCTCATTGAGCTCCTGGAAGGCAAGGAGAAGTCTGACGCTGTCGAAAAGGGAATGATTATCACCGGTTATTAAATCTCAGACGTACTTTTTATACGGTTAAAAGCGTGTAATAGACGACCAAGTAAGTGTTTTACCATTTTATATGGCAGTCGCTTTATCACAGGTGTAGCGACTACTAGCGCCATCTATACTTCATTTAATTTAGAATTGAAAACCACAACATCGTTATATTGCGGCTCGTCAACTATTTCTTACCTAGCAAATAGTACAGTACAATAGTCTGGGATCCGCAAAATAAAATTGTTTTAATGTCACATTATTTGCGTGTCGTCAATTGTTACTCTAGTACAAATTGTAAAGAGAGTACAGTTCACGAGCCGCAATATACAATACAATACAATACAAATATTCTTTATTGATCACCAAAAACAGTACAGTGACATTACAAAAATAAAAATTCAGGTAGACAATAGGCGGTCTTATCGCTAAAAAGCGATCTCTTCCAGACAACCAATTACTCAGAAATTAATAAATATCAACAGACGAATGTAGGTGGCAGAAATAACAGACAAGAGAAACGCAGTATTACTTAATAGACAACAAACAATAAAAACATTACAAATATAATATAAATTATATAAATAAACATACATTCAATATAATACTTATACACTACATATACTTAATACAAAATATCAATGGAAAAAAATGTCAAAAGGCCGCATGTGAGAAAAGGATTTAAAAAGGAAATTAAAGAAACAATATAAACAAAAAAGAAAAAGAATAATGTTGTTGTGGTTTATAATTCTAAATTAAATGGAGTATAGTCATCAAATGTGAAACTAACTACTAATACATCCTGCATCGCACTATCGAAGTTTCTCAATTCGGCTGCATAGATAGAACTTCTTACTTTATTTCATTGGACGTCGGTTCCCAGGAATAACATTTGCCTGAAGATAGATTTCTCTGATGTAAATATCTCACACGTTTAGGTTCACTCCGTCCACATTCCTACAGGTCGATTCACAAGAGTTGGCACGAATGTATCGAATGAGTGAATGAAAGTATCTATTTGTTACCTATTTGAATACACTTCACACAAATATGAATATGTCATGCATCAGTCATTTCCCTACAAAAGTGTCAAAGTGGCATTGCTTTCGTTCAATCCATTCGTGCCAGCTCTTGTGAATCGACCTGTACTTCGTCCTCAATCCCACTTAGTCAACATTCCCACTTCGTCCCAATACCACTTTGTCAACATTCCTAGCCCTACGCCACGCCTCGACGACACGTAAACCTGCTTTGAATCTTATGTCATTCTGTCAAGATTACTTTGACACTGTACTATGTAACACCTATACACCGTGAAATTTTAGTGGTTGTTTTCCCGAAACGAGGTGATTTAGTATCGATTGTACAATCGATTTATAATTACTATTTTGACTAGAGTCAAAAATCCAATTGTGAAAAACGAAAGTCGAAAATGACCACAAACCAATAGTAACGCTTCGTTGGTACCTAACCTATCGTACGATCGTACGCTACTTGTATCAACGAAGCGTTGCTATTGGTTTGCGGTCATTTTCGACTTTCGTTTTTCACAATTGGATTTTTGACTCTAGTCAAAATAGTAATTATAAATCGATTGTAAAATCGAAACTAAATCACCTCGTTTTGGGAAAACAACCACTAAAATTTCACGGTGTATGTGTCGTTGGCGTTGAAAGGGTTGTGGTTTTCGCTATCACTTAGCTTAATTCTCGGGGAAGATTTTATTTTGTGATTTAGGCATGGACGAAATGGGAATGTTGACGAAGTGGGAATGTGGACGAAATGGTAATATGGACGAAATGGGAATGTTGACAAAATAGGAAGTGGACGAATTGGGCATTGATTGTGGACGAAATGGGATTGCTGACGAACTAGGAAGATGACTAGATGGGACTGTGGATGAAGTGAACCTATACTTCACTTAATTTAGCATTGGAAAGCGCAACAACATTATATTGCGGCTCGTGAACTGTAATCTCTTTACAATTTGTACTAGAGTAACAATTGACGACACGCAAATAATGTGGCATTAAAACAATTTTGTTTTGCGGCTCCCAGACTATTGTACTGTACTATTTGCTAGGTAAGAAATAGTTGACCAGACGCAATATAATGTTGTTGTGCTTTTCAATGCTAAATTTAATGAAGTGTAAACGATATCACACAAGAAAAACCATAAGGCTGATTGTAACATTGACTTGTAAGTGAAAATAGTGATATTTTGAGCTGTACAACTGGCATTAAACCTTAGGGTGGTAAAGTAATTTCTTGGTCGACTATACTTCACTTGGCGTTGCGCTATTTGTATCTCGGTCGCTCACGCAAGAAACGATAAGTGTATCTCTTTCGCTCCGTAAATATTTTGACGAATACCTACGCCGAGAGGTATCATAAAGGTTTTAGTTATGTAATGGAATTACATTGAGTTTGTTTGAAGCATAATATAATATCGAATATATTTATAATAATGGAACGATTCTGAAGTTTTCGAATAAATATTCATAGAAAATGTTGTTTTATTTACCAAATTCAAAAAGAAGAGGTTATAAATTCGATTGTATTTTTTGTTTCTTTGGAGTCGGTTCAATTTTAGTTTTTAATTCATTCAGAAATATTTTTTAACCCTTTATAAGGCAGAGGCGATTTAGCGACCACATGCATTGAGTTGGAATTTCAGCCTTATTGATTATACTGTACGTCACAATTTCCATTGTAATTATTGAAAATACGACTAGCTTTAAAAAATATCCTTTGTCAGGTACGCATTCGATAGCTTCTTTTGATTCTGTGGTAGCGTGCTCCAATTAATAGGGCCTTATAAAGGGTTAAAACTATAGCTAAACCGTTTAAATGAGTCCTCGCCTCCTCCTCCTCGAATATTATTGATCTTTAGCAATAGTACACATAGCAATAGTATTACTTATTTTCATCAATCGATAGTACCGATAATGTTGATCTTCGCCGATAGTATTACTTATTTTCAACTATCGATAGTTCTGTTTTGATAGCACTATTGATAGAATGACTGATTTTATAGGCCACGATAGTTTTACGATACTATCGATAGAATAGCGCTATCGCAACAACACTATAGTAGACATTTTTTCGAAAATATACTAAAACTGATATATTATTTATTGAATCAGGCGTTACTTTGCGGAGGTCCATATTAATGAACTAAAACAATTACTTTGCTCACCCGCGACCTTACAATAGTTACGTTTATGCAAGAAATGTGCGTTCATGCAGTTCCTCCACCTCCACACTGTACGAACACACACAAATCACATAAACCCAACCATCACCACCACCAAGCTAAATGTTTAACATTTGGTAGCATAGCATACGGTTGTGGTAACTCTGAAGATGAGCTCTGGTTGAGTTCGAAACGCGTCAGTGTAGCTTGGTGCTGGTGATGGTTGGGTTTATGTGATTTGTGTGTGTTCGTACAGTGTGGAGGTGGAGGAACTGCATGAACGCACATTTCTTGCATAAACGTAACTATTGTAAGGTCGCGGGTGAGCAAAGTAATTGTTTTAGTTCACTGATATATTATGTTATGTCTATTATTAGACGACCAGATGGCCTACTGGTTAGAGAACCTGACTATGAAGCTTGACGTCCCGGGTTCGATTCCCGTGTCGGGGCAGATATTTGTATGAAAAATACCAATGTTTGCTCTTGAGTCTTGGGTGTTTAATATGTATTTAAGTATGTATCTATCTATATAAGTATGTTTATCCGTTGCCTTAGTACCCATAACACAAGCTTGCCTAGCTTACTTTGGGACTAGGTCAATTGGTGTAAATTGTCCCGTGATACTTATTTATTTATTTATTACTAGCTGACCCGGCGAACTTTGTTCCGCCTTAGAGGCAATAAATGAGCAGATTTTGGATTTAATTAAGTTATTAATTTTATTATTTTTTTATTTTCCCGAAAAGAGTACTGTAGCTTTCTATTAGTGCAAGAAAATTTTAAAATCAGCCCCGAAGTTGAATTCGCTTATTTCTATCCCGCGGGAATTTTGCATTTTCCCAAAGAAGAGTAGTCTATACCAATCAAGAATAGTGTAGCTGTCTATTGGTGAAAGAATTTTTAAAATCAGCTCTGAAGTTGAGTTCATTTTTTTTTCTGTCCCGTGGGAATTTAGTATATTCCCGAAAAAAAGAAGCTTATGTCAATCAGGGATAGTCATATCACATAATATGTAAGAATTTTAAAAATCAGCCTCGAAATTGAATTCATTTATTTCTAAATGGGACGTTGCGAAATTCCCACGGGAACGGGATAAAAAGTATCCTATGTCCGTCTCCCGGTTCTAAACTGCCTCCCCACCAATTTTCAGCCAAATCGGTTCAGCCGTTCTTGAGTTATAAATAGTGTAACTAATACGACATTCTTTTATATATATAGATTTATTATCGTTTATCTAAGTGGCATGATTTTTTTTTTCTAATAGGTCGCGGGGTGTTTGATGTTCATACAATACAGCCACGTACAGATCGATTCACAAGAGTTGGCACGAATGGAATGAACGAAAGCAATGTCACTTTGACATTTTTGTAGGAAAGTGACTGATGCATGACATTTTCATATTTGTGTGAAGTGTATTCAAATAGGTAACACATAGATACTTTCATTCGCTCATTCGATCCATTCGTGCCATCTCTTGTGAATCGACCTGGGGGGTTACTACGAAATTCGAAGTTCGAAGTTCGGATCGTGCGGTCCCTCTCACTCTCGTAATAAATACCATTAGCGTGAGCGGAACGGCATGAAACGAAGTTCGAATTTCGCGCTTCGTTGTATAGGGCCTGTAATAAATGGGTGAATCAACTTGTGTTGTTTACTCTGTTTCCGGTTGTCCAAGTGACATCCCCATACTGTTTCACAGAAAAATGCTAAGGTTATCCAAGTTACAAAATTCGTGTAACCATAGCAACGGGTGGCAAGAAAAAGTTGATTAAATAAAAGCGAAAAAAAAAAAGTTTTTCGGGTGCGCCGGAGGGATTCGCACCCACGTCTCCCGGGTATGCGCCCCAGCCTGGGTGTTCTACCAATTGAACCACGTCGCTCCCAACCGACTTCTAATAAAAAAAAAAAACCAACCCAACCCAACCGACTTCCCCGAAATTCTTAATCGCTTACATACGCCAACAATGTTGATGATGATACCACACACTTGTGATGGATGTTACCGCACGCCACTGTTGGCGTATGTAAGCGATTAAGAATTTCGGGGAAGTCGGTTGGGAGCGACGTGGTTCAATTGGTAGAACACCACCCAGGTTGGGGCGCATACCCGGGAGGCGTGGGTTCGAATCCCGCCGGCGCTCCCGAAAAACTTTTTCGCTTTTAAATAATCTTAGATTTGGTGAGCAGCCGTATTGCTAATAATAGTACATTACTGCAGAGGCCGGGACTTAAGGGGTTGCCGGCCGAGTATCTAAGTTGACGGCCGAGTGGTACACGAGGCCGGCAACCCCTGTTCCGGCCGAGGCTTGTATAGTGCTTTTCTCAAACATGCACCATCACCATCATCATCATCATCATCATCGTCGTCGTCATGATGGTGATGATGATGATGATGGTGGTGATGATGATGATGGTGGTGGTGATGATGGTGATAACGATGATAATGGCGATGATGATGGTGGTGATGATGATGGTGATGATGATGATGATTATGACGATAACGATGATGATGATGATGATGACGGTGATATTGGTGATGATGATGATGATGTTGATGGTGAAATATTTCTCTAGGCAGATCACCATTACCATCACCATCACCATCTTACCTTACCTGAAATAAGCGTAGTGGCAGAATGTCATAATGAACCAAAACGCAAACATTGCTTAGGTATAGTTTTTTTTTAAATGGCTAAATGCTATGATGCCATAGACCTATAAACATCATGGTGCTGTGTGACATGAAACAATAGACGATCGCATTGCCGGCCTAGGCCTGCAACGGTGTATTTTGAAGCCTGTTTTAAGGAACACAACGTAAACATTACATAGCATGTTTGAGAAATAGTACATTACTGCAGCGGCCGCGAAATAGGGGATTGCCGGCCGAGTAGTTATAGATGGCCGAGTGTTAACGAGGCCATCTAGAGATACGAGGCCGGCAATCCCTGTTCGTGGCCAAGGCTTGTATAGAGTTTTTCTCAAACATGCATCATCATCATCACCACCATCATCACCGCCATCATCATCACCATCACCATCACCATCACCATCACCATCACCAACAACATCATCAACATCCATCAACATCCATCAACATCCGTCAACATCCATGAACAAGAACATCCATCAACATCCATCCATCCATCCATCCATCAACATCCATCAACATCCATCAACATCCATCAACATCCAACAACATCCATCAACATCCATCAACATACATCAACATCCATCAACCAACATCCATCAACATCCATCAACATCCATCAACAACCATCAACCAACATCCATCAACATCCATCAACATCCACTAACCAACATCCATTAACCAACATCCATCAACATCCATCAACATCCATCAACCAACATCCATCAACATCCATCAACCAACATCCATCAACATCCATCAACATCCATCAACATCCATCCATCCATCCATCCATCAACATCCATCCATCCCTCCGTCCGTCCGTCCGTCCGTCCGTCCATCCGTCCGTCCATCCATCCATCCACGTCGACCTATTAAACGTCATGGTGCTGTGTCACATAAAACAATAGACGATCACTTTGCTGGCCTTGGCCAGCAATGTTGTATGAAATTCCATTATTGACCTCTCGTCTAGCCGCACCTGCAACGTGACAGTTCGTGGCGTATTTTAAGGAACAACGTCAATATTTCATAGCATGTTTGAGAAAAAATAAATAATATAAGAAAAGGTTGATTCACCCAGGCAGGGCCGCCGTACTCCCGACCCGACCCGTTGCCGTCCTGTTACGCTTAATTAACCCAATAAATGAAATAAACACTCAGATATGTGACCACATTTAATCTCCTATAATTTCATTATAATACTATCAATTAATAACGATTACATACAACTACAAAAAATAATTCGATGAAGTGATAAATTCTTAATACATATTTACATTAACACCGACACCAGACTATTCTTATTAGCTCCATGGCTCTGGGCGAGTCCATCCTCCTAATATGTCGTCATTTGTTGTCCCTTTCACTCTTGTTTAATACTATTAGAGTAAATGGAACGGCACTAGCAGCAGCTGGTTTTAATGTAGACGTCTCTGTATAGTCAAAATTTTATAAGCTGGGGGTTTAGAACTGCAGAACTCATCTGGTAAAGATAACATTGTATTCGTTTGTTCTATTATGGACGCACCGCAACGCCGACGATCCACCTGAGTGCCGCTTACAATGACGAAAGGCCTTTCTTAATGAGTTAAGCGTTTGCAATTTCAACCTTGTAACTTAGAGAAGACGGTAGCTATTTGTTTGCATTTTTTGTTACTTGTTCTGATTTGTTATTAGCGGTAGGCTTCAACAAACGAGAACAATGTTATCTTCATCAAAATGAGCTCTGCAGTCCTTTAGGACTTTATAAGGGGATTTTATAAGCTGGGGGTAAAACTATACCGTTAATTCCGTAGGACCAGACAGGAATTTAGGGGGCAAAATTTAATGACAGGTAGGGAGACAGATAAGGCCGTGCGGTACCCTATTCTATTAGTGTCCGAGATATGGCGATTTAAGATTTTTCCCAAAACTGCAGAATTTCGTTGGAAAAAATAGCGTAAAATTTTTAAACACCAAAATTTCTGGACATAAAATCAAACAACTCACATTTCACCCTTTAGTCCAGTCATTATTGACATTCAAAATCGAAAATTTAAATATAATTCCAAAAGTTTTCAAACTTCGGTCAAGTGAATGGTACATAGGGACGACAATAAATCTCATTTTGCAACCTTGTCCGCAGTCCGGAACATTGTTAAAATTGCAATTAAATTAATTTTCGCTGTATGGTCGTGAAAAAAATTCCAAAAGTTCTGCAAACTTGGGGAAGTTTTCGATATAATATTTCATATCACGTATTAAATTTGCAACCAATCTAATTGTACGGAACATTTTTTGTTATTGAAAATTAATGTTTTTTTTTATTAAACTGAATGTAAACGTTCCAAAAGTTCTGCAAACTTGACACATATATAGGAAAAATATACCGAACGGTTGTATACTAGGGGCGTTCAATAAAAAGTGAGAATGAGTATGTTATAAACAACTTTTACTAAATGTCATTTTATTTTTCGACATAGTCACCTTTTAGCATAATTCACTTAGTATATCTTTTTTCTAAACTTAAAATTCCATTTTTAAATAAGGTCTCATCTTGAGTACTTAAAAAATCTTGTACTGCAGCGACTACCGCGTCGTCGTCTTCATATTTCTGGCCTCTCAGGTATTGTTTCAATCTCGGAAATAGGTAGAAATCACTGGGAGCGAGATCTGGTGAATACGGAGGATGCTTAAGGATATCGAACCCAGCATCACGAATTGCAGCCATTGCAACGGCGGACTTGTGTGCCGGGCATTGTCCTGGTGGAATAGCACAACTTTCGAGAGTTTACCTCGCCGTTTTTCGCGGATCTCATTGCGCAATGTTGCTATTTGTTTGGCGTATAATGTGCCCGTAATAGTGGCTCCATGCTCGAGATACTCAATCATTAATACCCCTTTACCATCCCAAAAAACAGAGCCCATGACCTTACCGGCAGATGGGCTCACCTTGAATTTCTTCGGAGTTGGAGATGATGGCCTTTTCCATGTCATAGACTGCAGTTTCGTTTCAGGGTCGTAATGATGGAGCCATGTTTCGTCCATTGTTATAAATCGCGCCAAAAAAAGTTCCCGGTCTTGCTGCATCAGGTTCAAAGCTTCTTGACAAATCTCTAGTCTAGTTTGTTTTTGCGTGTCAGTAAGCATTCTTGGTACCCAACGCGCAGATACCTTTTTCATACCCAAGCGTTCATGTAAAATATTATGCATGCTCCCCGTTGAAATCTTTACATTTTCAGCAATAAAACGAACTATGACACGACGATCCGCCAAAACTGAGTTTTCGACTTTTTTCACAATTTCTTCAGTTACTGCTGTAGTAGGGCGTCCGGAGCGGGGGTCGTCCATTGTCGATGTTCTTCCACGTCTAAAATCGGCGCACCAACGTGCGACTGTCGAATACGGACGAGCATTAGACCCTAAAGTGTCCCGCAAATCCAAATTGACTTGGTCCGTAGAAAAATTTTTCAAATACAAGTATTTGATAACGGCGCGCAGTTCAATTTTCTCCATTTTCGCTAACGTACTCAATAGCATTGCAAAGAAATTACCGTATATTTTTTTAAACAAAAGACAGTTAGTTTTTTTTTCATAGCAATCAGCTAGATAGATTAGCTTTACCGGCCAGTATTTAATTTCGTAATATTAAAAGAGTTTGCATCTCATTCTCACTTTATATTGAACGCCCCTCGTAAATTTGCAACCTTTTTCGTTGACCGGAACATGTTTATTTATAATTCTTTTCAATTCGTGGTCATTTTTTCGAGTAAGGTGGTCTCGGAATAATTACAAAAGTTTTGAAACTTGGTTGCAAACTTCGAAAACATCTATTCTGATGCATTTACAAATTTGCAACCTCATACGCGATCCGGAACTTTATGCAATTTGCCAAAATGTAATTTTTTTATTTTTACATTTTTGCAAATTGCATAAAGTTCCGGATCGCGTATGAGGTTGCAAATTTGTAAATGCATCAGAATAGATGTTTTCGAAGTTTGCAACCAAGTTTCAAAACTTTTGTAATTATTCCGAGACCACCATTCTCGAAAAAATGACCACGAATTAAAAAAAATTATAAATAAACATGTTCCGGTCAACGTAAAAGGTTGCAAATTTATACAATCGTTCGGTATATTTTTCCGATATATCTGTCAAATTTGCAGAACTTTTGGAACGTTTTCCTTCAGTTTAATAAAGAAAAACATTATTTTTTAATAACAAAAAATGTTCCGTACACTTAAATTGGTTGCAAATTTGACACGTGATGTAAAATAATATATTTAACACCACTCCAACTTTGCAGAACTTTTGGAATTTTGGCGTCAAGAACTATCAAATCAACTATCAAGAGCAAATTATCATTTATTGCATTTTTAACAATGTTCCGGACCGCAGAACAGGTTGCAAAATTTTATAGTTTGTTTTAATACCATTCCCGACCTTACATCAAAATTTGAAAACTTTTGGAATTATAATGAATTAATTGTCTTGACTGACTGGACTACTTACTATATTAAGTGCTATAAATTGCTTTCATTAGGTAGTTGATACAATGTTTAATAATTCAACGATATTTAATTACCAATAAACTGTAGAAGAATATTTTTAGTTGCTTTGAAATAAATAAGTGTTAAATCTTGCTATTACTACCATACAAAAATCGCATAGTAACATAGATCGGTGATCAACTACAAAATCGTCCATATACTAAACTAAAACATATAAAAACTTTATACACACATTCACCCTTAAAATTACAGATGTCTTTTTAAAAATTAAAAATCAAAAATAGGCGTTGTAGAAATCCTTTGGAATACTAGAATAGTAAAATACATCTATAGAAAAAAAAACATATTTTACACATTACTTATTTGTCTAAAAGATCCATAATATACATACAATTTAATACTAAATTCATGCTAAAATTAATTTTATTTTAGCCCCTACAAATAAAGATATAGACGGCATACATTTAACGTATGTCTATAACATCGTAGGTCCGAAATCATTCACGAATGCATTCATCCTATTCTTTCTTGTAAATTAAGCCGACCGTGCTCCGCTAGGCGGAGCTCCTATTTCTTAGCTTCAAACCGCTACTTAAAAAGACTTAATCTAATGTCTAGAATGCCCACTTTTTCGACAGTTTAAGAATATTTAAAATAGGAATGATGACATAAAACACGATGACGTCATAAAACAATAATTTCAAGACTGTAATAAATATATAAAACACATTATTTTAGCACTAAAAACCAGATTAATTATCAATCAACTGCAAAATTAGATTATTAGCTGCTTTAAAACAAATAGTTTGCATAGAAGTGACGTCATAATCGTAACTAGCAATTGCCACAAAATCTATGGGATAGAAGAGATTCGTTTCAGAAACATTAACATCTAATTTATTTATATTAAAATTTATATTATTTATTCTATGATGAGATTTACAATATAATACTACTAACGAATTGCCATGTTTCGAGCCGTTGCTTTGTAGGTTTTTGTACCCAAAAAGTGCCATAGGATCCTATTACTAGAACTCCGCTGTCTAGACTGTCCATTTCTCGCAGGACTATATCTTTCGGTATCCTATTATCTCGCCTCATTCGTTTTTCGTTTAATTCTTAATTCGTCTCATTCTGTATACGTCACTTCGTCTTGTTCGCTATCCGTCATTATCTTATTTGGTCAAATTCTATAACTTAATAAGTCTTATTCGTTTTTCGTCACGGTCTTCCTTAGACTCATTCACAGAAATAATAATAAAGAGGATAGAAATGCCTTAGTTCCTATTTTCTTCCTTAACTCGTGTCGCTGCTTAATCCCCTCTACTCACTGTGTTAATGCACACATGCAAAAGACCGGAACCGTACTACGCAATCACGCACACAATTACTAATATTTTTGCTTACAAACAACCTTACACCTTAGAGATAGCGGTGAATAACACTCAACGTAAGTCATACCCACATTTACACAACGGCGCCATTTATTGGCCGCGTCGGCATTATGTCTGTACTAGTCGTAACCTGTTTTTTTGTCCGTACCACGAACTTTTGTGCAAGACGGAAGGGTTATCAAAAATTACTTTACATTGCTGCGTATAATTCAAAACGATCTGCGTTTTTATGGGCATGAGTAGCAATGGTATATGAAGTTTCGTGTTAATAACGTGTAAACCAATATTTCATAATGAAATCTTTTCTCAAGTTGTATTTTGATATAAACCGCATTATTACATTAAATTAATACATACCAATGAAATGTAATCCCCTTATTAGTGTAACTAGCTTTTGCCCGCGACTCCGTCCGCGTGGAATTAGTAATTTGGGCAGCTTATTTTTTTATCCAATTTGCTTTTTCATCAATTATGGCTCTCCTTAGATCCTTCCGGAAGAAGTGAAACTTCATAATAAACCAACCCGCTCCCGATCCGCCCCCAACCCGCTCCTAACCCGCACCCAACCCACCCCCAACCCGCCCCCAATCCGCTCCAAATTCGCTCCCAACCCGCCCCCAACCCGCTCTCAACCCGCTCCCAACCCACTCCCAACCCGCCCCCAACTCGCTCTCAACCCGCTCCTAACCCGCCCCCAATCCGCTCCCAACCCGCCCCCAACTAGCTCTCAACCCGCCCCAACCCGCTCCTAACCCGCCCCCAACCCGCTCCCAACCCGCCCCCAACCCGCTCCCAACTCGCCCCCACCACCCGCTCCTAACCCGCCCCCAACCCGCTCTCAACCCGCCCCCCCGCCCGCTCCCAACCCGCCCCTAACTGGGCTGTCTAACACTGAAAGAATTTTCCAAATCGGAGCAGTAGTTCCCGAGATATAGAAGTTTTACTTCAAAAACCCCCGATTTGGAAACATTCTTCCGCTCCGCTCCGCTCCTATTGGTGTTAGCGTGATGACTTATAGCCTATAGCCTTCCTCGATAAATGGGCTATCTAACACTGAAAGAATTTTTCAAATCGGAGCAGTAGTTCCTGAGATTAGCGCGTTCAAACAAACAAACAAACAAACTCTTCAGCTTTATATATTAGTATAGATTACACAGTGTGGACGAGTTTCCGCAATTGCTAATGCTGCAAAACACCATTTTAAAGCACTTGTTGTCATACCCATGTTTCAAATAGCACTGAGCCACAAGTCGCGCGCTTGTGACCTACGAGTCACAAGCGCGGCGCCAAGGTCACGCGTCTAAGGCACTTCTATCCTCTTTATTATTATTTCTGTGGACTCATTCGTCATAATCTTCCCTTTCATTTTTTGTCTCATTTACTTACGAACATTTATTTACCAGCATTTGGTGAATAAGTAAATGAGACAAAAAACGAAAGGGAATAACGACGAATGAGTTCAATAAGACCATGACGAAAAACGAATAAGACGTAAAGAGATAGACAAGTTGCAGAATTTGACCAAAAAAGATAGTGACGGATAGCGAACAAGACGAAGACGAATACAGAATGCGACGAAATAAGAATTAGACGAAAAACGAATGAGGCGAGATAATAGGATACCGATTCACCCTTCTACAGGTTCTTGCAGGTCCGATTATGAGTTAATAAATTAATGTAATCTATCAGAACTCTTTATAAGTGACGCACCGCAGCCGTCTGTCCCTATCGCACGTTTGAGATTTAGCCTATTGACGACCTACGGCACCGCGGACGGCGAGTCTTTTAAATTGGGTGAATCAACTTTTACTTGCCACCCGTTGCTATGGTTACACAAATTATGTCCCTTGGACAACCTAAGCATTTTTCTATGAAACAGTATCGTCGGGTGACAAGCAAAAGTCACTAAGTACCAAATACCTACTTAAAACAAAGCTCGTATCTCAGTATGAAATTACTAACTAGATACGACTTTTTGAAGAGCAGCGACAGAAATTTTAGTGAGTTTTGCTTGTCATCCGGCGATATGAAGTGTCACTTGGACAACCGGGGACAGAGTAAACAACACAAAAAGTTGATTCGCCTATGTTCGGGTCGGCGTGGACGCGTGAAGTATGCTGGGCCCAAGTTTTCGCTACCACAATGAACTAGCGTTCTTTGTGTAACTAAATTCATACAAACTATATGGGTAACTTGCGTTAAACAAAGGAATCTAAGTTTTGCTTTAATTAAACCCTTTAGTATCTACAATTTTTTTTGAAAACCACCCAGTATCGTAGGATCAACATCATAAATAAGTGATCACTTTTGCACCTTGTCACTTTACGTCATGTTTGAAAAGTCATACGAAATTATGCAACGGCTGAAAGCGACATGGCACAAAAGTGGTCACTTATTTATGACGTTGACTGTACCTATGACCTACGGCACCGCGGGCAGCGAGTCTTTTAAATACCACTTATCTTTTTAAACCCACGTTTTTTTTACTATTAGTTCTGCTCATCCCTCTTACGTTTGGGATGAGCCTTGTACACGCGTTTCTGTAGATCCTTGTATGATCTATCTATAACGGGGCTCAATGCGCATGCGTAGGGGCACGACGCCGTCACCACATTACTGCGTTTTGTTTTATAACGAAAGTTAGTCATCATATAGTTTATACGACTAATTAGTTAAGTTTTGCTTAGTCACCTACAATTTTATTTAAAACCACCAGACCAAGAAAGTGGTCTACCAGTTTTGACAAAACTTTCTGTGTGATTTAAATATCGCTAAAGTTGACATTTCTGAGTGAAGTCATTAGTCACTGTCATCATATTATTGCAAAGGAAAATCGACCTCGTTGTATCAATCCATGACGTGCGAATGAAATTGGCTAAGTAAAGTTTTTTGAAGAGATGCTAATTATATTTTTTTTCGACAGTGGTCGACTTCAACACCAAGAAACTGCAGCTGTTTTATTTTTATCTCCTTTTATTTATTAGAAATATTTTTTTAAGTGTTCGAGATGACATTTGTGAGATTTTATGGCTGACAAGCGGTTCGTGCTCAGTACTAAGACGAAATAGAAAAAAAAAACGAATTCAACTGTCGCTTCTGTCAATGTCAAATGAAATCTAACCGTTTGCGTTTCGTTTGCTTTGCGTTGTCCAAGAAGCAGTTCCAAAATAGTGATCGAAAGTATTCAATCGTGATCCAATTATTGTGCATAGGTCGTGGAGAAATGCGGTAAAATTGAAAGTCCGGATTTTATGCGAAGGTCGATAAAAATAGTCAAAAAATCACACTGAGCACACGCAAAGCAAACGAAACGCAAACGATTTGACATTGACAGCAGTAACAGTTCACTTCGGTTTTTTTTTCTGTTTCTACTAAGTTCTGAGCACGAACGGCTTGTCAACAATAAAATCTCACAAATGTCATCTCGAACACTCAAAAAAATATTTCCAGTAAACAATAGGAGATAATAATAAAACAGCTGCAGTTTCTCGATCTCCAGAACGCCGACTGTCGAAAAAAAATATAATTAGCACCTCTTCAAAAAACTTTACTTAGCCAATTCAACCGCAGGGTGGTAGACCATATTTTCAGCCGACCGTACCTACGACCTACGGCACCGCGGGCAGCGAGTCTTAATCAACACAACTTACAGTAAAATTACATAAAGTTTACCACTGACAGATGGTTTCATGGACTTAATGCCTAACCAGGACTGAGTACTGCGACAAAAAAGTGAGGCCGAAATAAAAAACAAACCAGATAGTTGCATCTCGTCGTTCTAATTAGGGTGATCAAGTACTGGTGCGAGTGGGACACAATTCTCTAGTTTCTCTAGTTTGTATGTAATCTCTCGGACCGCTGTCTCTAGTTGCCATTATTAAACTGTATGGCTTGGTAATAATGGGTCACTTTTGATTGACTAATAAAAGTTAGTACTCAGTCCTGGTTAGCTATTAAGTCCATGGATGTTTTGCCTTCATTTCATATTCAACTTTAACGACCTACAAATAAAGCCAATTTTAGAATACTGTTACCCACGTTTGCAGATTTTGTAATAGCTACTTTATTTGTATGGTGTTGAAGTTGGAAATGAAATGAAGGCAAGCAATCTGTCAGTGGTCAACTAAAAGTAAAAGTATTGTATCTTATATTTCAAACTAAATACAAACTGAAATATAGATGCACAGAAAAAACCCCAGAAAAAAGACCAATGCTGGGAATCGAACCCAGGTCCTCAGCGTTCCGTGCTGCGTGCTTACCCCTACACCATCACTGGTCTAGAGGTTAGCGACGAATCTTTCCCATACATCGTACATTTCAGTCTGTTATAATCACCTTATGCAGTGATAAAGCGCGCATCTATGTTATGCCCTCTATCGAGAGAGATAACACTCCTTCGGAACTAACCGCTCACCTGGACCAAGAGATGGCGCTACTGTGCCAACTTTAACAAGTTAGGTATGAAGTATCCTACATAAACCTGTTCATATTTGTACATGTATCCAGTATTATGGTTGTCTGGAAGAGATCGCTTTTGAGCGATAAGACCGCCTATTGTCTGCCTGGTTTTTTTATTGTTATGAATATTTTTTCTGTATTTTTTTTTTTGGTGATCAATAAAGAATATTTGTATTGTATTGTACTGTACCTTTTGTATTTATTTTGTTCAACTTCATTTCAGTCGAAAAGAACAAATACGAAAAGATACTTCATACCTAACTTGTTGTTGTATCTTTTTTATTCCTGCTTCTCCTCCCGTTTCCGTTTGGGATGCGCCTTGTACACGTGTTTCTGTAGATCCTTGCGTGACTTGTATCGTCGGGGGCACAGGGCGCACGCGTGAGGACAGGACGCCGGGTCGGCGTGGACGCGCGCCGTGTGCCGCGCTCGCGTGGTCGCCGACACGAAGCAGCGGTGGCACGTCGGGCATGGGAAGGGTTTCGAGGTGCTGTGGGACTGGAGGACGCACTGTTAAAGGCGTTCTACACGGTCGGGACCAACCGCCAACCATCGCGCGCTTGGTTGGGTGGATTTCAAAATGGACAGTGCAGAAATCGGTTGACCCGACCGATATTTAAATAAATAAATAAATAAATAATGAATAAATATTAGGGGACAATCTTACACAAATCGACCTAGTCCCAAACTAAGCAAAGCAAATAAGACTAAGTAATTGTACAGAAACGGGCGAGGGTCGGTCAAGGAAGTAACCAACGGGTAAAAACATAAAAGACCGACCTAACCACCCCCAGTGCCCAGCGGGAGAATGCATGCTCCTCTCCCGGCCTTCCAGCAAATGGCTGAGGCAGGACACTGTGGGTAGATTAAGTCCCCTCCCTACCCCTCCCCTCCTCAAAATTTAAAGCACACGTTTTCGTTTTGATAACCAATAGAGAAGGGGACTTGTGACCGGGTTTTTTAGTCCGTGCAAGTCGGACACTGTCTGGGCCCTCCATTCCCAGTTCGTCCGAAGGGATTTTTCCCGAGCACAAGTCACCCTTCCAATCCTTAAAGTAAAAAACAGCAAAGACTTCGCGTCTTTTGCCCATCTGGCGACTCATTAAAAAAAAAAAAAAAAAAAAAAACTAAGCAAAGCTTGTACTACGGGTACTAGACGACGATAAACATACTTATATAGATAAATAAATACTTAAATACATAGAAAACATCCATAACTCAGGAACAAATATTCGTGCTCATCACACAAATAAATGCCCTTACCGGGATTTGAACCCAGGACCTCTTGCTTCGTAGGCAGGGTCACTACCAACTATGCTAAAGCGGTCGTTAAGCGGTTATTTGGTTGATGTCAACGGCCTTGGTCGCGAGCGCATTGTCCGTGGTCGGCCCCAACCGTATGGAACGCTGTCGGCTGACGAGAGCGACACGACGGTTGGCGGTTGGTCCCGACCGTGTAGAATAAAATAAATAAATAAATAAACATTAGGGGACAATCTTACACAAATCGACCTAGTCCCAAACTAAGCAAAGCTTGTACAGTCGGCCAAAAATATGGTCTACCCCCCTACGGTCGAAGTTCATTTGCACGTCATGATACAACGAGGTCGATTTTCCCTTGCAATAACATGATGACAGTGACTTAGGGATATTTAGATGTCACAGAAACTTTTGTCAAAACTGGTAGACCACTTTCTTGGTCGACCGTACTATGGGTACTAGACGACGATAAACATACTTATATAGATAAATAAATACTTAAATACATAGAAAACATCCATAACTCAGGAACAAATATTCGTGCTCATCACATAAATAAATGCCCTTACCGGGATTCGAACCCAGGACCTCTTGCTTCGTAGGCAGGGTCACTACCAACTAGGCTAAGGCGGTCGTTAGAAGGGGTTTTAGTTAGTACTGACAGAAGTGAACGCCTCTGGAAATAATAGTAGCCGTAACTAGGGCATTACTAACGAGAGTATACAGGGTTATTTGTAATTCACTGACATCCTCTTAACCCTGAATTCCTATCACTCAAACAAATGTTTTTGTTTTAAGACTTTTTAAAATAAGCACTTTTTCCCCATACAAATACACAGAGTATCGTAAAAGTAAGAGGTAGTGTCAAATTTTCAAAACGTTATTACAACAAAAATATTAAGTTATGACAAAAGCCGTGAAACAAAAAACATTTGTTTAAGTGGTAGGAGTTTAGGGTTAAAAGGATGCTAGTGAATTACAAATAACCATGTATTAGAAGCCCGACGCCTAGTGATGTAACATGAAAAAAAAAACAACTTTGTTTTTTTTCACATTGTTGAAAAAAAACATGAAAAAAATCTTTTACGGAACCTGCCTTTTCAATTTTAAATTCTGTACTCTTGAAAAAAAAACATGTTCCAGAAAACAAAATATGTTTTTTTCATGTTTTTTTTTTCACGACAAAAAAAAACAGTTTTTTTGCACACTACCGACGCCGAAGGCCCGAAGGCGGAGGGCTTTTAATGACTCGAGTTCATCACATTGCGAGGGAACAATCCAGAAATAAAATTATTTTGTCTATAAACACTTACATTGAATAAAATAATGGCTACCCGCAAATACAGATTGTCACTTTTTTCGAGTCATCTACCATAGATAATGTAATCTGTGTTTAGTTTAGAATTCGAATTCAACCAGATTCTGCCAACATGTTAAAAAAAATACTAAAATTATTGCAAAACTATTTGATATAAACTCAAAATATAAAAATAACGAAGTACAAACGAGGTCACTTTGATGTCTTGGTTCTCCACTAGGCGGTGCTTTGGCTGTGATCTGATGATGGCTACTCCGACCATTGATAAAGGACATTCAGAGTTCCTAAAATACTGTCGTCTGGGGTATGTATTACAAATACCGAAGTACGAAGACCGAATGTATTAAAACATCGAATGAGTCAAAAGACCGACACGATTTTTTTCTGAAACCGTAAACTTTTCACAATTTATTAAAACGGCATCATACAGAACCCATTAGGTTAGGTAAGGTTTGTTTTATAACAATCTTGAAAAGTTAACGGTTTCAGAAAAAAATCGTGTCGGTCTTTTGACCCATTCGATGTTTTAATACATTCGGTCTTTCGTACTTCGATATTGTAATACATACCCGTCGTCTGTGGTGTGAACTGCTTGTTGAATCAGTTGTGTATGTCGGGAACTCTGGACCTCCATTATCGATGCTCTGGATATCCATCATCAGATCTCAACCGGGGCACCGCCCTGGTGGAGAACTAAGCCATCAAAGTGGCCTCGTTTGTATGAAAGGTGGACTGTGGGCCGAATTATTTGACCGTGAGTGTATAGTATATAGATTATACTTACGACTTTCAAATGTCTCTTGAGGCTGGAATTCGTCCCGAAACTGGTGTTGCAAATGTCGCATAGGAACGGGCGTTCGTTCCTATGGGTGCGTTCATGTACCTAGAAAACAATTTTCTATTTTTATAGTTGCGTAGACCTACAAGTTGCTAGGCTATTTTGTATATCCCTATTCTTCGCGGACGGAGTCGCGGGCAACAGCTAGTTATTGTATATACTTTTTTTTCATGTGTGCCTAATTTCAAAAAAGTAAAGGCAATAGGTTTTGCGTTTCTTTTGTAGTTAAAGTTTATTTTTGTGGTTTAAATTATTGGTTTGTGTATTGTAATAAATTTTAGTTGCCGAGTTCATTGTTGGTGTTATGTTAAACTGAGGTTCAAATGGTTCCAACGGAAGACCAGCGTCGGCTGCAAGGCTGACATCACGCTGAGTGGGCACCATTTCGTGACAATATTTGTCTCGGTTTGCGTTTTTCTTTAGCAGGGTGTCTACTGAGCGAGCCGCCTCGCGAGGCAGCCATTTTCGGTGCGATTTTGAGCTTTGTGTAGAACAAAATCATGCCTCATGCGCTTGCCTCGCGAGGACCCGGCTTTCCTTTCGTTTTATAAAAACGTCACGAATATTTTTTTTATTTCTTTCTTTATAATTTAGGGCAGTTATATTGTTTCTTTAATTTCCTTTTTAAATCCTTTTCTCACATGCGGCCTTTTGATATTTTGTATTAAGTATATGTAGTGGAAGTATTATATTTAATGTATATGTTTATTTATATAATTTATATTATATATATATATTTTTTTATATATATTTATTTATATATTTTTGATTATTTGTTGTTATTTTTTATTTAAACGAAATTATTTATATTATATATGTAGTTTTTAATATTTATTGTCTATTAATTCTACGTTTCTCCTGTCTGTTATTTCCGCCGCCTACATTAGTCTGTTATATTTATTAATTTCTGAGTAATTGGTTGTCTGGAAGAGATCGCTTTTCAGCGATAAGACCGCCTGTTGTCTACTGTACACTACACTGTACTGTTTTAGGTGATCAATAAAGAATATTTGTATTGTATTGTATTCATGGTTATATATCCTAAGTACTTGGCGGCATCATCTCAAAGACGGCAGCAGTGCGATACACGATCTAACCTCTGCTTTAAGAGACCTGTGCCCAACAGTGGGACGTACGATTACCTGGAGGTTGTAGCTCTCGAAGAACCCTTTCCCGCAATATGTGCACCGGAACGTCGCACCGCGCGCGGTGCGCTCGTGACACTTCATGTGCATCTTTAGAAGCGCCTGGGACCCGAATTTCTTCTCGCACTGCTCACATCCGTGCGTTTTTTCCTAGAAACAATAAACAAGATATATCAAAATTTACAAGTTAAGTATGAAGTATCTTTTTCTATTTATTTTTTATTTTCTTCAACTTCATTTTTTTTATTACTTTTACGGTCATCCCGTGAAACCATATATTTCAAACTAAATACAAACTGAAATATAGATGCACAGAAAAAACCCCAGAAAAAAGACCAATGCTGGGAATCGAACCCAGGTCCTCAGCGTTCCGTGCTGCGTGCTTACCCCTACACCATCTAACTAACTAACTGGTCTAACTTCTAGACCAGTGATGGTGTAGGGGTAAGCACGCAGCACGGAACGCTGAGGACCTGGGTTCGATTCCCAGCATTGGTCTTTTTTCTGGGGTTTTTTCTGTGCATCTATATTTCAGTTTGTATTTAGTTTGAAATATATCAAAATTTCTCAACAACCCATTATAAAAGACCGGCCAAGTGCGAGTCAAACTCGCGCACTAAGGGTTCCGGTACGGGGCTGAATGACTGTGCAAAACGATCGACAGCCCGCCTGACTCAGCAAGGCGTCCCCATACATCATCATCAAGGGTTCCGTACCATTATCTATAAAAACGGCAAATAAGACTCGTCTGTTGTATGGGAGCCCCCCTTAAATATTTGTTTTATTTTAATTTAATTATTTATTTTAAAAGTGAATTTATAAATAAATATTCTTTGAATGTTTCAAGCGTCTGCCTGTTGCCGTTATCAATATCAAGCAAAAACGAGCAAAAAAAACCACGTTTGTTGTATGGGAGCCCCCTTAAATATTTATTTTATTTTGCTTTTTAGTATTTGTTGTTATAGCGGCAACCGAAATACATCATCTGTGTAAATTTCAACTGTCTAGCTATCACGGTTCGTGAGATACAGTCTGGTGACAGACGGACAGACGGACGAACGGATGGACAGCGAAGTCTCAGTAATAGGGTCCCGTTTTTACCCTTTAGGTAACTACGGAACCCTAAAAACCACAACTACTACCAAATGCCGATTGTAAAAACGACAACTTCTCAACAACCAATTGTAAAAACGACAACTTCTCAACAACCTATTGCAAAAACCACAACTTCTCAACAACCTATTGCAAAAACCACAACTTCTCAACAACCTATTTGTAAAAACCACAACTACTACCAAATGCCGATTGTAAAAACGACAACTTCTCAACAACCAATTGTAAAAACGACAACTTCTCAACAACCTATTGTAAAAACCACAACTTCTCAACAACCTATTCGTAAAAACCACAAGTACTACCAAATGCCGATTGTAAAAACGACAACTTCTCAACAACCAATTGTAAAAACGACAACTTCTCAACAACCTATTGCAAAAACCACAACTTCTCAACAACCTATTCGTAAAAACCACAACTACTACCAAATGCCGATTGTAAAAACGACAACTTCTCAACAACCAATTGTAAAAACGACAACTTCTCAACAACCTATTGCAAAAACCACAACTTCTCAACAACCTATTCGTAAAAACCACAACTACTACCAAATGCCGATTGTAAAAACGACAACTTCTCAACAACCAATTGTAAAAACGACAACTTCTCAACAACCTATTGCAAAAACCACAACTTCTCAACAACCTATTCGTAAAAACCACAAGTACTACCAAATGCCGATTGTAAAAACGACAACTTCTCAACAACCAATTGTAAAAACGACAACTTCTCAACAACCTATTGCAAAAACCACAACTTCTCAACAACCTATTCGTAAAAACCACAACTACTACCAAATGCCGATTGTAAAAACGACAACTTCTCAACAACCAATTGTAAAAACGACAACTTCTCAACAACCTATTGCAAAAACCACAACTTCTCAACAACCTATTCGTAAAAACCACAAGTACTACCAAATGCCGATTGTAAAAACGACAACTTCTCAACAACCTATTGCAAAAACCACAACTTCTCAACAACCTATTGCAAAAACCACAACTTCTCAACAACCTATTCTTAAAAACCACAACTACTACCAAATGCCGATTGTAAAAACGACAACTTCTCAACAACCAATTGTAAAAACGACAACTTCTCAACAACCTATTGCAAAAACCACAACTTCTCAACAACCAATTGTAAACACTCACCAGATGCGTGTCCCTGTGTTTGGCGAGCGAGTGCGAGTATTTGAACCTCTTGGGGCACTCGCTGCACTGGTAGCCGCCGCCCCCGGAGTGCGTGTTCAAATGCTCCCTGAGCGCCATCCAGCCCACGACGGTGACGTGGCATATCTTGCACTCGCGCACGCGCGTCGGATGGTACCTGGGATTAATGTGACATGTAGTCGACCAAATGTTTTACCATTTCTTTGGACCATGTACCAATTGCATAACAAAATACAAGCAAATAGTATTAGTGAATTTAAATACAAAATAGCTAATACTATTAGCTTGTGATTTGTTATGCAATTGGACCCCGAGGCCGGAATTTTCACGGCAAAACAAAAGACTGTCGCAATCTGACTAGTCTTAGAAACATTTTTTTTATCAATATCGATGGTTGTGTAAATAGATAGAAAAAAAAATCCACAAAATAAAAAAATATTTTATACGATATTTCGTTTAGGTTCACTTCGTCCACATTCCCATTTCGTCAACATTCCCATTTCGTCCACATTTCCACTTAGTCAATATTCCCATTTCGTCCATATTCCCACTTCGTCCACAATCACACTTTGAAGTGTACGATGTATGGGAAAGATTCGTCGCTAACTTCTAGACCAGTGATGGTGTAGGGGTAAGCACGCAGCACGGAACGCTGAGGACCTGGGTTCGATTCCCAGCATTGGTCTTTTTTCTGGGGTTTTTTCTATGCATCTATGTTTCAGTTTGTATTTAGTTTGAAATATATGGTTTCACGGGATGACCGTAAAAGTAATAAAAAATGAAGTTGAAGAAAATAAAAAAATAAATAGAAAAAGATACTTCATACTTAACTTGTAATCACACTTTGTCAACCTTCCTAGCCGATTTTAATGCGGTTTTCGCTATAACTTAGCTTAATTCTCAGGGAAGATTTTATTTTGCGATTCAGGTATGGACGAATGGGAATCTTGACAAAATAGGAAGTGGACGAATCGGGAATTGATTGTGGACGAAATGGGATTGCTGACGAACTAGGAAGTTGACAAAATGGGAATGTGGATGAAGTTAACCTAAACGCTACTCAAAAACTCTAATTTTAGCACTGCGAATTTAAATTTGTACATTATTTCACTAGCCATAACATCAAAAAGCCGAAATTGCGTTTCGCCGGCCGCTACCGCGGCACGCTCGCTTCGCTCGCTCGGCTCGCGGGTTCTACCCTAACTCTTGTTTGAAATTTACGTTTCTAACCTGTTGATTCCTTCAAAGTTTAACACATTCAGTACCTAGAACCCGCACGGTGTAACGGCGTTTGGAGCTTAACATGGTGTTTGCAGAATTTATTATTGTATTTTTGACGTGACGTCTAATAAATCGATGAACGCCAGCTGCACGCACGAAAAAGGATGACGCAATGTAACGTACATGTGCCGTACAGAGCAGTGAACGCCAGTATGTACAAGAGAAAAGCGAGGGGGTGTGCGGGGGCATTAAAGGGGGGTTGAAAATTTCATAGATTTTGCCGTAGGATGCACCGTTCAAGATATTTGACAAAACACCGGTTCTCGTCCGATCACCGAGGTTAAGCAACGTCGGGCGCGGTCAGCACTCGGATGGGTGACCGCCTGCTTTCATTTTTGTTTTTCGAATGTTTTGTTATGACGTTGTCACGTTAAACTATCGTCCGTAAACCGACTACGGACAACCGGTTTTTAATTTTTACGGAACTCTCAGCGCGCGAGTCCGTCTCGCGCTTGGCCGGGTTAAGTCCCTCACCTCTGCCGATGGTTCTTCAAGCTGCTCTTCACTTTGAACACTTTATCACAGTCTTTGCACGGATGGACGCCTTCCGTCTCTTTCACCTTGATCTCCTTGGAATTTAACCTGTGAAAATATAAATAATGGACAACCTTTCATTTTTTTAACACCTGAAAATTACTACAGGAATCGAAAGAGTTTCGCTTCCTGTACCTCTACCATGAGTTTACACTAGTTCACAGTGACCGTACTCGCTAGCGACGGCGTAAATGATTTGTATGGAGAATCGTACATCCGTAAGTGACCGCTAGAGGCGCTGTACAATTCTCCATACAAATAATTTACGCCATCGCTAGCGAGTACGGTCACTGTGAACTAGTGTAAACTCATGGTAGAGGTACTGAATACGGAAAAATATTTATTATAATTTATTTCTCCATATTTAAAAAAATACAACAAATTTAAAAAACATATATGTATAGTCGACCAAGTAAGTGCTTTACCATTTTTTGTGACAGTTCCTACATCAGAATAAAAACAATAAGGCTGACTGTCACATTGACTTGTAAGTGAAAATAGCCTTTGATGTCTTAAGTCATACAACTGACATTGAACTTTAGGGTGGTAAAGGAGTTTCTTGGTCGACTATACAAAGGAATTTAATTCTCTACCCTTTTCGTAAAAATGTCGTGTAATATTCGCAATGCATTAAGGTCGAAATGTCAGTTGGAACACGTTAAAATAACATCGTTGCTAGCTCTTATGGTGACAGTTTGCTGTACGATATTCAAACTTAGGTGGATAGGAAATTAAATACCTTGACTGTACTTACCAATACTGCCACAGAATAGATATGTTTCCTTTACCCTTTTCACTAGAAAAAAGAGCTGTCATAAAAATTCTCGTGTCAGCGGATCTATTTGTTTAAGATAGAGCCCTGTGACAGACGGACAGACAGACAGTAGGACAGCAGTCTCAGTAATGCACCATTGGCACCCTTTGGGTACGGAACCTTAATAAGCAATAGCATTATTTTGGTACCAGTTTTAAGCTCTGCTCCCTGCTAGCAATATATTTGGCCTCACCTCTCAATAATCCTGGCTTCCTTCTTCATATTCTTCCGCATCTCTTTCTCCCTCAACACCTCTTGTCTCTTTTCATTTGTCAAACCGAATGAATGCCATTTTGTGTGAACGAGGAATCTCTTCGGATGTTTGAACAGTATACTGCAATGGCAACATTCGTAGTATGTGTTTGAATTGGTACCTGAAAATTAATACGAGAGAATATGTAAATGAGGTACACAGGGTCTCTGAAGGTCTAAGGCAAAGAGTATTGTAATATTATATGAACAAGAGTGGCAACTCTATGGTCAAATTTGCATGTATGGAAGGTGCTGCTGCCCTACGCCCTGGTGAAGAACTAATGTGACGTATCTATAGATGTATACCTATCTATATGTATATGTTGGTAGTGATGTACAGCTATAATTACGCGTAATTTTAATTGATAGGCTAATTGCCACTATTCGTATTTTAGCCGTCTAATTCAAATCAGCATATACAAAGTATAAGCGGCTAAACCCGATTTGCACTATACGGCTAAAATACGAACATTGGCAAGTGGCCTATCAATTAAAGTCCTTGACCGTACAATTTGGTACGCCATGGCCATGGCCGATGAATGACAACTGACAAGTTTGACAAGTCAACCAAGATGGCCGCTAATTTAGTTCTTTACCAAACAACCAGAGATCGCTGTAGTCGCATGAAAAGTGTGATATATGTAAGTGTGCCCCCCCTGGTCTAAGGGGTATCAGCCTGTTTGTCCGCTGCTGGAAATAGGCCTCTCCCATGGCAAGAGCAAGGGTTTTTAAAAGCTTTTTATTAACTTGCAATGTATGTATGTACGGGTCAAATGTTGGAAGTTGAATTTGACCCACTTCCAGTGGTCTGATTTACTTGAAATTTGGTATACTTATGTAGGTTGGATGACAATGCAAGTACAGTCAACAAAATGTACAGTCATCGAAAAAGCTTGCATTGAATATTAAATTTTTGACAAAAACTTATTTATTTGGACAACCAGATAGCCTAGTTGTTAGAGAACCTGACTACGAAGCTTGAGGTCCCGGGTTTGATTTCTGGTTGAGCCAGATGTTTGTGTAAAAAATATATGTTTTTTGCTGGAGTCTTGGATGTTTAAGATATATTTAAGTATGTATTTATCTATATAAGTATGTTTATCCGTTGTCCTGTACCCATAGTACAGTCGAGTTCTCCAATATCTGTACAGCCAACCGTTCATAAATATCTGTACATAGACCTTATTACCGTAACATAAGGTTCATGTTTATATATTTATGAACGGTTGGCTGTACAGATATTGGAGAACTCGACTGTACAGTCAAGGACTTTAATTCATGAGCCACCATGGAACCTTTTCAAAGGAAAACTCATTATGATTTTCCTTATTAATTAATGCCATGTCACTATGAATGACGTTTACTGTGAAATGGTTCCATGGTGGCTCATGAATTAAAGTCCTTGACCATACAAGCTTTGCTTAGTTTTCGACTGGGTCAATTGGTGTCAATTGTTCCATGATTTATTTATTTATTACTAGCATTCTGTCCGCAGCTTCGCCCGCAATAAATTAATTTTCCCGTAGGAAAAGGTATTTTCCCGCAATAAAAAGTAGCCTATGTCACTCAGTGATAATGTAGCTTTCTAACGGCAAAAGAATTTTTGAGATTGGTCCAGTAGTTTCAGAGCCTATTCAATGCAAACAAACAATCAAATCTTTCCTCTTTATAATATTAGTATAGATATGGTATAGATAGATTATTACAATTAATGTTATGCCAATTGAGGGAGACTCAAAATCTTACCACCATTCAGTACAGCGCTTATGGCATCTCCCAAATTGTCTCCATCAACTATCACTGCATCATCTTCCAGATCATCCTTGTCCGTAGCATTGGTATCCCTCAAGAATGGTTGCAAATTGTGAACTTCTGTCCACGTAGCCACAGGTTCTACCTTCACATGAATTATTTCAAACTCTTCTTTAACTTCAACATCTTTTTCTGTATCTTTTTTTGTTTCGGGCTGAGGCTTTTCGAGTCTAGTCTGTAATAGGCTACGTTTGAGCGGCTCGCAGTGTATTTTACTTTGCAGTGTCACTGTGTCTACACTTTTTATAGTTTCAGTGTCATTGGATATGTTTGTTGCTTTATCTGTTTTTAAGTTGTTTACACAAAGATCCATTTCCGTGTTTGGATTTTCAGATGTTTTCGACTTATCATTGCTAATTGTACTGTTTAAAGACTTATTTACATTAGTATTTGGGGTTATTACTTCTGTTTGTACATTTTTTAACTTGTCTTTAGACGAATTGTTGATAAGAATGTTTTCAATTAGTTTGACAGTATTTTCTAGGCTCTTTCTTCGATTACTATCTATGAGAGTTCTTTCTGGTTCCTTTGATAAATCATGGTTATAAAATGGATTTTCTTGCAAATTATTGTACTGGGGGCAGTCGTCTATGCCTATGTGCTTGTGAAAGGCTTTCGTGTGTATTTGTGGGATATTTATAGGCATTTTTCGACTGTAGTTTTCTCTATAGTGAGGATTGTTTACTTCATTAGTTTTGATCTCAAAACTGTGATAATTCGCCAACGTAGAGCTTTGATCGCTTTGTATGTTCAAATTCATAGGCAGCATACCGTTTTGAACATTGTTTAAACTGGTTTGATGGGACAAGGCAGAATTCGGATGACCGTAACTTTGTTGAAAGTTAAAGTTGTGGTAATTCGTAAAAGGGCTCATAGAATGCCCTAAATTTAACGGAGGATTACCGAACGATGGATATTCTGGCATAGTCAAGCGCGACGCAGACGTCTGTGGTGCCTGTTGAGGCATTTTAGCCAAACTATTTATGTTATTACCGATAGTCATAGCGTTTGGAATCGGGGTCATGTTAACAGGCGCCCCCATGCTTATTGGCGCGTCGTTCGGCCCGAATAACCCACTGTTATGTAACATAGTTGAACAAACACTGAAATTCACAGTCTAATTGGATTTTAAACCCATTTTTGGTGTTAAAAGTGAAAAGTAAACACGGCTGTAGAAAGCCATTTTGACGTTAATCTCGTCCACCCAAAAACCGGTGATAAGGTACATAGAATGTTGTTACGAGCGCCATTTACCGTTAACGTGAATCGATTCATTCGATTGTTATAGTGTCAGAAATACTCAAAAATGTACCTTTATTATTTTTTATTTATAGTAAAGTTGCTTAACATCAAATGAAAATACAATTCATATTTTAAAAGAACCAAATTGCTTTAAATTTGTAGTAATTAAATTAATTTCTCAGTACTCATGCATGGTGAGCTTTAAACGAGCCCTATAAAACCGGTATTTTTTCAAGTGCTGCCAACCCTATGACAATGTTGTCCTTCATTGATTTTCTTTTCTTTTCCGGTTTTCATTGTAGCTTTGACGTTTGTCAAAGATGGTCGCATCGCATTGAAGTAGTTATTTATTTGCGTGATTCATAAATAACTTTACTCCTTATAAAAACTTAATTAAAGTGTCTAAAAATGGCGTTGAGCGCTATAGCGGAAGACTACTTCCGTTCAATGAATCCTTTGGCGTCAAAAATACACGAAGACATTTGCGAAGCGAAAAACTCATACGAAAACATCTGGGATACCCTGTCAGAGAAGGAAAAAGTAAGTTTTCTTGCTTCCTCGTTGCCCATTTTCACTTATTGAACAACTGATTACACAGTAAATAACAATCACGTAAGCTTTGGCTTATGTCTGTTTGTGTAGGCCAATGAACTCTATACTTGCTAATTATAGATTATTCCGACCCAACTGAAACGAACGTGTTTCATCTACCGTAAATAGTGAAAATATGTAATTACCAGAGAAATTGCTTATCTAATGCACACGCTTGATATTTTAATTGTAAGAGGAATTATTCGAGTGATAAACGTTGATATAATAAATTGTCATTGAAAACTCAAGGCTACCTTTTAATCTTATTTTTGTATGTATGTAAAATTGTAAAATAATTAAGAAAGAAGCCATAATTGACAATCTGTATCTATACAAGTACAAAGGAGAGCTTATCCCTTTAACACATTCAGTGCCGGGAAGGCCACAAGGGAGTACGGAGAACTCCCCTGTGGCGTTCCCGGCACTGAATGTGTTAAGGGATTTCTGCCTGTAAGTTTTTCTGTAAAATTATTATTAATATGGATGAAGAAAGACACTACAAAACAATAATTTCAAGAAGAAACTCTAATAAAAAGAAACTTTATTTTTATTTTAGTTAATTTAGCTTGTTAACAACTGCTTTAGCCTAGTTGGTAGTGATCCTGACTACGAAGCAAGAGTTCCTGGGTTCAAATCCCGGTAAGGGCATTTATTTGTGTGATGAGCATGAATATTTATTCCTGAGTTATGGATGTTTTCTATGTATTTAAGTATTTATATATCTATATGTATAAGTATGTTTATCGTTGTCTAGTACCCATAGTACAAGCTTTGCTTAGTTTGGGACTAGGGTGATTTGTGTAAGATTATCCCCTAATATTTATTATTATTAAAATCCCTTTTAGGGATAAGTTTGCCTTTGTACTCTTTTTGTTTTGTTGTTTTGTATTATTTTTTGTGTGTTTATGTACAACAAAGTATTTACATACATACATATACATTTATAATATGTTAAGAAGTTGCTTTTGATGAGATGAGATTTTTGACAATGTGTAAAAATTAGGTTAATCAAAAATAAACAGATGTTTTTGACAATTACATTGCCAACTATTGGTAAAACTGTTGTTATTTGTTTTTTTTTGTTTTGTTCACTGTTTAGGAGCGTTTGTTAGTTTATCTCGATTATTCCATAAAAATTGAATGAAAATTAAAAAATGTAGTCAATAAGAATTGTTCTAATATATAAGTTAATGTGTCTACTTCAATTTTTATGGAATAAACGAACTAAAACAATTACTTTGCTCACCCGCGACCTCACGCGGGTGAGCAAAGTAATTGTTTTAGTTCATTAATATGGACCTCCGCAAAGTAACGCCTGATTCAATAAATTATTTTATGGAATAATCGAGTAAAACTAACACAAATGCAACGTTGCCAGCTCAGCAGGTATAAACGCTCTTAGGCTGGATTTTACCAAACTTTTATTCCGAGAATAACGCTTACTCTCAGATAGTAATGTCAAATTACTATGGCGGTTTGACATTACTATCTGAGAGTAAGCGTTATTCTCCGAATAAAAGTTTGGTAAAATCCAGCCTTAATGTATTAGGTAATTAGTGCTTTTTTTTTTCTTCTCAAATTCTCAATACTTAAGTTATGTAACTTATTTATAATTGTATATTTTTCAAACACAATACCTGTATTGTTTATTGAATAAATACTATGACTATGAGTAAATAAGGGGGCTCATTTTATAGGTTGAGATATCAAGATATTAAATAGTTTGTGTATTATTCCAGACGTCTAACTATCTGCGCACCAAATTTCATCCAAACTAAATGCTCCCCTCATCCACTCAAAGGTTGACTGGTAGAGATCCCTTAAAGAGATAAATGCGTCCTTTTATCTCAGAGTTTCTCAGTTATGTTTGTTTCTCAGTTCATTAATATGGACCTATGCAAAGTATGCCTGATTCAATAAATCGTTTCTTTGTTATTGTGCAATAAAATGTTTACATATATGAACCATAGCTATATGTTAATCTTAGTTTATATACAAGTCATGTAAGGTGATGTGATGAGTCCCCAAAGATTTTATTATGAGATCCTTAACTAACAATGAACTAATGATGCTTTGTTAATCTGGCATGTTAGATGTCCTTAATGATCATAATCCAATGTTTATAAACACTGATTATTTTAATGAGTTTATGTGATACATCATGCTCAAAATATCATTTCTTAGTGTATCTGTGAGTGTGATGGGGCAAGAGGGTTCTCGAGTGGCGTCCACGGACCGGAAGACGCAGTGTAGGCAGGCCTCCAGCAAGATGGAGCGGCGTCCTGGTTAAGGTTGCGGGATCGCGTTGGATGCGGATGGCGCGGGTCCGATCTGTTTGGCGAGCCTTGGGGGAGGCCTATGTTCAGCAGTGGACGTCTTTCGGCTAAAATGATGATGATGATGATGATGAGTGTAGCTCTATGACACCCAAGGTTTGGGCTTTGAATTGGTATTCGGCTACACACTAAATGAGAGCGGGTGGGGGGGGCGAGTTGGGAGCGGGTTGGGAGCGGATTTGCGAGTTGGTGGCGGGTTGGGGGTGGGTTGGGGCGAGTTAGGAGCGGGTTGGGGGCGGGATGAGAGCGAGTTGGGGGCGGGTTGGGGGCGGCTTGAGAGTGGGTTGGGGTGGGTGGGGGAGCGGGTTGGGGGCGGGTTGAGAGCGAGTTGGGGGCGGGTTGGGGGCGGATTGGGAGCGGGTTGAGAGCGGGTTGGGGCGAGTTGGGAGCGGGTTAGGAGCGGATTGGGAGCGGGTTGGTTTATTATGAAGTTTCACTTCTTCGGGAAGGATCTAAGGAGAGCCATAATGGATGAAAAAGCAAATTGGATAAAAAAATAAGCTGCCCAAATCACTAATTCCACGCGGACGGAGTCGCGGGCAAAAGCTAGTCGATTTATAACCCCGGCGCCACACATAGCACAAATGTTTCCACACATATTTGAACACATATTTGATCACATGTGAAGCACCGGTATTTGCTTATTTGTTCAATAGAACAACCATACAATTAACCATACCCCGGCGCCACACATAGCGCAAATGTTTGAACACATTTATTTGATCACATGTCTAGCACCGGTATTTGCTTATTTGTTCAATAGAACAACCATACAATCAACCATAGATCAAATATGTGTTCAAATATGTGTTGAAACATTTGTCTATGTATGGCGCCGGGGTTAGACGTTGTCACGTCAAAAAATACAGTATAGCGACCTGTCAGTCTATCATTTTGTCTTTTGTTCCAGATTGAAATAATAAACGAATCCATAATCAAACCGGAGATATCACTGAAGTACGCACTCCTGGATACTCTGGAGTTTGACCTGGACAACCCCCCGGTACGCCAGGATGACCTCATGTCCTTCTTCGGCAGGGAACAGGGGCAGAGGCTCGTCCAAGATGAGAATACAACGTACAGGGATGAGCATTCAGCTCCGTTCTTGTATCAAACGAAGAGCCAGTTGAACCTTTGTGTGCTTAGCGAACACAGGTATGTTGGAGATTTTAAACTGATATTTATTTATTTATTTACTTAACAACCGCTTTAGCCTAGTTGGTAGTGACCCTGCCTACGAAGCAAGAGGTCCTGGGTTCAAATCCCGGTAAGGGCATTTATTTGTGTGATGAGCACGAATATTTGTTCCTGAGTTATGGATGTTTTCTATGTATTTAAGTATTTATTTATCTATATAAGTATGTTTATCGTCGTCTAAGTACCCATAGTACAAGCTTTGCTTAGTTTGGGACTAGGTCGATTTGTGTAAGATTGTCCCGTAATATTTTTTTTTTTTCTTTATTTATTGATAAAATCATTTACATGACATTACAGTAATAACCAATGCGTCACAAAACTTAAACTAACAATTAAGGATTATGTTTTGCAATTAATAATAGACAGAGACACACACATGATGCCTGTATCCCAAAAGGGGGTAGGCAGAGCACACAAAACGCTACATTTGCGTTTTGGGGTTACTTTTAGCAATTTTAGGTTAAATGTACATTTATTTATTTACTGTCAAAACGTTTGTATAACATTACAGCTACAACCAATGCGTCACGAAACTTTGTTACAATTAAACGAGACTAACAATTAAATTATTCCATATAAGATACTACGAACACTATACCTAGCATTGGCAGACTCTGTGATTGACTATGGTATCAGCAGTTACGCTAGAACATATAGGACTTATTTGGAGCGGATATTTAAATTGCAGCTTGTATTGCTTAAGATAATTGTACCTAATCAACTAAAGCTTCGTTATAAGGATGATTACTGTGGCCTTTTTAATCATTGTAAAGTAATCAACGTTTTTAATAAGTATAATATATCCGTTTTAGCTGAGGAATGCGAAGTGATAAACACCTTGGAGCATAAATCTCGTCCAAGTAATCTGCGCCGATTGGAGTATTTGCCAGCATATAATTTACCTAGTACGAATAATATCTATGGAAGGAGAACGAATGGTTATCTAATCCCTAAAATATTGAATACCCTTCCAAAAGATTTTTTAAATGATGTGTTGAGTGCTGCCACTGACTCCAAGCGGTGTAAAATAGCTTTAAAAAAATACTACCTAGGCTGTAATAGCCAGGTTTGATCTTTATGTATACCTACCTATAGCTTAAGTTTGTACGCGGATTGAAACGCGATGACTCGCCAGCTATTACATAAACCCCTTAGGGGTTTTCAATAGTGGCTCGTAATTTTCCACTCATTTGTACCACTTTGCTTATATTAAATAAAAAAAAAATAAAAAAAAAAAAAAAAATTAAAGATTTATGTTACACAGAAAATATTAATAACAAACAAACAAACAAATTATATTGGGACAGTCGAACACCTGTCGTCCTTAGATTATTTATGCACTAGATAGAGTGTCAGTAGCAAACATTGCGATACAAAACGTCCACAAATTTCTTTTGACAGCTTCATATTACGATCGCGTTACGTCATTCAAACTGAAGGGAGGCAAATGACATATAAGCCAAGTTGGCTTATATTTTTCGGGACGTTTTCATGCCGCCGAAGCTCTATCTAGTGTATAAATAATCTAAGCTGTCGTCCATCGCCTCTCAAAATCTCAAGCATTCACTGCAAACTGCCGCCCGTCGCCACGCAAACAAGTCGCACTCAGGTGTCAATGCCAGCAGCGCATTGATCTGTGCAAGAGCGCGGGGCAGGGGCGCAGTACAGAAAAAAGGAGCAGTATAACGTCTCGGCAGCGTCCTTGATAATAATTACCCACACAAACTCGCGATAGGGCTGCCTACAAACAGTCACTCTTCAGTTAACTATGTTTTGATAATGTCACATGAAATTTAAAGTAGGGAAGTAGTTTTTAATATTTATTATCTATTAATTCTGCAGACACTTTAACAGGCTAAAAAAAAAATCTGCGTTTCTCCTGTCTGTTGTTTCTGCCACCTAAATTATTCTGTTCATATTTATTTATTGTTTCCTAGGCCACCAAAAGATGCGCCGACGTCGCCGCCCCCCGTCCTATCAGAACTGGCCATGTCGCACTCCAAAGTCGTGAGCGAACTGAAGAACGCTCTCAAGTCGCACGACGTGTTAAAACACAAGGAAAACCAAGACAGGGAGAACGGGCCTGGGTTCATTAGTAAATTTATGGGTGAGTATCTGTTGCATGCCATGTACTTACGCGCGATATTTACCTACCGCGGGGACGAACGGCTACGTCTACAGATCTCCTGCGATCGAAATTTCAGCAGGTTGTCACAAGCGCGCGCCGGCGCAAGTTCGTTCGCGTTCCACTTAAAAAATATGCCGCCTGGACTTTTATAAGTGAATGGTGAAACAGGGGGCAAATTTTAATATGACTATGCTAGAATTAATAGCTAAATATAACAATTTGGCAGTTCGTATCGTGCTGTCCCTCTTACTCTTCTATAAAAAGCTATAAGCGTGAGCGGGATGGCACGATTCGTAGTTCGAAAGTTGACCTTTGTATCTAGTATAAGGCTAGGGTGCTGTGAGCGTGGCAATGTGTTCTGCGCATTACAATAAATATCCTTTTTTTGTTAGGATTCCAGAGCTAAAATGGCAAAAACGGAACCCTTATAGTTTCGCCATGACCGTCTGTCCCTTTGTCCGTCCGTGGCTTAGCTTAGGGAATATTAGTGTTAGGAAGTTTGCATGGATATAAAAATTATATTATAATTATCAATTATCCCGACAAAACGGTAAAACATGTAACCTGCCAGCCCTGTCACTGTCGGCACGCACGCATTCTTAAGGAGACGGAGTAGGCTAATCTGTGGCTATAATCGCGGTAAGTACCAAGATTTTGTACGGGATGCAGTATCTGTTACGAAGTAACTATTAAGTAATCTGTGCCCAAAGGGTAAAAACGGGACCCTATTACTGAGACTTCGCTGTCCGTCCATCTGTCACCAGGCTGTATCTCATGAACCGTGATAGCTAGACAGTACTTTGGAAAAAGCTCGTATTTCAAAATCGATAATCTGGCTAATTGAACTTTACTGAGTGTGCAATAAGGTTCAGTTTGGTTTACATATTTTGGTTCGCACTTTTATTGTTTTTAATCTTTGTGACATTTTATATTAATGTATTTTTCATTTATGTTTTTCAAATTATTTTGACGATCTTTTTGTGAACTCTTTATATTTGTGACATTTGGAATGCTGAATATAATTGTAATTTTCAATCTGAAATAAATGAATCTAATCTAATCTAATCTATTGTTTTTTTTTTCTTTTTTTTTTCTAGGCTTTTAGTGCACCTGTGTGACTATGCCA
This sequence comes from Archips crataeganus, assembly GCA_947859365.1. Taxonomy (NCBI): domain Eukaryota; kingdom Metazoa; phylum Arthropoda; class Insecta; order Lepidoptera; family Tortricidae; genus Archips; species Archips crataeganus. Next base: position 8,486,402 of record OX402072.1, on the reverse strand, counting down.
GCCTATCTATTGTTTTGAGATACGAGATTTTTTCAAAGTAGTGACGATATGACCAGTTAGGAAAGTGTCGCACTAGGAACATCACCAATTAGGAATATGACGAATCGGGAACAAATCCCTGACGTTAGTTCTTGCGCGGATTCCATCATATCTAATGCGATCAAAAAAAAAGTAAATTATTTATTTTATTTCCAGGTAATTTTAAAGCCAAAGATGAGGAGCGCGAGTGCCTCGTGGCAGCGAATCAGTCCCAGATAGTGGCGTCCGGTGAGAACTCCTTCAGGACCAACTTCAAGAGTCCAAACTCCGAGACCAAATTCGAGAAGGAGTATAGGTGCAGCGTGGCTAAGAGTAGTAGCGGTGAGTTTACATTTTCGTACCTAAACCTCCTCCTCCTATTTTTTTTAATTTTTTTATTATTTGCCAAACAGTAAAAAATTAAGTAGGTAACTAATATTATTGTTATTAACTGCAACACTCCTACAATTTAAGGATTTAAGTTAATGCTGTATAAAGTGTATTTTTTTTTTCTGAAATAAACAGTTTTTTTTAATTTAAATTTAATTTTTTTTTTTAATTGCGTTGGGGGTTTTTAAAATTTTTAATTTATAGTTATTGGATATTAGTCGTTATGGCATGTTAATATGGAACTTTATTACACTTGTCAGATTGTAACAACACGGGCTATAGTATAACATTTATAACAGGTACCTACAGCATTGTGTACTGTTGTTAGTTTCAACACAGCATACATAATGATAAGGCACGTCTCTGTGGCCTTACTCATAACATTAGCTAAGACGTGACTGCATCTGTGTGATATTTAGATCGGTGGTGGGCAAAGTAAACCCGCGGGCCCAATCCGGCCCGCAAAAGGATTATATCAGGCCATCATCATATTTTTTTTTTTATAAAAAAATAGACACGTTTGACCTCAATCTCGCTTGATGGAAGGCGAAGATGAGGCCTAAGACGGTACACGCTTGCCTAGAAGGTGTCTGTTCACTAATAATTTCATAATTTCAGCCGAATTACTTCCACTGCTTAACATAGGCCTCCCCCGAGGCTCGCCAAACAGATCGGTCCCGTGCTATCGCATCCAACGCGATCCCGCAACAAACAACAACAAATACTAGAATAAAATAAATATTTAATTTATTTTATTTTTCAGACGACCAGATGGCCTAGTGGTTAGAGAACCTGACTACGAAGCTTGAGGTCCCGGGTTCGATTCCCGTGTCGGGGCAGATATTTGTATGAAAAATACGAATGTTTGTTCTCGGGTCTTGGGTGTTTAATATGTATTTAATTATGTATCTATCTATATAAGTATGTTTATCCGTTGCCTAGTACCCATAACACAAGCTTTGCTAAGCTTACTTTGGGACTAGGTCAATTGGTGTGAATTGTCCCATGATATTTATTTATTTTTATTTTTATTTAACGACCGCTTTAGCCTAGTTGGTAGTGACGCTGCCTACGAAGCAAGAGGTCCTGGGTTCGAATCCCGGTAAGGGCATGTATTTGTGTGATGAGCACGAATATTTGTTCCTGAGTTATGGATGTTTTCTATGTATTTAAGTATTTATTTATCTATATAAGTATGTTTATCGTCGTCTTGTACCCATAGTACAAGCTTTGCTTAGTTTGGGACTAGGTCGATTTGTGTAAGATTGTCCCCTAATATTTATTTATTTATATTTTATTTATTTATTTATTTAAGGGGGCTCCCATACAACAAACGTGATTTTTTGCTCGTTTTTGCTCGATATTGATAACGGCATTAACGGCAGCAGGTAGACGCTTGAAATTTTCACAGAATATTTAGATAGTCACTTTAAAAATAAATAATTAAATTAAAATAAAAAAATATTTAAGGGGGGCTCCCATACAACAAACGTGATTTTTATCCCTTCGTGCGCGAGTCCGTCTCGCACTTGGCCGGTTTTTAAACGACGATAAGCGTCATCCGATTACATATAGTGTAATTAGTGACCAATGACATACAAATGAGTTACTGTTATTTCTTGGAAATGGAAGTGGGTCATTTCATTTCCTAAGGTGATACGGTTAACGGCAAACGAATATGTAGATCACCTGATAATAAAGCAAGTACAGTTGAGTTCCAACAGAGGTATACTCCCTAAAGTTATAAAGTTACTAACTGTTGCGCGCGACTCAGTCTGCGAAGAATAGGGGTATAAAAAAAACCGGCCAAGTGCGTGTCTGACTTGCGCACGAAGGGTTCCGTACCATTATCTGTAAAAACGGCAAAAAAATCACGTTTGTTGTATGGGAGCCCCCCTTAAATATTTTGTTTTATTTTAATTTAATTATTTATTTTTAAAGTGAATATATAACTAAGTATTCTGTGGATATTTCAAGCGTCTAACTGTTGCCGTTATCAATATCGAGCGAAAACGAGCAAAAAAATCATGTGTGTTGTATGGGAGCCCCCTTAAATATTTATTTTATTCTGTTTTTTAGTATTTGTTGTTATAGCGACAACCGAAATACATCATCTGTGATAATTCCAAATGTCTAGCTATCACGGTTTAGATACAGCCTGGTGACAGACGGACGGACAGCGGAGCCTCAATAATAGGGTCCCGTTTTTACCCTTTGGGTACGGAACCCTAAAAATGATGAAAGAACACGTCATTTCGTGATTTTTAACTCTATATTATTTTTTGTAATATTTGTTATCATAGCGCGCTTTGGGTATGAAACCCTGAAAAGGTGTTTTTGAAAATGTTTTTTTTTTTCAGATTTGTCAGAAGAAAACCGTGGTTTGCTCTCATCTAGTTTAGCGTCTTCGGGAACGGACTTCCAATCAACAGAGACGTTAACCGACTCCGTACCAAAGTCGGGTTATGACTTTCTGGACAACTGGTAACGCATGGTTCGAGTCAGTTAAAAAAACGCTGAGGAAATGTTTCAAAATCCTGAAAATGATACTCCCGTTTTCGATTTTCGAAGATTCAAGTACTAAAGGGATGTTGACGCCATTAAAAAATAATCCGAAGACACGACTCCAGTAAAAAAACGCTTTAGGTATTTTAGCCCTGAAAACCAGATTAATTTTCGATTAACTGCAAAATTAGATTTTTTGTTTTCAACAAATAAGTTGAATGAGTTGGCGAACAAGTGACGTCATAAGTAGAGAGCGGATTTGAAGTAGCGATCTCAATATTTATATGGATATGGCTGGTATAATTTATTATTTTTTCTACACACAAAAATAATGTAACTTATCGGAGCAAAAAAATAAAAACCTTTTTGGAAGCTTTTGTAAATATTGGGCAAACATTAGGGTGATAATAAATAAAAACATTATTTGTTAATTTTTGAAATAGTTTATTTTTTTAAGTTCCTCTTCTTTAATATTTCTTCTGGACAATGCACAGGAAAAAGCTTCCAAAAAGGTTTTTACTTTTTTGTTCCGATAAGACATTATTTTTGTGTGTAGAAAAAATAATAAATTATTCCAGTCATATCCATATAAATATTGAGATCGCTACTTCAAATCCGCTCTCTACTCATCAGGGTAAAACAGTCAAATTGATGGCACCAGTTGGCAGCACCGTCTATGTGCACGTTCCCTATAGAAGGATATTATTTTATCTGCCACGGCACGACTCTGACACTCAGTCAATAACACTGAATCAAGTACGGTGTGCCGCGCTGCTGGTGTGTCACCGTATATTTGATTTAGTGTTATTGAGCGCGCTGGGCAAGCTCCGTCGGCGCCCCTCGCTCCGGTTTGTGTTGGCCTTTACGGAGATTCAGTCAATCAAAGTTAAACACAGTTTAAGTTTTTATTCCAATATTAACATTGAATCATGGTATAGTTAAAATCTTCCCAGGTTAATTTTTCGCTTCGAGCCCTTATCTTTCAAAACAAACGGTATCGTCATAGTATTAAGGTTCAAATTTAATGTAATGGCTCGAAGCGAAAAATTCACCTGGGAAGAATTATACTATAGTACTCATAGGGAATCCGCTCTTAGTCATTAATTTATTGTTCCTAATTTTAGTCATAATTTTTGTTAGTCATAAAAATATTATGCAGCACGGTTTTCAGGTTTTTTTTAGTATGTTTACGCAATTTTATTACGAATCGAGACCGGACCCCTCAGTTATATTTTGAACATCAGATAAATGAAGTGAAACATTAGTTAATCTCGAGTTTCTTGACAGGCTAAATAAACTTTTGTAAGGGTATTAAGTCGTGTACTGCCTTTTCGGTGAATTATTTTTCGCAAACTGATTAATTTGGCAAATGTTTCATTTCGCAAATGTTAATTTTTCCTGAAACTAAACTATTCAGGATATATTTCAGGACTATCCTGTAGGTTAGGTTAGGTTTGTTTTATAACAATCCTGAAAAAGTTTAGTTTCAGAAAAAATAAACATTTGGGAAATTAAACATTTGCCAAATGAATCATTATGCGAAAAGTTTTTCGCCGAAACATTAGTAAACCGTGTCAAGTAGATTATTCAACCATTAACTGAAATATTCAGTAGATTAGATTAGTTTAATAATAATTTATAATAAAAAAATAGTTTTATTAATAAAACATTATGGCAAATGATAATTATGACAAACGATACATTTGAAACTTTTTATTTTATGGCAGTCAAATTAGACTCGTCAAGATTGTTTTACCCCTTGCTAAAATAAACGAAGTATGTAGTTGACGGACATTATTAGTCGATTCGTAACACACATAATTATGGTGGTTGAAATGCTTCAAAGCACCACGTAAAATGTTTCTTAAAGTAAGAAACATAACTTATTTTAAGTCAACGCCACCAGGGCCGGATTTAGGCTGCGTTGCCACCAGAGATGTGCGAGGATGCGTTGCGAGGGATGTGTCTGTCATGAACTCTATTGGTTCATTCACTTAGGACCTTTTAAATGAAGTGTTTCTATTGGTTCATGACAAACAGATCCCTCGCAACGCATCCTCGCACAGCTCCGGTGGATACGCAGCCTTAGAAGTGTGGAAGCTTTGGGTAATGAAGGAACAGAAGATCCAAAGGCGAAAACACTACTTTAAAAAAATAGTTTTTTTTCTATCGTGCGGGGCTCACTCATATGGAGTATGTGAGGCATGGTTTTCCCTAAATCCGGCCCTGAATGCCACTACGATAAAAAGCTCGTGTGTCGAATCACTACGTAGACGAAATGGAACCTTGATACAATAGTAGTAAGGTTCACTCAGTATGAATAGTTGTTTTGAGATACGACCTTAGAAGTAGTATTTAATTTAATGTATTATATTAGTATTATTGCTTGCCAAATATTATGTATAGCTGATTATGAACCATGACTTGTTATATTCAGGAATACCAAGTTGAGATTAGATCGATTCGTCGAATATTTGTTTCGTAGAACTCTTGCTTCGCCGTATACTAGTTTCGTCGAACTCTCACTTCATCGAATTATTAGTAATTCTTGATTCCATTGAAATGACGTTAAAACCAGCCAAGTGAGTTTCGTATAAATTTAAAATTCTATGAGCAGATTGCATTAGTATGAAGACTATTCCCTTGCCTGGTTTTCCATCAATTTTCTATTATTCTTTGTTGTATCATAGTTAGGCTGCGGCTCCACTGAGGCGAAGACGAGCGGAGCTGAGAGACGTGTGGGGATCGACCAATCATATTACATGAACGGAGACGAGATGTGGATTTCATGTAATATGATTGGTCGATCCCCACACGTCTCCTCTCAGCTCCGCTCGTCTCCGCCTCAGTGGAGCCGCAGCCTTATTATCTGCAATGACTTTTCAAATTTAAGAATCTCAAATGAAGTCTGATTTATTTTAAGTTGAGGAAACAAAATTAAAATGTCACTCTTATTATTACTTGCATTTATTTTTCGTATTTTATTGTGTATGAAATCATTTTATATTTATCCAAATAAATAATAGTGCTTTTAAACTTTAGTTTCATTTCATCATATTGATGAATAAAAAACCTGGTCACAATGTCGCGCAATTTACCACTGACAGATGGCTTGCCTTCATTTCATTTCCAACTTTAACACCATACAAATAAAGTAGCTATTACAAAATCTGCAAACGTGGGTAACAGTATTCTAAAATTGGCTTTATTTGTAGGTCGTTAAAGTTGAATATGAAATGAAGGCAAACCATCTGTCAGTGGTAAACTTTATGTAATTTTACTGTACTGAGGGAATGCAGCTGCACGTGATTGGTTCAAGATACACCGCTAAAGATGAATGGCTTACGCGTGGAAACGTATTTTTAACCAATTTTATGCTGCTAATGTTCTCTATAGGTAACGCCACGAGAGTTGTGGCGAATGATTACACACACAGCTACATAAAGTACTAATTGCAAAAAAAGTAGTGAATGAATGAAAATGTGAATTATATGATCTTAAGGTAATAATACCTACGCAATTTTATGCATATTAAAATTTTTCTTTTATCATTTAACCTATTTTTGAAATAAAACGATTTGAAATTGATAAGAAATATTCGTAAGGAGCAAAATCGGTATTTCATAAAAAGCGAAAAATATGCTTATCTGACTTAAATAAAATACATCAAAATATTTTATTTTCTGTTTTGTTTGAACTAGATGTATTTTACAAGTTAAGTATGAAGTATCTTTTTCTATTTATTTATTTTTTAGCATTGGTCTTTTTTCTGGGTTTTTTTCTGTGCATCTATATTTCAGTTTGTATTTAGTTTGGAATATAGATGTATTTTCTTAAATAATTGTTAACAAACAAGGTTGAAGAAATCTTGTAATTCACTGTTGAATCTGTTGAACTTGCTATCGGTACGAATAAACGTCAAAATCCCGCTGTCATTACATGAGATGCTATTGTGTGCGTGACCTCAACTCTGATGGCGTTACCTATACTAGTTCGTTAACTTGAACAGGGTATACAATACACCTAATTAAAACAAAACCACGAGAAATTCTGAAAAAACTTTTAATCCTTACAATTAATACTTACAATGAACTATTTAAACTTATAATAGAATCAAATCAACATAGAAATACTATCTGATATAGTAATGAGGGCAAAATCAAAGGTCACATTTGCAATAAAAAAAAAGACTTCTTTAGATAATCGTAAAAGACTGCTTATGAATGTACAGTCAGCGTCAAATAGTTCGTGACACCCAAAGTGGTCAAATAGTTCGCAACACGTCTTTATTACAGTTGGAATAAGGCCATGTTGCTAACTTTTTGGCCACTTTGGGTGTCACGAACTATTTGACGCTGAATGTACGACCTTTAGCAAATAAACTTGCTATTCCACCATAGGTGCGGTTAGTCTACGACCCTATCTGGTTGGTTTAGATTTAATTTACCAGAATCGTTACATTCCAGTAACAAAATTTCCATTCGCATTTGGGAATGTTTTTTTAATGAAACCAAGGATGATATAGACTGGATTGGCAGTCGCCATAGTACGGATCGGCCGCGGTTTTTGTAGTTCGATTATTAAATCTAGATGGCGCTGAGGTGAGGTCATTGGAAAATATGCACATGAAAGCAAGTGCAAAAAGGTATAATTGCATTTCAAGGCGTATTACATTTATGCGTTGGTCGTAACCAAAGACGAGTAACTACGCAGCGAACTACTAACACGCACTCAGTGTTGAATATAATTAATATCATATTATATTAATTATATGATAGATGTTTCCTGGAATATCCAAAAATAAAGACAGTTTTTTTCATCCAAATCTTAGCAGATCAATTTTCACTCTGTTCAAATCCAAAAACATTCAAAGATCACTTACAATATGATAATTGATATAGTAACGGAAGTTTCATTTGAAATTTAGATTAGAAAACTGCGAAACTGGATGTTTCTTGGAACCGGATATTTTAATTAAAAAACTGGATGCTTTGGGAAACGGTAGTCGTGTCAATACGCGCAAGCACGTCAACACAAACAAAAGTGACGTGCTCTCGTGAGTTATGTTTTAGAAGAAAATAAGATTGGATAATTATAGCTAAACTTATAAACAAAGTGTCAGTAAATCTTGTATGTTCTTTTGGATGTTTGTCAAAGTAGAAAAATTAAATGTATGAATCAAGAATGATTAAATCAAGAGTATTGCCAATGTCTATACAATATCGAAATTAATAAGCCTACTAAGCTAGTTCAGTATAGATAGCTCTCTGTACCATTCATTTCGTATAGCACTTTGACCTCTGCTTACACAATAGCGCCATCTATGAACTCAAGACTCAATGAAAAAACTAAATAGTGAGCGCTATCAAGGATGATATAGACTGGATTGGCAGTCGCCGTAGTACGGATCGGCCGCGGTTTTTGTAGTTCGATTATTAAATCTAGATGGCGCTGAAATATAGCCAGAGGCTTTGAAGGCAAAAAAATAAGACTACAGATGTTTCATATTACTACAAATGAATTATTATGCAATTGAAAAATAATACATTTGTAGTAATATGAAACATCTGTAGTCTTATTGTTTTGCCTTCAAAGCCTCTGGCTATATTTCAGCGCCATCTAGATTTAATAATCGAACTACAAAAACCGCGGCCGATCCGTACTACGGCGACTGCCAATCCAGTCTATATCATCCTCGGCGCTATTGTGTTAAGCAGAGGTCCAAGTAACATACAAAATGAATGGTACAAAGAGCACTCTATAGCGAAACTAGCTACAGACTTATTATTTTAAAGGAATGCAACATAGCATAGATAGGCTGTCCTCTGGTTTAAATTCTTGTTCATGTGTGGTAGTTATTATGTCACAATACTTAATTATTGCTGTTATAAGTAATTTTTGGTTGGCTAGTTTTCAAATTTAATTTTAGATAATAGCTAAATTTATTACACTGACTTAGAAGACTGATTTCCTTTAACAAACATCCCTGTCATAAAAGTATATTAAGAATTGAACATATTTATAAAATGTTTGCGGATCATAATAAAATTATGCGGAAGAAAACTTGTAGCTTCTTATAACTAACACTTTCTGCTAATTATAATTCTTAATGTTGCTGTACCCTATGAATCCAATACACTGTATCTTCAGTACATTGTCTATGGGAGTTACATTGTATTGGATTCACAGGGTACACAGCTGCTATTTGTACACATGGATGAATTTAGTCCATAAATCATAGATGATAATAGACCATTGGATTTAACCCTTTATAAGGCAGAGGCGACTTAGCGACCACATGCATTGAGTTGGAATTTCAACCTTATTGTTTCCACTATACGTCACAATTTCCATTGTAATTATTGAAAATACAACTAGCTTTAAAAATATCCTGTCAGGTATGCATTTGATAGCTGTTTTTGATTCTGTGGTTGTATGCTCCAATAAATGGGGCCTTGTAAAGGGTTAACTTAAAAAAAAAAAACAATATTTTTAAAATTAAATCTGATAAAATGGATGGTAACACAATTGTAGTGTTGCAAAAACAAAAAATTCTTATAAATTTTCCAGCAAATGCTGTTTGTTACTTTTGCATAATTAATTGTGTTAATTTGAAAGTGATTTATTTGTTATTGCTTTTACAGTCTAAAATTACACACAATGTTCAATTCTCAATAAAAACTTACAATAATAGTTCCTATAGTCTTCAATATATATTTTTAGTAAACATATTCACTTGTCAATATAGTACATAAGCATACTAATTTGAATTTCTAATCATCCAAGTCCCTACATACACTGAATGCTGGACTAGAGCCTTTAATTCACGATTGAGGGTCACAAATCCCTGACCAGCACGGCATAGTTCCGGGTATGTATCAAAATAGATAAAGTTTACAAATAATAATGGACGAAATACATAATGGTCATTTGATATATAAAAAGTAATTTTAATTGTTACATTTCTTAGGTTCAAATATATCTATCAATGTGAGTAAATCAGTTTAAATTAATATTTAATTGAAGACTATAGGAACATGATACAACTACTTAATCACTCTGTCCGGCCGCTTGACGTAATAACACGTAGATCTTTTCTTTGATCCAATCTTTGTTGTACGGAGCATACGTGTTTGTGGATTTTTGGTACACGAGACAACTCAGGTCTGCCAGCTGAAAGAAATAAAGAAAGGTAAGATCCGGTCAAGTGAGTCGAACAACATGCCATGTGAGTCGAGTTAAAATAGACCACGGCTTCACACCTCGAAAAGTTATAGTTTTATATCATCATCATTTCAGACGTCCACTGCTGAACATAGGCCTCCCCCAAGGGCTACTGACATAGCTCGAAGAATCACCAGACTCAAGTGGCAGTGGACAGGGCACATCACTCATAGAACTGATGGCCATTGGGGCCAAAAGGTTATCAAGTGGCGTCCACATACCGGAAGACCCAGTTTTGTTGTTTTTTGCTCAATTAAAATTCAATCATACTATCACTGTTAAATGTCTATCTTTAATGAACTCAACCCGTGTAGGGTTTCATATTTATATGCGGCAAATATTGAATATAAAATTTTGTTTAAGTAATTATTATTTGTCTCCACTTCATTTGGTCTGGTCATATGTTACAAAGTCCTCAGGATAAGTGGAGCAAAATAATAACGGAATGGTACCCTAGAAACGGGAAGCGAAACAGAGGTTGACAACACAAAAGATGGGAGGACGAACTAAATTTTAACAGTAGGTTGCAACTGGAGAAGAGTTGCAAAGGATAGAGATCAATGGAAATCATTAGAGGAGGCTTTTGCCAAGAGGCACACCAAACTCCGGGATATATTACAGCAGAAACACAGAATATACAGGGTTATTTTTAATTCACTGACATCCTCTTAACCCTGAATTCCCATCACTCAAACAAATGTTTTTTGTTTTACGACTTTTTAAAATGAAGCACTTTTTTTCCCATACAAATACACAGAGTATCGTAAAAATAACAGGTAATCTCAAATTTTCAAAACGTTATTACACCAAAAATATTAAGTTATGACAAAAGTCGTAAAACAAAAAACATTTGGTTAAGTGGTAGGAGTTTAGGGTTAAAAGGATTCTAGTGAATTACAAATAACCCTGTAGATTAACGTTACGCAAATAAGAATTTTGGGATATAAGGGCTAAATTATTATTAAATTATTATTATAATTATTATTTGTAAATAGTGCTGTGAAATTTTCCATGCAGAGAAAAAAATTTAGGCTACACTTAACAATAAAATGCGCTTATAAGCACAAACGGATCCCTGAATCTAGATATAGTTTTCATGAACAAGCAAAGTTTACCTCTATATTATGTTTCTATTGATAAACTTACCTGATCAACGAAATCGAATAGTTGCGAAATGTCGTAAGTAATAGTCGGCGAATTCGGATTTCGTCTTTTCAAATGTTCCTCGTATATCTTACATACGCCCTCCATGCACTCGTTTACGCTCTCATAGTCTGAGTAGGTCCTTGTTTCTGGCCTAGGGCCTGGCTGAACCAGCAATATTGTGTGAGACTGGAAAAAACATAACCTCAATTGCCGCCATTTTTTTCACCAAAACAATTTTGTCAGTAAAACTTTGATTTTACTTACCATTTTTAAATGAAAGGGTACTTGGGGACGGAAATTTCTGGAATAATGCGCTGCAAACGCAAGATTTAGATGAAAATTGTAGAATAACGATCTTTCAGAGAAAAATTGTTTGGCTCAACAAATCGTATCGTGTATTCACTCAGATTCGTTCAGGAATGAATTGTAGTAGTAACGTAACGCAGAGCTTGCGTTTCTAAGCAGTTCAATTAAACCAAATTAAACAAGCTCAATTTCGTTTATAACATAATAATAAACGGTTACGTTAGAACAAAGAAAAGGAAAAGACTAAATTTGCAATGTAATTTGATAAAAATAGTTGTAGATAATTTCCCAAAAAAAACCAGCCTAATTTTGCGTAATTTCTAAACGAACATTAATAATAAGTATAAAGGTCTCCACAGACCGTAGCCAAGGGGTTTCGCTCCGCAGTTCAGGTATCAAAGAGAACATAATCACTAAGTGCAGGGGGGGCACACTTACATATATCACACTTTTTACGCGACTACAGCGATCTCTGGTTGTTTGGTAAAGAACTAAATTAGCGGCCATCTTGGTTGACTTGTCAAACTTGTCAGTTGTCATTCATGGGCCATGGCCATGGCGTACCAAATTGTACGGTCAAGGACTTTAATTGATAGGCCACTTGCCAATGTTCGTATTTTAGCCGTATAGTGCAAATCGGGTTTAGCCGCTTATACTTCGTATATGCTGATTTGAATTAGACGGCTAAAATACGAATAGTGGCAATTAGCCTATCAATTAAAATTACGCGTAATTATAGCTGTACATCACTACCAACATATACATATAGATAGGTATACATCTATAGATACGTCACATTAGTTCTTCACCAGGGCGTAGGGCAGCAGCACCTTCCATACATGCATATTTGACCATAGAGTTGCCACTCTTGTTCATATAATATTACAATACTCTTTGACTAAGTGTTAGGCACAGAGTACTTTACTTTACTTTACTTTACTTTATATATGTAACATATGGTTGTTTGATAAATAGTATATTATAATGGTGCTAAATTAAAACAACCTTTAAATCAATATAAAGATTGTTACGCAGAGCTACTTTTTAATTTGGTTAACTTATGAGAGACGAATTACCCGAGCGCTAGTACTAAGATTGTATACCCTGGTGTTAGGTATGTTCGGCCGGCGAATATTCTTGGGCCGGCGCGCCTCCTGAACAGGCGCGTATGTGAGGCGTATGGCTACTCGGGTGTGTGTTGTCACCGTATATTTTGATTCAGTTCAGTGTTATTTATTTTTATTAGCAGTTACGTCTGCTCACCGAAACTAAGATTTAAAAGCGAAAAAGTTTTCCGGGTGCGCCGGTGGGATTCGAACCCACGTCTCCTGGGTATGCGCCCCAACACAGGTGTTCTACCAATTGAACCACGTCGCTCCCGTCTCCGTCGTCGTGGGTCTCAGTTCAGTGTTATAATACCTGATTTACACTCTCGCCTCGTCACCTCGCCTCGTGCCTTCGTCGTCTCGCTCCGGACGCGAGCCTCAAATCAAGGCGAATCACGAGACGAGGCGCGAGGCGCACCTGTTCACACTCTCGTCTCGTGGCTCGTCCCGCAGTTCGTCTCGCCACTCGTACACGAGTGTAAACCAGGTATCAGAGTGTTATAGAGCGCGCTGGGCACGCTCCGTCGCGTCGCGCGCATCCCCACGCTGCGGTCTGTGAAGGCCTTAATAAAGCCATTACGTTCAACGCAGATATTTGAATGTTTTAAAGAATATTTTTTATGTTTCCATTACAATTTTTTAGGAATAAGTTTATAATTCTTTGTACTAATCATCAGTAATTCATAAGGAACTATTTTAATTCCATATTCAATTGAATATTAGCTATCGCAATCGTAACAGCAAAATCGAAGAGGAATTATGTAAACGTTTTTGACATGGCGGGCAAAACGTCAACAAAACGTCAAAAGTCAAAACAATGCGCGAATGCGCGATATAAAACTTATTTTTGCGATAATTTTGCAACAAAGTTGTCTAATATAGTTCATATTAACATAGTAAATATAAAAATTGTATAATTTGACTAATAAACAGCTTCAATTACAGCTGTATTTGTCCTTTCAGAACTATTAACAAAAATACTTTGTGTTACTCAAAATGGACAAAAACTCAGAAGTTATTGATAATTTCGAGTCTCTGCTCAAGAAACAGACATCGAAAGAGCCCCTAAGACTATATTCTAGCAGTGAAATACAAAATAAATCTGAAACTGAGCACATTTCCTACAGTGTTAAGGATGTCTTAGTGAATGTTTGTAAGCAGATTAAAGCTATACAAAATGCTGATGTAGTGAGCTCCAAGCGAAGTGGTATTCTGAATAAATATAAAAGGAAAGAGTTCTTAACTGTTGATATGATGCATGTTGACAAAGAGGTAAGACATATTTGTAAACTTGTAAGTTGTTTTCCTGGATGAAATGAAATGAAATTAAATTTATTTTATTTTTTGATAGGCTATCTTACCGCCCCAAAACCCAACAGTGCCAAAATTGCTGCTTGGTACCTACTAAGATTATCAAGTATATTTCGCACTCCAAACCGAATAAAGCGGCAATATGAAATGCCTTAGTTTTTAAACTAAGCTTTATCTAGTCGCTTTATGGCTTAGTTTGTAAACTAAGGCATTTCATATTACCACTATTCGGTTGGGGGTGCGATTTGTAGGTATGTTATTCATGAACAAAGTGTTACTTCAACAATTGGATATTGTTAGCAATAGTAATAGTATGTCAACCCACACAAATATAGGTACAAATATATTATAAAATGTAGAGGAGACAACATGGTGCAATTTCATATTCAAAACTCAATTTTCGAGTTTTTGGAGATATTATTACTACATCATCATCATCATTCCAGCCTGTTTATGCCGCACTTCAGTGCACAGACGTTCTCTGAGATTTCTGAGAATGAGAGAGCTTTGGGTGGTTACTGCTGTTACAGGGGCAGCTGACTGTACATCTGTTTATCTTCTTATATCTGCCAAATTCACATGTTTTATGTACAATAAAGACTTATATGACAGACAGACAGACAGACATACATATGCATGCTGTTAGGATTACTGAGTATAATAATCTTACTTAGTTTTTATTTTAAGGTACATCAAAACAAACACACGAAATTCGAAACACAATGCGTCTCAGACACACAATTGTTCAATATCATAGAAAATGCTGAAATAATTGATAAAAATAGAGGTGTCACTCAAGAATTTGACACTACTTTCTGCCAAAAAAGTGACGACAGTGACAGTGAAGGTGATAAAAATATATTAAAGCATAAAATTACAGATGTAAATCCATATGAGAGAGAGGATATTGTGCTAGATGATGTAACATCTAAATCTACTGATTTAAAAGTAAGCATAGATGATACAAGTGAAATGGACACTTTGACATGCATTGAATGTGATATTGTTAATGATGAAACAAAACCAAGTGATAATCGTCAGGAGATTAATATTGATGTTCATAAATTTGATGATGATACAGATAGAAGTCCAAGTCCAGTATTGAATGCTAAAGAAATATCACCTCCTCTAGTATTCAGTTTGTACACTTTTGAAAAATTTGAAAATCTTGCTCACCCTATCATCGAAAAACACTCTAATTTACAAACAGCAAAGAATATAATTAATTCACAAATTGTTGGATGTGAATTGTTTATACCTAACCATATTAATGAAAATGATGATAGGGATGGTCCAGAATTAAATAATATCAAGTATATTTCTATAAATGCTGATACAAATGTAACAGATAAAAAAACCATTAAATCAGATGAAAAGGATCTACTTAAATCGCCTGAAATCTTTGTTGAAGTTGAAAATGATGATAAAAACCCAACTCAAATAGAATTAGGTGTAAAAACAGAATTAAAAGATGAAATACTATTTAGCAGTGATGAAGAAGCCGAATATTTACATAAAGAAGTGCAGGAGTTACCGTTAACATGTGCGTTAGAAACCTCTTTGTATGAAACATCTGATGTACTTGATAAAACTATGTATGTTGGGTTTCAAACAGCTAGTAACAAGTCAATACAAATTAGCACTGATTCTTTTAGTAAAGCTAAAAGTATCTTAAGTGTTGTTGTTAATGATGAAACAAGTCTACAAGATCTTGTTGAAATATTTGACACAGACAAGGGAAAAGGCAAAAATTTATGTGGCCGTGCTATCAAAGATAATTTTACCAAGGAAGAAAATGTTGAAAGTAATAAAACTGAAGAAAAAATTGTGGCAATGCTTAAAAATGAATGTCTGACAGCTTTAGAAGAAGGCAGAGAAAATAATGATGATATTCTGATGAGCCAAGTTATTCCATTTAAAAGAATCGCAACGACAAAGCCTAATAAAAGTGTCAATGATAAATTTGATAAATCTTTGATTACTAAACGTAAGTTGGAAGGGTTTAAAACAGCAAGCAATAAAAGGATCAAACTGTCTGACAAAGCTTTAGCTAGGTGCAAGAAAGTCTTCAAAGATATCAATTTCGATGAAAATTTTGATGATGTTAATATTGAAGTAGGTTTTGATCAGGACGATGTTAAAATTGAAATCGAAAACCAAACAGATAATTTGAATGTAAGCCAAGATATTTTCGAAATAAAAGAGGATATTGGTGTTGAAGGGACCATTATTGAAGAGCCAGAGCTTAAAAAAGAAGACGTAGAAGATTTGCTAATAAGCGATCAAGATTTTTTACAGGAATTTGATGATAATGAGATGCCATTCGAAAAATCGAATAATCATGTATCGGACAGTTCTAAAGCTAAAGCAGAAGTTATATTTCATGATGCTATAGTATTATCAGAAGAAAGAAGCATATCCAATAAGTTGAACAATGAAGTTGAAAATATATTTAAAATACCTAAAGTATCGAAACAAGCTCTCATCAAACCTAAAGAATCATTACTAGATGTTAAGAAAAATGAGCTCGATGTAGATGATTTTGAATTTGCTAAGCCTTCAACTAGTAAATTTATTGGATTTAAAACGGCTGCAAATAAAGAAATTAAAATATCTTCACAAGCTTTAAATAAAGTGAAAAACTTTTACAAAGATGTAGACAAAGATTTTAATGCATACGTAAATTGTGACAGTTCTGAACAAACTGAAGAAAAAGACCCTAACACAGAAAAGATAGCCACGGACACAGAAGATTTGTTTGCCGAAGAATTAGTTTTAAATGAAGACTTCTTTAAGGACAGTGCTATTGAAAGCAAAGAGCCTAAAAATCCTGTATTTAGTGGTTTTCAAACAGCTAACAACAGAGCAATTACAATATCCGAAAAGGCTTTTCAAATGAGTAAAAAATTGTTCGCAGATATTACTGATGATGACAATGAAGACAGTAATATTAAAGGACAACATATACAAATACCTAGCACAACAAAACAAAACAAAGTTGTGAAACATAAAAACGTTGCAAATAATGAAAAGGTTAAAGCATCTGTTCCTTTTGCAACAGCTAAAAACCCTAAAGATATAGCACCCAACAAGAAATTATTGGATATGAGAAACAATGAATCCAGTACTGTAAATAAAGAATCACCAGTATTTAAAGGTTTTCAAACTGCTAGTAACAAAAAAGTTATTATATCAGTTGAAGCATTGGCTAAAGGTAAGAAACTGTTTCAAGGTATGAATTTAAGTCAAGCTGGTAATGAAACTGCAATCGGAAAATCAAAGAAACTTCCAGAAGAAGAATTTGATAAAAATGATGTTGATCAATTTGTTGCCTTTCAAACTGCCAGTTCTAAGTCTATCAATATTTCAGCTGATGCTTTAGCTAAGGCTAAGGTAGTATTTAATGACTTTAATTTTGAAGATAATAACGATGGCAATGATCGTAATAAAAGAGAAAGTTTGGAGTTACCAAAGAAGTTTGTAGGTTTCCATACAGCTAGCAATAAAGAAGTTAAAATTCCTGAAAACGCTTTAGTTAAAAGTAAACAAATTTTTGATGATTTAGAATTTAACGACAATGTTTGTAATGATAAAACAGGAGATAACTTCATTGGCTTCAAAACGGCTAATAACAAAAAAATCAAAATATCAGAAGATGCTTTGGCCCGAAGTAAACAAATGTTTAACGAATTAGAATTCAACAAAGACAAGTTAAATGATGCAGTGCAGACTAATTTCGTTGGTTTCAAAACAGCTAACAACAGTGAAGTTAAAATTTTCGAAGAAGCTTTGGCTAAAAGTAAACAAGTTTTCAATGATATTGAGTTTAAAGATGATCATAATGAAGAGCCAGAAACGACTAAGTTTAAAACCGCTAACAATAAAAAAGTGAAAATAGCAGATGAGGCATTGGCTAAGAGCAAATCAATTATCAAAGATATAAATGATTATGAAAATAATGTTGAAATAGCTGAAGTGACAGATAAAGTTAGCCCAATATTCAAGGGATTCCAAACAGCAAGTAATAAACAGGTAAAAATATCCGAAAAAGCTTTAGAAAAATCCAGAAAACTGTTTCAAGATGTAGACATATGCAAAAATGACGAAAATGTAGATACAGGGAATGGAGATAAAAAAGTTTTTTTTGGCTTTCAAACGGCTAGTAACAAGAAAGTTGAAATTTCTGATAAAGCTCTAGCAATGACTAAAAAACTATTTGATGGTATAGAATTCAGTCAGAAAGAGAGATCAGCTGACGAATTTCGTAGCTCGTTTGAAAAGAAAACTGAAGATAATGTTGCAGCTGTTACTGAAAAAGGTTTTGCAGGATTTCAGACAGCTAGTAATAAAAAAGTGGTTATATCTGAACAGGCTATAGCAAGGACAAAAGCAATATTTAATGAAGAACTCAATGCACCTATAAAAAGAGCTATAACAGCAGATTTTAAATTAGAGAAAGCTGTAGATGTAACTAAATCCAACATGGCAAGTGAAGTAAAACTTGATAAAACGATTGTAACTAAGGATATAATAGATACACAAGTTTTAAATGATTTCCAAGACAGTCTGAACACAGAAGATTTTTGCAGAAATACACCCAAATCCAAGAGATCTGGAAGCCCTATTTTATCGTGTCCAAGAGCTAAAAAAAGAAGGTTTGAAACACCATATTCAAATGACAAGAAAATACAACCAGCAGCATCCTTTGTACCTCCAAAATTAGCCAACACATATAATTTTAAAGAAGATTACAAAAAGAACAAAGTGTACACACATAAGGACTTACAAAAACTTGAAAAAGATGCTAAAGTTGACATAGATCCATATATAACAACTTTTACCTTTGAAACTTTGTTGAATTTCGAATTTTTCGGTGCCAGAAATGATTATAACGACGGGAAATTCAATGTGAATCAAATCAAAAAGCTTTTCTTAGATTCTGTTAATAAAAAAATAGTACCAGATGGTTGGTTAGACAGTCATATTAAACTAATAATCTGGAAACTGCTTTCTTATGAAGTGAAGTTTCCTAATGTGATGAAACATGTGTGTTCTGTTAAAAATGTTATGGATCAGTTGAAATATAGGTATGATAGGGAACTCTACAATGTACAGAGACCTATTTTGAGGAAGATTCTGGAAAAGGATGATGTGCCATCCAAAACTATGGTGCTATGTGTTGCAGCTGTATATGTGGATGATGTCATTGTTACAAGGTATGTAATAAGTTTTTACGTTACTGAATACTAGGTGGTGCTCGTGTCTGCAAGGGCCGGTGCTCACAGTGTGGGGCAAATCAACTAATTTCGTCAATCAACTGATCAATCATGACTGATTTAATCATGACTAATGTAATCATGATTGATTTAATCATGATTGAACTAATCATGACTAACGCCACAAATTGATTCGTTAGTTTTAATCACGACCATGTGATTGATGCTTTTAACGGAATGTGAATGTTTGTTTGTTTCGTCGTACTTCTGTTCGAGTTATCGCTTTTCTGGTAGTTTTGTACTGTCCTTATGTTATCTTAGGTAAATTAATGGAATCGTGTACCAATCCAAATTCATCAAAATGAAAACAAACAAAAGAAAAATATATTTAAACCACCAATTTGTTGGCATTTGTGTCCTGTATGGTCAAGGACTTTAATTCATGGGCTACTATGGAACCATTTCCCAGTAAACGTCATAGTGACATCGCATTAATTAACAAGGAAAATTGTAATGACTTTTCCTTTGAAAAGGTTCCATGGTGGCTCATGAATTAAAGTCATAAACTATAATCATAAACGATCAATCATGATTGCTTGACTAAGATTGAAACTAATCAATCATCAATCACCACAGCATGACTAAACTAACAAATCATTAGTCATCAATCATTAGTCAAACTAAATTTTGCCCAACACTGGCGCTCAATGACGGTATGGCACGGCAGGTTACATACGAATTTTACCGCAGCATCCCTCGGCACGTCCCGGCATCGTGGTATCGAAATAAAGTAACATGCATTCTAAACTCATTGAAATAAGATTCAAAACAACTTGATTAGTAATAAAATCCTTTGCCATGACTATGACACGCCGTGCCGTGCCAGCAGTGAGCGCCGGCCCTAATTCGTTAATCGTTATCCCGTGGGACATTTTTAACCCCCGACACAAAAAGAGGGGTGTTATAAATTTGACCGCTATGTGTGTTTGTCTGTCTGTCTGTCTGTCTGTGGCATCATAGCTCTTAAGCGGGTGCACCGATTTGGATGCGGTTTTTTTTAATAGTAAGCAGGTTTCTTGGCGATGGTTCTTAGATATGTTTCATCAAAATCGGTGCAACTGTTCCAAAGTTATCAGCTCTTTTGTTAGCTGCGGAAGAGATCTTAGACGCATAACGGGCATTGGCAGTGACATAATTGCGTTGGGGTTTTTAAAATTTTTAATTTATAGTTATAAATTATCCGAAGTTGCACCTGATTGTCTTGGTATTAGACGAAGATTTAACTTTATGCACCACAGCATAAAAAGCCATTTTATGCAGCATTATCTTGCCAAAGAACAACTTTACGAGCATGACATGTGAAAAAATATTTTTTTTTTACAGTACACCAACACAACCAAACAACATAGAGCTGCTTTTGACAGACGGCTGGTACTGTGTGCGTGCTGTCATAGATCGCATGCTTAGCCAGCTAGTGTGCAAAGGTTCTATAGTTGTTGGTTGTAAAATTGCCACTAGCAACGCTGAGCTCATCAATTGCGAGCAGGGAATTTCTCCGTGGGAGGTATGATCACACCATTGTATTTATATATTACTAGCTGTTGCCCGCGACTTTCCAAAGAACCCCTTAACTTTTTTGACGTGACAACGTCTAATAAATCGATGAACGCCGGCTGCATACACGAAAAAACATGACTCATTGTAACGTACATGTAACGTTACGTAACGTTACATTCTACAGAGCAGCGAAGCAGGCCAGTTGCAAGAGAGCGGCCAACGCCAGGATTTACAATGCGGGGTGCGGCGGGGGGGGGGGGGGGTTTGAATGTTTTGTTATGCCGTTGTCACGTTAAACTATCGTCCGTAAACTGACTTTACAGACAACCGGTTTTTTTAACCGGTTTTTTTAATGAGGAAATTGTGGGGTTTTCTTCTTCAAAATCATAAGTACTATTCATTACCCCCGACACAAAAAGAGGGGTGTTATAAGTTTGACCACTATCTGTGTGTGTCCGTCTGTGGCATCATAGCTCTTATCACAGCTCATAAAAAGTACGTCAGTTGGTTGGTGTTGGGGCCATCCATAAATTACGTCACACATTTGGGGGGGGGGGGGGTCAAGCGATCTGTGACACTAGAACAAAATAATGGCGACTTTCATAGTAATAAGTGTGACAAGGGGGGGGGGGGGAGGGGTCAAATTGATCGAAATTGGCGTGACGTAATTTATGGATGGCCCCTGTCAACATCCCTATTATGAGTGAAAATCACGAAAGCTTAAAACAGTTTACGTCTCCGATGTGGTATCCTATTAACTCGCCTCACTTGTTTTTCGTTTAATTCTTATTTCGTCTCATTCTGTATTCGTCACTCATTCTTTATTCGTCTTGTTCGCTATCCGTCATCACATGAATAAATACGGAGCAGAATAAAAACTTCCGAACAGAGCTCGAAATTCTTACCTATTTTCATAGGGTTGTCACTCGGTAAAAAAAAAATTAAGAATCAAAATATTTTATTCAAACAAGTACCTAAGTATCTAATATCTGTATATCTACAAACACTACAACAGGTAGGCATCTTTAAAAACAACCGAACACCCGAACTATGTAGCTAAACGCTAAACGGTCGCGTCGTCGCTAGCGGCACACCTCAACTTTGTCTACTCACTGAGCTAGTTCAAACCGGTTTGTCTCCGAGCGGGCGCCGGTGCACGCCCGCCCCCCCCCCGTCCTGTCTGTACAGGTCACGCACACATATGTTGTGCGTGTAGTAGTGTAATGCGTGCGCGGCGTTGTTTGAAGTTTTTATTCTGCTCTTTATTTATTCATGTGTCTGTCATTATCTTATTTGGTCAAATTCTGTAACTTGTCTCTCTCTTGATAAGTCTTATTCGTTTTTCGTCACGGTCTTCCTTGGACTCATTCGTCGTTCTTCCCTTGCGTTTTTAGGGTTCCGTACCCAAAGGGTAAAAACGGGACCCTATTACTGACGCTCCGCCGTCCGTCTGTCCGTCTGCCACCAGGCTGTATCTCATGAACCGTGATAGCTAGACAGTTGAAATTTTCACAGATGATGTATTTCGGTTGCCGCTATAACAACAAATACTAAAAACCATAATAAAATAAATATTTAAGGGGGCTCCCATACAACAAACGTGATTATTTGCTCGTTTTTGCTCGATACTGATAACGGCAACAGGTAGACGCTTGAAATATTCACAGAATATTTAGTTATACACCGTGAAATTTTAGTGGTTGTTTTCCCGAAACGAGGTGATTTAGTATCGATTGTACACTCGATTTATAATTACTATTTTGACTAGAGTCAAAAATCTAATTGTGAAAAACGAAAGTCGAAAATGACCTCAAACCAATAGTAACGCGTCGTTGGTACCTAACCTATCGTACGATCGTACGCTACTTATACCAACGAAGCGTTACTATTGGTTTGCGGTCATTTTCGACTTTCGTTTTACACAATTGGATTTTTGACTCCAGTCAAAATAGTAATTATAAATCGATTGTACAATCGAAACTAAATCACCTCGTTTCGGGAAAACAACCACTAAAATTTCACGGTGAATATACATTCACTTTAAAAATGAATAATTAAATTAAAATAAAACAAATATTTGAGGGGGGCTCCCATACAAAAAACGTGTTTTTCTTTGCCGTTTTTATAGATAATGGTACGGAACTTTTCGTGCGCGAGTCCGTCTCGCACTGGGCCGTTTTTTTGTCTCATTTACTTATTTACTAGCACCGAACGTATGGAAATAATTTTGGCGAATAAGTAAATGAGACAAAAAAACCGGCCAAGAGCGTGTCGGACACGCCCAAGGTAGGGTTCCGTAGCCATTACGAAAAATCAAGTAATATTTTTCTAAGGATTTCGTATGTGTACGGAATCATCCAAGTTTAGGTATGTTTTATACCTTAGGCTACTATTTACTCTTAAACTACAAATAATTTCCAAGCAATCTTAGCCGCTATAATTTTCCTAGTAAATTTGACATATTTACTACCCTTCTGAATTTTTTCAAATTTTTCCACCCAACAGTTTAGATTTTAGAGAGGGGGGACGGCCGATTTAAATGAAAATTTTCACTTTAAAGTTGAATATTTCGCAAACAGATCACTGAATAGAAAAATCATGTTAGCAACCCCGCAATGATTTTAAAAGACCTATCCAACGATACCCCACACTATAAGGTCAGCCGAGAAAAAAAAAATCACCCCCACTTTACGTCTATGGGAGGTACCCTAAAAAAATTTTTTTTACTTTTTTTTATTCAATCACTTTGTCGGCGTGACTGATATATATATTAATGCAAAATTACAGCTTTCTAGTACTAACAGTCTCTGAGCTTAGCCGCGGACAGACAGACAGACGGACAGACATGGCGAAACTATAAGGGTTCCTAGTTGACTACGGAACCCTAAAAACGAAAGGGAAGAATGACGAACGAGTCCAAGGAAGACCGTGACGAAAAACGAATAAGACGTACAAGTTAAGTATGAAGTATCTTTTTCTATTTATTTTTTCAACTTCATTTTTTAAGGGTTCCGTAGTCAACTAGGAACCCGTATAGTTTCGCCATGTCTGTCCGTCTGTCTGTCTGTCTGTCTGTCTGTCTGTCCGCGGCTAAGCTTAGAGACTGTTAGTACTAGAAAGCTGTAATTTGGCATCAATATATGTATATATCAGTCACGCCGACAAAGTGATTGAATAAAAAAAGTAAAATAGTTATTTGTTATACAAGGGGGGAAAGTTGTATTTTAACTGCGAGTGTTCATTTTGAAACACGAGCTATTGAAAGGATTCTATGATTGACCACGAGCGAAGCGAGTGGTTCAAAAATAGAATTCTTTCGATAGCGAGTGCTTCAACACACGAGACGTAAAATAACTTTTCACCCGTGTATAACACAAAACTTTTCACCTCACTACAGCGAGGAAAATAAGAAAAAGGGTTTGTACTATCAATTATTATTTATTTACCTCTTTGTCAATACAATAATTTTGAAGTACTTATAGAAATATTGGTAAAATCAAAAATAATGCAAAATAGCCTAAGCAAATCCAGTGTTTATGGAACTATTCCAATACCGACATATCGTCACTACTTTGAAAAAACTCGTATCTCCAATCAATGAATAAACCAAACTGAACTTTATTGCACATCGAGTAAAGTTCAATTAGCCAGATTATCGATTTTGAGATACGAGCAAACTGTATTACTGTTAAATTGTATACCGTTTTGACTTAAGTTTTTTTTTATTATTTCGGATGCGTTTTGTTCGCACATCGACTTACTTGGACTGTCAGAACATTTTATCCGTTTTTACAACAAGAATGAAGGTTAATGTTGAATGCTGATATTTATGAATTAAAATAAAGTTGTAAGACTGTATTTAGTGTTTTTTACTCGATGCAATTCATTAATTGTGATGTTAAAAATTAAGCACTTTTAACGTTTTACGTTTTGTTAGCTGTCAAATATCACTTAAGCTGCCTTCAAATGTCAAAACTCTTTCTTCACTTGTGGATAAAAAGCGATTTTCTCAATAGATGTCAAACAAACAAAAAGGGCTTTCCGAGCTAGTGAGGTGAAAAAAATTTTTTTAGGGTACCTCCCATACACGTAAAGTGGGGGTGATTTTTTTTTCTCGGCTAACCCTATAGTGTGGGGTATCTTTGGATAGGTCTTTTAAAATCATTGCGGGGTTGCGAACATGATTTTTCTATTCAGTGATCTGTTTGCGAAATATTCAACTTTAAAGTGAAAATTTTCATTAAAATCGGCCGTCCCCCCCCTCTAAAATCTAAACTGTTGGGTGGAAAAATTTGAAAAAATTCAGAAGGGTAGTAAATATATCAAATTTACTAGGAAAATTATAGCGGCTAAGATTGCTTGGAAATTATTCGTAGTTTGAGAGTAAATAGTAGCCTAACAGTGGCGAAGGGTGCTAACAACTCGATTCCCAGCGGGTTGCCTAAAATTTTGAAGTAACCAAATGCTTCTCTTAGTAACCGATTGTTTGTATAGAGACTTACTCTTCCATAATAAACTTTTAAGTATTTTTCAAAATGGTGCAGTAACAAAACGCATCAAAATATCCACAAGACCAATCAGTCATTCATAAATTCAGTATTCCGGCAGGAATTGTACACTCACACATGTAAATATTCATTCATAAAACCATAGATTCACTACAAGCGTCTACCGTAAGAATAGGCATGGAATAGGCTGAAGATAACCCGGTCTCTATCGGCTTATCACATTTAAAAAAAGACTTTCTACATTGTGCATAAGGCTTAATTTCACTTTGACAGAAGCTTTTTTTTTAATTAATTTATCCCACTTGGAATAGCCGACGGAATTGACATTCATGCAGCCATTCGTAGACTTATTTAAAATTACTGGAGCGAAATTTAATTTTAAAATATCGAGTTTTAGTGTAAAACAGAAAGTACGATATTTTATCTATTTTTATAATAAGATTTACAAACAGACAAAATTAAACCGCCACGGGCTGTGCTCAGCGCGCTGCACAACACCAAATCGTATACGCTGTGCCGCGCTGCCGGAATGTGTCACTGTATGTACGATTCGGAGCCATAGAACGTGCCGGACGTGATCCGCTAGCGCGGTCGATTTGTTTGTGGTGTGGTATTTATTGAAATGACAACATTAGGTAATGTCATGTCAATCGCTCAGTTTTTTGTAGTTTGTTTATTTATATTATAATAAAATTATGTGAAGTAATTTTAATAAAAACACAATATTAGATCAGTGTTGATACGCAATATCGGTGAAATTTAATCGTACATATTATCGTCTGTCAGGTTGTAAATCTGATTATAGTTCAGTGTCTAATTCATGTATAAGTAACATATTGTTTTGATACTGATATCAGTGAAAGGATAAATATGCTGCAGTCTTATGGACCGAGTTACTGCACGTAAGTACTAGTTTTCAAGAATATAACCTAGTATAACTACTAAGAAATGGGGTATGATTTTTGTTTGCTTTTTTTCGTCCGGCTTTACCTGGAAAAAAATTCACGCCTCGCCACTGTAGCCTAAGGTATAAAACATACCTAAACTTGGATGATTCCGTACACATACGAAATCCTTAGAAAAATATTACTTGATTTTTTCGTAATGGCTACGGAACCCTACCTTGGGCGTGTCCGACACGCTCTTGGCCGGTTTTATTTTTATTACTTTTACGGTCATCCCGTGAAACCGTATATTTCAAACTAAATACAAACTGAAATATAGATGAACTGAAAAGAAATCACGTATTAAAGGTAGGTAGACAAGTTGCAGAATTTGACTAAAAAGATAGTGACGGATAGCGAACAAGACGAAGACGAATACAGAATGAGACGAAATAAGAATGAAACGAAAAACGATTTTTTTATATTTTTTTTATATTCAATTACAATCTAGCTCATAAAGGCTAATAAGCAATATTCATTTCACTTAATCTACTATTTTGTTTAAACGAATGAGGCGAGATAATAGGGGTTAAATTCAGGAACGGGCCTTCACGGTTTTGGTAGCGGTAATTCAATCGTTTGGGTTGGGTTTGGTTTGGTTTGAACTGCTATTCAGGAACGCCAAAAATCACTGGTTTGCGAGAGGTTTGCGATGAGCCTTATTTGTTTGTTTATTTATTTACTAGCTTTTGCCCGCGACTCGGTCTGCGTGGAATTAGTAATTTGGGCAGCTTATTTTTTTGTATCCAATTTGCTTTTTCATCAATTAAGGCTCTCCTTAGTTCCTCGATATAAAAAAATTTACCCCCGAAAACCCCTCCCCCCGCACACCCGCGTTCACATTCACCACCGTACTCCCAAGTCAAGCGTGCCTATAGAAGTTTTACTTCAAAAACCCCCGATTTTTAAACATTCTTCCGCTCCGGTCCGCTCCTATTGATGTTAGCGTGATGATATATAACCTATAGCCTTCCTCGATAAATGGGCTATCTACCACTGAAAGAATTTTTCAAATCTGAGCAGTAGTTCCTGAGATTAGCGCGTTCAAACAAACAAACAAACCTGTGTGCATGTCCAACTTAAGATGAACCCTATTTAGTATAGTTTACTATATTGTTGTCAGCTCATTTTATGTTGGATTTTTTTTCTATGTACTATCCATGTTCGATAAATTCATAAAATAGACGTATCTTTCTTATTTGTGAACCGATTCAAATGAAACAAACACTAAATGTTAATCCAAGAAAATACCAACATACTAGTGAAAACCTCATCCTTCTAGGTTAAGCCGTTTCTGAGATTAGCGCGCACAAACGCACAGACAAACAGACAAACAGACAATAATTCTAAAAATCATTGTTTTGGGTTCTATTGCGCTAATAAATAGCCCTAGTGACAGTTTTTCTCAAATATCTTCAATGTACAGACACCGACTTGTTACAGATTTATTATATGTATAGATAGATTTATTAACAAAGTGAATTAACAGGAAAATAAGGCTCATCCCAAGCTCAAACCATTCCTAGGTGACCTATCGATGATTAGAAAATGTTATTTCCGAAGGTTTAAAATCCCGAAAACTTCATTTGTCCGAAAGCATTTTTTTCTGAAACTAAATATTTCAGGATTTGTTTCAGGACCATCGTGTAGAACCCTTTAGGTTAGTTAGGTTAGGGTTGTTTTATAAAAATCCTGAAATATTTACAGTTTCAGAAAAGAATGCATTCGGATAAATGAAGCATTCGTGATTTTAAATATTCGGGAAAAATTTTTCGAGGTTATGATAGGTAACCCCATTCCTATTTTCTCCCAAATTGAATTAGTAGTGGTAGAGCCATGTTGTAGCTAGCCGCTGCATCACGAATGGGCCGGCTCGTCCGGGGCAGTACCACCCTCTCACCTCACCGGCGTGAAGCAGCAGTGCTCCTGCTGCTTTTCGTACGGTCAGTGAGAGCGCCGGGGGCCCAATACCTCTCCCCCTCCTCTATTCCCTTTCCTTTTTCCTCTCCCTTTTAGGGCCGACAACGCACTGGCATCGCGTAAAGCGCTGCGGTTGTCTATGGACAGTGGTGATCATTTAACATCAGGTGACCCACTAGTTCGTTTGTCTGGCCTCTCTAACATAAAAAAAAAAATAATTACCGCTCGCAAACCGTGTTGGGCCGTTCCTGAATTTAGCCCAGGATACCTTCGTCTGCATACATCGTCTTCAGTGTCTCACCTCAATCTAGGACACGTCATCGGTCCGTCTCAAGCTTCACGGCAACAGCACCCGTCCCGCCCGCGGGGGTACTGCGCTCGGCGCGTGCGCCGGCGCAGTGGCGTGCGGACTGCGCGCGCGCGCGGGCGGGGGTCGCGGCGCCGCCGCCGCGCAGCTCGCGAGGGTATACCCGCCGCTGGCCGCGCGAGGGGGGGAGGGGGGCAAAGGTGAGTGGGGTGGGGGGCGGGGGGTCGCCCAAGGTGTTGTAAATCTATATTGTGCTGAATACTTGCCGCCCGTGATGCCAAAAGTCGTCAGTGCGCTAGGCGCGTACGCTCTTATGTCAGAGTCGCTGCCCACGGTGTCATAAGTAAAGTCGATGCGTTAGTTAAAGACTCGCTGCCCATGGTGTCATAAGTAGAGTCGATGCGTTAGTTAAAGACTCGCTGCCCACGGTGTCATAAGTAGAGTCGATGCGTTAGTCAAAGACTCGCTGCCCACGGTGTTATAAGTAGTCGAAGCGTTAGTTAGACTCGCTGCCCACGGTGTTATAAATAGTCGAAGCGTTAGTTAGACTCGCTGCCCACGGTGGCATAAGTCGTCGATGCGTTAGTTAAAGACTCGCTGCCCACGGTGTTATAAGTTGTCGATGCACTAGTTAAACACTCACTCTCTATGGTGTTATAAATCGTCAGCGCCCTGGTCAAACTCGCTGCTCACGGTGTTATAAGTCGTCAATGTGTTAATCAAAAACTCGCTGCCCACGGTATCGGTGAGCTAGTCAAAGACTCGCTGCCCATGGTGTTATAAGTAGTCGATGAGACTCGCTGCCCACGGTGTCATAAGTCGTCGATGCGCTAGTTAAACACTCGCTGCCCATGGTGTCATAAGTCGTCAGCGCGCCAGTCAGACTCGCTGCCCACGGTGTCATAAGTCGTCGATGCGCTAGTTAAACACTCGCTGCCCATGGTGTCATAAGTCGTCAGCGCGCCAGTCAGACTCGCTGCCCGCGGTGTCATTAGTCATTGGCACCCCAGAAGCGTCCGGCCTGTAACCTATGCAGCCATGCGTCCCGTTGCGTGTCAGGGCTGCGCTGCCGTCGTCCCGCAGTCCTTCTATAACAATGAATCAAATATACGGTGACACACCGGCAGCGCGGCACACCGTATTTGATTCAGTGTTATTGACCGCGCTCGGCACGCTCCGTCGCCGCCCCGCGCTCCCGGTTTGTTGTGGCCTTTAAAGTAAAAAAAAAAAAAAAAGTTTTAAAGTATACGTTTTCTTGGTTCCAGTTATACTGTCAGAAAGATTGGAGCAAATCCGTCAGATGAAGCAAGAAGAAGAACAGCAGGCACTGATGGAGAAACTGTACGAAGAATTGGAGAAGGAGTTGGCTGATCAGGTAAGTTTTAGGGTGTACGAGTTCGTACTACTTTTAGCGCTGACGCGGCGTCTCACACGCGTCAGCTATTGCAAATAATTAGTTTACGGACACTGATTTGTACAATTTACTAGTTTAATAAACTCAGTTAACCTTAAAACAAGTTAGCTATGAAGTATCTTTTTTTGTACTTATTTTTTCAACTTCATTTTTTTTATTACTTTTACGGTCATCCCGTGAAATCATACATTTCGTACTAAATACAAACTGAAATATAGATGCACAGAAAAAACCCCAGAAAAAAGACCAATGCTGGGAATCGAACCCAGGTCCTCAGCATTCCGTGCCGCGTGCCATACCCCTACACCACCACTTAACCTCAGTTAACCTTCACGGTCGTGTAGTTACTAGTGTTTACTGTCCGTGACCTAACCTAACCTAACAAGTCAATGTAAAGTAAAGGTTCTACTTAAACCTTACTTTGGGTGTCAAACGTCTTAGGCAAAACGGAGCCCTTATAGGACCACTTTGTTGTCCGTCTGTCTGTCAAGACCCTTTTTCTCTGGAACGCGTGGCGGTGTCAAGTTGAAATTAGCTCAAAAAGTTAAATAAAAGTTTATTTCTACAGAGGCCGGGAAGTAAGGGGTTGCCGGCCGAATATTTTTATACGGCCCGAGGTCGGATAGTTTATGAGGCTGGCACAAACATTCGTATTTTTAACACAAATATCCGCCCCACCGGGGTTCGAACCCGGGACCTCAAGCTTCGTAGTCAGGTTCTCAAACCATTAGGCTAACGGTCGTCTAAATTTATGTCTACGGTTCCTTGAAGGTTTAAAAAAATGTCATGCTACATCCAGGCATTTATAATATTAGTATGGATTGTAAACAGTATATATTACATATATTTAACACGAAATACAAACTGAAACATGGATGCACAGAAAAACTCAGAAAAAGAGACCAGCGCTGGGAATCGAACCCAGGTCCTCGCAGCATTCCGTGCTGCGTGCGAAACCCCTACACCACCACAAGTCAGGAGTTTAGACACAAATTTCTCCTATACATCCGTCACAGCTTTTAGTCACTTAAGCAGCGACGCTAGCGACATCTATGTTAGCTTAGCTCTCATCGAGAGACCTCAACACTCCTTCGGAACTAACCGCTCAGCCGGACCAAGAGATGTCGCTTTTTATTAGGGTTCTGTAGTCAACTAGGAACCCTTATATGTAGTTTCGCCATGCCTGTCCGTCTGTCTGTCCGTCCGCGGCTAAGCTCAGAGACTGTTAGTACTAGAAAGCTGTAATTTGGCATGAATATATATATCAGTCACGCCGACAAAGTGATTACATAAAAAAAACTAAAACAATTTTTTTAGGGTACCTCCCATAGACGTAAAGTGGGGGTGATTTTTTTTTTCTCGACTAACCCTATAGTGTGGGGTATCGTTGGATAGGTCTTTGAAAACCATTGTGGGGTTGCTAACATGATTTTTCTATTCAGTTATCTGTTTGCGAAATAGTCAACATAAAAGTGAAAATTTTTATTAAAATTGACCGTCCCCCCCCTTTAAAATCTAAACTGTTGGGCGGAAAAATTTGAAAAAAATCGGAATGGTAGTAAATATATCAAATTTACTAGGAAAATTATAGCGGCTAAGATTGCTTGGAAATTATTTGTAGTTTTAGAATAAATAGTAGCCTAAGGTATAAAACATACCTAAGCTTAGATGATTCCGTACACATACGAAATCCTTAGAAAAATATTACTTGATTTTTTCGTAATGGCTACGGAACCCTACCTTGGGCGTGTCCGACACGCTCTTGGCCGGTTTTTTAAGCAATCTAATTAAGATTTTTTTTATATATTTTTTTTCTTTTCCTTGTAGAAATTTGTGTCTAAACTCCTAACCAGTTGTGGTGTAGGGGTTTAGCACGCAGCACGGAATGCTGAGGACCTGGGTTCGATTCCCAGCGCTGGTCTCTTTTTCTGAGTTTTCTGTGAAATTACTGTGTGCGTGATTTCGTGTGAAATATGTACTTATATGGATTTCACTGGATGACCGTAAAAGTAACAAATTTGGAGTTGAAAAAAAAAATACAAAAAAGACTCCAATAAACCAATCTCGAGTGTCTATTACATACATTTCATTCTCCTTTTTCAGGAATCCCAGGATTCTGAAAGCTATACGAATGACAAGTCAACGTGTTTGGACAGCGGGTCGCAAATATCTAAAATGATGACGAGAAGTCGAGATCCCGACGAATACAGAGTAAGTTTCTGCGGTTCTATTTTAACTAGATATTGATCGTTGAGTAACTAAGTACAGGCAGGCCTCTTGCATGCCATGTACTTACGCGCGATATTTACCTACCGCGGGGACGATCTCCTGCGATCGAAATTCCAGTAGGTTGTCACAAGCGCGCGCCGACGCACGTTCATTCGTGTTCCACGGAAAAAATATGCCGCCTGGACTTTTATAAGTGAATGGTGAAACAGGGGGCAAATTTTAATATGACTATGCTAAAATTAATAGCTAATATAACAATTTGGGAGTTTGTATCGTGCTGTCCCTCTTACTCTTCTATAAAAAGCTATAAGCGTGAGCGGGATGGCACGATGCGAAGTTCGAAAATTGACCTTCGTATCTAGTATAACGCTAGGGTACTGTGAGCATGACAATTTATTCTGCGCATTACAATAAAATATCCTTTTTGTTAGGATTCCAGAGCTAAAATGGCAAAAAGGGAACCCTTTTAGTTTCGCCATGACCGTTTGTCCCTTTGTCCGTCCGTGGCTTAGCTTAGGGAATATTAGTGCTAGAAAGTTTGCATGGATATATGTATATAGCAATTATCCCGACAAAATGGTAAAACAACATGTAGAAAAAAAAATTATCCAAACTGCCAGCCCTTGTCACTGTCGGCACGCACACATTCTTAAGGAGACGGAGTAGTATAATCTGTGGCTACAATCGCGGTAAGTACCAAGATTTTGTACGGGATGCAGTATCTGTTACGAAGTAACTATTAAGTAATCTGTGGTACAGGGTTATTTGTAATGCACTAGCATCCTTTCATCCCTAAACTCCTACCACTTAAACAAAACTTTTTTGTTTTACGGCTTTTGTCATAACTTAATATTTTTGGTGTAATAACGTTTTGAAAATTTGAGATTACCTCTTATTTTTACGATACTCTATGTATTTGTATGGGAAAAAAGTGCTTCATTTTAAAAAGTCGTAAAACAAAAATCATTTGTTTGGGTGATTGGAATTCAGGGTTAAGAGGATGTCAGTGAATTACAAATAGTGTCCGACCGAAACACGATTTTTAGCCGAAACCGAAACCGAAACCGAATATTCGGTTTTTTTCTGATTTCGGCCGAAACCGAAACCGAAACCGAAATTTTTGAAGACGTATCATATCAAACAAAATATTCAAAATTACTGTACAAATCGTAAGGAAAAGGTTATTGCAAGGATTTCTTATATGAGAACAGTTACTTTTTTTGTTAAACAAAATAAAAAACGTTTATTTTTAATGAAAAATGTCTTGGCATAGGTATTATATTATTCAAAACAAACAACCTATTCTTATCACGTCTAAACTAAATTCAAAATCCTAATATCAAACGTATTGTTCATTAATCACAGCATAAAATGCAGTAACAAATAAAATAAATAAATATTAGACAATCTTACACAAATCGACCTAGTCCCAAACTAAGCAAAGCTTGTACTATGGGTACTAGACGACGATAAACATACTTATATAGATAAATAAATACTTAAATACATAGAAAACATCCATAACTCAGGAACAAATATTCGTGCTCATCACACAAATAAATGCCCTTACCGGGATTCGAACCCTGGACCTCTTGCTTCGTAGGCAGGGTCACTACCAACTAGGCTAAAGCGGTCGCCAAACAGATTCTAAAAAGTAAATAATAATTTAATAAATAAACAACACTCATACATACTACTGTCACTGGTCCCAGCTGGGCCGGCCGCCGATGCATTACCTATACCTACCCGGCCGAGCGTGTCCGAATTAAGCCGAGCGCTCCCGATGCGAGAGCCGCGAGAGGCCGCGAAGTAATTTCGGCGCGGCCGAAGGTTTCGGCCGGATTCTGGCCGAAACCGAAACCTCGGCCGAAATCACTTTTTTGGCCGAAATTGGCCGAAACCGAAACCGAAACCGAAACTTCGGTCGGACACTAATTACAAATAACCCTGTATACAACGTGCCCACCAGGGTTCAGCGAGAGTCTAACCACGCATTCCTGAGGCTATATGGAGTAATAAATGTTATCCGAACCGAGGTCGAAATATGCTTAGTTTTTGAGATATTTCCATTTTTATGTTGAAACTAGCTTTTGCCCGCGACTCCGTCCGCGTGGAATCAATAATGTGAGCAGCTTATGTTTTTTATTCAATTTGCTTTTTCATCAATTATGGCTCGCGTTAGTTCCTCGATATAAAAAAAATTACCCGCCCCCGACCCCCCACAAGCCCCCCCCCCCCCCCCGCACACCCGCGTTCACGTTCACCACCGTACTCCCAAGTCAGGCGTGCCTATAGAAGTTTTACTTCAAAAACCCCCGATTTTGAAACATTCTTCCGCTCCGCTCCTCTCCTATTGGTGTTTAGCGTGATGATATATAGCCTATGTATAGTCGACCAAGAATTTCCTTTACCACCCTAAGGTTCAATGTCAAATGTATGGTTTAAAACGTCAAAGGCTATTTTCACTTACAAGTCAATGTGACAATCAGCCTTATTGTCTTTATTCTGATGTAGGAACTGTCATTCAAAATGGTAAAGCACTTACTTGGTCGACTATACCAAATTTCATTTAAATCGGTTCAGTAGTTTTAGCGTGAAAGCGAGACAGACGGACAGAGTTACTTTCGCATTTATAATATTAGTTAGGATTTTACTATGACAGTGGTGGAGGTGCTGGAATTGCGTATTTATTATGTATGAAAAAATAAAAAAGTTAAAAAGCATATTTTACCTTAATTGCTTCCGCGATAACGATGTATGGTTCAGACACAGATATCTAACCGTATCTGGGTCGATCAACTTTTATTTGTCACTCGTTGCTATAGTGACGGTCTCCTGGGTCACTTTTTAAACCGTAAGTTTATCCGAATAAAATTTGCCAAACATGCATTTTTGTGGTAGTTTTAAACCCCCTCTACAATTGGTCATCTAATAAGCATGTGAGTTAATCAAACTGTACTACTTTTGTCCCCTCGCTAACGGGACAGAATAACAACAAGAAATAGTTTTTTTTTTTTTTTTTTTTTTTTTTATGATATAGGGGGCAAA
Organism: Archips crataeganus; assembly: GCA_947859365.1. Taxonomy (NCBI): domain Eukaryota; kingdom Metazoa; phylum Arthropoda; class Insecta; order Lepidoptera; family Tortricidae; genus Archips; species Archips crataeganus. The sequence continues at coordinate 8,451,253 of OX402072.1, read as the reverse complement.
CGAGCAGACGGATCGCCTGTTGATCCACCCATCTGCAAAGTGCGTGACTCGGTTGACTCGCACTTGACTGATTTTCAACCGACGAAAACAAAAGGAGGAGGTTCTCAATTCGACGTGTATATATGTTTTTTTTTTTTTTTTATGTATGATCACGCATAACTTTTTACAGAGTAGTCCGATTTTGATGATTCTTTTTTTATTGGAAAGCGTATACCCCGAGGGTGGTCCCATTTAAATTTGGAAACAATATTCCTACCCTAAGGGTAGAAAAACAGGGGATGATTGATTGTTCAGTTACTGATTGTACTATATGACCACGCATAACTTATTACAGAGTAGTCGGATTTTGATGATTCTTTTTTTATTGGAAAGCGTATACCCCAAGGGTGATCCCATTTAAATTTGGAAATAATATTCCTACCCTAAGGGTAGGAAAACTGGGGATGATTGACTAACCTTTTACAGAGTAGTCTGATTTTCATAATTCTTTTTTATTGGGTAGATAGGGTATACCTTGAAGTTGGTATTATAAATTTGGAAAAAAAATTACCCCAAGGATGGAAAAAAAGTATAAAATAAAAACTTTTTAACAAAAAATTAAACCGCCGAAAAAACTGAAAAGCAAAAAATAATACCTTTTGTTTGACCTTAATCTAGGTACCAGTTGGAAGTCGGTGCCTCAGCACGAGCCAGGAGGAGTGATAGAAGCCAATCAGGTAGACGATTATAGGTCCACTCCTCCTGGCTAAGTGCTGAGGCACCGACTTCAAACTGGTACCTAGATTAAGGTCAAACAAAAAAGGTATTATTTTTTGCTTTTCAGTTTTTTCGGCGGTTTAATTTTTTGTTAAAAAGTTTTTATTCGGTACTCATTATGTTTATAGGTAATAAAAATAAACTATGTTTGAAAATCTTTTTTGGTGGCCATTTATGTCCAGCTCATTTTTAGGGTTCCGTACCGCGAAATAATGGAACTCGTAAAGGAGTTACCACTTTTTTCAGGCACACTTAACCGCGTCACAGAACGGACTACTAGAAGAGTATAACCAGAGGAATAGGGAGAAGAAAATGGAAGAAATAAGAGCTAAGCTTCAAGAGAAATTGGAGAAATGTGGAATGAGAAAAGAAAATGTTACTCGTATACTGAAAGTTAGACTGGTTGAGTATAAAGATACAGGGAGCGGCGTTGAAGTAAATAAAGGTATGTAAATACATGCAAGTCGTGGTGGCCTAGTGGTTTGAACTATGGCCTCTCAAGCAGAGGGTCGTGGGTTCGAGCCCGGGCTCGAAGCTCTTGAGTTTTTCGGAATTTTGGCATTTTCATATTAAATTGCGCATTTTTTTGAAATGAGGAAACTTTGGCAGTTTTTTTTAGATGAGGAAAGCGCTTTTGATTTTGATGATAAAAAAAATATTCGTAATTTTCTTTACAATTTTTTTGTAACCGTGTCGTGACGTATTTTTCATTCAGTTTCTAAGGGACGTCAAAAAAAAAAGGAAATATAGGTTAATTTTTGACGTGACAACGTCTAATAAACCGATGAACGCTGGCTGCATACACGAAAAAGGATGACGCAATGTAACGTTACGTTGTAAGTATGTACATGAGCCGCGAAGGCCAGTTGCAAGAGAGTGGCGATCGCTAGGATGTACAATGCGGGGAGGGGGGGGGGGGGGGCGTGCGGGGGCTTCAAAGGGGGGATGAAAATTTCATTGATTTTGCCGTAGGATGCACCGTTTTCAAGATATTTAAATATTTGACAAAACACCGGTTCTCGTCCGATCACCGAGGTTAAGCAACGTCGGGCGCGGTCAGTACTTGGATGGGTGACCGCCTAGTTTCATTTTTGTTATTTGAATGTTTTGTTATGACGTTGTCACGTTAAACTATCGTCCGTAAACCGACTTACAGACAACCGGTTATTAATCATCAAATCTCCTCATTTAAAAAAAGTGAAGGTTACTTACACTTTTTTTACTGAAAACTCCATTTCATGTCATGTATTACAATACTTATAAAACGTTTTTTAGGTTACCTCTCAATATGGAATCCTTCTGCAGCCGTCATGGAACTGATGATTGAGGGCGCTTGGGTCGAGATACTGAACTTCATACCAACTGGAATGAGGTAACATGTCTACATCTACCAGATCTACTTACTCACAAAACCTTATGTGTTCCAAATACACTAAAGTGCACCCTACTTGCCTGTTCGGAAACCTTCACCTCCATAATTTTTATTAGGTAACTAGCTTTTGCGCGCGACTCCGTCCGCGTGGAAGTTGTTTAAAAATTATCCTATGTCCTTTCCCGGAACTAAACTACCTCCATACCAAATTTCTTCTAAATCGGTTCAGCGGTTACAAACAAATTTCATCCCCCTTTTCACCCCCTTAAAGGGTGATTTCCGGGATAAAACTATCTTATGTCCTTTCCCGGGACCCTAACTACCTGTATATATACCAAATTTCATTTAAATCGGTTCAGCGGTTTAAGCGTGAAGAGGTAGAGAGAAGACAGACAGACACACTTTGCATTTATAATATTAGTATGGATTTCATCCCATTTTTGACTAAGATATCTTCTTCCACAGTTCTCACCTTAAATCGTCCTCATTGTCATATAGTCTACTGTTCTGATTCGCCAACATTCCTTCATCGTCACTTTCCTATCTAGTCTGCTTTCCTACGTGAGCCACTATAGTACGAATTTTTTGAGGTGTCCCGATTTCGTTAACAGCCCACCTTACGAACAAAGCCATTGTATTCTATTATGTCCTCAAGTGAATAATCCTCAGTTTAAAATGAACGGAAATAAAAGACGAAATAGCTCATTGAAATAACTACTTTATTATTTACTATTGACAATATCAGAAAATGGACGAGTTAGCAAGGTGGCGATTTAGGAATGTTAGGTTGACGACATGGCACTGTGGACCGATTTAAAGCTCCAAACGCACAGACAGCGGAGGCGTGGCGGTGCGGTGGCGGTGACGGTTGTAATATTCTTACTTGTATGAACGAGTTCGCGGTACGGTACCGCACAACCGTTCATACAAGTTAGAATATTACAACCGCCACCGCACCGCCACGCCTCCGCTGTCTGTGCGTTTGGAGCTTAAGAACGTGACGAAATGAGACTGTGGACGATGTCATCCTCACCCTTATTTTTTAATATACTTTTTACAGTAACTCGGAAATTCAATTATCAGCAGGCAGACAGACGGTTTTCAAGCCGTACATACAGAAAAACGAAAAATACAAGCTCTATGCCAAAACTCTGAAACGGAAATGTTACGAAATAAAAGAACTGGCTCAAAATCCTAATATGAGCACAGACTATAACGAAATAGACACAGTCGGCATTATTTTCCAAGTAGAACCATCGACTAAAGATTTCGATGAAAAAAAACAAAGCTTCCAAAACGTCTTCCTGGCTGACGCTGATAAACACATGATCTGCGTCAATTTCTGGGGCGGATTAAAAAAGTTCGGCTACGAAAACCTTCTCGATACTGGCCAGATAGTAACCTGCGTCAATTTACAGAAAAGAGCTGGCAACTCTAGAAAAAGCATACCACAGTACAGAGTCACCGAGTTAACTTATTTCACAAAAACGCCTAAGGACAAACGTGCTTTGGAGCTGACAAGCGAACTGTCAGATAAGCTGTCAAAAATCAAAGAAAAATTCTGCGAAGATTGTGTGGTTTTAAAAAATAATTATTCTGCTTTCAAACATAGGAATGTTGAAAATGAGTCACCATACAAATTTGGTATTCACAATACGCCTAAAAGGTTAGAATCACCCATGAGCTGCGATATGAATTTAAATCTTACAGGCTTGGATTTTGAGTCCAGTTTTACCACGGAAATGTCACCTGAACAGTTGCTGAGAAAGAAGAGAGTGAAAGAAAAAATACAAAAATTAAAAATGTACGGAGAACCACCTCCTCTAAGTTCCATACATATTATTAACAAGTCGAAAAACGCCTCTGCAACGTACAAAAGCCCTTTGATTTCGAAAGACAAGATTGCCAGTGGTGAAAATACTCCCCGAAATGTTACCAGCGTAGGAAAAGAAAACTTGCAAAATGATGCCAGTCCAGTTGGTTTGAATAGGACGTTTGTGAAAAGAGTGAATCCAGTGAAATTGAATTTTTCAAACAGTGTTGCCATAGAAAATGATTTGAATGACAGTGTTGATCATTTTGTCGATGATTTTGAAGCCAGTCCGCCTCTAAGTCTAGATTCTGATGTTGTTTTATAATGTTTAAGAAAAGGTTTAACTTTTGTAAATAAATGTTAAAATAGTAATAAGTTCAAGAAGTGCCTTGTTTTTGTTATTCCCTATTAATAATCAGTTCGTATTTATGTATACTGTATAATGTTATTAAAGTATGTTCCTGTTGGATACTTGTTTTATTCGAAAAACAGGGTGGGAAGGTTTTGGCGCATATGCCTTAAAGCTACCACAGACCGCAGCGCGAGACGTGCGCGCGACGCTGACAGAATGGGCTCAGCGCAGCGCGTAACATCTGCCTAGAGAAATATTTCTCTATTGTAGCGCGCGAGCCAGTTTTGTCACGGCAAACAAAGTTCCATTAGGTTCTTTACACCAAAAAAAAGATTCCTACGAATTGAGAACCTCCTTCTTTTTTTAGGGTTCCGTACCCAAGGGTAAAAATGGGATCCTAATCCTTTTACTGAGGCTCTGCTGTCCGTCCGTCTGTCACCAGGCTGTATCTCATGAACCGTGATAGCTAGAGAGTTGAAGTTTTAACAGATTATGTATTTCGGTTGCCGCTATAACAACAAATACTAAAAACCCGAATAAAATAAATATTTAAGGGGGCTCCCATACAACATACGTGATTTGTTTGGCTCGTTTTTGCTCGATATTGATAACGGCAACAGGTAGACGCATGAAATATTCGCAGAATATTAAGTTATATTTTCACTATAAAAATAAATAATTAAATTAAAATAAAACAAATATTTAAGGGGGGCTCCCATACAAAAAACGTGATTTTTTTGCCGTTTTTATAGATAATGGTGCGGAACCCTTCGTGCGCGAGTCCGACTCGCACTTAGTCGGTTTTTTGAAGTTGGCTAAAACCACGATCGAGGTTTTTGTTTTTCAAATTTGAGATAAAACGCCACAAGCACGCATCTAGTTTTATCATGAAAAACGTCCCACGACTGTCACACCAAGGTGACCTTGCAGTCAAACAGGTTTGACGTTAGTTAGTTAACCTACAAAAACTATTTTCATTCCAATATTCTACCCGCGAAGTCATGTATTACGTACATGAATTTACGTAAATATATTCCGTAATTACTTTTTCAGTGCCAACTGAGTTTCCGTAACATCGTCAATAAGTGTTTTTAGTGATAAATCCGTGAAATACAACCGTTTTGTTTTCGCTGAATACGTACGTGTTTTTTTAAATCGGTGAGTAAATTTTTATTGAAATAATTCTTTCGTACGCCGCTGCATTTCATTCAAGCGGCGTGGTTAAAAATAGTCTTCGATATCTTCCGGTTTCGCTACGTAATTTGGAAAACAAAACTCGCCATCGATTTTTTCTTCGAAGAACTTAACTTTTTAAAGTTTTTTTTTATAGTGGCATTGATCGGTTTGATTTCTGACTTGTTTTTGGCAAGATTATGATAACCTCTTGGTTAGGTATTTGCAGAGTAATTTTTTTGAATAGGCGGCAAAAGTTCAAGCTAGTTAATGGAATTATTTAAAACAGTAATAAGTGTTAAGATTATTATTTTTATGACACTCAAAATTACTTCTAAATAAAGTATTATATTTCATTTTGATAAAATAACTACGTGTTTTTTTTTATAGTCAAGTTACACTCAAATTATGTTACATTTCAATTAGTAATTACTTAATTAGTTACTTTGAGTAATTACTTTGACTAATTACTTAATTAGTTAAACTACTTTTTTATGCACCTACTTTAGTTCTGGTACTTAAACAGTTTTTTTAAATTAGTGATTAAAAATATACTTGGAATCTCTTGTTAACAGCCACATTTTGAATAATCTGATAAGATTTAAAAAGTAAACTGCATTAACTTTTTTACATTAACACATTCAGTGCCGGGAACGCCACAGGGGAGTTCTCCGTTCATAGCGCGTAGCAATACGTGGCAGCGAATGTGTTAATCAAGTAGCACTAAAAAACCTATAATTATTGTGTACAATTTGTCAGTGCCTCTGATTCTGTCTGTTTTATTCATCATTGTCTTATGGGAACTGCACTTTTCCAAAATAATAAATAAATCACGGTACAATTGACGGGTGAATATTCAAGCGTTTTGACAGCGCGGTTAAACATCATTACCATTCGACGATTATTACCACAACTGAAGGACGAATCGTGCGAAATTTCATCAGACTAGATTCAGCATTGGTACTGTCTTAAGTTTTCATAAAAAGTTAACCCTAAGCATCATCCATTTTAATAATTTCTGCTCAAATGGTAATGACAAAAAAACCGCCGTAAAAACGCTGAATATTTACCCTGACACCAATTTTATTGACCTAATCCCAAACTAAGCAAAGCTTGTACTATGTGAGCTAGACAACGAATAAACATAATTATATATATAACTACATACTTAAATACATATTAAACATATGAGACTCAGCGCAAACATTCATATATTTCATACAAATTTCTGTCCTGAACACCAATCAAACCTGGGACCTCAAGCTTAGTAGTCAGGGTCTCTAACTACTAGGCTATTCAACTGTCAACTTTTATAGACAGCCCCCTCTATTCTTTGAAGTTAAAATATTATCCTACGGGAACTCATCACTGGGATATTAACTGTTCTATGTCTCAACCCAGATCTATGTCTGTACCTACACCATGTTTTAACTAAATCCGTTCAGCCGTTATTGCAGGGCTGGATTTAGGGGAGGGCATCCGGGGTCCCCACGGTAGAGGGGCCCCCATATAGAATTCGAAAAAAAACTTTCAAATTCCAACAACAAATTATTTGAATAATCTTTCTTTCTTTCAAAATAATTTGTAACCAATAAATAATTAGAATATATGCAGTAAATTAGATAAATTTGTATTTGCCTTAAGAAGACTAAGTTGTACTTCTTCTCAAGAGGTTGCACTGACGGTATAGCATTGATATGTTTCATCAGTTTTAAACTTTCAACTGCTTATTTTGCGGTATGCACTAGGATCACCTAATTCAATCCCCAGGTACAATTACCGCGGCTTATTTGGGGTAATTATGTGGATATAAAAAAAGCATTCCTGGTCCAAAAAACCCACATATACCTACATCTAAAAAAAAAGTAGTTATTTGGATAATATTTGGAAAATAATTTGCGGCCAAGGGTCCTCCACTCCTTTTATGCCGCGAGGCCTCCACACGCCCAAATCTGGCCCTGCGTTTTTGTGTGATTGAAACATCCAAATATCCAAACATCTTCACAAACTATTTCATTTATAATATTAGAATATGGATTAGTATGGAAGTAGAACATTATGAATTTATCAATTTCTTCTCTCAAAAGATAAAAGCACATTACATAAGGTAAAGTTATCATTTTACTGCTAAAGAGAATTCAATTAGGTATTTCTGATAACAGGAGAAATTATCTCACTGACCACCCACAGCCACTGAATAGATTGTTTTAAAGCATGTAACCTGCCAAACGAAATGAAAATCCGATTGAAATGATGACCACAACCACTCTGTCAAGAGTGAAACGACGAAGAAGAACAAGAGAACCTGTCAATCATAATCTTACTAATATTTTATTGAATCAGGCGTAACTTAGCTCCTCTATAGCTCGATGAATCACCAGACTCTAGTGGCAGTGGGCAGGGCACATCGCTCGTAGAACTGATGGCCGATGGGGCAAAAAGGTTCTCGAGTGGCGTCCACGGACCGGAAGCAGTGTAGGTAGGCCTCCAACGAGATGGAGCGACAACCTGGTTAGCAGGGCACGGGACCGATCTGTTTGGCGAGCCTTGGGGGACGCCTATGTTCAGTCAGCGGTGGACGTCTTTCGGCTGAGATGACGATGATGAGGCGTTACTTTGCGGAGGTCCATATTAATGAACTGAAACAATTACTTTGCTCACCCGCGACCTTACGAAGCACGAGTGAACACGCATTTTTAGGGTTCCGCACCTCGAAAGGAAAAAGCGGAACCCTTATAGGATCACTTTGTTGTCCGTCCGTCCGTCCGTCCGTCTGTTAAGACCCTTTTTCTCACGAACGCGTGGAGGTATCAAGTCACTTTAAATAAAATAAATATTTAAGACCGGTTCCCATACAACAAACGTGATTTTTTTGCCGTTTTTATAGATAATGGTACGGAACCCTTCGTGCGCGAGTCCGACTCGCACTTGGCCGGTTTTTAATAAATATTACGGGACAATTCACACCAATAAAATTGACCTAGTTCCAGAGTAAGCTAAGCAAAGCTTGTGTTATGGTATGGGTATTAAACAATGGATAAAAATACTCATATAGATAGATACATACTTAAATACATATTAAACACCCATGACCCCAGAACAAACATTCGTATTTTTCATACAAATATCTGCCCTGACACGGGAATCGAACCTGGGACCTCAACCTTCGCAGTCAGGTTCTCTAACCACCAGGCCATCTGGGGGGTTACTCCGAAATTCGAAGTTTGAAGTTCGAATCGTGCGGTCCCTCTCACTCTCGTAATAAATACCATTAGCGTGAGCGGAGCGGCATGAAACGAAGTTCGAATTTCGCGCTTCGTAGTATAGGGCCTGGTCGTCGAGTCGTCTGGATGTGTGACTCTTTCACGCTGAAACGGTTTGACGTAGTCTGATAGATAAACTTTGGCAGACAGATAGTTTACAACCTGAATTAACATAATAGGATGATTTTTAACCGAATAAACGAATTCTTTGCAGACGGAATCGCGGTAACAGCTAGTAGGTACCTTTATATGTTCTAATACATTATACAGTACCCCCGCATGTTTGTTATCTAATGTACGAGGGGCGTTCAATATAAAGTGAGAATGAGATGCAAACTCTTTCAATATTAGGAAATTAAATACTGGCCGGTAAAGCTAATCTATCTAGCTGATTGCTATGAAAAAAAAAAGTAACTGTCTTTTGTTTAAAAAAAATACGGTAATTTCTTTGCAATGCTATTGAGTACGTTAGCGAAAATGGAGAAAATTTAACTGCGCGCCGTTATCAAATACTTGTGTTTGAAAATTTTTTCTACGGACCAAGTCAATTTAGATTTGCGGGACACTTTAAGGTCTAATGCTCCTCCGTATTCGACAGTCGCACGTTGGTGCGCCGAATTTAGACATGGAAGAACATCGACCATGGACGACCCCCGCTCCGGACGCCCTACTACTGCAATAACTGAAGAAATTGTGAAAAAAGTTGAAAACTCAGTTTTGGCGGATCGTCGTGTCACGGTTCGTTTTATTGCTGAAAATGTAAAGATTTCAACGGGGTGCGTGCATAATATTTTACATGAACGCTTGGGTATGAAAAAGGTATCTGCGCGTTGGGTACCAAGAATGCTTACTGACACGCAAAAACAAACTAGAGTCGAGATTTGTCAAGAAGCTTTGGACCTGATACAGCAAGACCGGGAACTTTTTTTGGCGCGATTTATAACAATGGACGAAACATGGCTCCATCATTACGACCCTGAAACGAAACTGCAGTCTATGACATGGAAAAGGCCATCATCTCCAACTCCGAAGAAATTCAAGGTGAGCCCATCTGCCGGTAAGGTCATGGGCTCTGTTTTTTGGGATGGTAAAGGGGTATTAATGATTGAGTATCTCAAACATGGAGCCACTATTACGGGCACTTTATACGCCAAACAAATAGCAACATTGCGCAATGAGATCCGCGAAAAACGGCGACGTAAACACTCGAAAGTTGTGCTGTTCCACCAGGACAATGCCCCGGCACACAAGTCCATCGTTGCAATGACTGCAATTCGTGATGCTGGGTTCAATATCCTTAAGCATCCTCTGTATTCACCAGATCTCGCTCCCAGTGATTTCTACCTATTTCCGAGATTGAAACAATACCCGAGAGGCCAGAAATTTGAAGACGACGACGCGGTAGTCGCTGCAGTACAAGATTTTTTAAGTACTCAAGATGAGACCTTTTTTAAAAATGAAATTTTAAGTTTACAAAAAAGATATAATAAGTGTATTATGCTAAAAGGTGACTATGTCGAAAAATAAAATTACATTTAGTAAAAGTTGTTTATAACATACTCATTCTCACTTTTTATTGAACACCCCTAGTATAATAATGTTGTTATCATGTGTTCGAAGCACGCGAGTTGAAGATTACAGTTGAGAAGTAATGTGGGTCTATGTCACGACATTGCTGTTGCCACAGACTATCTGATAGTACGGCTACAGGGTGTCATTCCACCTGAGATGTGCTATACCACACTACGAGGATGTAGAAGCCAGTGTTATTGCGATAGCGATAGTTTGACCTTGAGAAATAGTCGATAGTGCGATAGTACTATCGAAAATATCGACATGCTGCTATACTATCCAACTTGGTCAATACTATCGATAGTAAAATTTAGGCGATACTATTTAACTTGCCTACGAAAATAGCCTACGACCTATTCTCAGACCTACCGAGTATAGAGAAAAAAGTTTCATAAAAATCGGTCAACCCGTTTCGGAGGAGTTCGATAACAAACACCGTGACACGAGATTTTTATATATTAGATTAGCTGTTGCCCGCGACTCCGTCCGCGGAGAATAGGGGTATAAAAAATAGCCTACGAACTATTGTCACACCTACTGAGTATAGAGAAAAAAGTTTAATAAAAATCTGTTAACCCGTTTCGGAGGAGTTCGATAACAAACACCGTGACACGAGATTTTTATATATTAGAAGATTATAATGTGAAAGTGTGTTCATTTGTTTGACCTTCTGTCACGTCGAAACTAAGCGACGGATTGCCGTGATTTTTTGTATGGACATAGTTGAAGGGCTGGAGAGTGACATATGCTACTTTTTTTCACGGGAAAATATCTCATTCCCACGGGAAAACACGTTTTAATCTACTTAGCAGAGGCGAAGCGGGAATCAGCTAGTTTTCTAAAAATCAACCCCTAAAGGGGTGAAATAAGGGGTGGATTGAGGGCGCAGTAGTTTCGATGATTAGGAGACGTTAATTTTTTTATTTATTCCCGCACTTTAACTAAAGTCACGGTCATAGCTCGAAGAATCGCTAGACTTAAGTGGCAGTGTGCAGGGCTCGCTCGTAGAACTGACGGCCGATAGGGCCGAAAGGTTCTCGAGTGGCGTCCGCGGACCGGAAGCAGTGTAGGTAGGCCTCCAACAAGATGGAGCGACGACCTGGTGAAGGTAGCGGATGGCTCAGGGCCGGGCTGTTTGGCGAGCCTTGGGTGAGGCCTATGTTCAGCAGTGGACGTCTTACGGCTGAAATGATGATAATATGATGGACGTAGTAGCTGGCGAAATCTAGTATAAAACAGTCTCGAACTTGCCCAGTTTATTCATTATTCATTAACACCATAGCGATAAAATCAACTAGATTATTTCCAAAGTGTTTATTTTATAAACGTGTTAACAACTCCCAAATATCGTGTCAATAAGCTCTTCTTATCAGTTAGATAAACACGCATGGTTAGCACGCCGTATTAACACGCTTATGTCGCACGTGATAAGGCCTAGAATAGAATAACACGAGGGTTACGCTTAAGTCTTTTTGTAGATGAAGAAAGTGTATACTCCATTTAATTTAGAATTATAAACCACACCAACATTATATTGCGGCTCGTGAACTGTAATCTCTTTACAATTTGTACTAAAGTAACAATTGACGACACGCAAATAAAGTGACATTAAAACAATTTTATTTTGCGGCTCCCAGACTATTGTACTGTACTATTTGCTAGGTAAGAAATAGTTGACGAGCCGCAATATAATGATGTTGTGGTTTCCAATTCTAAATTAAATGAAGTATAGTACAAATAGGAATTATCTAATACTCGCTTTCGATTAACTGTTGAAGTATGTATAGGATGAAGGGCAGATATGTATGGAACCAAGCCGGATCACCAATGGAATTGTAATGTATGGAGTATGGAGACTTATTGATCCTACCATCCATACTCCATCCATACTAACATTATAAATCATCATCATCATCATCATCACAGCCTATACGTCCCACTGCAGGGCACAGACCTCCTCTCATAATTAAAGGGCTTGAGCCGTTCCTACGCGGGCCCAATGCGAGTCGCGAACTTCACACACACCATTGAATTTCTTCTCAGGTGTTGCGCACACCTGGCGATGTTTTCCTTCACCGTAAAGCTCATGGTAAATTACAAATAAATAAAAAAAAAAAAAAAAATAAATAAATATCACGGGACAATTCACACCAATTGACCTATTCCCAAAGTAAGCTAAGCAAAGCTTGTGTTATGGGTACTAGGCAACGGATAAACATACTTATACATATAGATTAGATAGATACATACTTAAATACATATCAAACACCCAAGACCCGAGAACAAACATTCGTATTATTCATTCAAATATCTGCCCCGACACGGGGATCGAACCCGGGACCTCAAGCTTCGTAGTCAGGTTCTCTAACCACTAGGTCATCTGGTCGTCAAAAAAAATGTAATTTCGCACATGAATTTCGGAAAACTCAGAAGTGCGAGCCCGGATTCGAACCCACGACCCTCTGCTTGAGAGGCCGTAGGTCAAACCACCACGGCTTCAACATTATGCGTGTGTCTATTTGCCTGTCTGTTACCTCTTTACGCTTACACCCCTGAGCTGATTTAGATGAAATTTGGCGTGGAGATAGTTGGAGACCCTGGGAAGGGCATAGAATAATTTTTATCCCGGAAAATAGGATAGTTCCCGCGGGATAGTGTTAAACGAATTCTTCGTGGATGGAGTCGCGACCAACAGCTCGTATTGAATATTTCGCATATTAGTACGGAACCCTATACTAATTATAACCGACACGCTCTTGGCCGGTTTTTTTCTTAAAATTGTTATCCCGTTCATTGATGTTGATCACCAATATATTCACATACTGGCACTTACTAAACTATGTATGTATGAAGTCGTTTACATACATTAACATATGTAATGTTTGTGTTGACGTAAAACACATTATTATTCAGACATTTGGATGACAGCCAATCGTCAAGTGCAATTTACGCAATAACTAGAGTGACATTTCACGTGACGACCAGATAGCTTAGCGGTTGGAGAGCCTGACTTCGAAGCTTGAGGTCCCGGGTTCGATTTCCGTGTTGGATGTTTAAGAGCTTTTAAAAAAAAGTTTACCCTATACTTTGATGATGTAGTTTTTTTTTATTCACAGTCATGAGTACAGTTCATTTTCATAAAAAAAAAGGTGTCCTTATTTTTTGGGTCATGCAGTTTTGTGACGTTATTAGGGTTCCGGAGCCAATGGCAAAGACGGAACCCTTACAGTTTCGCCATGTCTGTCCGTCCGTCCGTCCGCGGCTTAGCTCAGAGACTATTAGGGCTAGAAAGCTGTAATTTTGCATGGATATGTGTATAGCAATTATCCGGACAAAGCGAAAAATAAAACGAAATTTTTGTTTATAGTAGGTACTTTTTTTTAAAATTTTTTAGTAATTATACCCCGACCAAGAGATAGAAAAAATTATGGTACCTTCCATAGACGTAAGTGGGGATGATTTTTTTTTCTCGTCTGACCTTATAGTGTGAGGTGTCCTTCGACAGGTCTTTTAAAATCACTAAACGTTACCCCAAACCATGAGGTTAGACGAGAAAAAAACACCCCCACTTACGTCTATGGGAGGTACCATAATTTTTTCTATCTCTTGGTCGGGGTATAATTATTAAAAAATTACACCTTCCTAGCACTAATGGTCTCTACGCTAAGCCACGGACGGACGGACAGACAGACATGACGAAACGATAAAGGTTCCGTTTTGCGATTTTGGCTCGGGAATCCTAAAAAATTAGGGACATTTTTTTTTAAATCATCAAATTCAATAATGCTCTTGATTCTGATTAAGGAAAACACAATAGCCTCCTTTGAAAAAAATTATGTATATTTTTTTACTGATAACACCCATAACATGTATTTAAATATGTATACCCGTTATCCGTTATGTTTATCCGTTGTCCAGTACCCATAGTACAAGCTTTGCTTAGTTTGAAACTAAATCTTGGTGTCAATCGTCCCATATTTTTGATGTGACAACGTCTAATAAATCGATGAACGCCGGCTGCATACACGAAAAAAGATGTCGCAATGTAACGTTACATGTAGGTACAGTCGACTACAAAAAGATCGATGCAGCCAAAGTTACAAAAATATGTATACGCGACTTTATTAACTTACCATTAAGGTCGTGTATACATATTTTTGTAACTTTGGCTGCATCGATCTTTTTGTAGTCGACTGTACATGTACGTACATGAGGGGGGAGGGGTTGCGGGGGTTTCAAAGGGGATGAAAATTTCATTGATTTAGCCGTAGGATGCACCGTTTTCAAGATATTTGACAAAACACCGGTTCTCGTCCGATCACCGAGGTTAAGCAACGTCGGGCGCGGTCAGTACTTGGATGGGTGACCGCCTGGTTTTTGAATGTTTTGTTATGACGTTGTCACGTTAAACTATCGTCCGTAAATCGACTTTACAGTCAACCGGTTTTTTTCCAGAACAATGTCGCGCGACCGCTCCTCCCGCCGCTTCTACCGTGCGGAGTCCATGCACGACCTCCTCTCCTTCATGGACCGGGGGCAGGCTGCCAGCGACGAGAACCGATGGACCTTCGAATGTGCCTGGGAGGCCGCCAACAAAGGTACAGTAAAATTACATAAAGTTTACCACTGACAGACAGTTTGCCTTCATTTCATATTCAACTTTAACGACCTACAAATAAAGCCAATTTTAGAATACTGTTACCCACGTTTGCAGATTTTGTAATAGCTACTTTATTTGTATGGCGTTAAAGTTGGAAATTAAATGAAGGCAAGCTATCTGTCAGTCGTAAACTAAAAGTAAACGTATTGTAACAAGCTCTTATATCAAGCGGTCAAACAAACAAAGAAATCCGACTCGGCTGGGCAGCGTTCGGGAAGCTCCGCATCTTGTCATCCAATATACCGCAGTGTCTCAAGTCAATAGTCTTTGATATGTATTGCCAATGATGACTAATGTCGAGACGTGGCCGATAACGATGGGTCTCATGTAAAAGCTCAAGATCACTCAGAGGGCTATGCTCGGAGTTTATCTGCGGGATCGCATTAGAAATGATGAAATCCGCGCAAGAACTAAAGTCGCCGACATAGCTCGAAGAATCGCCAGACTCAAGTGGCAGTGGGCAGGGCACATCGCTCTTAGAACTGATGGCCGACGGTCATTACCATCATCATCATGTGATGTTGATGAAACAATCAGTAATGTCCCTCTGCTGAGCATGGAGCTTCATGGACCAGGGGCAGGCTGCGAGCGACGAGAACCGATGGACCACACAGACAGCTCTTATGGCCCAGTTTCATTGGTCGATAATTCGGTCGATGTACAGCATGCGGTGACTCCCCGCAGGTGGTGTAACGACTAGTGAAACTCATTATGTCGGTAACTGTTCCCCGAATGATATGATGATGATGAATGATGATGAATGATGAATTATCTGTTTATTTTATTATTCTAAAAATAATAAAATAAACAGATAATGAATGGTAGACTTGGTAATCGCATGGACACACACACACACACACACACACACACACACACACACACACACACACACACATACTCGCAAGTACTACTTGTAAGTAGTAACTGAATGTATCTTTAATAATCTATTAAAATAAACGACCGCTTTAGCCTAGTTGGTAGTGAAGTGACCCTGCCTACGAAGCAAGAGGTCCTGGGTTCAAATCCCGGTAAGGGCATTTATTTGTGTGATGAGCACGAATATTTGTTCCTGAGTTATGGATGTTTTCTATGTATTTAAGTATTTATTTATCTATATAAGTAAGTTTATCGTCGTCTAGTACCCATAGTACAAGCTTTGCTTAGTTTGGGACTAGGTCGATTTGTGTAAGATTATCCCCTAATATATATTAATGTGACATGTTTACTTATACTACAGATTTAAAAAAAATAAAAAAATATAATATATATATATATATATATATATATATATATATATATATATATATATTTTTTTTTTTAAATCTGTAGTATAAGTAAACATGTCACATTAATAATTAGTCTTAAACGTTAAATAGTTTTATGTAAGTTATTGATTTTTCGCGTCTTACATTTTGGCAACACATAATTTGTTTGGTTGCCTACAAGACAGGCTACGCCTAGTGTAGGAGCCATTGTAATACATCCTGAATTTCGCTGCCAAGTACATCTCTAATGCGGGCCCTATGGCATGCGTTATGGAAATCAACCTCACTCCGCGTGCGGGCCCTATCGACCAATGAAAACGGTTCCCCGAATGCGGGCTCTATGGCATGCGTTATAGAAATCTACCGCATCCCGCATGCGAGCGCTATCGACTAATGAAACTGAGCCTTTATGGACCGTTTCCATCATGGAACGTGCCAAAACACAGGTTTGCCGCGGACGAACCACTTGTCAGTGATAAGTCATTTGTTTCCGATCGTTTGGATTCCTTGTCCATGCGAAGGGACGTAGGGTATCTTTGTGTGTTCTATAGGATCTACCACGGCGAGTGCTCTGAAGAATTGTTTAATTTGCTGCCTGCTGCAAAATTGCACTATCGCACTTCCCGCCTTAAGTTAAGTTCCATCGTCGCCATCTCGATGAATGGCAGTCTACCACTGTACGTTTTCTTCAGCACTTGTTGCCGCGTACGGTGAAAGTTATGGAAAATAAATAAATAAATAAATGTGGAACCAGCTTCCGGCAACAGTGTTTCCAGACAACTATGACATCGGGGCTATCAAGAAAAGGGTTTATACTTATACTTTAAAGGCCGGCAACAGAATAGGGATGTTTCCTAGGTAAAAAAATAATAATTCTTATTAGTCCGTATTTTACATTATCAAAAAATATTAGACACGTAATTTTTCTTTTGACAATTAAACAAAAAATGACGAAGATATGGCGCGTTGAAGTTCCGCGTGACGAGGCGTGACGTCACTTGTTCCTAAAACGCTCATACAAAGTGTAGGAACAAGTGACGTCACGCGAAACTTCAACGCGCCATATCTTCGTAATTTTTTGTTTAATTGACAAAATAAAAAATACGTGTCCAATATTTTTTGATAATCTAAAAGACTGACTAGTTAGGAAAGTAGCCTATTGCGACTCTCTTTGAGTTGTTGATATTTATGGGCGGTGGTAATCATTTGCCATCAGATGACCCGCTTGCTCGTTTGCCTCCCTCTCACAAAAAAAAAGAACAATGCTCGCGCGGCGGCCGCGCGAAGTCGGTGCGCACCTTTGCAAAACGTCTGGTCTACTTCTATCTAAGACAATGAGAAACCGGGCGTACTTGTTGGACGTCTTTAGTTATGCATCTTGCGTTACAATAATGAAGTGTCTTGTTTACTCGGCGGGGAGCGGGAAATAGAGCGTGAGATGGATGCGCCCCAGGAGCGGAGAGGAGACTCGCATGAGTACCTAATTACCAGCTTTATTAATTCACTAGCGACCCGCCCCGGCTTCGCACGAATGCAATGCTGATATTATGCATGTATTATCCTACATCCGTCATTGTTGTGGGCTGCATGCCCCAGTTAATTAATTACTAACACTTAGATCTAAGCTACTAATCAACATTTAATTCAATTTTAATTTTAATTTAATTTTAATTTAATAAATATTTCAATAATGTACTTAGATGTTAATGTATGGACTTATGTTGTTGTCTGAAATAAATGATTTATTATTATTTATTATACATGTAAACCTTCCTCTTGAATCACTCTGTCTATTAAAAAAAACAGCATCAAAATCCGTTGTATAGTTTTAAAGATCTAAGCATACAAAGGGACAGACAGCGGGAAGCGACTTTGTTTTAGTTATTAGTATAACTAAGTAGTGATTCAACATCATCATTTCAGTTGAAAGACGTCAACTGCTGAATATAAGCCTCCCCCGAGGCTCGGCAAACAGACCGGTCCCACGCGCTATCCGCATCCAACGCGATCCCGCAACCTTAACCAGGACGTCGCTCTATCTTGTTGGAGGCCTACCTGCACTGCGTCTTCCGGTCCGCGGACGCCACTCGAGAACCTTTTTGCCCAGACCTTTTTTGTTCTACGAGCGATGTACCCTGCACACTGCCACTTGAATCTGGAGATTCTTCGAACTATGTCCGTGACTTTAGTTCTTGCGTGGATTTCATCATTTCTTATGCGATCTCTCAGAGAAACTCCAAGTATAGCCCTCTCCATCGCCCAACATTGAACATGGACAAGACGAAGGTCATGTCGAACGCCCATGTTGTAGCAACTCCCGTCGTGATCAGAGCGACTGCTCGAAGTTGTTGACGACTATATCTACCTGGGACATACAATCCAATTGGCTAAGTAAAGTTTTTTGAAGAGATGCTAATTATATTTTTTTTCGACAGTGGTCGACTTCAACACCAAGAAACTGTAGCTGTTTTATTTTTATCTCCTTTTATTTATTAGAAATATTTATTTAAGTGTTCGCGATGACATTTGTGAGATTTTATGGCTGACAAGGGTTCGTGCTCAGTACTAAGAAGAAATAGAAAAAAAAACGAATTCTACTGTCGCTTCTGTCAATGTCAAATGAAATGTAACCGTTTGCGTTTCGTTTGCTTTGCGTTGTCCAAGAAGCAGTTCCAAAATAGTGATCGAAAGTATTCAATCGCGATCCAATTATCGTGCATAGGTCGTGGAGAAATGCGGTAAAATTGAAAGTCCGGATTTTATGCGAAGGTCGATAAAAATAGTCAAAAAATCACACTGAGCACACCAAAACGCAAAGCAAACGAAACGCAAACGATTTGAGATTGACAGCAGTAACAGTTCACTTCGGTTTTTTTTCTGTTTCTACTAAGTTCTGAGCACGAACGGCTTGTCAACCATAAAATCTCACAAATGTCATCTAGAACACTCAAAAAAATATTTCCAGTAAACAATAGGAGATAAAAATAAAACAGCTGCAGTTTCTCGATCTCCAGAACGCCGACTGTCGAAAAAAAATATAATTAGCACCTCTTCAAAAAACTTTACTTAGCCAATTAGGTAGGTTCAACTTCGAGAAAGAGTTCAATCGACGAATTAGACTCCGCTGGGCAGCGTTCGGGAAGCTCCACAATATCTTGTCATCCAATATACCGCAGTGTCTGAAGTCAAAGTCTTTGACCATTATGTGTTGCCAGTGATGACTTATGGCACTGAGACGTGGCCGCTAACGATGGGTCTCATAAGAAAGCTCAAAGTCACTCAGAGGGCGATGGAGAGGGCTATGCATGTAGGGCTGTCTTGCCGTTATTTAATTCATATAATAATATTTCAGTTGGCGGTATCTATACTGTGATACGTTCGAAGGCCTACGTGTCCACCGAAGAGATGGGCGATAACTACTGCTTGCTTGGTAAGTCAGTTAAGTTCAATCATCATTGTCATCTAAGCCTAAGTATGTCCCACTGCATGACACAACTCTCAGAAGAGGGCTCGGGCCGTAGTTCCCGCGCGGGCTCAGTGTGGATTGGGAACTTTACACACCATTGGACTTATTTGCGGGTGTGTGTAGGTTGCCTCACAATGTTTGTCCTTCACCGTGAAGCTCATGGTAAATTTGAAATGTTATTTCGCACATGAATTCTGAAATCGATCGAACGGACCCATATGCCCATACTGACATTTGTGGGGTCTATGTGGGTGTATTGTTTTATTTTACCAGCTTAAAAAATATCAAGGTTATAAACTATAATAAATGAATGAATGAACGAACGAACGAATGAATGAACGAACTGACGAACGAACGAATGAATGAACTAATGAACGAACGAATAAGCCAATGAATGAATCAAAAATGTATGAATGAAATAATGCATGAATAAACTAAAGAATGAGTGAATGAATGAACGAACAAAAAATGACGAGTCGCACTTTTGTGAAATAAACCTTACTAAAAAAAATTCCGTATTGTATTCAAGGTCCTTACAAGGAGCACTGCGCTCGCCAGGAGGTGGAAGAGACGGAGTTCCCCCCCCACGGACCTCTCGCGATCGCTGTCAATGCTATGAGGAGCAAAGGCTATAAGGTATGCTCTCAAAGTAAAAATAGAAAAAAAATGTAATACCCCTCAATAATTTTTCGCGGACTCCATATTGAAGTACTATATACAGTTAAGACGAATCTAAAGCCAAGTTTAGACTTGCAAGATAAATCGTGCACTTCCCACTATACTAGAAATGGTTAGGTATTTAACTAAATGTAAACAAACATGAACAACCAACAGTTATGGCGTCGGGTTAGCCGGCCAAATGCAATATTTGTAATTGACTTTCACGCGTCGCATTATCGACGTACTCTAGTTGAGTCGCATGATAAATTATTATGCGAATAAAGAGTACGTCGACAATTACAATTATTAACGACTAATCTAAAGAGTATATACGTCGATAATGTGACGCGTGAAAGTCAGTTACAGTTACATTAGTTAAGTACCTAAACATTTGTAGTATAGATTGCAAGGCTGTAAAGCGAACAACTTTGAAGTGGTCTTTCGTGTGGCACCATCCAGCCTATATGCGTCCAACCGCAGGGCACAGGCCTCCCCCCAGAATGAGAGGGCTTGGGCCGTAGTTCCCACGCGGGCCCAGTGCAGATTGGGAACTTCACAAAAACTTGGGAACTTTGCAAAAAAATCGTGACTCGTACGTTTGTTTGAATTACAACCCTTCTTCAGGCAATCGAGTAATATATTCGAATCGAATAATGAACATTTTGTGCACCGTAACACTATAAATATTAACATGGCAACATTCCTCAGCTCCACACCGGCACATGGCTCGTAGATGGCAACCCCCAAATAATCCTGTTCGACATCGGCTCAGCAGCCTGGCAGCTCGACGCATACAAACAACAGCTGTGGGATACTTGCTCGCTGGGGATACCGCATCTAGATATAGAGGCCAACGACGCCGTCATACTGGGGTTCATGGTGGCCGAGTTTATCACCGAGGTGAGGATGTTCGCGAGTCTGAGCAGTTTTCATTCGTTCAATAATTTCCATTCATTCATTCGCTCGTTTTCAATCATCGTTCATTTTTTTTATCTATTCATTCGCTCAACCATTCGTTCAATCATTTATTCACTCGATAGTTAGTTCATTCATTCCTTAATTGACATTCATTCACTCGTTTTCATTCATCATTCATTCTATTTTTTTTTTTTGTGTCTTCATTCATTCAACAATTTTTTCAATCATTCACCTACTTGACAATTGGTTCATTCATTCGTTAATTTGCAATCGTTCATTGTCATTCATTCAAGCGTTCATATTTATTCAATTAAATAAGTTCCATTCATTCATTCACTTGTTTTTATTCATCGTTTACTTTAATTGTTTAATTCTATTTATTCGTTCTTTCACCCATTAGTTCATTTATTCGTTCACTGTTGTAATAGTTTCATTTTATATATTTCAACAATTCAGAGCGCGCGCAGACAGAGAGCGGTCTGGAGTTCCGAGTTCCGCGTTCAGAGTTCTGTGTTTTGACCGCTCGAGAGTTCCGACCGCCTGCTGTGTGCGTTATCGTAAGGGACCTAGTACATTCGAAAGAACGCAGAACTCGAAACTCGGAACGCGGAACTCCAGACCGCTCTCTGTCTGCGCGCGCTCTTAATCTCGATATCGACGCGTGTAAATAACTGAGGTAAGAAAACAACGTTATTGTTAATATTTTCATTCATTCATTTCATTCCGTTCCGTTCCATTTCGTTCATATCATGCCGTATATTTTCATGCCATTCGTACTCTTCACTAAATCAATCGTTCAATAAAATCATTCGTTCATTCGCTCATTTTATTCGTTTGCATGTCTGAAGAAATAATTAAGTTGTAAATCATTTGTTACAGTTTAGGAAGGCGGCTGAAAACTACAGTGATACGCCACCAAGGGTCGTAACTCACTTCCACGAGTGGCAGGCCGGAATAGGCCTTATCATGCTTAGGTAAGCCACATTTTATGTTAACAATATTCATTATCATTAGACATAGGAATTTAGGGGGCAAAATTTAATGACAGGTAGGGAGTTCCTTTATCGATATACTCAACTATCGACGCTTTTCCTATATACCAGTAATCGCCCAGCTTTGTTTGTAAGTTTGTATTATTTTGTAAGTCTTATTTTTTTCGTTTTACGCAAAATAGGCGCATATTGACGTCGAGTTGCGGAAATTAGCCCGTTACTACGTAAGGCTTATTTGGAAGAGAAATATGATAAAGTTTACACAAAGCATATTTGAAATGATAGCTGGTTTGAGTAACATTGCGCTATAAAATGTTTACAGTAACTGAGTAAGGCCCTACATGCTAAATTTAATACATTTTGTCAAAGAAAATAAGTGATCAAACGAACTTCGCAAGTGAAGTTCGATCATTATTATATGAGTCGCTTCATTCGAAGATATAATTAATTACCAGGTAGTACCTTTAACCTACAGGCAACTATTCGCACGCTTTAAAAGACATTTTCTGACTAATGACGTCAAAAAACACTTCCGGTTTACCCTTCCCTAGCTTGACGCCATGATGATCACCTCATTTTTTCAGAGATTTAAGCATAACTTTCGTTTAGGGGTACTTTATAGGGTGGGTGGGAGATTATATCTTCGAATGAAGCGACTCATATAATAATGATCGAACTTCACTTGCGAAGTTCGTTTGATCACTTATTATATTTCGTCGCTTCATTCTTCGATATAATTAATTACCAGGTAGACTTTCAGAGATGAAAGTTTTGCGTTTGATTTTTAACAAATAAACACAATCTTGTGAATTTGTTTTTTTTTTTTTTTTTTTTAATCCATTTGAATCCATGTAAACAGAATTTTTTAACTAAATATACTTACAGTGAGCAGGTGAGCAGACGTAACTGCTAATAAAAATAAATAATATTAAATATACTTACTGAATTAAATAAGTATACTGAACAATTATTATTTAGATTAACGAATAAGATTTAGCGACGGCAGGCATACAGATCTTGCAAATTGGCCCTCGTTATAGAAGCGAGCAAAAGTGCTTGATGAGGCTGTCCAGCCAGCCATCTTTCTGATCGTCTCGATGTCGACGCCGCGCGCGCGGCGGAAGTCGCGGCGTGGCGCGTGCTGTGCGCGCCAAACACTGACACATCGACGCCGCTAGAGGACAATACTTGTTTGATCCATCTGCTGATGGATTGCGCTGTGGCTACTTTGTGGGGTTTCTTAAACGTTATCAAGAGGTTTCCCTTGCTACAGGCTCTAATATATATATATATATTGTTAAAAATATATAATCCTTCAGAGCCGAGCAGGGCAAATTGTAATATTTTCAGCAAAATAGGGCAAGAATAATACGGGTTGTTCCCGGTCTGGGGCTGACGTTTTGATGATGTCCGGTATGGCAATCTTAATCCCGCTCTCCAATATCGTAATATTTTCAATTTTTATGAGTGAAAGGGTTTTTACCCTATGGGCTGTACATATAGCCAATAATACTGTCAATTTTTTAGTAATTTTCTCTAAAGATAATTTTGTATTGGGAAACCAATGAGAAACTTGGCTTATTACCAATTGAGGATCCCAAGTATGCCGGCCGCTTGGCCTAAGTTTATACGCACCTTTGAGCAGGCGTTTTAACGTGCTCATCTGAACCGATTCTATTTCCCAAAAGCAGTGATATTGCGGAGCGGTGGCTATTAATACTGCCATACGCACAACCTTTGTTGAACTGTTCTGTTAAAAAGGAAAATAGAGCCAATTTTGAAGGTTCAAAAGGATCTAAATTATTAGCATGACAAAACTGCCACCAGAGCTTAAGAGAAACGTTATATTTGTTTCACGGTACTGTCAGATAGCGGGGTCTCTCACCCGCTGAGGGCGCGCCGCAGAGCCTCGCGGCACCCAGGGAAAGGTTCCGATGCAGGGAATGACGTTCCCTTGAACCAGATTGTAAAAGAGATTTATTAGGGATCAATATAGAGGATTTCTGACTCTAATAATCTCTGTAAAAGTGGGAACCAGGGCTGAGAGGGCCAAAGTGGGAAAGCCAGTATGCGTCTGCCTTCTCGTCACATATTTTTCTTAGACACCTTAATATTAAAGAGAAAGGTGGAAATGCGTAAAAGAAAACGGATTTCCAGTTTATTGTGAAGGCATCTACTGTGACTGCACTTGGATCTTGTTTCCAAGAAACAAAATGATTGCATTTGGGGTTGGTGCGAGATGTAAATAAGTCAATTTCGGGCGGTCCAAAATGTTGCGCTATCGACTGAAAAGCATTGTTTGACAGCTCCTATGGGACAGTATGCTGTACTATATTTGTAATTCTAGATTCAACATCAGCACAGTTTTCTTTTATATTGACATATGAAGCATATAACCAAATATTTCGCTTTTCGCACCATTGCCAATTTTCCCTAAACAAATTGTTCAAATATGGGAACTGGATGCCTCCCATTCTATTTACATAGCTAATTGCTGTAGTGTTATCGACACGTAGTAATATTGAGCAATTAGTTTAATCGCGAGCAAATGATTTCAATCCTAAGAAAACTGAGAGTAATTCTAACTAATTAAAGTGGTAGTCTTGTTCTGTAGTTTTCCACTTGCCGTGCACATGGTTTTCGCGACAAACAAACTGTCCTAGAGGCATCTGTGTAAATTTCAAATTTATAACTAGACTGCCTCATAGGACAGGATGCGGAGAGAATGTTATCCGACCACCATTTTAGGGCATCTAATATTACGTTTGGGAGGATTATTATTGCTTCACAGTTATTATATTTTTGTAAAAATAAGAACTTTTGCCTCTCCAATAATTTTATGTATAAATATCCGTACATTACGACAGGGCAAGCAGAAACAAGGACACCGATGAGCTGGGCGAAGTCGCGAATTGGACACCGTGGTAGTGTTGAGTATTTGTTAACCAAATGAGCAATGTTACTACGTTTCTCACTAGATAATGATAGTGTTAAAATATTTGTGTCGAAGATAAAACCAAGGAATTGATAAGTTTGTTTCGGATTCAAACAACTTTTTTCCCAAATTTACCACAAAAAATAAACACTGTAGTAATTGCAAAGTCTCATTATTAATGTTATTAATACAATCTGAATAATTGTCTCCGATGCATACCATATTATAGTCTAAATATATAACTCACTTAAAGCCACGAGATCGCAGATGAGTCAGTACTTCCTTTATTATTTTAGTAAAGACGCTACGAGCTACGGATAAGCCATAGGGTAAAGCTGTAAACTCATAAGTGGTAACTTTATCGGTATTATCGGATTGAAATTGAAATCTTAGACACTTTCTGTCCGAGTTATGGATAGGTATAAGAAAATATGCTTCTGTTAAATCTATTGTAGCTAAGTATCCCCCACGTGGTATGAGTTCAGTCGCTGTTCGGTAGTCTTCCATTTTAAAATGGGACTTTGTAATGTACTTGTTCAGTGATTTTAAATTTAAGATAAAACGTTTGCTGCAGTTTGATTAAGGTGCCAAAAATATTTTAGAAATATATTGGCCCTCTAACGGAGAGCACTCGGTTATAGCTCATGATTCTAATAAAGCATTTATTGTATTCCCCATTTCACACTTTTCGTTAGGTGAAAAAGTGTTTTGAGGCACAACAGACTCAGGGAAATCGTTATAGAAGGGAATGAAATAACCATTTTTAATCCAATCGAGTACTACTGTATTGTTTGTTACATTAAGCCAACAATTAAAGTAGTTTTTAATTCGTTCTGCGTGCACTGGTTTACTGACGTATCGGTGCACGCGGCTTGTCCGGGAGTGAGGTCTTCGCCTGCGGCACCGCGTAGGGGCGTCGTGCTGCGGCGGCCGGCTTCCTGGCACCCCCTCGCCCCCCCCCCCTGTTCGATGGGTAGCGTGGAGGATTATGTGCTATCCAGTTTCCCTGGTAGCCGGAACGATTACCCGTCGGTTGAGAAGGCGTGGTCGGCTTTTGGGGTTTAACGGCTTTATTAATTTGAAGGCCTTGCTTTTCGATAGCCTTTGCGGCCTTTATCTTGTCTGATAATTTATTTCCAAACAAGGTTTCGTCTCTTTTCGCATCGTGAACTACGTGCAAGAATGATTTGTCTAAGCTGGGAGTCAGCAGCTTCATTCGGTTTTCAGTATTGCTGAAATGTAAGTCTGCTAAAATACGGCACCCGTTACTGAGGTGTTTTAAAGCCGGTAATTTATGCTCGCCTTTAAGCAGCGAATCCATGCCTCTGTTGATGGCTGCTACCCCAATGCCGAGCTGTTGCTGCCAAACTGCCAGTTTCTTGTCCCTATTTCTCGCCATTTCCGGAATGGCTGCCGAAATTTCGGCATTCAACTTAGGTGCTTGAAGCAACCTACAATTGTCTGGGACTAAATATTGTTTAATGAGTTGGTCGTATCTTTAGGCATGCCTTTTTCTAATAACGGAAGCCATAACTGCGCTAAATTTTCATTAATTTTGTCGCCGAATTCAAGACTATCTGATAAAATCCCCCAAAGCCGTTAATACTTCCGGGTCCAAGTCCGGCACGGCGGGCGCGGGCGCGGGCGGCGGCGGCAGCGCGGCGGGCGTGTCCGGCGGCGCGGCCTCGACGTCTTCGACATTGTCCTCTGCGGCCGATCCGGACTCCGGCCGAGCCGGGTCAGAGCTTTGGGCCGCGACATTGGAATCGCTTTCATAATCTTCGTTATCTAAAATACAAATGCGTATTTTAATTCGTGAAGAAATAAAATTTTATAAGGTGAGGGTAGAAAAATAATTTACATTTTACTCGAGGAGTTCGATATATCTGTCTGCGAGTCAAGTATTACAGATTAACGTATATCTATTGTACACAATACGTACGTTCTGTAAACGTTTTATTACAATTATCCTTAAACTCGGAATCGAGTCCCTCACGACAGTAAAATTGAATGAGGGTGAATAACATGTTAGTGCCGGCAGACATGGCGTTTACAGATAAACGTATATCTATTGTAGATTATACGTACGCTCTGCAATATACTTGACATCGTTGGAGACCCACAGTCAACCCCGATGTAAAAAGAAGCAGTTTAGCCGTTACAAGGAAATAAAATTTTATAAAATGAGGGTAGATGTATTTCTACCCGAGAGGTTTATATATCTGCTAAACAGATATGAATTTTACAGATTAACGTATATCTATCGCAGATTATACGTACGTTCTGCAAAATTATTGTCATCGTTGGAGACCCGCAGTCAACCCCGATGCAAAAAACCTCTTCCGATAAAAACGGCTTTAACATTAGCGGTAATAGTATTCGTAATTTTACGCTTACCTTTCCCACTGTCTTCGCTAGATGAATCTATTGGAGACACTATTCGACGGCGGGAACTTATTTTTTGTAATTTCCGTATTTTATTTTCGTACCGGTCGATTAAATCTTGATATTTGCGCTTCGGCATTGCGGACCGGTGGCGCGTGCGTTCATCGCCTCGCACGAAAAAGGAATGAGGTGATCATCATGGCGTCAAGCTAGGGAAGGGTAAACCGGAAGTGTTTTTTGACGTCATTAGTCAGAAAATGTCTTTTAAAGCGTGCGAATAGTTGCCTGTAGGTTAAAGGTACTACCTGGTAATTAATTATATCGAAGAATGAAGCGACGAAATATAATGTCTACCGGTAAACTGGGGATACTTTAGAAAATTTTGGGGCTACTTTGATAGATTTAAAATGGTTATAAAAACGCAAATATTCATAGCTCGATTGAGCAAATGACGTAAAAAGTTAGGTGATTTATCATGGTAGTTATTTCATTGCCACAGATGGTCTAAAAAAATAAGGACACGGCGTAAAAAACTGTTTTCTAAAGTAGCCCCTCCCCGCATTTCAAAGTAACCCCAGTTTACGGTACTTTTCTTGATTGACAATAAGTTTCAAATTATGATATTCAAAATTTGACGCGGGCTTTACGAGGGTAACGAACGAAGAAGACCTTAATCATTATCCATGTTAAGGATATTGGTTGAGGTCATTCACCCAAAATGGCACTACCTATTCCGTTCATTGCTAATAATACTGGGTGCCAGATAACGCTGCCTAAAAGTTCATTACTCCTCAAGCATTATGTTATCTCAAGTTTAAAAACGACTGTCGTTAAATGTATGAACATTATCGCTAAATCAACTTTACGCGGTTATCGTGGTACAGGGTTCAGTTCACTTGCGGTCATTGCAGAAATTGTCAACATTTTCTCACTATTAGATTACACATAAGTAAAACTTCTATAGCTCCACCTATATCGGATCGGGTCTTGGGTGTTTAATATGTATTTAAGTATGTATCTATCTATATATTTAAGTATGTTTATCCGTTGCCTAGTACCCATAACACAAGCTTTACTTAGCTTACTTTGGGACTAGGTCAATTGGTGTGAATTGTCCCGTGATATATATATATATATATATATATGCCATGCCATGATATTATATAAATATCATGGCACAATTCACACCAATTGACTTATCCCAAAGTAAGCTAAGCATAGCTTGTGTTATGGGTACTAGGCAACGGATAAACATACTTATATAGATAGATATATACTTAAATACATATTAAACACCCAAGACCCGAGAACAAACATTCGTATGTTTGATACAAATATCTGCCCCGACACGGGAATCGAACCCGGGACCTCAAGCTTCGTAGTCAGGTTCTCTAACCACTAGGCCATCTGGTCGACTAAAATAAAAAAAATAAAAATATATATATATATATGTCTAGAGTAATATACTAAACGTAACACTCTCTTTCTATCTTCACCCCCCCTCACCCCCCCGCAAATCCCACCATGTGCGAGCAGGGCGGGGGTGCGAGGGGCGGCCGTATTACATCAGCAATAATTCAGCTCGACGAATTAACAAAATGTTAAATTAAAAATTAAGTTAAGTACGAAAATGGTTGCCAAAGGTTCTTTACCTTTTCGTAGCAATGAACTTTTAGGCAGCATTACCTGGCACCTAGTTTAGTTAGTGTGAACTTGTTTGCAGGGTCCGCCACGTAGATGTCGCCACTGTGTTCACGACGCATGCGACGCTTCTCGGCCGCTACCTCTGCGCTGGCAACACAGACTTCTATAACAACTTAGATAAGGTAACACTGGAATGAGACCGCGAAACGTCGATAAGATAGCCTTAGGGGTCAAACACAGCCTATGAAACAAATGTCTCTCCTGTGGATATAAAATTAGCGACTCTGACCCCCTGTTTCTATATGACCATCCATTGATCAAATTTATTTGACGGATAAATGTGATGCCGTCTCTGTTTGTTTTGTTCGAATAGACGGAGACGGCATCACATTTATCCGTCAGTTAAAATTAATCAATGGGTGGTGAAACAGCCCCTGAGTTAGCAAAATTAATATTTATTTAATGGGCCGAAAGTTGGAGGCCTCCAGCGTCGACTTGACTAAAAAATATTGGCTACATACCATATATATATGACTTTCGAAAAGCGGGCTTTTGATATTGGTAAGAACTCATTGACACATGCTATCTCTTTCAGTTCGCCGTGGACGAGGAGGCGGGAAAGAGACAGATATACCACCGCTACTGCATGGAAAGGGCGGCCGCTCACATGACGCACATATTTACAACTGTGTCTGATATTACTGGTATGCATTTTATTATAAGACTTTTTGCATATTTCTAGAAATAGTACATTGTTGTAGAGGCTAGAAAGTAAGCAATAGATGGACGAGTTAGTTAGAAAGTACGAGTCCATCTATTGCACTTTTGGCCGAGACTAAACATTGTGCTTTTCACGACTAATACGTGGAGGAAATAACAATTAAACAATCGTAATACTGCGCTGCTCCCGACGATTTTACTTTTTATTTTGTGAAATATTTTTTTTTTAAACGAGCGAGGCCATTCTTAGTGGCCAGTACCCAAAATCACATAATTAAAAAATAAAAACCTCACCAGCCAGTCAGTCAGTTCAGCCAGTGCAGTGTGCAGCACGCTTAAAAAGTTAATGCTGTGGCGTTTTTTTATACTAAAAAAAATTAAAGCATTTTGTGCATATTATGCGTTTAAGGAAAAAAAACACCTCATTAAAGTCATGAATGACGTATAATATTCACATTGGTCAATTTAATTTCACATGCAGCAGACGATTACTTTGATTGGTCCGATTGTCGTTTCAGCACGCCGGGAATGAAATTCAGAAATTATCTATCAAAAAGTCGTATTGTATTATGATTTACATATATTGATACGTCCTGTTTTCGTAATGTGTTACATTGTTGTCGTGTTTTGCGCGCCATAAATGAGTCAGCTGTTAAATGTACATATATGTATAGGCAGTTTTGGGTACTGGATTAAAAATAAATAAATAAATAAATAAATATCATGGAACAATTCACACCAATTGACCTAGTCCCAAAGTAAGCTAAGCATAGCTTGTGTTATGGGTAGCAGGCAACGGATAAACATACTTATATAGATAGATACATACTTAAATACATATTAAACACCCAAGACCCGAGAACAAATATTCGTATTATTCATACAAATATGTATCTGCCCCGACGCGGGAATCGAACCCGAGACCTCAAGCTTCGTAGTCAGGTTCTCTACCTACTAGGCCATCTGGTCGTCTCAACCATGTCGTCTTAGGTTATCAATGGCCACATTTTCGAGCAGTGTCGTGAAAATGTCTTATGTCTTACGAAAAATGTTCTGGCGCCTCGCGTGGAACAGCGAAAAAAAATCCATCACACGACAGATGTCTCTAAAACAGTGCATTGTAAAATGAACTCTATGCGAAAGAATTTAACTATACAAGTTAAGTATGAAGTATCTTTTTCTATTTATTTTTTATTTTCTTCAACTTCATTTTTTCATTACTTTTACGGTCATCCCGTGAAACCATATATTTCAAACTAAATACAAACTGAAATATAGATGCACAGAAAAAACCCCCCAGAAAAAAGACCACAAAAAAAAAATACTTGAAAAAAATATTTGTTTTGAGGACCTGGGTTCGATTCCCAGCATTGGTCTTTTTTCTGGGGGGTTTTTTCTGTGCATCTATATTTCAGTTTGTATTTAGTTTGAAATTTAACTATACTTTTACTTTCCAGGATACGAAGCAGAACACCTGTTGAAACGCAAGGCCGACATCATAACACCGAACGGGTTGAACGTGAAGAAATTCTCTGCCTTACACGAGTTCCAGAACCTTCACGCGTTGGCCAAAGACAAAATACACGA
Source organism: Archips crataeganus (assembly GCA_947859365.1). Taxonomy (NCBI): domain Eukaryota; kingdom Metazoa; phylum Arthropoda; class Insecta; order Lepidoptera; family Tortricidae; genus Archips; species Archips crataeganus. The sequence goes on along the minus strand of OX402072.1, from coordinate 8,419,720 downwards.
GTTTGTGCGGGGACACTTCTATGGGTGAGTCGAGGCCTCTCGTCGCACTTTGGAGCTATCATAGGGACTTCTCATTTATGGACTGCCGATATCAGCGTTACCAGTTCTTTTTGGGCTAAGCTTGATTCTAATCTAAACCTTTTGAGTAAAAAAGCGGGGTTCTTTCATTGAAAGAGGGACATAGTTAACGACCGCCTTAGCCTAGTTGGTAGTGACCCTGCCTACGAAGCAAGAGGTCCTGGGTTCGAATCCCGTTAAGGGCATTCATTTGTGTGATGGGCACGAATATTTGTTCCTGAGTTATGGATGTTTTCTATGTATTTAAGTATTTATTTATCTATATAAGTATGTTTATCGTCGTCTAGTACCCATAGTACAAGCTTTGCTTAGTTTGGGACTAGGTCGATTTGTGTTAGATTGTCCCCTGATATTTATTATTATTATTATTATAGTTACTAAATAAAACTGGCCAAGTGCGAATCGGACTCGCGCACGAAGGGTTCCGTACAATTATCTATAAAAACGGCAAAAAAATCACGTTTGTTGTATGGGAGCCACCCTAAAATATTTGTTTTATTTTAATTTAATTATTCATTTTTAAAGTGAACATATAACTGAATATTCTGTGGATATTTCAAGCGTCTACCTGTAGCCGTTATCAATATCGAGCAAAAAAGAGCAAAAAAATCACGTTTGTTGTGTGGGAGCCCTCTTAAATATTTGTTTTTTTTTTTAAGTAAATATATAACTAAATATTCTGTGAATATTTGAAACGTCTACCTGTTTCCGTTATCAATATCGAGCATAAAAAATCACGTTTGTTGTATGGGAGCCCCCTTAAATATTTATTTTATTATGTTTTTTAGTATTTGTTGTTAATTCGATCTTCTATTCCAGCCACTTCAATTTCGACCTGGACAAGACGCTGTATTTCTTCATCGCTGGTAGATACGAATTCGGGAACAAGGGAGCGGACATCTTCATAGAGGCTTTGGCGCGACTGAATCATTACTTGAAGGTTAGTCAGTCCCTGAAAAACTAAAAAAATATGTTTTGACTGACTAACAGTGATGGATCTAATGAATGGATCTTAAGAGATAGAAGGGACATTCAAGTTATTAATACACAAGCAAATTCCCTTCCTTTTCATTGTCGTTGACACATGATAGCCGGGGACAGAGTAAACAGTACAAAAAGTTGATTCACCCAAATTTAATAAAAATAATAAACAATAATATAGGTAACGCCATCAGAGTTGAGGCGAATGATTACACACACAGCTACATAAAGTACTGTTTGCAAAAAAGATAGTGAATGAATGAAATGACTGAGCGAATGAAAATGTGAGTTATATGATCTTATGATGAAATACTTACGCAATACTATGCAATTGCATATTATAATTTCTCTTTTTTCATATAACCTATTTTTGAAATAAAACAATTTGAAACTGATAAGAAATACTCGCAAGAAAAAAATCGGTATTTTATAAATAGCGAAAACTATGCTTGTCTGATTTATATAAAATAGATCAAAATATTTTATTTTCTGTTTTCTTTGAACTAGACGTATTTTCCTAATTCCTAAATTGTTCTTAAAGAAATATAGGTTGAAGAAATTTTTAGTCAATATTGTAATTCTACGTTGACTCTGTTGAACTTGCTATCGGTACGAATAAATGTCAAAATGCCGTTGTCATTACATGACATGTTGTTGTGTGCGTGACCTCAACTCTGATGGCGTTACCTATACCTGTTAGTTACATAGGATGCTTAAGGGGTACATTTAGTAATACGCTTAGTATCCTCTTAACAACGCAAGCGCAGCCACCGAAATAGCTTGCTTAAGAAAAAAAATACTATTTTTATTCCAGTCCTCTGGCTCTGACGTAACTGTGGTAGCGTTCCTGATCTTCCCGGCGAAGACTAACAACTTCAATGTAGAGAGTCTCCGCGGCCACGCCGTCACCAAGGCTTTGAGGGACACCATCAGCGACATACAGCAGAAAGTTGGCAAGCGGATGTACGACATATGCCTTAGGTCAGTCACACAGTCACTTACTCACTTAATGTCTCGCTCACTTCGCAACGCATCACTCGCTGAATACACCACTCTCTCACTACACCGCTCGCTCACTACACCCCTCGCTTACTACACCACCCGCTCACTATACCATTTGCTCACTACACTACATCACTCGCTCACTACACCACTTGCTCACTTCACCACTCACTCACTACACCTCTCGCTTACTACACCGCTCTCTAACTAAACCACTCGCTTATTAGACCACCCGCTCACTATACCATTTGCTCACCTCACTACAATACATCACTCGCTCTCTACACCCCTCACTCACTTCACCACTCGCTCACTTCACCACTCGCTCACTACACTACTCAATACATCACTAGCTCACTACACCTCTCGCTTACTACACCGCTCGCTCACTACACTGCTCAATACATCACTAGCTCACTACACCACTCGCTCACTTCACCACTCGCTCACTACACTGCTCAATACATCACTAGCTCACTACACCACTCGCTCACTTCACCACTCGCTCACTACACTACTCAATACATCACTAGCTCACTACACCACTCGCTCACTTCACCACTCGCTCACTACAGCTCTCGCTTACTACACCGCTCGCTCACTACACCCCTCTCTCACTACGCCACTCGCTCACCTATTCACGTCAGTATGAAAATGTCTCTCTCTCGTCGCCTTTGAAGCACTATATCGTCACTACTTTGAAAAAAGCTCGTATCTCAAAATCGATAATCTAGCTAATTGAACTTTACTGAGTGTGCAATAGAGTTCAGTTTGGTTTACATGTTTATTTGAGATACGAGCTTTTTTCAAAGTAGTGACGGTGACGATATGCTGTGCTGTTGCTGATTTAGCTGTTTTTTTATAGAGGCCACCTCCCCGAGCCTTCGGATCTTCTAAACAAAGAAGACACAGTGCGCCTAAAGAGGTGTCTCTACGCGTTACAGAGAGACGGTTTGCCGCCGGTCACCACACACAATGTGGTGAGTTTACCATCATCACTATACTCCATTTAGTTTGGAATTATAAACCACAACAACATTATATTGCGGCTCGTGAACTGTAATCTCTTTACAATATGTACTAGAGTAACAATTGACGACACGCAAATAAAGTGGCATTAAAACAATTTTATTTTGCGGCTCCCAGACTATTGTGACGTCACTTGTTCGCCAACTAAAATATAAGAAAAATAACGGAGTTCATTATTACTGCGCGAGTCCGACTCGCACTTAGCTGGTTGCCTCCATGCGGATGAATGGGCATAATATCATGATATAATATTCTTTTTTTTAGGTGGACGATTGGAGCGACCCGGTTCTGAATTCTGTCAGGAGATGTCAAATGTTCAACACCGTCAACGACAATGTCAAAGTGAGTAAAGTCAGCTCAGTAAATGAGTACAATACGTTTACTTTTAGTTGACCACTGACAGATGGCTTGCCTTCATTTCATTTCCAACTTTAACACCATACAAATAAAGTAGCTATTACAAAATCTGCAAACGTGGGTAACAGTATTCTAAAATTGGCTTTATTTGTAGGTCGTTAAAGTTGAATATGAAATGAAGGCAAACCATCTGTCAGTGGTAAACTTTATGTCATTTTACTGTACTTCATTGAATAACTCACAGCTGCTGGATCGCATTTGAAATGATGAAATCCGCGCAAGAACTAAAGTCACCGACATAGCTCGAAGAATCCCCAGACTCAAGTGGCAGTGGACAGGGCTCTCGTAGAACTAAATAAATAAATATCACGGGACAATTCACACCAATTGACCTAATCCCAAAGTAAGCTAAGCAAAGTTTGTGTTATAGGTACTAGGCAACGGATAAACATACTTATATAGATAGATACATACTTAAATACATATTAATCACCCAAGACCCGAGAAAAAATATTCGTATTATTCATACAAAATCTGCCCCGACACGGAAATCGAACCCGTGACCTCAAGCTTCGTTGTCAGGTTCTGTACCTACTAGGCCATCTGGTCGTCTAAAATATAAAGATGGAGCGACGACCTGGTTAAGGTTGCGGGAACGCGTTGGATGCGGATGGCGCAGCGCCGGTCTGTTTGGCGAGCCTTGGGGGAGGCCTATGTTCGTCCACTGCTGGACATAGGCCTCTCCCATGGCACGCCACTGAGCACGATCCCCGGCCACTCTCACCCAGCTGTTGCCAGCCGCCTTGCGAAGATCATCGCTCCACCGAGTCTGAGGACGTCCCACGCTACGTTTGCCGATCCGTGGTCTCCACTCAAGAACTCGTCTACCCCAACGGTTATCGGTTCTCCGGGTTATATGGCCGGCCCATTGCCACTTCAGCGTGCTAATGCGGTGGGCTATGCCGATAACTTTGGTTCTCTGTCGGATCAATTCGTTACGAATTCGATTATGATGTAATCATAATAATGTAGAATATAATATGTGTAATAAAAGTTGTCATAAAATGTGCAATATAAAACGGTTATGTATAAATACAGTAATTAATGAAATTAACAATAATAATAATTAGTATAATTTTAATTGACATTATTTGACATGTATACAGGGTTATTTTTAATTCACTGACATCCTCTTAACCCTGAATTCCTATCACTCAAACAAATGTTTTTTGTTTTACGACTTTTTAAAATGAAGCACTTTTTTCCCATACGAATACACAGAGTAGCGTAAAAATAAGAGGTAAATCTCAAATTTTCAAAACGTTATTACACCAATAATATTAAGTTATGACAAAAGCACATTTGTTTAAGTGGTAGGAGTTTAGGGTTAAAAGGATGCTAGTGAATTAAAAATAACCCTGTATTTGTATAGCATTATCTGTAACATTCGTTTTTAACAATGTGGGTACATATTTAATTAATTCTAGTGTTCAAACACAATGTATATTGTTTCTGAAATAAATGATGATGATGATGATGATGATGATGATGATGATCTTCTAGAGAAACTCCGAGCATAGCCCTTATATTGATATGATGATGAACAAAAAAGTGATTATTAACTTTCTCTCAGGTAATATTCCACCCAGAGTTCTTGACTTCGACTAACCCCCTCTTCGGGTTGGACTACGAGGAGTTCGTCAGAGGGTGCCATCTGGGCGTGTTCCCCTCTTACTACGAGCCGTGGGGATACACCCCTGCCGAGTGTACCGTAATGGGTATACCCAGTGTCACTACAAACCTATCAGGTCAGTGTCACAATCGCAAATGATGATAGCGACCCGGACGGACCTTGCGCAAGGTGCTACTTACCGCAACCTACCGCTTTTATATTACTTGTACTTCATGGTCACTTAACTTTTATTTAAACTGTCACTCAACTTTAATTTGAGTCATCACTCAACTTTTAGTTAGCACTCAATCGCTTTTTTAATAATAATAATAATAAGATATTTATTTTAACAAAACATCGTTAACATAAGATCCTTAAAAACTAGAACTACACCCTAAATAGGTATTAACTTGTGCTTAAAAATAAGCAGTGCTCGTGCTCTTTAACTGTCAATATTTCTTTTTATGACACCACACTCTTTTAAAATGCATCCAATCAACTTACCCGGCACTCAATACGAATACAATTTGTCAACACTCATTTATTGCTTGCTATACCCCTGCCGAGTGTACCGTAATGGGTATACCCAGTGTCACTACAAACCTATCAGGTCAGTGTCACAATTGCAAATGATGATAGCGACCCGGACGGACCTTGCGCAAGGTGCTACTTACCGCAACCTACCGCTTTTATATTACTTGTACTTCATGGTCACTTAACTTTTATTTAAACTGTCACTCAACTTTAATTTGAGTCATCACTCAACTTTTAGTTAGCACTCAATCGCTTTTTTAATAATAATAATAACAATAAGATATTTATGTTAACAAAACATCGTTAACATAAGATCCAACCTTTTGACCGCCAGCGTCGGCTATAGACGACAGTACCGTAATACAAAATTAAACCTACCCGCATCCGCATAAGAATCAATTTTGTTCCAAACAAAAACGATGCGTGATGCGTGGCGGTCAAAAGGTTAAAAACTAGAACTACACTCCCTAAATAGGTATTAACTTGTGCTTTAGAATAAGCAGTGCTCGTGCTCTGTAACTGTCAATATTTCTTTTTGTGACACCACACTCTTTTAAAATGCATCCAATCAACTTACCCGGCACTCAATACGAATTCAATTTGTCAACACTAATTTATTGCTTGCTACACCCCTGCCGAGTGTACCGTAACCAGTGTCACTACAAACCTATCAGGTCAGTGTCACAATCGCAAATGATGATAGCGACCCGGACGGACCTTGCGCAAGGTGCTACTTACCGCAACCTACCGCTTTTATATTACTTGTACTTCATGGTCACTTAACTTTTATTTAAACTGTCACTCAACTTTAATTTGAGTCATCACTCAACTTTTAGTTAGCACTCAATCGCTTTTTTAATAATAATAATAATAAGATATTTATTTTAACAAAACATCGTTAACATAAGATCCTTAAAAACTAGAACTACACCCTAAATAGGTATTAACTTGTGCTTAAAAATAAGCAGTGCTCGTGCTCTTTAACTGTCAATATTTCTTTTTATGACACCACATTCTTTTAAAATGCATCCAATCAACTTACCCGGCACTCAATACGAATTCAATTTGTCAACACTCATTTATTGCTTGCTACACCCCTGCCGAGTGTACCGTAATGGGTATACCCAGTGTCACTACAAACCTATCAGGTCAGTGTCACAATTGCAAATGATGATAGCGACCCGGACGGACCTTGCGCAAGGTGCTACTTACCGCAACCTACCGCTTTTATATTACTTGTACTTCATGGTCACTTAACTTTTATTTAAACTGTCACTCAACTTTAATTTGAGTCATCACTCAACTTTTAGTTAGCACTCAATCGCTTTTTTAATAATAATAATAATAATAAGATATTTATTTTAACAAAACATCGTTAACATAAGATCCAACCTTTTGACCGCCAGCGTCGGCTATAGACGACAGTACCGTAATACAAAATTAAACCTACCCGCATCCGCATAAGAATCAATTTTGTTCCAAACAAAAACGATGCGTGATGCGTGGCGGTCAAAAGGTTAAAAACTAGAACTACACTCCCTAAATAGGTATTAACTTGTGCTTTAGAATAAGCAGTGCTCGTGCTCTTTAACTGTCAATATTTCTTTTTGTGACACCACACTCTTTTAAAATGCATCCAATCAACTTACCCGGCACTCAATACGAATTCAATTAGTCAACACTCATTTATTGCTTGCTATACCCCTGCCGAGTGTACCGTAATGGGTATACCCAGTGTCACTACAAACCTATCAGGTCAGTGTCACAATTAAAAATTATGATCACAAGGTGCTACAGCAAAACTAACGCTTTTTAGGGTTCCGTAGTCAACTAGGAACCGTTATAGTTTCGCCATGTCTGTCCGTCTGTCTGTCCGTCCGCGGCTAAGCTCAGAGACTGTTAGTACTAGAAAGCTGTAATTTGGCATGAATATATATATCAGTCACGCCGACAAAGTGATTACATAAAAAACCGGCCAAGAGCGTGTCGGACACGCCCAAGGTAGCCATTACGAAAAAATCAAGTAATATTTTTCTAAGGATTTCGTATGTGTACGGAATCATCCAAGTTTAGGTATGTTTTATACCTTAGGCTACTATTTACTCTTAAACTACAAATAATTTCCAAGCAATCTTAGCCGCTATAATTTTCCTAGTAAATTTGATATATTTACTACCCTTCTGAATTTTTTCAAATTTTTCCACCCAACAGTTTAGATTTTAGAGGGGGAGGACGGCCGATTTTAATGAAAATTTTCACTTTAAAGTTGAATATTTCGCAAACAGATCACTGAGTAGAAAAATCATGTTAGCAACCCCGCAATGATTTTAAAAGACCTATCCAACCATACCCCACACTATAGGGTTAGCCGAGAAAAAAAAATCACCCCCACTGTACGTCTATGGGAGGTACCCTAAAAAAATTTTTTTTACTTTTTTTTATTAAATCACTTTGTCGGCGTGACTGATATATATATTGATGCCAAATTACAGCTTTGTAGTACTAACAGTCTCTGAGCTTAGCCGCGGACAGACAGACAGACGGACAGACATGGCGAAACTATAAGGGTTCCTAGTTGACTACGGAACCCTAAAAAAACTGTAACAATTTTTTTTAGGGTACCTCCCATAGACGTAAAGTGGGGTGATTTTTTTTTCTCGACTAACCCTTTAGTGTGGGGTATCGTTGGATAGGTCTTTGAAAACCATTGTGGGGTTGGTAACATGATTTTTCTATTCAGTTATCTGTTTGCGAAATATTCAACTTTAAAGTGAAAATTTTCATTAAAATCGACCGTCCCCCCCCCTCTAAAATCTAAACTGTTGGGCGGAAAAATTTGAAAAAAATCAGAATGGTAGTAAATATATCAAATTTACTAGGAAAATTATAGCGGCTAAGATTGCTTGGAAATTATTTGTAGTTTTAGAGTAAATAGTAGCCTAAGGTATAAAACATAACCTAAACTTAGATGATTCCGTACACATACGAAATCCTTAGAAAAATATTACTTGATTTTTTCGTAATGGCTACGGAACCCTACCTTGGGCGTGTCCGACACGCTCTTGGCCGATTTTTTTGGAATATCTGATAGTTTCCGAGATATTCGAAAAAAAAAACAAACCCCTAATTTTTTTTAATTATTTTTTTATAACTTTTGCAATTTTTATCGGCCCCTTTTGGGACCTGTCTTAAACTTTCTACATAATATTCCGAATCTAATGACACCTTGATAGTAATTTTCGGTGACTATACAAAAATTTCATGCAAAAAGGTACACGTTGACCAGACTAAAAAGCATCAAAAAATAACTTAACCTCTATTTGTCACTGCCTAATGTGATTATAACAGACTGAAGTGTACGATGTATAGGAAAGATTCGTCGCTAACTTCTAGACCAGTGATGGTGTAGGGGTAAGCACGCAGCACGGAACGCTGAGGACCTGGGTTCGATTCCCAGCATTGGTCTTTTTTCTGAGGTTTTTTCTGTGCATCTATATTTCAGTTTGTATTTAGTTTGAAATATATGGTTTCACGGGATGACCGTAAAAGTAATAAAAAATGAAGTTGAAGAAAATAAAAAAAAAAAAATAGAAAAAGATACTTCATACTTAACTCTATTTGTCAGTCGATGACATAAATGGGCCATTCAACTTTTAAGGAACCATTAATCTTTTGTGAAATATAAGGCATACCTGGTGATTTTTTAGTTTTAAATAACTTATATAAAAACTGAAATAACTAAATTTAATGATTTTAAAGCAAAAAAACTAATTCAAAGAAATTTTGTGGAAAAAATTGGTTACTCAGCGGAAAATACATCAATTTCCATACAAATGGCGGGGATATGCATGTCCACTGCGTTACCTACTTTATAGATAGTAATGATTACTTGTTATACGTAGTGATAATTTTAAATGTAAGCTTAATTATGTGCCTATTTTAATCTTGAATGATAAAACCCAGCACTTTACCGTTTTTGTAAAAAAAAAATATTTGAAGAGTGTGCTCTACAAAAAATTACTGGTCCACGAAAAGTAGAATGACTCATAATCGTCAATAAATCACTCAACTTTTACATTTCACTCAGTACTTATGAAATAACTCGGTATTCAAACTGTTTCTTGTACGAAATGTAATCACAAAAACAAACCATATTTATTACTTGAACAACTCTTTTTTGCAGGCTTCGGCTGCTTCATGCAGGAACATATAGCTGATCCTATGTCCTATGGCATATATGTCGTCGATAGAAGATATATATCGTTGGAGGGTTCTGTACAACAGCTAGCGCAATATATGTTTGATTTTACCAAGTAAGTGTCGTAACGCAGTACAGCAGTTGTGTTAACCCTTAAGCTCCAAACGCACAAACAGCGGAGGCGTGGCGGTGACGGTTGTAATATTGTAACTTGTATGAAGGTTGTGCGGTACCGTACCGCGAACTCGTTCATACAAGTTAGAATATTACAACCGTCACCGCCACGCCACCGCTGTCTGTGCGTTTGGAGCTTTAAACATACTGGTTCTACGCCATCCGCGACGACTATCGCGGCTCTAAATTTTGTTTGTTTGTTATTTAGGATGTCCAGAAGGCAGCGTATCATTCAGAGGAATCGTACGGAGCGTCTGTCTGACATGATGGACTGGAGGAATCTTGGTATTGTAAGTATCATCAATTATCAACAAACAACACACCGCCAATCCTTCCGCGGATGTCGTAAGACCGAAGGTAATAGGTTGTAGTCAGTGATCGGAACTCTGGGAGCAAAACTTTAACAAAACTCGTAAAGCTGACATTAAGGAGAATTTACAACCAAGAAAAGTAAGAATATTATTGGCAGATTAGTGTTCACTTTAACTCTACATCGAAATCTCAGATTTTCAGTAGTTTATTAATATTCTCATGTCTGTACGCACTGTTTCATGCCCGCTTGGCAAGGTTTGTTAATGTTTAGCTCCCAGAGTTCCGATCACTGGTTATAGTACATTACTGCATAAGCCGCGAAATAGCGGATTTCCTGCCGAGTAGTTATAGATGGCCGAGTGTCAACGAGGCCGACAATCCCTGTTCGCGGCGGAGGCTTGTATAGTGCCTTTCTCAATCATGCAATGAAATAAATAAAATAAGAGTCTCCGTAAAAAATCAAAATTTTATTTCTAGAGATATTACAAGTAATAAACTATATTTATTTCATTCTATTTGAAACTAGAATTTAATAAAAAACAGAGATAATTAATGAATATTTATTTTTAATAAGCGTAGTGGCAAAATGTCATACATAACATAACATAATCAACCAGAAAGCAAATATAGCTTATAGTGTTTTTGACGTGACAACGTTTAATAAATCGAACGCTGGCTACACGCACGAAAAAGGATGACGCATTGTAACGTACATGTACGTACATGTCCCGTACAATAGAGAGGAGTGAACGCCAGGATGTACAAGAGAGCGGCGCGCGCCAGGATGTACAATCTTAGTACTTGCGCTCGGGTAATTTTTTAAGGGGGTGGAGGGGGGGGGGGGTGGAGAGGGTGTGGGGGTCTTAAAGGGGATGAAAATTTCATTGAGTTTGCCGTAGGATGCACCGTTTTCAAGATATTTCACAAAACACCGGTTCATCATCACCGAGGTTAAGCAACGTCGGGCGCGGTCAGTACTTGGATGGGTGACAGCCTGGTTTCATTTTTGTTTTTTGAATGTTTTGTTATGACGTTGTCACGTTAAACTATCGTCCGTAAACCGACTTTACAGACAACCGGTTTTTTTAGCATTCCGTGTGCTCTGCCAACCCCCTTTGGGGATACAGGCGTGATATGTGTACGTGTGTATAATTACTTAAAATTTAATGAAAGTCTTATCCATCTTATTCTTTCGTCTCCATATTGCATATGGTTTTTTTTAAGGATGTAAGTGGACTATACAGTGTGTTTTTTTTCTAGTATTACCGTCAAGCGCGAGCCCAGGCCCTCAAGATAGTGTACCCTGACTACGTGGACCACATGGACCTGGAACTCGGGAAGAGGTTCAACTACCCCCGCCCGATATCCGAACCCCCCAGCCCGACGCACTCGAGTAAGCACACCTTTAAAGACTATAATACCGCCGTGCTAGGCGCAAGAGCGATATCTCAGAAATTAAAAATTTTAAAAACCCCCGACGCAATTTGAAAATAAAGTAAATGCCCATTTTGCGTCTAAGATCCCGTCTGCAGCTAACGAAAGAGCTGATTGATGACTTTGAAACGGCTGAACCAATTTTGATGAAACATGTCTAAGAACCAAGCCAAGAAACCTGCTTTGAAATAAAAAAAAAAACAACGGGTTGCACTTCGGGAGTGCCGGCAGAAGTGAAAACATGAACATTAACGTTGTGCCGTCTTGCGAACCCCCCTCGCCCCCATTAAATATTAAATTATTATATTATTTGTTTTACAGGCATTTCGCAAAAATTTATGTTTCCAAGCGGTAAATATTTAAATGAATGTATGTGATCTTGACATGGCATGTTTTGTTGCTATCAGAACATTGTGATAAAACTGTATGCTTTAAAAATCGAGTGGATTACATCTAATATTTTTTCAGCAGATAAAAAAAAATGCTTGCCTAATGAAAAAAAAGAAAAACTTTTAAGTTTTTTAAAATCACTTCCTCACCAATAGGGTAATGCCAAAACATACTAAATACACACTTAAAACCAAAGTTGGTATAATCCACAAAAATAAAACTGACTCAACAGAGCTTCGCTTGGCGGAGCTCTTATTCTGCAATCGTGATTTATTTAGGTAGCGCACAGACTATTTGACACCAATCAATTGACATACTTTTAGTAAGTTGTCAAAATGCGATTCCTCCATAGACTTTGTGTGGTAATACTGAACTATGACGACACTTGTTAACGAACTTAATAGACGACCGGATAGACTACTGATTACGAAGCTTGAGGTCCCGGGTTCGATTCCCGGGCGGGGCAGATATTTATGTGAAAAATACGAATATTTGTGTTCGAGTCTTGGGTGTTTAATATGTATTTAAGTATGTATTTATCTATATATGTAAGTTTATCCGTTGTCTAGTACCCATAGTACAAGCTTTGTTCAGTTTGGGACTAGATCAGTTGGTGTGAATTGTTGGTTTATTTACTAGCTAAATTCAAACTGTTTTGGGAAAAATGGAAAAAATCTTTTTTTTTACATAGAACTGGTGAAAAGTGCAGACGAAGCCAAAGGTGTATCTCACTTTTTATCCGTGGCACTTACATAATAATAGACATTTTTTTCAAAAATGTCTGGTACTGAAAAGAGATATGTTGTGTGACTATTATCGCTTGACTAAGTGAGATGGTTTTTTTTCTTATTCTCTCTAGAACTGTTATAACTTGTACCAGATTATCGTTGAGTTTTAGGACATTCCGTAGACATCGATTGACTCTTTAATCGACGTTGGTTTTAGTATATATTCTTAGTCAGCTCATTAACTTTAATACCTTTTTAATCAATTCAAAACCAGTGCGTCGCCAATCCCGCCCGACGTTCATAAGAGACACCAAAGACACCGACACACAGACATCTATAACTCAAAACTCACTCGAAATACTCGATATAAAAGACGAATCCACCGAAGAAGTTAACTTCGAGAAGCAATTCAACGAGGACGAGAACTTTCGGACGCCGAATGAGAATTATTTGGAGCCGTTGGGCGATGTGTCGGAACAGATCGACGAGCTGATATCCAAGTTGAACGCCGTCGAAGACAAATAGGTTGCGTTTCGTTTTACCAAGGATGATATAGACTGGATTGGCAGTCGCCATAGTACGGATCGGCCGCGGTTTTTGTAGTTCGATTATTAAATCTGGCAATCTGGCAAATCTGGTATTAATATGCAAATATGAAACACATAAAACTACACGATGCGCAATTTGGATTTAGATCTGGGTTGTCCACAGAAATGGCTGTTATGTGTCTTAAGCGGACTGTCGGGTATTACAGGGACAGAAAAACACCGGTATATGCGTGCTTCTTGGACTTGTCTAAGGCGTTTGACCTGGTTGCTTACCATCTATTGTGGAAGAAACTAAGCTGTACGACTGTGCCAGCAGAATGTGTGTCACTTTTGAAATACTGGTATAGCAATCAGGTCAATCAGGTTAGATGGGTGGGTACAATGTCTGATGAGTACAAACTTGGGTGTGGTGTCAGGCAGGGGGGTTGTCGTCGCCTATTCTGTTCAATCTATATGTGAACCAATTGATCGAGGAGCTCAGCAGCATGCATGTGGGATGTCATATTGATGGCGTTAGTGTCAATAACATTAGTTACGCTGATGACATGGTGCTGCTGGGCCCCTCCATCAATGCAATCAGGCAACTGGTCGGAAGGTGTGAGAGCTATGCCGAGCAGCATGGCCTGAGGTACAACTCAAAAAAGAGTGAAATGCTGATATTTAAAGCAAATAAATTTAACCCGACAGTTGTACCTCAGGTGGTGTTGGGTGGCGTTGCTCTAAAGGTGGTAGACCAGTTCAAGTACCTGGGGCATATGGTCACGACAGATTTAAGGGATGATCTGGACATAGAGCGGGAGAGGAGGGCCCTGTCTGTGCGAGGCAACATGATCGGCCGCAGATTTGCTCGGTGTACAAGGGAGGTGAAGATCACCTTATTCAAAGCGTTTTGCCAAACCTTTTACACCGGCAGCCTGTGGGTGAGTCATGCGCAGCGAACTTATAATGCCATAAGGGTCCAGTATAATAACGTATTCAGGATGATGATGAAACTGCCAAGACGCTGTAGCGCGTCGGGTATGTTCGCAGAGGCGCGCACTGACGGCTTCCACGCCATCAGACGGAAGAGAGTCGCGTCTCTGCTGAACAGAGTGCGCGGCAGTTCCAATATCATTCTGAATATGTTTGCTGCCCGCCTGGACTGCCCTATGACAAAGTACTGGGTGAAGATCGTCACTGGTCAAATTAAGTGACGATCTTCACTCAGTGCCGCGCAATTATAATTTTCCTTTTTTGTAATTTTAATTGTTATTATTTTAATTTCATTTAATTTGTTTCTTTTCACATTTTATATTTTGTAATATGGGTTCTGCCTGAAATAAATTATTTTTCTTTATTTATTTTTTATATGCAATATTTTTGAAAAATAATACATTTGTAGTAATATGAAACATCTGCAGTCTTATTGTTTTGCCTTCAAAGCCTCTGGCTATATTTCAGCGCCATCTAGATTTAATAATCAAACTACTAAAACCGCGGCCGATCCGTACTATGGCGACTGCCAATCCAGTCTATATCATCCTTGGTTTTACGCACTTTACACAAGATATCTCAAAACACAGATTTGACTTTGTCTTTAGTGAATCGTTTTCAAAAAATATATACACAATTAAGGGGGATCCCAATTATGGGTTTTAATCAAAACAAAACTGTGCTACGAAAGTTACCCATACAGTTTGTATGACTAACTTACGGTACACAAAGGACGCAATCGTGACATTAAGCCAAGTAATGTATAGTAAGAATTTTTTGAGGTGTCCCGATATCGTTAACAGCCCACCTTTCGAACAAAGCCATTTTATTCTATTATGTCCTCAAGTGAATAATCTTCAGTTTGAAATGAACGTAAATATAAGATAAAATAGCTCATTGAAATAACGACTTTATTATTTACAGCAGAGAGTTAATTTTAAATGAAACCTGGTTGCCAGATAAAAATTTTCAAAATTGAATGCTTCGTATACATGCTGCCAAAACAAACAAATATAAAGTTTCATTTAAAATGAACTCTCTGCTGTAAATAATAAAGTCGTTATTTCAATGAGCTATTTTATTTTATATTTACGTTCATTTTAAACTGAAGATTATTCACTTGAGGACATAATAGAATACAATGGCTTTGTTCGAAAGGTGCCTATTAACGAGATCGGGACACCTCAAAAAATTCGTTCTATACAAATGTTTTTTGAAAACGACTCTAGCAGGTAGCCTTATTATTTTATTAAATATACTTATTTTTAGCATCTATGACTTATGAGTATTATGACATAAGTACATTGTGGTTAATCATAGTTATGACCACTTAATATTATGGCAAAAGTGCAATGGCTTTTGACTTTAGGACAAACGATGTTATGAATCACGAACGAGACTTTACAAACCAACCCGATCAAATATTTTAAATTAATTTTGAGATATCTTGTAGATTTTACGAATTTAGATAATGGGTTATTGGATTGGAAACATATATGTACATAGATTGTGTTGTTTTATGCACTGTATACGTAGGCTGTTGAATTTCTGAACGTATTGGGTTAGTTTGGTGGTTCCCTAGGGTCGTCCTAGGACGAGGAAATCAAGAAGACTGTAAATGTCTACACCACGGAACACCATTCACCAATTTTGACAACCTTTAATTTTTTTAACAGCTGAAAATTACTGCAGTAATCGAAAGAGTTTCGCCTCCTGAACACGGAAAAATAATTTATTGAATCAGGCGTTACTTTGCGGAGGTCCATATTAATGAACTAAAACAATTACTTTGCTCACCCGCGACCTTACAATAGTTACGTTTATGCAAGAAATGTGCGTTCATGCAGTTCCTCCACCTCCACACTGTACGAACACACACAAATCACATAAACCCAACCATCACCACCACCAAGCTACACTGACGCGTTTCGAACTCAACCAGAGCTCATCTTCAGAGTTACCACAACCGTATGCTATGCTACCAAACGTTAAACTAACAAACCAAAACAAATGTTTTAACTTGTCACTGTAACTTCTCAAGTACCCACTTTATTTTTCTTATTCTCAAACTACCCCACAAAAATTAACTTTTATTGACATATTTAAAACTACCTTGAATTTTTTTGTTTATTTATTTATAAGGCATATTTAATTAATACTAACTGTTCAAATTCGACCCAAGCCGCAGTAAAGGAGAAGATACTAAATTTACCTGTTCATTAATAATAGACCCCATAGTGTTGTACCTAATTATTTCCATGCATTCCAGAGCATCCAGACGCAACCCCTTGCCGCAATAATGTAACACTTCATAAGAATCTGAATCTAACAATGAATGATTTGATTCCAACAAATGTTTTGCAAAATTCGATCTATCTGGATGCTCATTCCTATATGCCGAAACATGCTCTTTAAATCTAGTATTAAAACTTCGGCCTCTAGGCTATGTAACCACAAAGAACAGGTAGATAAGGGAACTAGATCGGGGGTATACAAGCTTACTTGTAATGACTGCAATGGGATATACGTAGGACAGACAGGCCGAAGTTTTAATACTAGATTTAAAGAGCATGTTTCGGCATATAGGAATGAGCATCCAGATAGATCGAATTTTGCAAAACATTTGTTGGAATCAAATCATTCATTGTTAGATTCAGATTCTTATGAAGTGTTACATTATTGCGGCAAGGGGTTGCGTCTGGATGCTCTGGAATGCATGGAAATAATTAGGTACAACACTATGGGGTCTATTATTAATGAACAGGTAAATTTAGTATCTTCTCCTTTACTGCGGCTTGGGTCGAATTTGAACAGTTAGTATTAATTAAATATGCCTTATAAATAAATAAACAAAAAAATTCAAGGTAGTTTTAAATATGTCAATAAAAGTTAATTTTTGTGGGGTAGTTTGAGAATAAGAAAAATAAAGTGGGTACTTGAGAAGTTACAGTGACAAGTTAAAACATTTGTTTTGGTTTGTTAGTTTAACGTTTGGTAGCATAGCATACGGTTGTGGTAACTCTGAAGATGAGCTCTGGTTGAGTTCGAAACGCGTCAGTGTAGCTTGGTGGTGGTGATGGTTGGGTTTATGTGATTTGTGTGTGTTCGTACAGTGTGGAGGTGGAGGAACTGCATGAACGCACATTTCTTGCATAAACGTAACTATTGTAAGGTCGCGGGTGAGCAAAGTAATTGTTTTAGTTCACGGAAAAATATTTATTATAATTTATTTCTCCATATTTAAAAAAACATACAACAAATTTAAAAACATATATGTACTTACAAGTACTTTCACAGAATAGATATGTTTCCTTTACCCTTTTCACTAGAAAAAAGAGCTGTCATAATTTTAAATTTGATAACAACCTTAACGTCAAATTTACGTCATCACTTTTTTTTAATAGAGACTAGACATAAGTAATGGATCTATTCTATCGTTACGCTCTTTTAGAATAAGCACATCTTTAAAAAATTGTAACAAATTAATTAATAATCCTAGTGAAAATTTAAAACTATCAGCGTCTTTCTCTTTCCAAATAGAATACAGAGAGTGAATCAAATTATAGTCTTAGAAATATGAAATGTTGTCAATTGAGTTGATAAATATCAAATACCAATATATCCACTCTATGGTGATTCCTGAATTTTTTAATGAAAATAGAATAAAATAATGACAATAAGGATCATATCTGCATGTCATTTATTGCGGCCATATTGGAGTTTCATATTTATCAACCCAATTAATTTCTTCAGGGATCCGGTTTTTAATATAAAATTACCATCGCGGTCCGTTTCTACTTGAATTTATTAAATAAGCAAATGTAATGTACAAAAGTAACAAGAATTTCTTTTTACATATCGCCGGATGACAAGCAATACTCTCTAAAATTTCTGTCACTGCACTTCAAAAAGTCGTATCTAGTTAGTAATTTCATACTGAGATACGAGCTTTGTTTTAAGTAGGTATTTGGTACTTAGTGACTTTTGCTTGTCACCCGACGATATCATTTCGTGTGGCATTTTGAACACTGCTTAACACAAGAGCGCCATCTGTGAACTCAATATGATTTTGACAAAGCAACTTTGTACTGTTGGAATGGGACCTTTACACCTGCATCGGGAGATTTCAAACACATTTTGTTCCACACACTTAGTATGATGTGTTTTTTGCATTTTTTTGGTTTTCTCACATAACTAAGAATAAGAGGGACTGAATTTTTAGTATTTTTTTTATTAACGTTTTTATAGCACGCTGCTGTTGCTGTATATAGTGATTAATGCCTTCGTATGGGTTGGTTAGGGACGACGTGGCCCAGTTTGTAGCATACTCTTCGAGTATAGCCAAACGGTGCGGGTTCGAATCCCGTCAAGCGCACATGAAAACGTAATCTTTTTTTTGTTGTTAACCCAAGCGGCATTTTAAAAACGGAATAATAAACATGTGGCTTTAAAGCCATATGGGCGCTAAATTTTTCTGTTCCTCTTATTAGTGTCACTTCACTGTTTTACACTTTTATTTAAGGGTGTTACCACACCAATCGGTCGATCGTGTTTAACAAGCTTATACTCCATTTAATTTAGAATTATAAACCACAACAACATTATATTGCGGCTCGTGAACTGTAATCTCTTTACAATTCGTACTAGAGTAACAATAGGGATGTTTCCTAGGTAAAAAAATAATAATTCTTATTAGTCCGTATCACACAACATCGTACATTATCAAAAAATATTAGACAAGTAATTTTTCTTTTGACATTTAAACAAAAAATGACGAAGATATGGCGCGTTGAAGTTCCGCGTGACGAGGCGTGACGTCACTTGTTCCTAAAACGCTCATACAAAGTGTAGGAACAAGTGACGTCACGCGAAACTTCAACGCGCCATATCTTCGTATTTTTTTGTTTAATTGACAAAATAAAAAATACGTGTCCAATATTTTTTGATAATCTAAAAGACTGACTAGTTAGGAAAGTAGCCAATTGACGAAACGCAAATAAAGTGACATTAAAACAATTTTATTTTGCGGCTCCCAAACTATTGCACTGTACTATTTGCTAGGTAAGAAATAGTTGACCAGACGCAATATAATGATGTTGTGGTTTTTAATTAAAAGAAGTATATGTAGTTTAACAAAACATTGTTTTTTCCAGGAGCGACGACGCCTGCTGCATCAGTTCACGGCTCTGATGACGAAGACGAGGTAGACGAGGAGAAGGAATTGGCGGAATTAAGGATAACCGACAATTAAACCCGGCAATATTATAACTCATACTGTTTCGCTTTTTACTAGCTTCATCATCAAATATTAAAAGTCTAATTGACCAACTTTTAGCTGTGCACTTGACACACCAATCAATTGACATACTTTTTATTAGTTGTCAAAATCAATAATTTTTTGTATGGAAATAGCGAGATGTCACTTGTTTGTCGACACAAATAATTATCTATTTATTAATTTGAAACAATTAAATATAAAATTTTCCAGTTAATTGAAAATTGAGCAGTTGACACCACTAGCCACTTGACGTACTTTTTACTAGGTGTCAAAACGCAATTTCGCCATAGGTTTTGTATGGCAATAGCGTGCTGTGACATAACCTATTTGTCAACTCAATTGACTATTCGTTTATTCTAAAGCAACTTATATTTTACAAGCTTTTATTTATCTTGCAACGGTACATAAAGTTGTGGTTTCAAAATTTGCAAACCATTTTTCGACCACTTCCTGGCATCCGATTGAGTTGAAATTTGGTATACATAGTTAGTCCGGTGACGATACAATGTGGTGGTGGTCTGGTGGTGCGGCCAGGATCGTCTCCGCAGGACGGAACTCCTCAACGGCTAATGGCATCCACTTGAAACTCGGTACGGATGTGCAGTTTCAATAAAATTGCACTTACAATCAACGAAAAGTACAGTTAGTCTCGTTATCAGGGCTCAATAAGTGAATGGCTAATGGTATCAACTACCCAATTGCATTGAGTTGAATTTTGGCAGATGTAAGTAGATCTAACGACAATGTAGTAAAGAAATGCCTTCAGTATGAATACTGTACTGTATTGGAATGCTTTCATCCAACAAAGAACATTTTCGAAAGAAAATATGGAATAATTTATTGAATCAGGCGTTACTATGCGGAGGTCCATTTTAATGAAATTAAACAATTACTTCGCTCACCCGCTTTGGTCGCGGGTGAGAAAAGTAATTGTTTGATTTCATTAAAATATGGAATTTTAAACGGTTAAAATCCAAAACGCATCCATTCCTGGACGCTTGTAACAAATTTTTTAGAACACTGATGTTGGTTATGGTTAGAACAACTTGCCTTTTTATGTACTTTCCATTACATAGTTTTAGTGTGCCTTATATGTCGTTTACTTATGTATTTCAATAATGATTCTTCGGTATTTCTCTATGTATTTTAATCCGGGCAGATGGCAAGTTAGCGTTCACTGTGGCGTTCTTTGAGTGAGGTTTTTGTTCAACATCAGACGTCTTCCAGCTAACTATGATGATGATATTTTCATCGAATCGCTCTTGCCAATTTAATTGTTCTTAGAAATGATAAAGACTTTCGGTGGCATTACCAGGGCCTAAAATGATTTTCATTTTTAAACCGAAAGCTTTTAAGAAACTTCAATTATGCTTTGCGTACAAGATGCGTAAAACATTTACAAAAACATATAAATATGTGTACAGGAAAAGCATGAAATTATGTGTTCTACTTTAGACTTGTCCACCTCAAAAATTTTAATATATTTTTTTATTTTGGTAGTAGGGTTTATAATGTTATATTGGATATTTTAAATTGTTAAAAATATATTTTTATATTTAGTTAAGCAAAATTAATTTATACTTAAGGATTTATTTAGTATTTTAAATAGGTAGCTTTGTTTCAAGAACGAACTAAATTGTTTAAATAAAAGAAATATAAGGTATTTGGCACTACCAATCAATTCATACTTTTTATGAGCTGGCAAAACGTTGTGACGTCACTAATCGGTCAACTCGGTTGACCATTTATTTATTTCATGGCAACGTACATTTTATTTTATTAAGTTGAATAAATAAATGATAATTTCGACGCTTAACTCTTAATTTGGCAAAATTTCTAAAAGTCGGCAATTAAATTTTAATTTAAGGTCTCCTGAAAATTATATATTCAAAAAAAATACAAAAAGATGGTATTAACTTATGTTCGTTGTGGTGAATATTGCCAAATTAAGGGTTAACCAACGCCAAGATATCAGACTCCATACAATCCTTGTGGGCATACGGGTCAGCTTATGCTTGTTTGTCGAGCCCACTGCTGACTCCGTAGACGAGTTTGGTCTAGCGAATCACTACTTCAAGCCGAAGCAGATAAAGCTGCTGGTTCGGAAGTGGTCCCTATTAATATGTATTTGTGTTTTCTTTTATTTCAATTAAGACATGTTTCTGAGCGAGGCAGTTGGTACTTACGGGCATTTTCAGAAAAAGTGTACCCTGTACTTTTTAAAAACTTAACAAATTTTGGGTTATTTCTACTCAGCATCACAAGCCCTATCGATTTACGCAATAAAAAAGTGTCCCTTTTTTAATTATCAGTTTTGTGACGCAGTTGTATGGACCGTCACAAAACTGACTAATAAATTTTGTATGGAATATTAAGGATAATTAAGGCAAAACGGGTACATTTTTTTCTGAAAACCCCCTTATTTGAAATAAGTACTCCTCTCTCAGAATTTTAGTTCGTTCTTTGAATATAGAGGTTCGACAACTCGTTTTCATGATACCAGGGGGGGGGGGTTGTTTTATGATTTTCAAGTATACACAATGTCATATACTTCGGTACATGTATATTCAGGAGGTGCTGCTCTTGAAAGACATACAGACGAATTAACTTATTTATTTTTTTATTTTGAAAATTGCATGGTACACAATGAAACGGTAAAAATTTTAGCAAATCCTATAGTAATGTTAATGTTATTTTAAACGCTTAGTAGCTTTCAGTTTAAAAAAAAATAGAATCGCCTTCATAATTCCAGGGATTACCTACAAACACAAATAAAATATCTAACAATAAGGTATCTGCTAATGCGAGTTGTCATTTATTTTATAGTATAAATTAGCCTTCATTACTGCCATTTTAGTTTTTAAGTGTCATTGTTATCTTATTATTTTAGTCTAAATTATATACTAAAAATACTTAAAATTTTGTCACTTATTTGTTTGTTAATGATATTCACGTGGAATGGAAGAAAGAGGTTTGGGGAGCGCTTCGTAACTGCATAGAATACTTTCCGACAGCTATCATTGAGGTTAGTTTTTTTTTTTACTTAGAATTATGTTTCTCATACATTTTTTTGTATCCGTTTCGGGACAAGGCTATACGAAAAAAGTTACAAAACTGACTTGAAAAAAAAAAGATACTTTTTTTCTTATGGCTCACATAAAATTGAAGATCCTCAGCTGTCAGTGTCAATCAATCAATCAATCATTTTATTTGTCAAAACATAGGTAAATACATGTCCGAAGATCTTAAATGTATAATTGTCACTATGTTGCACTATGAGGCATACAAATACATAGGAAATATGCGGCAAGCACGTTTTTTTACTAACCTATAAGTACATAATAATACATAACCAATCTGTTCGTAGGTTATTTTGTATTTTACGGTTTAGGCCACATTTTTTGGCGTGACGAGCGTCGCAATTTTGTGCGAATGTTTCTTAACCTAAAACAACACGCACTGCAGTTACTCTTACTGCGTTTGTTGTGTGCATGTGTCGATATCCGACAGTTGATAATCCATTCGTAGTCTCAACTGACACAGGCCCTCGTACAAATCGGATATAAAGCCGCACACGACCTCTTTCTTCTATTCCATCACGTACTTCCAGTGGTCATAGTAAATTTGATTAAATTTTATTTGCCATTATAAGTATACACTTATTATGGTTTATAAGATATCCTATAGATAGATATATGTGCCTATATAGGCACGTGACAGACAGTCAGAAAATGGAGAAGCCTTAAAAAATACTCTCTTGTACCTTACAATTGCGTAGTTGACACCATCAATCAATTAAAATAGTTTTTATGAGCTGTCAAAATTCGATTCCTCCATTTTGTGTGTCAATATCAAGTTGTAACATCACTTATTTGTCAATTCAATTGATTTATTTAGTTGAATGGAACCAAAAATTAAATTTTACAGTTAATTTAAAATTAGTCTGTTTTATAGGACTAAAAAAAATCGTGTCAACTACCTTACTTACTATTTTCTAATATATACCTACAAAGTTAAGTTTTAGAATATAGAATTGTCGTGTTCGGTATTTTGATTTTAAATTTCTTCATGAATATGAAGGTTTAAAGTCCAATGGTTTTTTATTAAATATTTGAGACCTTTTCTCTTTGAATCGTTAAGCCATTTTATCTAGATCAAGTTTAAAGGTAATTGAACTTTAAGCTGTTAAATAATTATTCATAATTAATAAGTAATTTAGTTAAGTGATTATATTGTTCATTAAATCGTGCCATATCCAGATCGTGGTTTTAATAAAATCTGTTTTTAATTTTATTATAATTTGTTTTATTATTAGTCATTGAAAAAGTATATACGATTATAAATAATCATAACGGTCATTGACTACACGGATATCAAAGTATTACAATATTAATAGATTTATGCGACAATAGACTGTAAAGAAATATGGCGGTGTATAAAAATGTCCATTTTAATAATTTTATCCCAGTGCATTTTTGACCGAATATATATGTTTTTTTTTTATTTAGGCACCTTTGTCGTAGGCATTTATTATTATTATTATTATTATCGTTTATTTCAGAATTATTTTTGATAGTGGTAGAGCCATGTTATAGCTAGCCGCTGCATCACGAATGGGCCGGCTCGTCCGGGGCAGTACCACCCTCTCACAGAACACCGGCGTGAAGCAGCAGTAATCCTGCTTGCGTTTCGTACGGTCAGTGAGAGTGCCGGGGGCCCAATACCTCACCCCTTCCCTCTTCCCCTCCCTCACCCCCTACCCCTGTTCCCTTTCCTTTAGGGCCGACAACGCACTGGCATCGCGTAAAGCGCTGCGGGTGTCTATGGACAGTGGTGATCATTTAACATCAGGTGACCCACTAGTTCGTTTGTCTGGCCTTTATAACATAAAAAAAAAAAAAAAAAAGAAATTGACACATACATTTTTACATTAATTGTACTGCCAAACTGCGTAGCAGTATGTTGGCAGTTTTATTCATCGTCATTTTTTATTTTAGACATTTACATACTTTAGACATTTTTATACTTTGATAGTTGTCATTTTTATATTCTGGCTTGAATAGACTCGAACGTTCTGAAGTATTGGCTTTCTAATATTCAGACCAATTTATTTATTTTATTAAAAGTAGACATTTTATACATTTACATACTTTAGACATTTTTATACTTTGATAGTTGTCATTTTTATATTCTGGCTTGAATAGACTCGAACGTTCTGAAGTATTGGCTTTCTAATATTCAGACCAATTTATTTATTTTATTAAAAGTAGACATTTTATACATTTACATACTTTAGACATTTTTATACTTTGATAGTTGTCATTTTTATATTCTGGCTTGAATAGACTCGAACGTTCTGAAGTATTGGCTTTCTAATATTCAGACCAATTTATTTATTTTATTAAAAGTAGACATTTTATACATTTACATACTTTAGACATTTTTATACTTTGATAGTTGTCATTTTTATATTCTGGCTTGAATAGACTCGAACGTTCTGAAGTATTGGCTTTCTAATATTCAGACCAATTTATTTATTTTATTAAAAGTAGACATTTTATACATTTACATACTTTAGACATTTTTATACTTTGATAGTTGTCATTTTTATATTCTGGCTTGAATAGACTCGAACGTTCTGAAGTATTGGCTTTCTAATATTCAGACCAATTTATTTATTTTATTAAAAGTAGACATTTTATACATTTACATACTTTAGACATTTTTATACTTTGATAGTTGTCATTTTTATATTCTGGCTTGAATAGACTCGAACGTTCTGAAGTATTGGCTTTCTAATATTCAGACCAATTTATTTATTTTATTAAAAGTAGACATTTTATACATTTACATACTTTAGACATTTTTATACTTTGATAGTTGTCATTTTTATATTCTGGCTTGAATAGACTCGAACGTTCTGAAGTATTGGCTTTCTAATATTCAGACCAATTTATTTATTTTATTAAAAGTAGACATTTTATACATTTACATACTTTAGACATTTTTATACTTTGATAGTTGTCATTTTTATATTCTGGCTTGAATAGACTCGAACGTTCTGAAGTATTGGCTTTCTAATATTCAGACCAATTTATTTATTTTATTAAAAGTAGACATTTTATACATTTACATACTTTAGACATTTTTATACTTTGATAGTTGTCATTTTTATA
This sequence comes from Archips crataeganus, assembly GCA_947859365.1. Classification (NCBI taxonomy): domain Eukaryota; kingdom Metazoa; phylum Arthropoda; class Insecta; order Lepidoptera; family Tortricidae; genus Archips; species Archips crataeganus. The sequence goes on along the minus strand of OX402072.1, from coordinate 8,393,857 downwards.
TTCTGGCTTGAATAGACTCGAACGTTCTGAAGTATTGGCTTTCTAATATTCAGACCAATTTATTTATTTTATTAAAAGTAGACATTTTATACATTTACATACTTTAGACATTTTTATACTTTGATAGTTGTCATTTTTATATTCTGGCTTGAATAGACTCGAACGTTCTGAAGTATTGGCTTTCTAATATTCAGACCAATTTATTTATTTTATTAAAAGTAGACATTTTATACATTTACATACTTTAGACATTTTTATACTTTGATAGTTGTCATTTTTATATTCTGGCTTGAATAGACTCGAACGTTCTGAAGTATTGGCTTTCTAATATTCAGACCAATTTATTTATTTTATTAAAAGTAGACATTTTATACATTTACATACTTTAGACATTTTTATACTTTGATAGTTGTCATTTTTATATTCTGGCTTGAATAGACTCGAACGTTCTGAAGTATTGGCTTTCTAATATTCAGACCAATTTATTTATTTTATTAAAAGTAGACATTTTATACATTTCCATATTTCTTTATAGTACAGTGTCGCATAAACCTATTAATATGCAGTTTACGAGTAAAGAAAGCTGATTACAGTTAATCGACTTCAAATAATCAGATCCTGTTTTGATTGCATATAACTTCGACAATTGTGGTCCAATTTAAATGTGTTTTTTGAGTTATACTTTTGAGGTGGTCTCTTTAAAATTTTACTAAAGTATGTTCAGCAATTTTGAAGTCAACATTTCAGTCAGTTTGAGGAGATATTTATCAATAGCAATGTTTTTTTTGAAAGGATATACATTTGAGGTGGTTGGTTGGTCTCTTTCAAATTTTACTAAAGTATGTTCAGCAATTTTGAAGTCAACATTTCAGTCAGTTTGAGGAGATATTTATCAATATTAAAGTTAGCTCTACAGTATTTCAAATAACGAAGAATCCACGAATACATTGTGGTAGTATGCGCGTGTGGTAGTAAATTGGTTGAACAATTTATTTTTATTCTTTATGCTAATCATTGTGTATACAAGTACGTGTTTGCTACAAGTAATGAACTGTATAGCTAAACCGTTTAAATCAATCGTCGCCCGCGGGGTACAGAGGCGAGGGGGCAGACGACAAAGGGGGCCGGGAGAGGTGCGGCCCCTTTGCGTCATACCCCCCAGCTCCCAAACCGTGCGGGCGAGGACTCCTGTAAACGGTCTAGCTATAGTCATATTTACCTAGTTAAATTAGTTCTCATGAGGGATATCTCCAAATATATAGACTTCGATACCCACATTAATTTTATGCTGATGTGATAATTGAATTGTGATGTCACTTGTCAATTGGATTGTGAGCCAACTTAATTGACTAACTATTTGTTTTCTTTAAAACTGCTGTCAATTGAAAATTAATGTAGTTGTCCAGGTGGGAATCAAAAGATTTTTATTAGAGCTGGCTATTGAAAATATTGCTTAATGATGTCAAATATTTTATTACGTATATTAAGCAAAACTTATAATATTTATGTAATTGACAACCTTTCATTTTTTTAACACCTGAAAATTACTACAGGAATCGAAAGAGTTTCGCCTCCTGGCACGGAAAAATACTTATTATAATTTATTTCTCCATATTTAAAAAACATATATGTACTTACCAATACTGCCACAGAATAGATATGTTTCCTTTACCCTTTTCACTAGGAAAAAGAGCTGTCATAATTTTAAACGAATAGATCCGCTGAAACGAGAAATTTTATGACAGCTCTTTTTTCTAGTGAAAAGGGTAAAGAATGCAAATAAACATTTTTCATTTTTTTCATTCATTTTTCATTTTCAAAGAAGACATATTTATTCTGTGGTAGTATTGGTAAGTACGTATATGTTTTTAAACTTGTTGTATTTTTATTAATATGGAGAAATAAATTATAATAAACCAACGACCCTCCCCGGCTTCGCACGGGTGCAATTATGTATGTATGATACATATAAACCATCCTCTTGAATCACTATCTATTTAAAAAAACCGCATCAAAATCCGTTACGTAGTTTTAAAGATCTAAGCGTACATAGGGACAGACAGACAGACAGCGGGAAGCGACTTTGTTTTATACTATGTAGTGATATTTTTCCGTGTTCAGGAGGCGAAACTCTTTCGAAGGAAATGTTGTCAATTTGCTACGTATTCTATGAGGTAAATAAAGATATACATTTATTTATAGGTACACATTGATTATTTACATTGATTTATTACACTACAATTATTACAGTTACTTGAGCTTTTTCTTTATATTAGAGAGGCCAGACAAACCAACTAGTGGGTCACCTGATGTTAAATTATCACCACTGTCCTTAGACACCCGCAGCGCTTTATGGTGGCACTTCACTTGGCGTTACGTGTTCGCGTTGCGCTATTGCCATCTCCGTCTTTCACGCTAGAATCGGTATAGTGATCCTCTCTCGCACACGCAACTATTTCGTGAAATACGCCAAGTGAAGTGCCAGCATCAAGCGATCCCAGTGCGTGGTCGGCCCTAAAGCTATTCATAATATTCCTAAATTTAAATTACTGTTGTAATACCGACTTTACGTTCCCTTCTGTTACATTTTATACACCCAATTCACTAGACTTCGTCGTCACTTCTTTCACATCTGCGACTTCTGTATTTTCGTCTATGGGTTTTACAGCCTCTGTTACACTTTCAGGCACTTTCACATCTTCCAATTTGGTTTCATCTTTAATTTCAACAGATTTAATTACAGATTCAACTAGTTTTTCAGTTGTTTCCTCAATAACTTCTTTAGGAACTTTCCTGCTTCTGCATCCCCTCTATCTTCTATTCCCTTAGCTTCTGTTATTTTATGATCTTCTTTATGTTCTTCAGTAATTATGTTATCATTTGAATTATTCCCAGGCTTTAGTTCTTCCAAAATATCTTTCTCGTTGTTCGGATTAAATATAAATACATTCGTTACTTTGTCATTACCAACTGAATTGCCATAAATGGTCGTTGCACCTACACTGTGTCCTTGGTTACCTCTTTTCAATTGATTGTAATTATCTTTTAGATCTATTTCTTTACCGTCAATAGTTACTTTACCATCATTAATTATGGATTCTGGATGTTCCGGTTTGTTTAATGGACACATGTCGACGCCGTGTCTTGAATTACATATTTCTTGGACTGCGATTTTTCTTATATGCTGTAAAATAATAAATATATATATAGTTGTTTTAGGGAGTTGTTTGGGATTAGTGTGATGTCGGGTTTATAATTAAACCTCTTCATTTCTTCCGTGGTTGTCGCAAGAAGCGACTAAGGAAATAGGTTAAGGTATATTTTAGGCGATAGGGTAGCTACCTACCTACCACTATTGTAGTGTTGCCTAACGATAGTCTATCGATAGTATCACCACGTGTCAATACTATTGATAATATCGACATTATCGATAGTGCTTTATGAGCAATACTATTAATAATGGCAATACTATCGATTGTATCGATAGTTTTATGTCGAATTGAATCGATAGTATTGCAAAATCAGCCAATAGTGACCAAATACAATCGATACTATCGATAGTACTGGAAATCCGATACTATCGATTGTTTTTGATCACTATTGCCTTCTTATTGTATTAAGCTGTCATGCCATACGAAATAAATAGTACAGAGAGCTTTCTATAGTACAACTAACTAGGTTAATAATTATTGTAATTAAAAGAACGCGACGCTGTAGCATTATAACTTCCCTTTTTCTTTTAAATAAGGATTTGGGTTTTCTTATTCAAAATCTCTCGAGATTATCTATTAATTACTATTAATTTTAATTAAGAAAAAAGTATGTATTCTTCTTTTGAGACTGTTTTTAGACTTTTTTTACATACAGTTTATATGGGTCGTCACGAAACGGACACAAAAAATGTATGGAAAATTAGGGACATTTTTTTACCGTCAAAATCAATAGCGCTTTAGATTCTGAGTAAGAAAATCCCCAAATTTACTCATTAAAAAAAAGTAAAAATTCCCACAGCGTCGCGTTCCTTTAAAATAACATGCTGTAGCTAGTTGTACTATAGAGAGCTCTCTGTACCATTAATTTCGTTGACCTCGGCTTAACACAAGCACCATCTATGTACTAAAAATGCTCTTGTATAGACATTAACTGTCCTCATGAGTTAACCGTCCTTGCTTGCGATATAAAAATCAAGTACCTTTTCCAGCAATACCGTGTATGCCGCCATCCAATCGCCTAACCAGTCCCAGAACTGTTCCTGTAATTTAAAAATATGAAATTAATTTAATGCCGAACATCTGTAAGGGCAGCGGAGAAACAGTAGAAACAGCAGAAATTGCCAGGACAGGAAAATACACCGAATATAATTTTGTACCTTTCGGCGTCGAGACCCTTCGAACACTTGTCAAAGAGACTCAGAGATACCATAGGAGACCGAAGAGCTGGCAGCTTCCTCGCTCAACGTATCAGTCTTACAATCCAGCGAGGGAATGCTGCCAGCGTCCTCGGTAACATGCCGCAGGGGCCATTTTTAGAATTACTTTAGTTTTAGTTTAATCTGGTTTTAATGTTTAGTTTCTAAGTTAATAAACAACATTGTAGATCTGTTTCAAAAAACCGGCTGTCTGTAAAGTCGGTTTACGGACGATAGTTTAACGTGACAACGTCATAACAAAACATTCAAAAAACAAAACGCATGTCCTCCAAAAAAGAGTCAAAAAAAGAAAGAGATAAAAAAAGGTATTTGAGAAAATTGTAAGTAATTAAAGTTTAAGGTTAATATTTGCACTTTTTTGTGTTATGACAGTTTTTTACAGGATGTGCGAAAAATGAAACCAGGCGGTCACCCATCCAAGTACTGACCGCGCCCGACGTTGCTTAACCTCGGTGATCGGACGAGAACCGGTGTTTTATCAAATATCTTGAAAACGGTGCATCCTACGGCAAAATCAATGAAATTTTCATCCCCCCTTTGAAGCCCCTGCATACCCTCTCCCCAACCCCCCCCCCCCCTCTGGTTTTGATTGAGACCTTAACTTTGTACAAATTGAAAACGATCCTTTTACTTGCAAAGCTTACTAAATGTAAGCTGTAATAGTAGTAGGAGGGGGGCACTCCTCGTCCCTCCGTATTATTATAGCAGAAAAACTATCGATGGAAGCGGAAACGAAAAGAGGGTAGCGCTAGGAGACAGGCGCAAAAAAGCACACAGCATGCCAAAAAACCACCAGGCATAAAGGGTAGCCCCACCCAAAAGATGGCATCCAAAGCCACACAATGGGTCCAAAAGATCTCCGACCCACCCTTCCATCGCAGGGCAAAAGAAAGGAAGCCCGTAGTTATAGATAAATGCATATGACAGGAAATCCCACCAACCCAACCAATAAGACTAAGTAATTGTACAGAAACGGGCGAGGGTCGGTCAAGGAAGTAACCAACGGGTAAAAACATAAAAGACCGACCCAAGCACCCCCAGTGCCCAGCGGGAGAATGCATGCTCCTCTCCCGGCCTTCCAGCAAATGGCTGAGGCAGGTCACTGTGGGTAGATTAAGTCCCCTCCCTACCCCTCCCCTCCTCAAAATTCAAAGCACACGTTTTTCGTTTTGATAACCAATAGAGAAGGGGACTTGTGACCGGGTTTTTTAGTCCGTGCAAGTCGGACACTGTCTGGGCCCTCCATTCCCAGTTCGTCCGAAGGGATTTTTCCCGAGCACAAGTCACCCTTCCAATCCTTAAAGTAAAAAACAGCAAAGACTTCGCGTCTTTGGCCCCTCTGGCGACTCATTCAAAAAAAAAAAAAAAAGCTGTAATAGTTTTCCTTTTAAATGCGTTAGGCTACTGTTACGAAAGGATTTGTTACCAATGGGCCAAAGTTAATAGATCAAAATACTCCGACCTTAGAGTCATCATCATCATTTCAGCCGAAAGACGTCCTCTGCTGAACATAGGCCTCCCGCAAGGCTCGCCTAACAAATCGGTCCCGTGCCACCCGCATCCAACGCGATCCCGCTACCTTAACCAGGTCGTTGCTCCATCTTGTTGGAGGCCTACCAGTGGCGAAGCGTGAAAATTTTTTCAGGTAAAGCCGTAGCGAAAACCAGTGGCGGCGCAGGACCTAAGTTTGGTGTGGGCAAGACACATTTTGCGAGGCCCTGTGATGGCGCGCCACACATTAGATTACGGATGTTTAAATGAGCAAAAAACGGGAAACTTTCGAGGCGCGAGGCCGCCTCTTGCGAAAACTACTAACCTTTATCTTAACCTTTTTATTTATTCTCTTCTTGAAAATTAGGACATAACTTCTAAAATCGTCACTCAACAAATTAGCATCCACAATGAATTTTAATTAAAGGAGCCTTTTCTACTTTTATTAAGCCTAATAAATACAAAATAATTTATCTAGCGAGTCCGACCGAAGTTAAAAATATAAATTAAACTGACCACTTGACACTATAAGTTTGCACAATCCGATATTACGAAATTTCACTGGTTCTGAGTATCAACACTAATCTGGCTATGTATTTTTTATTAAATTAAAACAATATACGTACTACAAACAAACAATAATTAATAATACTTCACAAGAAATGAAATATGGCACCCTTCGCCACTGAGGCCTACCAACACTGCGTCTTCCGGTCCGTGGAGGCCACTCGAGAGCCTTTTTGCCCCATCGGCCGTCAGTTCTACGAGCCTGCCTGGAGCCTGGCTGGAGTCGGGCGATTCTTCGAGCTATGTCGGTGACTTTAGTTCTTGCGCGGATTTAATCATTTCTAATGCGACACCGCAGAGAGAGAGAGAGAGTGATACTTACGCTCTTCAATAGTTCACTCATCATGTCGGGGTTTTCTTTTACACCCGTAGGTTCTTCCTCTGGTTCGGCCACCTGTAGTGAAAAATGAATTAATAAATATATAAATAAATAAATAAATATTAGGGGACAATCTTACACAAATCGACCTAGTCCCAAACTAAGCAAAGCTTGTACTATGGGTACTAGACGACGATGAACATACTTATATAGATAAATAAATACTTAAATACATAGAAAACATCCATAACTCAGGAACAAATATTCGTGCTCATCACACAAATAAATGCCCTTACCGGGATTCGAACCCAGGACCTCTTGCTTCGTAGGCAGGGTCACTACCAACTAGGCTAAAGCGGTCGTTAATACAAATAATCATGATCACGTGATATATAAGTAGAAACGGTTAACTGTCGACCCGAAATGAATGACAATAATATCATCGTCATCAATTCATCCGTAGGACGTCCACTGCTGGACATATACCTCCCCCATTGATACGGCCTTTACTAAATCTTCCCTCCATCTCGTTGGACGTCCGCTGCGCTTGCCAGACCATGGTCTCCATTCGCCTCTATCACTGTCTATTATTGAATTTACTAATATGATTTACCTCATACTGTTTTAAACTTTCGTGATTTTCACTTGTGAATTATTATACTAAACGTGACCACGTCGAGGTAAATATTATTTGCGTGATAAGTCCCGTTCAGTATAATAATTACGACTTACCTCGTCTCCTCTTTCTCCACTACCCAACTCTGGTTCTTCCACTTCTGGCTCCTCTGGTGTAACAGTTGTCACAAGTTCTACCGGTTCATCGTCAGGCTTATTATCTTCAGTAAAAACTGGTTCAGTAGTACTTAGAATATCTGGAACACCAGTACTAAGCTCAATTTCTTCAGTAACTGGTTCGATTATAGGCACCACAGTCTCTGGGCTTTCTGTTTCTGTAGCGGGTTCAGTAGAATAAATAATTTCAGGAGTTTCGTTTTCGGCTTCTGGGAGCTCAGTAGGCTTGCTTTCGTCATTACTCTCTGTGCCTGGTAAAACAAGGTCAGGTTCATTTGATACGTATTCTGGTAGTTCCGTTACTTTGATTTCAATAGGCGTGGTGTTTTCTTCATTGTAAGCAGGCTCTTTGTCTTTCTCTGGTTCCTCAGCAGGGGTTTCAGCTTCTGGGAGCTCAGTAGGCTTGCTTTCTTCATTACTCTCTGTGCCTGGTAAAACAAGGTCAGGTTCATTTGATACGTATTCTGGTAGTTCCGTTACTTTGATTTCAATAGGCGTGGTGTTTTCTTCATTGTAAGCAGGCTCTTTGTCTTTCTCTGGTTCCTCAGCAGGGGTTTCAGCTTCTGGGAGCTCAGTAGGCTTGCTTTCTTCATTACTCTCTGTGCCTGGTAAAACAAGGTCAGGTTCATTTGATACGTATTCTGGTAGTTCCGTTACTTTGATTTCAATAGGCGTGGTGTTTTCTTCATTGTAAGCAGGCTCTTTGTCTTTCTCTGGTTCCTCAGCAGGGGTTTCAGCTTCTGGGAGCTCAGTAGGCTTGCTTTCTTCATTACTCTCTGTGCCTGGTAAAACAAGGTCAGGTTCATTTGATACGTATTCTGGTAGTTCCGTTACTTTGATTTCAATAGGCGTGGTGTTTTCTTCATTGTAAGCAGGTTCTTTGTCTTTCTCTGGTTCCTCAGCAGGGGTTTCAGCTTCTGGGAGCTCAGTAGGCATGCTTTCTTCATTACTCTCTGTGCCTGGTAAAACAAGGTCAGGTTCATTTGATACGTATTCTGGTAGTTCCGTTACTTCGTTTTCAATAGGCGTGGTGTTTTCTTCATTGTAAGCAGGCTCTTTGTCTTTCTCTGGTTCCTCAGCAGGGGTTTCAGCTTCTGGGAGCTCAGTAGGCATGCTTTCTTCATTACTCTCTGTGCCTGGTAAAACAAGGTCAGGTTCATTTGATACGTATTCTGGTAGTTCCGTTACTTCGTTTTCAATAGGCGTGGTGTTTTCTTCATTGTAAGCAGGCTCTTTGTCTTTCTCTAGTTCCTCAGCAGGGGTTTCATCTTCTGCTTGTTCTGATGTTGCTGGTTCAATGATAGCTGGTGTTTGCGTAGTTTCTTTCGAGTCCTGAAAAATAAATGATTCTTTAGACTGTGTTATTGATGATACTTTGGGAAATCAAGTTATAGGTAAATTACCTGTGATTGGCTACTTTCCGTTGATCCGACTACGTAAGAAACCGGTGGGTTCACCAGATCCTGCAATTAGTTATGAACCCACAATAGAGAGCGCTGTCCTACAGTATTTTTGGCGGCCAATTGATGTGGCTAAGATGATGGTGGTGGCGTGTTTTGAAGGTCCCCCAAAAAGATGGACTGACGATCTGGTAAAGGCTTTGATTCCCTGGATTATAGGTCGGGTTTTACTTTGGGATGCAACCTGCGTCGATACCCTAGCCCCTTCACACCTTCAGGGCACAACATAAATGGCTGGCGCAGCGGCTGAAGCGGCCGAGAGTAGGAAAATAAAATACCAGGGTCTAGTCAGCTTACGATTTTGTTGCTGTCGGGTTTGATACCCTGGGTCCTTGGGGTCCCGGCGCACGCAGCTTGATTAAAGAAGTGCAATAAGCGTCTGGTTAACACCACTGGATACCAAAGGGCTGGCAGCTATCTCTCTCAATGAATCGCCATCGCCATTCAACGAGGGAATGCTGCCAGCCTTTTGGGTATAATGCCACGGGGGGCATATAGTTAAGTTTTAGTCATTGTTATTTTTTCTGGTAAAGGTTGTAGCAATCACTTGGATGTGGGAAGCGCAGGACTGATCGTTCTAGAACTCTTTGTCCAGTACCTAGTGGACGTCTTTCGGCTGATATGATGATGGCAGAAGCTATGGTAGCCTAGTGGTTTGATCTATTGCCTTTCGGAATGTATGTATGTATGTATGTAAACTCTTTATTGTACAAAAATAAGGAAAAAGAAGAAATACATTATTGACAATCGTTGAAATGCATGTACAAAGGCGAACTTATCCCTTTAAGGGATCTCTACCAGTCAACCCTTCAGTGGATGAAAGGAGCATTTAGTAAGGGACCGACAAAGAGTAAGTCATAATAATACAGTCGGACAAAGCAAAGGCTACAATACAACTTTTAGTAAATACAATACATAAACTCATAATATAAAGAAACCTAATAAAAATATACTACCATATACAACATATATATGCAAAATACATACAATAAATTAGCAGTGTTCTCAATATATTAAAGTGATGGTGCGAGCCACATCTTCTTCAAAGCTTCCCTGAACGACACCACGGAGGGAGATTGCCTAATGGAGGTGGGTAATCGATTCCACAGTCTAGCAGATTGCACAGTAAATGATTTTGAGTAAATTTTGGAAGAAGTAGAAGGAGAGGCCAAAAGGAGATTGGTACTCGACCGCAAACGATGCTGGCTTCCTTCAGCCAAGTAGCTGAAACGCTCGGAAAGGTATAAAGGGGCGGAAGGATTAAAAATAATTTAACTATGTGCGAATTTTCTTTTCATCATCACCATCATCCCAGCCTATATACTCCCCACTGCAGGGCACAGGCCTCCTCTCAGAATGAGAGGGCTTGGACCGTAGTTCCCACGCGGGCCCAGTGCGGATTGGGAACTTCACATACACCATTGAATTTCTACTCAGGTGTTTTTCCTTCACCGTAAAGCTCATGGTAAATATATTCCGCACATAAATTCCGAAAAACTCAGAGGTGCGATCCCGGACTCGAACCCACGAGCGTCTGCTTTTTTTTTTTTTTGAACGAGTCGCCAGAGGGGCCAAAGACGCGAAGTCTTTGCTGTTTTTTACTTTAAGGATTGGAAGGGTGACTTGTGCTCGGGAAAAATCCCTTCGGACGAACTGGGAATGGAGGGCCCAGACAGTGTCCGACTTGCACGGACTAAAAAACCCGGTCACAAGTCCCCTTCTCTATTGGTTATCAAAACAAAAACGTGTGCTTTAAATTTTGAGGAGGGGAGGGGTAGGGAGCGTCTGCTTGAGAAACCATAGGTCAAACCACTAGGCCACCCCGGCTTTTTTTTTACTAGCCTATAATAGTGTCCTATTGCTGGGCAAAGGCCTCTCCTCTGGCCCTCCATTGCTCCCTGTCCTAAGCCAAATCTGGCCAATCATTTAATTCTGCGTCGAGGTCGTCTTGCCCGGGCCTGCCTCGCCACCGGTAACCGTCGTGCGGAACCCACCACGTGGCTGAGTGCGCCCACCTTTAAGGGTGCACCCTGCTCCAGAACTCGAATAGCCGACGTGGGAAGAAAGACCGCCAGCTCAAATGGGAATGGCGAAAATTACCATGAGCCAAAATCCAGTCTTCAAAAGCAAACAGCTTCTGAGTCTACCGGCATTGTATGTGTACGAAACAGCGGTCTTTGTTCATAGTAACTTACACTATTTAAAAAAAAAACTGTGATGTCATAACATACAATAACCGTATGTCCAGGCAAAGAAACCTGCTTACTGTACCTAAAACGCGTCTAAAGCGAACAGCTGGCAGTCCTTATGTTATGTGCATTAAAATATATAACAAACTTCCAAGAGACATAAAGGACCTTACCTTGAACCAGTTCAAAAAAAAATTATACGCATTGCTATGTGAACTAAACCTTTATTCAACAAAAGAGTTTCTGAATACGAAATTTGCTAATAAGTAAATGTTTATTCACGACTACTATTTTTTACCCATTGTTAGACTAAATTGACAGTCTTAGTAATAAGAAACATCAAGAAAATGTACCTACCTAAACACTAAAGTTTGCATGCTTAATTAAGTAGAATATGGCTGCGTTTATTACTAATAATATAACACCCTATGTAACCCATATTCCGCAAATAAAATCATTTCATTTTTTTTCATTTCATTTTTTCATTTCAGCTTTACGGTGAAGGAAAACATCGAGAGGAGAACACCTGAGAAGAAATTCGATGGTGTGCGTGAAGTTTCCAACCCGCACAGGGCCCGCGTAGGAACGGCCTAAGCCCTTTCATTCCGAAAGCCTGTACCCTGCTGTGGGACCTATATAGCTGATGATGATGGTGATATTTTGTACAAACTTGTCAACACTTACGTTCCACACTTTCCCGCTGCCTGATGTCAGATTCATTCCATAAGTCTTCGGAATGTCTTCCACAGGCTGAGCTGTGACACTGACACCCTCCATCTCCTTATCCTCAGGGCTTAGCTGAGGGTTAAGGAATGGACTGTCCGTTTGTCCGTTTTCCTGAAATCAGAATACATTGCAGGTATTCTATGCACTCTTGTATGTGTGCGTGAGAGCGGCTAGAATCAAAGCCGTGCGTAAGCGCAAGCGACACAAGTTCCCCGTCCGATGGCCGAAGGAGAACTAATGCAACTAACTATACGGACAAGGGGGAAGAACGACGGCTCAAGATAGAATGGTCGGATCGCGCGTGTATTTAGGTATTTTCATCGTATTACTAAAACAAATACATAATGTTTTAAAAATGTAGCACCACTAGACCCTAGAAAATATTTTGTTTTATTAACATTCAAAAAGTCATGACCTGCCGTGCAGCATTTACGCCGTACGAAGGATTTATTTTATTTTTTAGAGACGATTTTGGATTTTTTTTTCATGGAACAAACTACAAGTAATCGTGTTTGGAAAGACACTGATCATTAGAGTGAATCCTCAAATATATTATAAATGAATTGGGAATGTCAAAAAAAAATTACCAGTGGTTTTTATATTTTTTTTTGTATAGAAAAGTCAATTATAAGAAACTAATTTCAATATTTTGTCATTTAGTTCTCTACTTTTTTCAAAATTAATTATTGAAACTATTTTAGTTGATGACGTCAGATTATAATTGAGGGCTCCCACAATGCCAAATTTCTAAATCTACCTAAATGCGTACGATAAGGCAACCCCTTTAATTATTTTTTGCGTAGTGGTACACTATACACTGTGTCACTTTACTGACACTGTCAAAGTGCTAGATGTCAGACAGCGGGTCCAAATCAAACTCCGTAGTATAATCCATGCGTAAATTGTGAAGAATTCTAACCACACAGAATAAAGTACGACTTGAACCGGTCACGCAATTTACACCAATGTCAAATGAAGGTCATTGCTTATTTGTTATATATTAAATTCATCACATAATATTAAAATTAAATAACTACGAAAACGAGTTAAAAAGCATTTATCTCGAAATGGTTTTCGATTTACTATACATTGCAAAAAATAGACATCCCCAATTTCAGAACTAGAGCTTTGCTAGTAATGATACAGCAAGGGATTGAATGAACGCAATAAATGCGCCAAAAACTCGGTGCGGCCTTCAAAAAAAGTCGATTTTTAGACCCAAAACTTTTAACTGTCAACACTTACGTTCCACACTTTCCCGCTGCCTGATGTCAGATTCATTCCATAAGTCTTCGGAATGTCTTCCACAGGCTGAGCTGTGACACTGATACCTTCCATCTCCTTATCTTCAGAGCTTAGCCGAGGGTTAAGGAATGGTTTTTCGGTTTGTCCGTTTTCCTAAAAAACATTGATACATTCAACAAAAGTGGAGTTTTAGACCCAAAACTTTTACCCCAGATTTTCGTGGAGAATGATAGATGGGTGTTATAGATAGAACAAAACCAAGTAAATATCATCACTTACTAGTTTTTCCGTCGTTGATATAGACTCCCTAATGTAGTCAGGTAGACCTTCGTAGTTAAGGGGAGGAAGAGTCGGTGCTTCAGGCATCTCCTGAAATGCAATAAATATTGCTAATTCACGGTCACACAAAACAGATAAATACTCGTAACAGTGGCGTAGCGTGCTTGGACCCCTGTATCAAAATTAGTTGGGGGTCTTCCCGGGAAGCACGAGATTAAGTGACATTGTGGATAACATTTTACTAATTTTTGATACACGTTAGGGGCCTCTGTAGCCCGGGGGCCCCGTATCATTGATACGGCTGATATGGCAGTAGCTACATCCCTGACTCGTAGGTTCTCATGCAAGATCTTCACGCTAGCTCTAAGTTAAAAGTCGTTTACCTCACGATGAAAAGGAGTGTAACAACGATTTTTATATTTATAAGATCATACAAGATTTGGCAGACTGTATGGGCCCAGTTCCCTTTGCCACGAACACAAATAAAAATTATCTGTAGTTTATAATTGCATGAGCACCAACATCACATAGGTATCCACGCATATGGTAGAAATTTTCAATATGGATACATATTTTCTTCCGTCCGCAGCTTCGCCCGCGATAAATTAATTTTCCTATAGGAAAAGGTATTTTTCCGCGGTTTAAAGTAGCCTATGTCACTCAGTGATAATGTAGCTTTCTAACGACAAAAGAATTTTTGAAATCGGTCCAATTGTTTCGGAGCCTATTCAATGCAAACAAACAAACAAACTATCAAATCTTTCCTCTTTATAATATTAGTATAGATATATACTTAGAAAGTTGATTTATGAATAACGAGAAGTTTTTTAAAATCTGCTGCTAAAATATGTTAGTAAAGGGAAGCGTCTGAGGCATGATTACGAAGATACTGGCAGCATTTTCTTCTTGAATAATTAACTAAGTAAAGCTTATTCTTCAACTGAAAACTATCAATACGACATTAAGTACTATTTAGAGCTGTATCGTATTTTTTTTCATTCGTCCATCCCTAGTAACTATTTAACAACTTTAGAGTCTTTTCAAAAAGCTATATTACTCCAAGCCATTCATACCTTGACCGTGTCTCCTGAGTTTTCTACAGCTTCTCCAGAACCCGCCACAATATCATCAGGTATTATGTAACTCTTCTGATCTACAGCATCTTCGTTCTCAGGCGCAGGTTCTTTTGACTTCACTTCTTCATCTGGCTTGTCTTCGCCGTTAAGTTCCCTCGCAAGCTCTATAGGAGACTCAGTAAGTTCAATTGCTTTTTCCTCTTCAGGATTAGCTTCAGTTGTTACAGTTTCTGTAAGCTGTCTCGGTTCAAAAGTATCGGGATTATCAGTCGTTGATGGGTTTTCATTTTCTTCGGGAATTTCTTTAAGTTCTTTTGGTATGGCTGGTCTGTTAATGTTGGCGTAGATGTCTTCAGAATTGCCGGAATCACGGTTTTCTGGGGCTGCTGGTGTGATATCAGGAGTTTCTTCTGGTGCTGATGATGGAGCAGGAGCTTCTGAATTCTCCGGTGGGCTTTCGCTCTGGAAAAATGAAATGATTTAAGAAATGTTACTTTTTAACACGAGTTCGTTTTGCTGGTAGTTAATTGTTGCTGTCAACGGAACTCTATCATCATAAATAAATAAATAAATAAATAAATAAATATCATGAGACAATTCACACCAATTGACCTAGTCCCAAAGTAAGCTTAGCAATGCTTGTGTTATGGGTACTAAGCATCATCTCAGCCTATATAAGTCCCTCTGCAGGGCACAGGCCTCCTCTCAAAATGAGAGGGCTTGGGCCGTAGTTCCCACGCAGGCCCAGTGCGGATTGGGGACTTCAGAAGTTCCCAATCCGGAATCCTATATGTGTAATTACCTAATTCTATGTTAAATTGAATTGTTTTATTTAGATATTTACACATGTATGAAAATTAATTTATTTTCATAATACTGTAACTAGAAAGAAGAATAGATATTACTATATTACAAATAGATAAAAGCAATGCAGACTACTAAAAAAAGAAAATAATATAATTTTAGTACCTACCGATACGACAAATTTAATTAATTTGCAACCAAACAAAATTAAAAAAAAATTATATAAAGAGAAAACTTAAAAGGTCAGACTGCGGCAGGGTCCTCATAATGCTGGTAACATTACCCCTTTGGATTATAGGGGCGACCGTGCCAGCTTTTGGGTCCCCCGAGGCTAACTAGTCTCCTGTCCTGACTTCCGGTGGTTTCGTAATTTGACAATTCTCAACAACACCCGTGTAAAATTTGTGAGATTTCAGAAACTAAACTATGTATCTACATACCAAATTTTTGTCATTACAGATAGCAAACTGTCTGCATACCAAATTTGTGTCATTACAGAGATCAAACTGTCTAAATACCAAAGTGTCATTTCAAAGACCAAACTATCTGCAATACCAAATTTGTGTCAGTTCAGAGACCAAACTATCTGCATACCAAATTTCATCTAAAGTCATTTGAGCGTGAAATAGGCAGTAATCTAGTAATACAGACTAAAGCTTTGACATTTTTAATTTTAAGAGGAATTAGTACTTACCCTATTTTCAAATCCATTTAACGGCTGCCCGACCTCATACAGTGAAGGGGGATTGTTGAGATTCTGAAAATGAAATATAATACAATACAATGACTATTATTAAACAGAATATTATTTATTTTACATTAATAGGGATGTTTCCTAGGTCAAAAAATAATAATTCTTATTAGTCTGTATTTTACATTATCAAAAAATATTAGACACGTAATTTTTCTTTTGACAATTAAACAAAAAATGACGAAGATATGGCGCGTTGAAGTTCCGCGTGACGAGGCGTGACGTCACTTGTTCCTAAAACGCTCATACAAAGTGTAGGAACAAGTGACGTCACGCAAAACTTCAACGCGCCATATCTTCGTAATTTTTTGTTTAACTGACAAAATAAAAAATACGTGTCCAATATTTTTTGATAATCTAAAAGACTGACTAGTTAGGAAAGTAGCTTATTTTCGATTAACTGCAAAATCAGATTATTTGTTGCTTTAAAATAAATAAATAGTTAGTTGATTGAGTTTGCGAACAAGTGACGTCATAAGTTGCTATTGCCATTCAAACTCTATGGGAAAATTGTGTTGTGATTGTGACAGCTCATAAAAAGTACGTCAGTTGATTGGTGGTTTCAATATCCCTATTGTCCCTTTGAATACGTGTCCATTTCATGCCACCCCTCCCCTAAATATCACCACTTACTAGTTTTTCCGTCGTTGATATGGACTCCCTATTGTAGTCAGGTAGACCTTCGTAGTTAAGGGGAGGAAGAGTCGGTGCTTCAGGCATCTCCTGAAATGCAATAAATATTGCTAATTCACGGTCACACAAAACAGATAAATACTCGTAGCAGTGGCGTAGCGTGCTTTGGACCCCTGTATCAAAATTAGTTGGGGGGGGGGCAAACTATCTGCATAACAAATTTGTGTCATTACAGAGAGCATAATATCTGCATAACTTTGTTTCATTACAGAGATCAAACTATCTAAATACCAAAGTGCCATTTCAAAGACCAATTTATCTGCATACCTAATTTCATCTAAAGTCATTTGAGCGTGAAATAGGCAGTAAAGTAATACCAAGGATGATATAGACTGGATTGGCAGTCGCCATAGTACGGATCGGCCTTATTTAATAATAAATAATAATAAATAATCTAGATGGCGCTGAAATATAGCCAGAGGGGTTACCTATCAAAATTTAGAATTATTTTTTTCCGAATATTTAAAATCCCGAATCCCGCTTCATTTATCCGAATGCATTTTTTTCTGAAACTGTAAATATTTCACGATTTTTATAAAACAACCCTAACCTAACCTAAAGGGTTCTACACGATGGTCCTGAAATAAATCCTAAAATATTTACAGTTTCAGAAAAAAATGCTTTCGGACAAATTAAGTTTTCGGGATTCTATCCCTTCGGAAATAAAATTTTCTAAACATCGATAGGATCCCAGCCAGAGGCTTTGAAGGCAAAACAATAAGACTACAGATATTCCATATCACTGCAAATGTATTATTATGCAATATTTTTGAAAAATAATACATTTGTAATAATATGAGTATTTGTACATCTGTAGTCTTATTGTTTTGCCTTCAAAAACTCTGGCTATATTTCAGCGCCATCTAGACTTACTATGGCGACTACTAATCCAGTCTATAGCATCCTTGGTAATACACACTAAAACTTTGACATTTGTAATTTTAAGAACAAGAGGAATTAGTAATACCGTATTTTCAAATTCATTTGACGGTTGCCCGACCTCATACAGTGTTGGGGGATTGTTGAGATTCTGAAAATGAAATACAATACAATATAATGACTATTATTAAACACAACATAATCCCTTTATTACAAATCAAGACTTTTCGAGTTTTTATATAGGGTGCTAATAAATACCAAAAAATACTATTATATTATAATAGGTTAGGATAGGTTTTATTATATTAGGTTAGGTACTTACCAATATTTCTACGGCTTAATCTATTCATCAAAACAAGTAACTTTTATTCTAACAACTTTTTAAAATTTGAAAAAAAAACGCATACTTTTCATAAATTTTAATGACCGCTTTAGCCTAGTGGTAGTGACCCTGCCTACGAAGCAAGAGGTCCTGGGTTCGAATCCTTCTTATTATTATTATTATTTAAGTATTTATTTATCTATATAAGTATGTTTATCGTCGTCTAGTACCCATAGTACAAGCTTTGCTTAGTTTGGGACTAGGTCGATTTGTGTAAGATTGTCCCCTAATATTTATTATTTATTTTATTTATTTAAATATCCATCTAACTAAACGGATTACTGCTTTAGTATGGAAAATAGAGATTTTTTTGAAATTTTTAAGGGCCCACCGAGTTTTTCGCGCTAATCGATTTTGGGTGGGCGATTTCATGCGTGGGGGAGGCACGATGGCTCAAGATAGGTTGGTTGGACTGCGCGTGTTTTTGGGTATTTTCATCTTATTACTAAAACAAATACATATTTTAAAAATGTAGCAACACTACGCCCTAGAAAACATCTTGTTTTACTAACATTCAAAAAATCATGACCTGCCGTGCAGTATTAGCGTCGTACTACGAGTTTATTTTATTTTTTAGAGACGACTTTGGATTTTTTCTCTATTGAGCGAACTACAAGTAATTGTGTTTCGATAAATACTTGTCACGAGAGTGAATCCTCCAATATCTTACATAGGAATTTCAGGACTATGGCATTGCTAGTAATGATACAGCACTAGTTTAAATTAATGCAATAAATGCGCCAAAAACACGGTAGGGCCTTAAATGTTGTTAGAATAAAAGTGACTTGTTTTGATGAATAGATTATGCCATACAAATATTGGTACCTAATTTGTTAGCACCCTATATAGCAAGTCTTAGATATGAAGTATCTTTTTGTACCTATTTATTTTTCAACTTCATTTTATATTACTTTTACGGTCATCCCGCGAAACCATATATTTCATACTAAATACAAACTGAATTAACGACCGCTTTAGCCTAGTTGGTAGTGACCCTGCCTACAAAGCAAGAGGTCCTGGGTTCGAATCCCGGTAAGGGCATTTATTTGTGTGATGAGCACGAATATTTGTTCCTGAGTTATGGATGTTTTCTATGTATTTAAGTATTTATTTATCTATATAAGTAAGTTTATCGTCGTCTAGTACCCATAGTACAAGCTTTGCTTAGTTTGGGACTAGGTCGATTTGTGTAAGATTGTTCCCTAATATTTATTTATTTATGTATTTAAATACTTATAGATGCACAGAAAAAAACCCAGAAAAAAGACCAACGCTGGGAATCGAACCCAGGTCCTCAGCATTCCGTGCCGTGTGCCATACCCCTACACCACCATTGGTTTTTAGACGGTGGTGTTGGTGGTGGTGTAATATATAACTTGCTAACTGTGTTCTCGCAATAAAAATATTTCATCAGTTCTAGGCCAAAATATTGGCCTGAAATTGGGTTTGGCTGGCTAAAACTTACATTCCATACATAGCCGCCATTCGATTTAAGGTTCATGCCGTAGGTCTTGGGCGCAGCAAACGGCTCCATTTGCTGTGCGTCGGGAAAGTACTGAAAATAATAAAAAGCTGATTAGCGGCCTGCATGCTTTTTGTCTCACGCGCACACTATTTCTTTCTGTCTGGTATAAGATGGTGACAGAAAGAGACGGTGAAAGCGAAGGCAAGCGTCAGAGCAGCGTTCGCCAATACGGCCTTTGGCCAGGATATCATGCGACTGGCGGCAGCGGCGAGCGTTTTATTAGTTCATTGCGTGTGCCACCAGATGATCACTGTGTGGCGAGCGTCTCGACCGCGCAGTGAACGGTGAAAACGCTCGCCGCTGCCGCCGGCCTCGTGGAGTTGTGGCAGCCATAACACGAAGTACCCGAAGATTCTCACACTAGCTCTGCTCCTCCCGTATAAGCATAGAAAGAAAGAAAGAAAGAAAGAAAGAAAGAAAGAAAGAAAGAAAGAAAGAAAGAAAGAAAGAAAGAAAGAAAGAAAGAAAGAAAGAAAGAAAGAAAGAAAGAAAGAAAGAAAGAAAGAAAGAAAGAAAGAAAGAAAGAAAGAAAGAAAGAAAGAAAGAAAGAAAGAAAGAAAGAAAGAAAGAAAGAAAGAAAGAAAGAAAGAAAGAAAGAAAGAAAGAAAGAAAGAAAGAAAGAAAGAAAGAAAGAAAGAAAGAAAGAAAGAAAGAAAGAAAGAAAGAAAGAAAGAAAGAAAGAAAGAAAGAAAGAAAGAAAGAAAGAAAGAAAGAAAGAAAGAAAGAAAGAAAGAAAGAAAGAAAGAAAGAAAGAAAGAAAGAAAGAAAGAAAGAAAGAAAGAAAGAAAGAAAGAAAGAAAGAAAGAAAGAAAGAAAGAAAGAAAGAAAGAAAGAAAGAAAGAAAGAAAGAAAGAAAGAAAGAAAGAAAGAAAGAAAGAAAGAAAGAAAGAAAGAAAGAAAGAAAGAAAGAAAGAAAGAAAGAAAGAAAGAAAGAAAGAAAGAAAGAAAGAAAGAAAGAAAGAAAGAAAGAAAGAAAGAAAGAAAGAAAGAAAGAAAGAAAGAAAGAAAGAAAGAAAGAAAGAAAACATTACATAGCAATTAGCTTTGCATAGAAACCAAAAAACTTTAGAAGGTAGAATAACTAGGTATAAATTAAAAAATTTAAAAACCCCCAACGCAATTATGTCACATGTGCCTATGGTTGAACATAAATTAAATGCCCATTATGCGTCTAAGGGCCAGGGCACAGTTCAGGGTTAAAAAAATACATCGGTAACCCGGGGTTAAGAATGACAGTTCCATAAATTTCGACACTTGTTAACCCTGGGTTAGTAGTTAACTCGGAGTTAAGTAGCTAACCCAGGTCCACGTAAGCCCAGCAAGCAAACTAACAAAAGAGCTGATAACTTTGAAACGGCTGAACCGATTTTGATGAAACATATCGACGCTCGAAAACAATAAGGGCGTATCGGCGTCGGGGCGTCCGGATCTCGTTTCTTTACGACGACAAAAAATTTCAAAATCGGGCAGTATTTTGGAAGATGGATGTAATTTTTTTGGTCGTAACTGCCCATAAAATGACGAATTTAAACTTTTTAGAGATACGACGTGTAGAAGTTTGTGTTATTCATAAAAAAATAGTTAAGAGGATACGATGCGCACCATTTCTCCATACAAACGTAATCCCCAGTTTCCTCCCTGGATAATGGCTTTAGAGCCAATTTTTTTTTACTGTGTAATCTGTATCTACCACAGCTATGCCCCTATGTTTCGTTTTTTTCCATATTTCAATTAACATAAGAAATATGAGCTTTCAAAAACTGAAAAAATTGCCCAATTTCAACGTCATTTTCAGACACTCATCAGAAAAGAATCCCTCATATAAACAAAAAAAAGAAAACATAGGGGCATAGCTAAATCTGTCTTCTAATTATTTTTGAAAAAAATAATTTTATTGGTCCAGTTTTCGAGAAGAAAACAGGGGATTACGAAATGCTGTTTTGGTCAATTTTACGCGCCTATTAACGGTCTGAGCTGCAGTTGCCCCGCTCTCGCTGTACTGACACGAAGGGGTTCGGGCGAGACAGCGACATTTCATTAAAATACCTATTTCTCAAAAGTCTCTCAGCCATCGTACCCTCTTAATCCGTTCGAGTTTCTACGAACTATAGTTGTTACGACCTTTTTGCGGGATACATTTTTCAAACTTCATTGCTTACGACATTCTTGCAGTTCGCGTTTTTTCGACGGACAACGAATAACCTCTAAGATACTGCAATTTCATGGTTACCCGAAATCAATCTAAGCCTAGTTAAACCAATGTTATCAGAATGAATATTTAGGAACATTTCGGTTTTTCCCGGCTTGCGCCACAGGCCCAAGCTACTGTAGTACCTGCGCGGACGCGACTGAAAGGTTGTGTTTGTTTTTCCTCAACAAAATCATAAAGGATTATCTATATCAAGGTATGTTTGTACATAAATCTTGGATTACTCGTACCAACTAGTGAATTTCATGATACTTAAGGGCTGAGGTCATTTACCGTTAAACTGACGTACCTAAACCACCGTTCAAAATAGTGAGGTATTATGTAAGTACATTAACGACTGATCATTTAAACGTCAGTTTGACGGTTGTACTTGGTGAGCACGGCGTTTAGTCAATTAATTAAGGTTCATTTATTTTAAAATAACATACACGATCAAGAAACAGAAGGCCATGTAAACTAGCAATTAAGTTTCGTTTTGTTTTCACCCGTCGCGAGAAAATGATCGCAGCTGCATAAAATATCTTAAATATTGGAAATAACAAATTTATACCTAAGGAACGGACACTTACTTTTATCTTTTAAAATAATAAATACTGATGCTTTACTGATGTTATGGATTTTTGAAAAATCGTCTGCTTTAACCGAAACTCGAACAGGTCAAAATTAAATAAGACATAACATACAGTTGTACTTTATATTACCGATCGAAAGCGTCATTCATAGTGATCATTTATTGCTACAACACGTCCTTTAAACTGAATAAAAACCTAAAAATAAAAATTACTAGTATTCTAAGGTAGCTGCGGTCCATTTCCCGTGACGAATAAAAACAAAACGAAAAAAACTAAACATAATTGTTGGTATTCGTGACCTTCTGTTATATTGATTGTGTAGGTATGTTATTTAAAGATAAAACTCTACATCATTAAACAACAACGTAACAACACATGTTATTTATAATGTTTATGTTATTTTTTATTTACCGGGCGTATTTGTAGTATTTTTTTTTAAACGGAAAGAGTCGTTATCATAGATTATACTATTTTAAATATTAAAGGTAAGTTGCCCTTCATTCGTTCGTTTTTTATTCACTCTGTATATGTACCTTACAAATAATGATAAATATGTTTTTAGATTAAAAAAGTTACAAAAAGAACATGAAAATTTATCAAATCAAATCAAATCCTGGACCTCTTACTAAAGTCCTTAGTAGACCTAAGTAGGTACTAAAGAAGTTTTATCTAGCTGATTGCTTAAACTTTAATAACGCAAGTATACACCAACAAACAAATACCACACCAATTAATAGATGTAGTAAATTGATCAAAGTCTATCTAGCGGTGTGGTCAAATACTAATGTTAAGAAAAGAATAATAGTTACGCTGTTGGACAGGTATCTCAGTTAAGTTTTAAGCTTGCATGAGATAAGGATAGAGTAGTCTTAACGTTGGGATATAAATTGTTAATTTTACATTTATTTTTAGATGGCAGCGAAAAAAATTGATAAACAACCTGAATCACGAATTAAAAATTGTTATTACGATTATTGATCATTTAAAACACAATCTTTTAATATTTCAATGTTAACATATTCATATTTAACAAAGTTAATATAAGTTTTGTTGCTAGTTTTTTTTAAAAAGATTAATAAATTTGTGTTACAAAAGCTTATGACGTTTCATTAATATCATTGAATTAGAAGAGGTTAAAGTTACGACATTTTTTCTAGCCATTGTAATGCATTACGAACGTGATTACACCCCCGTTCCTTACGCGAAATTAAAACAAATAGTACATTACTGCAGCGGCCGCGAAATAGGGGATTGCCGGCCGAGTAGTAATAGATGGCCGAGTGTCAACGAGGCCATCTAGAGATACGAGGCCGGCAATCCTTGTTCGTGGCCAAGGCTTGTATAGTGCTTTTCTCAAATAAATCCAAGGAAATGACATGAATGTTCAACTTATATATTCATATTTAATTCAAATTGTTTTTTTTTGATTCCCGCCAAAATATTTTTTTTCCAGTATTTATTTGTAAGCTGTTCCAGTTTATGTTTTTGACGCAAAATCTTGAGATGATTTATATTTATTAAAAAATTACGACCTTATTAATTGGTTATTTTAATAAATTGTTAACAATAAACGCCAATCCTTATTTATTTTATTAAATCTAGCCAAGTAAGATATTAAAAAGTAAATTCACAAACTAAATTTTTCTTAATTGGCAGTATGTCATTGATAGTCAATAAAAGAAAATACGACCCACTAAAACAAAAGACAATCTCTTTGCTGGCCTTGGCCAGCAATGTTTGTATGAAATTCCATTATTGTCGTCTAATTTGAAATTAGAACGAATCTTCCTCAACTGCTATACAATGGCATACTTCGTGTTCTATTGTCACGACTATAAGGACCACATTTCCTTGGATGTTTGAGAAAAAGCAGTTACTACCTTTTTGTAGTCAGCTAATTTGCTATCATTTTCTGATTCAGTACAAACATCATGTCAAGTTACGCCATTTTTGAGTTCTGTAATTTCTGTAGACATAGGGCGTAACTCGATTTCTCGTGTTCCTGGCAATACCAAGTTAACAGTTTGTAAACAATATTATGCAGATTTATATATTTTATATATGTTATGGTCCAAAAATTACGTTCATACGACAAGCCGTTACAAAGTTATGATTTTTTTTCCGTTTTTTTTTTTTCGGTTTTTTGGCTCTGGCGTAAAGTTGGGTTTTCAGGGTTACGCCCTTATTGTTTTCCGGCCACTGCCAAGAAATTTGCTTTCTAATAAAAAAA
Source organism: Archips crataeganus (assembly GCA_947859365.1). NCBI lineage: Eukaryota > Metazoa > Arthropoda > Insecta > Lepidoptera > Tortricidae > Archips > Archips crataeganus. The sequence goes on along the minus strand of OX402072.1, from coordinate 8,369,239 downwards.
ACCGCATCCAAATCGGTTCACCCGTTTAAGAGTTATGATGCCACAGACAGACACACAAAAAGACAGACAGAATTGTAGCACCCCTCTTTTTGTGTCGGGGGTTAAAAAAGGGCAAGTGTTAGTATTTAATCCACACATAGAAACTTACCGGTATCTCAACCTGTCTTTTTTTCCTTTCTATATAATCTTCGGAAGCCTGAAACGGAAACAAAGATTGCTTTATACACACATACACTCACGAACTTTCACATTTCTAATTTTAGCAGGATAAATAAACTTACCGCATCACTTTTCTGACGCATCTGGTCAAAAAGATAGCTTTTTGATTTGTAAGCCTGAAACAAAAATAATTTTTATTTAAAGTAATTAATATACAAATTTTGTTTGTTTATACTCTTTATTTTACAAAAGAAAACAAAAAGGATACAGAAAAAAAAATGTTAAGTACAAAGGCGAACTTATCCCTGAAGGGATCTCTGCCAGTCAACCTTTGAGTGGTAGAGAAGAGCAATCAAAAAAACAAGGATCGACAAATAGAGCAAAACATTTGAATACATTTTCAACGTAATCGTAATATTTTCTCTCTGTAATATTAGCTTTTCAAAACAAAGTAATATACTTTCATGACATACACTTTTAAATAGGTACCAAGATGTAGACTTTGTCTAATTTGTTACATGCTGGATATTCATTGTTGTAAGTATTATTATTTTTAACTTATGATTTCAAAAACAGATTACTATCAAACTACTTAGGAAATCAATTTACTGAGAGCAGAATCTGAGCCCACAATACAATACACCGTGAAATTTTAGTGGTTGTTTTCCCGGAACGAGGTGATTTAGTATCGATTGTACAATCGATTTATAATTACTATTTTGACTAGAGTCAAAAATCCAATTGTGAAAAACGAAAGTCGAAATGACCGCAAACCAATAGTAACGCTTCGTTGGTACCTAACCTATATACACCGTGAAATTTTAGTGGTTGTTTTCCCGAAACGAGGTGATTTAGTTTCGATTGTACAATCGATTTATAATTACTATTTTGACTAAAGTTAAAAATCCAATTGTGAAAAACGAAAGTCGAAAATGACCGCAAACCAATAGTAACGCTTCGTTGGTATAAGTAGCGTACGATCGTACGATAGGTTAGGTACCAACGAAACGTTACTATTGGTTTGCGGTCATTTTCGACTTTCGTTTTTCACACTTGGATTTTTGACTCTAGTCAAAATAGTAATTTTATAAATCGATCGCCCATCGTCGTACGAATCGCCACTCTGACAAAAAGCCTGACAAAAGCCGGACAGGCCGAACACGTACATATTTGGCCGGTCGCGACCGCAAAAAGCCAAACATGTCCGGCTTTAAACCTGGCAACCCTACTCGTGTGCGCTCGAAAAGATTTGCGTAATATTTTACTAAATGTACTCTGCACTTATTCAGCTTTTTTTTTAACTTGGCCGGACACACTGCCATATGTTAATTGGCCTCAAAATTTAAAGCATACGTTTTTTGTTTTGATTACCAATAGAGAAGGGGACTTGTGACCGGATTTTTTAGTCCGTGCAAGTCGGACACTGTCTGGGCCCTCCATTCCCTTCGTCCGAAGGGATTTTTCCCGAGCACAAGTCACCCTTCCAATCCTTAGAGTAAAAAAAACCGGCCAAGAGCGTGTCGGACACGCACAAGGTAGGGTTCCGTAGCCATTACAAAAAAATCAAGTAATATTTTTCTAAGGATTTCGTATGTGTACTACGGAATCATCCAAGTTTAGGTATGTTTTATACCTTAGGCTACTATTTACTCTTAAACTACAAATAATTTCCAAGCAATCTTAGCTGCTATAATTTTCCTAGTAAATTTGATATATTTACTACCATTCTGAATTTTTTCAAATTTTTCCACCTAACAGTTTAGATTTTAGAGGGGGGGGGGACGCTCGATTTTAATGAAATTTTTCACTTTAAAGTTGAACATTTCGCAAACAGATCACAAAATAGAAAAATCATGTTAGCAACCCCGCAATGGTTTTAAAAGACCTATCCAACGATACCCCACACTATAGGATTAGCCGAGAAAAAAAAATCACCCCCTCTTCACGTCTATGGGAGGTACCAAAAAAAAAATATTTTTTTTATTTTTTATTTTACCACTTGGTTGGCGTGACTGATATGTATATTCATGCCAAATTACAGCTTTCTAGTACTAACGATCTCTGAGCTTAGCCGCGGACAGACAGACGGACAGACATGGCGAAACTATAACTACTAGTTGACTACGGAACCCTAAAAAACAGCAAAGACTTCGCGTCCTTGGCCCCTCTGGCGACTCATTAAAAAAAAAACTTAATTACCGTTTTTACAGCTTCGTCGGTCAGAGTTTTCGGTTCCTGAAAAGTAACAACAAAAAAAATATATAAAAAATGTAAAACTTAAAACTTTTAGGAAACCCTTGATTTCACTTTTGGTCAAAATCTTTACGCAAAATGAATCACGGGACAATTCACACCAATAATTGACCTAGTCCCAAAGTAAGCTAAGCAAAACTTATATTATGGGTACTAAGCAACGGATAATTATAGCGATGGGGGCCGAGGGGGTTGAGGGGGGGGGGGGAGTGAGGGAGAGGGGGACATTAAAGGGGAGATGAAAATTTCATTGATTTTGCCGTAGGATGCACCGTTTTCAAGATATTTGACAAAACACCGGTTCTCGTCCGATCACCGAGGTTAAGAAACGTCGGGCGCGGTCAGTATAGTATAAATTTTCCCAGGTGAATTTTTCGCTTCAAGCCCTATCTTTCAAACACAAACGGTATCGTCATAGTATTAAGGTTCAAATTTAATGTAATGGCTCGAAGCGAAAAATTCACCTGGGAAGATTTATACTATACCTACTTGGGTGAGTGACCGCCTGGTTTCATTTTGTTTTTTGAATGTTTTGTTATGACGTTGTCACGTTAAACTATCGTCCGTGAACCGACTTTATTTTTATACAATATAGGCTTTCGTTTGATCACAATCACGTCTGGTGGAAAGCGAAGATGAGGCCTACGATGGAGCACGCTTGCCTAGTAAACGCTCATTCACCCTAGACTTCAATTTTATAAAAAGAAGGCAGTTGAGCGAGGTATTGATGATTTTAATCAGCAAATGATTTTCCAAATAATCATTATTTCAAAAAATAAACGTTTTGTTTCACGTAGGTAATTGCGACTTAAACGTGACCGCACCGAATACTGTTCTAGAAAAAGTTATGCGTGATCATACATAAAAAAAAAATATATATATACACGTCGACTTGAGAACCTCCTCCTTTTGTTTTCGTCGGTAAAAAACTGGTTCCTGATCACTGAATAAAAATCATCGCGTTAGGCTGGGACCTTAGATTATTTATACACTAGATAGAGTGTCAGTAGCAAACACTGCGATACAAAACGTCCAAAAACCCATTTGACAGCTTCATCTTACGGTCGCTTTACGTCATTCAGACTGAAGGGTGGCAAATGACATATAAGCCAACAATTAGATTATATTTTTCGGAACGTTTTCATGCCGCCTAAGCTCTATCTAGCTAGTGTATAAATAATCTAAGGCTGGGAAGATGAAACACTTGTACAGTAAAATTACATAAAGTTTACCACTAACCGACTGGTTTGCCTTCATTTCATATTCAACTTTAACGACCTACAAATAAAGCCAATTTTAGAATACTGTTACCCACGTTTGCAGATTTTGTAATAGCTACTTTATTTGTATGGTGTTAAAGTTGGAAATGAAATGAAGGCAAGCCATCTGTCGGTGGTAAACTAAAAGTAAACGTATTGTATTTACTTATACGTACCTTAAACGATCCGTCGTCAGATTCCTTCAGTCCATCGTTTTGTGACATATTTTCGTTATCAATTTCTTCTAAAAATGGCAGACCATGGCTGTTTGTAACAGCTCGTTCCTTGATGCTAGGTTCCTACAAAATAAAACACACCCTATACTTACTTAAAACTTATTCGAAAAATTTTAGATTTTTTGTTTGAATTGCCGACTCTTTATTTAATCATTCAGGTATAAGTATATGATACTGAATTTGATTTGATTTGATTTGATATCTTCATAAGTGCAGACGCTTATTGATAATGATAATAGAATTAATAGATTTACAGAGTATCCTTTGCATATTATTTGGACTCTATTCTGGGTAAATGTTGTCATTTATTTTATAAAAAATATTAATATCATATCTGACAAATCTGTCACTAACTGTGACTTACTGTGTACTTATTTAAGTAATATGATTTGATGTTTTTTTCCTTGGTTTAGAACTTCATTGTACTAAAAAAAAAACATACAGACGAATTGATAACCTCCTCTTTTTTTGAAGTCGGTTAAAAATAACAATTTCACTTGTCTGCACATTCTACCACTGGCAATGTCATGTCATGCATTACTTCAAAAATGACATATGTGCTCAATCCCCTTCTAAACACGCTTTGATAATACCTCAATGCCATATGAATGTTCAAACAAATCGCTGTACAGGATGTCTCTTAATGAGGGCTTCTCGTGCTTGCTGTTGACAATCTCTAGCCCGTTGAGGCCGGACTTCACGTCATCTTCATAAGACGGTTCATCTTCTTTCTGCAACAATAACTACTTCAGTTATAGGTAGAACATACATACTTAATAAGTATCCCTTACTCTTGGTTTTAGGCGTTTTAGAAAAAGTGTAAAAAGTGCTTTACTTTTCCTGGGGTTTTTATTCAAAATCTCGAGCACATTTCATTTTCATTAAGAAAAAGGTGTCCTTACAAGTTAAGTATGAAGTATCTTTTTCTATTTATTTTTTTATTTTCTTCAACTTCATTTTTTTATTACTTTTACGGTCACCCCGTGAAACCATATATTTCGAACTAAATACAAACTGAAATATAGATGCACAGAAAAAACCCCAGAAAAAAGACCAATGCTGGGAATCGAACCCAGGTCCTCAGCGTTCCGTGCTGCGTGCTTACCCCTACACCATCACTGGTCTAGAAGTTAGCGACGAATCTTTCCCATACATCGTACACTTCACTTCACTTCTTCTTCGTAGGCTTTATCACTGCCTAAATGTGATTATAACAGACTGAAGTGTACGATGTATGGGAAAGATTCGTCGCTAACTTCTAGACCTGTGATGGTGTAGGGGTAAGCACGCAGCACGGAACGCTGAGGACCTGGGTTCGATTCCCAGCATTGGTCTTTTTTCTGGGGTTTTTTCTGTGCATCTATATTTCAGTTTGTATTTAGTTTGAAAGGTGTCCTTATTTTTTCGGTCAGCTTTGTGACGTCTTTTATGGTTCCGTACCCAAAGGTTAAAAACGGGACCCTATTACTGAGGCTCCGCTGCCCGTCCGTCTATCTGTCCGTCTGTCACCAGGCTGTATCTTACGAACCGTGATAGCTAGACAGTTGAAATTTTCACAGATGATGTATTTCGGTTGCCGCTATAACTAAAAACCAGAGTAAAATAAATATTTAAGGGGGCTCCCATACAACAAACGTGATTTTATTGCTCGTTTTTGCTCGATATTGATAACGGCAACAGGTAGACGCTTGAAATAATCACAGACTATTTAGTTATATATTCACTTTAAAAATAAATAATTCAATTAAAATAAAACAAATATGTAAGAGGGGCTTCCATACAAAAAACTTGATTTTCTTGCCATTTTTATAGATAATGGTACGGAACAATTCGTGCGCGAGTTCGACTCGCACTTGGCCAGTTTTTTTCATACCTACAGTTTATTTGGGTTACCACAAACGGACACAAAAATTATTTTTGCTAAATTTTCAATAAAAGCGTGTTGTTACACGTTCATTACTTCTCTTGACGTCAAAATGTAAAGCCACGTTTAGACTTGCAAGAAAAATCGTGCAAGTTGCATTACACTTGTAATGGTCAATCGAACGTAGCAATGTAATGCAACTTACCAGAATTAAACTATTTTCAGCTTTTTAGTTCTTTTTATGAACATCTACTTAATAAAAATAAAAACATATTTTTTTTTCTTTTTTTTCTTCTTCTTAATTCCAAACGTTTTACCTACCTAAGTTTTGTCCGAAAATTAACTGGATACGAGCTTTTTTGAATACCTAATAAAACATTTTATTTCTCATAAGAATTATAAATTCACTTAAGTATGTAAGAAATACATCGTAGAAAGTATTATATTATGTACAACTATCCTAGACTAAAAAAAAGTACGTACAATAAGAAAAAAGAAAACAAAAATATAAAATAATGATAATAAATACCTAATTAAATCAGCTTTTCTCTATTTGAGACAAGCGTCGAGAAAATTCTTAATCATTATTTTCTTACCTCGACTTTGTAGATATAATGTCCAGAATTTAGGGTCACCCCTAACAATAGAAGCATACACGATATCTGAAAAAAAAACGTTAAATATATTTAAAACTAGATATTATACTATGCAACTATGCCGCGAGGATATGGAAACAACACTACGAAACTTTTATTTTTAACCCCCGACACAAAAAAGGGGTGTTATAATTTTGACCGCTATGTGTGAGCATGTCTGTCTGTGGCATCATAGCTCTTAAACGGGTGCACCGATTTGGATGCGGTTTTTTTAATAGAAAGCATGTTTCTTGGTAATGGTTCTTAGATATGTTTCATCAAAATCGGTTCTGCCGTTTCAAAGTTATCAGCACTTTTGTTAGCTACGGAAGGGATCTTAGACGCATAACGGGCGTTGACTTGTTCAAACATACGAGTGATGTAATTGCGTTGGGGGTTTTTAAATTTTTAAATTTTTTAAGTAGTTATTATACAATATGGCTTGTGTTTGACCACAATCACGCCTGATGGAAAGCGATGATGAGGCCTACGATGAAGCATGCTTGCCTAGTAAAGGCTCATTTACCCTAGACTTGATTTAGGGGAATAGGCAGGAAGAAGGCAGTTCAGCGCAGTGTTACGCGCGCCCCCAAGCAGTGCAAACCGTACAACAAATACGGGGCACTGTAACCGGTACGCGCGCTGCAGAACTGCTCAGACCCTTCTTCAAGAATGGCTTCTATAGGCAACAGGCCGGAACACGACGAGAGTCGCTTGGTGAACTAATAATAATAATAATATATCATGGGATGGTTGACACCAATTGACCTAGTCCTAAACTATGCAAAGCTTGTACTAGACAACGGATAAACATACTACCATACCACGACGTTATAGTATTTCAAAAATCCCTAAATAGTATCTTGTGTTTTTAGAAGTACCTAAATATTATGTTTATTTTTGAATTTTACAGCCCATTGGTATTATACTGTAATGCTGTAATTTTACATTGATTAACAAATAATTATAGTATTTTATGCAACTGTATCATAATAAGGGCCATTAAGACACGAAAGCGAGTTTCAGTATTCATAATAGATACGCATGAGTGTCTTAATGGCCGATTAAGAATAGTTGCATACATTACTTTTTCTACGAGTTCAAAATAAACAATTATTAAATAATGATTACTTACATAATGGACAATAAATGAATTTTTCGATTTTAAAAGTAGCAAATTTATGTGTCTTGTGTTGTTGTAAATAAATGTATTTTCTTTCTTTCTTTCTTTTCTTTCAAATTATTGCTCACTTCAATTGCCGCCTGTTTTATTTCTAGCGGCGTCAACATTTCTGCATCACTTAATTCACCAAAGTCACAAATTCTCACAGATAAAAAGTCATTTAAATAGTGATTAACTCTTTTATTTCTTTTAACTAGAAATTGAAAGAACTCCGTGCAAACTAAACAAATTCCCGCTATTTTGAAACTTTTTTTTTCACTACTCGCAACCTTAGAATGGACCCGGGAACTTTAGGTCATACAGCCAAATTGAATGATGTTAAAATATTCATATTTAATAATGACTTTAAAATTCATTTATTGCCCGTTATTCAAGTATTCATTATTTAATAATTGATAATGTAAACATATTTTAATTAATGTATTAATTTCCAGCTTTATTTTTTTTTTAATTTGCTACCGTACTCGTACCATAGAGCTTGATCAGCGTGTTCTTAATTACGAAATTTCGCTTGAAAAAAGAAACCTTGATTGTGATTGGTCCTACCTGTCTTACTCATTTTTAAGCAACCAATCACGTGGCACACGCATATTTAAAGAAACTCTATTATCAAAATTGATTTCAGTATTCTTTTTTTGAATGTTGTTATATATTACTCTGTCCCGTAACATAATGAAATTACTATGGGTTATTATGTTACTGAATTTGCACCGTAGAGTATAGAACTTGGAACAGACTTATAACGTTAGTTATTATTGCATAGTTTTTGACCATATAATTGAAAGATTATACTACAGGAGTAGAAAAAATAAATAATAGTAGATTAGATTAATTTGGAGATAGGCGTCAGTAGTTTTTTTTTGTCAAAAGTGCATGGACATCTCGGGGCGATAATCGCGTGCGCAGTGTTTGATCGTTTGATGTTATTTAACATACCCGCCCATCGTACAAATTACACATCCAAGAATGGAGCACAAAATTTTGTATTTTTCACAAAAATATCTGCCCCGACCGGAAATTGATTCCGGGACCTCGCTTCGTAGTCAGGTTCTCTAACCACTAGGCCATTCGACGAGTAGGTATGTGGCCGTTTCCACTAATGCTAACCTATCTGTATAGCTAGACCGTTTTAATGAGTCCTCGCTCGCTCGGTACAGGGGCGGGGGGGGGTATGACGACAAAGGGAGGGAGAGGTGCGGGCGGCAGGCACACGAGGCGCGCTCACCGCCCGCACCTCTCCCAGCCCCCTTTGTCGTCATACCCCCCAGCTCTTGTACCGCGCAACTCATTTATTATTATTATTATTAACTGCAACAATCCTACAATTTAAGGATTTAAGTTAATGATGTATAAAGTGTATTTTTTTTTCTGAAATAAACAGTTTTTTTTTATTTTTATTTTTTTATTTAAACGGTTTAGCTATACATGTTCTTTACACTGTTGCGGTCCTTTGTGCGACGTCTGCCTAAAACGTATTATGCCCGTGTCGCGTTATGCCTAAACTTCATTATTCGGTAGCATTTAGGCTATATGGTTAATTCGTCTATTTCGCTGTTGATCTATTGAGTATAAAGTCTATTTCGGTAATGTACCTAATTCGCCATGTGACTAAGTCGCGTTTTGCCTAAACTTCATTACTATGTACTTCTATGTAGTTGGGCATTTGACTCTGCTGTAGTTCTAATGCGTTTAAAGTCTTATTACGACGTAGCCCGAACAGAGTTAGTCATAATGCGTTTTAGTACAACAGAGATTTAAGCATAGTGATAATTGGCTAAGTAAAGTTTTTTGAAGAGGTGCTAAATATTTTTTTTTTCGACAGCAGTTGTCATCTAGACCGAGAAACTGCAGCTGTTTTATTTTTATCCCCTATCGTCTACTGGAAATATTTTTTTAAGTGTTCGAGATGACATTTGTGAGATTTAATGGCTGACAAGCGGTTCGTGCTCAGTACTTAGTAGAAATAGAAAAAAAAACGAAGTCAATTGTCAATGTCAAATGAAATCTAACCGTTTGCGTTTCGTTTACTTGGCATTGTCCAAAAACTAGTTCCAAAATAATGATCGAAAATATTCAATCGTGATTCAATTATTGTGCATAAGTCGTGGAGAAATGCGGTAAAGTTGAAAATCCGGATTTTGTGCGGAGGTCGTTAAAAATAGTCCAAAAATCACACCAAAACGCAAAGCAAACGAAACGCAAACGGTTTGACATGGACAAAAGTGACTTATAACTTCGTTTTTTTTCTGTTTCTACTAAGTACTGAGCACGAACGGCTTGTCAGCCATAAAATCTCACAAATGTCAACTCGAACACTTAAAAAAATATTTCCAGTAAACAATAGGAGATAAAAATAAAACAGCTGCAGTTTCTCGATCTTCAGAACGCCGACTGTCGAAAAAAAATATAATTAGCACCTCTTAAAAAAACTTTACATAGCCAATTAGAAGCGTCGCGTTTTATACTAAACGCGTTTTAGATTTATGTAGCAGTAGCAAGATAGGCCTAATGCGCTTTAGGCAGACGTCGAACAAAGGCTCTAAAGCCTTAGGCTGAGGTCTAAACCTTTAGAGGCTTTCAAACCGCTGGTTCACCAATGCGCACATTCACAAAATTTTATGACACTTCACTTTATATACACACGTTGTAGAATAAAATCACTAGTATATAAGTATAGTTGCTCGAACTATATAAAATCACTCAAATAATTATTTTACACAAACGACCTACAAGCACTTTTTAACTGATTCTTAAAGGGTAATCATCTATTTTCGTTAGAAATTTCTTTTAAACACCTTCACCGATTATTTTAATTGATGCCACAACAATTCCAAATTACTATTCTAATAAACAAAACATTATAATTATCTCGGCCCGTAAACCAGATTATTTTTTTTTCCTTTCTAAAATGTATTGAAACTTGAATACAAATATTAAAAAAATAGCAGTTACATTTATTTGTTATTAAATTTTAGTTTTAATTCATTTCAAGATATGCAATGTATTGATTTATTTCTATTTGTTGTAGTATTAAGTATTTATTTGATTCCCGTGTCGGGGCAGATATTTGTATCAAAAATACGAATGTTTGTTCTCGGGTCTTGCTTGGGTGTTTAATATTTTATGTATGTAAGTATGTATCTATCTATATAAGTATGTTTATCCGTTGCCTAGAACCCATAACACAAGCTTGGCTTAGCTTACTTTGGGGCTAGGTTTGGGGATAGGATATATATATATATATCCAGTGATATTTATTTATTTATTATAGTTACAAAAATATTATTTTATAATTATTTCAAACTTACCAATAACACCTTCATGTTGCACTTTGTGATGTTCGTGCTATCTCTTAATTAAATGTGAGATTAGGCTGGGGCATCGGTTTTATATATAGAAGACAAATTGAATTTTTATCTGTCTAGACCCTATCTTAAGCGACATTTGTTTCCATATATCAATTAAAGTTACTAACTGAGTCAGGGCCCGATCTAAGGGTGGGTTTCCGAAATATTACGAATGTTTAGGTACTTGGTTTTTTTTTTGGCATCACTACATTTAAGTAATATTTATTAAGCATCTAACACACTTATTAAAAAATTTAAAACATAATAATAATAAAAAAGAGACAATAACGAAATTAGTACTGGGAAATGGGCTGGGAAATGGGGCAGGGGGGGGGGGGGGGAACTGGTGCAAATTCTTGTTCAGGACATAATTTCCTGCTCCGTCTTCTCATTCGAAGGTCTTGATAAGTCTTCTAGCGCCTCTCACCCTCATGGAGACAGCTCGTATTACCGAGATTTGTATGGCTTTTAAGAGCATTTATACCTGCTGAGCTGGCAACGTTGCATTTTTGTTAGTTTTTCTCGAATATTCCATAAAAATTGAATGAAAATTAAAAATGTGGTGTATACGAATTGCTCTAATATATAAGTTAATGTGTCTACTGCAATAATTATTCGTGATAAGACTTTTTGAAGTGAAACTTCCAATGCGACTTCCAACAAGCGTTGCGTTAAATACGCAACGCAACGCAAGTTGACGTTTACGAGACGTTCGCATTGTATATATACTAACGGATGTTAAAAACTTCGTCAGTGCGATCCAGAACAATTGCGTGGTTTAGTATGAAAACTTGTAAAAATCACAACTATTTTAATGGTAGATCGTAGAATAAAGTAAGTATTAAATACCTTTGAGAATTACGAAAAATCAAGAAAAATTATTGAAAATAACGTGCGCACGAGGAGCAAGGCCATCTAGAGACGAGTTATGTAACTTGTTTCGCTAGCGCTGTAGTTGGTTGCATTGCTTGCTAGCCGCTTCTTTTGTTATGAAGTTTCACTTCTTCCGCGCGAAGGGACACCACGCACTATTTTTTTTTTAAACCGTTCGTTTTTAAAGTAAATGAAAGTTTATCTTGTAGTTAGTGTTGGTAAATTCAGATTTTTTTTTTTAATTTCTTGTATTTTTTTAAATACGGAGAAGTAAATTATAATAAATATTTTTCCGTGTTCAGGAGGCAATACTCTTTCGATTCCTGTAGTAATTTTCAGGTGTCAAAAAAATGAAATCTCGTCAATTGCTAAAAGTAGTCGCGTAGCGTTTCGTGTGCTCTGCCTACTCCCTTTGGAATAGGTACAGGCTTTGGAGAGAGAGAGATCTCTATATTGTTGTCTCTCTCTCACTAATGGAATGCCTATAAACACACAATAAATAAATAAATAAATAAATATCATGGGACAATTCACACCAATTGACCTAGTCCCAAACTAAGCAAAGCTTGTACTATGGGTACTAGACAACGGATAAACATACTTATATACATATTAAACACCCAAGACCCGAGGACAAACATTCGTATTTTTCATACAAATATCTGCCCCGACACGGGAAACGAACCCGGGACCTCAAGCTTCGTAGTCAGGTTCTCTAACCACTCGGCCATCTGGTCGTCTAAAATACACAATATCACTACTTACATGTGCAATTTCGCGCTCCCGGTAATTTATCTATACAAAACTAGAGCACATTGTCTTTTTGTCGTAGATTTATTCGCCATTGGTTCCTAACGTTGAATCATTAATTCGATGAATGACTGCGGTCAGCTAATGGACGATAAAAGGTGCATAAGAACATTAGATCTATAATTCCTTTTTTCGAAGAAGAATATGAGTCACATACGTATACGTACGAGTACACACATTACGTTTATATCCCAAAAGGGGTACCTACGCAGATTACAGGAAATGTTACGGGACAACTTGTAGCAATAGGGATGTTGACGCCATTAAAAAATAATTCGGGGACACGACTCCAAGAAAACGCTTTATTTAAGCTCTGGAAACCAGATTAATCTTAAATTAACTGCACAATTAGATTTTTTGTTGCTATAAAACAAATAAATAGTTAGCTGATCGAGTTGGCGAACAAATGACGTCGTAAGTTGCTATTGCCGTTCAAACTCTACGGGAAGATTGTTTTGACAGCTCATAAAAAGTATGTCAGTTGATTGGTGGTGACAACATCCCATGATAAAAGTGGTATAAAAGTGACAGGCTGCTAGCCTATCGCCTATACAGTATACCTTAACCTCTTTTATTTGATCTGAGACCTTAACCTCTATTTCCTCAGTCGCTTCTTACTACATCCACGGAAGAATTGGAGGGGTGTAATTCTTAAACACGACACCACACGTGTATGTGAGGGAATAAATAATATGAGTTACGGCTATATTTTATGGCTAACTAGCTGGCCCGGCAAGCGTTGTTTTGCCATCTCAATTAAATACGATCCGACCCGGCTTCGCACGGGTGCAATGCAACTATATTATGCATGTATTATACATCCCCCTTTAATACCCCCGAACCCCCTCCCCCACACCGCCCGCACCCCCCCACCCCACCGCACCCCGCATTGTACATCCTGGCGTTGGCCGCTATCTTGCAACTGGCCTTCGCCGCTCTCTTGCAAAAGGTAATTTGCAATAAAATATTGCGACTATAAATTGAGATGTAAGCTATCCTATCTCACAAGTTGGATCAAACTGCACACGGTGTGCAAATTTTATCAAAATCGGTTAAGTGGTTTAGGAGTCCATCGCGGACAAATAACATGACACGTAATTTATATATTATTAAGATAAGATTAGCTGTTGCCCGCGACTATGTCTGCAAAGAATTCGTCTATCGTTATCCCGCGGGGATTATGCAATTTTCCGGGATAATCATAACCATAATCATTTACTCATTGCAATGTTAGACTAAAAAAAAACCGGCCAAGTGCGAGTCGGACTCGCGCACGAAGGGTTCCGTACAATTATCTATAAAAATCACGTTTGTTGTATGGGAGCCCCCTTTAATATTTTTTTCACTTTGATTTAATGATTTATTTTTAAAGTCAATATATAATTAAATATTCTGTGAATATTTCAAGTGTCTACCTGTTGCCGTTACCAATATCGAGCAACAACGAGCAAAAAAATCATGTTTGTTGTATGGGAGCCCCCTTAAATATTTATTTAATTCCATTTTTTAGGGTTCCGTAATCAACTAGGAACCCTTATAGTTTCGCCATGTCTGTCCGTCTGTCTGTCTGTCTGTCTGTCTGTCCGCGGCTAAGCTCAGAGATCGTTAGTACTAGAAAGCTGTAATTTGGCATGAATATACATATCAGTCACGCCAACAAAGTGGTAAAATAAAAATTAAAAAAATATTTTTTTAGGGTACCTCCCATAGACGTAAAGGGGGGGTGATTTTTTTTTCTCGACTAATCCTATAGTGTGGGGTATCGTTGGATAGGTCTTTTAAAACCATTGCGGGGTTGCTAGCATGATTTTTCTATTCAGTGATCTGTTTGCGAAATATTCAACTTTAAAGTGAAAATTTTCATTAAAATCGAGCGTCCCCCCCCCTCTAAAATCTAAACTGTTAGGTGGAAAAATTTGAAAAAATTCAGAATGGTTGTAAATATATCAAATTTACTAGGAAAATTATACCGGCTAAGATTGCTTGGAAATTATTTGTAGTTTAAGAGTAAATAGTAGCCTAAGGTATAAAACATACCTAAACTTAAACTTAAATTGTAACGTTAACAACTGCCATTGCTTGCCTATTTCACAAGTTCAACATATAAAATACTAGGGGCGTTCAATAAAAAGTGAGAATAAGTATGTTATAAACAACTTTTACTAAATGTCATTTTATTTTTCGACATAGTCACCTTTTAGCATAATATACTTAGTATATCTTTTTTCTAAACTTAAAATTCCATTTTTAAAAAAGGTCTCATCTTGAGTACTTAAAAAATCTTGTACTGCAGCGACTACCGCGTCGTCGTCTTCAAATTTCTGGCCTCTCAGGTATTGTTTCAATCTCGGAAATAGGTAGAAATCACTGGGAGCGAGATCTGGTGAATATGGAGGATGCTTAAGGATATCAAACCCAGCATCACGAATTGCAGCCATTGCAACGGCGGACTTGTGTGCCGGGGCATTGTCCTGGTGGAACAGCACAACTTTCGAGAGTTTACCTCGCCGTTTTTCGCGGATCTCATTGCGCAATGTTGCTATTTGTTTGGCGTATAATGTGCCCGTAATAGTGGCTCCATGCTCGAGATACTCAATCATTAATACCCCTTTACCATCCCAAAAAACAGAGCCCATGACCTTACCGGCAGATGGGCTCACCTTGAATTTCTTCGGAGTTGGAGATGATGGCCTTTTCCATGTCATAGACTGCAGTTTCGTTTCTGGGTCGTAATGATGGAGCCATGTTTCGTCCATTGTTATAAATCGCGGCAAAAAAAGTTCCCGGTCTTGCTGCATCAGGTTCAAAGCTTCTTGACAAATCTCTAGTCTAGTTTGTTTTTGCGTGTCAGTAAGCATTCTTGGTACCCAACGCGCAGATACCTTTTTCATACCCAAGCGTTCATGTAAAATATTATGCACGCTCCCCGTTGAAATCTTTACATTTTCAGCAATAAAACGAACCGTGACACGACGATCCGCCAAAACTGAGTTTTCGACTTTTTTCACAATTTCTTCAGTTACTGCTGTAGTAGGGCGTCCGGAGCGGGGGTCGTCCATTGTCGATGTTCTTCCACGTCTAAATTCGGCGCACCAACGTGCGACTGTCGAATACGGAGGAGCATTAGACCCTAAAGTGCCCCGCAAATCCAAATCGACTTGGTCCGTAGAAAAAAATTTCAAACACAAGTATTTGATAACGGCGCGCAGTTCAATTATCTCCATTTTCGCTAACGTACTCAATAGCATTGCAAAGAAATTACCGTATATTTTTTTAAACAAAAGACATTTAGTTTTTTTTTTCATAGCCATCAGCTAGATAGATTAGCTTTACCGGCCAGTATTTAATTTCGTAATATTAAAAGAGTATGCATCTCATTCTCACTTTATATTGAACGCCCCTCGTATCTTGGGGTTTTCGTAGATAGTAATCTTAACTGGTATCCTCAAATTGATATGCTTACTTCAAGAGTTAGGCGCCTCATTCATATCTTCAAAACTCTCAGACAGTCAGCTGATAAAGATACTCTTGCCATTGTTTACTCTGCGCTCTGCGCGTCAGTGCTAACTTACTGTGTGCCTGCTTGGGGCTGCGCTGCAAAGACCTCGTTCCTAAAAATTGAGAGAGCGCAGAGAGCTGTTCTGAAAGTCATGTACCGCAAAGAGAAAAAATTTCCAACTAAAGAACTTTATATGACTGCAAAAGTACTGACAGTGAGACAGCTGTTTGTGCTCCGCCTGATCCTTCGAAAGCATTCTCAGGTACCACCCGTTGACCCCGTAAAAAGATACACTAGTAGGGTATGCTCCATAGTTCCACATAAAACTAAATTTTCTAATCGACAATATTACGTATCCAGTTCAAAGATTTATAACACAACTAATCGTATCCTAAATATTTATCCATTGAATAAATTTGAAGTTAAACGTCAAGTGACAAATTGGCTACAAAAACTTAGCTATGACGACACTGAATTGATCTTACCAAACTCGGCATGATTCACAACACACACACACATACATACGCACAAACACACACACACACACACACACACACACACACACACACACACACACACACACACACACACACACACACACACACACACACTCACTCACTCACATACTCAAACACGCACGCATATGCTCATTCACCTCGTTTACCCACACAAACTTAATGTTTATTATTCTTAGTTTTTAGTCTGTCTGTCGCATAGAAGTCTGATAGTGGTACATATTGTAAACTTTACAAGCAGCGGTAACGCGTCGAACGCTGATACTCCAAAACACAGGCTTTTGCTTAGTTTGGAGGCCAGAGTTATAACTAATTAAATGTGCAAATTGTTTTTATCTTCTTTTTCGTGCTGACAGAAATATGTTTGTCCTTCATTGTTTGTACAACTATATATGAATAAATGATTATTATTATTATGTTGGTACGGATTTCCGATCACGGGCCCATGGGGACCCGGTTATTTGAAAGGCATACATGGGGCCGAAGCCAACATGAAGAGGCCTTTGGTACCATATAATATAAATGAGATGGGCGCAACTATGGAGGTCTATCCCCTAATACACCATGAGGATGTGCTAGCGGACAGTCCTCCACAGTTGCCAATCTATTGCCAGGTAGGAAGCGACATGGAATTGGCTATGGGGTTGGGATGTTGTGGACAGGATTACCGGGCTATTATTATTATTATTATTATTATTTTATTACTTGGATGATTCCGTACACATACGAAATCCTTAGAAAAATATTACTTGATTTTTTTCGTAATGGCTACGGAACCCTACCTTGGGCGTGTCCGACACGCTCTTGGCCGGTTTTTTACCCTTTGGGTACGGAACCCTCAAAATGAGAAAAAAAGTTGAAAATGTGGGTCTAACATTTGGTAGCATAGCGAATGGTTGCCGTACTTAAGGTAAACGTCCCTGTGACTCATTACATGGCACCTTCAATCTTATGTCATAGTAAGAGAGTTGACAAATGGATGTCATCTACTGGGCGATGAGGTGTCGAGCATTGGTACGTTCACCTTACTCTGAAGATGAGCTCTGTTTGAGTTCTAGTTGGGTTTGTGTGATGTGTGTGTTCGTACAGTGTGGAGGTGGAGGAACTGCATGAAAACGCATTTCATACATAAACGTAGCTATCGTAAGGTCGCGGGTGAGCAAAGTAATTGTTTCAGTTCATTAATATGGACCTCCGCAAAGTAGCGCCTGATTCAATAATATATATAATATTTAGACGACCAGATGGCCTAGTGGTTAGAGAACCTGAATACGAAGCTTGAGGTCCCGGGTTCGATTCCCGTGTCGGGGCAGATATTTGTATGAATAATACGAATGTTTGTTCTCGGGTCTTGGGTGTTTGATATGTATTTAAGTATGTATCTATCTATATAAGTATGTTTATCCGTTGCCTTGTGCCCATAACACAAGCTATGCTTTGCTCACTTTGGGACTAGGTCAACTGGTGTGAATTGTCCCGTGATATTTATTTATTTATTTATTTATAGATGTTGTGCAGACAACATCGAGTTCCTTCAAAATAAGAAGCCTGCTGTAGCTTGTTGTACCATAGAGAGCTCTCTGTACCATTTATTTAGTATTGCGGTTTCGACATCTGCTTAACACAATAGCGCCATCTATGAACTCAATCATCATACCCCAGCCTATATACGCCCCACTGCAGGCCACAGGCCTCCTCTCAGAATGAAAGCTCATGCTAGCTCACGGTAAATTTCAAAAGTAAATTTGCACATAAATTTTGAAAAACTCAGAGGTGCGAGCCGGAATTTGAACCCACGACCCTCTGCTTGAGAGGCCATAGGCCAAACCACTAGGCCAGCATGGCTTGAACTCAATGAAGACTCTTAATAGAGACGGTGCTAATGTGTTAAGCAGAGCTCTAAGTACCATACAAAATGAATGGTACAGAGAGCTCTCTATAACGAAACTAGCTCAAAGCTTATTTTTAAGGAACGTGACATTAAACATTAAACATTGTACTCATAGACATTAGCAGTCTTCTTGGATTTATCGTCCTACTTTGGTAAAGATTACGGTGTATTTTCGCATCGTCGAATGTTTTTTTCCCCAATGTAATAAAATAAAAAAATAAATATCATGGGAAAATTCACACCAATTGACCTAGTCCCAAAGTAAGCTTAGCAAAGCTTGTGTTATGGGTACCAGGCAACGGATAAACATACTTATATAGATAGAGACATACTTAAATACATATTAAACACCCAAGACCCGAGAACAAACATTCGTATTTTTCATACAAATATCTGCCCCGACACGGGAATCGAACCCGGGACCTCAAGCTTCGTAGTCAGGTTCTCTAACCACTAGGCCATCTATCTGGTCGTCTAAAATGGTAATTTGTGTGTCTAAAATGGTAATGGTGGTGAAGTAAAAGATAACCTATTTATAAAAAAATTAAAACAAATTTTAGTAAATAAAGCCTATTACTCGCTAAACGAATACCTGGACGACAAATGGTAATTAAATATTGATTGATGATTAAACGAACTTACCTTAAGTGAAGTTCTATCATAATTATACGAAGCGCCTCGTCCGAAGAGATCAGTGTAGATAGTATTAGGTATAACACATGTAGTAACACATAAGTGACACCACTCTTACCACTCTAGTTGAGAAATCTTTTTTTTTTTTTTTTTTTACGGGTACTTTCAGCCAGTATCACTTTATAATCTAGTAACGATCCGCGCTCGCGTCATTTAGTTTAGAGTTCAAATTTCAAACTGTGGTTGATATTACCGAAATTCTTAAAGAGGGAACTGGGCGGGCGGGACACTGATCTCTTCGGACGAGGCGCTTCGTATAATTATGATAGAACTTCACTTAAGGTAAGTTCGTTTAATCATCAATTATACTTGCGCCTCGTCCTCGAGATCAGTGTAGATAGTATTAGGTTATAACACATGTAGACTTTGAGAGCTGTTTTTCGGGAATATCAATAAACCATTCTGCAAGAATTCTGTATCTAAATACTTTTAATCAGAATCCAACATAAAATTACATTTTCTTAAAAATAACTGAATATAATTATTTAACTTATACGAGTATAATACCAATAACTATATCAGTCATCTCATCTGCCTATTAATCGGCTCTATTATTCTTGGGTGCTAATTAATAATAGCCCTAGCTAATGAACAATCATCATTTTCGACAATAACTCTGTTGTAGAACCTGTCAAATGTGTTGGAGCCTCCGCTCCAGCCAGCGGTCTTCCTAATGCGGTCGATGTTCACTCCCGCACAGCGCGCGCGCGAAGTGCTCGCGTGCCGCGTGCTGTGCGCAGTGAACACCGACACGTCCACGCCGCTCGCTCTTAGCGCACACTTGATCCAGCGACTGAGTGTCTGCGTGGATACAACATTATGTGGTTTCTTTGAACCAATAAATAGGATATCAGATTTACGAAGGTTTTTCGTTACGTTTATGTACGCCACTAAAGTTTTCGCGGGACAAATTTCAGGTTTATCTTCAAAAAACGGTAATGAAAGTATAGGTTGGACTGAACCAACACGTGATGTTTTTAATAATTCAGGAATTTTAATTAGAATTTTTTCTGTCAAAATCTCTACATTTTTAACATTGATTTTTGAAAATGTTTGAACCCTGTGTGCTGTAGTGAGGGCCAATAGTGTAATACACTTCTTTGCCAGATTCTCTAGAGAAAGATTATCATTTGGATACAGGGTACTTAAATAGTTTAATACACAATTTGGGTTCCAGGTACAATCATACTTTGGTAAAGGTGGTCGTAAGCGAAAAACTCCTTTAAAAAATCTAGTTATTCTATCATCTTTTGTTACACCACTTCCCATAATCAGGGATAGAGCGGATCTGTATGAATTCAGTGTTCCGTATTGCGCGCCGTCTTGGAAAAGCTGAGTGAAAAAACTTATAATATTTGGAACTGGCGCTTCAAATGTATCAATAGAATTTGTCTTACAAAACACCCACCATTTTTTAATAGCACAATCGTACTGTTTAAATGAATTCTCAGATAGTGAGGCGCCGGTGATATCTAACGCGGTTACCGGTATTCCTCTTCGCACAAACGACTCCCAGATAATACTCCGGCCACCAGGGTAAGTGTCGACCGGATTCTCCTGGTGCTGCAATGAGAAATAAGTACATCTTCTTCTGGTTTGAATGTAATTGTGTTTGACACGAGAATTGAATTGAATACGGGGAACCAAGCCTGTGTAGGCCACAAGGGTACAATCATGATTCCCCTTGCTTTCTCTGCAATAATTTTTCTTAAGGTTTTCAGAATTATCGAAAAAGGCGGGAAAGCGTAGAAGAAATAATTAGACCATCTTACAGTAAACGAATTTATGGCAAATGCGTCTGGGTCCCTGTGCCAGGATATATATTTTGTGCATTTTTTATTTATCCTGCTGGCAAATAGGTCTATTTGTGGTCTACCAAATTGATTTATTAGAGATTGGAATGCCCAGTTTTTTAATTCGAATTCTATGTCAGGGTGAAGACGACGTGATTCTGCATCTGCTATCACGTTTTCACTTGATTTGATATATGAAGCAAATACAAAAATACGGCGATTCTCACACCATTGCCAGATCTCTCTTGCGACTTGTGTTAGGTGGGGGTATTGTATGCCCCCCATGCAATTTATGTAAGAAATTGCCGTTGAGTTATCGACTCTTAGTATGACCTGGCAGTTATAAAGATCATTAGCGAAGATTTTTAGTGCTATAAAGGCAGCTAATAGTTCAAGATAGTTGATATGTTTCGCTATTTCACTCTGTGACCACTGGCCGCTCGCGGTCTCGTTTTTACAGGCCGCGCCCCAGCCAGTAGTTGAAGCGTCAGTAAATATTTCCCTACAAAAATCATCACTTCTAATAGGGTGAACTGAGCTTCCGATATTGTTTAACCACCATTGCAAATCAGGAAGTAGAGAATCTGGCAAAGACATGAACTTGTCATAGTCGTTAGTTCCGTTAAGGTTCAAAAATTTGCAGCGTTCTAGTTCCTTAGTATAGAGCCAGCCATATTCTATCGCAGGGCACGCGGACACTAGCAATCCAACTAACTGTGCAAATGCTCTTATTTTACAGCGTTGCATTGTCATGAATTTACTGACTAGGCATTTAATTCTTAATCTTTTCTCTAAGGGCAGGCTCACATGAAAACGCTTAGAGTCTAATATTAAACCTAGGAATTTACAGGTTGTGGATGGTTTCAACTCACTTTTTTCTTCATTTATGATAAAGCCTAACGCGATCAAAAATTTTTTAGTCATTTCAACATTAATTAAGCATTGCTCGTAAGTGGGACCTATGAGGCACCAATCGTCTAAATATAGAGTAGAGATGAAACCAGCAGCTCGCAGTATCCTAATAATAGGTTTCATTAGTTTCGTGAACGTAAACGGGGCAGTGCATAAGCCAAAAGGCAAGACGTTAAATTCATATAACACTCCATCAAACAAAAATCTGAGATATTTTCTCGAATCTTCGTGAATCTTTAATAGAAAATAAGCGTCTTTAAGATCTAAGGTGGCCATAAAGCATTCGTGGGTTATAAGTTTGGTAGCAGTTCTCAAATCCTCTAATTTAAAATGTTCTGTCTGAATGAAGTTGTTTAGATTTTTTAAATTTAATATAAAACGCATCTTGCCGTTTGGCTTAGGTACAAGAAATATGTTTGAGATGAATTGATTTGTACAAGGTTCACATTGTGAAACTGCCCCTATTCGAACTAAACTATCGATCGCTTCGTAAAATTGTGATTTTTCTGACTCGGTAAGAATAGGCGGTGTCGGCACTGAAACTTGATTAACCGTTTGCGAAAAGAGGATCTTATGGCCTCTTATCCAAGAAAGGATCGTGCGATCATTCGTAATGAGAGACCATTGATCGTAAAAATGAGCCAATCTGCCTGCGTACTTAACTGTATCTAACGGCGCCAGGAGCGCGTCGCTGGCGGCTGATAGTGCGACGACGCGTTCGAGTAGTTCTGTGGCGGCGGCGGGGGTGGCGGGGGGCGCAGGGTCCGCGGCGGCGGGGGAGGCGGGGCGCGCGGCTGCGCGGCGGCCCCGGACCCCTGCGCGCGGGGGCGGGAGCCCGCTGGTTTAAAGGCTTCAGTGATGACTTCTTGGGACCTCTCTTCGGATTGGGTTGCAATTCCAACCCAGACTTCGATACCGCCTTTGCTGACGTTAAGGTCGCAGATAAATTCTCACTAAAAAGTAATTTATCAATTTTTGTATTCGATAAATGTTCTCTCATTTCCTTTTTCAAATCACGTGTGATGAGATTACGACGAACTACAGAATCGCAATGCTGAGCATCACAAAGCAGACGTCCCAAATCCATTTATGTTAAATATGTACCTACATAAGAGAGCGTGCGGCGGGTCAGCCCCAATGTTAGCTCAGATTCCACGACTTAATTCTTTTTATACACACTTGCGCATAGAAAGAAATTCGTATTATTAACGAATGTGGGTAGGTGCATGCATACGGATTGCAAGTATCGGTTTTTTGTTTATAATACTGCTATCAATAACTTTTATTATTTCTGTTACATACCTGAATTTTCGGATCCATTACCCAATGAGCACAAACGTGATGGACACGTTAAATCATCTTCATCTTCATCTGATGATGAAAATATGGTACCTTTACGAATCACTTGTTTTTCTAATCTTTTAATTTTATTTAAAAGATGTTTATAGTTATATTCTTGCTTGCGTTTCGACATTATTTTAGCGTCTGAACACTTCTGTTACTTTAGTTAATAACGGGTATTGAGTGGTTGAGCACTAAAATGTGAATGACGCGAGCGCGGATCGTTACTAGATTATAAAGTGATACTGGCTGAAAGTACCCGTAAAAAAAAAAAAAAAAAAAAAAAAAAAAAGATTTCTCAACTAGAGTGGTAAGAGTGGTGTCACTTATGTGTTACTACATGTGTTATACCTAATACTATCTACACTGATCTCGAGGACGAGGCGCAAGTATAATTGGTATAAAACTCCACTTAAAGATTCCTAAAAATACAATAATAAAATACACGCGCGCACGCACACACACACACACGCACACACACTCACACATACACAAACACACACACACACACACACATACACAAACATTATTATCAAAATAATTATTTTTAAACGCAAATATAATAAGCGATATCTGAACTATGTGAAAGTCTATAGCTAAATTAGAGTTAGGTATTATGTTGCAATGCCCTTGCAGGGTGCATGTTTGATACATTATATTGTATAACACCTAGTAATTTTTACAACATGTAAGCAATAAATCATTTGAATTTGAATTTGAATTTGAATTTGGTTTTGTGGTAATGTTTCATCGAATGATCGTTTGCTATAATTTTCATCACCATCAACATCCCAACCTTAATGCGTCCCACTGTAGGGCACAGGCGTTCTCTCAGAATGAGAGGGGTTGCGCCGTAGTTCCCACGCGGGCCCATTTTCTATATTTTTTCTTTAGGAAACTGTAAGTCTATGATTCATAAAAATCTAATTGTAATACATATAACTATAAGATACTGTTTGTTTCTAAACAACCGCTTTAACGACCGCTTTAGCCTAGTTGGTAGTGACCCTGCCTACGAAGCAAGAGGTCCTGAGTTCAAATCCCGGTAAGGGCATTTATTTGTGTGATGAGCACGAATATTTGTTCCTGAGTTATGGATGTTTTCTATGTATTTAAGTATTTATTTATCTATATATGTTTATCGTCATCTAGTACCCATAGTACAAGCTTTGCTTAGTTTGGGACTAGTTTGATTTGTGTAAGATTGTCCCCTAATATATATTTTTTTTTTATAATCTTACACAAATCGACCTAGTCCCAAACTAAGCAAAGCTTGTACTATGGGTACTAGACGACGATAAACATACTTATATAGATAAGTAATCGAACATGTCGTTTAGATATTAAACTTCTCATTTCTAATACGATATCTCTAAATGTAACTAGGTACCGCTTGAAATTTCAATGTATGAATCAAATAAATGTAATAATGAGTTTATTATTGCTTGGGTCATGATATGACTATTTGTAAGAAGCTAATAATTAAATTAAGACTCGCCCTTGGTGTTCTATCTAGAACGGTTCACCCTGTTTAACTATAATTTTGAACAGTTATCGCAGAATCTAAATTTGCATCGTTTCATTAGGTACGCAGAATTTCGTTAGTCCGAATATTATTTGGTCGTATTTTTCATGCTTTGTATCATGTATACGTATAAATTAAATGGCAATAAAATGAACAAGTTTGCTTTGAAGTATCTTTTTGTATTTTATATTTTTTCAACTTCAAATGAAACTGAATCTTTTACTTTTACGGTCATCCCATGAAATCCATAGATTTCAAACTAAATACAAACTGTAACATGGATGCATTATTATGCAAAAAAAGACCAGCCCAGAAAAAATACAAAAAGATACTTCATAGCAAACTTGTTAAAATGGGCTTAGTAGCGACATCTCTTGTCCGGGTGAGCGGGTAGTTCCGAAGGAGTGTTGACGTCTCTCGATGAGGGTGTAACATAGATGGCGCTGCGCTGTATCACTGCATAATGTGATTAGCTAATGAATTGAGATGAATGGGAAAAATGTGTGTCTAAACTCCTGACCAGTGGTGGTGTAGGGGAATGGCACGTAGCACGGATTGCTGAGGACTGGGTTCAATTCCCAGCGCTGGTCTTTTTTCTGGTTTTTTTTTTATGCATCCATGTTTTAGTTTGTGTTTGAAATAAGTAGGTATATGATAGTAAAATTGTTCAGCCGAAAACTACCATTGCAGAAATATGTTTTGTCATAGATTTTCCAGGTGGTTATAAAAAAACTAACATCATTAGCTCAGCTTTGAACCTCCTAATCTCCTTTGAAAGCCGTGGCGGCCTAGTGGTTTGACCTATCTCAAGCAGAGGATTGTAGGTTCAAATCCCGGCTCGCACCTCTGAGTTTTTCGGAATTTATGTGCGAAATTACAGTTGAAATTTACCACGAGCTTCACGGTGAAGGAAAACATCGTGAGGAAACCTGCTTACACCTGCAAAGAAATTCAATGGTGTGTGTGAAGTTCCTAATCCGCACTCTGCCCGTCCCAACCCATCTCATTCTGAGAGGAGACTTGTGCCCTGCAGTGGGACGTATATAGGCTGGGACATTGAAAATAAATGTACTTAGGTAACCGGAAAAAGGTAACATATTTATTAAAATAAATGAAATGCACGTATTTAAGAAATTTTACTACAATATAATTACTTAAACCTAGGTTAACTAATAATTAATTTACAGGTCAATCCTATCACCTTAGATTATTTATACACTAGCTAGATAGAGCTTACGCGGCATAAAAACGTCCCGGAAAATATATATCGCCGCCCCCGCAGAATAAAGCCGCAAATGAAAAATGACAATTTTACAGGAATAAATAAAAACCGAAATTGATCCGCAACTTTTTAATAATAAGCAGTAGGAGTTAAGTTTTAGTGGCATTCAAAAGCTAATTTTTTTCCCCACTTTTTTCAATAGCTGTTTTGGATTAAGCTTTCATCATTTCAAAGTTATTGATGAAAAAACGATTTACAAAACTATTTGCGTTTTCTAGTATTTGTAAAATGACTTTACGGTTTTGTTCGTCTATTTTTTTCCTTTTTTTAGTTTTGTAATGAACAGTAACTTTTATGTTCTTTGTATTTTTTGCAATACAGTTGTAATGGCAACACATTATTACTGTTTTATTCTGGTCCATTTATAAAGTTACTGATAAAGTAACAGATCATTAATGTTTTCTTCAGTATTTTACAGGATCTTTTTTATATTTGTAACATCCTTTTACAAAATATCAGAAGAAGAACGAGTTAAAATGATAAAGTAATAAATTTTTCTTAGTAGGAAAAACGTAATTTTAATAGTTTTAAGAAGCAATAAAATGTAATCTTTCATTAAAACTAGCCATTAGGATAAGTAGCCATCATAAAACTTAAAAATACTCCCAAGAATTTTATCACAAACAAGTATTTGCGATTGGTTTCTTTGATCTCCCTAATTGTTAATAAACTTAGTTAGTCTTGTGTATTTATTTGTAATCAAGAACTTGAAAATCACAAAAATAGTCAATTTACTCTGAACTTAATAATAAAATGACACTTTGGTTCTTTATTGGCACATTAATGTCAAGAGATCAATAATTTAAGTAGAGCCTTTAAGACCTAGTTGTACAGTTGCAATCTTAGTATTTAGCATTTAAACTTTACTTAACATTTATACTACTTTTAACTCTTTAAAAGCACCAAAACAATCAGACTTAAATTGAAAATAATTACGTAAAAACGTTTCAATTTCTGCAGTAAATGGAAGTGATAAGGAGATTCTTCACGTTCGACAATAGACGCATTTTTTATCTGGTTTGGCGTACCATTGCATACCCATGTAATGCAAGAAGAGAATCCATTCTATCAAAAATGTTAAGAACATCTGAACTAACTGAAGGAGTTTTTATGTTCACATTAATTAGTTCACCCAACAATGACTCTGTGGTCTTTCAATACTAAGCAGGTATTCAGATACGTCTAGGGAAAAATCGGCCGTCAATTTAATTCTACGAGTGATGTGCCCTGCCCACTGCCACTTAAGTCTGGCGATTCTTCGAGATATATCGATAACTTTAGTTTTTGCGCGGATTTCATCATTTCTAATGCTATCCCGCAGACAAACTCCAAACATAGTCCTCTCCATCGCCCTCTGAGTGACTTTGAGCATTCTTATGAGGCCCATCGTTAGCGGCCACATCTCAGTGCCATAAGTCATCACTGGCACCATACACAAGTCCAAAGACTTTTGACTTGAGACACTGCGGTATATTGGATGACAAGAAGCTTTCCGAACGCTGCCCAGCCGAATCTATTTCGTCGATTGACCTCTTTCTCGAAGTTGAACCTACCTAATTGGATTGTATGTCCCAGGTAGATACAGACGTCAACAACTTCGAGCAAAGTGTCTCTGATTACGACGGGAGTTGGTACAACTTGGGCTTTCGACATAACCTTCGTCTTGTCCATGTTAAGTTTAAGTCCAACTATCTCGGAGACTCTTCCGAGGTCAGCGAGCATCGCGCACTGAGGTCCTCCATGAAGGTTCAGCCATAAGCACCACGTCGTCAGCAAATTGAAGGTGAGTGATGTATATTTGACATTTACATTGATGCTGCGCTCTTCCCAGTCCAGAGTCCTGAACGCATCCTCTAGTGCAGCAGTGAACAGTTTAGGAGAAATAACATCTCCTTGACTGACTCCCCGCTGTAATAGAATAGACATCTGGTCCTGAAGTCGGACGGCGATTGTAGCGTTATTATACAGGCACTTCAACACTTCGATGTTCCGGTACTCTACTTGGCACCATTGGAGAGACTGCAGTACAGCCCAAGTCTGAATCGAATCGATGGCTTTCTCGTAGTCTACAAATGCCAGGCAAAGAGGGCGGTTATACTCTCGGTTTTCTGTATATCAGCTTGTAAACATGGCTCAGAAGTGAAATGGATCTATAATTCTTCAGTAAGGTATTATCGACTTTTTTGAAGAACAGCACCACTACACTTCTGTTCAATGTTTTCGGTTTTTCCCTTCATGAATGGCGGAATCGAATAGTTTGTGAAGGGCTTTGCGGACTGGTTTTCCTCCCGCCTTCAGAAGTTCGGCCGTTATTCCGTCATCACCAGGGGCTTTGCCATTCCTGAGTTGCTTGAGAGCCATACTAATCTTGTACTAAGCTGACGTCCGGGATATCTTCGGCATAGTGCCGGGTTAATCTAGCTCTCGGGTCTAGAGCTAGATCCATGTCGGGTTTTCTCGTTGATGTGTATAGCTGTCCACGGAACTTCTCGACTTCTAACAATAGCTCCGGTTTAGAGGTCACAATCCTACCTTTATTGGTCTGTAATTGTGCCAGTTGGCTTTGCCCAACATACAGATTCTTTGCAAAAACTCTAGAGCCTCTGTTGCGCTATATCGCTACTTCAATACTATTAGTATTAAATTGGCGTATATCGGGCCTCAGAGACTTCGAGATCTGTCTGTTAACCCGCCGGCCGGTATTGGCGAGCGTCACCAGATGTCTATAGGATCATCTTACGTCGATCTTCCATGAGTTTTATAGTAGAGGCTGTAATCTGTTTGGTTCTATTTGTAAGTATTTTTTAAAATGTTGGCAGAAACTAAACATAGTTTGCATTATCTATGACTCGAAAAAAGTGACAATCTGTATTGGCGGGTAGCCATTATTTTATTAAATTTAAGTGTTCAGAGACCGAATAATTTAATTTTTTGGATTTTTTTTCCTCGCATAGTGATGAAAATCATTGTGTGTATCACGGGCAGTAAGGGGATTACAAACTCGAGTCATTAAAAGCCCTCCGCCTTCGGCGTCGGGCTTCTAATAGACTCTTGTTAGTAATCCCCTTCTTACGGCCTTTTATGCACAATGTACTATAGGTACCTAAATAAGTTGTAATGTAACACAACAGACTGAGTTAGCAGCGCCAAAAGCGGAATGAAGGGTCACTTGCGTCCGCGACGCGGTTCCCTCTATGGTTGAAAGCGACTACGAACATCACTTGCTTCGTAAAAAATGGCCTATTCGGTTTGGCGACGGCTTTTACACTAAATATTTAGGTAAAACAGAAACGTAAAGGATGTTATCGTATTAAACTATCTAGATTTTTTTTGCAAATGGATGTTACGGAATTGTAATATTAAAATCTGCACCAGAAGAAAGCTGCAAAAGGGTTTGCAATTAATTTTCTATTTCAGTTGCACCTTATAACTACAGTATGATACTTTACACGAAACATTGTTTCAATTCTGATACGCAATAACATATTGCTGATTTTTCTGGTTTTGTCTGTGACAAAGAATAATGTCTTTATTTTTTGTATCTTCGTAAGTACTTAGTAAAAAAATGTGGAAAAAATTGAGGTGATGTATTTTAACGCGTAGATGTCAAAACTGAATGAACAATAAAAAGCAGGTAACTGCACTTTGCGGCTTTATTCTGTGGGGGCGGCGATATGTCATTTGCCCCTTCAACCGGAATGAGGTAACGCGATCGTAAGATGAAGCTGTCAAATGGGTTTTTGCCAGTTTTTGGACGTAGTATCGCAGTGCTTGCTACTGACACTCTATCTAGTGTATAAATAATCTAAGCCTATCACACTACAAATATTATAATATTATAACTGTGTTTGTGAAGATTTTAAGATGTTTATTAGTCATTATACAATAACGGCTTAACGGATTTGGATGAAACTCGGGATTGAGATATAAATGAAAAACCGGTTAAGTGCGAGTCGGACTCGCGCACGAAGGGTTCCGTACCATTATCTATAAAAACGGCAAAAAATCAGGTTTGTTGTATGGGAGCCCCCCTTAAATATTAGTTTTATTTAAATTTAGTGATTTATTTTTAAAGTGAATATATAACGAAAAATTCTGTGAATGTTTCAAGCGTCTACCTGTTGGCCGTTATCAATATAATAAATAATAATAATAATAATTAATTTATTTCTCTAAAAAATTACAAGGACAGTTAAAATATCATAGAACAGCAATAGGTTTACATGTAATATAGAGCAAAAACTACCAAAAAAAATACGTTTCTTGTATGGGAGTTAGCCCCTTAAATATTTATTTTATTCTGTTTTTTTAGTATTTGTTATTATAGCGGCAGCCGAAATCTGTGAAAACTTCAACTATCTAGCTATCACGGTTCATGAGATACAGCCTGGTGATAGACGGACGGACGGACGGACGGACGGACAGCGGAGCCTCAGTAATAGGATCCCGTTTTTACACTTTGGGCACGGAACTAGAAATGATGTTTTAAGTTTTAGGATGTGTATTGTATGTATTTGTGTTACTATTTGCTTTAAATTGCATTACCTGCTAGAATCCATTCCCTACATTTCTTTTCATTGTAAAACATTTTCTGGAAGTGTTCGATAAGACCACCTATACCTATGGCTTACCTTCTATATTTTTTTCATGTACTTGATTTTCTTTATTGTTTTCTAGTAGAAGAGTCATTTCATTGTGTTACATAGTGTAGTTTTTACTTTTATAATTAGAGACCTTCGATGACAAAATGACCTACAATAATGTCCTACCAGTCATGACATACGGTTCCGAAACATCGACACTCACGGTGCACAAATTTAAAGTTGCTCAACGTGATATGGAAAGGGCTATGCTAGGAGATTCTCTGAAAGATCGAATTCGTAACGAAGTGATCCGACAGAGAACCAAAGTTATCGACAGCCCACCGCATTAGCACGCTGAAGTGGCAATGGGCCGGCCATATAACCCGAAAAACCGATAACCGTTGGGGTAGACGAGTTCTTGAGTGTTGACCACGGATTGGCAAATGTAGCGTAGGGCGTCCTCAGACTCGGTGGAGCAATGATCTTCGCAAGGCGGCTGGCAAGAGCTGGATGAGAATGGCCGAGGATCGTGCTCAGTGGCGTGCCATGGGAGAGGCCTATGTCCAGCAGTGGACGAACATAGGCTAATGATGATGATGATGATGATGATAATCATAAAATACGTAGATGCCGCCGCTCGGAAAATGGAGGCGTAAATCATCAATTGCATTCTTTCGCTCTCATGAATATCAAAATAACGAATCTCGCTTATATTTTCGCTTATTGGGGGGGATACGGGATGACCGTAAAAGTAATAAAAAAATGAAGTTGAAAAAAAAAAAAAAAAAAATAGAAAAAGATACTTCATACTTAACTTGAATCTCGCTTATTTTAGTATCGTGATTGTACCTTATTACTTACCTTTAAGGTTAATTTTACAATATACTTTCTTTTAGATATTTTGTTTTATTTCATAACACCGTTGTCATTCGTTGTCATTCTATTCTTGGTAACAAAAGGTCACAAAACTAAAGCTCACACAGATGATTTAGGACGTTATATTCTACTACGTAAGGTATGTATTAAAATGTACTGCATTTACTATATCACTCTTAATCTGTCAGTGTTGTCATAAGTCAGTATTGGCGCAATGGAGACGATTTTTGAGTTTGATTTTGTATAGGACCTTGCATCTGCGTATTATACGGTAAAATTACATAAAGTTTACCACTGACAGATGGTTTGCCTTCATTTCATATTCAACTTTAACGACCTACAAATAAAGCCAATTTGAGAATACTGTTACCTACGTTTGCAGATTTTGTAATAACTACTTTATTTGTATGGTGTTAAAGTTGGAAATGAAATGAAGGCAAGCAATCTGTCAGTGGTAAACTAAAAGTAAACGTATTGTACTATCGAAGTTACAGACATTCTTTTTTTTGGAGCTCGTTTTTTTGACAATCTCTAATTTTTCGGTTGTCATCACATTTATTCCCGAAGACTTTGATTTTGCATGGAACTGAACAGTTTACATAACCTTAGTCATATTGTAATTTGGTTTGGGAGCAGGAGCATTGCTTTTGTATCTAAACGGCATTGCATTATTATTGTTGTTCATTGGCTGTACAACATTATGGTCTACTGGCATCCCTGGAATCCCCGGCATCACCATCGGCCTCTTATCAATCATTTTAAGTTGATCGTCTTTCTTACCATCTTCACCTGGTTTATTTGGCAACGCAAATGTTTTAAAATAATCTTCGTCTATAAAATATCTAGTGTTATCTTTCTGTATTAATGTTTCGAAATCAAAATCTTTTTTTGTGGCATCTGGTAAGTGGTTATGAATTATTTCGTCTTTCGTCTTGTGTGTCGTTTTTGGTATGCCTTCATTGTATACTATGCTTGCTACGGGTGATTCCACTTTGGTTGTGGGTCTGCAAGGTTTATATGCGTATATGAAAGGAACGTCTGTGTTATTGTTTGGTTGTCTCATAAAAACTGGATGAGCATTTACATTGTGTTCGTGATTATCTTCGTTTATTTGTTTAGTCAATACTTTGGTTAGTTCTGGGATGCTCTGCATTTTGTCTGTGATTTTTGTTAAGAATGTCTGTAGTATGTCTGTGTTTTGATCTATTTTGCTTAATATGCGGCTTGTCAAGCGTTCGTTTTGCGATATCGCCGATAGGAGTTTCACTTTGAGTGCTTCTACTACTTCTGGTTTCATTGTTGTCGTCGTTGTTGTTGTTATAGTAGTAGTTGCTGTAGTTGTAGTTGTTGTAGTATCCTTTTCCTTTTCTTTTTCTTTAAGATGCTGACACAGAATTTCACTGATGTAATCTTTATTCATTTGCAAAGCATCTGGTTGTAAAGGCGCTAAGATATCCATCAAATCTTTTTTAGCTTCTATAGGAGCTTCTGTTTTTGGTTTTGTTATCTTATGTATTTTGTTTCTTAAATTATTGAAATGACTGTCTATACTTTCTTTTTGTGCTTGCAGCAGGCGTGTTAGCTCATCGTGCTTGGTTTGTACGACTGCAGGTGTTGTTGCTATTCTTAAATGTGCATCGTTATTCTTATTGTTATGATGCTCGAATGATTTAATTTCATGATATGGGAGCCCGATTGTTTGCAAAGCATTAATGAAACCATTCGGTAGATTACTATCATTAGTGCCATTTGCAGCTTCTATTTTAGATATCTCAGATACATTAACTAGTGAGGAATACAGTAAACCATTTTTGTTAAAAGTTTTGTTTATACTAGTGTGCACTTCTTTGAATCCTGATCTAGTGTCATTTTCATCTTTAGGTAAAAGTTTGACTGTGACTTTGTAGTTAACTTTAGGGTACGGTACGAGAGCGTGAACTAAATCTTGTACTTTAGGCATCCGTTCTTCCATCACACCATCTGGATCATTGAAAACTTCAGTTGTTGTTTTACGATTGTTAGGATTAACAAAAGCCTTCCCTAATCTAGCTGGTATAGGAGTGGGAATATCATCGTTCGCTTCCTCGACGAAAACGTGTGGGTATTTAGACATTAAAGTATTATGTCGTACATAGTCTTCTAAAGCAAACACTTTTGGTTTTTCTTCAAACACTAGTGGTTCGTAATCTCCAGTGTCTTCTGCTTTATCTTCTTGAGATTCAGCTACATCTGTATGTCTTACTACTGCTCTGTCTGCATACATATTTTCATCGGACACTGTGAAAATGTTCTCATCAGAATCGCTCTGTCCTTTCATATCTTTAGCAATTATTCTTATTTTACCAATCTGTCTCTTATTCCGTTTACTTTTAAGAAAAAACTTTTGCTTCGGCATTGCTTTAGTATTTATGAATCTGTTGAGGCGTATTTTTGTGTTCAAATTCATAATTTTTTGAACGCTGTGCGAACGTTTTTTCCTATCTAAAAAACTCGCCAAATCAAATATTTCTGACGGCTTCAATTTTTGATTGAAAATACTGTCCAAGTCTGATGTTATTTCCTTTTTTTTTTCGTTTGCTTCGGAACCTACCTTTTTTCTTATTTTTAGGACTGGAAGTGAAACTTCTTTTTGTTTGTGCTCATATATTTCTTGATAGTTGTCATATGGTAGAAACTTGTCGTCAAATATGATTTTATATTCGTTAGAATGGTAATCAGCACCTTGAATATCAGTTGTACGCTTGTTAATAACATGTTCATCTTTATCTTCATTTACCTTTATACCATCCAGTTTACTAATTTCAATGTCTCGTTTTTTCATTTCATGTTTTAACACTGCAATACCTTGTCTTGGATAATCAGGATTATTCTGATCATAAGTTTGATGGTATGTGTTAACAAGATTCTCAAGACCAGTAAATAATTTAATACTTTCAGGATCCGGGGCATGGTCTACATACTGATTTAGACCAATAGAGAAACCACTTCCTTCTATATCTTTGATCATAAACTGTAAGTTGCCTAAATCAAGATAGGCGTTAGGACTTTCATCACTTACGTTTGTATCTGTATTTAAAGGTATTTGTAATCTTTGAGGTACCCCTGTTAGAGTCATAACTTTACTAAAATCTACGTCTACTTGACTAAGTTCTGCTGAGTTGATTGATTTTGATGTAGAAAAGAATTTGGGACCGACTTCTTTCTTTCTCCAGTCTTGACCATTCTCGTCTGACACTCTTGGTAAAGGATTCGAAACTGGCGATACTTTACTGATTGGAGCCTGTTCTCTATACATATTAGGATCGTACGATAGAATATTTTTTTTATCTTTATTTACAAATGATGGTTGAGTATCATTTTTGTGTGCGAGTGAACTTTGCGTTCTTTTCCTTATATGCATTTCCTGATTCCTCACATCTTTAACTGGATTCTTCTGATCAACTATTTCTTGATTCGAATGTATTGCCTTTTGTATTTTCTCTATAAGTTGTTTTATTAATTCCTTCTTTTTTTTACCTTTCATGCCTTTATCATCAAAATGCGTTTCAATTTCCACATAAAGTTCGTCGTCATCCTTTTTTTTAACTGGCTTTCTAAACCTTTTTGTGTCTTTTATGTGACCGAATTTAATATTTCTCTTGAGACGTTTCTCTGTGTATTTGATTGGCTGTTCTGTTTGGCTTTTCTTCTTGTATTTGCTTAGGTATTCAATCAGTACTGAGTTAACATATGATTTAGGTATGTCTCTGCCTCCGAAATTTTGTTTTAGTATATCAGAAATGATTTCAACGTCTCTATTAACTGTGGTAGTGGTTGTAGTTGTTGTTTCTAATGTTGTTGGTTTAGCCACAGTTGTTATTTCTTCTTCATCCATGCTCTTGATTTTAATTGATTTACCATTATATATCAACTTTATAATGCCTTTAATATTTTCTTTGGAGTTTCTGAAACAAAAAGTTTAATTGAAATTGAAAATTATGTTTATCAAATACATAACTTTCCTGATTGATTTTTTACTCTGATTTATTTGGATATTTGTGTGTTTTTAAAGCGTCACAAAATGAATCGAGATTATTTCGTCTGGAGGTTGAAAATGTTCAATTATGTACAAAAGTTCAATGAAATTCTTGTACTTACTTGTCAAGTTCCTTATCATTCTTTTGAATATCAATTAAAGTTTTTATGAGGAATTTGGGACCTGAAATAAAAATATTGAATAAGTACAAATAAAATACGCGTGAATTACTTACAATTTACAATGTTTACAATGTTATTGTTGTTACAATACGTTTACTTTTAGTTTACCACTGACAGATTGCTTGCCTTCATTTCATTTCCAACTTTAACACCATACAAATAAAGTAGTTATTACAAAATCTGCAAACGTGGGTAACAGTATTCTAAAATTGGCTTTATTTGTAGGTCGTTAAAGTTGAATATGAAATGAAGGCAAAACATCTGTCAGTGGTAAACTTTATGTAATTTTACTGTACACGAGGGGCGTTCAATGTAAAGTGAGAATGAGATGCAAACTCTTTTAATATTACGAAATTAAATACTGGCCGGTAAAGCTAATCTATCTAGCTGATTGCTATGAAAAAAAAACTAATTGTCTTTTGTTTAAAAAAATATACGGTAATTTCTTTGCAATGCTATTGAGTACGTTAGCGAAAATGGAGAAAATTGAACTGCGCGCCGTTATCAAATACTTGTATTTGAAAAATTTTTCTACGGACCAAGTCAATTTGGATTTGCGGGACACTTTAGGGTCTAATGCTCCTCCGTATTCGACAGTCGCACGTTGGTGCGCCGAATTTAGACGTGGAAGAACATCGGCAATGGACGACCCCCGCTCCGGACGCCCTACTACAGCAGTAACTGAAGAAATTGTGAAAAAAGTCGAAAACTCAGTTTTGGCGGATCGTCGTGTCACGGTTCGTTTTATTGCTGAAAATGTAAAGATTTCAACGGGGAGCGTGCATAATATTTTACATGAACGCTTGGGTATGAAAAAGGTATCTGCGCGTTGGGTACCAAGAATGTTTACTGACACGCAAAAACAAACTAGACTAGAGATTTGTCAAGAAGCTTTGAACCTGATGCAGCAAGACCGGGAACTTTTTTTGGCGCGATTTATAACAACGGACGAAACATGGCTCCATCATTACGACCCAGAAACGTAACTGCAGTCTATGACATGGAAAAGGCCATCATCTCCAACTCCGAAGAAATTCAAGGTGAGCCCATCTGCCGGTAAGGTCATGGGCTCTGTTTTTTGGGATGGTAAAGGGGTATTAATGATTGAGTATCTCGAGCATGGAGCCACTATTACGGGCACTTTATACGCCAAACAAATAGCAACATTGCGCAATGAGATCCGCGAAAAACGGCGAGGTAAACACTCGAAAGTTGTGCTGTTCCACCAGGACAATGCCCCGGCACACAAGTCCGCCGTTGCAATGGCTGCAATTCGTGATGCTGGGTTCGATATCCTTAAGCATCCTCCGTATTCACCAAATCTCGCTCCCAGTGATTTCTACCTATTTCCGAGATTGAAACAATACCTGAGAGGCCAGAAATTTGAAGACGACGACGCGGTAGTCGCTGCAGTACAAGATTTTTTAAGTACTCAAGACGAGACCTTTTTAAAAATGGAATTTTAAGTTTAGAAAAAAGATATATTAAGTGTATTATGCTAAAAGGTGACTATGTCGAAAAATAAAATGACATTTAGTAAAAGTTGTTTATAACATACTCATTCTCACTTTTTATTGAACGCCCCTAGTACGATTACGCAAAAGTATCCTTCGGCTAAAAAGTTTTCTGTGATATCTGCAAAAAAGTCACGGTAGCCTGGCGGTTTGACCTATGGACTCTCAAGCAGAGGGGTCGTGGGTTCAAATCCCGGCTTGCAACTCTGAGCTTTTCGGAATTTATGTGCGAAATTACATATGAAATTTACCATGAGCTTTACAGTGAAGGAAAACATCGTGAGGAAACCTGCATACATCTGTGAAGAAATACAATGGTGTGTGTGAAGTTCCCAATCCGCACTGGGCCCGCGTGGGAACTACAGCCCAAGCCCTCTCATTCTGAGAGGAGGCCTGTGGCCTGCAGTGGGACGAAATATTGGCTGAGATGATGATGATGATGATATCCTACTTATATTATAAACGTGAAAGTTGTATGAATGGACGGATGGATGTATGGATGTTTGTAATTCTTTCAAGCTAATGACGAAATTTTACACACGGATAATTTATAACCTGGATTAACATATAAAATAAAATTATTGTCTCGGAAAATGGGACAGTTCACGTGGGACAGCGATAAATGAATTCTTCGCCGACGGAGTCCCAGGCAACAAATAGTGCAGGATAATGGGAACCCATGTAAAATATATTTTCACTTCTAATGCTCCTAAAGTTGTTCTTATGTCGAGAGAAGCTGCATAAAATGGCTTTATAATATGCTCTAGTAGTGCATAAAGTAAAATCTTTGTCTAAAACCAAGGCAATAAGGCGCTAACTGCCACAAACAGCGGAAATTTATAAAGTATGAATATCTTGTTGTTTTTAGGATTCCGTATCTCAAAAGGAAAAAACGGAACCCTTATAGGATCACTTTGTTGCCCGTCCGTCCGTCTATCAAGACCCTTTTTCTCAGGAACACGTGGAGTTATCAAGCTGAAATTTATATCAAATACTCAAATCTACTATCCCTTGGAGCTGTGAAAAAATCAAACTTCTAAGCCAACGCAATCAAAAGATACAGCCATTTATGCCGCAAATTTTCGACACTCGCAAGGGAATCAAAACCTACAGGGTACTTCCCGTGAACTCAGAAACTTGAAATTTGATACAAAGCAAGGTCTTATAACCGCTTGAACGACCGCTTTAGCCTGGTTGGTAGTGACCCTGCCTACGAAGCAAGAGGTCCTGGGCTCGAATCCCGGTCAGGGCATTTATTTGTGTGATGAGCACGAATATTTGTTCCTGAGTTATGGATGTTTTCTATGTATTTAAGTATTTATTTATCTATATACTTATCTATATATTAAACATACTTTGTTTATCGTCGTCTAGTATCCATAGTACAAGCTTTGCTTAGTTTGGGACTAGGTCGACTTGTGTAAGATTGTCCCCTAATATTTATTTATTTATTTATTTATTTATTTATTTATTTATAAGCACAGATAAAGGAAAACTGCGAAAAGTATATATATATATATATATATATATATATATACTGTGCACATGCGTTGAATGTTTTGGTGTGTTTTATAAATACTTTCACTTGTTATCGTAGAATATCTCTACTGTGCTCCGCAAAGCGACTTGTAATCCGATCAATTGTATATTTTTTCGCTGATCCCTTTGTGTCATTGGTCCCTTTGTGTGTGGCATTGGTCGATTCGGTAACATAACACTTACCAGCAATATTGGGTTTCCTATTTATGCTAACTTCAGTGACTTTCTTTGTTGTTTGCGTGCTAGCTTTCTCAGTCGAAGCATGTATTATTTCTTGCTGCAATTTCGTACATTTCACAAGTTCTTCAAAGAATTTGTCTTCTTCATTGAGAGGCGTTGTAGGTTGTATAGGTGCAGATTTGGCTGAAGCCTCATTTTCGTCTTCAATGGCTGTCAGTAGATCATTGTCTATAACATCGACATTAATATTAGAATCTCCTCTAAACAGCTCCAAGAAAACGGGCCATGTTGTGAGAAACGACCAGGACCGTCTCTTGCCAATAATATCATCATCATTTCAGCCGAAAGACGTCCACTACTGAACTGCTAAACATAGGCCTCCCCCAAGGCTCACCAAACAGATCGGCCCTGCGCCATCCGCATCCAATGCGTTCCCGTGTGACCAGTGTGTGTTGCCAGTGATAACTTATGGCACTGAGACGTGGCCGCTAACGATGGGCCTTATAAGAAAGCTCAAAGTCACTCAGAGGGCGATGGAGAGGGCTGTGCTTGGAGTTTCTCTGCAGGGTCGCATTAGAAATGATGAGATCTGCGCAATAACTAAAGTCACGGACATAACATAGACACATGTTGCCAATCAAGAAAAGTTATCATTTGATATGAGTTATTTACGCAGTATGCCCTATGAGTCATATGACTATGAGGTATGAGCGTAACACTCGTAACAGGACATTTCAACTTACCTTTAACCATTCTCTCTTTATGCTTAAATGTCCGCACTAGCGTATGCACCTTCTTATAAACTTCACTCAAATCCGTGTGCCCTAAAACTCCTGTCAGTAGTATATTATGCATAGCCATATGCAGCATTTCTTCATTATTCTTCTTTTCACCAGCATCAACAACTTTTACTTCTTTAGCTTTATTATTATCAGTTTTAACGTAAATGTCGTTGCTGTCTTGTACTTTATCGTTTTCTTTTTTAAGTACAGTGCCTTCTTCTTCGTCTAATTCTTCTAGGAGGGTAGCTAGTCGGTGTGTGAGGATACTCTTCATTTTAGGGTTCTTGATGTGGAGGAGGAAGTCAGAAGTGTCTGAAATTAAACACCATCTCAGTTGTACAATGCAATACAATGACTCCTTATTGCAGAATTTAGAACAACCTGTAAATATCATGGTTAATAATAATAATAAATATCACGGGACAATTCACACCATGACCTAGTCCCAAAGTAAGCAAAGCTCGTGTTATGGATACTAGGGAACGGATAACTTACTTAAATAGACATTTAACGACCGCTTTAGCCTAGTTGGTAGTGACCCTGCCTACGAAGCAAGAGGTCCTGGGTTCAAATCCCGGTAAGGGCATTTATTTGTGTGATGAGCACGAATATTTGTTCCTGAGTTATGGATGTTTTCTATGTATTTAAGTATTTATTTATCTATATAAGTATGTTTATCCGTTGCTTAGTACCCATAACACAAGCTTTGCTAAGCTTACTTTGGGACTAGGTCAATTGGTGTGAATTGTCCCGTGATATTTTATTTTTATTTTTTTATTTATTAAACATCCAAGGCTCGAGAGCAAAATATTCGTATTTTTCAGACCTAATTCTACCCCGACCTGAAATTTCGTAATCTGATTCACTAACCACTTAGCCATCCGGTCGTCCAACATATATGTCGTATGGTTCATCATCATCATCATCATCTCAGCTTATATACCTACGTCCCACTGCAAGGCACAATTAAGCCTCCTCTCAGAATGAGAGCGCTTGGGCCGTAGTTCCCACGCGGGCCCAGTGCGGATCGGGAACATCACACACACCATTGAATTTCTTCGCAGGTGTATGCAGGTTCCCTCGCGATGTTTTCTTTCACCGTAAAACTCATGTTAAATCACAAATGTAATTTCGCACATAAATTCTGAAAAACTCTGAGGTGCGAGTCGGGATTTAAACCCACGACCCTCTGCTTGAGAAGCCATAGGTCAAACCACTAGGCCACCATGGCATCGTCGTACGGTTGCAATGAATAAATCATTATGATTTTGATTACGTACCAAGGGAACGTTTGGTCCTGTAGGCGCTGTTACCGTCGTCGTTCCTCTCACCAACATAATATTCCCGCGGGTCAGATGTCCTTTCGTATACTTCTGTCACGCGACCTGACGCCTGGTTTTCCGAAGATTCTAGAAGTTAAATTCAGTTTGTAACATTTTTTTGATAATAGAGAGGAAGAGAGAGAGATAGACACACACACATCACACAGCTACTTTTAGCAATTTTAGGTTTAATGTTAGATGAAAGTGGTACAACAGTGTCAGGTTGCTAGCCTACAGTATACGTTAATTAACCTATTTTCTTAGCCGCTTTTTACGATATCCACGAAAGAAATGGAGAGGTGTCATTCTAAACTCGATATCTACTATACTGTACTATCTTACTCTATTAAATAAAAAAATAAAAAATAAAAAAAAATACCACGGGACAATTCACACTAATTGACTTAGTTCCAAAGTAAGCTAAGCATAGCTTGTGTTATGGGTACAAGACAACGGATAAACATACTTATATAGGTAGATACATACTTAAATAACGACCGCTTTAGCCTAGTTGGTAGTGACCCTGCCTACGAAGCAAGAGGTCCTGGGTTCGAATCCCGGTAAGGGCATTTATTTGTGTGATGAGCACGAATATTTGTTCCTGAGTTATGGATGTTTTCTATGTATTTAAGTATTTATTTATCTATATAAGTATGTTTATCGTCGTCTACCTAGTACCCATAGTACAAGCTTTGCTTAGTTAGGGACTAGGTCGATTTGTGTAAGATTGTCCCCTAATATTTATTTATTTTATTTTTTATTTATTTATTTTTAAATACAATTTAAACACCCAAGACCCGAGAACAAATATTCGTATTATTCATACAAATATCTGCCCCGACGCGGGAATCGAACCCGGGACCTCAAGCTTCGTAGTCAGGTTCTCTACCTACTAGGCCGTCTGGTCGTCTAATACTGTATTATCTTACTCGTCTTAGTTGGCCTGAGATTACCTCGCTCTTTTTTGCTGAGCAGCCCATCAATGTCAATAAACACGTTGGTGAGTATAACTGTGAATGTGAAGGCAATGATGAGCAACCCTACGCAGAACACCCTGTAGAAGACACCCTCGTTGTCGCATCGTGTCATTGGGCACCCTGTATCGCCCGTGGTCTGCAAAGAAATAGTTTTAAGGCAGTTCTCAAAGAAGCGTACCAATCCCACAAAAACTGGTCAAGCAGAACGGTGTCATCTGATATTTCTAATTAAAATCGGACCGTTGGTAAAAGCGAATAAAACACATTCCTGTATTTAGAGCCTCTTTATGTGAAGGAGGTTCCGTTTTCCAATCCTTTCAATCATATCAATCATCTTGACTAGAAACAAAGCGTAGCACCATAAACTCTAAATCAAGGTCGATTAAATCAAGAGGATAAAGATAAAGATAAAGAAAACTCTCTGTACCATTCATTTTGGATGTTGTTTAGACTTCTGCTTAACACAATAGCGCCATCTCCATTGGGTTCATTAATTAAACAATTTGTTAAGTTATTGTGTTAAGTGCTTAACTCCAAAATTGCGATAAGTAGTTTTACCAAAATAATGTTTTTATGTCAAATGAAAATTTGAGTAGAATATTTATTATGAGTAAAATTTGTGAGCTGATTTGAGTTTGGGATGCGATATTTTGGGGAATGATTGACCAAACATTATTATACAAAAAAATGTACTCACTTTCCAGCTAATTTTCAAACTAACACAGTTCAATAAACAATGCGTGTTCTACTTTCAGTGAATCCAGTGAATATGAATGCGATAAGCCAAGGAAGTTTACAAAACATGAGAGATGGCAAAAAGATGGCAAAAAAGTGTCGTAGCAGTTTTCTCTTGTTGTGCAGCATTTTTCTCATTAAATCGGCCATTAATGTCGGGTCACGTAATGCAGAGTTCCATATTAAGTGGAACGTATTCAATACTCGGTGCCCGCACTGGCTTTGTTTATAATTATAACTAAAGAAAATGAGACCAAATCTCGGCAAGCATGTTGTCTTTCTTTCTGAATGAATTTTTTATGTACTTTTTACTTAGGGCTCCGTACCGAGTTGACAAATAAAACCCGGTCATATCGCTACATTCTTCGTTCGTCCGTTTATCCGTCTGTCTGTCACCGAGCTTTATCTCAAGGACCGCCATTTTGTAGTGGTAGAGCCATGTTGTAGCTAGCCGCTGCATCACAAATGGGCCGGCTCGTCCGGAGCAGTACCACCCTCTCACAGAACACCGGCGTGAAGCAACAGTACTCCTGCTGCGTTTCGTAGGGTCAGTGAGAGCGCCAAGGGCCCAATATCGCTCCCCCTCCTCTATTCCCTTTCCTTTTTCCTCTCCCTTTTAGGGCCGACAACGCACTGGCATCGCGTAAAGCGCTGCGAGTGTCTATGGACAGTGGTGATTATTTATTATTCGGTAAGTTTATTCGAAACACGTGAATAGACTTTTTTCTGTTATACTTTCAACAGGCGTTGGGTGTGAAAAAAAGCGATAGCTTGATTCTTTTTAATCGTAAAAGTTTACTGATTTCTGATTATTTTATTTGTGTACACACAAGTACCTAGCTGCCTTGCACCT
The DNA here is from genome assembly GCA_947859365.1 of Archips crataeganus. Lineage (NCBI taxonomy): Eukaryota > Metazoa > Arthropoda > Insecta > Lepidoptera > Tortricidae > Archips > Archips crataeganus. The sequence continues at coordinate 8,325,611 of OX402072.1, read as the reverse complement.
CGGCCAAAAGGTTCTCGAATGGCGCCCACGAACCAGAAGATAGAATGCAGGTAGAACTCCAACAAGATGGAGCGAAGACTTGGTTAAGGTTGCGGAATCGCGTCGGATGCGGGTGTCTGTTCGGAGAACCTTGGGGGAGGCTTATGTTCAGCATTGGACGTCTTTCGGCTGAAATGATGATAACGACCTAGCTTGACGTCAAATTTTAACTTTATAGATCATCTGGAGGTTAGGCTTTGACTTATATGTCAGTTAAATTGATTAACATCGATTTTCAAACGTTAAGATCTCATAACCACTTGAGCAATTATGAAATCTTCTTCTTATTCTTACTCTTATTTTTTTGACGTGACAACGTATAATAAATCGATGAACGCCGGCTGCATACACGAAAAAGGATGACGCAATGTAACGTACATGTACTTTTACATGTCCCGTACATGTACCTACAGAGCCGCGAAGGCCAGTTGCAAGAGAGCGGCGAACGCCAGGATGTACAATGCCGGGTGCGGATGGGAGGGGGGGTTGAGGGGGATGCGGGGTTTTAAAGGGGGGATGAAAATTTCATGGATTTTGCCATAGGATGCACCGTTTTCAAGATATTTGACAAAACACCGGTTCTCGTCCGATCACCGAGGTTAAGCAACGTCGGGCGCGGTCAGTACTTGGATGGGTGACCGCCTGGTTTCATTTTTGTTTTTGGAATGTTTTGTTATGACGTTGTCACGTTAAACTATCGTCCGTAAACCGACTTTTTCTGTACTGTTTTGGTGATCAATAAAGATATATATTTCTTTTTTTTTCTTTTTTTTTGTATTGTATCTTCGGATTTTAGTGAATCTAACAGGCTATCTACACAAAAAGAAAAGTCTAAACTGATTGACAGGCTGACTCACTAACTGATTCGCTGACTCACTGGTTGACTAATTCAACAACGCCCAGCCCAAATTGCTAGCTCTAACCCTAGCTCGTACCAAAGTATCCACTAGTGTCTTAGAGAAGTTAGCTTTATTTGATCTGAGGATCCGCCCTTTAAGGGCCCACCGAGTTTTTCGTGCTAATCGATTTTGATTAAAATAGTTCGTTTAAGATTGTTTATTTTTTGGAAGTCTTTTTGTATATTTTTTTTCAACTCCGAATTGGTTACTTTTACGGTCATCTTGTGAAATCCATATATTTCACACGAAATACGAACCAGTTGACCAGTGGTGGTGCAGGGGTTTAGCACGCAGCACGGAATGCTGAGGACCTGAGTTCGATTCCCAGCGCTGGTCTCTTTTGCTGAGTTTTTCTGTCCATCCATGTTTCAGTTTGTATTTCGTGTGAAATATAGTTCATTTAATTAATAGTTTAGATGACCAGATGGCCTAGTGGTTAGAGAACCTGACTACGAAGCTTGAGGTCCCGGGTTCGATTCCCGTGTCGGGGCTGATATTTGTATGAAAAATACGAATATTTTGTTCTCGGGTCTTGGGTGTTTAATATGTATTTAAGTATGTATCTATCTATATAAGTATGTTTATCCGTTGCTTAGTACCCATAACACAAGCTTTGCTTAGCTTACTTTGGGACCGGGTCAATTGGTGTGAATTGTCCCGTTATATTTATTTATTTATTTTATTTAGTTTCATTAAAAATTTTAGTATATATTATGACCAATATGTATTTCGTCCATTATTCGTTTTATTATATATTTTGATACGTTCCCCGACTGCTCTCGTATCGTTGATCTCGAGTGTTCTAAGCAGTCCGCCTATGGACCGTCTAACGGTAGTAAAAACTTTTTAACAAAAAATTGAACCGCCGAAAAAACTGAAAAGCAAAAAATAATACCTTTTTTGTTTGACCTTAATCTAGGTACCAGTTTGAAGTCGGTGCCTCAGCACTTAGCCAGGAGGAGTGGACCTATAATCGTCTACCTGATTGGCTTCTATCACTCCTCCTGGCTCGTGCTGAGGCACCGACTTCAAACTGGTACCTAGATTAAGGTCAAACAAAAAAGGTATTATTTTTTGCTTTTCAGTTTTTTCGGCGGTTCAATTTTTTGTTAAAAAGTTTTTATTTTATACTTTTTTTCCATCCTTGGGGTAATTTTTTTTCCAAATTTATAATACCAACTTCAAGGTATACCCTATCTATCCAATAAAAAAGAATTATGAAAATCAGACTACTCTGTAAAAAGTTAGTCAATCATCCCCTGTTTTCCTACCCTTAGGGTAGGAATATTATTTCCAAATTGAAATGGGACCACCCTTGGGGTATACGCTTTCCAATAAAAGAAGAATCATCAAAATGCGACTACTCTGTAATAAGTTATGCGTGGTCATATAGTACAATCAGTAACTGAACATTCAATCATCCCCTGTTTTTCGACCCTTAGGGTAGGAATATTGTTTCCAAATTTAAATGGAACCACCCTCGGGGTATACGCTTTCCAATAAAAAAAGAATCATCAAAATCGGGCTACTCTGTAAGAAGTTATGCATGATCATACATAAAAAAAAATATATATTCACGTCGAATTGAGAACCTCCTCCTTTTGTTTTCGTCCGTTGAAAAAACATGGTGTGTGTGTATATTTCTTGACGATAAAAATACAATCAAATACAGTGGGATTAAAATACTTTATTACATAAAAAGACACTTAACACTATAACTATCACAACTTCATTTACACTTAAAGATATCCATCTTAATATTACCAAAGACGATTAAAACAAGATGATGCCAATGTCTATACAACGTCGCATTCCTACCCTTTAAACACACAGATCGTTTTCGTTACAAACGATATTGATTCTTATGCGGTAGGTAGGTAGATTAATTTTTGTATTACGGTATTGTCGTCTATAACCGACACTCGTGCTCAAAAGGTTAATAATAAGCCTGTTGTTGCTAGTTTTACTATAGAGACCTCTCTGTACCATTCATTTCGCAAGGCATGACCTCGACCTCAGCTTAACACAGTAGTGCCATCTATGAAATAAATGAATAAACTAAGTAGAGACAAGGATGATATAGATTGGATTGGCAGTCGCCATAGTACAGATCGGCCGCGGTTTTTGTAGTTTTTAGGGTTCCGTAGTCAACTAGGAACCCTTATAGTTTCGCCATGTCTGTCCGTCTGTCTGTCTGTCCGCGGCTAAGCTCAGAGATCGTTAGTACTAGAAAGCTGTAATTTGGCATGAATATACATATCAGTCACGCCAACAAAGTGGTAAAATAAAAAATAAAAAAATAATTTTTTTTAGTGTACCTCCCACAGGCGTAAAGGGGGGGTGATTTTTTTTTTCTCGACTAATCCTATAGTGTGGGGTATCGTTGGATAGGTCTTTTAAAACCATTGCGGGGTTGCTAACATGATATTTCTATTCAGTGATCTGTTTGCGAAATATTCAACTTTAAAGTGAAAGTTTTCATTAAAATCGAGCGTCCCCCCCCCCCTCTAAAATCTAAACTGTTAGGTGGAAAAATTTGAAAAAAATCAGAATGGTAGTAAATATATCAAATTTACTAGGAAAATTATAGCGGCTACGATTGCTTGGAAATTATGTGTAGTTTAAGAGTAAATAGTAGCCTAAGGTATAAAACATACCTAAACTTGGATGATTCCGTACACATACGAAATACTTAGAAAAATATTACTTGATTTTTTTGTAATGGCTACGGAACCCTACCTTGTGCGTGTCCGACACGCTCTTGGCCGGTTTTTGTAGTTATGGCGCTGAAATATAGCCAGAGGCTTTGAAGGCAAAACAATAAGACTACAGATGTTTCATATCACTACAAATGTATTATTATGCAATATTTTTGATAAATAATACATTTGTAGTAATATGAAACATCTGTAGTCTTATTGTTTTGCCTTCAAAGCCTCTGGCTATATTTCAGCGCCATCTAAATTTAATAATCGAACTACAAAAACCGCGGCCGAACCGTACCATGGCGACTGCCAATCCAGTCTATATCATCCTTGGTAGAGATCATGCTATTGTGTTAAACAGAGGTCTAAGTAACATTTAAAATGAATGGTACAGAGAGCTCTCTATAGCGAAGCAAGCTAGAACTTGTTTATTATTTTAAAGGCCGTCATCAACCAAAATAGTAGTTTCAATACGAAACGAAAAAAATATTGAAATTAGTTTCATATAATTGACTTTTCTTTACAAAAAAAAAATTAAAAACCATTGGTAATTTTTTAGACAATCACAACTGGACTATCCATCTTCATCTATGCTGATTTCGGCTACAGTGAGACCTGGCGTCCTTATGGTTCATGATAGAAATTTAATGTTTATTTTATGTAATCTTGTTTACTTCTAAGATAATTCAACATGTTCACGGACACAAGACCTCATCCAATAATTTGTGCTGTGGCACGGAGTTTTTCCATACAAATTGATATTACGTCTGGGGACGGATTGTCACGTTGTCCAGTTTTGAAAGTATATGTTGCGGCAGTAACGGCCACAGACGATGACCTTGTATGGACATTGTTCGCCTACAGACGTAGTGCCATAACGCGAGTTCTTTTTTTGTATGTGTGACGGAGACAAACTTGTGTGCACTATTATGAGTGCTTGCTGTGGCACTGACGGGTTTGTGTTACATACAAAAACGGCACAGAGTCATAAACTCCCTATAAATACTATTACAAATATTCGGCTGTGGACGGAGCGCCACTTTTAATGAAAATTAAATTCCCGTCTACAGACGTAGTGCCATATTACGAGGGTTTTAGTTTACGTCTCTCGACGTACTGTCCGTGAACGTGTTAAGACCGATTTCTTTAGTTCATTCGTATTCAGTACTTGAAAATACTCTCATATTTTTCCGTTCTTTTCTCTGTTCTCTTCGCTTCCTCTCGTTTCTTTTGTAATAAACTTTTGGTCATTCTGAAACAATAACAAAAGTTAACACGTATAAATATCATCATTTCGACCTGTAGGTAAGTACAAGTTGAAATTTTAAAGGTGAATACAAAATTAGCGTCTCTATCTTAGTAAATGCTGGAAAATATAATCATCATCATCATCGCAGCCTATACACCGTGAAATTTTAGTGGTTGTTTTCCCGAAACGAGGTGATTTAGTATCGATTGTACAATCGATTTATAATTACTATTTTGACTAGAGTCAAAAATCCAATTGTGAAAAACGAAAGTCGAAAATGACCGCAAGCCAATAGTAACGCTTCGTTGGTACAAGTAGCGTACGATCGTACGATAGGTTAGGTACCAACGAAGCGTTACTATTGGTTTGCGGTCATTTTCGACATTCGTTTTTCACAATTGGATTTTTGACTCTAGTCAAAATAGTAATTATAAATCGATTGTACAATCGATACTAAATCACGTCGTTTCGGGAAAACAACCACTAAAATTTCACGGTGTATAGATAAATAAATACTTAAATACATAGAAAACATCCATAACTCAGGAACAAATATTCGTGCTCATCACACAAATAAATGCCCTTACCGGGATTCGAACCCAGGACCTCAAGCTTCGTAGTCAGGTTCTCTAACAACTAGGCTATCCGGCCGTCTAGTTATGGATGAATCAAGTTTTTCTTGCCACCCGTCCTATGGTTACACACATTTTGTCTCTTGGACAACCTAAGCACTTTTCTATGAACCAGTATGCTGGTGTCACTTTGACAACCGGGAACAGAGTAAAAAGCACAAAAAGTTGATTCACCCTTATTATGGCGTAGGTATCCTCTAATAAGGGATTTGTTGAAATATAGGTATGGATTGGTATGGACAGATGTCCACTGCCCGCAAATTGGCCCTTTAAGGTTTCAAGCTGGCATCTAGGCCGATTGTACATAAAAGCTGGATGTACATAAAAAGATAGTAGTATTTAAAAATATAGTTTAGGTACATAAAAAACTAGTTGTACATAAAAATATAGTTGTACATAAAAAGCTAGTTGTACCTACATAAAAATATAGTTTTACACAAAAAGCTAGTTGTACATAAAAAGCTTTTTTTTTAAATTACCTCCTCGCGGAGTATCGCCTCTTCGCCTGCAGCTCTATTGCCCGAGTGTCAATGTCAATTCTTGAGTTACTGTCAAACTCCGGCAAGAAATCTGACACCGGGTCGCTTTGGTCCTTAAAGGCTGTGAAAAAAAAATCTATTAATATTTGTAAAGCACCCTACTCATAGCTCACTCTAAACAGGTCTTCTCTCAGAATGAGCGGGCTTAGACTGTAGTTCCATACGGGCCCAATGCGGATCGGGTACTTCATCAATAGGGATATTGAGGCCATTCAAAAATAATTCAAAGACACGACTCCAGTAAAAACCGCTTTATTTTAGCCCTGAAAACCAGATTGATTTTCAATTGACTACAAAATTAGATTTTTAGTTGGTTTAAAACAAATAAATAGTTAGTTGATTGAGTTGGCGAACAAGTGACGTCATAAGTTGCTATTGCTATTCAAACTCTATGGGAGAATTGTGTTTTGACAGCTCATAAAAAGTACGTCAGTTGATTGGTGGTGTCAACATCCCTTTCACTGAGGTATCTTATCCTAGTTAATAGAGTAATTGTAAGAGGAAGAAAGTTAGGTACTGTCAGTGAAAGTCAACGTGCACGGTACCTGGGCTCGACCACTGCTGCGGCAAGGATGTTCCCAAAGTCACTTTTAAGCACACACAACCACACGCGAGCACGTATCATTTGTCTGTCATGTCAGTGCATTACTAGAGAAAGGAAGAGGGGTAAGCGGGTGATGGGGGGCAAGGCACCTGAGATGGTTAATTTGAACAATAAGAGCGCGCGCAGACAGAGAGCGGTCTGGAGTTCCGCGTTCCGCGTTCAGAGTTCTATGTTTTGACCGCTCGAGAGTTCCGACCGCCTGCTGTGTGCGTTATCGTAAGGGACCTAGTACATTCGAAAGAACGCAGAACTCGGAACTCGGAACGCGGAACGCCAGACCGCTCTCTGTCTGCACGCGCTCTTATTTATGAAGATGTTTGGATGCTTGGACGTTGGAATGTTTGTAAGTCAATCATACAATGATGGCTGAACGGATTTAGATGAAACTTGGCGTACATGTAGATCTGGATTGAGTCAGGATATTTACTTAATATCTTATGTTCCCGTGGGATAATAACTCTACTTTAAACCAAAATAGAGGCCGCATTTTAAAAAAAAATATTTCATGTTTTACATGTTTTCAATTTACTTTTATTGCTTGTACCAATAGTTAAGAGAATTTGTAATATATTTCTCACTAGCTTTTGCCCGCGACTCCGTCCGCGTGGAATTAGTAATTTGGCCAGCTTATTTTTTTATCCAATTTGCTTTTTCATCAATTATGGCTCTCCTTAGTTCCTCGATATAAAGAAATTACCCGCCCCCGCACCCCCCACCCTCCACAACAGACACCCCCCCCCGCACCCCCCATCACGAACCCCCCCGCACACCCGCGTCCACATTCACCACCGTACTCCCACCCAAGTCAAGCGTGCCTAAAGAAGTTTTACTTCAAAAACCCCCGATTTTGAAACATTCTTCCGCTCCGCTCCGCTCCTATTGGTGTTAGCGTGATGATATATAGCCTATGTCCTTTCTCAGGCTCTAGCTAGACTATCTGTGTACCAAATTTCATGTAAATCGGTTCAGTAGTTTTAGAGTCAAAGCGAGACAAACAGACAGACAGACAGACAGAGTTACTTTCGCATTTATAATATTAGTTAGGATTTGGACAATAACTATAAATAAAAAAATTAAAAACCCCCAACGCAATTAGGACACACATTATCTTTGAAAATAAAGTAAATATCCATTATGCGTCTAAGAACTCTTCCGCAGCTAACATAAGAGCTGGTAACTTTGAAACGGGCTAAACCAATTTTGATGAAACATATCTAAGAACCATCGCCATAAAACTTGCTTTCAAATAAAAAAACAACATCCAAATCGGTTCACCCGTTTAAGAGCTATGATGCCACAGACTGGCAACCTTCTTTCCCATTCGCCGACGAACCTTTATAATGTTAGTATGGATTTAAAACCTCTAGGTACTTACGAATGTCGCTTTCGTGAAGGCTGCCGTCGTAGTAAAAGTTACCGACTGTATCCCGAGTTAGATCTGTAAAACAATCATGTTTTAGAAGTCTGTAACTAAGAAGGAACCCTTAAGAGGATACGATGCGCACCATTTCTCCATACAAACGTAATCCCCTGTTTCCTCCCTGGATAATGGATTTAGAGCCAAATTTTTTTACTGTGTAATCTGTATCTACCATAGCTATGCCCCTATGTTTCGTTTTTTCCAAATTTCAATTAACATAAGAAATATGAGCTTTCCAAAACTGAATAAATTGCCCAATTTCAACGTCATTTTCAGACACACATCAGAAAAGAATCCCTCACATAAACAAAAAAAGGAAAACATAGGGGCATAGCTAAATCTGTCCTCTGAATTATATTTGAAAAAAATAATTTTATTGGTCCAGTTTTCGAGAAGAAAACAGGGGATTACGAAATGCTGTTTTGATCAATTTTACGCGCCTATTAACGGTCTGAGCTGCAGTTGTCCCGCTCTCGCTGTACTGACACGCAGGGGTTCGGGCGAGACAGCGACATTTAATTCAAATACCTATTTCTCAAAAGTCTCTCAGCCATCGTACCCTCTTAAGAAAACACGTTGTACTTCAGGCTATTATAGCTAAATCGTATAATTGAGTCCTCGCCCTTGCGGTACAGGGGCTGGGGGGTATGACGACAAAGGGGGTCGGGAGCGGTGCGGGCGGCGAGCGCGCCTCATGTGCCTGCCCCTGTCGCACATATTGTAATAGGTACTCCTTGGTTATGTTTATGTACTAGCTTAGAATTGCTGTGCGACGTTCGTTTGTAAAAAAGAATATATATTGACTTTTATGAAAAATGGTAAAGAACTAATACCTACACAATTCCAAAAACCTAAACTGTTTTTTTGCCATTTCTTCACATGGCGACCGTGACAGGACGTGACGAAAAATTAATTGGCGAGTTTTCTGTTTCTGACAATGGTCAAGAAAAATTTACTACCACACGGTCTGGACGAATCGTAAGACAGCCAAGTAGATTCAAGGACTTCAGGGATTGATAATTCAATCATTTGGTTGGACGTTAATTATGTCAGTTTGTTTTTTGTTCTTACGTATAATATAATCAATATAACTTAACACAATTGTTATCTTAGTTTCTGTTTAAGTTATTGTTATGTGATATTAATGTCACTTATGTATGTATGTACTCAACCTTCCGGTTAATTTTGCCGGGGACTGTCGCACATATTGTAATAGGTACTCCTTGGTTATGTTTATGTACTAGCTTAAAATTGCTGTGCGACGTTCGTTTGTAAAAAAGAATATATATTGACTTTTATGAAAAATGGTAAAGAACTAATACACAATTATAAAAACCTAAACTGTTTTTTGCCATTTCTTCACAGCCCCCTTTGTCGTCGTACTGTACTGTACCGCGGACGAGAACTCAGTTAATCGGTTTAGCTATAGTACTTACCGAATTGCTTCAGGTTTAATTCTAACTCATCATTGTCTGTAAAAATATAAAATGTGATAAGCATACTTAGGTTCATACTGACTTAATTTTTTAATTGGTTTCCACAGCACGAACATCTCAGAATGAGAGTTTCCACGCCGCCCCAGTGCGGATTGAGAGCTTCACACATACTAATAAAGTTTTTTACAGGTGTGTGTAAGTTTCCTCGCGATTTAAGGATTTGCCACGCTGGATGCGTTCTGCGGTCGCGGTCAGGTCAAATTGAAGGCAGCCCGCATTATGTAGGAACACATTGTCGGTCTCTATATATTTTTTGTATAGATTATTCGATCTGACCGTGCGGCCCGCGCGGTCAGATCGCACGCACGCGCAATATATAGAGAGCGACAATGTTGTTCATACATAATGCGGGCTGCGGTCAAATTAACCTGACCGCGACCGCAGAACGCATCCAGTGTGACAAATCTGTAGCGACTACTAGCGCCATCTAGTCATCACATAAGGAACTAATCACTACAATCCTACATCACGCTATCGAAGTTTCTCAACTCGGCTGCATAAATACAACTTCCAACTTTCATCCATTGGACTTCGGTCCCCAGGCATAACATCTGCCTGGAGAGAGATCTCTCTATGGTTACCACCCCCAAATTGGTGACCCACGACATTGGACAAAAATCGCAACCTTTCAGACACACAAAAAAAACGATGACGCAATCTCACAGCAAGCCATACTCACCGCACTGTGCACCATTAGCATGTATCTATTATCTGCCTGGTGTCTACAGTTCGCAAATCCTCCTCCCACTACTTCCACTTGCCAATCAATCAACCAACGCTCGCCAACAAGGCTCCGAGCAATCACGCGACAGGCATGCATCCACAAGTAGCAGAGGAACAACAATGCTCGCCGACGAGGCTCTGAGCGACTGGCCCTTGCAAGCGCCCACATGACGCACAGACTGCACTCCACTGCAATTCGTATCGACCTCCGGTCTAAAAGGGGGGCTGATGTAGCGACTACTAGCGCCATCTAGTCATCCCATAAGGAACTAATCACTACAATCCTACATCACGCTATCGAAGTTTCTCAACTCGGCTGCATAAATACAACTTCCAACTTTCATCCATTGGACTTCGGTCCCCAGGCATAACATCTGCCTGGAGAGAGATCTCTCTATTGCAACTACCCCCAAAAATCCTTTAGTGCGCAAATTCCGAGAAACTCAGAGGGTACGTAGGCTTGGACCCACGACGCTCTGCTTGCGAGGCCCAGTTCAAACCACTAAGCTATCACGGCGAGCACCACCACCACCATCATCGTCATCATTTCAGCCGTAAAACGTCCACCGCTGGACATGGACCTTCCTCATTGATACCAAATCATTACCGTTAGAACCGGCTTGCATTCACCGTGAACTTGTGGCCTTTACCAAATCATAATTCCTGGGAAGATGCATACGTTGTTATAATAAAGTTCCGAAAACAATAACCGAACAAACTGATACAAAATTCAAATCCATTGTGAAGAAGACATTAATATCTAAGGCGTACTATAAAATTAATGACTATATCATGGACAGGGATGTTTGGAAATGATTCCGATCCGCATTGGCGATCCCTAGTCTCAAATAGCGTATATACTGTGTTAAAAATTTTAATTGTATTAGATACTTTAGATATATGTAATTTAATAACAATGTAGATCTGGTTGAAAATAATATACCTTGTTGAGTTTCTTGCCGGTTTCTTCTCAACAGGGTTTTTCCGAACCGGTGGTAGATTCTTCGACGTTCATAGGAGCATCAATTGATGCCTAAATTGAATAAAGAATAATTTTGACTTTGACTTTGACTTTGACTTTGACATACATCCATCTCGTTGGACGTCCCACGCTGCGCTTACCAGTCCATGGTCTCCATTCGGAAACTTTTCAGCGCCAACGGCTATCTGTACTACGTGCTATATGGCGTCCATTGCCGTTACAACGAGCTAATCCGTTTGGCTAAATCGATGCTTGTTTGAGTCTTCAACATTCGTACCTGGGAAAAAGGCATTGAAAGCTGCCATGACGTCATTTTTCACTTCCGTCGCTTTGTTCTGAGTTAGCAGTAGATTTGTGGTTAAAATAACTGGCAGCGTAGACTTCACCAATATTGGGGCTGAAAAATTAAAAAAACAAAATCATTGTCGTCTACCCCCGCGCCTCTGTACCTCGCGGGCGAGGAGACATTTAAACGGTTTAGCTATAGTGAGAACTAGCTGTAGTTTCCTGTAGAGAGCTCTCTGTACCATTAATTAGCCATGCTAACTTTTTAAATATGTATTGAAATCTCAAAACCATTTCGAGAAACAAGCTTTCGGTACAGTTTCTGTATATCAGATTTAAAAAAAAGTCTTACATTATTAAGATATTCGTTGAAATGTTTTGACCTTCAAATGCCCTTTCTGTGAGTCATCAAACGAATAATGGATAATGATTCTTTTGCCTTATTTAAAAAAAAAATCGACTGACGTCTGTCTAGTCTATATCAAACATAAACTCAAAATTGACATTGATGTGTCGTTTCGTTTTGTAGTTTGTTTGTTTATTTGTTATTTAAGCACAAAGAGTAAAACCATATACCTAATAAGGTTTAAGCAGCATTTTATTATAAAAGGACGGCTAATAACGAAAAAGCCGATTCTCGCAATTTGCCACAAGTGGACAATGTCATGATACTGGAGTTCATGACTAATTCTAGCAACCACAACATCGCTGAAATAAGATGAGCTACTCAACGGTCAAGACTTTATTGTTAAACCATTGTTTACAAGTAATGTGTTTGGCACATACATTTAAATGATCTTCACAACAAAACTGCAAATAGTTCTTGAAGTATTTTTGCTTCACTTCTCGACACCATTCCTCTCGCCGTCGTTCTGGGATTGGTACGAATAACAAATCCGGGTTATCCCTGCTGTTATTCGAACATAAAGGGGCGAAACACTCGTAGCCTTCCATTTCAAACAAGTTCAGTTAGTGATTTCAAATTTTTTTGAGGTTAGCCGTCGGCGGTGACGTTAACACCTTGATGTTGACTTTACCATAGACTTTACTGTATTTTTTTTGTGCAGGCAAAGACTACATTATCCATTATGCGTTTGATGACGTCACGTCAGCAATATATTAATATTTTTTTTTTAATGTAGATAGGATTCATTAAAAACAAAAATACCGAAATTAGTTTCTTAAAATAGTCTATATTTATCAAATAAATTATAAAAACCATACAACAAAAATATGAAGCATGGCCAATTTCATATGGTACTAGCCTTCCGTCCGCAGCTTCGCCCGCGATAAATTAATTTTCCCGTAGGAAAATATATTTTTCCGCGGTAAAAAGTAGCCTATGTCACTCAGTGATAATGTAGCTTTCTAACGGCAAAAGAATTTTTGAAATCTGTCCAGTAGTTTCGGAGCCTATTCAATGCAAACAAACAAACAAACAATCAAATCTTTCCTCTTTATAATATAAGTATAGATTAAGTATACATTTTGAGCTCGGCTTAACACAATAGCGCCATCTATGAACTCAAGGAAGAATGTAAATAGGGATAGCACTGTTCGATCATACACAGCGTACCTAAAACAAAAGCTGTCTCTCCTGTGGACATAAAATTAGTGCATCCGAGTCAGTAAGCTTAGATTTATTTAAATGGGTCGAAAGTTGGCCAGGCGTCCCATACGCCGTTGTATAAACTTGACTAAAAGGAATTGGCGATAGACTATTATCTTTTGCCATACATGCCCATAGGAGAGACCCAAACAAAAAAACACGCTATAAAAAATAAAAAATAAATTTTAATAAATTTCAATTCACTATTCTTATAGTGCAGTAAAAAATCTTAATAAACAATTATTATATTGTTATATCCAGATCAAAATTTGTAAACAATTCTAAATATTGATAAAATAAATAATAATAGTTTAAAATATTTTATTGTAAAAAAAGCGTGGGGTGCATGGTGTCAATTGTCAAGGATTATCATTTTGATAACATCTTAAAAGGCACCCCACGCTTTTTTACAATATAATATTTTAAGCTATTATTATTCATTTTATCAATATTTAGAATTGTTTACAAATTTTGATCTGGATATAACAATATAATAATTGTTTATTAAGATTTTTTACTGCACTATAAGAATAGTGAATTGAAATTTATTATAATTTATTTTTTATTTTTTAGTTGCATTTTTTTCACAGTGAGAGTTTCCATGTGCTAAAAAGAAACAAAACGGTTTTTTGCTCGTCTTAAATAGAATCAGTCCATTTTATACTTGGGCTTTGGTGCGCGCGCACTGCTCTACACTACTAAACGTAAACCTCTTTCTTTCTAACTTTACCCCCCTCACCTACAACCCCCCAACCCCCTAAACCCGACCCCCCAACATCCTCCACCTCATTTCCCCAAACCCCCCCCAAACCCCAAACCCCAACCCCCACACCCTTACCCCAATCCCCTAAACCCCCCTTACCCCCCTCCTCATTTAAAAAACCCCCAACCACCTAAACCCAATCCCCCTAACACCGGACCCCCCAACCCCCCAACCCCCCACCCCACCCCACCCCACCCCCCCCCCACGAACGAATCACAAAACGAATCAAACGAGCCCAAACTCGATGGGGTTGTTTCGTTTTATTGTGGAGTGCCTTTGGTCACCTTCCAGCTCCATCATCAGACCCTGGTTACCATATGGGACCAAAGTGCCCGTCAAGACGAATCAAACGAGCCCAAACTCGATGGGGTTGTGTCGTTTTATTGTGGAGTGCCTTTGGCCATCTTCCAGCTCCATCATCAGACCCTGGTTACCATCTGGGATCAAGACGAATCAAACGAGCCCAAATTCGACGGGATTGTGTTGATTTATTACATAGTTCCTATGGCCACCATCCAGCTCCATCATCAGATCAGCTCCATGTTACAATAATATTGCATTGTCATCCAATTTACACATATGTGCAAAATTTCAGCTCAATCGGAAACCGGGAAGTGGGTCAAAATCGCGCCCTAAGGAGTCGGTTACAAACAAACATACAAACATACAAACATACATACAAACAAACATACAGGTGAAGCTAATATAAAGCGTGTAAAAATGCGTATGACCCTTTTGTCTAAGTAACATACCTTATGAATGTACCATTTATTTCGTTCGCATTTCGACCTCTGCTTAAAACAATAGCTCCATCTATGAAATCAATGAAGAAACTAAGTAGATATAGCGTTATTGTGTTAAGCAGAGTTTTCAGTGACGTACAAAATTAATGGCACAGAGAGCTCTCTATAGCGAAACTAGCTACAGGCTTATATTTAAAAGGAATGCGACGTTGTGTAGACAATTGACAGTCCTCTTTATTTAATCTTTTTTGATACGGCCAACTGCTAGTGTGACTACCTTCAGTGACTATTTTAGCCGTAGCTTTTTCTGTAGACGATTGAGTTGTGTACGATGTCTCCGTCACAGCCACTTGGGTGACATCTTGTTTTGGCAGCTGCGGTGGAGGAGGTACCAATTTTGTCTCTGAAATTATGTGAACTGTTAGATGGAAGATAAAAAAAACTTAGACTTAGTCCACAGATTACATAGGTACAGTTACTTTGTTATACAGGGTGACATCGGAGCCATTAACAATCAATAGTCCTTACACGAAATACGAGAGAGATTTATTTATACATATTCGATGCATAGGAAAAAAGTACATTTAGCAGAAAAAGATACCTACAATAAAAATACGAATAGTATAAATCCACTCAGCACAATGTTGCGGCAAGCCACAACGCTGTTTTTCAGTAGGACCCAAATAAATACTTTTTTTTTGCTAATTTCTCCCTTAGCTATTTGAATGATAAAGTGTAGTAATTACATTTAAAAGGCATTCAAAAATGATAAAGACTGCAATGGTGAAGATTTGAAGTACGTGAGATAAGTTTATCTTTGTATCTTTCTTGTCAGTAGGGAACACAACGTTTGCACCTAAATATATTTAATTAGCACGCTGAAGTGGCAATGGGCCGGCCATATAACCCGAAGAACCGATAACCGTTGGGGTAGACGAGTTCTTGAGTGGAAACCGCGGATCGGCTAACGTAGCGTGGGACGTCCTCAGACTCGGTGGAGCGATGATCTTCGCAGGGCGGCTGGCAAGAGCTGGATGAGAGTGGCCGAGGATCGTGATCAGTGGCGTGCCATGGGAGAGGCCTATGTCCAGCAGTGGACGAACATAGGCTGATGATGATGATATTTAATTTTGAACATTGTTATGATTAAGGTATACCTACTTACTGCATTTAATCGTCCATATACCTATGTTATTACCATTACGATCCCACTTTGATGCTTAATTAAGTCGTGTTTTTGACTATGTCACCAATGTCAACCCGTAGATTCGAAACTCGCGTTATTACTTACCAAGACTCCTCAGTCTACGTAATGCCTTCTCCACGCACCAATCCAAAATTTGTTTCGTTTCATTTTGACCAATCCCGTTGCAGAAGCTGTTAGCCATTTTCAGAAATGGATCAGTAGGAGTCGTTGATTCTTTTACAGGCACTTCAGTGGTTTCTGTATATTGAGCAGTTGTTTTTTCATCGTCTAAGTACAAAGGTTGTCGGCTCGGCACTTGCTCTTTACCTCTTAGCTTCCTTCTATGTTTCCTCCTCGAATGATGGTTTATCCACCTTCTTTCTCTATTCAATGCAACTGGTTTCGTTTCATTGTAAACTGGTAGCATTATTGTAAAATTCAGTTTACCCTTGTGATTTGCTCTATGTTTGTTCCGCTTCTGCTTCGCATTTCTTGCTATAGCTACCTTATCACCAATGAAAATTCCAGATAGTATCTTATTTTTCATGATGGTGTCTATAAAAGTGTTGTTGAAATAATATTTGTAAATTAAGTCGTCAACAGGTTTCTCGTCTTTTTCTTTTAGTATCATTTGGTCTTGATTTTCAATAGGATTGCTGGCGGGGATTGAGAAAAGGTTGATTTTCACTGATTCTGTCGTTGCTCGTGATGTTGTGTCTTCAACTTTTTTTTCTTTAGTGGCATTTATGTGCGTTTCTTTTTCTTTGTATTCGTAAACTTCTTTAGCGGCAGTGATAGTGGTATTCATTTTAGGGTACTTAGTATCTATGTACAGCTGTTTTGCTTTCTTTAGTACTCTGGCAAAATTGTTTTGTCTATGCGATATTTCGTTCTGGGTTTTAGCTATTGTGTTTTGTCTTTGATTTATCTTTTCATTCTGAGCCAGCATTAACTTTTGAATATTATAGAACTGTTGCTGCTGAGCTAAGAACTTCTTCTGCTGACTTTCAAACTGTATCAAATTCTTAGACATCTGTTCTTCCTTTTTCTTGTAACTTTCCTCCTTAGTCTTAATTTTTTCTTGAACCGTTTTCATTTTCTCAACCATTTTCAAGAATAGTATGTATTTTGTGTCGAAATCATCGAGTTTCTTTTTGCTTTCTTCAATTTTCTTTGTGAAGTCCTCATCAACACTGATCATTTCATCGTGCATGGTTTTTATATCACTATGCTGTTTCATTATCTTTCTAAATGTTTTCGTTAGCATCGATAGTACTTTTATCAGTCCTCTTTCGCTCACTGGTTTTGGCATTTCGACTTCAACTTTACGTTCATTAGGTGTTATTTCATACGCCACATCTCTAGCCGGAACAGGTTGAACCACTTTTTCTTCTTTGACCATTGTTATTGGATGTACATCTTTGCTTTTATTTAAAACTTCAAGGAAACTTATCCTATCTATTTCTAAACCATAATTCATGCTTCTTTTAGGTACAGACATATTACCCTCAGTTGTGTTGATTTTGTGATTCAGTTCAAATTTGGCTTCATCTTTCTTAACGAAATGCTTTTTCTTATCTTTATTGGCGATGAGATTTATTTCACTTATTTTCTTAGAGTCTGTATCATTAGAATCTCCGACTTTAGGTACCTTGATATCAAATTTGGGATAAACATTGTAATCTATGTTTTTATTGTTTGGGCTATCATGGAGTACAGCTACTTCGTATGGATAATCATTGAAAACAGTTGAGGCTTTCATATTCAATTTTGTTTTGTTGTTCAAACTCTTTCTGAATCGGTGTTTGTTTTTACCTGAAAGATAATAAACTACAAGAATTAAAATTAATAATACTGTCACTTATCAAAATGGAATTATAAACCTGTCTTGATTTAAACGCAAATCACTGAAGTCGACACATTTTTACTAGACTTATTATCAGACAGGAATTTAGGGAGCAAAATTTAATGACAGGTAGGGAGTTCCTTTATCGATAAACACAACTATCGATGCTTTTCCCATATATTAGTGATCGCTCCAAGTTATTTTTTAAATATAATTTTATAGAAAGTAGAAAAATTAATGAATGAGCCCTCTCATTCTGAGAGGAGGCTTGTGCCCTGCAGTGGGACGTATATAGGCTGGGATGATGATGATGATAAAAATGAAATAAGGTAGCAGAACAATTCTCTTTTTCTTTATCCTCATAAAGCCCACGTCAAATTTTGACTATCATAATTTGAAACTTATTGTCAATCAAGAAAAGTTGACATTTGCTTTGACGAATGCATTAAATTTAGCACGTTGGGTTTTGTGTTGTAAATATTTTATAGTGCAGTGGTTATCATTACCCAGCTATCAATTAAAATATGCTTTGGGTAAACTTTATTATATTAAAATTTGTCTCCGAAATAAGTCTTACAAAATAATACAAATTTACAATCAAAGCTGGGGGCGATCACTGATATATGGGAAAAACGTCGATAGTTGAGTTTATCGATAAAGGAACTCCCTACCTGTCATTAAATTTCCCCCCCTAAATTCCTATGTCCTGATGAAACCCTATCTATGACTAACGTGACCATACGTCCCGGTTTGGACGGGACAGTCCCGGTTTCAGGCAGTCTGCCCCGATGTTTTTTTTTTTTTTTTTATATAAGAGGTGGCAAACAAGCAGACGGGTCACCTGATGGAAAGCGATCACCGTCGCCCATGGACACCCGTAACACGGGGGCATCACAGGTGCGTTGCCGACCCTTTTAGGAATTGGTAGGCTCGTTTTGTCCCCAGCGAAGCCGACATAGTCCCGGTTTTGCAAGCAGACCCAACGAGTTAGTTAGTTAAGTTAAGTTTCGCAGTACTGAAAGCTATTCTGATTACGAAAATAAATATAAATAAATCATGTACTGAGTTACACACGTATCTAAAAACAAGACCCGATATTAAAAAAAATCGGCTGACAAATACAAAAATACGACTTAGAAGTGAAATGAAATGAAATGAATTAAATTTATTTCGAAACAACAACAACAACAAAGAACAGTTTACAAATTTCTTAAATCTAAAAGAGTATTGTGGCAGTTGTCTCAAAAAAGGAGTCCACTCAGCATGAGTCGAGGCAGGGGGCCACGACGCTGATTTTCAGTGGATCCTATACTGAGTAACCTAAAACTAAAACTAATAAAACTAAAACTATACAACTTACGGGCTCATATCTAAATATGTTTAATTTTATGTTTGTACTCGCACAGTCTAAGTAAAATAAATCTACCTCTGCGATTACCAATCACGAATCAATTAGCGAAGTCACGCCACTACTGGGGGCTTCGTTAGTAAGTCATGCCAACTTAACTATTTTGTGTTTAAAATACTTGTAAAACACTCACGGGACAATTCACACCAATTGAC
This sequence comes from Archips crataeganus, assembly GCA_947859365.1. NCBI lineage: Eukaryota > Metazoa > Arthropoda > Insecta > Lepidoptera > Tortricidae > Archips > Archips crataeganus. The sequence continues at coordinate 8,306,328 of OX402072.1, read as the reverse complement.
CTAGTCCCAAAGTAAGCTAAGTAAAGCTTGTGTTATGGGTACTAGGCAACGGATAAACATACTTATATAGATAGATACATACAACTAAAAACTTTTTTTTATTATATATTTCTGCAGATGTGTCCCGGTCTGACAAAATAAATAAATGGTCACGTTATCTATGACCATGTTCATGGTCACTTACTCTGAGCAGATCGTTTGTCCCGTCCCAGGTAACCATTGCTGACCAGAAGCGCCTCCTGCCCGGAGTAGAATGGGTCGAAGGCGTTCTGAACGCTCTCCGCATCCAAGGAGTTGGCTTGAAAGATGAACTCGCCCTGCACTGGCTTCTCGAAGGGGTCCCGCACTCTATCCCGGAGCCAGACTCCTGGATGAAGTTAAATTATATCCATTAAATCCACCGAATTCAAACGAACGAACGAATCCTACCTAGTTTTTCAATCGAAGTCAATGTTGCGTCAACATTAAGATATTATGGTCTACTTCTTTGGGGCAATTCTACTGACATTAATAGGGCATTTATAGCCCAAAAGAAATGTTTAAGGGCAATGTGTGGCATCCCTTCACGAGAGTCATGTAAACCTTTATTCAAGAAATATGCGATTTTAGCATTACCGTGTCTAGGTATATATTTTTGAAGCAGCTGTGTTCGTAAAAAAACATCCAGAAGAAAATAAATATAGCGATTCAACGAGGAAATGCTGCCAGCATCTTCGGCACAATGCCGCAGGGGCCATTTTTAGATCTAGTTTAGTTTTTTAATTTAATTTAGTTTGTAATAGTTAGATATTTAGTTTATAGTTAAGTTTTATTCACTGTATTTTTAATTGTTTTATTTTTATCTGTATTATCCAGAACTATTTAAGAAAGCTTCAGAAATATTTCCAAGATGTACGAGAAATAAGGACAGACTTGTGTTAGACATAGTTCCTAATAGTGCTCTTTTTAAGAAAAATAGTTACTACATGTGCATCAAAATTTTTAATGCAATCCCGCCCGGCTAACTTCAAAGTTCTCCCCTTAAATTTATTTAAAAGTAATCTTCACCGATGGCTCAAAGAAAAAATATATTATTCAACAAATGCCCTTTTTAACATGAACACATTATAACTTATTATATATATTGTAATTCTGTAAAATGATATGATGAGTCTCCGTTACCTACTCGAATTGAAATTATAAAATTATTGTGATTATTATAATGAGCTACGATTCTGCATTCTGCGATGTCTGTGTATCTAGGTAATTATAAATCTAGTTTTAAGGTTACTTTGCATGCTATTATGTAGCAAAATATGTTTCTGCACTGGAATTGTTAATTTATCACATATTGTAGGTAAGTACCATATTTAATGTGAATAAAGAATTTTGAATTTGAATTTTGAATTTTGAAGAACTAGTTGTTGAACCCAACATAATTGGAGTGACCAGAGCTCACAGGCTTCGTTAGCTTGGCCACCATGGGCAGTTGGAGGACGATCATGCAGTGAAGAGGTCCTACCAGAGTAGGCCAATATATATATATATATATATAGCTGTTGCCCGCGACTCCGTCTGCGCGGAATTAGTAATTTGGGCAGCTTATTTTTTTTATCCAATTTGCTTTTTCATCAATTATGGCTCTCCTTAGTTCCTCGATATAAAAAAAATTACCCCCCCCCGCAATCCCCCCCGCACTCCCCTCCCCCCCACACCCAACCCCCCGCACACCCGCGTTCACATTCACCACAAGTCAAGCGTGCCTATAGAAGTTTTACTTCAAAAAGCCCCGATTTATTAAACATTCTTCCGCTCCGCTCTGCTCCTATTGGTGTTAGCGTGATGATTATATAGCCTATAGCCTTCCTCGATAAATGTGCTATCTAACACTGAAAGAATTTTTCAAATCGGAGTAGTAGTTCCTGAGATTAGCGCGTTCAAACAAAAAAACCTGTTCGATAAATTCTTAAAATAGACGTATCTTTCTTATTTGTGAACCGACTCAAATGAGACAAACACTAAATGTTAATCCAAGAAAATACCAACATATCAGTGAAAACCGCATCCTTCTAGGTCAAGCCGTTTCTGAGATTAGCGCGCACAAACGCACAGACAAACAGACAAACAGACAATTATTCTAAAAATCATTGTTTTGGATTCTATTGCGCTAATAAATAGCCCTAATGACAGTTTGTCTCAAATATCTTCAATGTACAGACACCGACTTGTTACAGATTTATTATATGTATAGATGTAACATGTATGGTATGTGTGAAGTTCTCAATCCGCACTGGACTCGCTTTGAACTACTACCCAAGCCCTCTCGTTCTGAGAGGAGGCCTGTGCCCTACAGTGTTACTTATACAGGCTAGGATGATGATGTACTCACCTTTGTTAATCTTATTCTTCTCTAACCGTGGTTTTATTATGTCCGAATCAGTCTCCATATTGGCAGTGCATCTCACCAACCCGACCAAAAACCCGATATGTAATAATGAATGTGACATAATTAATTAGTAATTAACTTTGATTAACATTTCTGTAGGTGGTACGCGCGCAGTGACGGTTGTAGAATTGAAGCGAAAAATTCGGGCCATTCATGATTTCGGATAGTTTGTAAACTTAGGTAGTAATGTTTTTGCGATTTATCGATATCGATAACTTATCGTTTAAGGTTATTAGGGCCATTATTTTATTTTTGGGCCATTAATCTTTTGTGAAATATAAGGCATACTTGGTGATTGTTGAGGTAGTGGTACAGCCCTAGGCAGCTGGAACATCACTAGAGAGTGGTCGGCCATCTTGCCTAGTCACTTCAGCTTAGATTAAGATTCATGAACATTGTATAGAACTTGTAAAATTAAAGAAATATAAATAAACCATCATAATTAAAGTAATCTAATTATTAAACATCACAAACATGGTGTCAGGTGTGGGGGTTTTACAAGTGTAAATAACTTATATAAAAACTAAAATAACTAAATTTAATCTTTTAAAGCAAAAGAACTTTAAATTACCTAACTCAGCGGAGAATACTTACACCAATTTCCATATAAATGGCGGGGACATGCATGTCCACTGCGTTACCTACTTTATAATTAGATAATAATGATTACTTTTTATACGTAGTGATAATTTTAAATGTAAGCTTAATTATGTACCTATTTAAATGTTTAATAATAAAACCGAGCACTTTACCGTTTTTGTAAAAAAAATATTTGAAGAGCACATTACAAAAATACTGGCCCAAAATTAAAAGAATGGCCCATTATGTGTTTAAATTTTAAATGTGTATGCTTATTTTATTTAAATTTTGTATTTAACCTTTAACTTGATATATTTTTTTTTTTAATTACAGAGGGAGGCGAACGAGCAAGCGGGTCATCTGATGGAAAATGATCACCACCGCCCAAAAATATCAACAACTCAAAGAGAGTCACTGATCTGTTGCCAGCCTTTAAAGTAAGTATAAACCCTTTGCTTGAAAGCCCCGATGTCATAGTTGCTTGGAAACACTGTTGCCGGACGCTGGTTCCACAGTTTCACCGTCAGACAGAAGAGACGCGCCCTCGTCCCCGCCTCATCTGTGTGACTTGTCCCTTAGACTTTTTAAATTAAAATTTGTACTATCGATACTTTTCCATCGACTCGCGAGCACTATCGATATACACGCAGCTTCCGTCGAATGTTATTGTTTTAAAATTCGTGGGAATCTCTTTGCAAATTTGGCATACTTACTTCATTTATTTGCGTCGGCGGCGTTGTTTTGGGTAACATTACCAAAACATTCAGTTTCTGTGATGATGCTTATCGTAGAACTTAAGTAAAAGACTTGTTTGTATATAGTAGTGCACAGAATTGATATGAGCTTAGCCCATTCATTGCCACTGACGCCGATCGTCGTCAAAATTCTATTGACCATTCTACGGCTTATTTGTAAGAACTTAACTTCCTATTTTGAAAGTAAGCTTTTATTTGGTCTCTAGAATGGCTCTATGTCTAAATCCCTAATGATTGTTTGTCCTAATCTAATGTTTGTCCTAATGATCGTTTGTCCTAACTCTTTTTATTTAAAATCTATCAATTGTTCTGGATTTTTATAAAACAAACCTAACCTAACCTATAGAGTTCTAGAGGATAATCACAAAAAAGTTCCTGAAAATTCACGGTTTCCGAGAAAAAAAGTGTTAGGACAAACGATCATTAGGACAAACATTACATTAGGACAAACGATGTTAGGGATTTAGAATGAGACTCCTTTAGAACAGCCAGGTGTAGTCACATTTCGAAAAATACACTTTTGATTTTGTTCACACACACACACATACAAACACACACATACACACCCATACACATACACGCATAAAAACACACGGACTATATTACTTTAGCACAGCTGAGGTGGTTGCCCATCAGGGAGCGTAGGAACATCCACGTTCTGTCATTGCTTTTCAACACTCTTTTTAATCCTTCCGCCCCTTTATACCTTTCCGAGCGTTTCAGCTACTTGGCTGAAGGAAGCCAGCATCGTTTGCGGTCGAGTACCAATCTTCTTTTGGCCTGTCCTTCTACTTCTTCCAAAATTTACTCAAAATCATTTACTGTGCAATCTGCTAGACTGTGGAATCGATTACCCACCTCCATTAGGCAATCTCCCTCCGTGGTGTCGTTCAGGGAAGCTTTGAAGATGTGGCTCACACCATCACTTTAATATATTGAGAACACTGCTTATTTATTATATGTATTTTGCATATATATGTTGTATATGGTAGGTTTCTTTATATTATGAGTTTATGTATTGTATTTACTAAAAGTTGTATTGTAGCCTTTGCTTTGTCCGACTGTATTATTTTGACTTACTCTTTGTCGGTCCCTTACTAAATGCTCCTTTCATCCACTCAAGGGTTGACTGGTAGAGATCCCTTAAAGGGATAAGTTCGCCTTGTTAGAGCCTGGACCAGTGCAGTGGACTCCCGTTGGATTGGAAATCAAAAATAACTCGCTTGTATTCACCGGACTATATTTCACATCAATATATGCAGTGAATGCTTTACTAGAACAAAGGATTACCACGAAAATTAAAGATATATACTTTAGCATCAAATAGATCGTACAACACATGCAGCGTCCGAAAGGGAAAGAGGAGGAGCCGGAAGCGAAACAAAGCCAAATTAGAAAAAACAAATTTTGACAGATACTCTACTGATGACATAAGTCATTTGAGGTACTAATTTTAACGTTCATACATGCTTATGATCCTATATATATATTTCCAACACGCCTTTGTACATGCATTTCAACGGTTGTCAATAATGTATTTGTTTTTTTTCCTTATTTTTCTACAATAAAGAGTTTACATACATACATACATACTTTTTATAAATATGTACATGTATTCTTTATTGTCAGTGAATATAAGATTAATAAAACTGAAATGCATCGTTGCGCAGGATTGAAGTGAAATTGTTACCTTAGTATTCCAAGACCAAACCGCTGATCTTCATAACACAGGTTATCCTAGCATGAAGGTCAGAGGATCTACCTTAATGTCTTTAAAAAAAAAAAAATTCAGGCAGAACCCATATTACAAAATATAAAATTAAAAAAAAATAGTGAAAAATTCAAGCAATTTAGCAAGCCTACTTATTGCATTATATTCTAGTTGTTTCGAGTGTTTTTAAGATGCTACTATACATAAGACTTGCATTGTTTGTTTGTTGAAATTCCGTCTCGGATGCCGTTAACGCCAATCGGCGTCATTATTGACCTGAACACAGTGCCGCTGACACTGGTCTGCGTCAAAATTCTATTGACCATTCTTGGGCTTATTAAGAACTAAGCCTCCTATTTCTATTAATACTAATTTGAAGGGTCCACGGAAAGAACATGTCTAGTCACCTAAACAACTTTCTGAGTTATAGTGGTATGAAAGTTAGTCATCACAAAGAATTACTACAGTAACCATTTCTTTAAAAGTGAAAAAAATATATATTATTTTCAAGTTATAGTGCTTTGCGAGCTCTACATTTAGAGATTAAAATCTCAATTTTCAAAAAAGTGACTAGACATGTTCTTTCCGTGGACACTTCGTTTGTTGCACTACTTAAATAGCAAATTACCACTCGGGTGCCGAAAACGCCAATAGGCGTCAAATTTAACTTTAGTCGGATGCCGCCGACGCCGATCGGCGTCATGGTTAGGGAAGTGGCGGCATCGCGACGAAGTGCGTGTCAGATGTCACGGCAATGAATGGGTTAAGGGCCTACCGAGCTTTTCGCGCTAGTCGATTTTGGGTGGGCGATTTCGGGCGTGGGGGAGGCACGATGGCTCAAGATAGGTTGGTTGGACTGCGCGTGTTTTTGGATATTTTCATCTTATTACTAAAACAAATACATATTTTTAAAATGTAGCAACACTACACTACCAAAATACTACTGTGGATTTGCTATCTACAGTAGGGTAAAATAGGGTACAGTACGGTACAGTAGGGTACAGTAAGGTAGAATACGGTACAGTAGGGTAAAATAGGGTACAGTAGGGTGCAGGGGGGTACAGTAGGGTACAGTAGGGTGCAGTAGGGTACAGTAGAGTACAGTACACTTTAAACATGAAACTACCGTGAGACTCACTCATAGTGAAAATAAACGGATCACTCACGTCTTAAAACGAGTTTAACTCGACATGTTTCGGGCTAATCCGTAGCCCTTCCTCTCGGAGTCGCACGTCACGGCGGCTGCCAAACGTGCACTGCCTGCCAACGCCCTGGTCGCGCGGCTACTCGACGCAACTGACAGCGACACACAACTACCCCCGTTTTCATCATCACTTTTATTGTCATTGTCAAATGTAGGGTAGCACACAACACTAACCACATCACTTTGTAAAGGTTCGCTCACACTCACCGTTGACGGGACCAGGACGTAGCACGCAGTGCACGTTTGGCAGCCGCCGTGACGTGCGACTCCGAGAGGAAGGGCTACGGATTAGCCCGAAACATGTCGAGTTAAACTCGTTTTAAGACGTGAGTGATCCGTTTATTTTCACTATGAGGGTACAGTACAGTACAGTAGAGTCGAGTCGTAGGAAAAATATTGTATGCAACGGTGTATAATTAGGTCTTAACGGCTCGTGCCGTCTTCCATTGCGATACTCGCATTCGCTCGTATCGCAACTCACGCCACTCGCCTTTTAAGACCTCACTTATACAGTACAAGCGTTGCATACAATACTATTATGTAAGTTATATTTTTTTTTGGTCGAAATATGCATTATTCTAAATGTCGTTCTTGTATTTTATAGGTACTGTGCCTAGCCTAAGGAGCTTAAATCAGAAATATCTGTTATATTAAAGTTTATAGTAATTATAATGTAACATTCAATATATTATTTTGAAAATGTTCTGTCGTCCATTTTCTCAGCAACAGGAGGCGGCTAATACTTCTCCAGATCTTCCGTCTTTCCGTTTTGTGTATCAGTTTTCCTGAAAAATAAAAAAAATATACAAACATCGGTTACACAAGTAAAAATTCATAATCGCTAATCTTAAACGGAACAACGGAGTGGCGTGAAGGTAAATCTAATATATAAAAATCTCGTGTCACGGTGTTTGTTACCGAACTCCTCCGAAACGGCTAGACCGATTTGTATGAAACTTTTTTCTCCGTGTTCGGTAGGTCTGAGAATAGGTCGTAGGCTATTTTTTATCCCCCCCCCCCATTCTTCGCAGACGGAGTCGCGGGCAACAGCTAGTCTAATATATAAAAATCTCGTGTCACGGTGTTTGTTACCGAACTCCTCCGAAACGGCTTGGCCGATTTTAATGAAACTTTTTCTCTACACTCGGTAGGTCTGAGAATAGGTCGTAGGCTATTTTTTATCCCCCCCCCCCATTCTTCGCGGACGGAGTCGCGGGCAACAGCTAGTATGATATAATAATGAGTAATTATTAGAAAAAATATACAAGTAATTATGATTTTTTTACCGTTTTTATAGATAATGGTACGGAGCCCTTCGTGCCCGAGTCCGACTCGCACTTGGTCGGTTTTTCTAATTTGGAACATCAATTTGTTTATACGGACACGTTACTACTGCATACAACAGGTCACTGACTTAAGTTTTTGTCGTGACAATGGGTTGGGGAGGAAGGGGGGAGTGCGGAAAAGGGGTGCGGGGGTACTAAAGGGGATGAAAATTTCATTGATTTTGCCGTAGGATGCACCGTTTTCAAGATATTTGACAAAACACCGGTTCTCGTCCGATCACCGAGGTTAAGCAACGTACCGTGCGCGGTCAGTACTTGGATGGGTGACCGCCTGGTTTCATTTTTGTTTTTTGAATGTTTTGTTATGACGTTGTCACGTTAAACTATCGTCCGAAAACAGACACGTATCCGGTAAAAACAGACAAGCCATGCTGAAGTATATATGTACCTGGCACAGCAAGGGAAGTCCCAGAACCTCTGGTCCTTGCCGTAATCCTCGCCATCCTGGATGGTCTGCGGCATGGTCTTCCCCATGGACTCTGGTAGGTACAGGCAAAGCGCCCCGCCCGCTATGCCCAGCGTACCTAATATCAACAACGGTATCTCCACTGCTATGGTGCCCTGTAAAGATAATTCTAAATCCTATATTCCATTGGGGTAAGTATTCAGGAACATTGCAATTGGGGATGTCTATTTTCTGTAATATAAATCGAAAACTATTTCGAGATAAATAAATGCTTTTTAAATCGTTTCATGTAATTATTTAGTTTTACCCCCTGTTTCACCATCCATTGCTCAAATTTATTTGACGGATAAAATGTGATGCCATCTCGGTTTGTTTTGTTCGAATAGACGGAGACGGCATGACATTTATCCGTCAGTTAAGATTAATCAATGGGTGGTACAGCCCCTAAATATAATGTAATGCGTTTATTACATATCAAATAAACAATGACCTTCATTTGCCATTGAAATAGATCTCGTAGACGGTCCAAGTTGCATGTACTTAAACAAGCTGAGTTGTGCGATGCATAGGAAAAATTTGTGTCTAAACTCCTGACCAGTGGTGGTAGGGGTTTGGCACGCAGCACGGAATGCTGAGGACCTGGGTTCGATTCCCAGCGCTGGTCTTTTTTCTGTCTGGGGTTTTTTCTGTGCATCCATGTTACAGTTTGTATTTAGTATGATATATATTTATTTCTGTTAAAATTAGTTCTGTTGTCGACTTACCATGTAAACTATGTACGGCACCGTTATAGTAGCCACATAGCCGGATATATGAATGAGAGCAAGTCCCTGGGCTCGTACGACGGTCGGTAACAGCTCTGCTGCGTACTGCATGCCGATATTGTAAGAGATGTTCACGGCGAAGCGGCCGACGATGGCTAGGGAGGCTGTTGGTATCCCTGGAACAAAATATTTGACAGTTAGCAATACTACGCAGGGGCGGAACAACTATGAAGAGACGTTGGAAGAGCATCAGCTCTTTTCAAAGTTAATAAGTTTAGTTTAAAATTCCGTTTTTAACGCAAGCTTTTTGCTGACTGTACTTTTTGCCCTGATTATCATCTAGGACCAAAGTACTCGTCAAGACGAATCAAACGAGTACAAACTCAAAGGGGTTATGTCGTTTCATTATAGAGTTCTTATCGCCGCCTTTCAGCTCCATCATCAGACCAGCTCCTATGATGAAGGAAAAATCGGGATTTATTATATTCGCTAAGCGATAGAAACCATGGCGGCCTGGTGGTTGGACCTAAGGTCTCTCATAGCATAGGGTCGTGGGTTCAAATCCCGGCTCGCACCGCTGAGTTTGTCGGAATTTATATGCGAAATTACATTTGAATTCTACCATGAGCTTTACGGTGAATTAAACATCGTGATGAAACTTTATACACCCACGAAGAAATTCAATGGTGTGTGTGAAGTTCCCAATCAGCACTGGGCCCGCGTGAGAACTACGGTCCAACCCCTCTCATAATGAGAGGAGGCCCGTGCCCTACAGTGGGACGTATTAGGCTGGGATGGGATAATGGTGATGACGATGAAGGATTTTTGTAAGTAGCATTGCCAGACATTTGCTTTATTCAATGGAAAAGATGAAGAAGTTTGAGTTTTGACGACCGCTTTAGCCTAGTTGGTAGTGACCCTGCCTACGAAGCTAGAGGTCCTGGGTTCGAATCCCGGTAAGGGCATTCATTTGTGTGATGAGCACGAATATTTTCTTCCTGAGTCATGGATGTTTTCTATGTATTTAAGTATTTATTTATCTATATAAGTATGTTTATCGTCGTCTAGTACCCATAGTACAAGCTTTGCTTAGTTTGGGACTAGGTCGATTTGTGTAAGATTGTCCCCTAATATTTATTTATTTATTTATAATATTAGTAGCGTTTATCCAATACAAAAAACTTCTTACCTTGAGATACAGTAGTGGCTAGGAGGCTGAATATTCCGCTTATTACCATAGAACCAAAAGCCAGCCAGCGGCGACCCAAACTGCAAACAAAACATTGATGATTTGATGATTGAAATCAGATGACTGGTTAGACCAATTTGCCAGAATCGTTATTTATTTAAAGGACATCGTTTTACTCAAAGCACTGTTACACAACGTGCATGAAGTTGTTTAACAAGTTGCCTCTGGATATGCGACAGTAATTAAAGAAAGAAAGAAGAAAGAAAATACATTTATTTACAACATCACAAGACACATCATCAATATTTTACAAAACAAAAGGCAACACTAAAGCTAAAGATAGAATGTGTCATTGCGGTTGCAAACCAGACACTGGCTCAGCATAATGCTGAGGCGTTTAAAGCACCCCAGCGCTGATTTTCAGCCAGTACCGTTGCCACTGTAAGATGGTTACAGGAAAAACAGTATTATGACGTGAGAATGTTCCTGATAAATAAGGTTTAATATTTATATATTAATGTTGTCTATATATTTAATACTAATAGCAGCAAAAGTTTCTATAGCTCTGAGCAAATAAAGAAGTTTGGAGTTGGAAGTGATGACAAGTATACATACAATACATACTGGTCTATTTGCTTTTTTCCCTCTACTTGCAAAAATAATTTATTTAGTGATGATAATTATGAATGTATTATTATTATAATTATGTCAAACAAATGAAAAGAATGTACCAGAAGTCAAATTAAATTTCAATTACAGAATTAAATCAAATATTATTTATTTTATTAGCAGTTACGTCTGCTCACCGAACCTAAGATTTAAAAGCGAAAAGTTTCCGGGTGCGCCGGTGGGACTTGAACCCACGTCTCCTGGGTATGCGCCCCAACGGGTGTTCTACCAACTGAACCACGTCGCATCCAACCGACCTCCCCGAAATTCTTGAAATTCCACTGTTGGCGTATGTAAGCGATTAAGAATTTCGGGGAGGTCGGTTGGATGCGACGTGGTTCAGTTGGTAGAACACCCGCTGGGGCGCATACCCAGGAGACGTGGGTTCAAGTCCCACCGGCGCACCCGGAAACTTTTTCGCTTTTAAATCTTACAGAATTAAATATTATTAAAATGTTCTATATGTATAGGTATGGGAGACCGAGGACAGTTGACACAGAGGAGAGTAGACACATCGTCGATTATTTAGAACTTATTAACTGCTAGCGAGCTCGCAATAGCGCGTGTTTGATAGCTCGAGACTTGAACTAAAAAACGCGCGCTATTGCGAGCTCTCTAGCAGTTAATAAGTTCTAAAAAAATCGACGTTGTTTCTACTCTCCTCTGTGTCAACTGTCCTCGGTCTCCCCTACTTAATTGTATTGACATTGAAATTTGCATGTCACAGTGTGACAAAAGCGTGTGAAACTGTATTAATTTTATATCACCATGTTTTTATGCAAATAAATGATGATGATTATTATTATTGTTATTTATTCTAATAGCAAAATTACCATTCGCATATTTTCCCAGATGTTTTTTTACTCACCATGGTTTTTGACTGAAGCTTTTTCTCACAGCAGTGTTTTTTCACAATTTGGATTGACACAGAAACAGTGTCGACGGAGCTCCGCTCACTCGGAGCTTCTTCTTCTGTGTGCTTTTGGCCCTTCGGGCCGATGCAAACTTAACGAAACCTGAACCTACCTATGTTTCTATGTCGATCAAAATTGAGAAAAAACGCGATTGTGAAAATAATCTTGAATAAAAAAACCATACCTAGTGAGAAAAAAAGCATGAAATATCGTTATTTCTGGCGCTATTAGGTACACACCATCATCAGCATCAGGATCTATAAGTTTCTGAATCCCTAACGTCTTTTAACCTACTTTTGCATTTCATAAGGTTTTATGTCATAATGATCATTTGTCCTAACACTCATATGCCCTATCGTTAGTTTTCCTAACATCATATGGATGTTTTTTTCCTCATAATGTTTTATTTCCTAACGTCACTTGCCATATTGATTATTCATCCTATCGTTATGTGCCATAATAGTCATGTATCATAATTATCAGTAAGCCTAATGATCGTTAAAAACAAATTAGATTTTCCGGGTGGTCATAAAAAAAAACTAGCACCAAAGGCTAATGCGGGAGCTGGCTGCGCTGCACTACGCTCCCGCATTAGCCTTTGAACCTAACCATACCGAGTCGCTTCCACTCCTACAGGTCTTGCTCGCTCGCTTCACTCGCTCGCTGGCTACAATCGCTATCATTGGAGTCAGCGAGCGAGCAAGACCTATCGGGGCGGAAGCGACTCGGTATGGTTAGGTTCAAAGGCTAATGCTAATGCCCATTAAGACAACAAAACTTAGGATAAATGACATGAGGTGAAACGTTATTAGGGATTTCGAGGAATATGCTAAATAACATTAGGGATATTAATAATTATGGTAAAAATGATTCGGGCAAATGAATTTTAGGGCAATGATTACATTATGGATAATGATTGTTATGGCAATCGATCGTTAGGGCCAAATGCCCATTAGGACAAAACAGTTCAGGCAAGTGATTTTAGGACAAACGATGTTAGGGATCGCGAGGGAGACCCTCACCATCAGCATCGTGAACGTCATCCCCATCATCATGACCATCACAACCAACATCATCATCACCATCATTATAACTTACACATCCAGTGTAGCAGTGAGCAGTATATCAGCCGGTAGCTCAGTGGCAGTAGCGACGGTGAAAGTCAGGAACATGTCCAGCCCCAAAGACCCCACATTCCTCACGTGGCCGTCGAAGACCATCGCTGTTGCCACCCAAATCAGGAGCAGTAAGATGCTGTGCCGTCGCAGACGAGGGGTTTTAAAGAGGTCTAAAGCAGAATAGTTTCTGTTCTCTTGTTCGGATTTCGCTATTTCTGTTGCTGTGACCTGAAAAAGATTGATATTAAAAATAATAAGATTGTTTTTTGGAGTCTTTTTGTATTTTTATTTTTTCAATTCCAATTTTTATACCTTTACGGTCATCCCGTGAAATCCATATTTAACGACCGCTTTAGCCTAGTTGGTAGTGACCCTGCCTACGAAGCAAGACGTCCTGGGTTCATTTATTTGTGTGATGAGCACGAATATTTTGTTCCTGAGTTATGGATGTTTTCTATGTATTTAAGTATTTATTTATCTATATAAGTATGTTTATCGTCGTCTAGTACCCATATTTAGTACAAGTTTTGCTTAGTTTGGGACTACGTCGATTTGTGTAAGATTGTCCCCTAATATTTTTTTTTATTTTTTTTATTATATATATCATACTAAATACAAACTGAAACATGGATGCACAGAAAAACCCAGAAAAAAGACCAGCGCTGGGAATCGAACGCAGGTCCTCAGTATTCCGTGCTGCGTGCTAAACCCTACACCACCACTGGTCGGGACTTAGACACAAATTTTTTCATATGCATCACACATCTCCCACGGGTCCCACTGAAAAACAGCGTTGTGGCTTATACTATTCGATATTATTTTATTTGTAAATTTCCTGTCAAATGTTTTCATTGTGTAAATAAATATATCTCTCTCTCTCTCATCTCAGCTTGCTTAATCGCTTTTGCAGAGATACTAGCGACATCTATGTTAAATGCTCTCAACGAGAGACGGCAACACTCCTTCGGAACTAACTGCTCACCCGGACCAAGAGTTGTCACTTTTTAAGCAATCTTATCAAGATTAAAAATAACTTTGGTACCATCCAGCCTATTCATGTCCGACTTCAGGGCACAGGCCTTCTTTCAGAATGAGAGGGCTTGAGTCGTAGTTCCCACGCGGGCGCAGTGCGGTTTGAGAAGTTCTCACACATCATTGAATTTCTGCGCATGTCTGTGCAGGTGCAGCTGTAGTGGTACAGTGTTGATCTATGGCCTTTCAATGAGAAGTTCGTGGGTTCGAAATCGGGCTCGGACCTCTGAGTTTTTCGGAATTTGTATGATTTGAAATTTACCATAGGCGACCCCTAGTTTCAAATAGCGTATCTACTGTGTTAAAAAATTTAGTTGAGATAAATACTTTAGATGTATATGTAATTAATTAATTAATTGCAGATCTGTTTATAATAAAAACTTTTTAACAAAAAATTAAACCGCCGAAAAAACTGAAAAGCAAAAAATAATACCGTTTTAGTTTGACCTTAATCTAGGTACCAGTTTGAAGTCGGTGCCTCAGCACTTAGCCAGGAGGAGTGGACCTATAATCGTCTACCTGATTGGCTTCTATCACTCCTCCTGGCTCGTGCTGAGGCACCGACTTCAAACTGGTACCTAGATTAAGGTCAAACAAAAAAGGTATTATTTTTTGCTTTTCAGTTTTTTCGGCGGTTTAATTTTTTGTTAAAAAGTTTTTATTTTATACTTTTTTTCCATCCTTGGGGTATATTTATTCCAAATTTATAATACCAACTTCAAGGTATACCCTATCTATCCAATAAAAAAGAATTATGAAAATCAGACTACTCTGTAAAAAGTTAGTCAATCATCCCCTGTTTTCCTACCCTTAGAGTAAGAATATTATATCCAAATTTAAATGGGACCACCCTTGGGGTATACGCTTTCCAGTAAAAAAAAAAATCATCAAAATCCGACTACTCTGTAATA
Organism: Archips crataeganus; assembly: GCA_947859365.1. Taxonomy (NCBI): domain Eukaryota; kingdom Metazoa; phylum Arthropoda; class Insecta; order Lepidoptera; family Tortricidae; genus Archips; species Archips crataeganus. Next base: position 8,291,305 of record OX402072.1, on the reverse strand, counting down.
AGTTATGCGTGGTCATATAGTACAATCAGTAACTGAACAATCAATCATCCCCTGTTTTTCTACCCTTAGGGTAGGAATATTGTTTCCAAATTTAAATGGGACTACCCTGGGGGTATACGCTTTCCAATAAAATAAGAATCATCAAAATCGGACTACTCTGTAAAAAGTTATGCGTGATCATACATAAAAAAAAAAAATATATATACACGTCGAATTGAGCACCTCCTCCTTTTGTTTTCGTCGGTTGAAAATATAGGTTCGAGCTTCTCGCCGGGTTCTTTTCAACAGGGTATTTCCGAGCTTTGCTATAATCTAAATTGAACAAAGGTATTTTGACATTGACTTTGAACCTCTTCATACACGATCCATTTCAACGTTTCTACTTGATATGCCACAGCGTTGCAATCAAATCTATCAGACTCTTTTTGAACTACACGTATTTCCTACAGATTGTTTTTGTAAAACTCACTCTGAACTCTTCGATGATTTCGTCAGGTATCTTCTTCCTGTTTATTCTCCCGCACTTTTCAACTATCTGGATTGACTCCTCTATTCTTCCTTGTGATATCAACCATCTGCAACCATATTGTATATTTGTATGTACTCAAAAGCTTTTATCTTATTACCTTTGGAGTAGGGGTCTCGTGATGATGATGATTATGGTGACGATCATGATGATGATTATAATGATGAGCATAAAGATATTGATGATGATGGTAATAATGATGATCATGATGAAGATAATAGCGTAGTTAATGATTAAAATGATAATGAAGCTCATAGAAACCAGGCAAGCCACACCTCAGTTGACGCCAATATTAAACTAGTCGTCAGTGTAGATATACCAGTCGGTGATGCCGCGACACGATCCACATGAGTAGGCAGGCCTCGAACGTGATGTCTTGTGCTACGAACGAATTCGTGACAAGCTATGACGACGATGATAATAATGATGATGATGATAAAGGTTAGAAGTAGCGACAGCGATATTGATTATGATTTTAATGATGATTATTATGATGACAACTACGACGACGATAATAATGTAAATAGTACCAACAACGATGACGATCATGATCGTGATGATAATGATAGAGATGAAGATGATGGCGTAGTTAGCGATGAAAATGATGATGAATCTTACCTAGCACTCTCTGGAACCAGACAAGGCGTGAACACAGCTAACACCAGCGGTACACTAGTAGCCAAAGTGTAGATCCGCCAGTCGGCGACACCGAGAGCAATCCACGGGAGTAGACACGCCGCGAATGTGAAGTATACTGCTATCGACATGTTCGCTACGAATGTTCGCCATTTAAGGCCGACGTATTCTATCACTGGAAAAAAATGAAAAGTTGGACTGTGAAAGCAGAAATTTTCTAACATGCCATGATATTTCTGGCACAGGGTCAAGTCTAGGGTGAATAAGCATTTACTATAGGCAAGCGTGCTCCACCTTAGGTCTCATCTTCGCTTTCCATCAGGCGTGATTTAGGTCAAACGCAAGCCTATATTGTATAAAAAAACCGGCCAAGTGCGAGTCGGACTCGCGCACCGAGGGTTCCGTACACATTTTTGGCTATGTCAAAATATACGCCGTAAACAGCCGTAACTATAATAATCCAGTGTTAGCAGAGCCCTGCTTCTAAGTAAAATATACGCCGTGTAGGATCATTTTATGTTGGTTATTGGGACCCCCCTTAATGTTTAACTTAATTATATGATATAACTAATAATTTATGCTTTTCGCTATTTTTCCTTTATCTGTGCTATAAGACGTTGCTTCGTACCAAATTTCAAGATTCTGAGTTCACGGGAAGTAGGTACCCTGTAGGTTTTGGTTCCCTTGCGAGTTACGAAAATTTGCGGCATAAACGGCTGTATCTTTTGATTGCGTTGGCTTAGGAGTTTGATTTTATCACAGCTCCAGGGGACAGTAGATTATTAGTATTTGATACTAGCTTTTGCCCGCGACTCCGTCCGCGTGGAATTAGTAATTTGGGCAGCTTATTTTTTTATCGAATTTGCTTTTTCATCAATTATGGCTCTCCTTAGATTCTTCCGGAAGACGTGAAACTTCATAATAAACCAACCCGCTCCCAACCCGCCCCCAAACCGCTCTCAACCCGCCCCCAACCCGCTCTCAACCCGCTCTCAACTCGCCCCCCACCCGCCCCCAACCCGCTCTCAACCCGCCCCCAACTCGCTCTCAACCCACCCCCAACCAGCTCCTAACCCGCCCCCAACCCGCTCCCAACTCGCCCCCAACCCGCTCCCAACCCGCTCCCAACCCGCTCCTAACCCGCCCCAACCCACTCCCAACCCGCCCCCAACCCACCCCCAACCCACTACCAACCCGCCCCAAACCCGCTCCCTACTCGCCCCCCCACCCGCTCCCAACCCGCCCCGAACCCGCTCTCAAGCCACCCCCAACCCGCTCTCAACCCGCCCCCCCAACCGCTCCCAACCCGCCCTATCTAACTGGGTTATCTAGCACTGAAAGAATTTTCCAAATCGGAGCAGTAGTTCCCGAGATATAAACGTTTTACTTCCAAAACCCCCGATTTGGAAACATTCTTCCGCTCCGCTCCGCTCCGCTCCGCTCCTATTGGTGTTAGCGTGATGATATATAGCCTATAGCCTTCCTCGATAAATGTGCTATCTAACACTGAAAGAATTATTCAAATCGGAGCAGTAGTTCCTGAGATTAGCGCGTTCAAACAAAAAACCTATTCGATAAATTCTTAAAATAGACGTATCTTTCTTATTTGTGAACCGATTCAAATGAAACAAACACTAAATGTTAATCCAAGAAAATACCAACATATGAGTGAAAACCGCATCCTTCTAGGTTAAGTCGTTTCTGAGATTAGCGCGCACAAAACGCACAGACAAACAGACAATAATTCTAAAAATCATTGTTTTGGGTTCTATTGCGCTAATAAATAGCCCTAGTGACAGTTTTTCTCAAATATCTTCAATGTGCAGACACCGACTTGTTACAGATTTATTATATGTATAGATGAATTTCAGCTTGATACCTCCACGCGTTCCTGAGAAAAAGGGTCTTGACAGACAGAGAGACGGACAACAAAGTGATCTTATAAGGGTACCGTTTTTTCCTTTTGAGGTACGGAACCCTAAAAAAAGCCGAAACATTATGGACACAACTAGTAGGAGTATAAAATAGTACATACCGACAATATACATAACCATGAAGCAGTTGTCATACGCCAAACCAACCAGAAAACGGCAAAGGCAGAAGGACCAGAAGGAGTTGGTAAACGCGGTGCCGACACCAGCTATAAAGCCACACATATTCGTACCTGAAACAGATTATGAAATTACAAGGCGGTTCGAGAAATATGCGAGTTCCGGTACATTGCTGTTCCCATACAACAAACGTGATTCTTTTGCCGTTTTTATAGCTAATGGTACGGAACCCTTCGGGCGCGAGTCCGACTCGCACTTGGCCAGTTTTTAATTAGGTACAGATGTCTAAAGAAACATTTAGATTAGACATTTAACACAACCAAAAAATGTTTACAGATACCTATTCATTTTCGAAAGATGTCAATTAAAAAAATCTGTCTTCTGCAAAACGTATAGGAAATACTAGCTTTTGCCCGCGACTCCGTCCGCGAAGAATAGGTGTATAAAAATAGCCTACGACCTATTCTCAGACCTACAGAGTACAGAAAAAAAGTTTCATAAAAATCGGCTAAGCCGTTTCGGAGGAGTTCGATAACAAACACCGAGACACGAGATTTTTATATATTAGATTTTGTAGCTTTGTGAGTTAATGACTAAAGCTATGTATTTGCCATGATAACATCAAGCTTCATTTATTTTTTATGTTGTGCAAAGGACGAGTAAATGAAAATATGCTGGTTTTGCTACGGCATCTAGCGCTGAGTAGTAGAAATATTATTTTTAAGTTTACTCTGGTCTTCAATAGATGTCGCTTAACTTTTAGTGCAGCTATTCGTCACTAGATGGCAATGTGCAGTAAGTACAACTATTCAACACAAGATGGCTCTACTAATTATGTTACTTCTACTCTTAAGTAAATGGCGCTGCATGTTTTATTCTAAGATACTAAGAAAAGATGCTGGTTTTGATACGGCATCTAGCGGTGAGTAGTATAAATATAATTTCAAAGATTACTCTGGTCTGAAGAATGTACAGTAAGTACAACGATTCAAAACAAGATGGCTCTACTAATTATGTTTTCATTTCTTTTAGAAAGAAAGAAAGAAAGAAAGAAAAACATTTATTTATAGCAACAATAACACGTACACAGGCTAAAACTAAAAATACAAACATAGACATAGGTAGACATGTTGATGTCTGTCGCTACAAAGGGTCCCGACTCAGCATGTCGCTGGTTAAAAAACCAGCACTGGTCTTCCGCCGGGCCACAGTATAGTAAAATCACGGAAGGCCACACAAACAAATATTACACTGACATAAAAGAAAAAATAAATAAATAAAAATGAAAATAAGTAACATTTATAGCTTCCACAGACCGAAGCGCGGGGCGTGCGCGCGACTGCGACGGAGACACCTCGGTCTGTGGTGGCCCTTAACGCCTTGGCTGTATGGATCCAACCTTTGTCTTTTCCTAACGGAAAGAACTTTTAAAAAACATAAAACCAACAACAAACAATAGCCAAAAAGTATTATTACTACAAAAACCTAACTAAACAGTGCTTAATTAAAAATGTAACCAAAATAATCATCTCCTTTCTCCGATCCAAAGAGTATTATTACTATTTACAAACTAAAATACACACTTTTAAATCACTATTATAAAGATAGTGGCAGATACTTAGATGGTTTGAAGTAACTATATAGATACACTCATCAAAGAGTTGCTACGTACAATAAAATTAAGATTTTGCAAGAAGGATGGGACGCTCCAATAAAGTAAGTCAACTAAATACAACTTGTATCGTGCCTCAAAGTTTCCTGTCCTTTCTGGTGCTCATAAATAAACTTCTTCAATTTCAATTTAAAGGAATGAATATTTTGCAAGTTCCTTATTGGCGGAGGAATATTATTCCAGCACTTAGTCGTTTTAAGTCAAGTCTGTCTACCAGCGCTTTCGGAAAGACCATGACTGCTAAGAAGGATGCACCGCAAGAAGCTTGGCACAACGTATATGTACAGGCCGAGGTGATGACACAATCCTTTTCACTCGACAGTATTTGCAATTACTAGTGGCGGGTTTAGTGCTTGTTGGCAACGTCTGCCAGCGAATCGAAACCCCGAAGCTATTCAACTGGCTGTATGGTTTGTATGGAGGTCGAACCGCTGGAAGCGAATGCTTGACAAACATGCTTCATTCATCGTCAAGCGTCCGCGCTCAGGTTCTCTTGCTCACACACAGCACTCAGAAGGCTTTGCTTGAGAAGCGTACATCGAATTCTTGTCCGTCTGTCCGTCTGTCACCAGGCCGTATCTCAGGAACCGTGATAGCTAGAGAGTTGAAATTTTCACAGATGATGTATTTCGGTTGCCGCTATAACAACAAATACTAAAAGCAGAATAAAATAAATAGGTAAGGGGGCTCCCATACAGCAAACGTGATTTTTTTTTGCTCGTTTTTGCTCCATATTGATAACGGCAACAGGTAGACGCTTGAAATATTCACAGAATATTTAGTTATTATATTCACTTTAAAAATTAATAATAAAATTGAAATAAAACAAATATTTAAGGTAGGCTCCCATAGAACAAACGTGATTTTTTTGCCGTTTTTTTGGATTTTTTTTTTGTTTTCTTTTATCCAAATTCATGAGTAGTTCGAGGATCTTACCAACTAAAGCGGGTATGCGGCCATATTTGTCAGCAATCCATCCAAAGACCAGACCACCGACTATGGCGCCGCAGAAGAAGAGGGACTGAGCTGTGGCCGGATAGTTGTCCTTGTCGCACACCCAATTCAGCTGCAATGGGAGAAAGAGTTAGTACCTACTGAGACCTACTGAGAGAGATAGACTTTGACCTATGGCTTTTAAAACAGATACCCCGCGGGCGAGCACTAATTCAAACGGTCTAGCTATAACTACCGAACAATCTTACCTGTGTGGCTATTGTTTCATATGGCACATCAGTGAAATTGAACTCCCATTGCGTTTGACACTTCTTGATCGGCCATTTTGCATCGGGCGAAGAGACGCCATTTTGTAATATGGCTGTCCAGTTGACATCGTACACTTGGCATCTGTCATGTTTGCCGTTAATGAATGGTATGGAAAGATGGCGTCTGAAAAATAGGTCGAATCAAGGTCGAATCATAATCATTGGTCATTAAGGCCTTACCGAGCTTTTGGCGCATGTATTGCATGTATCATTACTAGCAAAGCTTTAGTTCTGAAATTCATGTGTAAGATATTTGAGGATTCGCTCTAGTGAGCAGTGTTTTTCGAAACACGATTACTTTTTGTAGTTAGCTCGAGCTATCTATAGAAAAAAAATCCAAAGTAGTCTTTAAAAAATAAAATAAAATAAATACTGCACGGCAGGTCATGACTTTTTCAATTTTAATTAAACAAGATACCTAGTGTTGCTACATTTGTAAAATATGTATTTGTTTTAGTAGAACGATGAAAATACCTAAATACACGCGCGGTCTGACCAATCTATCTCGAGCCGTCGTGCTTCCCCCTTGTCCGTATAGTTAGTTGCGTTAGTTCTCCTTCGGCCATCGGACGGGGAACTTGTGTCGCTTGCGCTTACGCACGGCTTTGATTCTAGCCGTTCTCACGCACATATACCCAAGCGCATAGAATACCTCAAATCGATTAGCGCAAGCTTTAACCGTACAGTTATCTAATTTGTGTAGCGACTACTAGCGCCATCTAGTCATCACATAAGGAACTAATTACTACAATCCTACATCACGCTATCGAAGTTTCTCAACTCGGCTGCATAAATACAACTTCCAACTTTCTTCCATAGGACTTCGGTCCCCAGGCACAATATCTGCCTGGAGAGAGATCTCTCTATGGTGACTACCCCCAAATTGGTAACCCACGACATTGGACAAAATCGCAACCTTCAGACACACAAGACGATAACGCAGTCTCACAGCAAGCCATACTCACCGCACTGTGCACCATTAGCATGTATCTATTATCTGCCTGGTGTCTACAGTTCGCAAATCCTCCTCCCACTACTTCCACTTGCCAATCAATCAACCAACGCTCGCCAACAAGGCTCCGAGCAATCACGCAACAGGCATCCAGAAGTAGCAGAGGAACAACAATGCTCGCCGACGAGGCTCTGAGCGACTGGCCCTTGCAAGCGCCCAGATGACGCACAGACTGCACTCCACTGCAATTCGTATCGACCTCCGGTCTAAAAGGGGGGCTGATGTAGCGACTACTAGCGCCATCTAGTCATCACATAAGGAACTAATTACTACAATCCTACATCACGCTATCGAAGTTTCTCAACTCGGCTGCATAAATACAACTTCCAACTTTCTTCCATTGGACTTCGGTCCCCAGGCATAACATCTGCCTGGAGAGAGATCTCTCTATTGCAACTACCCCCAAATTTGATCCCTGGGCCGCTATAATAACCATGTCATTATGAATCAATTTGTTCATCTTCAACGACAGTGATTATTGCGTGATATAATGTCATGATAACATTTCGATCTTTGCAAACATGAAAACGATAATGAGTATAAAGGAGTTTGCTTGTGTATTTAATAACTTGAATTGCCACTGTCCGTCTTTCAATAGAGCGAAAACGTATAAACAAACTCTTTACGTTTATTGCATGTTGTGATCGGAAAGCTGATAGATAGTCATAACTAATAAATAAATAAATAAATATTAGGGGACAATCTTACACAAATCGACCTAGTCCCAAACTAAGCAAAGCTTGTACTATGGGTACTAGACGACGATAAACATACTTATATAGATAAATAAATACTTAAATACATAGAAAACATCCATAACTCAGGAACAAATATTCGTGCTCATCACACAATTATTTGTTTGTTTGTTTGTTTGCATTGAATAGGCTCCGAAACTACTAGACCGATTTCAAAAATTCTTTTGCCGTTAGAAAGCTACGTTATCACTGAGTGACATAGGCTCCTTTTTACCGCGGAAAAATACCTTTTCCTACTATACGGGAAAATTAATTTATCGCGGGCGAAGCTGCGTACGGAAGGCTAGTACCATATAAAATTATATATTTTGAAATTATACCAAACGTTATTTATATCAAATGAGTGATTATACCATTTGAAAATATATCAAATGTTGTTATATGAAAAGAAGATTACATCAAAAATGTTGTTATATCGATCATTACACACCCATAAAGGTTAGGTTGATCCTCACCGTTCATCCACTGTTAAGTTTCCCAGCTGCCCCACATAGCACCAATGTTCTTCAGGTACCAAGGTCATGAAGATCTGCGCAAAGTAGACGAACGCAAAGAAGAAGGCGTAGGGTATCATCATGAGGAACAGGAGGCGTTGGTACCACCCGAACTCCCCCATGTAGGGGAGGAGGTCGTCGAAGTCTTTCACCCTTTTTGGGGGTTCTGGAAAGAATCAAAACATTCCAGTCGTAATGATTGGGCATGGGCATCAATGAGGGAGGCCTATGTCCAGCAGTGGACATCCTACGGCTGAAATGATGATGATGATTAAACAAATGGGCGATGGTCGCTTGTAGTACGATCTTAGACTATACTTCATTTAATTTGGCATTGAAAAGCACAACAACATTATATTGCGTCTGGTCAACTATTTCTTACCTAGCAAATAGTACAGTACAATACTGTGGGAGCCGCAAAATAAAATTGTTTTAATGCCACATTATTTGCGTGTCGTCAATTGTTACTCTAGTACAAATCGTAAAGAGATTACAGTTCACGAGCCGCAATATAATGTTGTTGTGCTTTTCAATGCTAAATTAAATGAAGTATAGTAGAGCGTGCGTAGAGTGGACCTAGAGTTGCCACTTCTGAAGGCTATATATTCTTACCTGCATTGTCCAAGGTAGCTAGGGTGTTCAACCCGGCCCCGTCTGCTTTTTCATGTGATTCCATCCTCGAATTCGGCCTTTCCCTTTAAAGACACTTTTCGCGACGTTTTAGACGTTTACGGACACGAATATAATAGTGTTTTGATCTGAAACAAAAAACGCTTTTAGAGTGGTAAGCCTTATTGTGATTTTTCCACACCACCAGAAATGTGCTACTATATGACCGTTTCTACTAAAGGTAAGCTATGTAGCTGTTTGAAGAAGAGCCAGATTATATGCATTCACAGCACGCATTTTCAAAAGGGTTTTTCCGAACTGGTGGTAGAATCTTCGACATTTATAAGTGCTTGTTATGGCGTAAGTAAATTGATTAAGATACTTTGACTTCGATTAAATAACCGATTTTTCGGAATACCTCTCAAACCGTAAAGGTGCGTACGGACTGAGCGCACTCGGGTACGCGTACCCGGGCTTGCGTGTCCTGGAACGCCATGTCCGTAAGCCATGTACGCGTACACTGTACACATACACGTACACGTACACGTACTGTACACGTACACGTACACTGTACGCGTACATGGCGTACGGACATGGCGTTCCAGGACACGCAAGCCCGGGTACGCGTACCCGAGTGCGCGCAGTCCGTACGCAGCTTAAGAGCGCGAGCATGGGCCCGCTTTACCACTGCCTAAGGGCCTACGCTAGCTGATGCGGATTGCCCGGAACGGACGCCCGTCGTGCGCACGTCTAATAAGAAATTGTATGAACAGTGCTAAGTGGCGCGGGCGCGTGCGACGGATTTTCGGTACATTTTAGACCCGCGTGCGGGCGCACGCGGCGGACGTCCGCATCAGCTAGCGTAGGCCCTAAATCAATCAAACTATTAAAAATTAAAGAAGATTACTGCTGGACATAGTCATTGATAGCGGCTTGCATCCACCGGGAACCTTGCGGTCTCTACCATACCACCCGTCCATCCTTACCTTATGATGAGAAGATAAAGACAAATAGATAATTAAATACGTTACATAATATCTTAAACATAATTAAAATTATTACTTAAGTACTAAAAGTCAAATAAAACTGAAGACGTGAGTGGATGAAGGGGGTATGTCGCATTTTTTCATTTTCGGTTTTATGCCATAAATGAAGGTTTTAAGTCATAATGCAACACCCAAATTCTTCAGTTCTCATGTTTTTAAACTATAACAGCTTAAAACCCAGTGTATGAAGGAACTATGTACAAGAATAAGTTACGTTCTTGGTGAATGAACGTGCTAAGGGCACATGACTCTAGAAGTGGTTACCAGTTTGAGAGTGAATCTAACAGAAGAAAGAGTTATATACGCACTTAGCTCCTTCATCCATGTTATGAGACAAACTTTTATTTTATCTTATTCTGACATATCCGATATCCCAAGAAAAGAAATAAAACATTAGGGATCAGCTGACATTTATAAACTCTGAATGCATGTATTTTTACGAAGAAATTCTACTAAATCAATAAATTTTGTTACAATAAACACTTTCATTTATTTAACTTCTTTTCTTTGCAGAACAGCTTAAAGGAGAAAGAAGGGGTTATGTACTTTTTTTATATAAAATAATGTTATTTAAAAGCATTTATTAAAAAAATCAATAGTTCAGGCTATTTGGTTGATTTTTATAAAAGAAACAATACCCTATTCGATTTAAAAACAAAATTACAACTTAAAAACTTTTAACTGCTATTTACTCGAAATAATGTTTTTGTGACATACCCCCTTCATCCACTCATGTCTTAAACTAACTAATAAATAAACTAAAACAAAAACAGCTTGACTAGCTGGACTAAATAGTCTGGACGGAGCTAGTGTGTCTAGACGAGACAAGAAGATTAACTTACCAGTTATCAGAAGTTCGGTTCAAAACTTCAGTAGAAAAAAGATTCCGACGAACTGAATACCTCCTGTTTTCGAAGGTGGTTAATGATATGGATTTTAAACGCGTTTCAGATGTGGACTGTGAAGTATGAGCCGTGACAATAAAATGAGAACATAACTCCATATGCGGCTTTAAAAGTATCGTTTGTTGAGCGCACGGCAGTGTGGAGCCAAGTTGCAAAATGTATCGTTGGTCATGGTGAGACATCGGAATTTAGGGGCAATATTTAATGACGCCACTCGTGAACCTTTCGGCCCCATCGGCCGTCAATTCTACCAGCGATGTGCCCTGCCCACTGCCACTTAAGTCTGGCGATTTTTCGAGCTATGTCCGTGACTTTAGTTCTTGCGCGGGTTTCATCATTTCTAATGCGATCTCGCAGAGAAACTCCAAGCATAGCCCTCTCCATCGATCTGAGTGTCTTTGAGCTTCCTTATGAGACCCATCGTTAGCGGCCACGTCTCAGTGCCATAAGTCATCACTGGCAACACACACTGGTCAAAAACTTTTGACTAGGGCGTTGGATGCGGATGGCACAGGGCCGATCTGTTTGGCGAGCCTTGGGGGAGGCCTATGTTCAGCAGTGGACGCCATTCAGCTGAAATCTCTGTTAATAAAAAGTAATTTCAAACACTAGAGAAGTCTACTGGGCAGGCTTTTGTTCAGGAGTAGAGCGCGTTTAGTATTTGCGGCAATGAGGGTTTTCTATGAGAGGCTATTTGGCCAACAAACAACATTTGTTGTATGGGTGTAACGTCAAATAGACCTTACGATACTAACGCCATCTAGCGATATTCCACCTGTCAGAAAACCCTCATTAGTATCGACCGTTTAGAACTTGGCGCACATTTTACCTATTATTTATTCTCGTTGCTTGCTACCATAATTAAACGTCTGATAACAGAAAGTACGTCACTCGTTGTATAACTAGTTAATACCAGTATTATTTAAAATATTAATATTTGTTTAATTTAACTTCAAGACCGTTTGGAGAGTAGGCAAGGTTCTCGAGTGACGACTGCTAACTGAAAGACAACATTTTGGCAGGCTTCCTACTTAAGTGGTGTAGACCCCTTTTGTAGGTGTAGAATCAAAAAATGATTTTACAAAATAATCATTATTTAAAAAAATAAACGTTTTGTTTCACGTAATTGTGACTTTTAAACATTATCGCTATTAATGAACTGAAACAATTACATTGCTCACCCACGACCAAGGATGATATAGACTGGATTAGCAATCGCCATAGTACAGATCGGCCGCGGAAAAATAGTTCGATTATTAAATCTAGATGGCGCTGACATACAGGGTTATTTGTAATTCACTGACATCCTCTTAACCCTGAATTCCTATCACTCAAACAAATGTTTTTTGTTTTACGACTTTTTAAAATGAAGCACTTTTTGTCCCATACAAATACACAGAGTATCGTAAAAATATGAGGGAATCTCAAATTTTCAAAACGTTATTACACCAAAAATATTAAGTTATGACAAAAGCCGTAAAACAAAAAACATTTGTTTAAGTGGTAGGAGTTTAGGGTTAAAAGGATGCTAGTGAATTACAAATAACCCTGTATAGCCCGAGGGTTTGAAAGCAAAACAATACGACTACAGGTATTTCATTACTGCAAATATATTATTACGCAAAAATAATACCACACATAATACCGTACATACATAACGTACCGTACCGTACGCTATGCTAAACGCTATGTTAGATGTCGCTAGTGTCGGTGCTTAAGTGACTAAAAGCTGAGATGGATGTATAGGAGAAATTTGTATCTAAACCCCTGACCAGTGGTAGAGCAGGGGGTTAGCACGCAGCACGGAATGCTGAAGACCTGGGTTCGATTCCCAGCGCTGGTCTCTTTTTCTGAGTTTTTCTGTGCATCCATGTTTCAGTTTGTATTTCGTGTGAAAAAGATTAACATCTACCTACTTAATAAAAGATAGTTCCTTTTTAAAAAGTTTTATTTTCTTTTATTTTTTTTTTAATTAAACATTGACTATATTCCTTGAGAAGCTATCTTTTAATACAACAATGACAAATAATAAAAATACAATTATATTAAATATTAAGGGGGGGGGGTCCCGACTAACCAATATAAAGTGATTTCACACTGCGTACATTTTACTTAGATTTAGTTACGGCTGTTTACGGCGTATAATGTTTTGACATAACAAAAAATGCGTACGGAACCCTCAGTGCACGAGTCCGACTCGCACTTGGCCGGTTTTTTTACTCCGACTACACAAAAGTACTATCTAAGTAGGTACATACATAAAAGATTTCGGTCATCTCAGAAATGGTTGTAACGTTTTCTATGTAAGCTTTTCCGGGTTTTCCGTGGAGAACAATCTGTCTATAGCTAAACCGTTTAAACGAGTTCTCGCTCGCGCGGTACAGGAGTTGGGGGTATGACGACAAAGGGGGCCGGGAGAGGTGCGGGCGGCGAGCGCGCCTCGTGTGACTAGGGTTGCCAGGTGTCCGGCTTTAACCGGACATGTTTGGCTTTTTGCGGTCGCGTCCGGCCAAATATGTACGTGTTCGGCCTGTCCGGCTTTTGTCAGGCTTTTTGTCAGAGTGGCGATTCGTACGACGATGGGCGGACGAGCGCCCGAGCGGACAAGGGCGAGCGGAGAGCAAACTGTCTTCCGCCCGCGCATCGCGCCGTCCGGCTTTCGGTAGGCTTTTTATTACTATCGCACTGCGCGCGCGCACGGCCTTGCCCAGTCTTGCCACGCCGCCCCCGCCCGCATCGGACGGACACATACACACACTCAAAAATCCCTTTTTTTAGCATCCGGCTTTGGAATTCAAAAGTCCCACTTTTAAATGCGTTTTTTTTTATTCGATATTTTTGTCAAAAATCCCTAATTTTTCTTAATGTCCGGCTTTGGGACCCAAAAGTCCGGCTTTTTTGAGGGATAAGTTCGGCTTTTTGATTATTAGAGATGGCAACCCTACTCCCGGCCCCCTTTGACGTCTACCCCCGCGCCTCTGTACTCCACAGGAAGGACTCAGTTAAACGGTTTAGCTATAGATCGATCTTTAGCGTTTTCGCTCTTCCTTCATCAACCGCACAGCTAAGGAGTGGAATTCCCTGCCTGCGACTGTGTTCCCTGAACACTACAATTTGGCCGCTTTCAAGTCTAGGGTGAATGAGCATTGACTAGGCAAGCGTGCTCCATCGTAGGCCTCATCTTCGCTTTTCATCAGGCGTGATTGTGGTCAAACGCAAGCCTGTATTGTATATAAAAAAAAACCGGCCAAGAGCGTGTCGGCCACGCCCAAGATAGGGTTCCGTAGCAGGTACGAAAAAGTCTTTGCATACTTTATTAATGTGGTTGTTTTGGTCCCAACGTCGGCGGTACAGCGCCATCTATCTATCTAGTAGAACTAGTATGTATGTTGATTGTTTTTCAGATGTAATATATTTTTTGTAATATATTTTTTTATTTGAAAAAAGATACTTTGTACTTAAAGAAAAAAAATGCTTGCAATGGCGGTTAAATTACAATCTTAGTTCAGAAATATTTTTTTGCAAAAACTTAATAACTGCTCAGCTGATTAAGTTGAAAATAATTTTCCTAGAAAGTTTTTATTAAGTTTAACATACGTGATTTTTTTCATATTTTTTAGGCGTGCGGTTCAAAAGTTAGAGGAATATCTCCGAAAATATACTATTTAACAAAAAATAGTTGTAGAAAACCCCTATTTATTTTCAAACACCTATCCAACGATACCCCACACTCTAGGGTTCGTCGAGAAAAAAAATCACCCCCACTTTACGTCTATGGGAGGTACCCTAAATAATTTTTTTTTAGTTTTTTTTATTTAATCACTTTGTCGGCGTAACTGATATACACCGTGAAATTTTAGTGGTTGTTTTCCCGAAACGAGGTGATTTAGTTTCGATTGTACAATCGATTTATAATTACTATTTTGACTAGAGTCGAAAATCCAATTGTGAAAAACGAAAGTCGAAAATGACCGCAAACCAATAGTAACGCTTCGTTGGTACAAGTAGCGTACGATCTCACAGAACACCGGCGTGAAGCAGCAGTACTCCTGCTGCGTTTCGTACGGTCAGTGAGAGCGCCGGGGGCCCAATACCTCTCCCCCTCCCCTATTCCCTCTCCTTTTCCCAGGGCCGACAACGCACTAGCATCGTGTAAAGCGCTGCGGGTGTCTATGGACAGTGGTGATCATTTAACATCAGGTGACCCACTAGTTCGTTTGTCTGGCCTTTCTAACATAAAAAAAAAAAAAAAAAAAAACGATCGTACGATAGGTTAGGTACTAACGAAGCGTTACTATTGGTTTGCGGTCATTTTCGACTTTCGTTTTTCACAATTGGATTTTTGACTCTAGTCAAAATAGTAATTATAAATCGATTGTACAATCGATACTAAATCACCTCGTTTCATGCCAAATTACAGCTTTCTATTACTAACAGTCTCTGAGCTTTAGCCGCGGACGGACAAACTAAAAGGGTTCCTAGTTGACTACGGGAACCCTAATAAGGTCCATGGTAACATAGATTATGACAAACGTGAATTGGCTAGCATAGTAACTACATCGATTTAAATAGTAAGTCGCCAATTGATCAATGACTCATGCTGCTAAACATGGCGAAATGGAATGATACTAATGACTCTATTTTAGGAAGCACTCCTGTGTAACAAACATGTTTGGAGCTAATTAACGCCTACAAAGAACGATGTTTATGGTAAACTATTTGTTAAAATCATCATCATCATTTCAGTTGAAAGAAATCCACGACTGGACATAAGCCTTTTTAGGGTTCCGGAGCCAAAATGGCATGAACGGAACCCTTATAGGTAGTTTCGTCATGTCTGTCTGTCCGTCCGTCTGTCTGTCCGCGGCTTAGCGCAGTGGCTTGTTAGTGCTATAAAGCTGTAATTTTTCCATTACCCCGACAAAGTGATAAAATAAAATGTAAAAAAAATTTTTTTTTAGGTCTCCCATAGACATAGAGTGGGGGTGATTTTTTTTTCTCGTCTAACTTTATAGTGTGGGGTATCGTTCGATAGGTCTTTTAAAATCATTACGGGGTTGTGAAGACGATTTTTCGATACAGTGATTCGTTTGCAAAAATATTAAACTTCAATGTGACTGCTGCGTTTAGGGGCAGTTTTAGATACAGAGCTACTAAATACTGGAATAATATCCCCCCACCACTTCGTAATCTTAATTCTAAGGCTTCTTTCAAAATTAAATTTCGTTCTCACTTATTAAACTTGCAAAAAAACTGTGTCTAATACCTGCCCTCATTATATTATTTTTATATTTCAAACTAAATACAAACTGAAATATAGATGCACAGAAAAAACCCCAGAAAAAAGACCAATGCTGGGAATCGAACCCAGGTCCTCAGCGTTCCGTGCTGCGTGCTTACCCCTACACCATCACTAGCTCCGAAGGAGTGTTGAAGTCTCTCGGTAGAGGGCATAACATAGATGCGCTTTATTACTGCCTAAATGTGATTATAACAGACTGAAGTGTACGATGTATGGGAAAGATTCGTCGCTAACTTCTAGACCAGTGATGGTGTAGGGGTAAGCACGCAGCACGGAACGCTGAGGACCTGGGTTCGATTCCCAGCATTGGTCTTTTTTCTGGGGTTTTTTCTGTGCATCTATATTTCAGTTTGTATTTAGTTTGAAATATATGGTTTCACGGGATGACCGTAAAAGTAATAAAAAAAATGAAGTTGAAGAAAATAAAAAAAAATAAATAGAAAAAGATACTTCATGAACTAAAACAATTACTTTGCTCACCCGCGACCTTACAATAGTTACGTTTATGCAAGAAATGTGCGTTCATGCAGTTCCTCCACCTCCACACTGTACGAACACACACAAATCACATAAACCCAACCATCACCACCACCAAGCTACACTGACGCGTTTCGAACTCAACCAGAGCTCATCTTCAGAGTTACCACAACCGTATGCTATGCTACCAAACGTTAAACTAACAAACCAAAACAAATGTTTTAACTTGTCACTGTAACTTCTCAAGTACCCACTTTATTTTTCTTATTCTCAAACTACCCCACAAAAATTAACTTTTATTGACATATTTAAAACTACCTTGAATTTTTTTGTTTATTTATTTATAAGGCATATTTAATTAATACTAACTGTTCAAATTCGACCCAAGCCGCAGTAAAGGAGAAGATACTAAATTTACCTGTTCATTAATAATAGACCCCATAGTGTTGTACCTAATTATTTCCATGCATTCCAGAGCATCCAGACGCAACCCCTTGCCGCAATAATGTAACACTTCATAAGAATCTGAATCTAACAATGAATGATTTGATTCCAACAAATGTTTTGCAAAATTCGATCTATCTGGATGCTCATTCCTATATGCCGAAACATGCTCTTTAAATCTAGTATTAAAACTTCGGCCTGTCTGTCCTACGTATATCCCATTGCAGTCATTACAAGTAAGCTTGTATACCCCCGATCTAGTTCCCTTATCTACCTGTTCTTTGTGGTTACATAGCCTAGAGTACAAAGAGTTGTTAGTCTTAAAGGCAACATTAATATTGTTTGATTTTAAAATGCCATAAATCTTATCAGACAAACCCCCGACGTAAGAGATGCTAGATCTATATTTGTTAGTAGACTGAGAAGGTAACGCAGCGTAAAGCATGCTATTTACTAACCGTGCCTGCTTCTTTTGAACTAAACTATCTACCATTGATTTTGTATAACCATTTGAGATCGCTATCTGATAAATAGTACTCAACTCTAAATCATAATGTTCCTTAGAAAGAGGCACAGTCAACAATCTATTAACATAACAATGGAAAGCAGCCAGTTTATGCTGCCACGGATGATTAGAAGATGCTGGTATAACAGCATCTGTGTACGTGGGCTTACGGTATATTTTAAATTGATGTTTACCATTTAATTTTGAAATCGTTAAATCCAAAAAGTTCAACGAACAATTTTCCTCCAATTCTTTTTTGAACCTTATCTTTACGTGCTTGTTATTCAAACCATTAATAAACACGTCAAGCTGTCTCATACTCCCTCTCCAGCATAGGATCAAATCATCAACAAACCTAAAATAGTACACAATATTACTATTACCCACAATATACTGATTCTCAAAATGATCCATAAATATATCTGCCATTAAAGGACTCAGAGGTGAACCCATAGCTAAACCATCACTCTGTAAGTAATAAAGACCATTGAACCGGAAATAATTTTGTTTCATGCATAAAGTTACCAAATCTATTAATTCACAAACTTCACCCGGATGCAACCGCTTCCTTTCTAAGTGGTCTTTTAGAATTTCTAGTGTCTCACTATATGGTACGTTAGTAAATAAACTGTCTACATCCAAAGAAAGCAACGTTGCATTCGGCGGTATGCTGATGTCCTTAATTTTACTAACCAAATCTAAACCATTTTTTAAACTATAAGAAGGTTTAAAGGAAGCCTTCACACGAATAATACTATTTAATTTCTTCGCCAATTTATATGCTGGAGCACTCACGTATGAGACAACTGGACGAACAGGCACATCATCTTTATGAATTTTAGGTAATCCATATAGAATTGGCGCCCGCGGATTCATGGGAATTACAAAATTCTTTTGTTGTTCGGTTTCAAAGGCAAACAAAGAACCCTTTATTAGTCTCTTTAGATCTTTGTGAAATGTAATTGTAGGGTCCTTACGTAAAACTGTAAAACCGTCCCCTTGAACGATATCTAAAACTTTCCGATTATATTGATACCTATCCAATAAAACAATACAATTTCCTTTGTCTGCCTTTGTCACCACTAAATCATTATCATACACTTTCTCCTGAATAGATCTCAAAGAATTTAATTCGGTTATATTGACAATACACTCTGTGGAATTGGTATTTTTAAGTGTATTTGCCACTAACACTTTTGTTTCAAAATCACTTTTTCTTCTTTGAACAATAATTATCGAGGTTCTACTAACGGTCATAATTTCTACCCTCGCGTTAAAAATCTTACTAATGTGGAATTTTTGGATAATGAGAATCAGTTATTGGAAAAAGGTTTAAAATATAATCTACCCACTAAATTTAGTCAAAAAATAGTGGAAGGTTTGGCGGTAGATTCTGAGGTTGCTATTACAAGTAACTGTGGTGATTTTGAAACAAAAGTGTTAGTGGCAAATACACTTAAAAATACCAATTCCACAGAGTGTATTGTCAATATAACCGAATTAAATTCTTTGAGATCTATTCAGGAGAAAGTGTATGATAATGATTTAGTGGTGACAAAGGCAGACAAAGGAAATTGTATTGTTTTATTGGATAGGTATCAATATAATCGGAAAGTTTTAGATATCGTTCAAGGGGACGGTTTTACAGTTTTACGTAAGGACCCTACAATTACATTTCACAAAGATCTAAAGAGACTAATAAAGGGTTCTTTGTTTGCCTTTGAAACCGAACAACAAAAGAATTTTGTAATTCCCATGAATCCGCGGGCGCCAATTCTATATGGATTACCTAAAATTCATAAAGATGATGTGCCTGTTCGTCCAGTTGTCTCATACGTGAGTGCTCCAGCATATAAATTGGCAAAGAAATTAAATAGTATTATTCGTGTGAAGGCTTCCTTTAAACCTTCTTATAGTTTGAAAAATGGTTTAGATTTGGTTAGTAAAATTAAGGACATCAGCATACCGCCGAATGCAACGTTGCTTTCTTTGGATGTAGACAGTTTATTTACTAACGTACCATATAGTGAGACACTAGAAATTCTAAAAGACCACTTAGAAAGGAAGCGGTTGCATCCGGGTGAAGTTTGTGAATTAATAGATTTGGTAACTTTATGCATGAAACAAAATTATTTCCGGTTCAATGGTCTTTATTACTTACAGAGTGATGGTTTAGCTATGGGTTCACCTCTGAGTCCTTTAATGGCAGATATATTTATGGATCATTTTGAGAATCAGTATATTGTGGGTAATAGTAATATTGTGTACTATTTTAGGTTTGTTGATGATTTGATCCTATGCTGGAGAGGGAGTATGAGACAGCTTGACGTGTTTATTAATGGTTTGAATAACAAGCACGTAAAGATAAGGTTCAAAAAAGAATTGGAGGAAAATTGTTCGTTGAACTTTTTGGATTTAACGATTTCAAAATTAAATGGTAAACATCAATTTAAAATATACCGTAAGCCCACGTACACAGATGCTGTTATACCAGCATCTTCTAATCATCCGTGGCAGCATAAACTGGCTGCTTTCCATTGTTATGTTAATAGATTGTTGACTGTGCCTCTTTCTAAGGAACATTATGATTTAGAGTTGAGTACTATTTATCAGATAGCGATCTCAAATGGTTATACAAAATCAATGGTAGATAGTTTAGTTCAAAAGAAGCAGGCACGGTTAGTAAATAGCATGCTTTACGCTGCGTTACCTTCTCAGTCTACTAACAAATATAGATCTAGCATCTCTTACGTCGGGGGTTTGTCTGATAAGATTTATGGCATTTTAAAATCAAACAATATTAATGTTGCCTTTAAGACTAACAACTCTTTGTACTCTAGGCTATGTAACCACAAAGAACAGGTAGATAAGGGAACTAGATCGGGGGTATACAAGCTTACTTGTAATGACTGCAATGGGATATACGTAGGACAGACAGGCCGAAGTTTTAATACTAGATTTAAAGAGCATGTTTCGGCATATAGGAATGAGCATCCAGATAGATCGAATTTTGCAAAACATTTGTTGGAATCAAATCATTCATTGTTAGATTCAGATTCTTATGAAGTGTTACATTATTGCGGCAAGGGGTTGCGTCTGGATGCTCTGGAATGCATGGAAATAATTAGGTACAACACTATGGGGTCTATTATTAATGAACAGGTAAATTTAGTATCTTCTCCTTTACTGCGGCTTGGGTCGAATTTGAACAGTTAGTATTAATTAAATATGCCTTATAAATAAATAAACAAAAAAATTCAAGGTAGTTTTAAATATGTCAATAAAAGTTAATTTTTGTGGGGTAGTTTGAGAATAAGAAAAATAAAGTGGGTACTTGAGAAGTTACAGTGACAAGTTAAAACATTTGTTTTGGTTTGTTAGTTTAACGTTTGGTAGCATAGCATACGGTTGTGGTAACTCTGAAGATGAGCTCTGGTTGAGTTCGAAACGCGTCAGTGTAGCTTGGTGGTGGTGATGGTTGGGTTTATGTGATTTGTGTGTGTTCGTACAGTGTGGAGGTGGAGGAACTGCATGAACGCACATTTCTTGCATAAACGTAACTATTGTAAGGTCGCGGGTGAGCAAAGTAATTGTTTTAGTTCATTAATATGGACCTCCGCAAAGTAACGCCTGATTCAATAAATTATTTAAAGATACTTCATACTTAACTTGTATATTATTTTTATTTATTTCTACATTGTACCCTACTTTCCACCTAGATTAGATCCTTTTTTTCATTGATTATTATGTAACTTTCTTCTTTGTTTATTATTAGATGTCTAGGATACCTGTCATAGGTATTTATAGTGCGCCTATTCTTTCTTTTTTTATCTTTATTCCTTTTACACAATTTATGTACATCATCCACACTTTAGTTTTACGATACCGTACTCTGTTTCGTCTCCTTATACGTGTTCCACAGGTCTGGCTCAGTTGGTACTGGCAGAATATCAGCGCTGCGGCTTCCGCAGCTTTATGCTGAGTCAGCACCTTTCTTCTCACGACACATGGCATCCATACAGTTTGGTTGCATACAGCAAAATTGTTGTTTTATTTATATTTTTATTCTGCTTGTGTTTCTTTTGTTCGTGTTGATTATTATTTTTTTTTTTATTGATAGAGGGAGGCAAACGAGCAATTGGGTCACCTGTTGGTAAGCGATCACCACCACCCATGAGAACCAGAAACCCCAGAAGGGTCACTAGTCCGTTGCCGGCCTTTAAGGGAACAATACACTCTTTTCTTGAAGGACCCGATGTCATAGTTAGTTGGAAACACCGTAGACGGGAGTTGATTCCACAATTTAACTGTGCGTGGCAGAAAATGCCGACGGAAACGCACAGTTGTAGATGTATATTCATCAAGGTGGTGACGGTGGAACGCAGACTTACGGCGCGACGTGCGATAGTGGAAGCCCGTAGCTGGTAATAAATTGAATAGCTCCTCGGAGCACTCCCCGTAGTAGAGCCTGTAGAGCACACAATGAGAACCTACGTCTCTTCGCAAGGAAAGGGGATCCAAACGACCAGAAACTAGCGGGTCGCCGACAAGTCGATCTGCGCGACGTTGGATACGGTCAAATGGAAGGAGAAAGCATTGGGGCGCCCCCGCCCAGAGGTGAGAGCAGTACTCTAAGTGCGGCCGCACCTGGGCCTTATACAGTTGAAGAAGGTGATTATGTTTCTAACGCTTTGATATTTTTAATTCTAAGTATTGTTTCACTTGATTGCATTTTTTTTTGTGTGTGTGCCTTGTGTTGTGAAAAAATAAAGTTTTTCTCATCTTATTTTTATTAAAATCGAGCATCCCCCTCCCCTCTAAAAGCTAAACTGTTGGTATACAAATTTTGAAAAAAACCAGGATGGGAGGAAATATCTCAAATTAACCAGAAAAACTATAACGGCTAAGTTTGCTTGAGAATTATTAGTACCTACTTAGTTTAAGAGTAAATAGTAGCCTGGCCTATAAAATATTGCTTGTTTAATACGGACAGTATAATGGAATGAACTGAACAAATATAATAATAAACTTACCTGCTTTTCCTAGTTTTCCTTCTATAGACACAATACGTGTAACCGACCACTTAAACGTATGAAATGCGCGTGCGCATGTGGGCGTTTATTGAGCTGAGTGCCGTTGTTATTGGCAGTACCAATATTAATCTACGGTCATTATGAACCAAGAGTTTGGAAGTTGTAGAAGCGACAGAAAAAGAATACCGTAAAATACTGTTAAATGGGTTGAATATCATTATAGTTTTGTTTTGGAAAAGAACCCGAATGCATAAAAATAATTTCGTATTTACCCCAAAAGTGGGCCCCAAGACGCGCCAATCGAAGCGCAAGGGCATTAGGTACTACGTTTCCTCGAAGCACTTCGTCGTTTTTTGAACCCTCATAACTTGAGTTTGGAATATTCCAGATACATTTCGTACTAAATACAAACTGAAATATAGATGCACAGAAAAAACCCCAGAAAAAAGACCAATGCTGGGAATCGAACCCAGGTCCTCAGCATTCCGTGCCGCGTGCCATACCCCTACACCACCACTGGTCTAGAGATTAGACACGAATCTTTCCTATACATCATACATTTCAATCTGCTAAATCATCACCTTATGCAGTGACAAACTTGAGTATTTAGTACGAAATGTATGATTTCACGGGATGACCGTAAAAGTAATAAAAAAATGAAGTTGAAAAAATAAGTACAAAAAAAGATACTTCATAGCTAACTTATTCCAGATAAACAAAATTCTCGGGATATGATGCCAATAGTAGACTCAAAATTTTATTAATATCTAAAAAACCCGGATTTCATCACTGATACACTGATGACCATCAAAATTCTTAAGGTACTTCCTGAAGTCTTAGAAAGCTGAAATTTTGTAAGTAAGCTAGTAATATGTACACAAACAACAAAAACAATATAAAAATTGGAAATTTGAAAAACAAAATCTTAAGTAACTTACGAAAAGAAGTGAAATCCTTGGAAACATTTTACATTTAAAATTAACTCTTTACTGTAAATAGTAAAGTAGTGATTTCAATGAGCTATTTCATCGTATATTTCCGTTCATTTTAAACTGCGGATTATGCACTTGAGGACATAATTGAATATAATGGCTTTGTTCGAAAGGTGGGCTGTTAACGAGATCGGGCACCTCAAAAAATTTGTACTGTACGTGTTTAAGAATGGTCGATAAATCACAATGGCCATACTGTATAAAAAAAATCTGTTTATTGCAAATTAAAGTGTTACAAATTATTTTCTTTATATACTTAGTTACAATCATTAGGGTGAGGCCACACGAGCGTAATTTTGTGAGTCGTGAGCGGCAGAATTTCGGTTCGCGCCATACAATATAACAACAACCTAACAACGCGCGCTCTTATGCTAAATCTTTCACTTTCCATTCTGTCAAACTGTGGAACGATTTACCCTTGTCTCTAAGGGAATCTCTGTCTGTGGCCTCGTTCAGGGAGAGGTTAAAGAAATTATGGCTTGACACTGACATCTGAGGTGAGACTGTGTTCCCTTTTGTAATAAGTAACTGTTTTATGTTGCATTTAATGTAAAATTTTGTATTTATTTTATTTTGTAAGTACCTATTTATTTTCTTTCTCTTTTGAGTATTTCTGTTTTTTTTCTTTACCGCACGTAATTGTTACTGTCTGCTTATCCACTTCTCTTAACTAGGTTAGCTGGAAGAGATCCCTTTTTAGGGATAAGTTCGCCTTTGTTCTCCTCTCTGTGTACTTGTATTTTTATTTTTATGTGCAATAAAGAGTTTACATACATACATACATATAATATGCGGGCCATCACGTGACACAACGTATGGCGCAACCGAAATTCTGCCGCTCACAACTCACAAAATTACGCTCGTGTGGCCTCACCCTTATTTATTTAAGATTTTTATATATATGTTTGGCCATGTCTGTCCGTTACGAAGTCTTCTTGAGCAATCGACGCGCGCGCAAGTTTCAATCATAGCTAATGGATCAAACGACTGCCGCTCGCTGCATTCTGCTTGACCGTGCCAGTTCAGTATCTACATAACCTATGACGTTACTAATTAGCGGTGCAGTATCTTCTCCATTTTAACCGAAAGACAACAGTGCTGAACATAGGCCTCCCTCAAGGTTCCGCCCTCCATCCGCGTCTAACGTAATCCAGCCATTTAAGGCTTGATTTCCTCCTACGCTGGCATCGGTCGCTGACGTCGGTCGCGCGTACGAATATACACAATACTCTATGGGCCACCGCACAGCGACGCTGACGTCCGCGGCAGATTTATTGCTACGCGCGGCTGATGGCGCGCGTCGGTCTCGCTCGTCAGCGCGCGCGCGTCGGTGCGCTGACGCGGTATACACCACTGTCGCGCGCTCAGTGCGAAGCTGACCGACATCGGTCGCTGACGTCCGTCGAGCGTACGAATAAACACAATACTCTATGGGGCACCGCACAGCGACGCTGATGGCCACGCATTTGTCATACGCGACCGACAGTACGCTCGACCGACGTCAGCGACCGACGTCAGCGTAGGAGGAAATCAAGCCTCAACCAAGTCGTCGCTCCGTTCTATTGGAGGCCTATACTTAGCTATCTTCACTGCGTCTTCCGGTTCGCGGACGCCATGAGATAAGATAAGATAAGACTTAATTTTTTAAAACACAGGCACACACTAACACTAAATAAGTACATAAGTAACATCAAACATTAAGGAAACATAAAATCTATACAAATATTATAAAGCTGAAGAGTTTGTTTTTATATTGTCATATTTATTTAAACGATAAAAGTAGGTATAAAAACAGAGACTAAATATAAAATTAACATAATTAAAACTAACTTAAAATAGCTAAACAAAAATTAAAAACTAAAAATTACCATCTAAATTTGGACTTTTGAGATTTGGGATTTGGGTGCCCATCACGCAGGCAGCATTCCCACGTTGAATTGCTATAGCAAGTCTTTGTGCGAGAAAGCTGCCTGCGCTAGGGTCACCTGTTGCCTCTCTCGGGCGCTTGCTTAGTGCTCCGTGGAGCCCTCGTGCGCTCTTGCCCCACGAGCCGAGTGTCTCGACACCGAATGCGACGAACTCGGACTGGGCGCCGAGACACTCGTATTTAATAACCTTGAGCCGTTCTCGGGTATCCACCGCTGCACTGGCACGTCTGCTCGTCGTTGGGAGATAGGACGCTGCTAAGGTGTCGGCGCAAGTGGCGTCCCACACCAGTGCACGGCCCATCCTCCACGGGATTAACGACATCCCGTCAGGGCGCTTGCCGTCACTTCGCACGATCTGGGGCTCCAGAGCAGCAGGAACGTTGGCACTGACGAGCGCTCTTCTGAGGATGTCGTTTAGGGCGGCATGGCGGGACATGCGACCGGCACCCGAAGAGCAAGCGAGTCCGTGGTGGCCGAGGCGATCTACGGGGGCCCCACAGGAGGCACAACTGTGGTCCACGCAAACCTCAACACCACGCCGGAGACCGACGGCTATTCAGAGTGTGCATGGGTCTATAAATGTGCCGATGTTGGGTGACGGATAGGCATGGAGCCAGTGGCCTGCTTCAGGTCTAGAAACAGCCAAGAGTCTGGCACGGTCTCTGTCTGTGGCGGTATTAATCAAGGAATTCAGCGTTGACTCTGAAGCTATGGTATCCCAGGCCCTTTGAATTTTGAGTCTGGATGTAAAATATTTGGGCTCGGTCCAGCTAGCCAAGCATTTGAAGCTTCGATCAAGCACGCAATCTATAAATAAAATAAATTGTTTTAATATATAAGTTAATGTGTCTACTGCAATAATAATTCGTGATAGACTTTTATTTTATTTAAAAACGAACAAATTATTACCTAACGGTTTTTAAAGAAAATAAAAGTCTTATCACGAATTATTATTGCAGTAGACACAATAACTTATATATTAAAACA
Source organism: Archips crataeganus (assembly GCA_947859365.1). Lineage (NCBI taxonomy): Eukaryota > Metazoa > Arthropoda > Insecta > Lepidoptera > Tortricidae > Archips > Archips crataeganus. The sequence continues at coordinate 8,264,669 of OX402072.1, read as the reverse complement.
ATTTGTATACAAAACATTTTTAATTTTCATTCAATTTTTATGGAATAATCGTGAAAAACTAACAAAAATGCAACGTTGCCAGCTCAGCAGGTATAAACCCTCTTAAGTTCTTGCGCAGATTTCATCATTTCAAATGCGCTTCCGCAGAGAAACTCCGAGCATAGCCCTCTCCATCGCCATATACGACGACCAGACCAGACCAGACCCAGACCAGGGCCCAATTGCATAACAAAGTACAACTTATATTACAAGCGGAACTCCCTTTCTAGTTAATATAACTGAAGCGAGAGTTCCGCTTGTAATATTAGTTGTACTTTGTTATGCAATTGGGCACAGATGGCCGAGTGGTTAGAGAAACTGACTACGAAGCTTGAGGTTCCGGGTTCGATTCCCGTGTCGGGGCAGATATTTGTATGAAAAATACGAATGTTTGCTCTCGGGTCTTGGGTGTTTAATATGTATATAAGTACTAGCTGACCCCGCAAACGTTGTTTTGCCATACATCACCCAGGAGTATAAAAAATAGCCTACGACCTATTCTCAGGCCTACCGATTATAGACAAAAAAGTTTCATAACAATCGGTCAAGCCGTTTCGGAGGAGTTCGGTAACAAACACCATGACACGAGATTTTTATATATTAGATGTTTATCCGTTGTCTAGTACCCATAGTACAAGCTTTGCTTAGTTTGGGACTAGGTCAATTGGTGTGAATTGTCCCATGATATTTATTTATTTATTTATTTATATGAGTGACTTCGAGCTTTCTTACGAGGCCCATCGTTAGCGGCCACGTCTCAGTGCCAGAAGTCATCACTGGCAACACACACTGATCAAAGACTTTGACTTGAGACACTGTGGTGTATTGGATGACAAGATATTGCGCAAGCAGGAACTACCTAAGTGTCATGGATTTTTTTATTTCTTTTCCAGAACTGGTATACTCGCTCGGTACTAGATTAACGTTGAGTTTTAGGACACCCTTTATAGGCCGAGATGATAATGATGATGATGAAATTTCCTTTGGCTGACTTAGATCATGGTCTAGGTAAATCATTTTTTGACTTAGGTCATCTTCTAGGTAACTCATTTAGTAATTTTCTGAGTAGGTCATTCATTAATAAAACACAAAATAGCTTGGTAACTTTGTATTCATACGTTATCACAGAATTTTTATTCCCAAAATCACAATTTTGCATAAACTTTTAAATTACAATGGCATCGTAAAAAAATACTGCTAATTTTGTTTCCATTCTAAACATTACACTCATTATTCCAGTTTTCACTGTTTGACAACAAATAATAGTTAAAATGATTTTAGATCACTAACAAACATTGGAAATATCACTTCTAAAATTTCACCCTGCGAAGAAACTCAATGATGTGTGTTCCCAGTATACACTCAAGCCCTCTTGTTTTGAGGAGCTGTATTTAGCAATGTGAATTAATTAAAAAAAAACATTTCAGATCTCAAAGTTGATTGAATGGACTTTTATTTCATAGTAGATTTTTCCCGTCACTTTGTCCTTGTAATCGACTCATGAACGAATTGAATATCACTAATTCATTGCTTTAGTAATTTAAAACCATCTCTACATTATTTATGCTATTCAAATGAAATCGGTGTGGTTTACATCTGTTGGATAATTTAAATGTCTACAGTAAACATAGGTATAGCTAGACCGTTTAAATGTGCCCTCGCCCGCGTGGTACAGGGACTGGGGGGTATGACGACAAAGGGGGCTGGGAGAGGTGCGGGCGGCGAGCGCGCCTCGTGTGCCTGCCGCCCGCACCGCTCCCGCCCCCTTTGTCGTCACCCCCCAGCCCCTGTACCGCGCGGGCGAGGGCACATTTATACGGTCTAGCTATAGAAACAATTTGTGTTTTATATATGATCACTGCTTATTAAATTTGATTTTTCATTGAACTTAACTTATTTTATATTATAATTAAACTAAAATTAATTTGACTCCGATCTCTACTAGAATAATCTTTTATGTTCTATTAACAATATTATACACATTCTTATTCTTAAACAGTAAAACTTAAGTTTTAGAATAACTTACTATTACTATTTTTGAGTTATAGTCCAATCAATGAGAATTCAACTGTGACAATAATTCATTTCTTTTTGTTTCGGCACTTGGCGAACAAAGAATTGAAAATTAAAACAAAAAAAAAGAGACACTCCATATCTCGATAACACAATGGGAAATTTCGCACATACATCACACCTGTATCTTAAAGGGGGTAGGCAAAGCATACGAAATTACGAAGTAACTACGAGTAAGTAATCTGTGACGCTGCATTTACGTTTCGGGGCTACTTTCAGCAATTTAAGGTTTAGCGTTAGATAAAAGTGGTATAATAGTGACAGGTTGCTAGCCTATCGCCTACAATAATACCTTAACCTATTTCCTTAGTCGCTTCTTACGACATCAACGGAAGAAATGGAGGGGTGTATTTTAAACTCGTCATCACACGGATAATTTCTGCGTGGAATGGAAGTTAAGTTCGGGTTGGTTTAATGGTTCAGTACGTGTCCCTGATTGTCAAACACCCGGGTTCGATCCCCGCATTTCTTTTGTTTTTAGGGTTCCGTATCCGAAAAGGGAAAATGGAACCCTTGACTTTGTTGTCCGTCTGTCGGTCATTTTAAACGATGTCATCAAAATTAATAGCGCTCTTGAATAAGAAAAGAAAACGTGTACACTTTTTTGAAAATGCCCAGAATATCTACAGATTTATTTTTGATCTTTTGGAAATTATATTACATTTTTTAAGTGAAAAACATAATAAATTCAAAAGTCAGAGTGTCTGGATGGGCGCCATGGGGGCCGACGAGCTGGCAGCTTCCTCGTACAACATATAGCATTGCTGTACAGCAAGGAATTGCTGCCAGCATCTTGGGGCTATGCCGCGGGGAACTTTTCGTAGGTACATTTTTTCTAGTTTTAGTTTGATCATTAGTTACTTTTATTTTATATTTAACTAGCTTTTTTTGCGGCTTTGCTCGCGTTTTATTTTGAAGAAGCTATGCACATATTTACATATTTACACAGAAGTGCTTTTGCGAAGTTGCCAATAAAAAAAGTTGACGTTGATAAATTAGTCAATCACCTTTGCTTTGCGTTTTATAATGTATTATTATGTATAGATTTTAGTTTTAATTTAGTACTATTTAATTTTGTACAACTGTATTATTGCCACAGATGAATACAAAAAAAATCTTCAGTGACTGGACTAAATAGAGGCAACTCTATGGTACTATAGAATTATCACAATCTTTTAAAAATAAATATTCACATTTTTTAATTTAAAATTTTAGGAACTACTTGAACTGAGGAAGCTTAGTCGACTGGCAGAGATCCCTTAAGGGGGTACGTTCGCCTTTGTACGTGATCTTGAAATTTTTTAATTTTGTTATTTTGGTCCAAAGGGACCACGCTTCAGATATGCAAGCTTTTTTCGTAACGGCAGGTTTTTTTTGTTTTTTATTAGACTCTTCTATATGTAGTTTTCATAAGAGCCTGTTACCCTCCAGTAAGTCAAAACACCTCAACTTTACGGTATATAAAAATAAAATTATGTAAGACTCCATAACTCTTTCTCAGTTCAAAAATTGTTATTCAACCATTCATTGGACTTTATAAGGCAAGATTTTTCAGGCGCCTACAAAAAAATCATAGCAACCAAAGTAATATCACAAACTTCACGCATGCCGGTGGTCAAAATTGGAACTAACGTCATTTCATACAATTTGTAAATCTGCAACAAGGACACAGCGCCACTACCAACTGCACATAAATTTGTTTCTAACATTGTAGGCATAATTTACGACAACTTGTACACTTTTTATTTCTTTAGAGAAGATGATTTGTCTTTAGAAAATAATATTAAATTTATTACTTGGTTTTCTTTAGTTTTTTTTTTAGGTTTTCAATTCTGCAAAGGCTAGTTAACTCCTTGTATCGACCATTCAAATTCAGACCAACATTATTTGTCCACCTATGGAATTGCATAAAATCTCTATTCTTCAGTGGGCAGGGAGTTTCTAGATTAAAATTCATACAAAACCGGGAAGCCGAGCGAGGAAGTGCGGGGAAGCGGTGCGAAATGGGGGGGGGGGCATTAATTACGAGAGGTATTCAGGGGGGGAGGGGGTCAAGCCAAAACTCACGAAATCTTACTTGGGAGAGAGGGGTGGTCTCAGCAAATATCACGTATTTTTTTTTCTGCCAAAGAACAGTGCCAAAATGCGAGAAATTCAGGTTAAATTTAAATGTTTGGAAAATCTAATGGTTTACGTCTCTGAATAACCTCAAATAGTAGTCTTATAAAAGTAATAAAACAAATTGTGTTTTTTTTTAATAAATCAACGCATTTATCATCATCCCAGCCTATATTATACGTCCCACTACAGGGCACAGGCCTCCTCTCAGAATGAGAGGGCTTGGGCCGTGGTTCCCACGCGGGCCCATTGCGGATTGGGAACTTACGCATTTATAATCAATATAATTTTTTTGAAAAATCTCTCGTCGTGACGAATCTCACGATATCTCACCAGGGGGGAGGGGGAGAGGTAAAAAATCCCCAAAAATGCCTCACGTAATTAATAGACGACCCCTGACTTATCGCGTGCTATAAGCCTACCTCCGCAACTCCTCCGATCCACTATTTAGTTAGCTCCATGTCTATTAACAGACAGTCCACAACTCCATTCCTCTCCGCTATCTTGCTCCATTAATTTTATTCGCAAAAATTCCTGACCACTCGCCGAAATTGTCTTTAGCCGACACGTGGAAACCGTTACGGAATCCATCTTCATCCGCAGTCTTTTCATACTCCATTCTCCTGTCGTTGTCTCGTAGAACTCCTCATAGAGACCCTTATTGAAGCTCGCATGGACGCCCTGGACCCTATTGAGGGTAGGGCCCTCACAAACTCCTGATTTTGGGACACCGAATGCCGCTTGATGTAGCGGCCTGGTGATTCCACCTCTTCTTCTACTGTTTTTCTAGAATAAAGAAATATATAATTTAGTAAAAGCCGTTGTGGCCTGGCGGTTTGACCTATAGCCTCTCAAGCAGTCGTGGGTTCAAATCCCGGCTCGCACCTCGAGTTTTTCGGAATTTATGTGCGCAATTACATTTGTAATTTAAGTACCATGAGCTTTAACGGTGAAGGAAAATACACCTGCAAAGATATTCAATAATTAGGACAGATTTGATAAGATTATTTATTCCTTTATTACATCATTAATTGTACAAAGTCAAGTCATGCGAATTTATATTTAAGTCGTCAAAAGCACACAAATTAAATTAAATTAAAGATGCGTGGATGTCACAAAATGTTAAAATTGAATAAAATAATAAATAACAATAAAACAATTACCTACAATTAACAAATAAAATTAGGCAACTTAATTAACAAATTAAAAACCGGCCAAGAGCGTGCCGGACACGCCCAAGATAGGGTTCCGTAGCCATTACGAAAAAATCAAGTAATATTTTTCAAAGGATTTCGTATGTGTACGGAATCTTCCAAGTTTAGATATGTTTTATACCTTAGGCTACTATTTACTCTTAAACTACAAATAATTCCCAAGCAATTTTAGCCGCTATAATTTTCCTTGTAAATTTGATATATTTACTACCATTCTGAATTTTTTCAAATTTTTCCACCCAACAGTTTAGATTTTAGAGGGGGGGGCGGACGGTCGATTTTAATGGAAATTTTCACTTTAAAGCTGAATATTTCGCAAACAGATCGCTTAATAGAAAAATCATGTTAGCAACCCCCCAATGGTTTTAAAAGACCTATCCAACGATATCCTACACTATAGGGTTAATCGAGAAAAAAAAAATCACCCCCCCCTTTACGCCTGTGGGAGGTACCCTACAAAAATTTATTTTACTTTCTTTTATTTAATCACTTTGTCGGCGTGACTGATATATATATTCTGCCAAATAACAGCTTCCTAGTACTAACATTCTCTGAGCTTAGCCGCGGACGGACAGACAGACAGACAGACAGACAGACAGACGGACAGACATGGCGAAACTATAAGGGTTCCTAGTTGACTACGGAACCCTATAAAGGTTAGGCGACGTATGGTATAGCTAGATCGTTTAAATGACTCCTCGCCCGCGCGGTACAGAGTCTGCGGGGGGGGGGGTATGACGACAAAGGGGGCCGGGAGAGGTGCGGGCGGCGAGCGCGCCTCGTGTGACTAGGGTTGCCAGGTGTCCGGCTTTAACCGGACATGTTTGGCTTTTTGCGGTCGCGTCCGTCCAAATATGTACGTACGTGTTCGGCCTGTCCGGCTTTTGTCAGGCTTTTTGTCAGAGTGGCAATTCGTACGACGATGGGCGGACGAGCGCCCGAGCGGACAAGGGCGAGCGGAGAGCAAACTGTCTTCCGCCCGCGCATCGCGCCGTCCGGCTTTCGGTAGGCTTTTTATTACTATCGCACTGCGCGCGCGCACGGCCTTGCCCAGTCTTGCCACGCCGCCCCCGCCCGCATCGGACGGACACATACACACACTCAAAAATCCCTTTTTTTAGCATTCGGCTTTGGAATTCAAAAGTCCCACTTTTGAGTGTGTGTTTTATTCGATATTTTTGTCAAAAATCCCTAATTTTTCTTAATGTCCGGCTTTGGGACCCAAAAGTCCGGCTTTTTTGACGGGTAAGTTCGGCTTTTTTTTTTAGATTTTTAGAGATGGCAACCCTACCTCCAGTACTGTACCGCGCGGGCGAGTACCCATTTAAACGGTTTAGCTATAGTGAAACTTAGCTACAGGCAACAACCTGAACTGGTAAGTAGTAGGATTTTAACTTACTTCCTGGCGCAAGGGTTATCCCAGAACCTTTGGTCTTTGCCAAAGTTCTCTCCATCTTGAAGAGTCTGCGGCATCTCAGTGTCCATGGTCTCCGGCAGGAAGAGGCACAGTAGACCTCCAACGATACCCAAGGCTCCGAGGATGAGGAGCGGCAATTCTTGGGATACCGTTGCCTGTGGATAAAGAAGACTTTAGTCAGCTAGTGCACTAGATGGAGATGTGACAGTCTAGTGCGGGGGTCACCAATTTAGTTTCGCTCGGGGTCCGTTTTAAGAAATGGAATGACCATCGCGGTCCGCACAATATTTGATAGAACTTAAGGCGACTTACATGACTAGGAAATGGCTTACGTCTCTGTCATATGCTCAAACAGAAAACATGCTCAATATTTGTTCTTAGGTCTCAGGATACATACATCCACACACACACACACACACACACTCACACACACACACACACACACACACACACACACACACACACACACAATACAACTGTAAACTAAGAAGTAAACCAACTCATTGGGCCCCAAGATACAGGCTCAGCCTAGTTTGGAGACCACTGTATACTGCTAAAAATGTAATATTGCTTTGTGTGTGATAAAAATTTTAATTTAAATTTTTCATTTTTCAAAAAATATTTATGAAACAAATGTAATTACGGAAAGAACAAAGGTATTTTTGTAATTATTGAGCAAAATGTAATTTTTTGTTGCGGTCTATCTGTCTGAAGTTTCAAGTCTTTCGCGCTTGTTAGCTCGTTACTTTGCCCGGCCGTTTTCGAATTGACGTCAACAAAGATAATGCGGGGGATACATTTTCATTACATTACGTACTCTGTAGGGCAAGTTGCTGTGTTCTCGCGGTCCGCACAATATGGGTCGGCGGTCCGGATTTGGTTTAGTGGTTATAGAGCCTCTCTTTAAAGCTTGAAGACAGAGTAAATGACCGACTCAAGTGTACTTGTTACAGTGTAACTTACCAAATAGACAACAAACGGCGCAACAATACTCGCAACGTAGCCCATAATATGTATGAGAGCGACGCCCTGAGCTCGCACGACGGTCGGCAACAGCTCTGCTGCGTATTGCAAGCCGATGTTGTAAGAGATGTTCACGGCGAAACGGCCAAGAATGGCCAGGGTGGCTGACGGGCCGCCTGTAAAGAAAAAGAACAGGTACAGCTTGTAACTTAAAAAATGCAAATAACAATTAAATGGGCAAATTTTTATTTTTTTGTATGTTACGGCTTTTTTAAAACTTTGGAAAAATTTTATGTGCTTTCTGCTCAGAATCACGAGCTTTTCGATCCTACTAGGAGAAAGAAAGGGTCCAAAAACTTCCATATAATTTTCGATTCTTCCTTTTATTCACGGTCATATAAAATCTATAAATCTATCTATCTATCTATGGTCACTCAAAAGAAAAAGAACTTGGCACACTTTTGTTTTCCTAGTAAGATCGAAAAAGCTGAAAATTCTGAGCAGAAATCACAAAATATTTTTGAAATTAAAAAAAAGTCAAAACATACAATAAAATAAAAATTAGTCGTAATAGCACAGAATATAATTTCATAACCGCAAATAACAAATCGCCAGCAACACAAAAAAAATAAAAAAAGTTTAATTTTAAATTAAAAAAACATCCAATCCAACGCAAAAAAGAAAAACGTTAGTGAACATTTAAAAGATGAAAAATAATACCCGTTTGAGCATTAAAACTCGATTAAACACAACTCACCCTCTAATTTCTCTAAAGTAACTTCGTTCACGGCCTCAAAAGCTAGTGTCACTTTTCAATACTATCTGACAGCTAATTTGACACTTCGACAATGGAACAGCCATGAACAACCTTTATTAAATAAAAAAAATAGAAATTCACACCAATTGACCTAGTCCCAAAGTAAGCTAAGCAAAGCTTGTGTTATGGGTACTAAGCAACGGATAAACATACTTATATAGATAGATACATACTTAAATACATATTAAACACCCAAGACCCGAGAACAAACATTCGTATTTTTCATACAAATATCTGCCCCGACACGGGAATCGAACCCGGGACCTCAAGCTTCGTAGTCAGGTTCTCTAACCACTAGGCCATCTGGTCGTCTGGTTTATTGTATTTATTTATTTAATGCAATGAAATCTTTCAGCTCGGATCGGTAAACACCTGCCAACTATCCTCCTTCACATTTCGGTTCCCAAGCATAAGACCTGTCTGGAGAGAGGTCTCTTTACTGTCGCTTATCCCCACACCAATTTGACTTACCTACTGGAACAGCTGTAGCGAGCAAACTGAAGATACCACTGATCACCATGGACCCACAGGCCAGCCACCTTCTGCCCCATCTGTTGACAAAGTCACCATTAGTATTATCATCGAACCGTTAATTTCGGAACGTTCTATCAGTTTCCCAATCTGTATGGACCCCACGCCCAAGCCCTCTTATTCTGAGAGGAGGCCTGTGCCGTTCAATGGAACGTATATAAGCTAGTATGATGATCTAGACTTACCTGTCCAGCACAGCAGTGAGGAAAGTATCAGCAGGCAGTTCAGTAGCAGAAGCCACGGTGAACGTCAGAAAAACATCCAAGCCCAAAGACCCCACGTTCCTGACGTGCCCGTCGAAGACCAGGGATATGGCCATCCAGATTACGATGAGGAGGATAGCGTTTCGCCGCAGCCGGGGTGTCCTGAAGAGGTCCAGGACCGAGTAGGAACGGTCTTCCGCCTCGTTTTCCTTGATGATTTTTAGGGAAGATTCCTGGAAAATTTAGAGGTTTTGGGTGAGTTATGTTTGTGTTACAGAAGTCCAACGATCGGCTGAAAGACCATCATTATGATTTAGAATCATTTCATGACATCTGTTGCGGTACGGTTTGCACTGCTTAGGGGTACGCGCAACACCTCGCTCAACTGCCTTCTTTCTGTTTATTCCCCTAAATCAAGTCTAGGGTGAATGAGCATTTACTAGGCAAGCGTGCTCCATCGTAGGCCTCATCTTCGCTTTCCATCAGGCGTGATTGTGGTCAAACGCAAGCCTATATTAATAGTACATTATTGTCGTGGCCTGGAAGTAGGCAATTGCTGGCTGAGTATGAGTATTGCTGGATGCTATTCCAGCCGAGACTAATATAAAGCTTTTCTCAAAAACGGTGAAGGAAGAAAAATAGAATAAACTTTTATTAACTTAAATAGGTACAAAGAATTGCAAATCACTTAAAATTAAAAGACATTAAACCCTTTCCCGCCTTTTTTAATTAAAAAAAAACTGCAGGTCTATTTTTGTACCAAAAACACCACAAGCTGTTTCAAACACAATAAAAAAAGTCTGGAGTTCCAACAAAACAACGGATACCGGTCATTTGAGATGGCTGTATACGAATAGTGCCAACTTATTACCATGGCCGTTTTAAAAAGTTTGAGACTCGACAATAATGGAATTTGTATACGACATTGTTGTCGAGTTATCGAGCCTGCAATGTTTTTAACTTTTTAATTTTTTTACTGACCATAAACTATGCACTTCACGTTCTGATATGTAAAGAATAATGTCAACCTTTACGGATATTTTTGAGAAAAAGCTTTTTATTGACTTGCAATGTATCTATGTATGTAATCTTGGTCGTCGAATTAAAACCACTGCCAGGCCAGTGGTCGGATTCACTTGAAATTTGGTATACTTATGGATGTTGGATGACAATGCAAGTACAGTCAACAAAAAGTACACTCAGCTAAAAGGCTTGCCCTTAAAATGATTTTTTTAACAAAAACTTATTGCACAATAAAAAACATTATACATTTATAGGTTTGTATACAAATTGTCTGCGGCTATCGCTAAACATTATAGGAGGTATGTCGTCTACGTGAAAGGAACACATACCGTGAAATCGCTGAGCACCTTCTCCGGAATCTTCGTTTTGTTTATCTTCTCAAATTTCTTCATTATGGTTAGTGCTTTTTCTATTTTACCCTGCGACACCAACCATCTGGAAAACCGTGAAAAATAATCAGCTTAAGATTTGTAATTATATTATAAATGAGCTTTCCAAAACTGACAAAATTGCCCAATTCAACGTCATTTTCAGACACTCATCAGAAAAGAATCCCTCATATAAACAAAAAAAGGAAAACATAGGGGCATAGTTAAATCTGTCCTCTAATTATTTTTGAAAAAAAATAATTTTATTGGTCCAGTTTTCGAGAAGAAAACAGGGGACTACGAAATGCTGTTTTGATAAATTTTACGCGCCTATTAACGGTCTGAGCTGCAGTTGTCCCGCTCTCGCTGTACTGACACGGAGGGGTTCGGGCGAGACAGCGACATTTCATTAAAATACCTATTTCTCAAAAGTCTCTCAGCCATCGTATCCTCTTAATAGCAACAAAAAATATGATTTTGCAGTTAACCGAAAAATAATCTGGTTATCAGGGCTAAAATAAAGCGTTTTTTCACTAGAGTCTTCGAAATGTTTTTTAATGGCGTCAACATACTGTTTTATAATTTTAGTAGTTAGTTGTCTGGAGTTATTCCATGGCTTCACAGATCACCAACGCCCTAAATATGCAATGGACCGTGGGCTATTCCATCATCGATGTCCTCATATGATAATGATGAAAATATCAATCGACAAAGTACCTGGCACTTTCAGGTACCACCCACGGCGTGGCCGCCGCCATGATGAACGGCAGACTTGTCCCCAAAGCGAACATCCTCCAGTCATCCGCCCAGAGTGCTATCCAGGGTAGGAGCGAAGCGGCGAGCGTGAAGAATAGGGCTATGGACATATTGGCCACGAACGTCCGCCATTTTGGACCAACGTATTCCAGAACTGTAAAAAAAAAATCCCGATGAAAACCGGTTGTCTGTAAAGTCGGTTTACGGACGATAGTTTAACGTGACAACGTCATACATAACAAAACATTCAAAAAACAAAAATGAAACCCCCGCCCGACGTTGCTTAACCTCGGCGATCGGACGAGAACCGGTGTTTTGTCAAATATCTTGAAAACGGTGCATCTCCCCCCGCACCCCCTCCCCCATTAAAAATAACCCGAGCGCTAGTACTAAGATTGTAAATCCTGGCGTGCACTGCTCTGCATGGCGTGCGGGACATGTACGGACATGTACGGAACATTGCGTTATCCTTCTGCTTTCCCGGGATAAAAGAAGCCTGTTTCAATCCGGGACAGTGTACTCGTACGAAGTCACAGAGAATAGCTTGTTAATCTTATACGGGTGGAATATTGTAATGCAACCTCCAGGGAAAGTACCTACCTACTCAAAATAATGAAAACATGAAAACTTTCTCAAAGGAAACATTCCTTTATTTTTGAAAAGAAAGAAAACTGCATTCCAGATTGTTGAAATTTCGTTTGCAGCACTCGGAAATAGTACCTACCCCGTATTTTTATTTCATTGATCGATAGGGTCAATCATACGGATCAAATCTCTCTAACAAACTTGGTAAATTATATGAAGGAAAAACCATGACATCTGGACTTATAAATTTATGTAGGTATCCAACAAAATGGAGCCCAATTAAAATTAGTTGTGATTTCATGGTTTTCCTAAAGGAAAAGAAGCGTTGGGTCTCTTCGGAAGTTTAGTCGACCCGGGGGGAATCGTTTCGTTGTTAGTAGCCTTCGCTACTGGTAGGATTGAACCTGGGGCCCCAAGCTATGTAGTCAGGGTCTCTAACCACTAGGACATCCGGTCGACCGTCTATTATATATGTGATCTTAACTTCTTCACGTACCTAATCGTAGATCCTAAGTCGTGACTACATACAAAGAGACACGGGCCGGCGCAAAATCCTTGGGCCAGTTATTATGTTTTATTACTTGTAAATAGGTGCTTGCATATAATCTCGGGGCAAACATTAAGTTTAAAATAGCGTGCGACAGAAATTAGAGTTCTGGCCGAAACCGAAACCGATATATCGGCCTCGAACCAAGTTTTGGCCGAAACCGAAACATGTTATTGACACTCCTTTGATTTTAATTTTCATTAACTCGATTTTGTATTAAGTAAGGAAATTTTAAAACTAAAGTTTATTAAATCTAAAAATGGCGCCCACGCGTTACGTCCAAAAGGCTGGCAGAGTTTGCTCGTTGAATACCTACCAATATTAAATATGGACCGTGCTTCTTCGAATTTCCTTCCGCTTCGAAAAATGGCTACATCGATAAAAACTTGGTAATAAACTTTTTTGGCCAATTCGAAAAAATCTAATATATCAAAATCCCACACAGTGTTTCTTAGGGAATCTCCTCCGAAACAGCTTGACTAAGATTTACAAAAAAAAAAACTATAAGTATTTGACCCATTTGGGAATAGGTCGTAGGCTATTTTTTATACCCCTAATCTTCGCAAACGGAGTCGCGGGCAACAGCTAGTATAGCTTATAAGTCTCTTTTGTCATATTTTGTGTAATATAATGATTTTATGATTATTTAATGGATCAACCTGGTCCGAAATGAAGCTATTTTATTTATTTATATGTAACAAAATTAAGTCTTTGTTTTTGTTAGCTTCAACATCGCCAGCCAAAAGACGAAAGCGTGACAATTTACAAATACAAAGACCAAATTTCGGTTAAAAATTGATCGAAACCAAAATTGCGGGCGAAACCTGCTGAAACCGAATTTTCGGTCAATCACTAGTTCAAAAAACACGAATAATACCGTACGGCTTGTACCTACCTATCACTTCCCGATAAAGCGCCTGATATTTAAGAAGTTTTAAAAGTAATCCAAATTTGTTAAATAAAACCTTCGATTAAGTGACTGTAACCAAGGTCTTGGCTTATTTGTTTCCTGTGCAGCAAAATCTAAAGAACAATTTTCTAAGAATTTTATGACTCACAAATCTCAATGAAGCCGACTTCGGTAAGAAGGAATTTGCAAAATTTTCACGAGATAGGGAATAAATGGGATCTATATTTTCGCTTCAAAGAGACCTTATCTCCACAACTGTACCTAATTAATAACACGTTGAACGCGAGAGCTAGTTTTTTACATAAACGTAGCTATCGTAAGTAGGACTGAGACCTTTAAAAAACCGGTTGTCTGTAAAGTCGGTTTACGGACGATAGTTTATAACGTGACAACGTCATAACAAAACATTCAAAAAACAAAAATGAAACCAGGCGGTCACCCATCCAAGTACTGACCGTGCCCGACGTTGCTTAACCGCGGCGACCGGACGAGAACCGGTGTTTTGTCAAATATCTTGAAAACGGTGCAGCCTACGGTAAAATCAATGAAATTTTCATCCCCCCTTTGAAGCCCCCGCAATCCCTCTCCCCCCCCCCCCCAACATTGTACATCCTGACGTTCGCCGTTCTCTTTCTTGTACATACTCGCCGTCGCTGCTCTGTAGGTACACGTACGGTCGCGTGCTTTAGTTCAGGATCCATTTCGAAAAAAATATCCTTTGAATTCCTGTACAATATGACAGGACTGTCAACCGTAAGTGGGTCCCACATGACTGTACGTACATGTACGTACGTTACATTGCGACATCCTTTTTCGTGTTTGCACCCGGCGTTCATCGGTTTATTAGACGTTGCCACGTCAAAACAAGCAGACCTGGCAATTTCTCAATTTTTCCGCTTTTACCTAGTGACTGATAAGCAGTTTCGCTCGTAGGTTCATAACGCACGCGTTTCCGCATCAATGTCAAAACCATGTTCAACGAATACATTACTTATTGGAATTGATAACATTTTGCCTATTATTTGCGGCAATTCCGTTAAAGTGGTGACTTTAAACACCTCAATCCATTGTAAATCAACTGGCATCGATGAAAAGTTGTCGCTTGTTGTTACTAACCGAGGATGTACATCATGGTGAAACAGTTGTCGAACGCCAGTCCGACCAGGAATCTGCAGATGGAGAATGTCCAGAAACTGTAGCTGAATGCTGTAGCCACGCCCGCTGCGAAACCCACCAGGTTCGTGCCTGGAAGAAACACAAAACATGTTCACAACAACCGAAGTTAAAGCTAAATATTTATACAGTTTTAGGGTTCCGTACCCAAAGGGTAAAAATGGGACCCTATTACTCCGCCGCTCCGCTGTCCGTCCGTCCGTCACCAGGCTGTATCTTATGAACCGTGATAGCTAGACAGTTGAAATTTTCACAGAAGATGTATTTCGGTTACCGCTATAATAACGAATAGTAAAAAACAGAATAAAATGAATATTTAAGGGGGCTCCCATACAACAAACGTGACTTTTTTGCTCGTTTTGCTCGATATTGATAACGGCAACAGGTAGACGCTTGAAATATTCACAGAATATTTAGTTATATATTCACTTTAAAAATGAATAATTAAATTAAAATAAAACAAATGTTTGAGGGGGCTCTCATACAACAAACGTGACTTTTTTGCTCGCTTTGCTCGATATTGATAACGGCAACAGGTAGACGCTTGAAATATTCACAGAATATTTAGTTATATATTCACTTTAAAAATGAATAATTAAATTAAAATAAAACAAATGTTTGAGGGGGCTCTCATACAACAAACGTGATTTTTTTGTAGTTTTTATAGATGGTACGGAACCCTTCGTGCGCGAGTCTGATTCGCACTTGGCCGGTTTATAAAACATTTACATTAGAGACACGCGTTTTCAAAAAAATCATGTGAGATTGAGGGTTGGGGGAGAGGGTTGTGCCAAATCTCACAACATCTCACCTTCCCAAAATCGCCAATAACGCCTCACGTAATTAATGGATGCTCCCTTACTACAACAAAATACATGACTCGACAGGTTGTCATCTTAATACAGGAAAATTAGTTACTGCGATGAGCAATCGCAACCACAACGAGCGAGCCGAGCAAGCGTAGCGAGCGTGTCGCGCCAGCGTCCAGGGATACGCTATCGCTATCAAATTTAGGTATTTTCATCTTCGGGTTTGTATGCTTTCGGTGAAACGTACATTCGGGATTAAAAACTTTCGGTGAAAAAAACATTCGGCGTTTCAAAATTCGTACAAACTTTCGTTCATAAGTCTTGTGAAGTTTGGTCTTTTGAACTTCGATATTATGATGAGTAAGGGGTGGTCTTTGAGGTAGGAGGGATTACTTCTTAATTCATCAAATCATCAGAAATATATATAGACTGGATTGGCAGTCGCCATAGTTCGGATCGGCCGCGGTTTTTGTAGTTCGATTATTAAATCTAGATGGCGCTGAAATATAGCCAGAGGCTTTGAAGGCAAAACAATAAGACTACAGATGTTTCATATTACTACAAATGTATTACTTTTCCAAAAATATTGCATACTAATAAATTTGCAATGTTATGAAATATCTGTAGTCTTATTGTTTTGCCTTCGAAGCCTCTGGCTATATTTCAGCGCCATCTAGATTTAATAATCGAACTACAAAAACCGCGGCCGATCCGTACTATGGCGACTGCCAATCCAGTCTATATCACGCATTGCTTATACTTACCTACTAAAGCAGGTATGCGGCCATATTTGTCAGCAATCCAGCCAAATAGTAAACCTCCTACTATAGCACCACAGAAGAAGATAGCTTGAGATGTCGCAGCCAGGTTGTCTTTCTCGCAAACCCAATCCAACTGTCGACAAAATGATTATGTTAAAAACAATCATACGCATGATGATCATTAGACGACCAGATGGCCTAGTGGTTAGAGAGCCTGACTATGAAGCTTGAGGTCCCGGGTTCGATTCCCGTGTCGGGGCAGATATTTGTATGAAAAATACGAATGTTTGTTCTCGGGTCTTGGGTGTTTAATATGTATTTAAGTATGTATCTATCTGTATAAGTATGTTTATCCGTTGCCTAGTACCCATAACACAAGCTATGCTTAGCTTACTTTGGGACTAGGTCAATTGGTGTGAATTGTCCCGTGACATTTATTTATTTATTTATTTATCTTTCGTGACATCTCCACTGTCCCTATACAACCCTACCTACAATCATCCCAGCCTATATACGTCCTGCTGCAGGGCACAGGCCTCCTCTCAGAATGAGAGGGCTTAGGCCGTAGTTCCCACGCGGGCCCAGTGCGGATTGGGAACTTCACACACACTATTAAATTTCTTTGCAGGTTTCCTCGCTGTTTTCCTGATGTTTTCCTTCACCGTAAAGCTCATGGTAAATTACAAATGTAATTTCGCACATAAATTCCGCAAAACACAAGGTGCGACCCGGGATTTGAACCCACGAACCTCTGCTTGAGAGGCCATAGGTCAAACCTCTAGGCCACCACGGCTTATTTTATAGTGTACTAGCTGACCCGGCGAACTATGTTCCGCCTTAGAGTACCTTGTACATCCTGGCCCTCGCCGCTCTCTTGCAACTGGCCCTCGCGGCTCATGTACTTACATTGCGTCATCCTTTTTCGTGTATGCAGCCGGCGTTCATCGATTTATTAGACGTTATCACGTCAAAAATTAAGGGGTGAACCACCCTTAACATTTAGGGGTATGAAAAATAGATGTTGGCCGATTCTCAGACCTACCCGTTATGCACACTAAATTTCATGAGAATCGGTCGAGCCATTTCGGAGGAGTTTGGTAACAAACACCGCGACACGAGAATTTTATATATAAGATTAGCTGTTGTCCGCTACTCCGCCTGCAAAAAATTCGTTTATCGCTTTCCCGCGGGAACTATACAATTTTCCGGGATAAAACTATCTAAGTATGTCCTTGCCAGGGTCTCAAACTATCTCCATACCAAATTTCATATAAATCGGTTCAGCGGTTTAAGCGTGAAAACCTTTTCAAAAGACAGACCGACAGACACACTTTCGCATTCATCACTACAAAGTCGCTTCCCGCTGTCTGTCCCTATGTATGCTTAGATCTTTAAAACTACGCAACGGATTTTGATGCGGTTTTTTTTAATAAATAGAGTAATTCAAGACGAAGGTTTATGTTTATAGTGTATGCGTAATTGCAACCGTGCGAAGCCGGGCGGGTCGCTAGTTTATAATATTAGTATGGATACAGTGAAGTTGATAAAAGCGCCATCTAGCGGCGACTAGCTGAACTTCTAACCTGGCTGGCTACAGTTTCATACGGCACGTCGCTCCTGTTGTACTCCCATCGTACGCACGGCACTATGGGCCATTCGTCGTCCGGCGTAGTTCGGCCCTCGGCGAGGGCGATCGTCCAATTGGTGGAGTACATGTGACAACGGTCGTGGGAGAAAGGCCCGTTCGTTTTGGGGGGAATGGCCAGGGCACGTCTGAAAAAGAAAGTTTCTGTTTACAAAAAAATCGGCCAGTCGGACTCGCGGACCGAGGGTTCTGTACAAATTTATTGAATCAGGCGTTACGGGTATGCCGAAGTACGAAAGACCGAATGTATTAAAACATCGAATGGGTCAAAAGACCGACACGATTTTTTTCTGAAACGGTTAATTTTTCAAGATTGTTATAAAACAAACCTAACCTAACCTAATGGGTTCTGTATGCTGCCGTTTTAATAAATTCTGAAAAATTTACGGTTTCAAAAAAAATCACGTCGGTCTTTTGACCCATTCGATGTTTTAATACATTCGGTCTTTCGTACCTCGATATTGTAATACATGCGGAGGTCCATATTAATGAACTGAAACGAACTCAACCAGAGCTCATCTTCAGAGTTGTTACCACAACCGTACGCTATGCTACCAAATGTTAGACCAGAGATGTTAGAAATATTAGAGTCTAACATTTGGTAGCATAGCGTACGGTTGTGGTAACAACTCTGAAGATGATCTCTGGTTGAGTTCGAAACGCGTCAGTGTAGTTTGATGGTGGTGATGGTTGGGTTTGTGTGATTTGTGTGTGTGTAAGTAGTTTATTTTAATAGGTCATAAATCGTAAACCGCAATTTTTTATAGATAAATGGTACGGAACCCTTCGTGCACGAGTCCGACTCGCACTTGGCCGGTTTTTTACACAAAGCTACTTTGTCAATCTAATTGTTTTGTAACAGGAAAAATCATAAAAGCAACGTTTAAAAAATTGTTCCTTAAATACATAATTAACGTAATTGCGTGGCTTATTAAGTAGGTTATGTGATAATGGTTTTAAAACAAGGTGATCTATATTGTGTAGTCGACCAAGTATTAGTGCCCGATAGGAAGGAATATTTCGTCACTACTTTGAAAAATCTCGTATCTCAAATCAATATGTAAACCAAACTGAACTTTATTGCCCACTTACTAGGGGCGTTCAATAAAAAGTGAGAATGAGTATGTTATAAACAACTTTTACTAAATGTCATTTTATTTTTCGACATAGTCACCTTTTAGCATAATACACTTAGTATATCTTTTTTCTAAACTTAAAATTCCATTTTTAAAAAAGGTCTCATCTTGAGTACTTAAAAAATCTTGTACTGCAGCGACTACCGCGTCGTCGTCTTCAAATTTCTGGCCTCTCAGGTATTGTTTCAATCTCGGAAATAGGTAGAAATCACTGGGAGCGAAATCTGGTGAATACGGAGGATGCTTAAGGATATCGAACCCAGCATCACGAATTGCAGCCATTGCAACGGCGGACTTGTGTGCCGGGGCATTGTCCTGGTGGAACAGCACAACTTTCGAGAGTTTACCTCGCCGTTTTTCGCGGATCTCATTGCGCAATGTTGCTATTTATTTAGCGTATAATGTGCCCGTAATAGTGGCTCCATGCTCGAGATACTCAATCATTAATACCCCTTTACCATCCCAAAAAACAGAGCCCATGACCTTACCGGCAGATGGGCTCACCTTGAATTTCTTCGGAGTTGGAGATGATGGCCTTTTCCATGTCATAGACTGCAGTTTCGTTTCTGGGTCGTAATGATGGAGCCATGTTTCGTCCATTGTTATAAATCGCGCCAAAAAAAGTTCCCGGTCTTGCTGCATCAGGTTCAAAGCTTCTTGACAAATCTCTAGTCTAGTTTGTTTTTGCGTGTCAGTAAGCATTCTTGGTACCCAACGCGCAGATACCTTTTTCATACCCAAGCGTTCATGTAAAATATTATGCACGCTCCCCGTTGAAATCTTTACATTTTCAGCAATAAAACGAACTGTGACACGACGATCCGCCAAAACTGAGTTTTCGACTTTTTTCACAATTTCTTCAGTTACTGTTGTAGTAGGGCGTCCGGAGCGGGGGTCGTCCATTGTCGATGTTCTTCCACGTCTAAATTCGGCGCACCAACATGCGACTGTCGAATACGAAGGAGCATTAGACCCTAAAGTGTCCCGCAAATCCAAATTGACTTGGTCCGTAGAAAAATTTTTCAAATACAAGTATTTGATAACGGCGCGCAGTTCAATTTTCTCCATTTTCGCTAACGTTACTCAATAGCATTGCAAAGAAATTACCGTATATGTTTTTAAACAAAAGACAGTTAGTTTTTTTTTTCATAGCAATCAGCTAGATAGATTAGCTTTACCGGCCAGTATTTAATTTCGTAATATTAAAAGAGTTTGCATCTCATTCTCACTTTATATTGAACGCCCCTCGTAGTAATGGTCAATTAGCCAGATATCGATTTTGAGATACGAGCTTTTTTCAAAGTAGTGACGATTTGCTACTGCAAATGAATCTCATCCAGTATTCGGAGTTTTCGTGGCACAGTAAGACGAAAGCGAACCATGGAGTCGACATTGACATTAAATAAGTTTTGTTAAAAATTCAATTTTCAATGCAATCTCCGCTGACTGTACTTTTTGTTGACTGTACTTGCACTGTCATCCGACCATCATAAGTATACCAAATTTCAAGTAAATCCGACCACTAGAAGTGGGTCAAATTCGACTTCCAAGATGTGACCCGTACCTACGTCCATGTCCACAGGGAGACGCGAGCAAAAAACTGTACCTATATGACCAAACATTCTACGAAAGTACGGAACCCTTCACATACGAAGTACATTAGCATCGGAGAAGTAAACAAGCAAACTTAATTAAAAATACATATTCAATGGAACAAAGAAAAACGGATAATTGCAGGAATCGTATAATTAAATTATTAATTCTCGGCTAAGAGTGTTACGGTTACGGAGGCGTAATTTTTTTCCGATTGGAAATACGGCAAGGTCAATGACTCTTTAAAAAAAGCTGATAAAAAACTTATTAGTTAATTTGTGTTAACAATTCCGCAGTAAAAATGGCAATAATTTTTTGCAAGCTTATGTGTGTTTTTTTGGTGGAATCTTTGAGTGCCTTTATCTACAGGGTTATTTGTAATTCACTGACATCCTCTTAACCCTGAATTCCTATCACTAAAACAAATGTTTTTGTTTTACGACTTTTTAAAATTAAGCACTTTTTTTCCCATACAAATACCTACACAGAGTATCGTAAAAATAAGAGGTAATCTCAAATTTTCAAAACGTTATTACACCAAAAATATTAAGTAATGACAAAAGCCGTAAAACAAAAAACATTTGTTTAAGTGGTAGGAGTTTAGTGTTAAAAGGATGCTAGTGAATTAAAAATAACCCTGTATTTTTTCTAGTAGGAAAATTTCCATTCGCATTTTTCCCAAAATTATTTTTTACTGAAATTATTCTTTACACAATCGCGTTTTTTCCCAATTCTAATCGACACAGTAACATAGGTAGGTTTAGGTTCTGTTAAGTTTGCATCAGCCCAAAGGGCCAAAAGCACACAGAAGAAGGAGCTCCGCTAGCTCCGCTGAAGAAACTTATCTGGGTAAAACAGTCAAATTGATGACACCAGTTGGCACACGTTCCCTATAGTAGCATGTCCTATACACACACACGCTAGTAGGTAGGTAGCATTTGCTTGTCAGTAACATGCTTTCGTACTAGTACCTAACGATCATGTGTAACAGCAGCTAAAGGATTTTTCACATACGACAATATTGCTTCAGTCGATACATACCCCGTTTTAATGGTTAGCCAACGGATCTCCACACATACCAGAAATGCGTGTATAAATCATAATTAGGTACAAAGTCTGCACGAATCAATCAATATTTACCAGATCAGTTTGCCCAAGAATGCAATAAACACTTTATAAATCAACATCCATATCCATACTAATATTATGAATGCGAAAATGTGTGTCTGTCTGTTACCTCTTCACGCTAACGCCGCAGGTTTTCGGGTTTAAACCACTGAAGCGATTTAAAGGAAAATGTTAGGGCGTATAATCTTAGGTCTAGTAATCAATTAGGACATACAAGTTTAGGTGTCATGTTAGTCAGTTTATTTATTCACTCAAACATAATAATTACATTATAATAATATATTAAAGTCAGTATATAAGAATTTATGCTGAGATCGTCAAAAATTTATAAAAAACAAAACATAATAATATAATAATAAAAATAACCAAAGATGAAAAAACAATCAATAAAATGGAAATGTCAAAATAAATGCGTCCTCAAGTGGGAGTTGTCAAAATCAAATAGAAATTGAAATAGAAATATTTATTGCATAAACTGTGAGGAGTGTACAAAGTTGACATGTAGTATAAAGTATCAACAGCTACCCGTTACGGGCATACAATATGTTCAGAATACTTATAACCTAAACTACAATATGACAATAACTCGTAGGGACAATAATAATTACAACAACAATGATAACATAATAATTAATGATCCCTATAGAACTCATTCAAATTGTAAAAAACCTTATCCATCAGCCACTTTTTAAGCTCGGATTTGAATTTTATCCCTTCAAGCACTTTTATATTTACGGGAAGGTGGTTAAAAACCTTTATGGCAGTAATGTAAGAGCTTCTTTTATACATGGAGTTATTAACTTTGGGCCAACAGAGATTATACATATACTGAGAGCGTAAGTTACTACGCAGTGCAGATTTATTAACAAAAAAATCGGCATGGCTTTTCACAAATAAACACAACTCCAAAATAAATATGCCAGTCAGCGTAAGAAAGCGTTTCTCTTTAAAAGTATTTCCGTAAAGACTGTTGAGCATGCATGTGATAAATTTTACGCAGGCACCTCTTCTGTAGAACAAATGTAGACTGGACGTTGACTGAATTACCCCAATATATAACTCCATATGTTAGCAACGGATATACGTTTCCATAGTAGGCGCCCCTAACAACAGCTTCCGAGCATGTCTCTGATAATATAGAAAGGGCATAACAACCACTTGATGTTTTTTTATTTAATAAATCAATATGTGGCTTCCAGTTCAAGTGAGGATCAATTGTCACTCCTAGAAAGTTGATACTGTCCACCTCCTCGACTTCAGACACATTAGTAAGTGGCGGACAGAAAGTTTTGTAATTCCTAAACTGCACTACTTTAGTTTTCTTTAAATTTACGCTTAGATTGATTGATTGAAGCCATTTAACAACTGAGTCCAGTGTAGAGCCCATTTTGGTCTCCAAGTCGGCAGAAAATGAGTCACCCGTGAACAGTATTGTAGCATCATCAGCAAACAGAACACACAATTCATCGATTATTGCCGGTAGTTCATTGATATATATCAAAAATAGAAGGGGTCCAATTACACTTCCTTGGGGTACTCCTAATAGTACCGTTTCGAAGCTCGATTGCACTCGATCTACTGTTTTAGTAAGTCTATTGTAACGTTCAATTACTGTAGCCTGCTGACGGTTGCGTAAGTAGCTCTCGAATAAAGTAAGCGCTGGACCTCTAATGCCATAACTCTCCAGTTGGCGAAGAACTATCTTATGCACTACGCAATCGAAAGCCTTAGACATGTCCAGAAATAAAGAAATACATGGCCTCCTTTCATTTAGTGCATCCCAAATGTGTTTGAAAATTTTAAATATTGCTAAAGATGTCGATTTACCTTTTTGAAATCCGAATTGATTTGGATGTATGACCGAATTTTGAAGCAGGAAATGAGCTGTCCTATTGTATAAAACTTTTTCAATCACCTTTGAGAAGCTTGGTAAAATAGAAATCTGTCTATAGTTATCCAAATCATCGGATGTATTAGAGCTCTTTTTAGGTGATCTGGATAAATTCCTGTCTCAAATATAAGATTGATGATATACACGAGAGGCTGGACAATACTGTCCACGCAAGCTTTAATAATACTGACTGGTATATCATCATGTCCTGCGCTTTTATTATTTTTTAACGATTTAATATCCTGTTTTATTTCATTGGCATCTACTGGATATAAGAAAATACTATCACGAACGCTACTCATACTTGGATTGTAACTAGAGGGGGTACTTATATGGTTGCTATTTTGAGAGATGAAATACTTATTGAACTCCCTTGCTATTACAATGTGATCTGTGATGCTAGCACCCTTTAACGTTATTTTATCTACGGTTGTTTTTATATTGTTAGTCACAGTAGTGTGCTGTTTAATTAATCTCCATGTAGCTTTACTTCTGTTGGAGCTGTTGCTTATAAAATAATATAATTAATTATGTCAATGAAAGTACAAAAATAACTACAAATAAATGGTATTTCCAATAGGGATCGTCATAACATAATAAATTTAATTAAAAAATAATTACCAATATTAAAATTATGTCAAGAAAAAATTATGTCCAAAAACTCACTTAAAGAATACAGAGGGTTATCCATCAAAAAGCTTTTCACCCGGCGACCGAATGCCTCTTCGCTCAGGTCTTTTATTTCGGCGGGCAGACGTTCATAATAGGTAGGCCCCACAACTCGTGGATTCTAATGATATTAGGGCTAGTGAAAATTATATCAAACGTTGGTAGACCTAATGAATTTAGCTTTTATGGCATTCGGTGAAGTGGGAGTGAAACTGTATTTTCTTATTCTTACCGGGACTGGTATAGCTTGATCTCTGGTCCAGTACAAGTTATTATTTAGCTTTGGGAGTGGCTGGGATGATTCATCATCATCATCATTATCATCCCGACCTATATACGTCCCACTGCAGGGCACAGGCCTCCTCTCAGACACAAGGGGCTTGGGCCGTAGTTCCCATGGAGACCCAGAACTTCGAAACACTCCATTGAATTTCATCTCAGATTTGTGCAGGTTTCCTCACGATGTTTTCCTTCACCGTAAAGCTCATGGTAAATTTCAAATATAATTTCGCACATAAATTCCGAAAAACTCAGAGGTGCGAGCCCACTTGTGCCCAGATTTGAACCCATGAGCCTCGGCTTGAGAGGCCATAGGTCAAACTACTAGGCTACCATGGCTTTTAAAATATCTTCTTTCTATACTAATATAAGAATATAAGAGGAAAGATTTGATTGTTTGTTTGTTTGCATTGAATAGGCTTCGAAACTACGAGACCGATTTCAAAAATTCTTTTGGCGTTAGAAAGCTACATTATCACTGAGTGACATAGGCTACTTTTTACCGCGGGGAAATACCTTTTCCTACGGGAAAATTAATTTATCGCGGGCGAAGCTGCGGACGGAAGGCTAGTCTAATATATAAAAATCTCGTGTCACGGTGTTTGTCATCGAACTCCTCCGAAACGGCTTGACCGATTTTATGAATCTTTTTTTTGTATTCGGTAAGTCTGAGAATAGTTCGTAGGCTATTTTTTATACTTCTATTCTTCGCAGACGGAGTTGCGGGCAACAGCTAATAAATATAATATAAATAAAAACACGCATAACCGACGTTGGGAAAAAGACTGCTAAGGTAAAATGAGACTGGGCCGGACATGTCTGTCGCATGCACCCACAAAGACGGGCCACAGTAACTTGGCGGGTGCCGGAGAACGGCCAGCGACGACGAGGCAGACCAAGAAGGTTATGGCGGGACGACAAGGACGTGTACGCAAAGGACTAGCCTGACATTGCGCCGGACCGGGAGTTGTGAAGGTCAAGAGGGGAGGCCTTTGACACTATAACATGCTAATAAAAAAAATAAAAAAACAAAAGCCGTCGTGGCCTGAGATGATTATGATTGACAAAATCCACTCGCCTGTTCCCGCGTACCTAAATATTGTCTACGCGCCTAGACGGCCTTATTCTGAGGCCATTCAAAAGGTTAGAAGCGAGGCCATGTCTAATCAGCTGGCTAATTATTCGTGTGCGGAAATGCTCGCGAATTGTTAGGGCACAGCGTTAATAACGCTGCAGCGCGGGTCAAGGAAGTTCGTGTTCGAGAGATTGTATTTTTTTAGCGTTAGAAAGTAGTTTTAGATTTTTCAAGGGTTCTTTATAAAACAAAGTCGCTTCCCGATGTCTGTCTGTCCCTATGTATGCTTAGATCTTTAAAACTACGCAACGGATTTTGATGCGGTTTTTTTTTAATAGATAGAGTGATTCAAGAGGAAGGTTACATGCATTGCACCCGTGCGAAGCCGGGGCGGGTCGCTAGTTAGCTATAAAATGCGGTACAGCCTATTCGTTTGACTATGGAGGCATTTTCATTCTAAAATATCATCATCATCATCATTTAAGCTGAAAGACGTCCACTGCTGAACATAGGCCTCCCCGAAGGCTCGCCAAACAGATCGGTTCCGAGCCATCCGCATCCAACGCGATCCCGCAACCTTAACCAGGTCGTCGCTCCATCTTGTTGGAAGTCTAACTACTGCGTCTTCCGGTCCGTAGACGCCACTCTAGAACCTTTTTGCCCCATCGGTCATCAGTTCTAGGAGCGATGTGCTTTGCCCACTGCCACTTGAGTCTGGCGATTCTTCGAGCTATGTCGGTGACTTTAGTTCTTGCGCGGATTTCATCATTTCTAATGCGATCCCGCAGAGAAACTCCGAGCTTAGCTTTCTTCATCGCCCTCTGAGTGACTTTGAGCTTTCTTATGAGGCCCATCGTATCGCATTCTAATATTTTAGAATAGCAATTACTTTTTTTTATGAGGATTTTTGGGGTTCCGTAGAGGAATACATAATCGGTGAAAATTTCAAGTGTCTAATTAACGCCGTTATGAAGATAGAGTTAACGCGTTAACGCTGCAAAAACGCGTTGTTTTTGCAGCGTTAAACTCCCTTTAATTTTTAACCTTATTTTATTTTTAGTATTTGTTTTTGTAGCGGCAACCGAAATACATCATCTGTGAAAGTTTCAACTGTCCAGCTATCACGGTTCATGAGATACAGCCTGGTGACAGGTGGACAGATAAACGGACGGACAGCGGATTCACAGTAATAGGGTCCCGTTTTTAGGGTTCCGTAGTCAACTAGGAACCCTTATAGTTTCGCCATGTCTGTCCGTCTGTCTGTCTGTCCGCGGCTAAGCTCAGAGACTGTTAGTACTAGAAAGCTGTAATTTGGCATGAACATATATATCAGTCACGCCGAAAAGTGGTAAAATAAAATATATAAAATAATTTTTTTTTATTGTACCTCCCATAGACGTAAAGGCGGGGTGTTTTTTTTTCTCGACTAACCCTATAGTGTGGGGTATTGTTGGATAGGTCTTTTAAAATTATTGCGGGGTTGCTAATATGATTTTTCTATTCAGTGATCTGTTTGCGAAATATTCAACTTTAAAGTGACAATTTTCATTAAAATCGACTGTCCCCCCCTCTCAAATCTAAACTGTTGGGTGGAAAAATTTGAAAAAATTCAGAATAGTAGTAAATATATCAAATTTACTAGGAAAATTATAGCGGCTAAGATTGCTTGGAAATTATTTGTAGTTTAAGAGTAAATAGTAGCCCAAGGTATAAAACATACCAGATTAGACATTAGACGACCAGATGGCCTAGTGGTTAGAGAACCTGACTATGAAGCTTGAGGTCCCGGGTTCGATTCCCGTGTCGGGGCAGATATTTGTATGAAAAATACGAATGTTTGTTCTCGGGTCTTGGGTGTTTAATATGTATTTAAGTATGTATCTATCTATATAAGTATGTTTATCCGTTGCTTAGTACCTACCCATAACACAAGCTTTGCTAAGCTTACTTTGGGACTAGGTCAATTGGTGTGAATTGTCCCATGATATTTATATTTATATTTATATTTTTATTTATTTACCTAAACTTGGATGATTCCGTACACATACGAAATCCTTAGAAAAATATTACTTGATTTTTTCGTAATGGCTACGGAACCCTACCTTGGGCGTGTCCGACACGCTCTTGGCCGGATTTTTACCCTTTGGGTACGGAACCCTAAAAAATAACAATAATACTGAACCCTTACTGAACCACTCTGTTCCATTCGCGAGCTAGACCGCTAAAATAGCTAACATAACGTTTCCGAATCTCTTCCGGACACGAATTAGGCGCTCGATCAAACAAGACCTTGTGGCCGCCCTTGTGATAACGAGAAATTATATTTATGTTGAAAGATAAGCATAAATATAGCATGCGAAATATAGCGGCCAAGCGCATATCGGACTTAGTCCATAATCAGGAATAATATAATTTACTAGCTGACCCGGCGAACTTTGTTGAAGTAAAAAAAATGAAACCCCCTTTAATACCGCCGCACCTCACGCCCCCCCCGCACCCCCTCGCAACCCTCCCCCCGCACCCCGCATTGTACATCCTGACGGTCGCCGCTCTCTTGCAACTGCCCTTCGCTGCCCTTCGCCGCTCATGTAGGTACTTACATCATTGCGTCATCCTTTTTCGTGTATGCAGCCGGCGGTCATCGATTTATTAGACGTTGTCACGTCAAAAATTAAGGGGTGAACCACCCTTAACATTTAGGGGTATGAAAAATAGATGTTGGCCGATTTTCATACCTACCCGATATGCACACAAAATTTCATGAGAATCGGTCGAGCCATTTCGGAGGAGTTTGGTAACAAACACCGCGACACGAGAATTTTATATATTAGATTTACACAGTCATATTCTATACACTATACACTATACACAGAAAAAAACTTTTTAACAAAAAAATTAAACCGCCGAAAAAACTGAAAAGCAAAAAAATAATACCTTTTTTGTTTGACCTTAATCTAGGTACCAGTTTGAAGTCGGTGCCTCAGCACTAGCCAGGAGGAGTGATAGAAGCCAATCAGGTAGAAGATTATAGGTCCACTCCTCCTGGCTAGTGCTGAGGCACCGACTTCAAACTGGTACAGTAGATTAAGGTCAAACAAAAAAGGTATTATTTTTGCTTTTCAGTTTTTTCGGCGGTTTAATTTTTTTGTTAAAAAGTTTTTATTTTATACTTTTTTCCCATCCGTGGGGTAATTTTTTTTTTCCATATTTATATAATACCAGCTTCAGGTACACCCTATCCAATAATAAAGAATTATAAAAATCAGACTACTCTGTAAAAAGTTAGTCAATCATCCCCTGTTTTCCTACCCTTAGGGTAGCTTAGGGGGCGCAATTTGACGAAATGGTTACTGACAAAGTGTTTTTATAGTGTCAAGGACTACTTAAATTATAGACAATATTGTTGACATTATTTTTTGGACATTTATTATTATTATTATTATTTATTTTAATTAAATTATAAAATTACCTTTAGCTTCTTTAATGAAATATTTGTACGCTTGCTTGCAAGCTGAATACAAGGACTAAACTTATAATTATGTATGACCATTGTATTTTTTTACTGTATTCTTACAAATAAAGTTAATTTGAATTTGAATTTGAATTTTAGGAATATTTTTTCCAAATTTAAATGGGACCAACCTCGGGGTATACGCTTTCCAATTAAAAAAGTATCATCAAAATCGGACTACTCAGTAAAAAGGTAAAAAGTTATGCGTGATCATACATAAAAAAAAAAAACAAATATACACGTCGACTTGAGAACCTCCTCCTTTTGTTTTCGTCGGTTGAAAATACATTAGAAAGCAATAAGAAATAAAAATGGAAACTAATAAATTAATAAACTATGAAAAAATTGTCATGTCCGTCTGTCAGTCGGAGTGTGGTAGGGCAGCACCATCATCAAAGCCAAGCTTCGCTGCTGGCTGCCATTTATGACGGGTGCCTCGAATGCACATGCTAGTCGCTCTAAATATGGAAGTTATTATCCGAGCTCTTAGCCAGCCCAAGACGCAGGACAAAGAGCGGTCCCAGCGAGATGCAAGTGCTTCCCCGAGGTGTTTCACAAAGGTGGCCATTTGTGGTGCAAAGACTCCATCTACCGAGGTGACAAGGGTTGTAAAAGTGGCATGACGCAGCTCGCAGGCATTGGCATATTTGTTTTGCTTAATCCGTAATCCTACTTCTTCTTCTTCTGTATTCTGTATTTTTATCCCGGAAAATTAAATAGTTCCTGCGGGATAGTGATTAACGAATTCTTCGCAGACGGAATCGTGGGAAACAGCTAAACTGAGCGACGGATCACCGTGATTTTTTTACGGATATAGTCGAAGGGCTGGAGACTGACATAGGCTACTTATTGCCACGGGAAAATATCGTATTCCCGCGAGAAAACACGTTTTAATCTAGCTAGCTAGCATCAGATAGTAATATTATAATTAAATTATTAAATTATTGAAATTATTGTTTAAATTCATTACTTACATAGTTTATAGGATATAAATGTATACTAACAAAACTATGGATTCTTTGTGGTCTGAATTAAATAATTTTATTTTTTTATTTATAATTCACAATGACCCCTACACTGTATAAACAAGTCTGTATTCAATTATTATAATTTCGCTGTTAGCAATTTACATTGGACTAAAAATCAATAAAGTCCAGTTTTGCCAAGGGCAGTAGCCAAGGTTTTTCTGGGAGAAGGGGTTTCATCCAGTTTGCATTGTTCAAGACATCGTCTTACAACTTTCGCTTTACCGGCGTAATTAATATTATTCATATATTATTAATATTCATTTATTAATAAAATGAAATGTGTTTATTATTCAACAACACATGACAGTATCAAAACAAATTAAAAACTAAATAAAGTAAAACTAAAACTACATACAAACTAAACTTATAAATAAAAAAGTTGCCCAAAATCACTGCCAGGTGGTAAGGTGCCCAGAAGGCTGGCAGCATTGCCACGCTGTATGAAAATGCTTATTCTTTGTGCTAAGAAAAAGCCAGCCTTCTGGTCACCCGAAGTAATTTTTTTAATAAAATTAAAAAAATTAAATGTCATATATAAAAATATATAAAAATTTCGTGTCGTGTTTGTTATCGAACTCTTTCGAAACGGCTCGAGCGATTATTATGAAACTTTTTTCTCTGTATTTGGTACCTAGGTCTGAGAATAGGTCGTAGGCTACTATTCTTCGCAGACAGAGTCGCGGGCAACAGCTAGTTATTATATAGATTAATTACTACAATTTATTATACCATTTATTATTCAGCCGAAGCCAATCAAATGCGGGGGAGGGAGTGTGGGGGTATCAAAGGGGGATGAAAATTTCATTGATTTTGCCGTAGGATGCACCGTTTTCAAGATATTTGACAAAAATACCGGAGGGGGTGGAGGGGTGAGTCACGTTAAACTATCGTCCGTAAACCGACTATACAGACAACCGGTTTTTCCTGTTCTGTGCTCCCAATAGGGAACGTGCACATAGACGGTGCTGCCATTCTCACAAAAAGTAACTTTTTCTCACAAAAGAAGAAACTTGACGTTTTCTCATGAAAAATAAACTTAAAAAAAAACTAAAAACCTTAAAAAAAAACGTGGAATGTGAAACCTTAAAAAAAAACGTGAAAAAAAACGTGGCTGGATCCGCGACCACCCGATTTCTACTGTGCTATTTTGGTTTGCTCGAAACCGGCGAAATTTAGCTTTGTATTCTAATGCAAACAAAAATAGCCGGAAAACACGAGTAAAAGCGATTTTCTGAAAATGAAACATAGCTAGATCAGTTTTTCATCCCCGAAAACCCCCACATACCGAATTTCATCGAAATCGTTGGAGCCGTTTCCGAGTTCCTGATTATATATATATATATATATACATATATACAAGAATTGCTCGTTTAAAGGTATTAGATAGATATTAATTAATAATTAATATAATAATTATTGGCCTATTTTTACGAACAGATGAAATAATTTCGACACCTACGAAAGTTTAGGTATTCAAAGAGCAAACGCAGTCGATATCTTCAGAATGTTGCCTAAGGTGACTGTTTGCGTTTTTTTTCTGTTTTTTAATGTACTTTTGTTTTTAGGGTTCCGTACCCAAAGGGTAAAAATGGGACCCTATTACTGAGACTTCGCTGTCCGTCCGTCTGTCCGTTTGTCACCAGGCTGTATCTCAGGAACCGTGATAGCTAGACAGTTGAAATTTTCACAGATGTATTTCGGTTGCCGCTATAACAACAAATACTAAAAAACAGGATAAAATAATATTTAAGGGGGCTCCCATACAACAAACTTGATTTTTTTTGCTCGTTTTCGCTCGATATATAACGGCAACATTTAGACGCTTGAAATATTCGCAGAATATTTACCTAGTTATATATTCACTTTAAAAGTAAATAATTAAATTAAAATAAAACAAATATTTAAAGGGGGCTCTCATAGAAAAAACGTGTTTTTTTACGTTTTTATAGATAAGACGTTTTTATAACGTTTTTTAGACGTTTTTATAGGTACGGAACTCTTCGTACGCGAGTACGACTCGCACTTGGCCGGTTTTTATTGGTTAATGATGGTATTTTGGTAAACGCTGGTAGAATAAAATTATACATAGAAATATGTATAACTATAAATTAAAAATTTTAAAAACCCCCAACGCAAGTCTAAGATCCCTTCCGCAGCATACAAAAGAGCTGATAACTTTGAAACGAATGGACCAAATTTTGATGAAAACATGTCTAAGAACCAGCTCCAAGAAATCTACTTTCAAATAAAAAACCGCATCCAGTTCCGTTCACCCGTTTAAGAGTTATAATGCCACAGACAGACAGATACGCGCATAGCGGTCAAACTTACAACACCCCTCTTTTTGTGTCGGGGGTTCAAAAGAGTCATTTGCGGTCTACTTACAGATTAAACGTTTTCGTTTTGATTTATTTTTGATTTTCAACTGTTAGATCGAACTTAATGCGAGTAAAGTTGAGTTATAAATATTACTTATTTATAGTGCTAATACTTGACCGTGATGTTACCTCGAATTTTGTGTTTTTTGCTAAGAGTACTGAGAAGATCACAATCTGACAATGAGGATGTATTAACAATTCTGAATACACCAACCGCAAACGTGATTACTTTTACCACATAGATTATTAGAATACATTATATTATGGTTTTTTGTAATCAGCGGTATTCTCATACACCAACTAGCGGCCTTACGAACAGTCGGGTAAAAAGAGGGCACTGTACTTAAAATTCATAAATAGATAATGAAAAAGTACAATACAGTAACGAGTCTTACGTAAAAACTGACAGTAATAAAGCTAAAGAAGTAAAAGATATTAAATAAATAGTTATGTAGCGACTACTAGCGCCATCTAGTCATCACATAAGGAACTAATCAGTACAATCCTACATCACGCTATCGAAGCTTCTCAACTCGGCTGCATAAATACAACTTCCAACTTTCATCCAATGGACTTCGGTCCCCAGTCATAACATCTGCCTGGAGAGAGATCTCTCTATTGTAACTACCCCCAAAGTTATTTTATATTGCACCACCTGCTGAAATGCATTCCTTGCTTTCTTTCGTTTTTAAAGGTTGCCTGGAAGAGAGCGCTTCGAAGCGATAAAGCCGCCCATCCCTTACCTTATATATTTTGTCATGTACTTACTTGTTTTTCTGTATTGTATTATTTGTGGTGTAAGTACAGAAAAGAGACATTTTATTGTATTCTTTTGTTATTATATTAGCACCAAGTTTTTTATTTTATTGATTTCATTTAATGTTTCAGAAAAGCACTACACGTAGCTCGGCGGGAAATGGCATTACCAGCCTCATAAGTCAGATAACTATCTACTATGATTTCGTCCGGCAACCCCTTACTTCCCGGCCTTTGTAGTAATTTACTTAAAAATAATGTAATGAGTTTATAACATAACAAATAGACGGTCTAAATTGCACTTTTTTGTGTGGAATAGCTTTATTTAGAATCCTTCACACTTTATACTACGGAGTTTGATTTGGACCCGCAATTTGACATTGACATTGACCCCAGTGACAGTTTACCACTTCGACACAGGTAAAAAATAAGTAATGCGGCTGCAACATGCGCATTTAGGTAAGTTTATGAACTAATCGGCTGTGTAGGATCACTTTATTTAAGTCTGACGTCATCAAAAAAAATAGTTTCAATAATTAATATTGAAAAAAGTAGTGAACTAGTTTCTTGTAATTTACTTTTATATACAAAAACTAGCTGTTGCCCGCGACTCCGTCCGCGTAGAATGGGAGGGGGGATAAAAAATAGCCTACGACCTATTCTCAGACCTACCGAATGCAGAGAAAAAAGTTTCATAAAAATCGGCCAAGCCGTTTCGGAGGAGTTCGGTAACAAACACCGTGACACGAGATTTTTATATCTATACATATAATAAATCTGTAACAAGTCGGTGTCTGTAGAAGATATTTGAGAAAAACTGTCACTAGGGCTATTTATTAGCGCAATAGAACCCAAAACAATGATTTTTAGAATTATTGTCTGTTTGTCTGTTTGTCTGTGCGTTTGTGCGCGCTAATCTCAGAAACGGCTTAACCTAGAAGGATGCGGTTTTCACTGATATGTTGGTATTTTCTTGGATTAACATTTAATGTTTGTTTCATTTGAATCGGTTCACAAATAAGAATGATACGTCTATTTTAAGAATTTATCGAACAGGTTTTTTTGTTTGAACACGCTAATCTCACGAACTACTGCTCCGATCTGAAAAATTCTTTCAGTGTTAGATAGCACATTTATCGAGAAAGGCTATAGGCTATATAATCATCACGCTAACACCAATAGCAGCGGAGCGGAGCGGAAGAATGTTTCAAAATCGGGGGTTTTTGAAGTAAAACTTCTATAGGCACGCTTGACTTGGGAGTACGGTGGCGAATTTGAACGCGGGTGTGCGGGGGGGTTTGGTGGGGGGGTTGAGTTGGGAGGGGGGTGCGCGGGGGGGGGGGTAATTTTTTTTATATCGAGGAAATAAGGAGAGCCGTAATTGATGAAAAAGCAAATTGGATAAAAAAATTAGCTGCCCAAATTACTAATTCTATGCGGACGGAGTCGCGGGCAAAAGCTAGTATTAGAATATATATATAAAAAACATTGTCCATTTTTTGATACAATCTCAATCGCTGGGTTTAGAGATACCACTTTTCTAGTATTATTTTAATGATTAGTTACTTTTACTTTTAATTATAGTTAATTTAATTATTAATAATTTTAGGATAAATTTAGTGTATATTGTATATTTGGTGCTGTAGGTACTAACTTAGTTTTTAAGAGTTTTGATTTTTTACTAACCAACTTTGTTGACATTTTGATTAATTATATAATAAGTATGATTAAATGATTATTATAGTTTTAAGTCATTTAAGTTATTACATAATTTGACATTTTACAAACAGTTTGTACAGAGCTGTTTGTGCTTGCTGGAAAAATAGATCTAATATATAAAAATATCGTGTCACGGTGTTTGTTACCGAACTCCTCCGAAACGGCTTGGCCGATTTTTATGAAACTTTTTTCTCTACACTCGGTAGGTCTGAGAATAGGTCGTAGGCTATTTTTTATCCCCCCCCCCCCCATTCTTCGCGGATGGAGTCGCGGGCAACACTTAGTACACTATATAATTCCACAGTACGTGAGTTTGTCACTGAACTCCTCCTAAATGGCTGGACCGATTTGAATGATTTTTTTGTATGCGTTTGGGTGGCGCCCTGGATGGTTTAGATTCACAAATCAGCCCGGCAGATGGCGCTGCAGTCGGTATCTAGGTTCATGCAGGACAACGTCTGTCGGGTCCGCTAGTTGTTAATAAAAATAAACTATGTAAATACAGTGAGACCCAAATCATTCAAAATCGCTTTAACATCTTAACAAATAAATAATTTGTTTATCAAAATCGTGACTATAAACGGATGTAACTACTGACGTAAGTATATAATTGTAATGCAAAAAATGCAAGGCATGGTACTTCGAGCACAACAACTGATAAACATCTCAGCGGCCATCGTTTAAGTGTTAAAAACCGGCCAAGAGCGTGTCGGACACGCCCAAGGTAGGGTTCCGTAGCCATTACGAAAAAATCAAGTAATATTTTTCTAAGGATTTCGTATGTGTACGGAATCATTCAAGTTTAGGTATGTTTTATACCTTAGGCTTACTCTTAAACTACAAATAATTTCCAAGCAATCTTAGCCGCTATAATTTTCCTAGTAAATTTGATATATTTACTACCATTCTGAATTTTTTCAAATTTTTCCACCTAACAGTTTAGATTTTAGAGGGGGGGGACGGCCGATTTTAATGAAAATTTTCACTTTAAAGTTGAATCACTGAATAGAAAAATCATGTTAGCAACCCCACAATGATTTTAAAAGACCTATCCAACGATACCCCACACTATAGGGTTAGCCGAGAAAAAAAAATCACCCCCACTTTACGTCTATGGGAGGTACCCTAAAAATTTTTTTTTACTTTTTTTTATTCAATCACTTTGTCGGCGTGACTGATATATATATTGATGCCAAATTACAGCTTTCTAGTACTAACAGTCTCTGAGCTTAGCCGCGGACAGACAGACAGACAGACAGACAGACGGACAGACATGGCGAAACTATAAGGGTTCCTAGTTGACTACGGAACCCTAAAAATATGGAGGAATTATTCTCTTCGATATTCTTAATTATGCTAGTCATCGTCGCCGTAATAAATGGATGAGTTTTATTTATGCCAAATAACCTTGTATTTGAGGTTTTGCACATTGACCGTTGCTCAGATTTAGGAGGGTACGATGGCTGAGAGAACTTTGAGAAATAGGTATTTTAATGAAATGTCGCTGTCTCGCCCGAACCCCTCCGTGTCAGTACAGCGAGAGCGGGACAACTGCACCTCAGACCGTTAATAGGCGCGTAAAATTGATCAAAACAACGTTTCGTAATCCCCTGTTTTCTTCTCGAAAACTGGACCAGTAAATTTATTTTTTTCATAAATAATTAGAGGACAGCTTTAGCTATGCCCCTATGTTTTCCTTTTTTTGTTTATAGGAGGGATTATTTTCTGACGAGTGTCTGAAAATGACGTTGAAATAGGGCAATTTTTTCGGTTTTTGAAAGCTCATATATATTTCTTATGTTAATTGAAATATGGAAAAAAACGAAACCAAGGGCATAGCTGTGGTAGATACAGATTACACAGTAAAAAAGCCATTATCCAGGGAGGAAACAGGGGATTACGTTTGTATGGAGAAATGGTGCGCATCGTACCCTCTTAAGGACTGTGCTACGCGTGATATGGCCACGTTTAAAATTGACCACTACGACTGGGAAAAGCTGGCGGAATATCGCGCTATTTGGCGCGAACGTGTAATGCTAGGTTTACTCGAGCCTAGTAGCTAATGCTTAGTACTTGTCACTTGCACTTGTCAGAAGTGTGTAAACATATTGTACAAGTGCTTAGTATTATGCAATAACAATACACGCATCTGACAAGTGTAAGTGACAAGTACTAAGCATTAGCTACTAAGCTCGTGTAAACCTAGCATATTAGAGGGTCGCAAATATTGCGATGAGGCCTGTACCTCTACCATGAGTTACACTAGTTTACATTGACCGTACTCGCTAGCGACGGCGTCAATGATTTTGTATGGAGAATTGTACTTCCGTAAGTGACCGCTAGAGGCGCTGCACAATTCTCCATACAAATAATTTACGCCGTCGCTAGCGAGTACGGTCACGTAAACTAGTGTAAACTCATGGTAGAGGTACTGGAGCGTGGAGCATCCCGCTCTAAAAATCCTAACCGCTGTTGTGCGCACACCCGTGCGCACAGTACGCTCGACGGGTTAAGGCACATGCTGACAAGAGACAGAAGCGACATCAAGGCAGCTTCGGATCAACCTCCGCAAACTTCTCTTGTCAGGCCTGTGGAAGAACATGTCGCTCTCGCATCGGGCTAATCAGCCACGAAAATTGCGCAGGCCCAGTGAGAATTGGGAACTTCAGACACACCATTGAATTTCTTCGCAGGTGAATGCAGGTTTCCGCACGATGTTTTCCTTCAGCGTAAATTTCATAATGTAATTTCGCAAATAGCCTTCGTGGCCTAGCGGTTTGACCTATGAACTCTCAAGCAGAGGGTCGTTGGTTCAAATCCTGGCTCGCACCTCTGAGCATGTGCACAGGCAATACGCCATAATTCGTCTGAAACAGACGCATAGGCCTTTAATACCTCAAAAGGAAAACCCGTCGAACTCTGGTGGAGAGTGTCCCGTTATGTATGTATTAGGGTCGTTTTAAAAAAAACTTTAATTATGTTCTTTTTTTAAAACAACCATTTTTTTATTAGCCTGTTTTGGTGTCCCACTGCTGGGCAAAGGCCTCCCCTCTCTTGCTCCACTCTTGCCTATTCATCGCGAGCTCCTGCCATCCCACGTGATAAACATCTAGGTCGTCCCTCCATCTCCGCTTTGGTCTGCCTCTATTACGATATCCATCGCTAGGGATCCATTCCGTGACAAGTTTGGCCCATCGTTCCGAGTTCATTCGACATACATGTCCAGCCCAGTCCCACTTCAACTTGGCCGTCTTTACGCCCACATCAGCAATACGAGTCATAGAGCGCAGCTCAGTATTTCCAATCCGGTCGGTTCTTCGGACTCCCACAATGCTTCGCTCCATTGCTCGTTGGCAAACCTTGAGTCTGGACTCCTGAGCCTCTGTAAGTGACCACGTTTGCGCGCCGTAGGTTAGGATGGGCAGGATACACATGTCGACGAGTTTGCGCTTTAGAAACAGTGGAAGGTTCCCCTTCAAGGCTCGCAGTGCTGAGGTCCTGAAGCATTTTTTCGAGTTCTAGTGCTGTGTTCGAGAACAAGACAATGTCATCGGCGAATCGGAGGTTTGTTAACCTCTTATCGCCAACTTGTCGGACAACATAATTATAATTAATAAAAACCAAGGGCGCGCAAGAACTAAATTCACCGACATAGCTCGAAGAATTGCCAGACACAAGTGACAGTGGGCAAGACACATGTCTTTTGTCGTCTAAATTAAGTATACTACTTTACTAAACTTCATCACTCGTTTCCAAATGCCTCTGAAGTTAGCCACTAAAGGTGTATTAAAAAAAATATTAGGAGAAGACTATTCAAAACCGCTGATTATACAATAATAGGAAAAATATAAAAACTAAAATATGATAAATAGGACTCAATGAACTGAAACAATTACTTTGCTCATAAGCGACCTTATGATAGCTATGTTTATGCAAGAAATTTGCGTTCATGCAGTTCCTCCACATCCACACTGTACAAACACACAAATCATACAAACCTATCTATTATCACCACCAAACTCAAGGCACTAAGAGGGGAACTTGTCGGATGTCGGGCCCGAATTTTAATCGGTTGTCGGCGCCTCTGTTCACGTCCCGACATCTGACCAATGTGAATTGCGTCATACTTGCCCATAGGCGAGTGAGACCAAATACGATTTTTTTCCGGACGTCGGCCGGCAAAACATCCGACATTTATTGTCGGCACCGACACAAAATCGGTGTCGGTCAATTGTGAATGGCTTCGTACAAAATGTTCTGCAACTGGAACATCCGATTAAAATCCGGGCCCAACGTCCGACAAGTGGGAACCAGCTCTTAGAGGTGGTAAGCTTAAGGCCCATCGTTGGCGGCCTTGAGTTTGGAGGTGGTGATAGTTGGGTTTGTGTGATTTGTGTGTTCGTACAGAGCGGAGGTGGAGGAACTGCGTGAACACGCATTTCTTACATAAACGTAATCGTAAGGTCGCTTATGATCAAAGTAATTGTTTCAGTTCATTAATCACTTCCGCAAAGTAACGCCTGATTCAATAAATTCTAGTGGGTAGTAAAATTAAGATCACAGGTGTTATAAATATCTGCGAAAATAACAATATTGACGGCATTGAAAAGCAGACGCCATGGTCGGCTTGGCACCGCGGCCAAGCCGGCATCCGTAGTAAAAAACGTCTTGCCAGTAATTTGGACGTAACATTTAACTTACATAATGTTATTCTTGTTCTTTGTTTGGATACAATTGGTTAGCCTAGTCTAGTGGCTAGAGAACCAAAATCAAAATTTTATTATTGTAAGTAGGCCGGGGTTCTTACATACTTATGGCTTTATTGAGTCTACCAGCGCTTTGATAGACCATGATTGCAAAGAAGAATGTTCTGGTAGAAACTTGGCACCAAGTCATATTTTTATAAAAGCAGATTACAATTTTATCATTACACATTGCGTACAGAAAGCTTGAGGTCCTTGATTCGATCTCAGTCGGGGCATAATTTAGTACGAAGAATACGTATGTTTGTGCTCGAGTATTAGATGTTTAATATAGTAAACTAGATGACGCCAGCGCCTTCGCTCCGCTGAAGTAGATTAGCACATGTTTTCCCGTGGGAATGAGATATTTTCCCGTGGTAAAAAGTAGCCTATGCACTCTTCAGCCCTTCAACTATGTCCATACAAAAAATCACGGCAATCCGTCGCTTAGTTTCGACATGAAAGCAAGACAAACAAATAAACAAACAAACACTCTTTCACATTTTATAATATTAAGTACCTATGGTCTTCTTACCCGACTATTGAAGGAGGGTCATGTTTTTCGAGCGTATGTATTTATGTATGTATGTATCATTCTTTGGCACGCCCTGCAGCCTAAACGGCTCAATGGATTTTGTAGTGTGAGCTGTCATTAGATTCGTCTTAGTTTCGCGAATGACATAGGATACATATTTTCCCGGAATTCCCATGGGAACGGGAATTATACAGGCGGGTTTTTTCATCTAGTATTGACTGAGAATATTGATGACTATTGATAAAGGTCGCGGGTGATCAAAGTAATTGTTTCAGTTCATTGATATGGACCTCCGCAAATTAACGCCTGATTCAATAAATTATTCATGATTGATTATGCTAAAAAAATGTCTGAAACCTTCGCCTGTGATTGCCGATTGACTGGACTGGTTTTCTTCCGCACATACATAATTCATGTTCCAAAACAGATCAAGCAAAAAAATGACCCAATTATTCCAAAAGCACGGAACTTATTTACAGTTTTTTATTGCGTATTTACGAGTACAGAGTTGACCACAGCTATTGAATAATCAATTAGCTATATCGTCGAAGTGTCAGAAATACTTCCGTAGTTTTTAGGCGTTAAACGTAGATTGATCGATATCCATTTTGTAAGTTTCTATTAATCCTTAGTAACTGAGGAACTCTTTGACCTCATTCCAGCTGCGGGGTTCCATTACAGATCCACCCGTCCTAAGCGTTCATTTCACTGTCATCATGTTGATGAATGGCAGTCTTCGACGGTGCGTTTTAAGCGGTCTTTTTTGCCACGAACTTGCAAAATCTGGAACGAGCTTCCTGCTGGGGTCTTCCCATCGAGTTACGACCTGACCTGGGTGCCTTTAAGAGGCGAGTGTACAATTGTCTGCAGGGCCGACAACGCACAGGCATCGCGTAAAACGCTGCGAGTGTCTATGGACAGTGGTGATCATTTAACATCAGATGACCCACTAGTTCGTTTGTCTGGCCTCTTTAACATAAAAAAAAACTAGCTTTTTCCCGCGAATAAGTCCGCGCACAAATAAAATTTATAGTCAACTCCCGATCTCTACCTATCCCGCGGGAAAATCCAAAAATCACTTTATAATCCTAAAGGAATGGTTAGTGAGATAAGGTCCCGGTCCCCAATTCAATAATCTATCTATACATATAATAAATCTGTAACAAGTCGGTGTCTGTACATTGAAGATATTTGAGAAAAATTGTCACTAGGGCAGGGCTATTTATTAGCGCAATAGAACCCAAAACAATGATTTTTAGAATTATTG
The DNA here is from genome assembly GCA_947859365.1 of Archips crataeganus. Classification (NCBI taxonomy): domain Eukaryota; kingdom Metazoa; phylum Arthropoda; class Insecta; order Lepidoptera; family Tortricidae; genus Archips; species Archips crataeganus. The sequence continues at coordinate 8,223,010 of OX402072.1, read as the reverse complement.
TCTGTTTGTCTGTTTGTCTGTGCGTTTGTGCGCGCTAATCTCAGAAACGGCTTAACCTAGAAGGATGCGGTTTTCACTGATATGTTGGTATTTTCCTGGATTAATATTTAGTGTTTGTTTCATTTCAATCGGTTCACAAATAAGAATGATACGTCTATTTTAAGAATTTATCGAACATGGATAGTACATAGAAAAAAAACCAGCATAAAATGAGCTGACAACAATATAGTAAACTATACTAAATAGGGTTCATCTTAAGTTGGACATGTACACAGGTTTGTTTGTTTGTTTGAACGCGCTAATCTCAGGAACTACTGCTCCGATTTGAAAAATTCTTTCAGTGTTAGATAGCCCATTTATCGAGGAAGGCTATAGGTTATATATCATCACGCTAACACCAATAGGAGCGGACCGGAGCGGAAGAATGTTTCAAAATCGGGGGTTTTTGAAGTAAAACTAGGCACGCTTGACTTGGGAGTACGGTGGTGAATGTGAACGCGGGTGTGCGAGGGGGGGGGGGAACTAAGGAGAGCCATAATTGATGAAAAAGCAAATTTGATAAAATAAAAAAATGAGCTGCCCAAATTACTAATTCCACGCGGACGGAGTCGCGGGCAAAAGCTAGTTGTACATATAAACCTCATTTTCTCCTTATCCTATGGAATTTTCCGAAAATCCTAAAAATGGTTTTTTACTTTTATAATCTAATCACCTAAGTATTTGTATCTCAAATTTGAAGTCTCTAATAATTATATATAGATTATAGATACGGAAATATGGCAACTTTGCGCGGATTTCATCATTTTACTTATTGTTTTAAAACTCAAAGATTTATTATCCTAATAAAGTCATAAAGCGCCGAAACATTTTTAACAACACGCACATATCGTGACGCGTATAATGAAGGGTGAATAAAATTAAATGTCCATTAAAAGACAGAATTAAGGTCACAGTAAAGTGTTTGGCGTAAACGTGACTTCCTTCTTTCCACTTGCGTTTCCTATTGCAGCATTTAAACTACAAATTGGCTTTAAGAATGTAAGTATTTCTTCAATTTAAAGTGAGACGAGGACACACGTACCAAATAAAAAAATGTATTCTACAATCTATAATATATATTGAAATAAAAAAAAGTCCTGACCGATCGGATGACTTACTCATTTACTGACTGACTTATTTTGATAAGAAAAAACAAGGGACTTTTATATTCAATTTAAACGGGGTCTTATCACCGTGTTTATTCGTACTAGACTCTTCAAATTAAGCATGCGTGTAGTTAATTTTATTATAAGAACTAAAAACTAATTTCAGGATTTTTCCGAATTCTAGAACAAAAATATTTTTTTTGTTCTTTAATTGATACCGATGATGGTGGTACAGTGAGGGAAAAGACCGTGAGGAAATCTGCATACACCTGTGAAGAATTTCAATGGTGTGTGTGAAGTTCCCATTCCGCACTGGGCCCGCGTGGGAACTACGGCCCAAGCCCTCTCATTCTGAGAGAAGGCCTGTGCCCTGCAGTGGGACGTATATAGGCTGGGATGTTGATGGTGGTGGATTTATGGATGTCAACGTTGCCGGATAATTGTTTTTTTTTTCATGAAAGAGATATAGAAGCTTTACTGTATGTATATATATATATATATAGTCTGGGATTTTCCAGACACCGTAAAAACTATACGTTAAATAAAAGCGTGTTAAAAAACGTTATGATAAAAAAACTTTCTTACCTTTCTTCAACAGTCAAATTGGCTAACTCTGGCACCCAACACCAATGCTGCTCTGGCACGAGCGTCATAAATATTTGCGAAAAATACACAAACGCCACAAAAAACGCGAAAGGTATCATAAGTAAAAACAACAGCTTCTGATAAAGACCAAACTCTCCAACGTATGGCAGTAAGTCATCAAAATCCGTTGCCTTTTTTTCTTTTTTTCCATCTTTTTCGGGGCTGGCAACATCGCCGCTGTCAGTTCTGTAGCCTTTGTTCACGAAACCGTTCAAATCTATGTTTGACAGGTTGTCTATGGCATGGTTTTGGCGGGAATCCTCTTCGCAGCATGAAGTTCGCTCTTGTGGCGCCATCTTTGTTTGCGTTTCGTTCCTCAGTACATGCCTTAGCTACTGTGTTTTTTATCTGCAACAAAAGAAATGTTTTTTTTTAATATACAAGTTTTTTATTCTGACTGTGATTGCATTGGCATCCAAACTACGTAGGTATCCGTACTGGTATTCCTTAAAGTGACATTATTCTCTATTTAAAAAAAAAAACAGTGATATCTTGTGGTACCACTGATATCGATCATACCATCCGCTTGTCCAAATCTAAGTAAGTATAAGTACTTCGTTTTTAGGGTTCTGTACCCATAGGGTGAAAATCTCTTTCCTTCACTTCTTTATATAATGAAACATTTATTTTTTCATTTATTTGCTCCATATACAACGTCCTTCTTGGTCTTCCCCTTTTCCTTTTCCTTTCTATCTTTCCTTCTAAATATAGAATAATGTAAAATGTAAAATGTAATATCGTGCCGTAAGAGATGACCTAACATTTTCCCTCTCCTGCTCTCAATTATATTCAACAAATATCTTTTTCTCAAAAATATCCGTAAAAGTTGACATTATTCTTTACATATCAGAACGTGAAGTGCATAGTTTATGAACTAAAACAATTACTTTGCTCACCCGCGACCTTACAATAGTTACGTTTATGCAAGAAATGTGCGTTCATGCAGTTCCTCCACCTCCACACTGTACGAACACACACAAATCACATAAACCCAACCATCACCACCACCAAGCTACACTGACGCGTTTCGAACTCAACCAGAGCTCATCCTCAGAGTTACCACAACCGTATGCTATGCTACCAAACGTTAAACTAACAAACCAAAACAAATGTTTTAACTTGTCACTGTAACTTCTCAAGTACCCACTTTATTTTTCTTATTCTCAAACTACCCCACAAAAATTAACTTTTATTGACATATTTAAAAATACCTTGAATTTTTTGTTTATTTATTTATAAGGCATATTTAATTAATACTAACTGTTCAAATTCGACCCAAGCCGCAGTAAAGGAGAAGATACTAAATTTACCTGTTCATTAATAATAGACCCCATAGTGTTGTACCTAATTATTTCCATGCATTCCAGAGCATCCAGACGCAACCCCTTGCCGCAATAATGTAACACTTCATAAGAATCTGAATCTAACAATGAATGATTTGATTCCAACAAATGTTTTGCAAAATTCGATCTATCTGAATGCTCATTCCTATATGCCGAAACATGCTCTTTAAATCTAGTATTAAAACTTCGGCCTGTCTGTCCTACGTATATCCCATTGCAGTCATTACAAGTAAGCTTGTATACCCCCGATCTAGTTCCCTTATCTACCTGTTCTTTGTGGTTACATAGCCTAGAGTACAAAGAGTTGTTAGTCTTAAAGGCAACATTAATATTGTTTGATTTTAAAATGCCATAAATCTTATCAGACAAACCCCCGACGTAAGAGATGCTAGATCTATATTTGTTAGTAGACTGAGAAGGTAACGCAGAGGTAAGGCTGAGAAGGTGCATAGTTTATGGTCAGTAAAAAAATTAAAAAGTTAAAAACATTGCAGGCTCGATAACTCGACAACAATGTCGTATACAAATTCCATTATTGTCGAGTCTCAAACTTTTTAAAAAGTTAAAACGGCCATGGTAATAAGTTGGCACTATTCGTATACAGCCAATTCAAATGACCGGTATCAGTTGTTTTGTTGGAACTCCAGACTTTTTTTATTGTGTTTGAAACAGCTTGTGGTGTTTTCGGTAGAAAAATACACCTGTAGTTTTTTTTTATGGAAAAAGGTGGGAAAGGGTTTAATGACATTTAATTTTAAGTGATTTGCAATTCTTTGTACCTATTTAAGTTAATAAAAGTTTATTCTATTTTTTTCCCTTCACCATTTTTGAGAAAAGCTTTATATTAGTCTCGGCTGAAATAGCAATTGCTGGCTTCGTATTGGTTACAAGCTCGCAAGCTCGTCCGTTTAATACTCATACTCAGCCAGCAATTGCCTACTTCCAGGCCACGACAATAATGTACTATTTTTCGTTAACTATATTTAAAACTTCCTCATTACTTTTATTTTCTGTCCAACTAATCTTTTCCGTCCTCCTCCAACACCACATTTCGAACGCTTCCAATCTCACTCCCACTTGTCTTGACTCCCACTTGGCCGGTTTTTATCAATAGAATTACGTTTAACAATCGTAACCTGTCTTTATTGAAAAATACTTTTATAAATTGAGTAAGAGTAAAGTATCAATTGAATAGGAAGGATTGATATACCTACCTAGTTATTTACAGTGATTGGTTTTACATATCGGTCGTTAATTATTAAAAGGCATTTAAAGATAAATACTCGCCAAGGTTGTTTACTTCATTTCTATTGTTGACAAGCGGTCAAGCGTGAGTTGGCCCACGCAGTGTTTCATACTTTACATGCGATAAATATTCAAAATATGAAGCTTTGATCGACTATAGGCTTTGAGTATTCAGGCTAAATACTCAGCCTAAATACCAGCCTGAATACTCAAAGACTATAGGGAACGTGCAGAAACTATAGGCGGCAGCACTAATGCGACAGAAGAGACACTATGCGGACATTAAAAGAAACCTATCAGGATACAACATTCAAATTGATAGCACCAGTTGGCAGCACCGTCTATATGCACGTTCCCTGACTATTAAGTTAGGATAAATTTTCTTTCAAATAAGTTGTACAGGGTGGCACAGTTAAGGTCGATTCATATGTGCCTACAGACTGACAGCGAGCGTATCAGACGCATGCGGTATCAGATAGCGACAAAATATTAGACGACCAGGGGCTAAATTCAGGAACGGGCCAACACGGTTTGCGAGCGGTAATTAAATCGTTTGGGAGAGGATAGGAATGAACTGCTATTCAGGAACGCTAAAAATCACTGGTTTGCGAGAGGTTTGGGCTGAGTTTGGGATGAGCCTTTTTTATTTGTTTATTTATTTATTTACAAAACGAATTATAGGGAAAATAAGGCTCATCCCAAGCTCAACCCATCCCTATCTTCTCCCAAACGATTGAAACACCGCTCGCAAACCGTGTTGGGCCTTCCTGAATTTAGCCCCAGATGGTCTAGGTTAGAGAACCTGACTACGAAGCTTGAGGTCCCGGGTTCGATTCCCGTGTCGGGGCAGATAATATTTGTATCAAAAATACGCATGTTTGTTCTCGGGTCTTGGGTGTTTAATATGTATTTAGGTATTACGTAATCTATATAAGTATGTCTATCCGTATTGTCTAGTATCCATAGTACAAGCTTTGCTTAGTTTGGGACTAGGTCAATTGGTGTGAATTATTCCGTGATATTTATTTATTTATTCCTTGCGCATACTGGTCGGGCACCCGTGTCTGCGCGATCGTGTTACGATAGGTAACAATTCGTTAATAGAAACTGTATCATCATCATCATCATCATCATCAGCCTATGTTCGTCCACTGCTGGACATAGGCCTCTCCCATGGCACGCCACTGCGCACGACCCTCGGCCACTCTCATCCAGCTGTTGCCAGCCGCCTTGCGAAGATTATCGCTTCACCGAGTCTGAGGGCGTCCCACGCTACGTTTGCCGATCCGTGGTCTCCACTCAAGAACTCGTCTACCCCAACGGTTATCGGTTCTTCGGGTTATATGGCCTGCCCATTGCCACTTCAGCGTGCTAATGCGGTGGGAAAACTGTATACAAGAATATTATTTTGTCTGCCACGGCAAGTCTCTGACACGGGCGGTTAACTGTTGATTTTTCTAAGGGATCCAAGCTGGAATACCTATCTAAGTAGCGACGTTATATTAGGCAAACTAAAACACAAATAAGACCGTATCACCTTGACTATGACGCAACGAGCCTCGCGCAGTAATGTCACTTGAATTTTAAACTACATTAATCTACTAAGCTTACTTTGACCTAGTAGCCTAAGACTCCACAAGAAAACAAAGAGACAGATATAGAAAATACATAAAGAAGCTTTTGTTGATAGCAATCACACTCGCACAAAACACTACTCCTCTACGGCATCCTTTTTAACCCCCGACACAAAAAGAGGGGTGTTATAAGTTTGACCGCTATGTGTGTCTGTCTGTGGCATCATAGCTCTTAAACGGGTGCACCGATTTGGATGCGGTTTTTTTAGTAGAAAGCAGGTTTCTTGGCGAGGGTTCATAGATATGTTTCATCAAAATCGGTTTAGCGGTTTCAAAGTTATCAGCTCTTTTGTTAGCTTCGGAAGGGATCTTAGACGCATAACAGGCATTGCCTTAATGTTCAAACATACGAGTGACATAATTGCGTTGGGGGTTTTTAAATTTTTTAATTTATAGTTATTCGATCTGTACCAAAAGGGGGACAATGAGACTCTATTAATGAGACTCCGCTATCCGTCTGTCTCTCACAGGGCTCATCTCTTCAATCGTAATAGTCATGGTTAATATAATAATAGACACTTGGATTTTTCACCGATCTAGAAAATGATTTTCCATCGGGAAAACTCGGATTTCAATCGGAATACGATGAAACCCGAACTGTCAATCAATGATTGTATTAAACGAGTGACGTTTCATATCCATTAATATGGAACTTTATTGTTTAGTGTCAAATGTCAAAGTGAAAAAACCAGCCAAGTGCGAGTCGGACTCGCGCACGAAGGGTTCCGTACAATTATCTATAAAAATCACGTTTGTTGTATGGGAGCCCCCTTAAATATTTTTTTATTTTAATTTAATGATTTATTTTTAAAGTCAATATACATATACCTAATTAAATATTCTGTGAATATTTCAAGCGTCTACCTGTTGCTGTTGCCGTTATCAATATCGAGCAAAAACGAGCAAAAAAATCACGTTTGTTGTACGGGAGCCCCCTTAAATATTTATTCTATTCCATTTTTTAGTATTTGTTGTTATAGCTGTGAAAATTTAAACTCTCTAGCTATCACGGTTCCCGAGATAGAGCCTGGTGACAGACGGACAGACGGACGGACAGCGGAGCCTCAGTAATAGTGTCCCGTTTTTACCCTTTGGGTACGGAACCCTAAATATGTAAGATGGCTACACGGCTGTAAGATGGGTACTGAAACTAATTGAGAGAGCACGATAAATACGAACTTTTCCGATAAAGCACGAAGGAAAATCGTTTTGCACTACATCTGTACGTCAGTTGATTGGTGGTATCACCCCTGCTGGAATCCTACTAATATTATAAATGTGAAAGTTCGGATGTCTGTTACTCAATCACGCGATAACGGCTGAACGGATTTACATGAAATTTGGTTCGGCGATATTTTGAGACTTTTGGAATAACATGGGATAGTATAGTTTTATCCCGGAAAATTGCATAGTTCCCGCGGGATAGCGATAAACGAATTCGAACGGAGGCGCGGGCAACAGCTAGTCAGAATGAGAATAATAGGGCTTGGGCCGAAGCTCCCACGCGGGCCAAGTGCGGATTGGGAACTTCACACACACCATTTAACTTCGCAGGTGTATGCAGGCAGATCCTCGCGATGTTTTCCTTCACCGTAAAAAGCTCATGGCAAATTACAAATGTAATTTCGCGCACAAATTCCGAAAAACTCACGAGGTTTGAGCCCGGACTCGAACCCATGACCCTCTGCTTGAGAGACCATAGGTCAAACCACTAGGCCACCACGGCTTTGACAGCTAGTAATAAAATCATTCTTGACAGATGTTTGAAGTCACAGTGTCATAAAAAATAATAACGAGTAATAAGAAACGTGTGTAATTGTGTATGAGAGGGAACTATCATAATATATTACACTAGCTTTTGCCCGCGACTCCGTCCGCGTGGAATTAGTAATTTGGGCAGCTTATTTTTTTATCCAATTTGCTTTTTCATCAATTATGGCTCTCCTTAGATTCTTCCGGAAGAAGTGAAACTTCATAATAAACCAACCCGCTCCCAACCCGCCCCCAACCCGCTCCCAACTCGCCCCCCCAACCCGCTCCCAACCCGCCCCAACCCGCTCTCAACCCGCCCCCAACCCACTCCCAACCCACCCCCAACCCGCTCCCAACCCGCCCCCAACCCGCCCCTAACTCGCTCTCACCCCGCCCCCAACCCGCTCCTAACCCACCCCCGACCCACTCCCAACCCACCCCCAACCCGCCCCTAACTCGCTCTCAACCCGCACCCAACCCGCTCCTAACCTGCCCCCAACCCGCTCCCAACCCGCCCCCAACCCGCTCCCAACCCACACCCACCCCGCTTCCAACCCGCACCCAACTCACCCCCCACCCGCTCCCAACCCGCCCTATCTAACACTGAAAGAATTTTTCAAATCGGAGCAGCAGTTCCCGAGATTAGCGCGTTCAAACAAACAAACAAACAAACAAACTCTTCAGCTTTATAATATTAGTATAGATTCGCTTGACCATTCACTCTTAGTTTATGAAATATGTATTGATATTCCAAAAACATTCGCAATTCCGCAACAGATAAAAATAATGATGCTATGTAAATTACAACTTGACAATGAATAATTGAAAGGTCTTTTGACGTTGATCATTATTCATTATAGTTTTGACTGTAAATGGTGACAAAATAGAGTTAATATTATTACAACATTGTGAATTACTTTACCGTTTATCATGTTGTTTTGTTACCCGACTGCCTGAGGAGGCTTATGTTTTCGAGGGTATGTAGTTACTATTGAGTTCATGCACTAGGCCCACGTGGGAGCTACGGTCCAACCCCTCTCATTCTGAGAGGAGGCCTGTGCCCTGCAGTGGGACGTATATAGGCTGGGATGAATGATGACTCAGACTTTAAGGTTTTAAAAGCGATATTTATAGGTTAGAGTTCTGCAGTTTCCCGAGCTATTGACGCATTTATTGCATTCATTTTAATCTCGTGCTGTATCATTACTAGCAAAGTTATAATCCTGAAATTCATGTTTAAGATATTTGAGGATTCACTCCAATGACAAGTGTTTATCGAAACACGATTACTTGTAGTTCGCTCGATAGAAAAAAAATCCAAAGTCGTCTCTAAAAGATAAAATAAATTCGTAGCACGAACGTAAATATGTACGTACGTCATGGATGTTTTCTATGTATTTAAGTATTTATTTATCTATATAAGTATGTTTATCGTCGTCTAGTACCCATAGTACAAGCTTTGCTTAGTTTGGGACTAGGTCGATTTGTGTAAGATTGTCCCCTAATATTTATTTTATTTATTTATTAAATACTGCACGGCAGGCCATGACTTCTTGAATGTTAATAAAACAATATGTTTTCTAGGGCGTAGTGTTGCTACATTTTTAAAATGTGTATTTGTTTTAGTAATACGATGAAAATACTTAAATACACGCGCAGTCTAACCAACCTATCTTGAGCCATCGTACTTCCACGGGGTATGTATTACAATACCGAAGTACGAAAGACCGAATGTATTAAAATATCGAATGGGTCAGAAGACCGAAAGGTTTTTTTTCTGAAACCGTTAACTTTTTCAGATTGTTATAAAACTAACCTAACCTAACCTAATGGGTTCTATACAATGCCGTTTTAATTAATTCTGAGAACTTTACGGTTTCAGAAAAAAATCGTGTCGTTCTTTTGACCCATTCGATGTTTTAATACATTCGGTCTTTCGTACTTCGGTATTGTAATACATACCCTCCCCCGTACCATAATCTCTTACATAAAATCGATCAGCGCGAAAAGCTCGGTAGGGCCTTAAATATCAATGATTTTACGTTCTAGGCCTCTAGGGTGTGCCTATCCATGAACCAAATTGAACCAAATAAGGTACAGTTACTATAATGTAGTTTAGCGTAGTTATACCAGTTTTCGTTTCGCCATACTTGGTCAAGTAGTTAAAATAGATCTAGAAACGGTAGGTCAACTTCGAATTATAATATGATTTTGTCCCATTCGGTGTCGAGACCCTTTGTCCGTGGGGTCCTAGCGCTAAAAGGCTTATTAAGGTTATTATTATTATATTTCTTAAGGTTTTTAGTTTTAGGTTAATTCGGCATAAAATAAGTAAATGTATTCGTCATTTATTGTAATAAAGATATACAAAAAAAAAACAATAAGTTTATAAATAACTTAAGAGGGTTTATACCTGCTGAGCTGGCAACGTTGCAGTTTTGTTAGTTTTTCTCGATTATTCCATAAAAATTGTTTGAAAATTAGAAATGTGTTGTATACAAATTGTTCTAATATATAAGGTAATGTGTCTGCTGCAATAATCATTCGTGATAGACTTTTGTTTTCTTTAAAAACGAACAAATTATTACCGAACGGTTTTCAAAGAAAATAAACGTTGCCAGCTCGGCAGGTATAAACCCTCTTAAGACTACCCGAAGTGTAGTCAAAAAGTCCCCCAAGAGTTGTACCTGACGCAACGGTACCCATCACACTTGCCGCGTTACCACGTTGAATGGCGATAGGGATGTTGCCACCACCAATCACCTGACGTACTTTTTATGAGCTGTCAAAACACATTTCTCCCATAGAGTTTGAATGGCAATAGCAACATATGACGTCACTTGTTCGCATACTCAATTAACTAACTATTTATTTGTTTTAAAGCAACAAAAAATCTAATTTTGCAGTTAATCGAAAACTAATCTGGGTTTTAGGGCTAAAATAAAGCGCTTTTTTACTGGAGTCGTGTCTTCGAATTATTTTTTGACGGTGTCAACATCCCTATTGGAATTGCTTTGCACCAGGTAAAGTACGATTTGTTTGAGGTGTCCCGATCTCCTTAAGAGCCCACCTTTCGAACAAAGCCATTGTATTCTATTATGTCCTCAAGTGAATAATCCTCAGTTTAAAATGAACGTAAATATAAGATAAAATAGCTGATTGAAATAACGACTTTATTATTTACAATAGAGAGTTAAATTCATTTTAATTGAAACTTTGTTTGTTTTGGTTGTTTTGGCTGCATGTCTACGACGCATTCAATGTTGAAAAATATTATCTGGCAACAAAGTTTCATTGAAAATGAACTCTCTACTATAAATAATAAAGTCGTTATTTCAATGAGCTACTTTATCTTATAATTCTGTTCATTTTAAACTGAGGATTGTGCAGTTGAGGACATAATAGAATACAATGGCTTTGTTCGAAATGTGGGCTGCTAACGAGATCGGGTCAGGACACCTCAAAAAATTCGTACTATACGAACCCACACGAGCGTCAGATCCCTTTTCTCTACGCGACGTGCGAAGTTGCTTACCTTATATATTTTTTTCATTTGTTTTTCTGTATTGTATTATTTGTGGTGTAAGTACAATAAAGAGTCATTGTATTGTATGGTCAACAAAATGTACCGTTAACAAATAAAACTGTATTTTTTTTTAACAAAAACTTATGATAGGTACCTACCGCACGTTCTGCTGTTATTTTGTGCACTAAAAGAGTCCTTGGACGCAGTATTTCAACGACACTAATAAATTTTCTTAGTGACTGTGCGTTAAGATTTATATTAGTGTTAACCTTGCCATTCTTACTAATTTTATTATAAGTATAGATCCGCGGAAATGTATACTATTCTAGAAAGGTTTAGTGCTTAACTTAATGTACACAAACTTCAGCTGGTAACATTCAACCAACAATGAACTCTCATTCTGAGAGGAGGCCTGTGCCATGCAGTGGGACGTATATAAGCCGGGATGATGATGATATGACGATGGTGCGAAAGGTTTGATCCCAAAGGAAGACCAGCCCAGCGCGTTCGCAAGATCGACAGTTTTTGCTGGTTTGCAACCATTTTGTGACACACGTGTTGGCGACTGGTTGGCAAAACCTCTTTTTTGTAGTTCGTTATTTTTGTTACTATTTTAAATTCCACTAAGACCCGCCTGACAGAGACGGAGAAGTCAGTTGCTCTGTCAGACGGGTTGTGCTAAGTTCTATTTTATTATAGTTGGTAACCATTTTAAACGTGTATTTCATTTTAATTACGTAGTGTCGTCAATAACACGCATTTATCTTATTCCATTTTTAGGGTTCCGTACCCAAAAGGTCAAATCAAAAATCAATCAAAAAATCAAAACGTTTAAGTATTCTGCAAATAGGCCGCAAAGGGCTCTTTTACTAGTACATGTCACTTTTTTAAAACTACCAGCGCTTTCGTAAGGACCATCATTGCCAAGAAGAATGCGCCGCAAGAAACTTGGCAGGAAGTCATCTTTTCAAATTAAAATATAATAAATTACAAACTAAAAAACCATGCAAATATAGAATTAAATAAAAAATAATAATTATTATATAAAAAAACAATACAGGGATGTATTGTATTGTATTTAGACGACCAGATGGCCTAGTGGTTAGAGAACCTGACTATGAAGCTTGAGGTCCCGGGTTCGATTCCCGTGTCGGGGCAGATATTTGTATGAATAATACGAATGTTTGTTCTCGGGTCTTGGGTGTTTAATATGTATTTAAGTATGTATCTATCTATATAAGTATGTTTATCCGTTGCCTAGTACCCATAACACAAGCTTTCCTAGCTTACTTTGGGACTGGGTCAATTGGTGTGAATTGTCCCGTGATATTTATTTATTTTTTATTTATTGGGTCCCATAGTTAAAAAAAAAAAAAACTAAAACTATACCTACATCTTAACTTACTATATCTATGTTCAGTGGAAGTGTAGAATGCTTCCACCGTCATAAAATAAAAAAAAATAAAAATCAAAAGAAAAAAATAAAAAACAATAATATCGGAGATAGTCTTCCAATGTCACAATCATTAAAAATGAATCTGTTAAAACACATTTCAGGTCAAGTAACCATTAAAAACCGGTAAAAACGGAAACCCTATTACTGAGGCTCCGCTGTCCGTCCGCCCGTCCGTCCGTCCGTCTGTCACCAGGCTGTATCTCGGGAACGGTGATAGATAGCTAGAGAGTTGAAATTTTCACAGATGATGTATTTCGGTTGCCGCTATAACAACAAATACAACAAACGTGATTTTTTTGCTCGTTTTTGCTCGATATTGATAACGGCAACAGGTAGACACTTGAAATATTCACAAAATATTTAATTGTATATTGACTTTAAAAATAAATCATTAAATTAAAATAAAATAATATTTAAGGGGGGCTCCCATACAACAAACGAGGTTTTTATAGATAATTGTACGTACGGAGCCCTTCGTGCGCGAGTCTGACTCGCACTTGGCCAGTTTTTGTTTTATTTTTATTGTTTTTGTCAATGTTGTCACAAATGAGTGTTTTTTTTCTGTCTTTTTTCAATGTACTTAAGTGCTAAATCTAAGGGTTCACGTAGGTAAAGTACGGCCTAAAAAGCTAGTTTCAAACTAAAGACGAACCTCCTTACAATTTTAATTTTAAACACTCTATTGTTCGTTTACTTAACTTTTTAATAACATCTTCGCCACTTTATCTAACGCGTCCAAAACAATCTTTCTCCCACTGCAATAAAACCCATATTCATTCAACTGACCTACCAAAGCAATTTGCATCCAAACCATTAAAAATCTATATTTACATCTCATTAAATCATTACAAACTCTTAACGATATTCACATAAGGTTGCATTTTCAACAGCTTTCATTTGTTTGAACGCTCGCAATTTTTATTACCATCTTGACAATTGCAAAGTTGATTTTAGCGCTCGTTAAATATACACTAACTCTTATTACACGTTGCTTTAGTGTGATTTTAGTGTGAGTTGTAAAACTGTGACGATATATAAGTATAGTGGCAATGACCTCATTGGCTACTGATTGAGGAGTATGTACTTGACGGTAATCCTTTACGTTGTTTAAAAAAAAATGTTACGTGACTAAAAAAGATGTAACAGTTACGATTGACAGCTGTCAATACTTCGTTCAATAAGTACTTTGTTAATAACATAAATAAAAACCGGTCACTCGCACTTGACCGCCCCTTGAGGCCCCCTTAAATATTTGTTTTATTTTAATTTAATTATTTATTTTTAAAGTTAATATAGAACTAAATATTCTGTGAATATTTCAAGCATCTACCTGTTGCCTCAATATCAAGCAAAAGTAAGCAAAAAAATAACGTTTGTTGTATGGAAGCCCCATTACATATTTATTTTATTCTGTTTTTTTAGTATTTGTTGTTATAGCGGCATCCGAAATAAATCATCTGTGAAAATATAAACTGTCTAGCTATCACGGTTCATTTCATGAGACACCCTGGTGACGGACGGACGGACAGACGGATAGACGGGCGGACAACGGAGCTTCAGCAGTAGGGTCCCGTTTTTACCCTTTGGGTACGGAACCCTAAAAACGTCACAAAACTGGCCCAAAAAATAAGGACACTTTTTTCTTTATGAAAATTAAATGCGCGCGTGATTTTTTAAATAAAATACCTTATTTAAAAAAAAGATGGGTCGCAAATCCCAAAATTACCCCATTGAAAAAAAAACAGGGTATACTTTTTTGAAAATGGTCTGATATAATATACACCGTGAAATTTTAGTGGTTGTTTTCCCGAAACGAGGTGATTTAGTTTCGATTGTACAATCGATTTATAATTACTATTTTGACTAGAGTCAAAAATCTAATTGTGAAAAACGAAAGTCGAAAATGACCGCAAACCAATAGTAACGCTTCGTTGGTACCTAACCTATCGTACGATCGTACGCTACTTGTACCAACGAAGCGTTACTATTGGTTTGCGGTCATTTTCGACTTCCGTTTTTCACAATTGGATTTTTGACTCTAGTCAAAATAGTAATTATAAATCGATTGTACAATCGATACTAAATCACCTCGTTTCGGGAAAACAACCACTAAAATTTCACGGTGTATAGTGTTTTTTTTTTATTTCCGTTAACTTTAAGGGAAGATAATTCAGGTCAAATATAGTTAATTTCTCGAAGAAACTAGTGTCTTAACTCTATTTCTGAAAATATTGAATAATTAAATATAATGGCCTAAACAGTAAAGTATTATTATTAATCTTTTAAATTTCGTCAGTAAAGAGTTTTCCATTCAAGCTATTCGCTACAAGGTGATTATTGAGGCGAGTTCGTTCGACGTTACATACTTTTTCTTTTATTATATGTCACATCAATGTCATAATCGTAAACATTGGTATTGTATCAACGTTTATCTCAACGAAAAATGCTACGATGTTTTTTTTTGTATTTTAACAAAAATCAATATACCAGTTAGTTACAGTTTACGTACCGAACACGCACCGTGACGAATTATTTGTATTTATAAAAGACTGTGACAATATTATACATATATTCATTTCCTCGCTGTTTATTGAATTTTTATAGTATTGCATAATTATGTGATTATTTTGGTTTGAACCAGACTCAATTTAAACACAAGGCTGCTGCTAAAGTGTCTACTTTAAATGAGTTTTTTTAATTTATGCTAAATAACCAGGAAATACGCACGTACTAAAAATTCAAATTATGCGTGTAACTTTACACTTAACATGGCAAGGAACTTAAAACGAAAAAAGTCATAGAAAAAAAAATTTATACTTTACTACCGCGACTTTTTGTGGTAATGCTTCTTCATTTCTGGTGTTGATTTTTGAATGTCTGCTATTAATTCGTTTATAATTATATCGCGGGATCAATTATCCGGGACATAAAGAAATGATTCCAGTTTATAAGAAATTCTATGTGACAATATTTATCACAATTCATCAAACAGTTTTAGCTTGAAAGAGTAACGAACATCCGCGCATCCACCCATACAAACTTTCGTGTATTTAAAATTATATAAGCTGGGGGTTTAGGACTTTAACTCATCTGTTAAAGATTAACATTGTTCTCGTTTATTGAATCAGGCGTTACTTTGCGGAGGTCCATATTAATGAACTAAAACAATTACTTTACTCATCCGCGACCTTATAGTTATGGCCGGCGCCCACTGACGGCGTGGCACGGCGTGGCATTTTATTACTATCAAGTTGTTTTGAATCTTATTTCAATGAGTTTAGAATTCATGTTACCTTATTTCGATACCACGACGCCGCGACGTCCTGAGGGCCGATGCCACGCATAACCAATAAAGTAACATGAATTCTAAACTCATTGAAATAAGATTCAAAATAACTTGTTAGTAATAAAATGCCACGCCGTGCCATGCCGTCAGTGGGCGCCGGCCCTTACAGTTAAATTTGGTCTATCGTTAAAACTAGTAGAGCAAATTGGAGAAAAACAGTTTGATTTGTTCTATTAGTAGGTACTATATAGATAACCACCTTAAAGACCTAGTTTGCGTGCAGTGGCTAGACATCTGTCCATAACAATCCATAGCAATAAACATCAACGGCTGCAAGCAAATTTGTTTTGAAAATGGGTATCTGGCGTCTGGGGCGATGGTACATCAGTAGAGCATAGTGGATAGACTCGCTTCGCACGGGTGCCAATGCATGTATTATACATATAAAGGGTCCACGGAAAGAACATGTCTAGTCACCTAAACAACTTTTTGAGTTATTATATAGCGGTTTGAAAGTTAGTCAGCACGAACAATTATTACTATGGTAACCATTTTCTTTAAAATTGAATAAAATATATATTATTTGCAGATATCCCTATTTAATATAATGGTAAGTTATAGTGCTTTGCGAGATTAAAATATCAATTTTCAAAAAAAGTGACTAGACATGTTCTTTCCGTGGACCCTTCATATAAACCTTCCTCTTGGATGACTCTATCTATTAAAAATAACCGCATCAAAATCCTTTGCGTAGTTTCAAAGATACATAGGGACAGACAGCGGAAACCGACTTTGTTTTATACTATGTAGTGATCTAAAAATGTCACACTTTGTTATCGAGCTCCTCCGAAACAGATTTCTATAAAACTTTATCTGTATTCGCTTCTGTATTGTTCTTTATCTGTATTTCTTATAAGTACTCCTATTTTTCGCAGACGGGATCGCGGGCAACATCTAGTTATTACTATTAAATGATATTTAAAAAGAATCTAAAAACATCTCGCTTCTATATATTTTGAGGAAAACGATGGAAAGGAAAATGAAATTATAGGAAACAAAGGGATCCGTATTCTACCATCACCGGACTAACAGTCAGCCTCAGAATTCGCCGAACACTAAGCCAGCCCCAGAATTCGCCGAAAACTAAGCCAGCCCCAGAATTCGCCGAAAACTAAGCCAGCCTCAGAATTCGCCGAACACTTTAGCACTTTGTCGCAAAAGCCAGTTATTCTGTGATGTTTGAAATACGTCACGTTCGTGGAAGTGACAAGACACTTAAGTGTTCAACGATTTCTGAAGAAATATGCCAAATTTCAGCACAAACAGCTGCAAAAGAGTAGTTGAAAAATGACTTTCAAAGGAAGATGAGCAGATTTGTATGGACTCTGGCCTAGATACCAATAACGACAAGCCATATAGGGTAAACGTACCAATGCTCGACACCTCAACGCCTAGTAGATGACACCCATCTGTCATCTCTCTTACTATGACATAAGATTGAATGTGCCATGTATTGGGTCAGTGTTGAGCACAGGGACGTTTACCTTATCATTGGAAAGGTTTTTCATATTCTACAACTTTTTGTATCGCGAAAATCTCGAATTGCTGTGTAAATAACTATAAATTAAAAATTTTAAAAACCCCCAACGCAATTTGGTCGCACATATTATGTTTGAAAACAAAGTAAATGCCCATTATGCGTCTAATAAGATCCCTTCTGCAGCTAACAAAAGAGCTTATAGCTTTGAAACGGCTGAACCGATTTTGATGAAACATGTCTAAGAACCATCGCCAAGAAATCTGCTTTCAATTAAAAAAACTACATTCAAATCGGTTCACCCGCTTAAAAGCTATGATGCCACAGACAGACACACACACATAGCGGTCAAACTTATAACAACCTTCTTTTTGTGTCGGGGGTTAAAAAAAGGTATGGCAAGATAAAAAAACATACGAAAACGCATAAAAAAAATTATGACACTTACAGAGTTACAAAACCTTCATAATCTGTAAAGCGACACACGAACATACCTAGTATCGAAAAAACCTACATAATAGTTTCAACTCTTTTAGCGATAACTTTTTTCACACATAGATTTGGGAATACCTGCCATAGTAAAAGTTTGAGAACTTAGAATAAACTAAGTATCTAGTGACATCTCGTCCTTATTGGTCTTAAGCTAATCCTTCCTTTTGAAAACAAACATACTTATAGCTTGTTTAATTTAAAATGACGCGCCCTACCGCATTAACGCACAACTTTTCATGTGATTTGTCGATCGTGATGTTGGACACAAATGAAGAGTCGTAATTAATATTTACACTTGCACATCAAAATCAATTGATTCAGTAGGCGTGCGTCATTTTAGCTTAGACAAGCTCTACATACGAAAGTCACAAAAAAAAAGTCAAATCTGGGAACGAACCTTAGCGCCCCTTTTCAAAGCTGGCACTCACAACACAACACAGTGATATCTCAAAGTTCTAGCGTCCTAGACTATCTAAATATCACTAGGGTTAGTACTAAACTGTAGAGTTCAATTACTAACGGCGCGCCTGCCTCGGCTTAACCGACTGCGTACGCGCAAGGTTACAGACGCTTTTTATTAAACATAGAGCGTTATCCCCCACTTTTGTCGATAATTTAATATAGGGCAGTATCATTATCAACTTCTTGACGTGACGCTCTTACGTCCAAAAATTGGGGGTGACCAGTTTTTAACCCCCGATGCAAAAACGACGGGGTGTTTAGTTGATAAGTTTGACGTGTCTGTGTGTGTGTGTGTGTCTATGGTATCCTAGCTCCCGAACGGATGAACCTATTTTGATTTTGATTTTTTGATTGAAAGGTGAATTAGTCGGGAGTGTTATTAGCTACGTTTGATGAAGCTTAGTTGAGTTTTATTCATTGTTATTTTTTTCTTTAAGTATATTTGTATTCTTAGTTTCAATAAACATTTATAAAGTCCTTTATTTTATTTTTTTTTTACTTTTATTTATGAAAACAAACAACAGATAAATAGGTACAATTGAAATAAATAATAAAAAAAAACTAACCTAAAAATAACCTAGCTATATATACAATTCGCCTAAGTCCTGTCCCTGCGGAAGAGTGCCCATAAGGCAGGCAGCATTTCCGCGCTGGATTATGATGCCAATACGTTGGGCGCGAAATGCACCAAAAAAAAATCAAAACGTTTATTCTGCAAATAGGCCGCAAAGGGCTCTTTTACATGTCACTTTTTTAAACTACCAGCGCTTTCGTAAGGACCATCATTGCGAAGAATGCGCCGCAAGAAACTTGGCAGGAAGTCATCTTTTCAAATTAAAATATAATAAATTACAAACTAAAAAACCATACAAATATAGAATTAAATAAAAAATAATAATAATTATATAAAAAAACAATACAGGGATATACGTAAAAAAAAAACCACCAGGCTTATGGTCATGGGTAATTTCGAACAATTTATGTTTTATTTGGCCAAAAAGTTTGTGAGCGTCCGGGCTCCACGGACCTAAGGTTTCTAAAGCAAAAGCTGCAAATACGTAGTCTCTTGATTATAAACGTATTTTTAAGTCCTTTATTTTAGATTGACGTAAAAGTCAATCAAAAGTATGCCATTCCATTGTACGAGGGGCGTTCAATATAAAGTGAGAATGAGATGCAAACTCTTTTAATATTACGAAATTAAATACTGGCCGGTAAAGCTAATCTATCTAGCTGATTGCTATGAAAAAAAAAAACTAACTGTCTTTTGTTTAAAAAAATATACGGTAATTTCTTTGCAATGCTATTGAGTACGTTAGCGAAAATGGAGAAAATTGAACTGCGCGCCGTTATCAAATACTTGTGTTTGAAAAATTTTTCTACGGACCAAGTCAATTTGGATTTGCGGGACACTTTAGGGTCTGATGCTCCTCCGTTTTCGACAGTCGCACGTTGGTGCGCCGAATTTAGACGTGGAAGAACATCGACAATGGACGACCCCCGCTCCGGACGCCCTACTACAGCAGTAACTGAAGAAATTGTGAAAAAAGTCGAAAACTCAGTTTTGGCGGATCGTCGTGTCACGGTTCGTTTTATTGCTGAAAATGTAAAGATTTCAACGGGGAGCGTGCATAATATTTTACATGAACGCTTGGGTATGAAAAGGTATCTGCGCGTTGGGTACAAAAACAAACTAGACTAGAGATTTGTCAAGAAGCTTTGAACCTGATGCAGCAAGACCGGGAACTTTTTTTGGCGCGATTTATAACAATGGACGAAACATGGCTCCATCATTACGACCCAGAAACGAAACTGCAGTCTATGACATGGAAAAGGCCATCATCTCCAACTCCGAAGAAATTCAAGGTGAGCCCATCTGCCGGTAAGGTCATGGGCTCTGTTTTTTGGGATGGTAAAGGGGTATTAATGATTGAGTATCTCGAGCATGGAGCCACTATTACGGGCACATTATACGCCAAACAAATAGCAACATTGCGCAATGAGATCCGCGAAAAACGGCGAGGTAAACTCTCGAAAGTTGTGCTGTTCCACCAGGACAATGCCCCGGCACACAAGTCCGCCGTTGCAATGGCTGCAATTCGTGATTCTGGGTTCGATATCCTTAAGCATCCTCCGTATTCACCAGATCTCGCTCCCAGTGATTTCTACCTATTTTCGAGATTGAAACAATACCCGAGAGGCCAGAAATTTGAAGACGACGACGCGGTAGTCGCTGCAGTACAAGATTTTTTAAGTACTCAAGATGAGACCTTTTTTAAAAATGGAATTTTAAGTTTAGAAAAAAGATATACTAAGTGTATTATGCTAAAAGGTGACTATGTCGAAAAATAAAATGACATTTAGTAAAAGTTGTTTATACCATACTCATTCTCACTTTTTATTGAACGCCCCTAGTAAGTACTCCATGTTGCCACCAACTAGGTAGGTACCAGCTTTCCAGGTTATAAACTATCTGTGTGCCAAATTTCATCAAAATTCGTCATTCGTCATTCGTCATTCGTCTTGTTATTTGTACTGAAATAATTTGAATAAATTATCTTATCTTATCTTATCTTATCTTTTTCGCGCGTGCAGCCGGCGTTCATCGATTTATTAGACGTTGTCACGTCAAAAAAAAGTTAATTAAGACAAATGGAAACTATAATAATCAAATTCGGCAGTGAATGTGGTCCCATTAAAATAAATGTCATAATGACAAGACTTAAATACACGCAAAGCTCTTAAAGCCCTTTTAAGTGAAGGTGACTCGAAACGTCATACGGCGTTTTAAGAAAATGTCTTCCGTCTGCTTAGATTTGAATTTACAATACGTTTACTTTTAGTTTACCACTGACAGATGGCTGGCCTTCATTTAATTTCCAACTTAACACCATACAAATAAAGTAGCTATTACAAAATCTGCAAACGTGGGTAACAGTATTCTAAAATTGGCTTTATTTGTAGGTCGTTAAAGTTGAATATGAAATGAAGGCGAACCATCTGTCAGTGGTAAACTTTATGTAATTTTACTGTACTCCAATCACTTATTTCCTGAAGCCGTGGTGGCCTAGTGGTTTGACCTATTGCCTCTGAAGCAGGCGATAGTGGGTTCGAATCCGGGCTCGCACCACTGAATTTTTCGTAATTTAAGTGCGAAATTATATTTGAAATTTACCATGAGCTTACACTTGAGAAGAAATTCAGTGGTGTGTGTGAAGTTCCCAATCCGCGCTGGGCCTCGTGGGAACTACGGCCCAAAACTTCTGATTCTGAGAGGAGGCCTGTGCCCCGCAGTGGGACGTATATAGGTGGGGATGATGATGATGATCACTCATTTCCTTGATTTTGTCAACAGCAGTATTGTAACAAGACAGAAGTAAAATGCTACGGCCTTAGATTATTATTTATACACTATACTTCATTTAAATTAGAATTGAAAGCCACAACGTCATTATATTGCGGCTCGTCAACTATTTCTTACCTAGCAAATAGTACAGTACAATAGTCTGGGAGCCGCAAAATAAAATTGTTTTAATGTCACTTTATTTGCGTGTCGTCAATTGTTACTCTAGTACAAATTGTAAAGAGATTGATTACAGTTCACGAGCCGCAATATAATGTTGTTGTGGTTTATAATTCTAAATTAAATGGAGTATAGGTAGAGCTTAGGTGGCATGAAAACGTCCCGAAAAATATCAACCAATTGTTGGCTTATATGTCATTTGCCCCCTTCAGTCTGAATGACGTAACGCGATCGTAATATGAAGCTGTCAAATGGGTTTTTGGACGTTTTGTATCGCAGTGTTTGCTACTGACACTCTATCTATACTCCATTTAATTTAGAATTATAAACCACAATAACATTATATTGCGGCTCGTGAACTGTAATCTCTTTACAATTTGTACTAGAGTAACAATTGACGACACGCAAATAAAGTGACATTAAAACAATTTTATTTTGCGGCTCCCAGACTATTGTACTATGCTATGTTGTATTTGCTAGGTAAGAAATAGTTGACGAGCCGCAATATAATGATGTTGTGGTTTTCAATTCTAAATTAAATGAAAATAGTGTTTAAATAATCTTAGGCTACAGCTATAGTATAAATCTTCCCAGGTGAATTTTTCGCTTCAAGCCATTACATTAAATTTGAACCTTAATACTATGACGATACCGTTTGTTTTGAAAGATATAGGCTCGAAGCGAAAAATTCACCTGGGAAGATTTATACTACCTATACTTAATTACGTGCCCGCTTTTATATGGCGCAATCTCAGATCAAATAAAAGTAAAGATAGAGCGCTGCGAACAACGAAGTGAGGCCGGTTAAACTACACCATTCCGTGTGCTTACACAGTGGCACGCACACACTTGCAACCAAACTACACCAAATTTTGCTTAGAACCCAAAACGTCAACACTAGTGCTGCCATTATAATGTTGTAGTTACCCTATTATTGGGTAAATGCCGCCTAATCTTTTTTTCATTTTAAATTCTATTCTTTATTAGCACGGCTTAAAACGTGAGAACGTGACACGCAACGTAAAGTTATTTGTTTCTTGTAAAAGTTTTTTCAACGTTTTTTACTGTAGTAACGGTATCAGCGTGACACGCAACGTAAAGTTATTTGTAGTATCGGGGTATTAAGAATTATTATAGCAACACTGGCCTACGTACACATGTTTAAAAGACCGGCCTCACTCGCCTGTTCACCGCGCTCTATCTTTACTCTTTATTTGATCTGAGGGCGCCATTCAATACAATAATCCAACGAGATTATTCAACGATTACGCCATTGTTGCTTTTTTCTACTTCTGTACTTTTATCTGTTTTTTACATGGTCACGAACAACGGCCGATAGTAGGAAAGTATAAAAATACCAGGGTCTCGGTTCAGCTTACAATTTTGTTGCTGTCGGTTGTGAGACCCTGGTTCCTTGGGGTCCCGACGCACGCAACTTGATTAACCCGTCACGCGTCCACCATACTAAAATTAGTCCCTAACTTTTTTGTGCGGGACATGTCCTATAGAGACTTCATTAAGTCTCTAGGACATTTCCCGCAAAAAAAAGTTAGGGACTAACGTAGTCCCTGGGACGCGTGACGGGTTAAAGAAGTGCAAAAGCGTCTGGTTAACACCACTGGATACCAAAGGGCTGGCAGCTATCTCTCTCAACGAATCGCCACCGCCATTCAACGAGCGAATGCTGCCAGCCTTTTGGGTACGATGCCACGGGGGCCTTTTTTAGACTTGGACTAGTAGTTCTTAAGTTAGGTATTTAGTTTATAGAGTTTTAATTATTGTTATTGTTTCTTAATATTTGTATTCTATGAATAAGAACATAGATAATATGACTTCAGAAAAGTCTATAATTACTCTATTCCCCGTAACAGCACTTGTGTAGCGGATAATCTGCGTCCACCGGTTCCTGTCCAGCGCTTCTTTAAGACCCTGCCAATCGTCACCATCATTTCAGACGACAGACGTCCACTGGCTCGCCAGACAGATCGGTCCCGCGCCATCCACATCCAACATACATTCCATACATAGGTACGGGTATGTATTACAATACCGAAGTACGAAAGACTGAATGTATTAAAACATCGAATGGGTCAAAAGACCGACACGATTTTTTTCTGAAACCGTAAACTTTTCAGAATTTATTAAAACGGCATCATACAGAACCCATTTGGTTAGGTTAGGTTTGTTTTATAACAATCTTAAAAGTTAACGGTTTCAGAAAAAAATCGTGTCGGTCTTTTGACCCATTCGATGTTTTAATACATTCGGTCTTTCGTACTTCGGTATTGTAATACATACCCAACCCATAGGTACATTACAATGAGTAACGAGAAGATATTATATGTTACTGGCTGTTGCCCGCGACTCCGTCTGCGAAGATAAAAAATAGCCTACGACCTATTCTGGGACCTACCGAATATAGAGAAAAATTCATAAAAATCAGTCAAGCCGTTTCAAAGGAGTTCGATAGCAAACACCATGACACGAGATTTTTATAGTTTCAGTTAACCATATTTAATCTAATGGAAAGTTATAGTACACTGCGAGGTCTACATTTTGAGATTAAAATCTCGATTCACAAAAAATTAAAAATTTTAAAAACCCCCAACTCAATTTGAGAGAGAAAGAGGTTTATTTACACATATTTGTTACAAACACAGATAAAAAAATACATTTGACAGGAAATATACAAATAAAAAATATCGAATAGTATAAATTTGGTTACACGTGTGTTTGGAAATAAAGTAAATAATAAATAAATAAATAAATATCATGGGACAATTCACACCAATTGACCTAGTCCCAAAGTAAGCTTAGCAAAGCTTGTGTTATGGGTACTAAGCAACGGATAAACATACTTATATAGATAGATACATACTTAAATACATATTAAACACCCAAGACCCGAGAACAAACATTCGTATTTTTCATACAAATATCTGCCCCGACACGGGAATCGAACCCGGAACCTCAAGCTTCGTAGTAAGGTTCTCTAACCACTAGGCCATCTGGTCGTCTGAATCGTAAATGCCCACTATGCGTCTAAGACCACTTCCGCAGCTAACGAAATAGCCGATAACATTGAAACGGCTGAACCAATTTCGATGTAGCGTGTCTAAGAATTTTTAAATAAAAAAACGGGTGAACCGATTAGGACGCGTTTTTTTATTTTTAAATAAAAAAAACACATCCGTTTCGGTTCACCCGTTTAAGAGCTACGATGACACAGACACACACACATAGCGGTGAAACTTATAACACCCCTCTTTTTGTGTCGGGGGATAAAAAAGGTGACTGTGTAGACATATTTTTCCCGTGTTACATTTCCCACAATATTTCGTTAAAAAGTGTGACAGTTAGTAAGATATTTTTACAAAAATCTTATTATAATAATTCGTTCCGAATAAAGGTCGTTGGTTGATTAAATCAATCGAGTGCCATTTCCTGGTTTCATCACCAGTTGGACCTTTTATTGGAACAAAAAACAAGCCTTCATAGTAGGTGAGTGCTTTTTTCGACCCGCGTCGACCCGCAACGGCTGGGTTGTTTTATTTTTAGCACTGTCTAGGGTTCCTTGGGTGTCCTTTTAAAAGCCCATTATCAAAAAGTTTAGTATTGGTGTCTGACTCTTAGAACTACAATTGGCCAAGTGCGAAACGGACTCGCTATCAACGGCTGTATCTACAGGGTATTTTTTGATTCAGTATAATCTCTAATCTTCTTCTAATATATAAGAATCTCGTGTCACGGTGTTTGTTACCGAACTCCTCCGAAACGGCTTGGCCGATTTTTATGAAACTTTTTTCTCTACACTCGGTAGGTCTGAGAATAGGTCGTAGGCTATTTTTATCCCCCCCCCCCATTCTACGCGGATGGAGTCGCAGGCAGCTAGTAGGTATATAAAAATCTCGTGTCACGGTGTTTGTTATCGAACTCCTCCGAAACGGCTTGACCGATTCTTATGAAACTTTTTTTCTATATTCGGTAGATCTGAGAATAGGTCGTAGGCTATTTTTTATACCCCTATTCTTCGCAGACGAAGTCGCGGGCGGCAGCAGTCCTACGGTTCAAGGGATAAAGCCCTGTGACAGACGGACGGACAGCAATACATAAGTCTAGGTACTTGAACTTTACCGATTATCTATTACGACCGCTTTAGCTTAGTTGGTAGTGACCCTGCCTACGAAGCAAGAGGTCTTGGGTTCGAATCCCGGTAAGGGCATTTATTTGTGTGATGAGCACGAATATTTGTTCCTGAGTTAAGTATGTTTTCTATGTATTTAAGTATTTATTTATCTATATAAGTATGTTTATCGTCGTCTAGTACCCATAGTACAAGCTTTGCTTAGTTTGGGACAAGGTCGATTTGTGTAAGATTGTCCCCTAATATTTATTTATTATTTTATTTTATTGCCACTTTAACAACAGGGGATAACAACGAGCGAGAGACATGTTTATTTCAGCATTTTTAACTCGATCTTTATAAGTTTTTTTCTGGACTATTTTTGAAACATTGTACGGAGGTAGGGACTCCTCATGTTTGAATCCAGCTCGTACTTGACCGGTTCTTAAAAGATCAACTGTGCTGAACCCTTCGAAATAATAGCCAAGTTCTGTCCAACTAATTAGTTTTGAGCATAATTAGATTAATGTCTAGATTTAATTGGTTTTTCTGGCCTTCGACGGAAGGTGAGGTTTTTGCGTGATGACATCGCGTTCCTGAGTGACTGTGTTTAGTTGACTATGTATGCTATTTTTAACCCCCGACACAAAAAGAGGGGTGTTATAAGTTTGACCGCTATGTGTGTGTGTCTGTCTGTCTGTCTGTCTGTCTGTGGCATCATAGGTCTTAAGCGGGTGACAGTGACATAATTGCGTTGGGGGGTTTTTTAAATTTTTAATTTATAGTTATTTCACCTGACAGCGTAGTTTTGCCTACTTTTTCTAGAAGAAATAGAGTATAATTCTGATTTCAAAGACGTTATTAAGAAAGAAATAAATACTCTTTCAAACTAAAAAAGAATTTTGAAAATTGGTCCACAATTGGCGGTGATATCGATATAAAAATTAAAAAAAAGTCGATCAAAGAAAATTCCCCTTTTTGGATACGGTTAATTAAAAAAAGAAAGAGAATATTTATTTGTGACAACACGGAGAAAAATAATAAAAGAAGAATAAAATAAAAAATGCGCATGTTACAAAAAGCCATGGTGGCCTAGCGGTTTAACCTATGGCCTCTCAAACAGAGGGTCGTGGGTTCAAATCCCGGCTCGCATCACTGAGTTTTTTCGGAATTTATGTGCGAAATTATATTTGAAATTTTCTATGAGCTTTACGAAGAAATTCAATGGAGTTTGTGAAGTTCCTAATCGGTACAGAGCCCGCGTTGGAACCACGGCCAAATCCCTATCGTCCTGAGAGGTGGCCTTTGCCCTACAGTGGGACATCTTAAGGCTGCGACGACGACGATGATGGTGATGATGATGATGATGATGATGATGATGATGATGATGACGAGGATACAATGCAATACAAATACTCTTTATTGAACACCAAAACAGTACAGAAAAATTAATTAAAAAAAAACAGGCAGACAATAGGCAGTCTTATCGCTCATAAAAGCGATCTCTTCCATCTTCTCTTCTCTTCTTTTTTTATATTTTTTTATTTCAAACTAGACTTTACTATTACGTACGAGTAAGTATAATATACATAACATAATATAACAGTAGCGTGGGACGTCCTCAGACTCGGTGGAGCGATGATCTTCGCAAGGCGGCTGGCAACAGCTGGATGAGAGTGGCCGAGGGTCGTGCTCAGTGGCGTGCCATGGGAGAGGCCTATGTCCAGCAGTGGACGAACATAGGCTGATGATGATGATGATGATGAAGTATAATATATTTATAAATCAGTGGGACGCATACATACCTACGGGCATGATGATGATGATTATCAATAGGATCTAACTCTTAGCTCTTAGCACTATCTTTTAATAAAGCTACAGCAAAATTACAGCTCTTGGTTTTTGCTACATTTTTTGTTGAAAAAACTTTATTTTCGTTAAAAATTCATTTTATTTTGTAATAATAGTGCATCAAGGCCTTCAACGGCACGATCGAATAAAACATATATAATTTAACTATAATTGGACTAGTTTTTCTGAATCATCAAAGTGTAATTAGAGTCAAAATATCATTATCCAATTTTGGCTATAGCTTTTAAAAAGCACTTATCATCATCATTCCAGCCGAAAGACGTCCACTGCTGAACATAGGCCTCCCCAAGGCTCGCCAAACAGATCGACCCTGCGCCATCCGCATCCAACGCCTTCCCGCAACCTTAACCAGGTCGTCGCTTCTTGCTAGAGGCCTACCTACACTGCTTCCGGTCCGCGGACGCCACTCGAGATCCTTTTTGCCCCATCGGCCATCAGTTCTACGAGTGTCCTGCCCACTGCCACTTGAGTCTAGCGATTCTTCGAGCTATGTCGGTGACTTTAGCACTTATGAATTATATATTTATTGCTGGCAGCTACCTCGCTCAAAGAATTAGCCTAGCGACTCAACGAGGAAATGCTGCCAGCATCTTCGGCACAATGCCGCAGGGGCCTTTTTTAGATCTAGTTTAGTTTTTAATTTAATTTAGTTTGTAATAGTTAGATATTTAGTTTATAGTTAAGTTTTATTCACTGTTATTTTTTCTTAATTGTTTTATTTTTAGTTACAATAAATTATATCCTCGGTAAATTTTATTTTTTATACCGAATGTCTAAAATACCTTCTTAAATCTAAGATTTAAAAGCGAAAAAGTTTCCGGGTGCGCCGGTGGGACTTGAACCCACGTCTCCTGGGTATGCGCCCCAACGGGTGTTCTACCAACTGAACCACGTCGCATCCAACCGACCTCCCCGAAATTCTTAATCGCTTACATACGCCAACAGTGGCGTGTGGTAACATCCATCACAACTATTAGAAGCTATGAATCCTACGTTCCAAATTAGTTGGAAATGCGTAAGAACCGGGAGACGTGGGTTCAAGTCCCACCGGCGCACCCGGAAACTTTTTCGCTTTTAAATCTTAGGTTTGGTGAGCAGACGTAACTGCTAATAAAATAAATAATACCTTCTTAAATCGTCCACAGTGCCATCTCGTCAGCCTACAATTCCTAAAACATCACCTTCCTTTCCTATCTCGTCCACTTTCTGATATCGTCAATATCCCATTTTGTCTGCATTCCTATTTCGATCACAGTGCCAGCTCGCCCACTTTATTTTCAACAGACGAAAACAAAAGGAGGAGGTTCTCAATTCGACGTGTGTATATATATATATATATATATATATATATATTTTTTATCGACACACTTTATTTTAAATATTTAAGGGGGCTCCCATACAACAAACGTGATTTGTTTGCTCGCTTTTGCTCGTTCAATAGATAACGGCAACAGATAGACGCTTGAAATATTCACAGAATTTTATTTTAGTTATATATTCACTTTAAAAATAAATTATTAAATTAAAATTAATCAAATTAATATATAAGTATGTTTATCCGTTGCTTAGTACCCATAACACAAGCTTTGCTAAGCTTACTTTGGGACTAGGTCAATTGGTGTGAATTGTCCCATGATATTTTTTTTTTTTTTTTAACCAGGTCGGCGCTCCATCTTGTTGGAGGCCTACCTACACTGCGTCTTCCGGTCCGCGGACGCCGCTCGAGAACCTTTCGGCCCCATCGGCCGTCAGTTCTAAATAAATACCTACTTAACATATTTTATGAATACTAACATAGGAAACATGGATATTCACCAAAACAACCGTAAAGTTTTTGTACACAAAAGCAATTATTATACAATTCGTCACGCCAAAAAACATAATAGA
The DNA here is from genome assembly GCA_947859365.1 of Archips crataeganus. NCBI lineage: Eukaryota > Metazoa > Arthropoda > Insecta > Lepidoptera > Tortricidae > Archips > Archips crataeganus. The sequence continues at coordinate 8,193,082 of OX402072.1, read as the reverse complement.
ACATCAGCGTTATACAATAGTTATGTAATAGATTATAAGGCACCATAACTAGGGCAAGGTCGACGAACTTTACTGTCATTTATTGTTGAATGAGTGGTTTACTATACTATAGTTTTTTCCGTTTAATGTGACTTTGGTGACGCGTGCAGCCTTATCCGACTGCGTGACTAAAGAAGGGTTATGTATTTATATAAGCCAATGCAATTTAGGTATTAAAAGTTCTTTCTAATCTAATATATAAAAATCTCGTGTCACGGTGTTTGTTATCGAACTCCTCCGAAACGGCTTGGCCGATTATTATGAAACTTTTTTCTCTACACTTGGTAGGTCTGAGAATAGGTCGTAGGCTATTTTTTATCCCCCCCCCCCCATTCTTCGCAGACGGAGTCGCGGGTAACAGCCAGTTAATCTATACTAATATTATAAATAAATAAAATAAATAATAAAATAAATAAATATTAGGGGACAATCTTACACAAATCGACCTAGTCCCAAACTAAGCAAAGCTTGTACTATGGGTACTAGACGACGATAAACATACTTATATAGATAAATAAATACTTAAATACATAGAAAACATCCATAACTCAGGAACAAATATTCGTGCTCATCACACAAATAAATGGCCTTACCGGGATTTGAACCCAGGACCTCTTGCTTCGTAGGCAGGGTCACTACCAACTAGGCTTGTATAGTGCCTTTCTCAAGCATGCAATGAAATAAATAAAATAAGAATCTTCACAAAACAAAAATCAAAGGTTTATTTCTAGAGAAATTATAAGTAAACTAGATAAAAAAACAGAGATAATTCATGTAATAATTATTATTCATACCAGGCTGTATCTCACGAACCGTGATTGCAAGACAGTTGAAATTTTCACAGATGATGTATTTTGTTTGCCGCTATAACAACAAATACTAAAAAGCAGAATAAAATAAATATTTAAGGGGGCTCCCATACAACAAACGTGATTTTTTTGCTTGTTTTTGCTCGATATTGATAACGGCAACAGGTGTCTACCTGTTTGCTTGAAAATATTAACAGAATATTTAGTTGTATATTAACTTTAAAAATAAACTAAAGTAAATAGTATCTTATACTGAGTACGTAATTTAATAAAATGTATTTCGGCTTTCGTGATAATGTTGTATCTGGGTCAATCAACTTTTTTTTTGTCAACGATTTTCTGCTACTTTCTATGAAAACCGAAATAATTAAAAAACTGATTATTTTTCCTTATTTAAAGTATACTTTTCAAAACCCTAGATTTTTGTAGTCAATAGTGGTATAATTGCCATATTTATTTTATTTTGTTTAGCTCTTATTTCGTGGGTGACCCAGGGGACAATGATGTCCCCGAAATTTGTATGAAAATAGTGGTACGTCCCCTGGGTGACCGGATTTTTTCATAGAAATACTTATTTTTTTTGGTTTTCACATACGCAGTATGATAAACAGTTTATCTAGTTACTACAAAATCATGGTTTCGCTAACCAGAGATTACACAGTTACTTGTAAAGGAGTAAATAGAAATTTACAAAAAAAAGTTGATTTACCCATCTGTTACCGTTTTTCTCCTGTTAATTTAAGATTATGTCACGAATAATATTTTTTTTCTTTCTTTCTTTTCTGTCTTTGTTGCTACTAATTCGACTAACTGATGAACACCTCCAAGATTTAATGACAATAGCTTGTACCAACTTTACTCCAAACTTCAGACAAATAGGCAAAAAGTAGTAGATTGTTCAACAAGGGAGGAAAATAACCAATATCACACGAGGTTATTTCGAGGGTGATATTGGTGTTTTTCCTGAGTTAAACACTCTGCTTTTCATTTCAACTACAAGGAAAGTAAGAAAATGTAAGTATAAATAAATAAAAATGTCTAAACTGGTCAATATGATCGTTGTAAATGTCTCAATAGAGTTTATTGTTAAGCAATAATTAATTTAACAAAATTTAAAATGTTTAAAATAATAATCAATGGAAACAGTAGATAAAGTAGGTATTTTAGTAAATTTATTTGTAAAATAAGTAAGTAAGTAAACAATTCGAACCAAGGAGTTAAACTGTATAGAGATAGGCTGTGTGGACATATATAACATTGTCGTTTACCGTGTCTTTTTCTTAACATTATTAAACTTTTCTGGTTTAAGTCACTAAATAAGAAACTAATGTAAATTAATAATTTAATTTAATAATATTTCACTGCCATTATAAAATTTGTAATATGAATAATTAAGAAAAAAACCTCAATACTTAATTAAATATACCTTGTATATGCCGTAATGCTTAGCCAAGCCGAATGCGTATGTGTTCCATTGACAGCCAATGCCTTTATTTTTTTTTATTAATTTCTACCCTAGGGAAGAAAGTATAGTCTTGCTGCCGTATGTCGGATATGATTGGCCTCACTTTCCGAGTATGAGAGATGAAAACTATTTTTCCCATTGATATGTAAAAAAAAATCCTTGTTATTTTTGTACATTGAACTTGCTCATTTAATAAATTCAAGTGGGAACGGACCGCGGTAGTAATTTTATTTTAAAAACCGGACCCCGGAATAAAGTTATTGGTGATCCCTGCCTTATATCAAACCACTATACCTTGACAAGCTCGTGCGCGGCGCTCGGCGGAACCCTGTCGCAGGGAGCCTCTGCTGTCCTTAACAAGATTGTTTTTAATAAGTGCGGCAAATACTGACTGCGACAGGGTTCTTTCGCGGAGGGTCGCGCACGAGCTTGTCGGACTATCTATAGGCCACCATGGCTTTCCAGTCAGTTTCTTATCAGTGAGTGGTCATAGCTTTAGAACGGGTATGTATGTATTACAATACCGAAGTACGAAAGACCGAATGTAATAAAACATCGAATGGGTCAAAAGACCGACACGATTTTTTTCTGAAACCGTTAACTTTTTAAGATTGTTATAGATGTGCGCTTGTCACTGCATAAGGTGATGATTTAGCAGACTGAAATGTATGATGTATAGGAAAGATTCGTGTCTAATCTCTAGACCAGTGGTGGTGTAGGGGTATGGCACACGGCACGGAATGCTGAGGACCTGGGTTCGATTCCCAGCATTGGTCTTTTTTCTGGGGTTTTTTCTGTGCATCTATATTTCAGTTTGTATTTATTAAGTACGAAAAATATGTTATAAAACAAACCTAACCTAACCTAATGGGTTCTGTATGATGCCGTCTTAATAAATTCTGAAAAGTTTACGGTTTCAGAAAAAAATCGTGTCGGTCTTTTGACCCATTCGATGTTTTAATACATTCGGTCTTTCGTACTTCGGTATTGTAATACATACCCCTTTAGAACGCGTAGCTAGTCAGTATAGCCTCCGCCTTATTTGTTCACGCATGCGTATTAGTTAACTTAAATCACGATTAAACGCATGTCACTTACCGGAAGCCATTGAAGGTCAACGACCGTGGGCGTCGGTGTGCCTGGAACGCACTATAGTTCCGTTTAAAAAAAAGTTCAAGCGCGAGTCGTAGATACAGATTTAGATTTTGACGTGACAACGTCTAATAAATCGATGAACGCCGGTTGCATACACGAAAAAGGATGACGCAATGTAACGTACATGTAATGCACCTACAAAGCAGTGAAGGCCAGTTGCAATATTACAAAATACAATCTTAGTACTAGCGCTCGCGTAATTTTCAATGCGGGCGGAGGGTGCGGTGTGCGGGGGTGCGGGGGGGGTTGTTTACGTGGGGGGGTTTGAATGTTTTGTTATGACGTTGTCACGTTAAACTATCATCCGTAAACCAACTTTTGTTTTATACAGATTGTCACAAAAACTTAACCTACTAACTATTTGGCTTGTATTTACTCCTGCTGGCTCGTGAGACACTGATTTAAAACAAACAAAAACAATAAACAATTATTTTATTTGTTTCAAAAACAGTGTTTATAAAAAAAGGCAAGATTGAGGCTTCCCAGTAGGTATAGGTATAAGTACCTGTGTTGGGAGGTATAATATCCTAACTTAACCTAAATTTATTCCAGTGTTGCTGTTATTGCGTACGTGTGTGTGTGTGTGTGTGTGTGTGTGTGTGTGTGTGTGTGTGTGGTGTGTGTGTGTGGTGTGTGTGTGCGTGTGTGCGTGTGGGCGTGTGTGTGTGTGTGTGTGCGTGTGTGTGTGTGTGTGTGTGCGTGTGTGTGTGTGTGTGTGTGTGTGTGTGTGTGTGTGTGTGTGTGTGTGTGTGTGTGTGTGTGTGTGTGTGTGTGTGTGTGTGTGCTTTATGTCGAACCAAAAATATATATTTTACAAAATAAATACAAATGACTCATGTCTCACCTGATAGAAATAGGGATGTTTCCTAGGTAAAAAAATAATAAATCTTATTAGTCCGTATTTTACATTATCAAAAAATATTAGACACGTAATTTTTCTTTTGACAATTAAACAAAAAAATGGCGCGTTGAAGTTCCGCGTGACGAGGCGTGACGTCACTTGTTCCTAAAACGCTCATACAAAGTGTAGGAACAAGTGACGTCACGCGAAACTTCAACGCGCCATATCTTCGTCATTTTTTGTTTAATTTACAAAATAAAAAATACGTGTCCAATATTTTTTGATAATCTAAAAGACTGACTAGTTAGGAAAGTAGCCTATTGCAGATGAGACCGAAGATCTGGTTCACTTGTTCAGGAGAGAGATGAATGGATGTTTGTTGCTCTTTGACGCTAAAACGATTTGACGAATTCTGATGAAATTCAGCACACAAATAACCCTTACATACAAGGTAGGTATTTTGCCCCGGAAATTTTCATAGTAACCGCGAAACGAAGTCTTTGCAGACGGAGTCGCTGGCAATAGCTAATATTCAATATACAGGAAAATCATTTGGACTGAAAACATACAAATAAAACAAACTTCGAATTGTATAAATTGGGTCGCACTCTGCATAATGTTTCGACAAGCCACTAATTAACTGAAACAATTACTTTGCTCACCCGCAAACAAAAGTAAAGTAAGTAAACTAAGGGGTGAGCAAAGTAATTGTTTCAGTTCATTAACACGGACCTCCGCAAAGTAACGCCTGATTCAATAAATTACAAGCCTCAATGTTGTTTTTTAGCGGAACTTATACAAACAGGTACATAATATATACAACGAAGTGATAAAGGTCCCGTTCTTTGAGTTTGATGCACGGAACTCCAAAAATGTGCAAGTACGACAGGTAAGGTTAGGCCGGATTTATGTAAGGTGAGACACAATTTAAAAACACGAAAACATAAGCCAAGTAATAGCAATCAAATTGACAAATTGATGTAATAAAATCATTAAACTTCGTCATGTAAGGTAAACAAACGTCCCTGTGGTCGACACTGACCCAATACATTGTGATGATACCTTCAATCTTATGTCATACCAAGGATGATAATAGACTGGATTGGCAGTCGGCATAGTACGGATCGGCCGCGGTTTTTGTAGTTCGATTATTAAATTAATTATTATTATGGCGCTGAAATATAGCCAGAGGCTTTGAAGGCAAAACAATAAGACTACAGATGTTTCATATTACTACAAATGTATTATTATGCAATATTTTTGAAAAATAATACATTTAAATAATAATAATAATAATAACGACCGCCTTAGCCTAGTTGGTAGTGATCCTGCCTACGAAGCAAGAGGTCCTGGGTTCGAATCCCGGTAAGGGCATTTATTTGTGTGATGAGCACGAATATTTGTTCCTGAGTTATGGTTGTTTTCTATGTATTTAAGTATTTATTTATCTATATAAGTATGTTTATCGTCGTCTAGTACCCATAGTACAAGCTTTGCTTAGTTTGGGACTAGGTCGATTTGTGTAATATTGTCCCCTAAAATTTATTTATTATTTATTTATTTATTTGTAGTAATATGAAACATCTGTAGTCTTAAAGCTACGCGTACAGTGTACGCGTACATAGCGTACGGACATGGCGTTCCAGGACACGCGTACCCGGGCTCGCGTAAGGTACGCGTAATGTGCGCGCAGTCCGTACGCAGCTTTATTGTTTTGCCTTAAAAGCCTCTGGCTATATTTCAGCGCCATCTAGATTTAATAATCGAACTACAAAAACCGCGGCCGATCCGTACTATGGCGACTGTCAATCCAGTCTATCTATATCATCCTTGTCATAGTAAGAGAGGTGATAGATGGGTGTTATCTATTGGGCGGTGGGGTCTATAATGACTCCCATAAAATTTTAAGTCATTATGTATCATTAGTCATAATCAACGTTAGTCATACAGTGATTTATTTCTGAAACAATTTATTTTTCGGTATTGTTATAAAACAAACCTAACCTAACCTACTGCATTCTATTAAGATGGCATTTAAAAAAGTCCTGAAAAAAATACCGTTTCAGAAATAAATCACTGTATGAGTAACGTTGATTATGACTAATGATACATTATGACTTAAAATTTTATGGGAGAGAAGGGGCACCAATTGTTTTATAATCTTTTATTATGCTTTATTATCTTTTTAACCCCCGACACTAAAAGAGGGGTGTTATAATTTTGACCGCTATGTGTGTGTGTCTGTCTGTCTGGCTGTGGCACCATAACTCTAAAACGGGTGAACCGATTCGGATGCGGTCTTTTTTATTTGAAAGCTGGTTTCTTGGTGATGGTTCTTAGGCATGTTTAAATCAAAATCGGTTTAGCCGTTTCACAGTTATAAGCTTTTTTGCATGCTGCGGAAGGGATCATAGCTTTAATTGAGTTGGGGTTTTTTTTAATTTTAATTTATAGTTATTTGATATGTATCTGTAATAGTTACGGAATAATCGACTGGACACACTTAACGATTACACCCTGTATACGAGTCACAACATTATTTTTCATGCCATAACGTTCCCTTAGGCTGCGTATCCACCGGAGCTGTGCGAGGATGCGTTGCGAGGGATGTGTTTGTCATGAACCAATAGAAACACTTCATTTACCTATCCTTACTCAGCTCAGCTCTGGTGGAAACAGCTCAACGGAGCGAGTTTTTTGTACATAATAAACAAAAGAAGGGATAGATGTGTGCGAGGAATGTGTTGCGAGGAATGTGTTGCGAGGGATGTGTTGCTAGGCGGCGTTGCTCCGCTCCCGCCTCACCGCACCCCGCCCGCTTATTTGAAAAGAGCCCGCTACACATCCTCGCTACGCATCCTCGCACCGCTCAGCTAACTTGCACATCTTTGGTGGAAACATTCACACCGTTACACATCCTCGTATAAGTATCTATTCGAATCGAACCACTCAAAAATATGTTACTACGGCCTTATTGCGTCGGAATAAGAGTCTGTGGTACTTATTATTGCAACTTTGAATAAGTTCATATTTTTACACTTGACTGTACATATTACATCTGCCATGGAAATACTCCAGTACGTAATTAAATATGATACAATAATAAACTCTGTGTACATAAGCATCCGCCGTAATGAGAGCGGTTCGTAACGCGTAAGGACAAAGGCGAACCTGTTAGTCACGCCTTCGCAACATACAAGCGTTCCTTCGTGGCTCTACTTCTTACCCGAATGCCGAAGGAGGGTCAGATGGGGCCACGAAGCGTTTCAACCGCCGTATCATCATCATCATCATTTCAGCTGAAAGACGTCCACTGCTGAACATAGGCCTCCCCCGAGGCTCACCAAACAGATCGGTCCCGTGTAGGGTTACCATATGACAGGCGTTTGCCGCATTTGACAGGCATTTTAAGGTTTAGACAGGCGTGCGGCCGGCAATGGTCTGAGACAGGCATTTTTAAAAATCACATCCTTCTTCATTATTATCTGTTGGCGTTTACTTATTACTCACAGCGTTTTGCTTTAGACAGGCATTTTTCTGAAAAAATCAGGCATTTTAGGTACCATAGACAGGCATCCCTCTATTTACATATGGTAACCCTAGTCCCGTGCCCCTTCTGGGCCCGTGCACCCACCGTTTTTAGCTACCACCATGTACTCGTGGACCCGCCGGTGGGTCTACACATACCACCATGTACTTGTGGACCCACCGGTGGGTCTGCGGACACCATCAGTGCCCGTGGACCCAAAGGAGTAAATAAATACCCGAGAGCACAAAGGTTTGTTTTTTTTATCATAGATATGTACATACAATGCACTACAAACGTAGGTGCTAGTAGGGGAGACCGGGGACAAAACTAACATTTTGCACTTTTACCTCATTATCTGGTTAAGCGTAATATTTTTGATGAAATTAATATAGCTATCTATAAATTTCGTTCATGCTCTTCAAATTGATGTCTTTATTTACCTAATTAGTACTTATTTTGTGTGAAAAATAGGGACTTAAAAAAAATTCGCCTGTTGTTACTTTCGACCCCGATACGTTGCCGAAAGTAACAGGATAAAGAAGTATTTTTAAATATGAGATGAAGTATTAAATTAATAAGTTATGTATCAGAAAACATTGAATGAGCAAAAGAAAAAATATTGGCACTTTATAAGTATCTGAAAATATTGAAAAAGTATTTTTTTATGAAAATAATCAAAAAAATAACATTTTGTTAGCATTTATTGTCAGTCTAGGAAAAGGCATGTTTTTTTGGCGTGAGAATTATTTTTTCTATTCATACTAAGTATTTGGTAACAGTGTTTGTTTCGGACACACATAGTTTTCATCATCATGTCTGTCTATGTTACTTTTGTACCCTGCCACATTTTTGTCAAAAAATTAAAGCTAGCCTTGAAGTGGAACGTGATTGACACAAACGAACTCAAACACCGTGTAATCCATTTAATCAAGAATGACTATACAAATATTCATATAAAAATCATTCTTTTAATAATATGAAAACGTGACATGAATGAAAGTCAAGAAAGTTATTTTTAGTTCGTGAAATCACGTTTTGTCCTCTAGCTCAAAGTAGCAGCGCGGAGCACCGACAGCGGCTGGATGCAAGTAAGAGGGGTGGAATCGACTGTCATATGACTGTAGCGAAGAGGTGTTTCGACTATTGGATAAAACTACACAGCCTTTGCTACTTTCGACCCGCTGTTACTTTTGTACCCGGTCTCCCCTATTACAGGTGAAGTGGGCTCTCACCAAACAGTATCTTATCATTCAAGAATGAGTTTTTCACACCACCTGCTCGCCAATGCCTTATTATATATCATGCAAACCTCTCTCAAAGTAAGTCATTATAGACCTTGGCTTTCGCCGGGGCGTAATGTTGTACTGAATTTCATTATAACCTGCCGGGCAGTAATGTTGTACTGAATATCATTATAACCCGCCGGGCAGTAATGTGATTCTCACTTCTCGTAGTTCTTATTGGTATGCAGTTAAAGTCTAATTTTTAAATCGCCCCGCGTGCAGGCCGGCGGCGTGCAGCACGTGCACGTGCTCAACGAGCTCAGCCCTCATTTATTTGCAGTTCCGCGGCCGAACGAAAACAAAGTCAAATACTTAAACAAAAGCCGCGAGTGTTTCAATACGCTGCAATTTTTAACTATCAAAACTGCAAAAGAAGATAAAACATTAAGAAAATATCGAGTGACGAAAGTGATTTGACTCCTGATTCCATTAAATTAGACGCCTTAGGACCACTTGCACAGTTCAGGGTATAAAAATTAAATCGGTAACCCTGGGTTAAGAATGACAGTTCCATACATTTTGACACTTGTTAACCCTGGGTTAGCAGTTAACTCGCTCGGAGTTAAGTAGCTAACCCAGGTCTGCGCAAGCCGGCCTTAGAAATTGTTAATAATGTACTCCCAGAGAAGTCGAAGGAAAAATACTAAAAAGCTTACAAAGATTTCGACAAATGGAAAACTGCGAAAGGCGCAAAGTCAGTGTCAGAATCAGTGCTTCTGGGTCTATTTCGAGTATTTTTCTAGTAGCCTTGGTTTTTATTGTCTCGCAAAAGGTGAGAAAAGTAGAGTATACTCCTCGGGGATAAAACTGATTTTGCCTTGGGTGCGCTTAAATCCTTCACTGCTCTCAGGACTCCATCTTAATTCCCTCGCTTCGCTCGGGAATCAACTAAAAACCCCCTCGCTACGCTCGGGAGTTAAATCTGGAGTCCCTCGATACGCTCAGGATTCAATATCGCGCCCGTGACATAATGCAGTACTTTATCCCCTTGGTGTACAATCTACTATTTGTATTAAGTACCTACTCTCTAGGTATTTGTAGTGTACCTATTGTATATTGTGTATTGTACCTATCTATGACTAAAAAACAAACCTTTGTACTCTCGGGTATTTACTCCTGTGGGTCCACGGGCACATGATGGTGTCCGCAGACCCACCGGTGGGTCCACGAGTACATGGTGGTATGTGTAGACCCACCGGTGGGTCCACGAGTACATGGTGGTATGTGTAGACCCACCGGTGGGTCCACGAGTACATGGTGGTATGTGTAGACCCACCGGTGGGTCCACGGGCACATGATGGTGTCCGCAGACCCACCGGTGGGTCCACGAGTACATGGTGGTATGTGTAGACCCACCGGTGGGTCCACGAGTACATGGTGGTATGTGTAGACCCACCGGTGGGTCCACGGGCACATGATGGTGTCCGCAGACCCACCGGTGGGTCCACGAGTACATGGTGGTATGTGTAGACCCACCGGTGGGTCCACGAGTACATGGTGGTATGTGTAGACCCACCGGTGGGTCCACGGGCACATGATGGTGTCCGCAGACCCACCGGTGGGTCCACGAGTACATGGTGGTATGTGTAGACCCACCGGTGGGTCCACGAGTACATGGTGGTATGTGTAGACCCACCGGTGGGTCCACGGGCACATGATGGTGTCCGCAGACCCACCGGTGGGTCCACGAGTACATGGTTGGTATGTGTAGACCCACCGGTGGGTCCATGAATACATGATGGTATAGCGTGTACCCACCGGTGGGTAAAAACGGTGGGTGAACGGGCCCAGAAGGCCCGTGCCATCAGGATCCAACGCGTTCCCGCCACCTTAACCAGTGCCTCTACCATGAGTTTGCACTGGTTTCCGTGACCGTACTCGCTGGCGACGGCGTGGGTTATTTGTATGGAGAATTGTACAGCGCCTCTAGCGGTCACTTACGGAAGTACAATTCTCCATGCAAATCATTTACGCCGTCGCTAGCGAGTATGGTCACTGTGAACTAGTGTGGACTCGTGGTAGAGGTACAGAGGCCGTGTTGTCTAACGCTTCTGTCGCTTGCCTTCGCTTTCACCGTCTCTTTCTGTCATCATTTGCGGTCCAGCTCCAAACTCACACTTGCCTTCCCGCCGAACACGGCGCGTTCTTACGCTAAATCTTTCAGTATCCATTCTGTGAAGCTGTGGAACGAGTTACCCTTGCTCGTTAGGGAGTCCCCGTCTGTGGCCTCGTTCAGGGAGAGGTTGAAGAAACTGTGGAAGTAGGGTACCTACTTAATCGTATTATTTTTATTTACATGTACTGTTTTTTTCGTATGTGTGTATTTTGTTCAGTGTTAAGTTAGGTATATTAAGTATATTTGTCGTAGTCACTAATTGTTGTTTATTTTATGTATTTGTTTATATGTTATATTTCCTTTCTTCTCTCTGTACATAAATTATTGTTTGCCTATCTCTTTTTTTTAAGTTTTTCCTTTCATTCCAGGTTAGCTTGAAAAGATCCCTTTTAGTATAAGTTCGCCTTTGTACTATTTTTGTTGTGTTGTTTTGTATTATTTTTGTGTTTTATGTACAATAAAGTGTTTACATACATACATACATTTTATACCGTTTGACAGAAAGAAATAGTGCTTGTGAAGGCAAGCGTCAGAAACGTTAGACAACAAGCCTGCAGGTTATCGCCCATCTTATTGGAGGCCTACTACACTGCTTCCAGTTCGTGGACGCCACTCGAGAGCCTTTTGTCCCGACGTCAGTTCTACGAGCGAGCCCTGTCCACTGCCACTTGAGTCTGGCGATACTTCGAGCTACGTCGGTGACTTTAGTTCTTGCTTTATTGAAGTAACTAAAAAAGAATACCAATTAGTAACTGCGTGACTAAAGTAGGTTACTTACAGATAAAATCTAAGGATGTGGTTTTCGCAACTCTGGCACATAACGACCTTATCTTATTGACCTCATAACAAACTCAAGAATATCGGGTAGCGTTTATTTTAATTGTCGATTAACATAATTTAGAGGTTTCGATGAACTTGATTTTTTATTGCTTTTCAATACGCGGTAACTTGTTATAATTATGATTAGACAATGTCACAGTCGAGGTCATAAACCGATAGTTACAGTCATCGCGTCAATGATGTACAGTCAGGTGTAAAAATATGGGTGCATACAACTTGCTCATAAATATGTCCCATAGCTCTTATGTCGTCGAATTAAGGTGTAGGTATGTAACGATGGGAGGATTAAATCGATACTTATTTTTGCACTTGACCGTACCTACAGACGAAGCAACTGCATCGTGACATACTGTGGAACCTTCAAAATAAAAAATAAAAATATATAAATTTTCAAAAGCTCTAACGCATTTTTTTTTAAATATGGATAAAATATCCTATATACAAGTTATATTTATTCATAAAAACTCACAATAATATTTATCTCATACATTTCGTACTAAATACAAACTGAAATATAGATGCACAGAAAAAACCCCAGAAAAAAGACCAATGCTGGGAATCGAACCCAGGTCCTCAGCATTCCGTGCCGCGTGCCATACCCCTACACCACCACTGGTCTAGAGATTAGACACGAATCTTTCCTATACATCATACATTTCAATCTGCTAAATCATCACCTTATGCAGTGACAAACGCACATCTATGTTACACCCTCATCGAGAGATTTTAACACTCCTTCGGAACTAACCGCTCACCTGGACAAGAGATGGCGCTACTGTGCAACTTTAAACAAGTTAGCTATGAAGTATCTTTTTTTGTACTTATTTTTTCAACTTCATTTTTTTTTTTTTTTTATTACTTTTACGGTCATCCCGTGAAATCATACATTTCGTACTAAATACAAACTGAAATATAGATGCACAGAAAAAACCCCAGAAAAAAGACCAATGCTGGGAATCGAACCCAGGTCCTCAGCATTCCGTGCCGCGTGCCATACACTTTGTCACTGCATAAGGTGATGATTTAGCAGATTGAAATGTATGATGTATAGGAAAGATTCGTGTCTAATCTCTAGACCAGTGGTGGTGTAGGGGTATGGCACGCGGCACGGAATGCTGAGGACCTGGGTTCGATTCCCAGCATTGGTCTTTTTTCTGGGGTTTTTTCTGTGCATCTATATTTCAGTTTGTATTTAGTACGAAATGTATGATTTCACGGGATGACCGTAAAAGTAATAAAAAAAAAAAAAAAAAAAAAAAAAAAATGAAGTTGAAAAAATAAGTACAAAAAAAGATACTTCATAGCTAACTTATTTATCTCATATACTTACACTAACAATCTATAAAAATTAATACTAGTTAACTATACTTATTATAATTTTTTGCCTGCATTTTTGCATTTCTCCTGATGAAAAATATCGTAACCCTTCCCTTTCTCCGATTTCAGTTATGATTATACCAAAAACGGACATACACCGTGAAATTTTAGTGGTTGTTTTCCCGAAACGAGGTGATTTAGTATCGATTGTACAATCGATTTATAATTACTATTTTGACTAGAGTCAAAAATCCAATTGTGAAAAACGAAAGTCGAAAATGACCGTAAACCAATAGTAACGCTTCGTTGGTACCTAACCTATCGTACGATCGTACGCTACTTGTACCAACGAAGCGTTACTATTGGTTTGCGGTCATTTTTGACTTTCGTTTTTCACAATTGGATTTTTGACTCTAGTCAAAATAGTAATTATAAATCGATTGTACAATCGTAACTAAATCACCTCGTTTCGGGAAAACAACCACTAAAATTTCACGGTGTATAATTCGTTCAACTGTAGGGCAAAGCAACTGCTTTGCGATTTTAAATTAATCTAAATTAAAAAATTTGAAACCCCCAACGCAATTATGTCACTCGTATGTTTGAACATTAAGTCAATGCCCGTTATGCGTCTAAGATCACTTCCGCAGCTAACTAAAGAGCTGATTATTTTGAAATAGCTGAATCAATTTTGATAAAACATGTTCAAGAACAATCGCGAAGAAACCTGCTTTCAAATCCAAACCCGCATCCAAATCGGTTCATCCGCTTAAGAGCTATGATGCCACAGATAGACACACACACACACACACACACACATAGCGGTCAAACTTATAACACCCCTCTTTTTGTGTCGGGGGTTAAAATGATGATTACCTACGTAAATCTCGATGCTGTGGGAATACCTAAAAAAAACGGCCAAGAGTGTGTCGGACACGCCTAGGATAGGGTTCCGTAGCCGTTACGAAAAATTCCTTGCATGCCTTATTTTTTATAGTGTCTATTTTATAACTTGGTCAATGGCCAAGTAATTTTGCTATTAATTATACTATCTGTAACTGTATTAAAGAAGTACTTACCTAATATTTTATTTAGGATTTTGTATTTCTCTACATCTACGTCTATGACAGGTACAAAAAAAAATTTTTTTTCTTCATTCTGTTTTACCACTTTGTCGGCATAGCTTCTACATACTTAATTTATTAGGTGCCGCTGCTGACTCTGCGGAATGCCTCAAGAAGCGCAAATATGTAGGCATCAGTAGTGCCTACATTTTTGAGCCGTTTGGGGTTGAAACCATGGGTCCTTGGGGTTTGAGTGCATCAAATATCTTTAAATCACTGTCGTCAAAATTGATTGCAGCTTCAGGTGACCAGAGGGCTGGCTTTTTCTTAGCACAAAGAATAAGCATTGCCATACAGCGTGGCAATGCTGCCAGCCTTCTGGGCACCTTACCACTTGGCAGTGATTTTGGACAACTTTTTTATTTATAAGTTTAGTTTGTATGTAGTTTTAGTTTATAGTTTTAGTTTTATTTTATGTAGTTTTTACACTATCATCTAAAATTAAAAAAAAATGTAATTGAAACCAATTTGACTTCAAACGCTAAACATAATAAACTAAGTTCATTTATTAGCATTAATAGTCTCTAAGCTGAACCGCGGACGGATTGATGGGCTGACGGACAAACGGACAGACGGAATTATAAGGTTCCGTTTTTGACATTTTGCTTTCGGAACCCTAAAAATGGTAACTGAATCCTAAAAATGTTTAAATATTTCATTCTCATTTATGTTCACTTTATTCTTTTCCATATATGGAACGTTAAAAAAAACAAAGAATCCATAAGTTAACAGTCAATTATTATTATTACTTTTAGTGTCCAACAAAACCGATTACCGCTCAACCGGCTCAGGAACTCTATCGCCGTGAATTTTGCAACCACTTCTTTAGCAGGCGTTGGGAATTGTTCTCTCGCTTATTGCGAAAAGGTTCGATAGAGGCTTTTAGTTTAAACGGTCTCTCCATTGGCCACTTATGATGCAATTTAAGAAACAAATATGGAGGCGTCTTAAAATGAAATTAAACCAAAAATAGTCAAATTATTTTTGACTCAATTAGCTTCTGATTTGTTTGTTCGACTTGTAAATATTTAATGTAAGTACCTAATGTTATACCGGCTGGCACATTTAAAAGGAAGATCGGTCAGTATGGGCAAGTCTGAAAGTACTTAAAAGACATAGAAAGATGTTCTAAGAAACCATTTTATCCATTTTAGTCATCGATGATTCTGCCAATGTCGAGGTTGAGAAAAACACTACCTATAGGGAACGTGCAGAAACTAGAGGCGGCAGCACTAATGCGACAGAAGAGACACTATGCCGACAGTAAAAGAAACTTATCAAGGTAAAACATTCATCAAATTGATGGCAGCACCGTCTATGTGCACGTTCCCTATATCGGTTGGTCGTTGTTCGATTGCTTCTATCACCGAAGTTTTTTTTTTTTTTTTTTTTATGATATAGGGGGCAAACGAGCAGATGGATCGCCTGATGGTAAACGATTACCGTCGCCCATGGACACCTGCGACACCAAAAGAGTCACAAGTGCGTTGCCGGCCTTTTAGGTAGGAGTACGCTCTTTTTTTGAAAGCTTGAAGGTCATATCGGTCCGGGAATACCGCAGCAGGAACCTCATTCCAGAGCTTTGCTGTGCGAGGCAGGAAATTTCTGGAAAAACGCACAGTAGAAGACAACCAACCATCCAGATGGTGAGGATGGAAGTGTTGTCGCGTAGGGCGGTGGCGGAAGGATGCGGCAGGGATCAACCCGAATAACTCCTCGGAGCACTCTCCGTTGTACATGCGATAGAAGATGCACAGTTCGGTGTGCGGCTTTTTCTAAGTTATTATCACAGTTTTTCTGGTCATTAAAAGCGATGACATTGGTTGCTAAAAACAAATCTATGCTGTTTTATAGTTTCAGACTTACCCATACTGACCACTCTAAATATGCCACCCAGTTTACTAACTTTAATTTGCATCTTTATCACCATCAAAAATACCTTCCCGAAAAACAATGCACATCAAAAAGATTGACCCAAAAAAGGTTGCAGTAACACTTTTAAAACGCAACGTTCGCTCTGGCCACGCCATCTACTGATTGCAGACGAAGTTAATAGTCGTCATCTTAAAAGCCGAGATAACTAACACAGCTACGGTTGGTCAGGGGCTAGATTCAGGAACGGCCCAAGCAAGCGGTAATTCAATCGTTTGCGAGAGGATAGGAATGGGCTGAGCTTGGGATGAGCCTTATTTTCTAGATACCGGATAGCTTAATGCAGGGTATTAAGCTACCCGGTAGTCAAACAAAACCAAACTCCAAACTCTCCAAACTTTATAAATTCTGATACGTTCCCTTCCTTACCTACTGCTGTACTGTCTCAATTCACTCGTTGGTCTAGATTGCCGCCGCAGGACAAACTTCGAGGTCGCCTACCCGTGGGAAAGTCTTTAACGAACGCATTGTCTGTTCGCCAATTTGCAGGGTCAAATACTTACTGGTTATTTAGCTGTTTAATTGTTGAACGCGTCGTCAAATGGATGTAAACGAACAGAGAACTGTACCACTACCATGAGTTTACAGTGACGGTACTCGATAGCGACTGCGTAAATGATTTGTATCATTTACGCAGCCGCTATCGAGTACGGTCTTTGTAAACTCATGGTAGAGGTACAGAGTTAACTTTTAACACCGGGTTAGTTCAGCAGTCCGAGACAGTTAAGTGTCTTAAATCTATGGCACGGTCTGCAATCCAGGTTTAACGATTTCATTTTTAGGGTTCCGCACATCAAAAGGAAAAACTGAGCCCTTGTAGGATCACTTTGTTGTCCGTCTGTCTGTCAAGACCCTATTTATTTATTTATTTATCTCGGGAACGCGTGAAGGTATCGAGTTGAAATTAAAAAATATACGTAGGTAGGTCTACAGTCCCTTGAAGCTGTGAAAAAATCAAACGTCTAAGTTAACGTAACAAAAATAACTAGGTATATTTTGACACTCTAAAACTCAGAAAGAGTCTTTTGCCATTTCTACAAAAGTGTGTCCAAAAAAATAATTGATCCAGAGCAAACGCTCGATTATAGGTCGATTCATGATAATATCTACTAGTGATGCAACGGATGTGTCACAACGGAAGCAGAAACGGAAACAGATGTCAAAAGTAAATCTTAGCAGAAGCGGAAGCGGAAGCGGAAGTGTTAATACATACTATGAAAAAAGCACAATTTTATTTTTAAGATATTTTATTAAATTTGTACTTTAATACTCAAAATTAAGTAAAGGCCAGTTATATTTAATGAAAAGTAATTTGGTCGCTTTTACGCATTTTTTTTTTATGTTAGAGAGGCCAGACAAACGAACTAGTGGGACACCTGATGTTAAATGAACACCACTGTCCATAGACACTCGCAGCGCTTTACGCGATACCAGTGCGTTGTCGGCCCTGCAGAAAATTGTACACTCGCCTCTTAAAGGCACCCAGGGCCCAATTGCATAACAAAATACAACTTATATTACAAGCGGAACTCCCTTTCCAGTTAATATAACTGAAACGAGAGTTCCGCTTGTACTATTACCTAGTTGTACTTTGTTATGCAATTGGGCCCAGGTCGTAACTCGATGGGAAGACCCTAGCGGGAAGCTCGTTCCAGATTTTGCAAGTTCGTGGCAAAAAAGACCGCTTAAAACGCACCGTCGAAGACTGCCATTCATCATCATTCATTTCAGTCTGTTTCGGCCGCACTTCACCTCTCTTTCCGCTGTAGACTTCCGTTTAGAGTTCTGTTATAAATTTTGCAGAACCAGAAACGGAAACGAAGTGAAAAGGCATGCAGAACTTCCGCAAATGCGGAAGCAGAAGCAGAGTTCTGTTGTTCTGTTGCTGCCGCGCTCGAGTGACTCCCCAAGTCCCCTCTTGGGCTCCCCTACAATAGTTTATATTTATTTCTATTCTATTTATTCTATTTATTTCGTAATAAATAGAAACGTATAGAATAATATTATTTTGTCAATGAACTGAAACAATTACTTTGCTCACCCGCGACCTTACGATAGTTACGTTTATGCAAGAAATTAGTGTTCATGCAACTCCTCCACCTCCACACTGTACGAACACACACAAATCACACAAACCCAACCATCACCACCACCAAACTACACTGACGCGTTTCGAACTCAACTAGAGCTCATCCTCAGAGCACCACAACCGTATGCTAAACCACCAAATGTTAAACTGACAAACCAAAACAAATGTTTTAACTTGTCACTGTAAATACTGGATGCACTCTCGAACATGCAGACGCGAAGCAACACCAAAAATTCACTGGACACATTAACAGTCACACGAGCACTGACACACTCGACATGCACGCTTATACGCATGCACGTATGCACACACTTTTCATACGCTCATACACACACATACACATTCACACACACACACACACACACACACACACACACACATACACACACACATACACATATACACACATACCCACACACACACACACAATACACACACACACACACACACTCACACACTTTGTTTAAGTTAGTTATGTTTAGTTATAGTCTTAGTAATAATTTTTATTATAACTTACCTACCTTCTTTAATTAATTGTATACTCAATGTTTAGTTTTTGGAAGAGCGAGGCCTCCTAACACAAGTTTCGACTTAATGGGAGGTCTCAACCTTATATGTAAGAATTTAACCTTTGTTAAATGCAAATAAAGTTTTTTTTTTATTTTTTTTTTACTGTAACTTCTCAAGTACCCACTTTATTTTTATTTTCCCAAACTACCCCACAAAAATTAATTTTTATTCACATATAAAACTACCTTATTTTGTCTCCTACGGCACGTGACTGACATGCTCGCTATCTGTAGATATGAATCGACCTCTATGAACGTAAATGTATGAAACCGAGACTGTTCTGATGCGTCGTGACACGACACGTCAGATAAATGTGAATGTGACTTAATGTGACGCAGATGACAACCGGTTTAGTCTAATAAGCAGCCCATGGACCTTGCAACACCGGAAGTGACGTGAGCGGCGCCCATGCACCCCGAGGACCTTGGCATCGAAAATCAATGATATAATTATTAGTGGTTATAATAACCACGATGATTCTTTTATCGGTGATCAGGAACCAATTTTTCTAGTCAGTATTCGGTACCACGTTTAAGTCGCAGTTTCATGAATCAAAACGTCTCTTTAGGGTTCCGTACCCAAAGGGTAAAAACGGGACCCCATTACACTTCGCTTCACTTCGCTGTCCGTTGCCGCTATAACAACAAATACTAAATAACAGAATAAAATAAATATTTAAGGGGGCTCCCATACAACGAACGTGATCTTTTTGCTCGTTTTTGCTGGATATTGATAACGGCAACAGGTAGACGCTTGAAATATTCACAGAATATTTGACCCGTAATTGGCCACGGTCTCACCTAGTGAAAAGTGTAGATGAAGCCAAGTGTTTACAATCTATCTTGGGTATGTCCGACACGCTCTTGGCCAGTTTTATTTCAAACAGATACAACCACCAGAGTCAAAGCCATTCGTGGTAGAATCTTTGATCGTGGTAGAATCTTTGGGACCCCACGGCGCCTACCAACCTCGGCAAGAGGGCAAAGTCGGAGTGGTTTTAGTGGGTATACTCCCTCCTCCCCTTCCCATTAGGGGAAGAGGACGGGGGAGAGAGCCCCACATAACCATCTGGGTCTCCCCGGGCCCGCGGGTACACGTAAAGTGTTTCCACCAAAAATAATAATAATATTATTTCTGTGGTCAGAGCCATGACTTATCCGTAGTCATACCAATTTGCTACACTGGTGTGACTATGGTTCATTTTATTTATCCATAGTCTCACCACTATAGACCAACTCACCCTTGACTAAATATAAATATTTAATTTGAACCAACTCGACGAAACTCTCGACGAAAGCCGTCTCGAAGAAACTACCTAAACTAATCTACCTACCTATTATTCTGAAATAAATTATGGTTGGGGGGTGCATTGGTGTGACCATGGGTCGGGTAAAATAAATGGTAGTCACACCAGTGTAGTTAATTGGTGTGACTACGGATCGGTCGCTGTCAAAGCATCTCGATCTTACGGTATTTAGAGTTTATATATTCGCTTCCATCCAAAGAGACGATACACCAAGTCTTCCGGCAAGAAATCGAAATAAAATTACGAGTGAAACCGCAAACTCTGTAGTTATTTAAAACCCGCTGATTGACAGGTCGTAATGTGGTTTTTAAATACACGTTGTATAAAATTACGACTTAATTAAACCAATCCTACTTCCTACATTATCTATACTAAGTAATATTATAAAGAGGAAAGATTTGATTGTTTGTTTGTATGTTTATTTGTTTGTTTGTTTGCATTGAATAGGCTCCGAAACTACTGGACCGATTTCAAAAATTCTTTTGCCGTTAGAAAGCTACATTACCACAGCACTCTGTGGTAATGTGGCGTTAAAAAGTAGCCTATGTCACTACATAGGCTACTTTTTAACGCGGGAAAATACCTTTTCCTACGAGAAAAATAATTTTATCGCGGGCGAAGCTGCGGACGAAAGGCTAGTATATTATACTCACGTGACATCACACCTGTGGTATTTTTGCATTCATCAATACTTTTCTTATTTGGTAAACAACTTTGTAACCTCAAAATGCACTATTTTTAGCTAAAGCAGCTAGGTACTTTCTCGAAAATAAAGCTACCAGAGTCAACATTTTGAATACCTGGGGCTAAATTTAGGAACGGCCCAACACGGTTTGTGAGCGGTAATTCAATCGTTTGGGAGAGGATAGGAATGGGCTGAGCTTGGGATGAGCCTTATTTACCTGTTAATTCGCTTTATAAATAAATAAATAAATTAAATAAATAAATAATTAAGGTTCATCCCAATCTCAGCCCAAACCTCTCGTAAACCAGTGATTTTTGGCGTTCCTGAATAGCAGTTCACCCCTATCCTCTTGCAAACGACTGAATTACCGCTCGCAAACCATGTTGGGCCATTCCTGAATTTAGCCCCTATTAAAATCCTGTTAAATTAAATTGCTTTATTAGGGTTCCGTTCCCAGAGGGTAAAAACGGGACCCTATTACTGAGACTTCGCTGTCCGTCCGTCTGTCCGTCCATCTGTCACCAGGCTGTATCTCATGAACCGTGATAGCTTGACAGTTAAAGTTTTCACAGATGATGTATTTCGGTTGCCGCTATAACAACAAATACTAAAAAACAGAATAAAATAAATATTTAAGGGGGCTCCCATACAACAAACGTGATTTTTTTGCTCGTTTTTGCTCGATATTGATAACGGCAACAGGTAGACGTTTGAAATATTCACAGAATATTTAGTTATATATTAACTTTAAAAATAAATAATTAAATTAAAATAAAACAACTATTTAGGGGGGCTCTATACAACAAACGTGATTTTTTTGCCGTTTTTATAGATAACTAGCGGACCCGACAGACGTTGTCCTGCATGAACCTAGATACCGACTGCAGCGCCATGTGCCGGGCTGATTTGTGAATCTAAACCATCCAGGGCGCCACCCAAACGCATACAAAAAAAAATCATTCAATCGGTCCAGCCGTTTAGGAGGACTGCAGTGACATACACACGTACAGTAGAATTACATATATATATATATATATATATATATATATATATATATATAAAGATGGTACGGAACCCTTCGTGCGCGAGTCCGACTCGCACTTGAACGGTTTTTTATGAAGCAAATTAGAACTATGTTAATCCAGGTTACAAATTATCTTTGTGCCAAACTTCATTAGAATTCATCAAAGAGTTTTACCGTGAAAGAGTAAATATCCACATACAAACTTTCGCGTTCAATAGTAAGATACATACGCCCCACTGAGGGGCACAGGCCTCCTCTCAGATTAAGAGGGCTTGGGTAGTTCCCACGCGGGCCCAGTGCGGATTGGGAACTTCACACACACCATTGGATTTCTTCTCAGGTGTGCAGGTTTCCTCACGATGTTGTTCTTCACCGTCAAGCTCGTGGTAAATTTCAAATTAATTTTGCACTTAAATTCCGAAAAAGTCAGAGGTGCGAGCCCTGACTCGAACCCACGTCCCTCTGCTTGAGAGAAAATAAAGCAGCTTCTTTTATTATTATGTTAATATGACTTGACTAGGTTAGCTGGAAGAGATCCCTTTTTAGGGATAAGTTCGCCTTTGTTCTCCTCTCTGTGTATTTGTATTTTTTATTTTTATGTGCAATAAAGAGTTCACATACATACATACATACATACTTAATTTACATAATTACCATAATCCACAGGAAATAAGTAGATGTTTATAAATTTACTTTATTATGGACGTTACTTTTTTACATAAATCGGAAATAGATTTAAACCTTCTATATTGAATTAAGGCGAAGACCTCAACGAACTACAAGGCTTGCGAGGTTTCATTAGAGTCGTCTCAGTGGCGAGAATGACATAGGGCTATATACACCGTGAAATTTTAGTGGTTGTTTTCCCGAAACGAGGTGATTAAGTTTCGATTGTACAATCGATTTATAATTACTATTTTGACTAGAGTCGAAAATCCAATTGTGAAAAACGAAAGTCGAAAATGACCGCAAACCAATAGTAACGCTTCGTTGGTACAAGTAGCGTACGATCGTACGATAGGTTAGGTACCAACGAAGCGTTACTATTGGTTTGCGGTCATTTTCGACTTTCGTTTTTCACAATTGGATTTTTGACTCTAGTCAAAATAGTAATTATAAATCGATTGTACAATCGATACTAAATCACCTCGTTTCGGGTAAAACAACCACTAAAATTTCACGGTGTATTTTCCTGGAATTCCTGTGGAAACGGGAATTACACAAGAAACACGGATTTCCGTTACTATTATACGATTTCAAAGTTCCTATTAAATTTGAGATGAAATTTGGTACCTACTCTTATGTAAGGTGACCCAAAGATGGATGTAACGTAAATAAATGAATTTCAAACATGACGCTTTTGGGGTATCAATCAATCATCAATCTTTAAAAGATAGGGTAAATAAGAAAATAATTTTACGCAGTCTGGTTATTTCTTATAGCAGATCTACATTGTTATTTAATGTACCCAGGCTGTCAAGGCATCTCCTGTTCGAAAAGTGCAGGCCGCATTTCCCGGCACGCCTCTCTGAACTGAACGACCTGTACGCTTAGTATAAGTTTTACTTCACCAAAATACTTCTCGATCGCGTTTACGTAAAAAAATCAATTACTAGGGAAACATGGACAGCGCCTCCGCGGCCGCGCGTCCATGTTACGTGATTTATTTATTTATTTATTTATTTAGTCATTTATTGCATACATGTAGTAGGTATAATTAGGATGGTAGGGTACATTTATATAGTATCATACATGCTACCCATAAAAGGTGTTGCAATGTCTTAAGTCTAAAAAAAATTGCATGCTAAACTAGATTATCGATAACAATCAAAATAACAAGAAATAAGCAATAAGAATAAGGACAAAATAATTCATCAAATTACCCACACAAGTATAAAATTTCATTTAAAATAAAATTAAAAAATTTAATTACAAATTAAACAAAGTCAAAACTATAAATCAACTTATAATAGAAGCATTT
Organism: Archips crataeganus; assembly: GCA_947859365.1. Lineage (NCBI taxonomy): Eukaryota > Metazoa > Arthropoda > Insecta > Lepidoptera > Tortricidae > Archips > Archips crataeganus. The sequence continues at coordinate 8,168,977 of OX402072.1, read as the reverse complement.
AAATTTCATAAAATAATGTCCAAAATAATAATCAGAGAAATTATTTTCTCTGATTATTATTTTGGACATTATTTTAAAATATGAATAAAAAGAAAATCAAATTCATAAAATACAATGTTGTTCCAATGTAAAAATGTAAGTCTAAGAATAAAAGAATTTATCAAATTACACACACAAGTACAAATAAAATTAAATCCCAGATAATCAATGTTAAGCTATTAATCAATCGTATATTAGAAGTAAAAATTTCATAAAAAAATGTCCAAAAAAATAATTAGAATAAAATAAAAAAATAAAACTAATTCAAAAAATACAAAATAAAAAGTAAAAATTAAAAACAGTTATATTTAACAATAAAAAAATAATATAAACAATAATCTAACAGTTACAGTGTGTCGTTTAGGAATTCATTAAGGCTATAATAACATTTTTTTACTACGAGCGACTTCAACTTTTTTGAATAAGTTTCATCTCTTTCCTCTGCTCTAATCTCATCCGGTAATTGATTGTAAACCCTTGCCGCTGCGTAGTGAGGGCTGTTCTTAAATAATTTCATGTTGGAATGTTTCCATAGAATTGAAATTTTTACGTAAACGCGATCGAGAAGTATTTTGGTGAAGTAAAACTTATACCTACTAAGCGTACTGCTCAAGAGAGCCCAAGTCACTTCCAACGTCCCGGCTATCCTAGAGCCGAACGGTATCGCACGTGACGACGGCAAGAGGCTCGACGGAATGTCGCTTATCCCTTGGAGTCAGGGCAGGAGTCTCGTTTGGGAGGCGACCTGCATCGATACGGCGGCACCTTCTCACGTTGCTACCACTTCCATCCGAGCAGGTGCGAATATGCCTGTTTAGGGCAGTCGTACTTATTTGCACCGCTTGGGGTAGAACAAAGACACGGGGAAACTCTGGGAACATGGGGTCCAGGCACGAAGGAACTCGCAAAAGAGTTTTCTTCGCGCCTGGTAAAAACGACTGGTATAACCAGGAAATCAAATTTAGAAGATGAACTAGCTTTTGCCCGCGACTCCGTCCGCGTGGAATTAGTAATTTCGGCAGCTTATTTTTTTATTCAATTTGCTTTTTCATCAATTATGGCTCGCCTTAGTTCTTCGATATAAAAAACTACTATCTCTCCCTTAACCATAGTTACGTCGGTTGTTTTGTCACTCCTGCGCACCTTGGTAGCGGCTTTGCAACTCGTTGCACAATCAGTGACACAAGTAATTATACTGGTACATGTAGAGCAGTCGTAATATATGTCTTCCGCCCAAGAGCCAGTTTGAAGGGTTCCGTGCCCAAGAACTTGTTCAAATTTAAACATTCACGAGTCTAACTCATATGTATATCCTACTAATGTATATCTATATCTATACATATAATAAATCTGTAACAAGCATGTGTCTGTACATTGAAGATATTTGAGAATAAACAAAATAATAAATTAAAAAATCAAAATAACCCGCCTGCAGAAATACTGAAAAGTTGGAAACAAGATAAAATGTTCAATAACAATAAAACGAATTTAAAACACGTCGATGGCAGTCTTTCAAAATTTAATGCAACGATAAAATGCAGTCGGAGGCATGCATGAAGTGACATTAGGTAAATCCCATGCAGCCACTGACTCCCATGCCTCCGACTGCAATTTATCGTTGCATTAAATTTTGAAAGACTGCCATCGACGTGTTTTAAATTCGTTTTATTGTTATTGAACATTTTATCTTGTTTCCAACTTTTCAGTATTTCTGCAGGCGGGTTTTTTTGATTTTTTAATTTATTATTTTATTTACACCGCAGGCGGGTTTTTAGTTTTTTTAATTACTTTTTTATTTCTTGCTTTTTAGTGTTCCTGAGACCCAGATAAATTATTGAGTATTTGAATTAGGAATCCGTTGATATTTAGTTAAAATCCAAAACCAATTTTGAAATATGTTGGTACTTAATTTTCCACATGGGTTTCATAGAGAAAATTATTGCTCAAAGATATCTTAGTAAGTAGGTACGTCGTCGTTTTAATGCATTGATTGCCAATTTACTATTCCAAATTAAATTTAAGCACATGACTTGTATATATTTTTGTAATCTCTTTTAAAATCCCTTTATTTTGATACCCTACATGATAGGTTTGAATAAAAAAAATTTTTTGAAGACTCACAATTTGGCGCCAAAATTCCGCCATTTCGATTTTTCAAGAATTTCATGTATCCAGTGTTACTCGCGTTATCAATACGGATCCAATGACGTATCATTTATCAAAATCGGTTCAACTGTTGTGTAGTTACGAGAGGACATAGGAATGGACATACATACATACATACATACATACATACATACATACATTTATACGGGTCAAACACATAACCCTTCCTTCTTCGCAGTCGGGTAAAAATAGCCTACGACCTATTCTCAGCAGTGGCGTAGCTAGGTAACCAAAGCCCCTGGGGCAAAAAATAAACAAGGGCTCCAACCTGTGTTTGTTTACATGATAAGACAAGTAAGGATGAATGCACTTTAAATTCACTAGACTCGCGCACTTGTCAATTCACTAGTAGCGTTTTAGGCTGGAACGTTAGGGCGTTAGGGCGTTTCCGTACGGAATGACGCGTGCGAACGAGACAGGGCTACGAAAGTATATAGCGTTGTCTCGCTCGCACACGTCATTCCGTACGGAAACCGAAGAAAAATTCCGCGTGTATGCGGCCGGCCTTATAGCCGCGTTTCTCATAGGCCCGCGTTTATAGTTTGTAAGTCAGAGTCCGAGGGGCCCCCTGAGCTTGGCGGCCCCAGTGTACTGTCCCGGCTTGCCCTACGGTAGCTACGCCACTGATTCTCAGACGTACCGAGTACAGAGAAAAAAGTTTCATAAAAATCGATAAATCCGTTTCGTAGTAGTTCGATAACAAACACCGAGACACGAGATTTTTATGTATTAGAAGATTTTGTAGCTTTGTGAGTTAATGACTCATGCCATAATTAACATCAATAAAAAATATCTGAAAAAAAAAGTTTAATTTATTTTTTACTAGCTTTTGCCCGCGACTCCGTCCGCGTGGAATTAGTAATTTGGGCAGCTTATTTTTTTTATCGAATTTGCTTTTTCATGAATTATGGCTCTCCTTAGTTCCTCGATATAAAGATATAAAAAAATTACCCCCCCCCCCGCCCCCCCACCCCGAACCCCCCGCAAACCCGCGTTGACATTCACTACCGTACCATGTCAATCGTGCCTATAAAAGTTTTACTTAAAAATCCCCCGATTTTGAAACATTCTTCCGCTCCTATTGGTGTTAGCGTGATGATAATTATATAGCCTATGTCCTTTCTCAGGCTCTAGACTATCTGTGTAGGTACCAAATTTCATTTAAATCGGTTCAGTAGTTTTAGCGTGAAAGCGAGACACACAGACAGACAGACAGACAGACAGACAGAGTTACTTTCGCATTTATAATATTAGTTAGGATTAGGATTAGGTTTAGGATTAGGATGTTGTGCAAAGGACGAGTAAAATAAAATAAAATAATATATGCTGGTTTTGCTACGGCATCTAGCAATGAATAGTAGAAATATTATTTTTAAGTTTACTCTGGTCTTCAATAGATGTCGCTTAACTTTTAGTGAGTACAGCTATTTGTCACTAGATGGCAATGTACAGTAAGTAAAACTATTCAACACAAGATGGCTCTACTAATTACGTTACTACTACTCTTTAACAGATGGCGCTACATGTTTTATTTTAAGATTCTAAGAAAGATGCTGGTTTTGATACGGCATCTAGCGGTGAGTAGTATAAATATAATTTCAAAGATTACTCTGGTCTAGAGTTGCAAAGTGACCGTCACTTTCAATATGGTGACCGACACTTTTGATAAATGTCCGGACATTTTCGACATCTATTGACACATTGGACATTTATTTTTAATTGTAAAAGGTAAATTTTTAAACTGGCTATGGTCGTTTTTATGGCCGTTTACGGTCTATCAGTAAATTTATAAAATACTAGCCTTCCGTCCGCAGGTTCGCCCGCGTAAATTAATTTTCCCGTAGGAAAAGATATTTTCCCGCCGTAAAAAGTAGCCTATGTCACTCAGTAATAATGCGAGGGTTTCGTGGTCAAACCCGTTAAATCGAAATAATTGATTGTTGAAAAAGAACACTATTTAAAACATCTAAATTCGAAAATCCTACAAAACATTAGATCAACTTATCGGGTTTGACCAGACAACCCCCGAATGTAGCTTTCTACCGGCAAAAGAATTATTGAAATCGGTCCAGTAGTTTTTAAGTTTTTTCGTTACGTACAAATAATATTTCGTTTATAATATTATAGTGTAGACTAGCTTTTGCCCGCGACTTCGTCCGCGCAGAATTCTAATTTGTGGTAAAGCTTCTTCATCTCTTTCATCGAATATATCAAAAAGTCCTGCAACGGAAAACTCCAAATATTATCATCATTTCATCTAACTCCAGTAGTTTAGGCTACATGTCAGTCATTGAGTTATTCTTCTTCTTATAGCACCACTTCATTATGCGTCGTACACATTTTTTCTTTATGTCAACAACAATTCATGGTCTAAAGCCAATTTTTTAGTCAAATCTACATCTACTCAAATATTTCTGCCCATTTAAATAATCCTGTTTGCCGACACAATGTCGTTAATTTTATCACAGGAGCGACAACTTATGTTTCTTATCCTGTGTATTATTGAAGGATGCCATCTTCCTAAGTATCATCTTGTCCATATCCTTAAACATCTCCCTTGACCACTGTACTCGACCATACTAACGCTTCGGTATTCTCAAACTGACTGTACCAGGTAATTCCGTGGGGTTGTTTAATGTTTAAGTTAACCTGACTCATTGTTTACTCATTATTTGAACCCGTGTGACGTCGGTTCACACAGGCTCAGTTAGGACACGGTCACATAGAGTCAGGACTGAATTTAGACGAGACCATCCGAGATTTCATCTCTAGGACTTCCAGAAGGGAGAACTCCGGAACTATAGAGGTTTAAGAAGGGTAGGAAGTGGAACTATTCGCTGCTCAACCGCACAGTGACATGCCATAGTTGTGTCTCAATTTTTTGTTAAATTTTTAGGGTTCCCGGACTCAAAGGGTAAAAAACCGGCCAAGAGCGTGTCGGACACGCCCAAGGTAGGGTTCCGTAGCCATTACGAAAAAATCAAGTAATATTCTTCTAAGGATTTCGTATGTGTACGGAATCTTCCAAGTTTAGGTATGTTTTATACCTTAGGCTACTATTTACTCTTAAACTACAAATAATTTCAAAGCAATCTTAGCCGCTATAATTTTCCTAGTAAATTTGATATATTTACTACCCTTCTGAATTTTTTCAAATTTTTCCACCCAACAGTTTAGATTTTAGACGGGGGGGACGGCCGATTTTAATGAAAATTTTCACTTTAAAGTTGAATATTTCGCAAACAGATCCCTGAATAGAAAAATCATGCTAGCAACCCCACAATGATTTTAAAAGACCTATCCAACGATACCCCACACTATAGGGTTAGCCGAGAAAAAAAAAATCACCCCCACTTTACGTCTATGGGAAATACCCAAAAAAAATTTTTTTTACTTTTTTTTATTCAATCACTTTGTCGGCGTGACTGATATATATATTCATGCCAAATTACAGCTTTCTAGTACTAACAGTCTCTGAGCTTAGCCGCGGACAGACAGACAGACAGACAGACAGACGGACAGACATGGCGAAACTATTAGGGTTCCTAGTTGACTACGGAACCCTAAAAACGGGACCCTATTACTGAGACTTCGCTGTCCGTCCGTCCGTCTGTCTGTCCTTCTGTCACCAAGCTGTATCTCATAAACCGTGATAGCGCTGATTTTCAGCCAGCATTGTCGTTGATAGGTACCCGGAACGCCACACAGATAGATAAAATGTACACTTATAATATAGCGATAAGCTACATAAACTAAGTTACTGTCTGAACCAGTTCATCCTTCTTTCCCATACGCTGAAGAATGTTGCCATCACTTAATTATTAGAGTGACAGCACCACTAATAGACAAGAACCAATTATGGTCATTATTTCCGTAAACCCAAATTTTAAGAAATGCCACTACATTTTTAAACTATCAAAACTATGCTCAGATAACTGATGATCATGACTGGTAAAGTCCATGAATGGTGGGCTAAAGGCATTGAATCTTTGCTGTCCATTACTGTGTAACTACTGTGCTTAACATGTCCATGATTGGTGCCGTCACCCTACGGCTTTTAGGTATAGCTTGGCTTTCCCGTTTCCTTAATGCATAAATAATTACTAAAGTATCTTCCATTGCAGTACGAACGCGTCTTTATTTCAAACAAACTCAAATTACATTCCGCGATGAGTACCTACTTCGCAGTTCATTACACGAACTTACGAAGACTCCAACAATCAACAGTTATTTTATAACTACACAGTTTAATTTGATTTTTTAATGTTTATTTGTATTGTAAGATGTATAAGGCTTTATGGACTTTGTTAATTGTTTTTATGAAAGAATGTCACGTTTTATCTGTGAAGAAAATTGAGTGCGGATATAAGGTAAGGGAGCGTTACAATTGGTGATGTGGCCAGGATTAAAATTCTTTATCATGCAGAGTTGTTCTTAAAATCAACACCAAAACTAAGAAGGATTATAAAACAGCTCATAAGCAATCAAAAAGTTAATTTGATGTTAGTAAAAACAACATAAATATTTAAATAACCGCTTGGCTTCATTTAAATAAAAAAACTTATTTAAAATAACTGCTCAAACCTTTACAATCATCACCTTAAACCAGGGGGTTCCTCCCCCCCCCTCTTGTTAACTCGTAAAAAATAAAACTTGGATGAATTGACTCTCTTCACTGTTTTACCTTACTTACTCCTAAGATCTTCGACGGTGCGTTTTTTTAAGCGGTCTTTTTTGCCACAAACTTGAAAAATCTGGAACGAGCTTCCCGCTGGGGTCTTCCCATCGAGTTACGACCTGGGTGCCTTTAAGAGGCGAGTGTACAATTTTCTGCAGGGCCGACAACGCACTTGCATCCCGTAAATAAAGCGCTGCGAGTATCTATGGACAGTGGTGTTCATTTAACATCAGGTGTCCCACTAGTTCGTTTGTCTGGCCTCTCTAACATAAAAAAAAAGATCAGTGTCTACCAAAATTGCAGGAGCGAAAAAAAATTTTGAGATTTTATTTTACCACTTTTTTGGGTAGTAAAATACCTAAAATTACAGCTTTTTAGCACTTAACTACCATTCTCTCATTCATTAGTGCTAGAACTATTCCTAGTCCTAATGCGGCTTAGCCATCCCTAGTATATGAGAAAATCATCTATAATTGAGTGTATATGCATTATAAACTCTTTACCTGGCATTAAATTTTGCCCCACATATATTCCGAGTTCTGATGATCACAATTTTCTCGATAACTGACCTGATTTTAATTGAATTTTCGCTGTTCAACCTTTTACTTCTACCGCAGATTTATACTGTCTTGATAGTCGTGTCGTTTGATTGTCAGTGACAAGGAAAGGTGCCAAACAGAAATAATAATAAAGAGGATCCTCTTTATTATTATTTCTGTGGTGCCAAATGTCTGGCTCCTATTTAATTTATTTAGATACTAGCCTTCCGTCCGCAGCTTCGCCCGCAATAAATTATCTTTTCCGTAGGAAAAGGTATTTTCCCGCGGTAAAAAGTAGCCTATGTCACTCAGTGATAATGTAGCTTTCTAATGGCAAAAGAATTCTTGAATTCGGTCCAGTAGTTTCGGAGCCTATTCAATGCAAACAAACAAACAAACAAACAATCAAATCTTTCCTCTTCATAATATTAGTATAGATATGTTAGAGAGTAATTTAAAGTAACCAAAACGTATTTATTTTAGCTCCGCAATCTCGACCTATTTGGAGTATTAAAGTACCTACGAGTACTAAAAAGTGACTAAACCCTCTAACTAACTTCTGTAGAAAGTTTTATTCAAGTAAATTGCTATAACTAGACCGTTTAAATGAGTACTCGCGCGCGCGGGACAGTGGCTGGGGGGTGGGTATGACGACAAGTTAGTTTAACTGTGTGTTTGTCTGTTCAGCAATGCCCCCAGACCCGCGACGGAGCGCTAAATGTGCACCTTATACCCCACTCACACATGGACGCCGGATGGGTGAAGACTTTCGACGAGTACTACTTTGGGTGTAAGTCCACCATCTTGTTTATTCTTGGTCTCTTTTCACCATCGCAGCCTATTTACGTCCCACTGCAGGGCAGACCTCCTCTTAGAATGAGAGGGCTTGGGTAGTTCCCACGAAGGCTCAGTGCGGACTGGGAAATGGTCCAATTAGTTTCTTCTAATTTGTGTGCGTATTTCCTCAAAACTTTTTTCTTGACAGTAAACCTTATGGTAAATTTGAAATGTAATTTCGCACATAAATTCCGAAAAACTCGTTTTAAACTCGTTTTAAGACATTCGATATATTTAATTTCAATATTCAAACACATGCTCCTTTTGAGGCAGCTTTAATGTTGGTTAATGTTTATTCTCGTACATACGTATAACCTCGTGAGTCCCCAGCATACTTTATAAAGAACGAATCATCAGTAAGAATAACTGCCGAATGTACTATATAAAATACTAGCCTTCCGTCCGCAGCTTCGCCCGCGATAAATTAATCTTCCCGTAAAAAATACCTTTGTCACTCAGTGATAATAATTTATCTCCTCTGCTCTCCATGTTGCATGCCAAGTACTGGTAAAATGTGTGCGCCTTTCAAATATCTTTGAGACCAATTATGTACTTACCACATTTTGAGCAATAAAGAAATTTGAATTTGAATTTGAATAAGATAATGTAGCTTTTTCGGCAAAATAATTTTTGAAATCGATTCTGTAGTTTTTAAGTTTATTCGTTACATACCAAAATACAAATCTTTCCTCTTTATAATATTAGTGTAGACAAATTATTTAATGAATAAAGAACTTCAAAAACGCTTTAAGTTCCAAAATTGCAAAACGTATCTTGGTTAAGCTCTACATCGGTTAGAAAAGGCCGGGAATCAGGAGGATAAGTATCTTATTTATTTTCAGCTAAAACAACCATCAGTACGGCGAATGTGCAGCTTATCTTTCATTCTGTGCTATCCGAATTGCTGCACGACAAGCGAAGAAAGTAAGTATAGCAGTTTTAAGGGTGTTACATTTATATTACGCAGGCCTAATGTCGGCTGGATTTATAACCCTTAAGACCAACACAAACCGGCGGGAGCGCGGGGCGCCGACGGAGCGTATCCAGCGCGCTCTAACTACAACAATTAATCAAATATACCGTATTTGATTCAGTGTTATTGACCGCGCTGGGCACGCTCCGTCCGCGCCCCGCGCCCCCGGTTTGTGTTGGATGGAATTTAGGGTGCTACTCACAGCCTTAAAAACTACCCACCAATACACATACATGACCACATATGTAGGGTCAACGTCATACATAAGTGATCACTTTTATACCTTTTCGCTTTAACGTCATGATTGAGAAGCCATATGAAATTATGCAACGACCGAAAGCGACAAGGTACTAGAGTGATCACTTTTAAGACGTTGACTGTACGTGTCTCCCCGCACTTCGCCCCGGCTTTCATATGGGCGCTTTCCATAGGGCGTGATTGTGGTCAAACGCAAGCCTATATTGTATAAAAAAAATATTTCTTAAGATACTATCTTTCATACTTCAATCATACTATTACAATCGTATTTTTCATCAGATTCACCTTCTCCGAAGCTGGTTACTTTTGGCGCTGGTGGAAGGAACAGCGACCGGCGACGCGTGCCACCTTCCGATCTTTAGTGCAGGAAGGGAGGATCGAGTTCGCGGGAGGCGGCTGGGTGCAGAACGACGAAGCTACAGCTGACTATCTGATGCTACTGGACCAGTACACTTGGGGACTGAGGTATAGACACTAACACCATCTAGAATGGAGTTGATGAACTACGACGATGTGAACTGCGCATGGTGGTGTCAAAGTAATCTATCATTGAATTCTGACGTGACTTTGGTGATGACTGATGATAGAGTTGGGGTTGAGGACGCTGAGGTATGGACATTAACGCCATCTAGAATTTGTGTGGGTGAATTGTGGGGTGAATCAACTTTTTTGCCCCCCATTGCTATGGTTACTCAAATTTTGTCTCCTGGACAACCTACATTTTTCTATGAAACAGTATGAAGTCACTTGGACAACCGGGGACAGAGTAAACAACACGAAAATGTTGAATCACCCTGAGATGACATGAACTACGTATGGTAATGATAAAATAATCTTCCAATGAATTATCACGTAGAAGGTAAGATAACAAGGAAATTGCTAGCTGTAGAGAACTCCATCTTTTCCCTGGTTCAGCGAGTTTTTATCCTAACTCCTATCTGTTATTACTAGCAGTTACTACAATTATTGGTGAGTACTGATAGTTACTTCTGGCGCTGGTGGAAGGAACAGCGACCAGCGACGCGTGCCACCTTCAGATCCTTAGTGCAGGAAGGGAGGATCGAGTTCGCGGGAGGCGGCTGGGTGCAGAACGACGAAGCCACAGCTGGCTATCTGATGCTACTGGACCAGTACACTTGGGGACTGAGGTATAGACACTAACACCATCTAGAATGGAGTTGATGAACTACGACGATGTGAACTGCGCATGGTGGTGTCAAAGTAATCTATCATTGAATTCTGACGTGACTTTGGTGATGACTGATGATAGAGTTGGGGTTGAGGACGCTGAGGTATGGACATTAACGCCATCTAGAATTTGTGTGGGTGAATTGTGGGGTGAATCAACTTTTTTGCCCCCCATTGCTATGGTTACTCAAATTTTGTCTCCTGGACAACCTACATTTTTCTATGAAACAGTATGAAGTCACTTGGACAACCGGGGACAGAGTAAACAACACGAAAATGTTGAATCACCCTGAGATGACATGAACTACGTATGGTAATGATAAAATAATCTTCCAATGAATTATCACGTAGAAGGTAAGATAACAAGGAAATTGCTAGCTGTAGAGAACTCCATCTTTTCCCTGGTTCAGCGAGTTTTTATCCTAACTCCTATCTGTTATTACTAGCAGTTACTACAATTATTGGTGAGTACTGATAGTTACTTCTGGCGCTGGTGGAAGGAACAGCGACCAGCGACGCGTGCCACCTTCAGATCCTTAGTGCAGGAAGGGAGGATCGAGTTCGCGGGAGGCGGCTGGGTGCAGAACGACGAAGCCACAGCTGGCTATCTGATGCTACTGGACCAGTACACTTGAGGACTGAGGTATAGACATTAACCCCATCTAGTGTCGAGTCGATGAACTACGATGACTAGGTTGGAGGCTGAGGTACAGACACTAACGTCAACTATTATAGAGTCAATGAACTAAGATGTCAGAAGTTACGCATGCTTATGTCAATAACTAACATTGTCCAATGAGGGTTTTCTGACAGGTGGAATATCGCTAGATGGCGCTAGTATCGTAAGGTCTATTTGACGTTACACCCATACAACAAATGTCAAAGTTGTCAAACAGACCTGACGATACTAGCGCCAAATAGCCTCTCATAGAAAACCCTCACTACTTACAATCTAAGGGAGATGATAATGATTATGTTGGTGGTGGTGGTTACGATGATGGTGATGATGATGAAGATCATGATGATGATAATGAAAAAGAAAGAAAGAAAAGAAAAAAATATTTATTACATATTACATATTATTATTATTATTATTATTATTATTTATTAAATATTTATTATATTTAAAAATGTTAATGTAGCAGTACTGGTGGACCCCAAACTAGGCACGAATGACGGTGATGATGATGATAAAAGGTCTACTTTTGTTGCAGAAAAATGAACGACACGCTGGGACCTTGCGGCAAGCCGAAAGCAGCTTGGCAGATCGACTCATACGGTCATACGAGGGAGCATGCTTCTTTGCTGGCCCAGATGGGATACGACGGCTTGTTTATCGGTACCATATGGGTCTCCCCAAATCTATCGACGCGGAATCAGCTTGTACTCTTAATATAAAAACATACGCATTATGTTATATTAGACAAGATCGTTTAGAAGTCATTGTTTGTTGCAAAAATCACAGAAAAATAATTACGCGCGACGCGGCTAGCGTGCGAACCGAATGCCGAGCGACAAACTACTGCCATACGCCTGCCCGGGAGGAGCGCCGGCCGCACATATCTAACTGCGGAGTGAAACCCCCCTGGCGCAAGGCTACCTCGTATGACATGCTAAAAAACGGCTGTAATTGGCCATTAAAAAATATCACGCGAAATGCTAGCATTTTCATTGGACGCGACTCAATACAATTCAAAATGTGTGTTGTGCTGTTCTATTTAATATGGTTATTATGAGGAGCGCAGCGGCGTGAACAATCTGAAAAAACTTCTCTTTAAATTTAAAAATTGCGGTGTATTCTGATTACAGGTCGAGTGGATCATAAAGAAAGAGAAGCCATGTTAGAAGAGGACAGAATGGAGTTCATGTGGAGAGGAAGTGATATTCTTGGTATGTAATGAAAAGAATCTATAATTTCGCTGTCGTATTTAATATATAAAGTTCTTAGTACCTACTACAGTCAGCGTGCATATAGGTGAAAAACTTAAGTAACGTGTATGTATAAACAAATTGAAATAAATCTTCCCAGGTGAATTTTTCGCTTCGAGCCATTACATTAAATTTGAACCTTAATACTATGACGATACCGTTTGTTTTGAAAGATAAGGGCTCGAAGCGAAAAATTCACCTGGGAAGATTTATACTATAAATTACTACAGAGCCCGCGAAGTAAGGAGTTGCCGGCTCTCGGCTCTGGATTCTGAATTTTCTTTAGCTTTAGTGTTGTCTTTTGTTTTGTAAAAATATTGGTGATGTGTCTTGTGATATTGTAAATAAATTTAATTTCTTTCTTCTTTCTTTCAATGTACCGCCCGCGCCTATGTACCTACTATACTATGTTTTTTTTTACGTAAAACTGACCTGTAATTGACCCTACCTCATCGAATAGAAAGTACAGATGAGCCTAACGGTGCATCTTTCTGTTCACCAGGCAAAATGTCAGACATAATGACCCACACACTGTACAACCTGTACAACGCCCCCGACGGTTTCTGCTTCGATTTCCTCTGCAGCGAGGAGCCGATCGTCGACGATCCTGACAACAGGGTCTACAACGCCGAGAAACGGGTAAGATCCAAGCGCACTTTTCCGAAGATGCACGACATAATTTGCTGCTGAAATGTTGTGTCAATAACTCAATAGGCTTGACGACTAAAAAAAACTGTATAGTCCGTCAGTTACATTATTAAAATTTATTGTACAGTCAAGTGTAAAAATATGGGTGCACACAACTTGCTCATAAATATGTCCCATAGCTCTTGTGTCGTCGAATTAAGGTATAGGTATGTAACGATGGGAGGATTAAATCGATACTTATTTTTGCACTTGACCGTACATGTATTTTTTCTTTTGTTTGACAAACAAAAAATGACGAGGATGCCGTGCTTAGACGTTTCGAGTGACGTCACTATATTGTACAATTTTTACCTAGGAGTGACGTCACAATCAGTGCGATGATCTATGCCATTGTCGATTTTTAATAATTTGATAAACAAAAAAATACGTGTCCCATGTTTTTCCATAATCTATCTGACGGATTAAATAGAATGACATATTTTTAACCCGGTCGTCATCCCTATTGTTTTGGTGTACAAGGGAACTTCGGTCTGGCTAGAATTGAAGAAAAGTTTTAATTACTTCTGGAAAAATTTGCAAAGTATAAACTATGACGATGGCCTGTAGTGGCGCTCCTTTATAGGCGATCGCCATCGCTTGCGTTTTATATCTGCACGTTTTTTCCGCTTTTCTTATGGGAAAACTTGTCAAAGTATGCAAATTCTCACCTGTAGGTACAAAATTACGATCGCCTATAGTGGAAGGTATCGCTGATATTTTATAACCGCGCGTTTTTTCCGCTTTGCTTCTGGGCAAACTTGTCAAAGTATGCGAATTCACGACTGTATACAATAACGATCGCATGTTGTGGAATTCGCCGATATTTTATAGCCTTGCTCTTTTTCCGCTTTATTTCTGGGCAAATTTGTCAAAATATATGGATTCTGGGCAGTAACACAATGACGATGACCTCTAGTGTAAAGTATCGCCGATATTGAGTACGGTCCTCGGCCACTCCCATCCAGCTGTTGCCAGCCGCCTTGCGAAGATCATCGCTCCACCGAGTCTGAGGACGTCCTACGCTACCTTTGCCGATCTGTGGTCTCCACTCAAGAAATCTCGGAGGTTATCGCTGCTGTTTTATAGCTGCTCGTTTTTTCTGCTTTGCTTCTGGGCAAACTTGTCAAAGTATGTGATTCTAAAATGTATACAATGACGATGGCTTCTAGTGAAGAGTATCGGCTATATTTTAAAGTCGCGCGCTTTGCTTATGGGCAAACTTATTGACGTATGCGGATTTTTTTTGACGACCGCTTAGCCTAATCCCGGTAAGGGCATTCATTTGTGTGATGAGCACGAATATTTGTTCCTGAGTCATGGATGTTTTCTAAGTATTTATGTACCACATAAGTATGTTTATCGTCGTCTAGTACCCATAGTACAAGCTTTGCTTAGTTTGGGACTAGGTCGATTTGTGTAAGATTGTCCCCTAATATTTATTTATTTTATTTTTTATTTATTAATTCATTCTACAACTACAACAATATACAATATACATCTACAACTGTGCGTTTCCGTCGGCATTTTCTGCCACGCACAGTTAAATTGTGGAATCAACTCCCGTCTACGGTGTTTACAACTAACTATAACATCGGGTCCTTCAAGAAAAGAGTGTATTGTTCCCTTAAAGGCCGGCAACGGACTAGTGACCCTTGACCCTTCTGGGGTTTCTGGCTCTCATGGGTGGTGGTGATCGCTTACAAACAGGTGACCCACTTGCTCGTTTGCCTCCCTCTAACAATAAAAAAAAAAAAAACTGGCCTGTAGTGGGCTCTTGTGGGCCACTGTGGGGCATTATGGACTTAAAAACGCGAGAGATCATGTGCTTCTTTCTCCACAGGTAAACGATTTTATTTCCCAAATCGAACGGCAAGCGAAATACTACGAGCATGACAACATCATGGTTACCATGGGTGGGGATTTCACCTACCAGAGCGCCGCCAACTGGTTTATGAATATGGACAAACTTATCAAGCAAGTATTTCTTACAAGCTTTTAGTTTTACTTTTAATAAAATGGAAGAATTCTTTATTTACAACAGCACAAAAACTATTTTACATTATAAGATATAAATTTACAAAATGCAATATTATTAAAAAAATGTCGAAACCCTGAATTTCGCCAACCCGGGGCAGCGTGCCAAGCATGCTTGCGGCATTCCCTCGCTGTACGGCTATGCTTAGCCTCTGGGCGAAAAAAGACCCGGAGACGCTAACTAGTTTATCCGACACCTCGCGAACAAATTTTTTGGTAGTTAAGTATGAAGTATCTTTTTCTATTTATTTTTTGTTTTCTTCAACTTCATTTTTTTATTACTTTTACGGTCATCCCGTGAAACCATATATTTCAAACTAAATACAAACTGAAATATAGATGCACAGAAAAAACCCCAGAAAAAAGACCAATGCTGGGAATCGAACCCAGGTCCTCAGCGTTCCGTGCTGCGTGCTTACCCCTACACCATCACTGGTCTAACCAGACCAGACCAGACCAGACCAGTGATGGTGTAGGGGTAAGCACGCAGCACGGAACGCTGAGGACCTGGGTTCGATTCCCAGCATTGGTCTTTTTTCTGGGGTTTTTTCTGTGCATCTATATTTCAGTTTGTATTTAGTTTGAAATAAATTTTTTGGTGTCGGACGGATGACCACGGTCCTAAAGTTTCTAATGCAAGTGCCGCAAATATATAATCATTTATTTCAAACTAAATACAAACTGAAATATAGATGCACAGAAAAAACCCCAGAAAAAAGACCAATGCTGGGAATCGAACCCAGGTCCTCAGCGTTCCGTGCTGCGTGCTTACCCCTACACCATCACTGGTCTAACCAGACCAGACCAGACCAGACCAGTGATGGTGTAGGGGTAAGCACGCAGCACGGAACGCTGAGGACCTGGGTTCGATTCCCAGCATTGGTCTTTTTTCTGGGGTTTTTTCTGTGCATCTATATTTCAGTTTGTATTTAGTTTGAAATAAATTTTTTGGTGTCGGACGGATGACCACGGTCCTAAAGTTTCTAATGCAAGTGCCGCAAATATATAATCATTTATTTCAAACTAAATACAAACTGAAATATAGATGCACAGAAAAAACCCCAGAAAAAAGACCAATGCTGGGAATCGAACCCAGGTCCTCAGCGTTCCGTGCTGCGTGCTTACCCCTACACCATCACTGGTTTTCAGTTTGTATTTAGTTTGAAATATATGGTTTCACGGGATGACCGTAAAAGTAATAAAAAAAAAAAAAAAAAATGAACTTGAAAAAATAAAAAATAAAAATAGAAAAAGATACTTCATACTTAACATATAATCATTTGTTAAAAACGCATATTTGCGGCACTTGATTGTTTGGGCGTGGTCGGCAGCAGTCCCTGGCTTACTGGCAGAACCTCTGACGTAGGACGGAGCCAGCGTGTCCGAGCAAGTGACATCCCACGCCAAAGGTTTGCCCAAACTCCAAGGCACTAAAGTGCAACCATCGGGTTTACAAGCTTTTATTTAACTCGCAATGTACGTTTGTTCGGGTGAAATCTAGTAACTGAATTTGAAAGGAGTTATCCTCAACGATAGTGTAGCTTTATCATTTTTTTTATTTTTTTTATTTAGCCTATAATATGTCCCACTGCTGGGCAAAGGCCTCCCCTTTCCTCCGCCATTCTTCCCTATCCTGAGCATGCAGCTGCCAATCGAGCTGTAAAGCGCTCTGGTCGTCCCGCCATCTCCTCTTGGGTCTGCCTCTGCTCCTTTGGCCATCCCTCGGAATCCATTCGGTAACGATTCGCGCGCCCATCGGTCCGGAAGCATTCGGCAGACATGTCTGGCCCAGTCCCACTTCATCTTGGCGGTTTTGACACCCAGCTTTCTAATGGTGAAAGATTTTTTTAAATCGCCTCAACAGTTTCAGAGATTCCGCTACAAACAAAGAAACCAAGAAAGTTTAGATATTTTCCTATCCCGTGGGAATTTCGAAAAGTCCTATCTTAGTGCACCTCTAAAATACTTAAGATACATGTATGCCAAATTTCAAGTTTCTAGCACCAGAAGTTTAGGCTGTGCGTTGTCTGTCAGTCAGTCAGTCACGGTATAGTTTTACAGGTGTAAAAAGAAAAGATTATTAATATTATTTATGTATCTTTTCAGCCATGTGAACACGCATCCTGCGAACATGTCGGACATAAACATATTCTACTCGACGCCGTCTTGCTACTTGAAAGCTCTATATCTGTATGGGAGGAGGGACAAAGCTATATACACGGAGAGGGTAAGTGGAAGAGATATAGACATACTATGAAGAATATGCGAAATACATTTTTTTGTCACAATCCAATTTGGATTTATTTTGCTTCTTTCAAGCAAAAAAAAGAAAAAAAAAAGATAAAAAAAAACAAAAGATTTATGCCTGAGAAGTTGTAGTAGTCTAGTAGTTTGACCTGTGGTCTCACAAGCAGTGGGTCGTGGGTCTTATCTGATTTAAATAAAATAGATCTAAATATTTTATTTTCTGATTTGTTTGACCTAGATGTATTTCAAATATAGTTTAGTTTGAAATATATGGTTTCACGGGATGACCGTAAAAGTAATAAAAAAAAAATGAAGTTGAAGAAAATAAAAAAATAAATAGAAAAAGATACTTCATACTTAACTTGACCTAGATGTATTTTCCTAAAGTATTCTTACAGAAATAGGTTGAAGAAATTTTTAGTAAATCTTGTAATTCACTGTTGAGTCTGTTGAACTTGCTATCGATACAAATAAATGTCAAAATCCCGCTGTCATTACATGACATGTTGATTGATGTTGTTGTGTGCGTGACCTCAACTCTCGTGGCGACACTTATACCGAAGTGTTACTATCTTTTTTTTGCCAGGGAGAGCATTTGCCGTATGGTAGCGACGCTAGTACATACTGGACCGGCTTCTACACCTCCCGCCCTGGTACAAAATACTTGGCTCAACACGCTCATGTCTACCTACAGGTCAGTTTGATATTGGGGTCATACACAGAGTAACAAACAAGCGATGTCTCTCCTGTGGATATAAAATTATTGTATACTAAATACAAACTGAAACATGGATACACAGAAAAAAACCAGAAAAAGAGACCAGCACTGGGAAACGATTAAGATTTCACGGGATGACCCTAAAAGTAAAAAAAATTTGGAGTAAAAAATAAAATAAAAAATACAAAAAGACTCCAAAAAACCAATCTTGATGAAATTAGTATTTAAGAAATCCTTTTACAATAAATTACGGCTTACCAAGCGGTCCCACACTAGGCAATGCCTGTCACGTTCACGTGGTGACCGGATTCGGATTACAATTTTAAATTATTGTACGCTTAGTATATAGTATATAAGTTTTGCTTCACCAAAATACTTCTCGATTGCGTTTACGTAAAAAAATCAATTACTAGGGAAACATGGACAGCGCCTCCGCGGCCGCGCGTCCATGTTTCCACAGAATTGAAATTTTTACGTAAACGCGATCGAGAAGTATTTTAGTGAAGTAAAACTTATACCACAGATTACTTAATAGTTACTTCGTAACAGATACTGCATCCCGTACAAAATCTTGGTACTTACCGCGATTGTAGCCACAGATTATACTACTCCGTCTCCTTAAGAATGTGTGCGTGCCGACAGTGACAAGGGCTGGATTAAATTGTTTTTCTCTACATGTTGTTTTACCATTTTGTCGGGATAATTGCTATATATTATATCCATGCAAACTTTCTAGCACTAATATTCCCTAAGCTAAGCCACGGACGGACAAAGGGACAGACGGTCATGGCGAAACTATAATGGCTCCGTTTTTGCCATTTTAGCTCTGGAATCCTAACAAAAAAGGATATTTATTGTAATGCGCAGAACACATTGCCATGCTCACAGTACCCTAACGTTATACTAGATACGAAGGTCAACTTTCGAACTTCGCATCGTGCCATCCCGCTCACGCTTATAGCTTTTTATAGAAGAGTAAGAGGGACAGCACAATACGAACTTCCGTATTGTTATATTAGCTATTAATTCTAGCATAGTCATATTAAAGTTTGCCCCCTGTTTCACCATTTTCACTTATAAAAGTCCAGGCGGCATATTTTTTCCGTGGAACACGAATGAACGTGCGCCGGCGCGCGCTTGTGACAACCTACTGGAATTTCGATCGTAGCAGATCGTCCCCGCGGTAGGTAAATATCGCGCGTAAGTACATGGCATGCATGAGGCCTGCTTATACTAAGCATACAGATTTAAAATGCCACGATTACATACAAAGTACACTAGATTAAGCAACTGCGAGAGCAACAATAGTGTAATTAAAGTATGTTTAGTATATACCCATTTATAATTTTAGTGCAGTATGAAATTAGGACAATTTACTTAAGTCTGCCGATATTTTAGTGAAACGGCAATTATACGTGGATTTGAGTGTGAATGGGTGTGTGTGTGTGTGTGTGTGTGTATGTGTGTGTAGGCATAATTATGGCTTCAGTAATCCTTCAGTTTTCTGGTCGTCAAGACTATTTAGCCCGCAGATAACCTTTTCTGCTCCTGTAGTCTGTATAGTACAAACCTATTTGAATTTGACTTTATCTTTATAATTGCAGGTGGTCAAACAACTGACAGTGATAGCCCGCATGGGGGATTCTTACGAGCTGCATCTGCTTCGACACGCCATAGCTCTGATGATGCACCATGACGCTATTACGGGTAACTGCACCATCATACGTAACAAGGTCCTACCCAGCTTTTGGCGCTAATCGATTTTAGGTATTCTATGCACTCGTGTATGTGTGCGTGAGAGCGGCTAGAATCAAAGCCGTGCGTAAGCGCAAGCGACACAAGTTCCCTATCCGATGGCCGAAGCAGAACTAACGCAACTAACTATACGGAAAAGGGTGAAGCACGACGGCTCATGACAAGTTGGTCAGATCGCGCGTGTATTTAGGTATGTTTATCGTATTACTAACACGATTAATACATAATATTTTAAAAATGTAGCAACACATGCCCTAGAAAACATCTTTTATTAACATTCGAAAAGTCATGACCTGCCGTGCAGTAGGGTAATTACGCCGTACTAAAGATTTATTTTATTTTTTTGAGACGACTTTGGATTTTTTTTCTATAGAACAAACTACTCTTAATCGTGTTTCAAAAAACACAGGTCACTAGAGTGAATCCTCAAATATCTTACACGTGAATTTCAGAACTAAAGCTTTGCTAGTAATGATACAGCAAGGGATTAAATGAATGCAGTAAATGCGCCAAAAGCTCGGTAGGGTGTTTGAGTCTCGGTATTCGGTATAGTAGAACGTGGCTCATATGAGTATAAATGGAAGAATGAATGTGAGTGTGAGTGCGAAAATGAGTACCTATAAAGTTAAAGTTATTAGGATGAATATGAAGATAGGCATGAGAATGAAAATGAGAATGAGTATGAAAACGAAGGCTAAACGAGAGCAACTGCGAAAACGAGAAATAAAACGAGAGTTAGGCTGAGAATGAGAATGGTAACGGGAACGGTGATGGGAACGGGAACAGACGCGAGAACGGGAACGGGAACGAGAACGAGAATGAGAATGGGATTACTTTGAGACTGAGATTGAGAATGGGAATGAAAATTTTAATAGAGCGAGTATTGAGAAGAGTATGAAGCTGAGTATTAGTGTGAATGTGAATATGTAACCATAACTTAATAATGAATATTTGCCACAATGTGTCAGTCACCTACGACACGAGACACCGCGAATTTTTTCACTGACATTACGCTGACGTTTTGTTCATTGTGGCAGGCACAAGTCAGCAACATGTCGCGAATGACTTCGTGAGGATAGTGAGCGACGCAGTCGACGCTTGTTCCAAGAAAGTGTCCAATTTATTGAGGTAATTACGAGGGGCGTTCAATATAAAGTGAGAATGAGATGCAAACTCTCTTAATATTACGAAATTAAATACTGGCCGGTAAAGCTAATCTATCTAGCTGATTGCTATGAAAAAAAAAACTAACTGTCTTTTGTTTAAAAAAATATACGGTAATTTCTTTGCAATGCTATTGAGTACGTCAGCGAAAATGGAGAAAATTGAACTGCGCGTCGTTATCAAATACTTGTGTTTGAAAAATTTTTCTACGGACCAAGTCAATTTGGATTTGCGGGACACTTAAGGGTCTAATGCTCCTCCGTATTCGACAGTCGCACGTTGGTGCGCCAAATTTAGACGTGGAAGAACATCGACAATGGACGACCCCCGCTCCGGACGCCCTACTACAGCAGTAACTGAAGTAATTGTGAAAAAAGTCGAAAACTCAGTTTTGGCGGATCGTCGTGTCACGGTTCGTTTTATTGCTGAAAATGTAAAGATTTCAACGGGGAGCGTGCATAATATTTTACATGAACGCTTGGGTATGAAAAAGGTATCTGCGCGTTGGGTACCAAGAATGCTTACTGACACGCAAAAACAAACTAGACTAGAGATTTGTCAAGAAGCTTTGAACCTGATGCAGCAAGACCGGGAACTTTTTTTGGCGCGATTTATAACAATGGACGAAACATGGCTCCATCATTACGACCCAGAAACGAAACTGCAGTCTATGACATGGAAAAGGCCATCATCTCCAACTCCGAAGAAATTCAAGATGAGCCCATCTGCCGGTAAGGTCATGGGCTCTGTTTTTTGGGATGGTAAAGGGGTATTAATGATTGAGTATCTCGAGCGTGGAGCCACTATTACGGGCACATTATACGCCAAACAAATAGCAACATTGCGCAATGAGATCCGCGAAAAACGGCGAGGTAAACTCTCGAAAGTTGTGCTGTTCCACCAGGACAATGCCCCGGCACACAAGTCCGCCGTTGCAATGGCTGCAATTCGTGATGCTGGGTTCGATATCCTTAAGCATCCTCCGTATTCACCAGATCTCTCTCCCAGTGATTTCTACCTATTTCCGAGATTGAAACAATACCTGAGAGGCCAGAAATTTGAAGACGACGACGCGGTAGTCGCTGCAGTACAAAATTTTTTAAGTACTCGAGATGAGACCTTTTTTAAAAATGGAATTTTAAGTTTAGAAAAAAGTTATACTAAGTGTATTATGCTAAAAGGTGACTATGTCGAAAAATAAAATGACATTTAGTAAAAGTTGTTTATAACATACTCATTCTCACTTTTTATTGAACGCCCCTAGTAGAGTCCCATAAAGGTAACTAAAGTCACGGCCATAACTCGAAGAATCGCGAGACTTAAGTGGCAGTGGGCAGGGCACATCGCTCGTAGAATTGACGACCGGTGGGGCCGAAAGGTACTCGAGTGGCGTCCGCGGACCGGAAGACGCAGAGTAGGGAGGCCTCCAACAAGATGGAGCGACGACCTGGTGAAGGTGGCGGGAACGCATTGGATGCGGATGACTCAGGGCCGATCTGTTTGGCGAGCCTTGGGGGAAGCCATTGTTCAGAAGCGGACGTCTTACGGCTGAAAATGATAAATGAAATAACTTCTTTCAGGTCGAGTAAATCATAAGAAAGAGATACTAATTTGGATTTAATTTGTTTTTTTTTTGTTTCAGTTACCTCACACCCACTTGGGGAGGCAGTAGGAGATCGAAAAACAACCAACAATTCAACCCGTGCCACCATTTGAACCTCAGCCAATGCAGAGTGAGTTATCATTCTCCTCCTCCTTCTTCTTGTTCTGCTTCTTCAGTGCGTTTTTGCACACCGTTGGGAGCCTCTCCAACTTTTTTCCATCTAGATCGGTTATCGGTCTCATTCTTCCCTACTGGTCCTACTATCTCTCTAATATCACAGGACCATCAGCGGTGTGCCCACGCTTCTTTTGCCTAGCTGGGGTCTCCATTCCAAAACGCGCCTGCTCCACCGTTCGTCGTGTCGTCGATACACCTGTACCACTACCATGAGTTTACACTAGTTTACGTGACCGTACTCGCTAGCGACGGCGTAAATTATTTGTATGGAGAATTGTACAGCGCCTCTAGCGGTCACTTACGGAAGTACAATTCTCCATACAAATCATTTACGCCGTCGCTAGCGAGTACGGTCACTGTGAACTAGTGTAAACTCATGGTAGAGGTACTGATCGGTCCAAACCAGGGGTCGGGCATGAGTCTTTTACAAGATTTTAGTTAACTTTCAATGTATGTATGTTTCATATATGTATGTAGACGACCTGATGGCCTAGTGGATAGAGAACCTGACTACGCAGCTTGAGGTCCCGAGTTCAATTCCCGTGTCAGGACAGATATTCGTATGAAAAATACGAAAGTCTGTTCTCGGGATCTTGGGTGTTTAATGTGTATTTAAGTACTTATGTTTATCCGTTGCTTAGTACCCATAAAACAAGCTTTTCTTAGCTTACTTTGGGACTAGGACAATTGGTGTGAATTTGGTCCCGTGATAATTATTAATTATTTATTTATTTTATGTACGGGTCAAATCTTGCAAGTTAAATTTGACCCACTTCCTGGTTTCCGATTGAGCTGAAATTTTGCATGCATGTGTAAATCGGATGACAATGCAATATTATTATGACATGGGGCTGATCTGATGATGGAGCTGGAAGTGACCATAGGAATTCTGTAGTAAAAGGACACGACTGCATCTACTTTGGGCTCGTTTGATTTGTCTTGACGAGTACTTTGGTCCTAGATGGTAACCAGAGGTAAAAAGCATAGGCAGCAAAAAAAAACCTTGTATTAAAAATGGAATGATATAATTTTTGGGAATTCCCGCAGGATGTTTCGCTAGAATCTGGCATTTGAACCGCGAGTAAAGGCTTGTATCGAATGAAAACACAATTTTCGACAACCTTGGAACTGTGGAAAAAAACCAGTTGTCTATAAAGTCGGTTTACAGAAAAATAGTTTAACGTGACAACGTCATTACAAAACATTCAATAAAAACTAGCCGAGCGCTAAGATTGTATTACGTAATATTGCAACTGGCCTACGCCGCTCTATTGCTACTGGCCTACGCCGCTCTATTGCTACTGGCCTACGCCGCTCTATTGCTACTGGCCTACGCCGCTCTATTGCAACTGGCCTACGCCGCTCTATTGCGACTGGCCCTCGCCGCTCTGTAAGTACATGTACGTACAATTTACTCACACGTAACGTTACATTGCGTCATCCTTTTTCGTGTATGCAGCCGGCGTTCATCGTTGTCACGTCAAAAATTAGCTTATAAGATTTTCGTCTCTAAATAACTTTATCATGGATTCTTTTTAGTTTGCAGAAACACAAGACAGTGCATTGCTGATCGTCTACAACCCCCTCAGCGTGAAAACGTACTTCTTTGTGAAACTACCCGCCATCGCATTGCATTACACAGTACGTGATCCTAATGGTAAGTCAACATACTACTTCTTCTATACTTTTTGTCGGCCGCCTAGATTGGAGCGAAAGAGCTAAATGCTCGCAGAAGAAACATGAGATTTATGAAATACTAGCTGACCCGGCAAACGTTGTTTTGCCATATAGGGTCATAAACATAAAATAGCCTACGACCTTTTCTCAGACCTACCGAATACATACAAAAAAGTTTCATAAAAATCGGTCAAACTGTTTTGGACGAGTTCGATAACAATCACCGTGACACGAGATTTTTATATATTAGACTAGCTGTCCCGGCAAACGTTGTTTTGCCATATAAATTATTTATTTATCACCTAGGGTATAAAAAATAGCCTACGACCTATTCTCAGACCTATGAAATATAGACAAAAAGGTTTCATAAGAATCGGTCAAGCCGTTTCGGAGGATTTCGATAACAAACACCGTGACACGAGATTTTTATATATTAGATTACTAGCTGACCCCGCAAACGTTGTTTTGCCATATCACCTAGGGGTATAAAAAATAGCCTACGACCTATTCTCAGACCTACCGAATATAGAGAAAAAAGTTTCATAAAAATCGGCCTAGCCGTTTCGGAGAAGTTCGGTAACAAACACCGGTGACACGAGATTTTTATATATTAGATTAGATTAGAAGATTAATGTGGACCACTATTTTATGAAAAATTTGTAAAATGTTAGCCACAATGTCACTTAGTCTCGTGCTTCCCGGGAAAGCCCCCCAACTAATTTTGATACAGGGCTCCTCCAAGGCACGCTATACGCCATTGATTATAACACTCAACTGCTAAATGCGTCCCACTGCACATTGGTTGTAGAACCGACGTCCGAGGAGGCAGTAGTGTTCTAGAATGGCGACCGGAACCCGGAAGACGTGGTGTAGGAAGGTCCCCAACAAGTTATAGAATCTACTTGGATACATGCAGCGCAGGAATGATCGACGTGGAACTCTTTGGGGGAGGGCGTTGTCCAGAATATGAATATTCATGAATATATACACCGTGAAATTTTAGTGGTTGTTTTCCCGAAACGAGGTGATTTAGTTTCGATTGTACAATCGATTTATAATAACTATTTTGACTAGAGTCAAAAATCCAATTGTGAAAAACGAAAGTCGAAAATGACCGCAAACCAATAGTAACGCTTCGTTGGTACAAGTAGCGTACGATCGTACGATAGGTTAGGTACCAACGAAGCGTTACTATTGGTTTGCGGTCATTTTCGACTTTCGTTTTTCACAATTGGATTTTTGACTCTAGTCAAAATAGCAATTATAAATCGATTGTACAATCGATACTAAATCACCTCGTTTCGGGAAAACAACCAATAAAATTTCACGGTTTATAAAGCCTGACCAGAAATATGACTATTTGCCATGTTGCGGAATTTCATTGGAACTCATTTCTTACACTGGCAATCATTTTAATGGTTGTCAATGTCACTGTGGCGGTTTCTTTGAACAATAACAAAAATTCCCAAAACAACAACGAATCATTGTAAATAATGTTAATAATAAACTACTGGAAAAAAACGCATGGGGAATGAAACTATTTCACTACAAAACCTTTCCAAATTAACATCAGAGCTAATAGCCTAGGTAAACGTTGTAGACAAGTCAAGATGTCATTGTTCCGACTAAAACGAACGATTTTTTTTTTATACTGAACTATTGCCATATAAATAAGAACAATAGCGCCCTCTTGACAATAGTTATATATTTTTGGTTTACCTTTATATATGAATAGTCGTGATATAGAAGTCGCTAGTGTCGCTGTGTAAAGTGACTATAGAAAAACAAATTGGAAAATGTCGATATATATATATATAGGAAAGTGTCTAAACTCTTGACCAGTGGTGGTGTAGGGGTATGGCACTCAGCATGGAATGCTGAGGACCTGGGTTCGATTCCCAGCGCTGGTCTCTTTTTCTGGTTTTTTTCTGTGTATCCATGTTTCAGTTTGTATTAAGTATAAAAATATTTGATATGAAGAGTAATGAAAGGAAGCTCTTCGCAAAATTATAAGCTCCTTGCCTCTGTAGTTTTGAGCTGTGTGTCGTTATGTCATTGCTGTTTCAGTATTCCCTTAAATTTGCTTTTACTTCGTGTATTGTTCCTCAGATGAAGAAGTAGAATACCAGTTGATACCACTCCCTACAGCGGTGATAAATCTGCCAGGCCGTACTTCCAACGCCATTCAGGAACTGGTGTTCGAGGCGGAGAACATCCCACCTTTGGGTTATACCGCGTTCTACATTGCGCCTGTTCGGGACCAGATGGTATGTACTTTTTTATTTAAAAT
This sequence comes from Archips crataeganus, assembly GCA_947859365.1. Classification (NCBI taxonomy): domain Eukaryota; kingdom Metazoa; phylum Arthropoda; class Insecta; order Lepidoptera; family Tortricidae; genus Archips; species Archips crataeganus. The sequence goes on along the minus strand of OX402072.1, from coordinate 8,142,018 downwards.
TTACCAGTGATCAACCTTTATCTCACCCGATCGTGAGCAGATAAGGTTGAAGATGAAGCTCACTGGTTCAGTAACAAACTGAGCTCTAAAAAACGAATTATTGGAAAATATTTCGGAGATGATAACTATTTTAATTTTCAGGAAGAAAACGAATACGTGAAGAAACAGAAATCAAGTCCTGAACTAGAAATTATTCCGCAGATTTCAAACGAGGTATCCAAACTATACAATATTTACTTTGAGTGGCAATCCTACTTATATTATACAAATGCAAAAGTTTGTGTCTGAGTATGTGTCTCTGTTAATTTGGTATGCAAATAGCAGAAAATCTGGAATAACATACCGACTTCTGTTCATAACAATAAAATAAATAAATAAATAAATATTAGGGGACAATCTTACACAAATCGACCTAGTCCCAAACTAAGCAAAGCTTGTACTATGGGTACTAGACGACGATAAACATACTTATTATAGATAAATAAATACTTAAATACATAGAAAACATCCATTACTCAGGAACAAATATTCGTGCTCATCACACAAATAAATGCCCTTACCGGGATTCGAACCCAGGACCTCTTGCTTCGTAGGCAGGGTCACTACCAACTAGGCTAAAGCGGTCGGTAATATTCTCATTGTTGGTCTCTTGCTAAATGATCCTTTCATCCACTCAAAGGTTGACTAGTAGAGATCCCTTAAAGGGATAACTTCGGCTTTGTACATGTATCTGAACGGTTTAGGATACATAATACGATATTCTTGCGAAATCGAAACATAAACATATAAAATCCCGAAATCTTTGCTTGAATTTTGATTCATTTGTTATCTAATGCTAGTATTCTTACTACACAGTACCTCAAAATCACGGTCAACAAGGAGACAGGTCTTCTAGATTCAGTCCAGCACATCGATGGCATGAAGATTATGGTGTCCCAGAACTTCCACTTCTATGGCCAAGGTCGAAGGACTCTTCAGTCGGGCGCGTACAGCTTCCGACCTGATAAGGAACGACCTACCCCTGTAAGTATATTTAAGTACTTAAAAGTTTTAAAAGTTTTAAAAGTTTATTGCTACTTTACTTAAGCAAGCTGAGATGTGTGATGCATAGGAAAAATTGTTGTCTCAGTCCCGACCAGTGGTGGTGTAGGGGTTTAGCACGCAGCACGGAATGCTGAGGACCTGTGTTCGATTCCCAGCGCTGGTCTCTTGTTCTGAGTTTTTCTGTGCATCCATGTTTCGGTTTGTATTTAGTATGAAATACTAGGGGCGTTCAATAAAAAGTGAGAATGAGTATGTTATAAACAACTTTTACTAAATGTAATTTTATTTTTCGACATAGTCACCTTTTAGCATAATACACTTAGTATATCTTTTATCTAAACTTAAAATTTCATTTTTAAAAAAGGTCTCATCTTGAGTACTTAAAAAATCTTGTACTGCAGCGACTACCGCGTCGTCGTCTTCAAATTTCTGGCCTCTCAGGTATTGTTTCAATCTCGGAAATAGGTAGAAATCACTGGGAGCGAGATCTGGTGAATACGGAGGATGCTTAAGGATATCGAACCCAGCATCACGAATTGCAGCCATTGCAACGGCGGACTTGTGTGCCGGGGCATTGTCCTGGTGGAACAGCACAACTTTCGAGAGTTTACCTCGCCGTTTTTCGCGGATCTCATTGCGCAATGTTGCTATTTGTTTGGCGTATAATGTGCCCGTAATAGTGGCTCCATGCTCGAGATACTCAATCATTAATACCCCTTTACCATCCCAAAAAACAGAGCCCATGACCTTACCGGCAGATGGGCTCACCTTGAATTTCTTCGGAGTTGGAGATGATGGCCTTTTCCATGTTATAGACTGCAGTTTAGTTCCTGGGTCGTAATGATGGAGCCATGTTTCGTCCATTGTTATAAATCGCGCCAAAAAAAGTTCCCGGTCTTGCTGCATCAGGTTCAAAGCTTCTTGACAAATCTCTAGTCTAGTTTGTTTTTGCGTGTCAGTAAGCATTCTTGGTACCCAACGCGCAGATACCTTTTTCATACCCAAGCGTTCATGTAAAATATTATGCACGCTCCCCGTTGAAATCTTTACATTTTCAGCAATAAAACGAACCGTGACACGACGATCCGCCAAAACTGAGTTTTCGACTTTTTTCACAATTTCTTCAGTTACTGCTGTAGTAGGGCGTCCGGAGCGGGGGTCGTCCATTGTCGATGTTCTTCCACGTCTAAATTCGGCGCACCAACGTGCGACTGTCGAATACGGAGGAGCATTAGACCCTAAAGTGTCCCGCAAATCCAAATTGACTTGGTCCGTAGAAAAATTTTTCAAACACAAGTATTTGATAACGGCGCGCAGTTCAATTTTCTCCATTTTCGCTAACGTACTCCATAGCATTGCAAAGAAATTACCGTATTTTTTTTTAAACAAAAGACAGTTACTTTTTTTTTTCATAGCAATCAGCTAGATAGATTAGCTTTACCGGCCAGTATTTAATTTCGTAATATTAAAAGAGTTTGCATCTCATTCTCACTTTATATTGAACGCCCCTCGTATATGTTTATTGCTACATTTACGCCGCATTTACATTCAGCCGAAGTGAGCATGACAATTGCCTTGAGAAATATTTCTCTATCATGTCTTAGTATTTGACCTATTATGGCCTCTCAAGAAAGAGGGTCGTGGGTTCAAATCCCGGCTCGTACCTGTGAGTTTTTCGGAATTTATGTGCGAAATTATATTTGAAATTTACCATGAGCTTTCCGGTGAAGGGAACATCGTGAGGAAACCTTCATACACCTGTCAAATCAAATTCAATGGTGGGGTGGGCGTGGGAACTACGACCCAAGCCCTCTCATTCTGAGAGGAGGCCTGTGCCCTGCAGTGGGACGTATTAGGCTGGGATGATGTATCGTCTGACAGTTCTATCCGAGATCCTTAACCCTTAATAAGGCCTCATTTACTGGAGCATACTAGCACATTGCAGAATCAAAAGTAGCAATCGAATAACCTGACAATAGTATATTTTTTATCGAGGGACTAAAAGAAGCCAATATATACCCGAGGTGGTTAGCCACCCGAGCTTTAGCGAGGGTGTCTATTTATCCGAGGGTTTAAATTGAGTCTTCAGGTGAAAACTCTATTTTTCACTTCGATATTGCGAGAAAAAAATCCAGTCATAAAACTTTCATAGGTTTTTAAACAAATCTTTCTAGATTTCGGCGGCAAAAGATTATCAATTATGTCTTTTGCTCTTTGCTCGACATCATAATTTTCACAATCACTTGACGACATTGTGAGAATAATCGATTTATTTTAATTGTTTACGATTTACGCTCTACAACAATTTCAAAGTTTTCGCGGTAAGTATTTACACATTTACACAGATATAACAAAATCGCATCGGCGAAATGGACCATACACAAACTGGAAAAAACAGAATGGCGCCACCTTCTTTGCGGAAAAAGCATAGAACTAAGACCACGTAGACTAAGAACGTAACATTTTCGTCATGAAAATGGTTCACACAATCTTATTTTTTTACATATATTTTGTTTTGCCATTAAGCAAGTACTGGCTGTTTGAGTTTATCTAAGTCACTCGAAATGAATTAAAAAATTAATTACTTTTACTCCCTGGGGACTAAAGCACTCACTTTACTCCCGCCTCGTAAGGCTATATTAACCTACTTTTAAAGCATGAGAAGTGAAAAGGATATTTTTCACTTCTCATGCTCTTAAAATGTTACTTTAGTCTCTGCATATCGGGACTAAAGCTCTTTTTTGATCTCTAGGGATTAAAGTAACTTTTTTTTAATTTACTTTGGAAACCCCTAAACTGCCAATCACGGTGTTTGTGAATGGAGGATTATTGCCATTTTCAGTGACTGGGCATAGACAATTTTAAAGCTTTCCACAGACCGCAGCGCGCTCCGTATCGCTCCGTAGCGCCCCGCGCTTCGGTCTGTGGAAGCCTTTAGGGCGTGGAAATACCCTCAAAATGACAACTATATAAAAAAATATTAAAAAAAAAAATAATTTCGCGAAACACGATGAATAATTACGAATATTAATCTATTTAATTATATTAAAGATGAATTCATTTTATTATGCATACTTAGTCCAATTAGCTATGAAATAATTTTCAAGTTTGAATCTGTTGGCTAAATATGCAAACATATAAAGCGTCACTCAACAAAAAAAACCGCGGAAAAAATTTAAATTGCTATTTGAATTCTGAACAGACGTCCATTGCTCGTATTGAGCGAACGTTGTATCGTTTTTTCGTCCTCGCTTTCAAAGTGAAAAGTAGAGTGTTTAACGCGAGACTAAACTACCATAATGACACGCGAATTATAGCCACCCTCGCCCTGCTCGGGTGGCTAAATATCTTGTGTCATTATGGCTTGTTTTAGCCCCTTGTTGAACAATCTACTATTTAAAGCTAGTCGTATTTTCAATAATTACAATAGAAATTGTGACGCATAGTGAAAACAATAAGGTTGAAATTCCAACTCAATGCATGTGGTCGCTAAATCGCCTCTACCTTATTAAGGGTTAAATAGTGGATTGGTTTAGACGACCAGATGGCCTAGTGGTTAAAGAACCTGACCATGAAGCTTGAGGTCCCGGGCTCGATTCCCGGTCGGGGCAGATATTTGTATAAAAAATACGAATGTTTGTTCTGGGGGTTTAATATATAGGTATTTAAGTATGTATCTGTCTATATAAGTATGTTTATCCGTTGCCTAGTACCCATAACACAAGCTTTGCCTAGCTTACTTTGGAACTAGGTCAATTGGAGATTTCTATTTTTTTACAATGTATAGTAAATCGAAAACCATTTCGAGATAAATGCTTTTTAACTCGTTTTCTGTAGTTATTTAATTTTAATATTATGTAATGAATTTATTATATAACAAATAAGCAATGACCTTCATTTGACATTGGTGTAAATTGCGTGACCGGTCCAGGTCGTACGCATCTAGATAGATTTAGAAATTTGGCAGTGTGGGAGCCCTCAATTACAATCTGACGTCATCAACCAAAATAGTTTCAATAATTAATTTTGAAAAATTTAGAGAACTAAATCACAAAATACTGAAATTAGTTTCTTATAATGGGGATGTTGACACCACCAATCAACTGACGTTCTTTTTATGAGCTGTCAAAACACAATCTCCCATAGAGTTTGAATGACAATAGCGACATATGACGTCATTGTTCGCAATGCTCAATCAACTAAGTATTTATTTGTTTTAAAGCAACAAAAAATCTAATTTTGCATTTAATCGAAAATTAATCTGACTTTCAGGGCTGAAATAAAGCGTTTTTTACTGGAGTCGTGTCTTCAAATTCTTTTTTAATGGTGTCAGCATCCCTATTGACTTTTCTATACAAAAAAAATATAAAACCACTGGTAATTTTTTTTGAGACATTCCCAATTGGTGTGAATTGTCCCGTGATATTTATTTATTAATCTTTCAGGTGGTAACGAAGGTATCCTACAACTGCATCAGAGGTGCCCTGGTGAAGGAGATCCGGCAACGCTTCAACGACTGGCTGCATCAGACCCTGAGGCTGTACCGCGGCGAGGAGTTCCTCGAGCTGGAATGGGTGGTCGGCCCAGTACCTATAGGGTAGTAAGGGTTGTTAGTAACTAGCCTATGAACCCCCGACGGAAAAGAGGGGTCTAGCCCTTTACCGACGGGTGTCAACTATAGTTCACAGTACCTATGTTAAGTATAAAATAGACTTTCTGTCAATGTAATTAGGTAGAGAATTCATATTTATTCAGATTGTGCCCGTAGGTAAAGGGCTAGGTATATATTTTTTTTTTATATAAGAGGTGGCTAACGAGCAGACGGGTCACCTGATGGAGAGCGATCACCGTCGCCCATGGACACCCGCAACACGGGGGCATCACAGATGCGTTGACGACCCTTTTAGGAATTGGTAGGCTTTTTTTTAAAGATCCCTAAGTTGTATGTAACGCTCCGGGAATGCTGGCGCAGAAAGCTGATTCCAGATCTTTGTCTGTATGTCTGTCTGTGCCATCATAGCTCGTAAAGTTTATCGGTTACTCGTTTAAGACTTAAACGAGTGGACCGATTTTGATGCGTTTTTTATTTGAAAGCAGCTTTTATGGCGACGGTTCTTAGACATGTTTCATCAAAATTTTTCTCAGCAGTTTCGAAGTTATCAGTTCTTAATTTGTGTGTTAGTTTGTTCGGGGTGACCTTAGTTTTATCGAGAAACTTTTCATCGAAAGCGATTCATAGAGCATTCAGTTTCTGTAATTTCTCTTGGAGTCATTTTGTTTCATCGATTACTTACGATACATTATAAATTTTCTTTATTCTTAGAACAACTTCACAAGGGTTATTATTTATTTAAACAAACATTTCTTCTTCTTAATATGTTGACATACTTACGTAAAAATTGTTACGGCCCTCGGTGCGCGAGTCCGACTCGTACTTGAAAGGTTTCAAATTTGAAACGTCAATTTGTTTGTACTGACACGTTGCTACTACATACAACGATCCTTTACTTAAGTTTTTAACCCAAGACACAAAAATAGGGGTCAGTCTGTCTGTGCCATCATAGCTCTTAAACGAGTGAACCGATTTTGATGCAGTTTTTTTATTTGAAAGCAGCTTTCTTGGCGATGGTTCTTAGACATGTTTCATCACAATTGGTTCAGCTGTTTCAAAGTTATTTTGATAGAAGGGATCTTATATGTTCAAACATATGTCTGACCTAATTGCGAAACTTAATTGTGAAATCCATTTATTTCATACTAAATACAAACTGAATCATGGATGCATAGAAAAACCCAGAAAAAAGAAGATCAGCGCTGGTAATCGAACCCAGGTCCTCAGCATTCACTGGTCGGGATTTAGACACAAATTTTTTCCTATGCATCACACATCTCAGCTTGCAATCAGTTATTGCAGCGATACTAATAGGTATATAGGTCGTGTGAGTATAAGACTACAGTAAAATTACATAAAGTTTACCACTGACAGATGGTTTGCCTTCATTTCATATTCAACTTTAACGACCTACAAATAAAGCCAATTTTAGAATACTGTTACCCACGTTTGCAGATTTTGTAATAACTTGTATGGTGTCAAAGTAGGAAATTAAATGAAGGCAATCAATACAATACAATACAATACAAATATTCTTTATTGATCACCAAAAACAGTACAGTGATATTACAAAAATAAAAATTCAGGTAGACAATAGGCGGTCTTATCGCTAAAAAGCGATCTCTTCCAGACAACCAATTACTCAGAAATTAATAAATATCAACAGACGAATGTAGGTGTTGTAATCAATCTGTCAGTGGTAAACTAAAAGTAAACGTATTGTACGAAGACTGCTAGATGATGGAATGCCTCTGTTTCAGCAACGACCAAGGCAAAGAGATCGTGAGCATATTCTCCACCAACATCACGAACCGAGGGGAGTTCTTCACGGACTCCAACATGAGACAGATGATCAAGAGATCCTGTTGGAACGAGACAGCTAGTGAGTGTTGTCTTTATCCTACTCATCATCATCAGCCCAAAGACATCAACTTGCCCTCACTGCTTGTGCTTAGCGTCCATTAATAGGGATTTTGACGGGTGTGTAATGATAGATATAACAACATTTGATATAATTGTAACATTTGGTATAATGCTACATTTGACATAATGCGATTTACTCGAGAAGTAAACATTCTACGATTCTTTTATAAAATAAACTAACCTAACCTAACCTAATGCATATCAAATAGAATTAATATCAATCCTCCGAAGTTTACTTTTTGAGTAAATCGCATTATATCAAATGTAGCATTATACCAAATGTTACAGTTATATCAAATGTTGTTATATCTATCGAGGCGCACCCGATTTTGACACCACCAATCAACTGACGTAGGTACTTACTTTTTATGAGCTGTCAAAACACAAATTCTCCCGTAGAGTTTGAATGGCAATTGCAACTTATGACGTTACTTGCTCGCCAACTCAATCAACTACCTAACTATTTATTTTTTTAAAGCAACAAAAAATCTAATTTTGCAGTTAATCGAAAATTAATCTAGTTTTCAGGGCTAAAATAAAGCGTTTTTTACTGAGGTCGTGTCATAGAATAATCTTTTAATGACGTCAACATCCTTATTACTTTAGGTATTCAGGGGGGAAGGAGGTCAAATCAAATCTCACAAAATCTCACTTGGGGGAAAGGTGGTCTCTGGTTTTTCTGGCAAGTGTCAAAATTCGAGAAAATTTGAAAAATCTCACGTGAGATTTGGGGGGGGGGGGGGAGGTTGGGGAGGGGAAGGGGTAAAAATCCTCAAAAAGGACGCCTCCTTAGCGGAGTATTCCATTTATTTTAGCATGGAACTCCACAAAGGAACGCCTGTATACAGACGTTTACTTAATTCCTAGCCTGCGACTCCGTCTGTCTAATTTCAAGTCTCTAGCACCAATAGTTAAGGCTGTGCTTTGTCTCTCAGTCAGTCAGTCATGGTACTATTTTATAGGCATAGATAAATGTGAAATTGTGTCTGCCTGTTACTTCTTCACTCTTAAATCACAGAACTGATTTAAATGTAATTTGGCATGGAGATAGTTTAAAATTCTAAAAGTTTTGATCCTAGAAAATTTCATAGTTCCCGCGGAATAGCGATAAATCAACAAAAACAAAAGACAATAAAAAGTTTTTTCTAAATAAATAAATGAATTCGTCGTAGACGGAGTCGCGGGCAACAGTTAGTTAAACTATAGGCAACTTTTCTTTTCAGATCAATCGGCCAAAAAACCCGTGGCCTCCTGCTATTTCCCGGTCACATCACGCATCTGCATCCATGCGGCCAACAGCACCACAGGTAATAAATATCGTTGGCCCAAAGGAGGGTAACTCACTGATTTCTCTCTCTCTCTCCCTCTCTCTCACTCTCATTTTCTGAATCTGGTATCCTGGTAGCGAGCGCGAGGCCAAGTTACCAAAAATCCATGGTACTTACAACAGATCATTTTCTTAAGTGTTTCACGTTATAATGTTTTACGTATTTTCAGGACTGTGTGTGCTGCCAGATCGCTGTCAAGGCGGAACTTCGTATGGCGAAGGGGAATTAGAACTCATGGTAAGAATATCAGCTTCACAGACTATTTACTACTAGCCTTCCGTCCGCAGCTTCGCCCGCGATAAATTAATTTTCCCATAGGAAAAGGTATTTTCCCGCGGTAAAAAGTAGCCTATGTCACTCAGTGATAATGTAGCTTTTTAACGGCAAAAGAATTTTTGAAATTGGTCCAGTTGTTTTTAAGTTTATGGTTATGTCCCTTGGACAACCTAGAATTTTCTATGAAACAGTATGAAGTGTCACTTGGACAACTGGGGACCGAGTAAGCAACACAAAAAAGTTGATTCACCCATATAGTATAGATGTAGATAACATTACCAATGAAGTACACACACCTTACTTAAGGAAGTTAGATTCCTTACTTCATTGTTGTAAAATGTTGCCTGGAAGAGATTGTGCTGAAACGATATGGCAATCTAAACATGAAACTACCGTGAGACTCACTCATAGTGAAAATAAACGGATCACTCACGTCTTAAAACGAGTTTAACTCGACATGTTTCGGGCTAATCCGTAGCCCTTCTTCTCGGAGTCGCACGTCACGGCGGCTGCCAAACGTGCACCCAAGAAAAAAGAAAGAAAAGAAGAAAGAGAAGAAGGGCTACGGATTAGCCCGAAACAAGTCGAGTTAAACTCGTTTTAAGACGTGAGTGATATGGCAATATATTTCTTTTTTCTCTCTTTTTTTGGGTTCCGTACCTCATAGCCCTCGCGATCGCCCTCTGAGTTACCTTGAGCTTTCTTATGAGGCCATTCGTTAGCGAAAAAAGCTTCACGTCTTAAAACGAATTTAAATTGACATGTTTCGGGCTAATCCGTAGCCTTTCTTCTCGGAGTGAGTTGTCAGCCGCCGTGACGTATGACTCCGGGGAGAAAGGCTACGCATTACCCCAAAAAATGTCGATGTGATCCGTTTATTTTCACCATGAGTCTCACGGTAGTTTCATGTTTACATCAAAAGGTATTTCATCCGTTCTTTTTTTTAAACCATACGTTTATTTTGACACAATGTGACAGGTGCATAGGCGGCTCCTGACAGACGACGGCTTCGGTCTGGACGAGACGCTGAACGAAGAGGAGAACGGCGTCGGCATCGTGATCAGGGGAAAGCATCGGCTCATGTTCGGGAACTACAAGCAGGAAGGTAAGAAATAATGCTTTTTATCAGGGACCGGACAACCCTTTCCTCTATAAAAGCCTTTCACTAGGCGCCCCTTTAAAATGGCTTTCCCCGTGAAAGACTTACCAGTTCGAACTGCTAGCCCATTCATTTAACTGTCCCTTACCGATAAACTTACCAACCAATAATGCTAGTCCTTTGTAACCTTTTGGCGACTAAGGTTTAAAAGGAAAAATGTCTAAGAATAAAAATGACGACATGAAAAAATTACTAAGTTTTTTCCCAGCTTTAATCGACACAGAAACAGTGTCGACGGAGCTCCACTCGCGCGGAGCTCCTTCGGGCCGGTGCAATCTTTACATAACCGAAACCTACCTGCGCGTTTGTGTCGATTAAAGTTGGGAAAAAACTTAGTAATTTTTTCATGTCGTCATTTTTATTCTTAGTAATTTTTCCTCTTTAGGGTTCCGTACCCAAAGGGTAAAAACGGAAACCCTATTACTGAGGCTCCGCTGTCCGTCCGTCCGTCCGTCCGTCTGTCCGTCTTTCACCAGGCTGTACCTATCTCGGGAACCGTGATAGCTAGAGAGTTGAAATTTTCACAGATGATGTATTTCGGTTGCCGGTATAACAACAAATACTAAAAATGAAATAAAATAAATATTTACGGGGGCTCCCATACAAAAGTGTTTCCCAACCTGGGTATATGTATGGGGGTCCACGGTAAACAGTTATATATAAGTTATAAGTTCCTATTTTGTATCTGTAATAACTAAAATAAATACCTAATCCGAATTTTTTTTTGCTGTTTATTTTATTAAGGGGGTCCGTGAAAACTGTGTTTGATTTCCTAGGGGTCCGGGGCTGAAAAAGGTTGGGAAACGCTGCCATACAACAAACGTGATTTTTTTGCTCGTTTTTGCTCGATATTGGTAACGGCAACAGGTAGAAGCTTAAAATACCTATTCACAGAATATTTAATCACCTTTTTTGTCTTAGGCACTACTGCTTGGCACTACCAGTAGTGTCATGGGAAATTTTACTCTCCCATGACACTACAATGGCCTTGGTAGTGCCACGGGAAAATTAGCATTCCCGCGCTGAACTGCGATTGCGATTCTTTGCGCGAGAAAGCTGCCGGCGCGAGGGTTGCCTGTTGCCTCTCTTAGCCTATTGCTGAGCTCCCTGTGTAGCTCCAGTGCACCCTTACCCCAGGGACCTAGAGTCTCGACGCCGAAAGCAAAGAAATGAGATTGGGCGCCGAGACAGCTATTATATATTTACTTACTCGCGTTAAAAACATAGCCACTTATAGGTATTCATGAACATTTTCAAGGGAATAAAACAGCTTAAAACTTTTTATTATTATATTTATATCAATTAAATACTACAAAAATATACTTATTTTTTCTTCTTCTAGTTAAACTTAAACAAAAAATATTTTACTTATTAATAATATACCTAAATCAAATCAAGTTATAACCTTTATACTAATTATATTAAGCGGGCTTAGTTAAAAATGTTAAAATTATCAAAAAAAAAGTTGATTACTGAATGTATTTTCATCATGCAAATGTTAACAATTTGAATATCTGCACAAAACGAAAGTCAAAAATATACACGCCTCTATGACTTTGACAATAAAGTCGTGTGTAGATAGTTTTGACTTTTGTTTTGTAGAAACATGTTGTTCACGTGACGGTACCTACTCATAGTTATTAAATCGAACTTAAAATATTTCAGTATTTTAAATAAGATTGATGAGATTAAAAATTATACGCGGGGGGTAGTATCTTGTCTTCATACCCATATTGTAACATTCGTTACTGCAATGCAAACCACTTAGAGCTTATTCTAATTCGTATCTTCTATTCGTATCAACGGAGAATTATCACGTTAGAAAAATTGAGATAGAGATTTTCAGCGTGTAAATACGCATCAATATGAAATTGTTTATTTAAGTAAGCTTATAGTACTTAATAGAAGATAACTTTAACTATTTTTTTTTAAAGTTCACAGACGAATAATTAAATCCAAATCCACTGGATGGTAGTGCCACGGGTAATTAAGTAGATCACGGGTATTTTTGTTGTATGCGTCCAATGAGCCAATCAGAAAAGTAGCGTCATGGAAAAACAAAATTTTCCATGACACTACTGGTAGTGCCAAGCAGTAGTGCCTAAGGTAAAAAAGGTTTAATTATGTATTGACTATAAAAAAAACATAAATTAAAATAAAAAAATATTTAAGGGGCTCCCATACAACAAACGTGACTTTTATAGATAATTGTACGGAACCCTTCGTGCGCGAGTCCGACTCGCACTTGGCCGGTTTTTTATTTAACAGTTGACGACTTGACGTTCTCCGAACGAGTCAGCCACGCTGCCCACCGATGGCAGATGGAGCCCTGGCTCTTCGTGACCTCGGGGGAGAAGGTCAACCGGAGGAAGTGGCAGAACGTCAGGAACAAACGGGTAATTCCTACTAATTTTATAAGTAAGTAGTATACAGAAAGAACATGTAAGTCACCTTTTTTGAAAAATAAGTTTTTAATCTCAAAATGTAGAGCTCGTAAAGTACTATTAGATTAGATTTATTTATTTAGGCAATAATCCCATTCACAATTACAATAATAAATAATACATTTCAATATAATTCAATACAATACAATACAATTCAATTCAAAAGTATGTACAATTTTTAAATAAAGGAAAATAAAACTGAACCTAAAACTAAAAATTTATAAATAAAAAATATATTTTAGGATGTCACCCGACGGCATAGTTCCCAGAAGGCAGGCAGCGTTACCGCGTTGAATAGCCAGGCTTACTCGTTGGCGGAAATAGCCACCTGCCTTCTGGTCACCAGTCGTTTCTACCAGGCGCGGTTAGATTAAATATGGATATCTCCAAATAATACATACATTTTTCAGTTTTAAATAAATGGTCACCATAGTAATTGTTCGTGATGACTAACTTTCAAAACGCTATAAGTCAAAAAAGTTGTTTGTAACCAGACATATTCCTTCCATGTATCCTTCAAATGAGTAACTTGATGAAGATGTTTGAACGATTGTTAGCCATTCACGCAACAAAGGTTAACGGATTTGTATGAGACTTTAAGATGTGTACATCTCTCTCTCTCTATCTCTCTATGTCTCCCTCCCTACCACGTTCTCTCTTACTGCCACGCTCTCTCTCTCTCTCTTTTATCTCTACCACGCTACCACGGCTTATAAACATATACTTGAAGAATATTTGTGTGCAGTATTCGGCGCTTCGTCTCCATGGTCTTCCTCGCCACATCAGAGTCCTCACCCTGGAGCCGTGGAAGGCTGGATCGGTGCTGCTGAGGCTAGAAAATACCTTGGAGAAGAGTGATCGAGGTAACTTCAAGATAAAGTATCCACCGTCAAAGAAATGGTCTCCCCAAATGTATTGAGGCTTCAGCCGATGGGAAAAACCTTTATGTCAACGCAATAAGAGCGAAACTTCCATCCTCACCATCTAGATGGTTGGCAGTCTTCTACTGTGCGTTTTTCCAGAAATTTCCTGCCTCGTACAGCAAAGCTGTGGAATGAAGTACTTACCTGCTGCGGTATTCCCGGACCGATATGACCTTCAAGCTTTCAAAAAAAGAGCGTGAGTACGCTTTTCATTCCTACCTAAAAGGCCGGCAACGCACTTGTGACTCTTCTGGTGTCGCAGGTGTCGATGGGCGACGGTAATCGTTTACCATCAGGCGATCCGTCTGCTCGTTTGCCCGGTATACCATAAAAAAAAAAAGAAAAAGACGTCGATTGGCTCGGCTCCATTTAACCCGCGTGGCCGAGCCGAGCGTCGTCTTTTTCGCTGTTATTGCATTGACGTAAAGGTTTTTTCTCAAACATGCTATGAAATATTGACGTTATGTTCCTTATAATACGCCACGAAGTGTCACAATACAGGTGCGGCTAGACGAGAGGTCAATAATGGAATTTCATACAACATTGCTGGCCAAGGCCAGCAAAGTGATCGTCTATCGTTTCATACCATGACGTTTATAGGTCTATGGCATCATAGCATTTAGCCTTTAAAAAAAACTATAAGCAATATTTGCGTTTTGGTACATTATGACAATCTGCCACTACGCTTATTTAAGGTAAGATGATGATGATGATGGTGATGGTGGTTATGGTGATGGTGTGATGATGATGATGATGATGGTGATGATGTGATGATGATGATGATAATGATGATGACGATGATTTTATGATGATGATGATGATGATGATGGTGATGACGATGATGATGGTGATGATGATGATGGTGATGATGATGATGATGGTGATGATGATGGTGATGATGATGATGATGGTGATGATGATGATGGTGATGATGATGATGATGATGATGATGATGATGATGATGATGATGATGATGATGGTGATGATGATGATGATGATGGTGATGATGATGATGATGATGATGATGATGATGATGGTGATGATGATGATGATGATGATGGTGATGATGATGATGGTGATGATGATGATGGTGATGATGATGGTGATGGTGGGTGATGGTGATGATGATGGTGATTGTGGGTGATGGTGATGATGGTGGTGGTGGTGATGATGTTGATGATGCATGTTTGAGAAAAACTCTATACAAGCCTTGGCCACGAACAGGGATTGCCGGCCTCGTATCTCTAGATGGCCTCGTTAACACTCGGCCATCTATAACTACTCGGCCGGCAATCCCCTATTTCGCGGCCGCTGCAGTAATGTGCTATTCCGATCAAGCCGATTCTGCGTCGATAGATTTGGGGAGACCCCAAGTCGTACTATAAAATTAACGGTTATTCAACGTCACAGGAGACCAAAGAGCTGGCAGCTTCCTCGGACAAAGAATTAGCTTATTATTATTATTGTTGTTTTGTGTGTAGGTGTTAATTTTACTTTGAAAAAAAAATCTAATCTAGTAATTTTAACAAGTTTGATATGAAGTATCTTTTTGTATTTTTTATTTTTTCAACTTCATTTTTTGTTACTTTTACGGTCATCCCGTGAAATCCATATAATTCATACTAAGTACAAACTGAAATATGGATGCACAGAAAAAAACCCAGAAAAAAGGCCAGCGCTGAGAATCGAACCCAGGTATCACTGCAAGTGATGATTTAACAGATTGAGATATGGATGTATAGGAAAAATTCGTGTCTAGACTCCTGACCAGTTTCGGTGTACTAGGGGCGTTCAATAAAAAGTGAGAATGAGTATGTTATAAATAACTTTTACTAAATGTCATTTTATTTTTCGACAAAGTCACCTTTTAGCATAATACACTTAGTATACTTACTTAAAAAAGGTCTCATCTTGAGTACTTAAAAAATCTTGTACTGCAGCGACTACCGCGTCGTCGTCTTCAAATTTCTGGCCTTTCAGGCATTGTTTCAATCTCGGAATTAGGTAGAAATCACTGGGAGCGAGATCTGGTGAATACGGAGGATGCTTAAGGATATCGAATCCAGCATCACGAATTGCAGCCATTGCAACGGCGGACTTGTGTGCCGGGGCATTGTCCTGGTGGAACAGCACAACTTTCGAGAGTTTACCTCGCCGTTTTTCGCGGATCTCATTGCGCAATGTTGCTATTTGTTTGGCGTGTAAAGTGCCTGTAATAGTGGCTCCAAGTTTGAGATACTCAATCATTAATACCCCTTTACCATCCCAAAAAACAGAGCCCATGACCTTACCGGCAGATGGGCCCACCTTGAATTTCTTCGGAGTTGGAGATGATGGCCTTTTCCATGTCATAGACTGCAGTTTCGTTTCAGGGTCGTAATGATGGAGCCATGTTTCGTCCATTGTTATAAATCGCGCCAAAAAAAGTTTCCGGTCTTGTTGTATCAGGTCCAAAACTTCTTGACAAATCTCGACTCAAGTTTGTTTTTGCGTGTCAGTAAGCATTCTTGGTACCCAACGCGCAGATACCTTTTTCATACCCAAGCGTTCATGTAAAATATTATGCACGCTCCCCGTTGAAATCTTTATATTTTCAGCAGTAAAACGAACCGTGACACGACGATCCGCCAAAACTGAGTTTTCAACTTTTTTCACAATTTCTTCAGTTATTGCAGTAGTAGGGCGTCCGGAGCGGGGGTCGTCCATGGTCGATGTTCTTCCATGTCTAAATTCGGCGCACCAACGTGCGACTGTCGAATACGGAGGAGCATTAGACCCTAAAGTGTCCCGCAAATCTAAATTGACTTGGTCCGTAGAAAAATTTTTCAAACACAAGTATTTGATAACGGCGCGCAGTTAAATTTTCTCCATTTTCGCTAACGTACTCAATAGCATTGCAAAGAAATTACCCTATTTTTTTTAAACAAAAGACAGTTACTTTTTTTTTTCATAGCAATCAGCTAGATAGATTAGCTTTACCGGTCAGTATTTAATTTCCTAATATTGAAAGAGTTTGCATCTCATTCTCACTTTATATTGAACGCCCCTCGTAGGTAGGGGAATGGCACACGGCACGGAATGCTGAGGACCTGGGTTCGATTCCCAGCATTGGTCTTTTTTCTGGGTTTTTTTCTGTGCATCCATATTTCATTTTGTATTTAGTATGAATTATACTAGGTAGTAATTTTACAAAAATAGAACATTCCTGAGAACCCTACAACGGATTTCGGTCTTTGTCCAGAGAGTAGACACGTTGTATATTATAGTACAAATCTTCCCAGGTGAATTTTTCACTTCGAGCCATTACATTAAATTTGAACCTTAATACTATGACGATACCGTTTGTTTTGAAAGATAAGGGCTCGAACAGAAAAATTCACCTGGGAAGATTTATACTATACCATGTTACAGCCAACTCGAGATCAGAAATATCGGAAGAGTTCCCGAAGCCTGCGCACATCACCGTCGAACTGCGAAAGATGTTCCAGCACCTACAGATCAAGTCAGTCGATCGATTAATTTTTTACTTATATTACTTTGGCTACAATACAATACAATGCAATGACTCTTTATCCACCACAAAGAAAACAATACAGTAAAAAAATAGTGCGTGCAGTTCCTCCGCGCGGAAGAAGTGAAACTTCGTAATGTGGAAATGAAAAAGGCTTATACATCAATATGAACCTTATTGCAATAACTTGAAGAACTAAATTTACTTATGCATCTACGTGTTTAAATTACTCACTAGATGGCGCTTTTATCAAGTCTCATACATTTGCACAGACACTATGAGTTCTGCATCGCACTGTCAAAGTTTAGATTTATACCAAGTGTACTTGCTTCGGCAGTACATATACTAATGCTTTCATACCCCCTCCATGGTAGCGTTAAACGTTTAACGCAACCTTGTTGGAAGTCGCATTAGAAGTTTCACTTCAACAAGTACCGTAAACCGGGGGTGCCTTTCATCAAAATGGGGCAACTTTGATAGTTTTAAAATCGCTATATAAAGTCGACATTGTCCATGTCAGATAAATTTTTGACCTGTTGACAAAAATAAGAGCGATAAAGACATCGACAAATAACCGCTAATGCCAACAAGAATGCGTGAGTTTGAAACCTTTGATTTTTTTGGAGTTTTTTTTTATTTATTTCATTGCATGTTTGAGAAAAACACTATACATAACTCGGCGGGAAATGGAGTTGCCAGCCTCATAAACTATCTGACCTCGCTAACGCTCGGCCGTAAAAAATACTCGGCTTGCAACCCCTTACTTCCCGGCATCTATAGTAATGTACTAATGTTGGTCAGGTCTGTGAGAGAGACAACGCTAGCCGCTAACCAGTGGTTAGAAGAAGCCAGACAGATGGATTGGAGCACAAGGTAAGGGTAAAGCTGCGTACGGACTGCGCGCACATTAAGGTGGCGACTGACTTGTAACATTTCGGCGTAATGTAACATGATACAACCCGAGCATTACAGCAGTCAGTGCAGTGAGCAGAGCCGCTCGACGCGAGCGCCGCGTGCTCCACTCAGCTGTCGGTTTTTACGCGAATCCCTTTGAGTGTTACATTACAAGTCAGTACAGGTTCGCAGGTTTTGAAACGAATGGAGCACAAGCGAACAGAGCGCTCAAGGCGAGCGTTTGCTCCGTAGCTGTAATGTAACTGTAATGTAACACGAACGCCGTGAACGATACATTACAAGCAAAGGTTACAAGTCAGTCGCCACCTTTACGCGTACCCTACGCAAGCCCGGGTACGCGTACGCGTTATGTGCGCGCAGTCCGTACGCAGCTTAAAAATGTTGTATATCTACAAGGTAGAAAATAGTTAAGTAGGGAAAAAGTAAAATGTTATAATATATATATATATATATTTTTTTACTCACGATGGTTACATTAATTGTGGATTTAAGGTACTTGCCGTGTGTTATTTGTTTTATTAGTTCTGCTTTGTATTAAGTCTTCTAAATTTAATAAGTAGTTTTTTTTTATATTCTTGGCTTTGTTATTTTTATTATTGTATGATGGTTTTTATGTCCATCTTGATTGAAATTTGATAACCGACTAGTGATCGGATGTTGTTCTTCCCGAGCAAGCAAAACTGTTCGAACTATTGGTGGAAACTATTGTGGCTTAAGTGTTAACTTTGTAAGCTAACTACTTGTATTGTAATATGCTGTGTGTTTCCCTTTACAAATAAATAAAATAAAAAATTTTGCTGGTAAAGCATCGAGTGGCATCCATCCCTTTAGCTACCACCATCTTATCCGTTAACCAACCGCAAAATAAAAAATAAAAAAAATCGAAAGAACTTCGATTAACTATTCAAGTTTTCGTTAATTATGGTATCTCAAATATAATGATTTGAAAACTTTACCATCAAATTCAAATTCAAACTCATTTTATTTCACTTGATTTCAGATACAAGATTACATGAATTACATTACTTAAGTCTCACTAAAATCTACCAAACAAGGCATGCAAAATTTACTTAAAAATGAA
Source organism: Archips crataeganus (assembly GCA_947859365.1). NCBI lineage: Eukaryota > Metazoa > Arthropoda > Insecta > Lepidoptera > Tortricidae > Archips > Archips crataeganus. The sequence goes on along the minus strand of OX402072.1, from coordinate 8,122,802 downwards.
AACAATATACCTTTAATATTATAGTTTAAAATTTAGTTTAAAATTCTTGTACACTATAAAAGCACTTTTCAGCCAGCCATTTTCTTAACAAAAACAGAAATTCAAATCCTTTAATGTGTCAGGCAGTTTATTATAGATTTTAATGCACATTACATAGCTGTTTTTTGCTACAAGTGATAATTACTAATTCCACGCAGACGAAGTCGAGGACAAAAGCTAGTTTTAAATATTACCATCAACTTTTATTGTTTGTCGGATTGTGTTAATGTAGCCTCCGATTCCAGATATGTCTACAATGGGGGTGATGACGGCATCCTACCTGAAGATTTAGATTACACAGACGAAACTAAAAATAAGCAAGCTGACAACAAGGACTCAGGTGACGAAACCCTGCTTATGTTTGTTCGTCTGTATCGTAGACACTGGCCACCGAGACCGTGATGGCTGTTTCGTAAATTTGAATTTATCTTCTAGAATTTCAATCGAGAAACTAACAGCGGACAGCAGACGATCTTGGGAGCCATTCTTGTACAGTAAAATTACATAAAGTTTACCACTGACAGATGGTTTGCCTTCATTTCGTATTCAACTTTAACGACCTACAAATAAAGCCAATTTTAGGATACTGTTACCCACGTTTTCAGATTTTGTAATAGCTACTTTATTTGTATGGTGTTAAAGTTGGAAATGAAATGAAGGCAAGCCATCTGTCGGTGGTAAACTAAAAGTAAACGTATTGTACATCAGTGTTACGCATTGTTAAGGCCAAGCGCCTGATGCCCGCATCATCAGGCCGCGTCGACGCTACAGCGCGGGGGGCGCGGATACGTACCCGGCCGCCACCCGCGCCTTGGACTTTTTTTTATTGCAACAGATCACCGACCGTACGCTACCGAATCTCTGTACGCGCCGCGCTTGCACTGGCATTATAATTGTTTCTCAGTTCGATTATTTTTATTATACTCTTTTTTTATACAGTCCACGTATTATTGAAGGAACCATCAAGAATAGATTACCCCTCTAACGTGCACTAGGGATCTAGACTCAACATATGGTCCTAATCTCGCCGTAAATAAGTGACCAAGATCGACTGTGAAATTGTGACCCTTGGATTGTTACTCTTCATCATCGTGACCACCACAACGAGTCAACAAGTGCCGCAGCGCGTCACGCTCTCCGCATCTAACTCCGTGTCTTCAGTGGACTTAGAGATTATCGTCTTAAAGCTGAGGTCTTGCCGCGAAGTGCAAGTTACGAACTCATATTTCTTCACGGCCCTCTACAAGCACCGAGCATCTCATCCAACTACTTACTTCAGTATCTACGGACATCAAGCGGATTCCAAAATACGTAACAAGTATCATCGAGCTTAAATCGTCGCGTCGGAAAGAAATTGAATCTACAGGATAATTGGAAAAGAATAGCAAAAAACTGTAAGATTGTTCCAATTATTTACCTACTCAATTCTAATCTTAATTTGAAATTACAATAAGTAAAATCCTTATTTTATTCACCCATCATAAATTGCCTCAAGACGGAAAGTTGTATTGACAAAAATTTAATAAGCTTGAACATGTAACTTTATTTACTTTTCATATTACTTTGTGTTTTTACATTCAGCCATTATTAATTTCATTGTTATTAATCAACATCAGAATAACAAATTAGTGCTCAGTCATTACAACGGCAATTATAATCACATAATTTTTTACATAAAAATTAAGTGGGTAAGATTATAATAGCACTTTATTAACTCCTTAAAAAGTAAATAGCAATTTATTTTGTTAAAAAATAAATTTCCTTCCATACTATTAATAGCAATTACATTAAAGTTAACGTAACCCCTGCTTCGAATCTAATAGCAAAATCTCATATCGTGAACCGCCTACACTAAAAATTTAGCAACAATCAGGTAACGCCTAGTAAAAATCTTAAGGCAATATTCACATTGTCATTGCTGCATACATTTCAACAGTAAACTTAATTTTCATACAATTTGCAGCTTCATAATTTAGTCATTATTTTTTTTAACTTTATCTTTAATTTATCTAATTCATTAAACTTACTTAACAATGACAGCAGAATCTAGAATCAAGGAATTAATTAAAAGACGTGCCACGATAAAGGCTAAGCTTACACAGTTTACAGCATATATCGGCACAGCAAAAAACTGCGATCAATTGAACGATGCGCAGTTGCTTGAAATAGAGTTACGCATTAAACGGTTCGACGACTTATATGTGTCTTACGACAATTATCAGGGTGAATTGGAGCAGCTAGTGGATGACGCAAACGAGCAGTATACCGAGCGCGAGCAGTTCGAGAGCTCGTATTATAAGGAGCTTGCGGCCGCCCGTGAGCTGGTAGAGAGATGTCGTAGTCATCGCGCCAAAGACGCTCTATCGGACGCAGCCTTCAATGATTGCTCCACAGTCGCCACGCACAGGAAAGATACAGTAAGATTACCAAAAATTAATTTGCCTCACTTTAGCGGCGGTTATCAAAATTGGATAGAGTTTAAGGATATGTATGTTTCGTTGATACACTCTAACACAGGCATTGATCACATCAATAAATTTCATTACCTTCGTGCCTCTTTACACGGTAGTGCAGCTACTGTCATTAGGAGTCTGGACTTTAAGTCCGATAACTACGATTCTGCTTGGAAGTTGCTTTGTGATAGGTTCGACAATAAGCAGTTATTAGTAAACAATCACGTTCAAGCTCTCTTTAATATAGAGTCAATACAAAAGGAGTCAAGTCAAGGTCTTAGGCAAATAGTAGATAGCACAAAAAAAAATCTTAGAGCATTAGCGACACTCGACCAGCCAGTCAGTCACTGGGATACCTTGGTAATCCACATCATGTCTCCCAAGTTGGATCCCGTTACAAACAGGAATTGGGAGGAACACAGAAACTCTTTGACCGAACCTCCCACATTGGACGACTTTACTACATTTCTGAGTAATCGATGCAATCTTCTCGAAACATTAGAAGAGGCAAAGATAAACAAATCCAAAGCGGAGACGGCAATCAGCAAGCCAAAGAGTTTCATAGTTTCGGATAAAGATGTCAAGCCAAGAGCGAGTACACGTACATTATCTTGTCCATTATGCAGTCAGCCTCATTTCATTTTTAGGTGCGAAACTTTTCGATCATTGCCGGTAGAACAAAGGATGCTCAGAGCAAAGGAGAGCAAGGTTTGCTTAAATTGCTTACGACCTGGCCACAATGAGGTGAGGTGCAGACTTGGTCATTGTAAATACTGCAAGCTAAAGCACAATACCTTATTGCATATACATAATGACTTCGTAAACTCTTCCGAGCATGTGGCACTGCCTATCAATAATAATGAGCAGCCACAGACATCTACCGGGCATGTAGTACTTTCTGCGAACAACATTAACGCTTCATCCAACCACGTTTTGCTTTCCACCGCTTTAGTTAAAGTATGGGACAGCATGGGGCATTCACATATTGCCAGAATATTACTAGATAACGGTAGCACGGCCAACTTCATTACACAGGGATTATGTGACAAACTTAAATTACCTTTGAATAAAGTCCATTCAACTGTTACCGGAATTAACAATCAAGAATCCAATAGCTCACAGTCTTGCTCTCTTCACATGGAATCTTATGACTCTTCCTTTGAGTTGGACATTGATTGTTTCATACTGCCTAAAATCACGTCTTCAATTCCGAACAAATTCATAAACGTTCAGGACTTACCCATACCATCAGGAATTTGCTTGGCCGACCCTTCTTATCACGTACCTTCGTCCATTGACATACTAGTCGGTGCGCAGGTCTTTTGGAGCGTGATCGGCACAAATCGCATCGAGATGGGTAAGCATAAGCCTGTTCTCTTCGAGACAAAGCTGGGTTGGCTCTTATCAGGCGTAATCTATCAGCCTGGCCATGTCCAACCCATTTGCCTGCATCTTAATCAAGAACAAACAGATACCAGTCTTACTCGCTTCTGGGAACTGGATTCAATTTCTTCAAAGCATGATCTTACGGTGGATGAAAATGCATGTGAGTTGAATTTTGTTAAAACCACAAAGCGTACTGACGATGGACGCTTCACTGTAACACTGCCTTTGAAGGAATCTCCTGAAAAACTAGGCAACTCTTTTGACATGGCTAGGCGTAGATTTTTAAGCTTGGAACGCAGGCTGGATCGAGATCCTGAACTAAAAAGGCTCTATGTCCAATTCATGGACGAATACCAATATTTGGGCCACATGAGCGAAATCATTCCATCGTCGTCTTCGGTTTCCAATTATCTACCTCACCATGGCGTACTTCGAGAGTCGAGCACAACAACCAAGCTTCGCGTGGTGTTCGACGCGTCAGCTGCCACTACGTCAGGCATGTCTCTTAATGACATCCAGTTAGTGGGCCCCAGGATTCAAGACGACTTACTCTCGATCCTGCTCAGGTTCCGTCAGCACAAGTACGTAGTGACAGCTGACATCGAAAAAATGTACCGTCAGGTTTTGGTGGATATTAACCATCAACCGCTTCAACAAATCCTTTGGCGATCTGACCCTTCTCAACCACTTAAGTCATTCAAGCTTAATACGGTGACTTACGGAACAGCATCTGGCTCTTTCTTAAGTACGCGTTGCCTCCTAGAACTGGCACACCAGTCATCTGATAAACAAGTCCAAGAAGCCATCGCTAAGGACTTTTACGTAGATGACTTTTTATCAGGATCAAATACTGTCAACGATACTGTGGCGTTATGCCATAAAGTTGCAGATAAGCTTAAGTCCGCGCAATTTCACTTAAGAAAATGGCAGTCTAACGACAAAAACATATTAAAAACTATTTGCAAAGAGCCGTCACATGAGGATTTAGTAAATCTCGCGGAAAACGAACTGTCCAAAACATTAGGCCTTCATTGGAACAGTTCACGAGACACTCTTACCTTCTCAATTGCATTATCATCAAGCAATTCAATCACAAAGCGTCAAATTCTGTCAGCCATAGCACAGGTATTTGACCCTCTTGGTTTGGTCGCACCTTGCATCGTAGAGGCGAAAATCCTCATGCAAAAATTATGGATCAGCCAGTGTTCTTGGGATGAACCACTTAAAGGTGATATTCTTACCGCATGGAACGAATTCGCGAAAACACTTCCCAGCCTCAACAATGTAAACATCCCAAGGTGGACATCATGTGACTCACCTATATCTACTGAGTTTCACGTTTTCACGGACGCCTCTGTGAAGGCATATGGTGCTTGCTTATACATTCGCTCCGTGGCTGGGGACGGTTCCGTGAATGTTCATCTTCTTGCTTCTAAAAGCAAGGTGGCACCCATCAAGGCCACTACCATCCCGCGCATGGAACTTTGCGGCGCCTTGCTAGGGGCAAGGCTATGCACTAAGGTCCTGGATTCTCTCACCCAGAAACCGCATCATACAACATTTTGGTGTGACTCAATGATAGTTCTTGGTTGGTTGGCGTCGAATCCATCCCTTTTGCGACCCTTCGTGAAAAATCGCATATCCGAAATACAGGAAACCTGTGGGCGCTCCGCATGGCGTTATGTCCCTACAAAGGAGAATCCTGCTGACCTTGTATCCCGGGGTCTCGGCGCAGATAAGCTCATTGAGTCACAATTCTGGTGGTCCGGACCGCTGTTCCTAAAATTTGAATCCACACAATGGCCGACCGCACCAACATCGGAAAATAGGTCTCCATTGCCAGAGACTATTCAAAATACATCATTATTATTGTGTCCCAATGCACCTAATGAAAATCTCATAAAATCTTTAATTAATCGTTATTCCAATTATTCACAACTGAAACGCATTATAGCTTACGTGATTAGATTTACAAATAACTGCAGGAAAATCAACAAAAAATGCATTGGATATCTTACATCTGATGAATTGTCTTTTTCTTCAATTCTTTTATCACGGGCATCACAACAGGACTCTTTTCCTGAGGAGTATAAGATGCTTAAGTCAGGGAAGGCTTTACCTACTAAAAACCGGCTTGTATCATTGTCGCCCTTCTACGATTCTGATGGTCTTATTAGAGTCGGGGGTAGGCTTGCTAATTCGTTTTATGACTACGGTGTTAAGCATCCCATACTACTCTGCAGCAAGCATGCTCTAACCAAGTTAATATTTAAATTGTTTCACACACTTACACTTCACGCTGGTCCCCAGCTACTCCTGTCTTCCATTCGACATGAGTATTGGCCTTTAGGGGGAAGAAACTTAGCCAGGCATACTGTTCATAGCTGTATTAAGTGTGTTAGGCTCAAAGGGGAAACTGTGCAACCTAAAATGGGCAATCTACCCAAAGAAAGACTACACTTAGAATACCCGTTTCTTGAGACAGGCACGGACTACGCAGGTCCAATTTTGATAGCCGATCGTAAAGGTAGAGGTTGTAGGCTAGTCAAGGCTTACATTTGTATCTTTGTTTGCTTGGCGACGAGGGCACTTCACTTGGAGCTTGTCTCCGATCTTACTAAAGAAGCATTTATCGCAGCTCTCAATCGATTTATGGCTCGTCGAGGAAAACCGAGAACCATATTCTCGGATAACGGAACTACATTCATTGGCGCCTCCAACGAACTCTCTCATATTTTTCAGAGGAACTTTGCTGCCGATCTATCAAGTACCGGGGTGAATTTTTCCTTTATCCCCGCGTACACGCCGCACTTCGGAGGTTTATGGGAATCCTGCGTTAAATCGGTTAAGCATCATCTGAGACGAACGCTAGGGCTTACGCACCTCACCTATGAGGAAATGTCAACTTGCTTAATCCAAATTGAGGCAATTTTGAATTCGCGACCGATCACTCCCCTTTCTGACGATCCTTCTGATCTCGCTTCCTTGACGCCAGCTCATTTTTTAATTGGAAGGTCTTACATGTTATTGCCTCAAGAGCCAATTCCGGATCAAAACATCTCCAATCTTCAGAGATATCGGCGCATAGAGTTCCTGAAACAACATTTTTGGAGGAGATTCTCTGAAGAATATATCCAGGGTCTACAGCAGAGAACCAAATGGCGCAGTTCCAGAGGACAATTAAGGATCGGTGCCATGGTGGTTGTCAAGGAGAAAAACCTCCCCCCTCTGATGTGGCTCCTTGGCCGTGTCGTTCGAGTGCTACCTGGCAAAGATGATATCGCCAGGGTAGCAGATATAAAAACCAAGAAGGGTGTCATTCGCAGAGCATTCAACACAATCTGCCCCCTTCCTGTTGGTCAAATTGAAGATGACTCTTCAACGCGGGGAGTATGTTAAGGCCAAGCGCCTGATGCCCGCATCATCAGGCCGCGTCGACGCTACAGCGCGGGGGGCGCGGATACGTACCCGGCCGCCACCCGCGCCTTGGACTTTTTTTTATTGCAACAGATCACCGACCGTACGCTACCGAATCTCTGTACGCGCCGCGCTTGCACTGGCATTATAATTGTTTCTCAGTTCGATTATTTTTATTATACTCTTTTTTTATACAGTCCACGTATTATTGAAGGAACCATCAAGAATAGATTACCCCTCTAACGTGCACTAGGGATCTAGACTCAACACGCATCAGTGTAGTTGCGATAGATTCTGTTGACGGAGGAAGTTTTAGCAATAACGTTTTTTTTTTCTTAATCAAACAGAGACTTGATTGGTTGAGACCTCATCTACACTGACGAGCAAAAATAAAGGGTCGGTTACAGAAATGACGATAACTACAAAACCCGCTGAGATAGCTTATTCGAGTAAAATGAGTTTAGTAAAACTCAAACTCATTTTACTCGAAGAAGCTATCACAGCGGGTTTTGCAGTTATCGTCATTTCTGTAACCGACCCTTTATTTTTGCTCGTCAATGTATTAAATCCCATTTTGGATAGGGATTAATATTTCTCAACTCCATCACCGATTAAGAATCATCGTGTAGTTCTATAAGTTCTGTTATAGCGCTCTATTAGATTGTTTCAGGGTCATTCTATGTGCTCAACGATTTTGCAGGTCACTTTTCTGACGAAGAACCCGATTTCATCCGAAGAAAACCTCAGCGGCGTGGTGATAAGCTAAAATCTAAAATTAAAAATGCCAATCTGGAGGAAGAAATGAGGAGGAAGAGATCCATAAATATTTCTGAAAACTTCATTGATAATGTGATTAACAACAGCGAATTTGATAATATGGACAATATTAGGAGGAAGTACACCACGGATCAGTTTAAAGTTGAAAATAAGGCTGCATACAAAGCTAACGTTACAGCGAAAGGTAATTTTTATGTTTAGCTAAGGAACAGGATTACATCATATTTATCATATATCATATATTTATAATGTGAACACAATCTAAAGGATATGATACACCTTCGAAAATAAAGTAGACGATTATACGCTCTTGAGGTAGTGAACTGACGGACTGAACTGAGATGACTTCTCGCTGGCGGCACAACGACTAGTGAAACTCATTATATCGATAGCTGTTCCCCGAATGCGGGCCCTATGGCATGCATTAAGTAAATTTTCTGCACCCTGCGTGCGGGCCCTATCGACCAATAAAAACAGTTCCCCAAATGCGGACTCTATGGCACACGTTATGGAAATCTACCGCACTCCGCATGCGGGCCCTATCGACTAATGAAACTGAGCCATAAATGCGTAAATTCTAAAATTATTTTCTTTTTAGATTCCATGTCTCTTAAGAGAGTGGAGACGCCATTTGCGACGAACACGCCCAAGTCTGTGCTGTATAGAAAACCGAAGCAGAGGAAGCACTATCTGACTGACTTCCACTCCTCGGAGGAGGATTCATCCATCACTCTAAGGAAACGGTGGAGGAGGAAGAACGGGAGGAAGAAGCGACCGGCAGGTATGTCTCGTCTCTAGCCTGTAATGTAATGTCCACTGCACTGCATTCCTTCATCGAATAGCACATCAATTTAGAAGAACTTAGAAACGCGAGACCTACGAGAGGTCAAAGATACCTACTAAGGGTACAAGGGTAGGTAGGGGAAAGGGGGTAGGATAAATATAATACTTTTTTATATATAAGGGGGAAAACGAGCAGACGGGTCACCTGATGGAGAGCGATCACTGTCGCCCATGGACACCCGCAACACGAGAGGAATCACAGGTGCGTTGCGGACCCTATTAGGAATTGGTAGGCTCGTTTTTTAAAGATCCCTAAGTTGTAACGCTCCGGGAATGTTGCCGCAGTAAGCTGATTCCAGATCTTCGTCGTGCGAGGAAAGAAGTTTCGCTTAAAACCCACGGTACTAGACTGCCAATCATCAAGATGGTGAGAATGGAAAGACAAACGGTTGTTTGGTTGGTTGTTGTTAGTTGTTTGGTTGGTTGGTTGGTTGATTAGTGGAGGGTAAACCACAACAGGAAGATCTCTCCAGTCAGATGTTATGTCTGGGGACCGAAGTCCGATGGAAGAAAGTTGGAAGCTGTATTTTTGTAGACGAGTTGAGAAACTTCGATATCGCGATGCAGGATGTAACAATTTCTCTATCAGATGACTAGATGGCGCTAGCAATGGCGTCTTAACCTAGTGTTGTAAGAAACTCAAGTCTTTGTCTTCATTTCTTTTCAAGACTATGACTCGTTAGTGACACAAGTCCGAGTCCTTTGAGTCTTCTGAGTCCTTTCGAGTCTTTTAAGTTAGGTTAGGTGTTAGGTTTAAGGTTAGGAGCTGAATGATAACACGAGTATGGTTCGTTGCTAACTGATTTAATGCTCGTTTATTACATTGCATGTGATACAGGTAGGTAGGCATCTATATAGCACCGCTGTACGCTATAACTTTAGCTATGTGCCTAACCAACCTAACAGTCCCCCACACCAAGTCAAAAATAATCCCCGAAATCAAAGACCCTTCTTGGTTTTGTATTGACATACGAATATCCTGGATCTGCGTCTCGTTCATCGACAGACGCCTCTTGTTCAGAGAGCGGTTGATCCGCTGTGTCGGACGCGCGCACAGACACCGGCGCAGACGTTGCGGCATCAGGCGGCGCTGAGTCCGTCGGGGCCTCCGGCTCACCATCTGGGGCAGGAGATCCCGAGGCCGAAGAATATTGCTGAGAGTTATGCTCTGTTGGCACAATGGCGAAAGGGGCGCGCGGGGCGGGGAGGGACGTTCGCGGTGGCACTCAGCGCAGCTGGCCGCGCGCCCCTCCACGTCCGCCGCCAGGCCTGGCCACCAGAACCGAAGCCGACCCTCTGCCTTCATTTTATTTATACCCAGATGACCCCTGTGCAGTTCATCAAGTATTTTAGCCCTTAATGAAGTTGGAATCACAAGTTTGTGCCTCTTAGCAAGCAACCATTTTCTATAGATAACTCGTGACGGCAAGTAAAATAAGGCATTAAGTTAGGTATTTTAATTTTATTAGGCCATCCACACATGACGTAGTTAACTACCTGTGCAAGCGTGCTGTCGGCAAGCGTTGCCTCGTAGACGTTATCTATAGAAATAGGTGCATATCCATCCAAAACAAAATTCAAGTAAACTGCGCGGTCAGTGTCAACCTCTCGCTCGTTCGCCGCTGTTCCTTTAAATTCAGTTTCGCCAACGGATCTGCTTAAAAAATCAGCTGAGTTGTGCGTGCTACTCACATACTCAATTTTGTAATTGTATGCTGATAAAAACAAGGCATAACGTTGGAGTCGATTGGCGGACACTTCCGGAACACCTTTGTCTGGTCTGAATATAGAAAGTAAGGGCTTGTGGTCGGTTCGAAGAATAAATGGTTCGTCCCGCCCATACAGATATTGGTGGAACTTACGCACACCAAAAACTATCGCGGTAGCCTCCTTTTGTATCTGGCTGTATTTTTTTTCAGCACAGTTTAGTGACCTTGACATATATGAGACCGGTCGTTCTATACCGTCTTTACCTACTTGGGAAAGTATGGCCCCGAGACCTTCGGGTCCGGCATCGACTGTCAGAATGAGCCGTACACTAGGGTCAAAGTGAGCAAGGGTTGTCTCTGAAGATAATTGACGTTTAATCTCGGTCACTGCGTTATCATGCGCCTTAGTCCAACACCATTTTGAATTTTTTTGAAGTAGCTTGTGTAATGGACTTAAAATGGACGAGGCATTTGTTACAAACTGCCTATAATAATTGACTAACCCGAGAAAAGATTTTAGCTGAGTCATATTTTCTGGTCGCTTAGCGTCAACAATAGCCTTAATTTTGTCTTGCGATTTGTGCAAACCATTTTTGTCTATAATGAACCCTAAATAGGACACCGAATCTTGAAAAAAGGAACACTTTTCTTTTTGCAAAACGAGACCTGCCTCCTGGAGTCGTTTAAACACCTCCTGTAGGCGCTTTAAGTGTTCAGTCCTGGTTCGACCGGTGACTAAAATATCGTCCTGAAATATACATATGTCCAGGCCCGACAGGATAGTTTCTAGTGCTCGTTGGAATATAGCCGGGGCGCTTGACAACCCGAACACAAGCCGTGTGTACTTAAACAGACCTTTGTGTGTATTAATGCACGTTAAGTGCTGACAGTCTTCACTCAAAGAAAACTGGTTGTAGGCATTAGAAAGATCCAACTTAGAGAACTGTTGGCCACCGTGCAATTTACTAAATAATTCCTCTATGCGAGGCAAAGGATATTTTTCTACTAAAAGTTGTTTGTTGATTGACACAGAGAAATCTCCGCAGATGCGTATTTTACCGTTTTGTTTAAGTACGGGAACAATGGGACTCGCGTAGTCCGAGTACGTAACAGGCTTGAGAATACCTACTTGAACTAGACGAGCTAATTCATCTTCTACTTTTTGTTTCATTGCAAAAGGAATCGGGCGAGCTCTAAAATAAACCGGTTTGACGTCGGGTTTCAAGTTTAATTGTACAATTACATGCTTACAACAACCTAATTTATCCGAAAATAATTGTTATTTGTTGATATTTGTATTAATCACAGAATCTTTTGTGAAATGTACCCGTTTTCCTGGACATATTTCGAGTTTGAACGTCGAAATGAAATCCCTACCTAAAATTGGGGGGCCCCCATTCTTCACTACGTACACATTTAACAGTTTACTGTCATTTTTATAACAAAAGCGCAAATTGATAGCTCCTAGTATGCTTATGACATCTCCGTTATAACCTTTTAATAATGTCGATACTGTATTCAAAGGTATTGATGCAAAATATTCACGGTACAAGCGGTCTGATATTGCTGTGACCGCTGACCCGGTGTCTAGTTCAAATTTCATAGGTATTTTATTAACCAAAACACATTCCTGCATAGGTTCACCATTATACGTGCGAATATTACAAAGCATGTTCTTACCTTCTTCGTCACCACTGTCCACGCAGCATTCAACGAAGTTAAATTTTTTATATTGTTTTTTATTACGACACATTCGTTTGAGATGTCCTTTTAACCCACATTTGTCACATGGGGAGTTAGCAAATTTACAGTCAGAGGCCTGATGATTGTGATAACCGCACACCGTACACGAAACGCCCGAAATTCCAGTACGACGAGTGCCGGGCGGTGCCGGTGTCCTGCTGGCCGCCATCTTGTACACGTCGAACACGCCGCTACCGGAACCCGAGGCCCCGGACACCGACGCCCGCGCACCGCGTCGAGCACTGGCTACTCCTTCAGCCAGTTGCAAGGCTTTGGTTAAAGTCAGGCTGGACAAAACTTCCGTAAACAGCTTGTCTCGTTCTGGACCCTGAACCATGCCTATCACGAATCGATCACGTAGGGTCTCATCGAGCGAGGCTGCGGGGAACCCGCAGTGCAGAGCCAATCCGCGAACCCTGGCTGCCCAGTCCGAGAAGGTCTCGGTGTCTCGTTGCATGGCACTGTAGAATTTATTCCGCTCGGCGAACCCACAGACTTTTGGTTTGAAGTGGCCGTCCAAAAGTTTTACGACGTCTTCATAACTACGTGTACCTAGGTCATCAGGCAACGCTAGGTCTCGTAACAACCTATACGTACACTCCGCTAGGCAACTTAATAGAATCGCACGACGTTTAGAAACCGGCTTTTGGTCGACTTCTATGTCATTTGCCAAGAACCATTGCTCCAACCGATCTTTACAAATAACCCAATCTTGGTTTTCGTGATTAAATGTGCTCAACACGCCAACCGAAACTTTAGCCATCGTCGTCACTTGTTAGGTTTAAGGTTAGAAGGAGCTGAATGATAACACGAGTATGGTTCGTTGCTAACTGATTTAATGCTCGTTTATTACATTGCATGTGATACAGGTAGGTAGGCATCTATATAGCACCGCTGTACGCTATAACTTTAGCTATGTGCCTAACCAACCTAACATTTGAGCTAGACTGAGTCATGAACTGGTGGTGGTTCGACCTCCATACAAACCATACAGCCAGTTGAATTGCTTTGGGGTTTCGGTCCGCTGGCAGACGTTGCCAACAAGCACTGCTAAAGAGTAGTAGCAAGGATGATATAGACTGGATTGGCAGTCGCCATACTACGGATCGGCCGCGGTTTTTGTAGTTTCGATTATTAAATCTAGATGGCGCTGAAATATAGCCATAGCCTTTTAAGGCAAAACAATAAGACTACAGATGTTTCATATCACTACAAATGTATTATTTTTCAAAAATATTGCATAATAATACATTTGCAGTGATATGAAATATCTGTAGCCATGAATTGCTCTCGCCTTGCGTTGCAAACAGCGACGCGGTGTCGAATTACGTTTAAAAATCGATTTTTTTAATATTTCTCAAATATGAGTTACATAAATTATTACACAATAAAGCCAAAGAAACAGAGAACATGTTTCTAGTAGTAGTTTGGTGGGCTATTGTATTGAAATAATTAATAAAAATGCACAAAAAGCAAAACAATGCTTACGTACCTATGAAAATTCGGGGCACTTTTTCGAGTCGATTTCAAACACTACAAACCACTTATAAACACTTGAACTTATAAAAACAAACACTACAATCCTTGCCAATAACAACCATATGCGTAACATTGTATTTACTAAACACGATATAATTTATTTCATCACAAATCTAAACAGCTGATCCGTGACCGTTACGACTCGAACTTTACTTGTGTCGTCGGAATATTTTTTTTCCTTCGAATTTTGTACCATAGACCTTCGGTTTTATTTTTTTTAATGTTGCTAGTTTATCTCTCTGTATGAATGATACTATTAAGGTCTCAATACACGTTGACCAACATAAGGAGAAGACAAAAACTGTGAGATCGGTGTCTGGCAACCACAGTTGCCAGAAGCATTTTGCTAAAATATATTCGGCAACCGTAGTTGCTCAAAGCACGTGAGTGGTTAAAATAATATTTCTACTACTCATCGCTAGATGCCGTAGCAAAACCAGCATATTTTCTTAAACTCGTCCTTTGCACAACATAAAAATAAATGAAACTTGATGTTATTATGGCAAATACATAACAGATAGCTTTAGTCATTAATTCACAAAACTAAAGATCTTCTAATATATAAAAATCTCGTGTCTCGGTGTTTGTTATCGAACTCCTCCGAAACGGCTTTGAAACTTTTCTCTGTGCTCGGTAGGTCTGAGAATAGGTCGTAGGCTATTTTTTATACCCCTATTCTTCGCGGACGGAGTCGCGGGCAAAAGCTAGTATTCCTATACGTTTTGCGGAAGACAGATTTTGTTAATTGACATCATTCGAAAATGAATATCTGAAAACATTTTTTGGTTGTGTTAAATGTATAAATGTTTCTTTAGACATGTGTACCTAATTAAAAACAATATTCAGTGAATATTTAAAGCGTCTATACCTGCTGCCGTTATCACTATCGAGCAAAAACGATAAAAAAAAATCACGTTTGTTGTATGGAGCCCCCTGAAATATTGATTTTATTCTGTTTTTTAGTATTTCTTGTTATAGCGACAACCGAAATACGTCATCTGTGAAAATTTCAACTGTCTAGCTATCACGGTTCGTGAGATGCAGCCTGGTGACAAACGGACGGACGGACAGACGGACGGACAGTGAAGTCTCAGTAATAGGGTCCCGTTTTTTACCCTTTTGGTTCCGTACCCAAAAAATAACAAAAAAAATTAAAAGGGTTAAAAATAAAACACACTCACACTTTTTCCAGTTCTGTACACTGACATGAATACTGACGAGACGGATGATGGCGTCACAAAGTCCATGTACGAGATGTATTACAAGACGAAGGCCAGCTCCCGGCCCCCGCGGACATACGAAGAGGCGGAGGTGACCCGGGTCAAGAGGCGAAAGAAGTCGCGCGGGTACCGGCCGAAGACGGACGAGAGGACGGAAAGCACCAGGCGGAATAAGTATTATAAATAGTATTATACTAAGCATACAGCTCTCACTCATACGCCATGACATCGGAACAGTGGCGTAGCGTGCCTTGGACCCCTGTATCAAAATTAGTTAGGGGGGCTTTCCCGAGAAGCACGAGATTAAGAGGGTACGATGGCTCAGAGAATTTTGAGAAATAGGTATTTTAATGAAATATCGCTGTCTCGCCCGAACCCCTCCGTGTCAGTCTAGCGAGAGCGGGACAACTGCAGCTCAGACCGTTAATAGGCGCGTAAAATTGATCAAAACAGCATTTCGTAATCCCTTGTTTTCTTCTCGAAAACTGGACCAATAAATTTATTTTTTTCATAAATAATTAGAGGACAGATTTAGCTATGCCCCTATGTTTTCCTTTTTTTGTTTATAGGAGGGATTCTTTTCTGATGAGTGTCTGAAAATGACGTTGAAATTGGGCAATTTTTTCAGTTTTTGAAAGCTCATATTTCTTATGTTAATTGAAATATGAAAAAAAAACGAAACATAGGGGCATAGCTGTGGTAGATACAGATTACACAGTAAAAAAAATTTGGCTCTAAAGCCATTATCCAGGGAGGAAACGGGGATTACGTTTGTATGGAGAAATGGTGCGCATCGTACCCTCTTAAGTGAAATTGTGGATAACATTTTACAAATTTTTGCTTAGACACGTTAGGGGCCTCTGAAGCCCGGGCCCCGTATCATTGATACGGCTGATACGGCGGTAGCTACGCACCTGCATCGAATATCAAACGCGAAGTTGAACCCTACAGAAATGCATGTATCGCATCGAAATGTATGTATGTGTGTATGTATCGCTCTGCACGCCGTGACTCATATATCCGTCAATGAACTGACACAAAATTACATTGCTCACCCGCGACCTCGCAAAACTCGAAAAAAAAAAAGGTTGCGGGTGAGTAAACTAATTGTTTCAGATCATTGATAAATGGACATCGCAAAGTAACGCCTGATTCAATAAATGTTATCCTTCGTTGGACGAACCTGCAGTGCGGATATATGGCGTCGTTGGCCTCGAAAAGTTTAATTTTCCTGCAAATGGCGTGGCAAAGGCGCCCCCCTTTTTCTCCATTCATTCCGTTTGAGCGGTGCCCTGTAGAATAAGTATGACTTAGACATTTTTTTGGCTAATACTCTTAGATTAGCTTAAAATACGATACTAGCTATAGCGACTCCTTGTGCAAAAAATGCGTTTATCACTGTCCTGCGAGAATTATCTCATTTTCCATAATATAAATAAGATGAGCGCAGCGATGGGGCTGTATCCCCTAATACACCATGAGGGTGTGCTAGCGGACAGGCCTCCACAGTTGTCAAACAATTGCCAGGTAGGAAGCGACATGGAATCGGCTGTGGCGTTAGGATTGTTAAGTAATGTGTGTGTATGCCTTAAGTAGTTTATTTGACTCTAGCAACATTGTTTCTGAACATACGCCCTTCCGGCGCTAAGCTGTTTTGTCTCTTCCCTTTTTACAACGACCGTCGCCATGGCCGGATTGGCCGGACTGTATATTTTTACTTTATACAAAATGTAAGTCTTTTTCCTTACAACGACCTTATATACAATATATACAAAAGTATTATGAAGTAGCGCTGTTTGTTTTCTCGCCCTGTGCCTCTCTCCGTTCAAGTTCCACTCCAAAAACGTTCCACAAAATCTAAGAAGGATGCTGCGGACAGGATTATTATATCAGCTCTTTATTATTTTTTGTATAATTAATAAACAGAATCAGCATATTTTTTTTAACAAATGTTTTTAGATCGAAACGCAAAGACAATACCGAGAAAGTGGCTATGCCTTTCTTCATAACCAGTGGTATGGACGACTTCAGTCTGGACAGGAGAAGGATGGAGACACTTGAGGACGACGACGAGGAGAAAGGTACGTAACCGTTAGAAGTTTGTAAATTTTATTGTCGAGCCTGATTTGAAAATTTTTGACGTGACAACGTCTAATAAATCGAGGCACGCACGAAAAAGGACGACGCAATGTAATGTCCCGTACAATACGTTTACTTTTAGTTTGCCACTTACAGATTGCTTGCCTTCATTTCATTTCTAACTTTAACACCATACAAATAAAGTAGTTATTACAAAATCTGCTAACGTGGGTAATTCTAAAATTGGCTTTATTTGTAGGTCGTTAAAGTTGAATATGAAATTAAGGCATAACCATCTGTCAGTGGTAAACTTTATATAATTTTACTGTACAAGAGAGAGCAGTGAACGCCAGGATGTACAAGAGAGCAGCGCGCGCCAGGATGTACAATCTTAGTACTAGCGCTCGGGTAACTTTTAATGGGGGGAGGGTGCGGGGGAGGTCGAGGGGGGATGAAAATTTCGTTGATTTTGCCGTAGGATGCACCCCGTTTTCAAGATATTTGACAAAACACCGGTTCTCGTCCGATCGCCGAGGTTAAGCAACGTCGGGCGCGGTCAGTACTTGGATGGGTGACCGCCTGGTTTCATTTTTGTTTTTGGAATGTTTTGTTATGACGTTGTCACGTTAAACTTTACAGATAACCGGTTTTTCTAGTTTTTACGTGTTTTCTTTTTGACATTTTAACCTTTTGACCGCCAGCGTCGGCTATAGACGATAGTACGGTAATACAAAATTAAACCTACCCGCATCCGCATAAGAATCAATTTTGTTCCAAACAAAAACGATGCGTGGCGGTCAAAAGGTAAACTGTTTTCAGATTCTGGCCTAAAAGCAGAGTCAACTACATCCCGCCGGCTCGATATGGATTACGACTCGTATTACGATGAAAGGGAGGGAAGGAGAAAGAGGTTCGTTTGTCTCATTCACAGTGGGTATCTTCTACCGAATTCTTGCGGAGTGCTCAAACCCTCAAACGCGTATGAAACATGAGACACATAATGCCTTATACTGTATGAAACCTTCGTGATTTTCATAACTATTACACTAAACGGGACTTATCACGAAAATAGTATTCGTTGTTATAGCGGCAACAGAAATACATCATCTGTGAAAATTTCAACTGTCTAGCTATCACGGTTCATGAGATACAGCCTAGTGACAGACGGACAGACAGACAGACGCACGGACAGCGGAGTCTTAGTTTATCTATATAAGTATGTTTATCGTCGTCTAGTACCCATAGTACAAGCTTTGCTTAGTTTGGGACTAGGTATCGATTTGTGTAAGATTGTCCCCTAATATTTATTTATTTATTTATTTAGTACCTAATAGGATCCCGTTTTCCCCTTTGGATACGGAACCTTATAAACGCTGATCTATCTGAGAGTAGCGATAGTATCGCAGCAATGATGATGATAATTGTCTCTCTACGGCAGGGCGACATCGAAAGACGACGAAGTCCGGATAAACCCTCCAGGCGAGGAGTCGGAAGCGGAGCCCGAGTTCATAGTGACTCTGAGACCCACCCAGATACGGACCTTCGTCGTGAGGTTCGAGAGCGTCAAGAAGAACTACGTCATATAATGAGCATGAAGAGCGTTTTCTAATTTAAGATCCTGTTTACATTATTCCAGCAGCCTGACGCTGCGATGTTCGATTCTCAGATGAGCCTCTTGTACTTGTAAAACGATTCATCTACAGACAACGATCATGTCAGACACGTGCCGTATCAGACACCGACAAAATATTCTTTGCGCACTAAAACTTAGATTGGTAGCGTTAAACAGTTTAGTAGTGCCAAATGTATAACTGTCAAGCTTAAACGGAGTTTAACGACTAAATCTAGATTTCGGTAGAAAGCTGTAATTTGGCATGGTGTCTAATTATCACGCCGACAAAGTGATACTTACATTAAATTTTAAGATATTTTAAAAGCATGTTCCTGTAGCTAGTAAGCACCTCTCCTTAGATGTGTATTTCTTTTTCTACTAGTGTATGTATGTACTACTGTAGTACTGTACTGTACTAACCTAAAAAGTTGTGGTCTCTTTCACACGTCGGCGTTGGCGTCTTGACGTAAGCGGAATTCAAACTCTTTACATGTCTCTAGCTATTTCGAACTAGAGTCAGACCAAGATAAGTCAGCAACGATTTTGATAGCATACGCAGTGCAAATGTTATTTATATTAAACGTCAAACTTGTATGAAATTATGACGTATAAATAACACATGCACTGCGTGTGCTATCAAAATCGTTGCAGACTTATCGATGGCCTAGACGAATAAACGTGTAATCGTAAAACGGCAACTTTACAGGTAAAATAAAATCAACTTTAACAAAGATAACTGACAGTTCTGGCAGCCTTTATAATAATATATGTACTTATATTATATCATTAGATAGATATAAAAATTACCTACAAAACTGTGTAAATATTTGACCCTTATTTTTAACCATTTTCCCGTAAATAGTGAAAAACCTCTTTATTTTTTTATTCGAATCATAAATCTTCAGAACTAAAACAATTACTTTGCTCACCCGCGACCTTACAATAGTTACGTTTATGCAAGAAATGTGCGTTCATGCAGTTCCTCCACCTCCACACTGTACGAACACACACAAATCACATAAACCCAACCATCACCACCACCAAGCTACACTGACGCGTTTCGAACTTAACCAGAGCTCATCTTCAGAGTTACCACAACCGTATGCTATGCTACCAAACGTTAAACTAACAAACCAAAACAAATGTTTTAACTTGTCACTGTAACTTCTCAAGTACCCACTTTATTTTTCTTATTCTCAAACTACCCCACAAAAATTAACTTTTATTGACATATTTAAAACTACCTTGAATTTTTTGTTTATTTTGTTTAACACTATGGGGTCTATTATTAATGAACAGGTAAATTTAGTATCTTCTCCTTTACTGCGGCTTGGGTCGAATTTGAACAGTTAGTATTAATTAAATATGCCTTATAAATAAATAAACAGGTAGTTTGAGAATAAGAAAAATAAAGTGGGTACTTGAGAAGTTACAGTGACAAGTTAAAACATTTGTTTTGGTTTGTTAGTTTAACGTTTGGTAGCATAGCATACGGTTGTGGTAACTCTGAAGATGAGCTCTGGTTGAGTTCGAAACGCGTCAGTGTAGCTTGGTGGTGGTGATGGTTGGGTTTATGTGATTTGTGTGTGTTCGTACAGTGTGGAGGTGGAGGAACTGCATGAACGCACATTTCTTGCATAAACGTAACTATTGTAAGGTCGCGGGTGAGCAAAGTAATTGTTTTAGTTCATTAATATGGACCTCCGCAAAGTAACGCCTGATTCAATAAATTATAAATCTTCAGGTCATTTTGTGTTATGGCTCATTGCACCGTTATTCGTGTTAAAAAGTGTAATTGCTTTTAGCGCAATGTACATTAACATCTATTTTTGTATTTTATTTGATTTCGCATTCGGTGTTTGCAATTTTGTTCGTGTTAATTTATTAAAATGATTTTTATTCTATGACTCAAACGTTAATGAGTAGTATGTGAAAGCTAGTACTAAAACTTGGCTGACAAGATTGAAGGCGATCAAAGGTGTAATGCTAGTTTACACGAATCTTGCTAACAAAGTTTAATACGAATAAACGTGCAAAGTAATATTACTAAAATTGGAATAAAAAAACGTCAATGTAGAAACCCATTGCACGTTTATTCGTGTATAGTAACAAAATTGTTAAAACGGCAACACTCTCTTGGAATCTTATTCGTGTTAATTTATATGGAAAATTACCAACGAATAAAAAATAAATACATAATTATTCATAAACGGTAAATCGGATTGGCTTAAAAAAAAATTACAACGTGCCTAAGGGTATATAAGAGCATAAGAAGCAAAAAAAATTTTTTTTGTGTAAGGGCCTTTGCACGTTTATTCGATTGGGCCATCGTTATCCTGGTGGGACTCTATTGCAGTATCTTATCAAGCCGTGTCTATTGTCATAAACGCAATGATTTTTAATTTGTTATCAGGAACTAATTTTTCTAGATCAGGATTCGGTGGCGACCACGTTTAGGTCGCAGTTACAAGAAACAAAACTTTTTTTAATAATGGTACACTAGCACAAAATAATGGCGATTTTCATAGTAGGTAATAAGTGTGACAAGGGGGGGAGGGAGGGGTTCAAATTGATCGAAATTGGTGTGACGTAATTTATGGATGGCCCCTTATTTGGAAAAATCACTTTTTAATTAAAATCATTTTCTCCCAACACATGGTTTAGTCTATGAGCCTAAAACCTCTTTGACAAGTCAGTTTATTAAACTAACTGACTTGAGGCCTGTCAAATTCCCCGCCAAAGCGATGACAGACTTGACGGAACTACTTACCTAAATACAATAAATGTAGGACGACCATGCATTCGGTTGGTGCAAGAATTTTTAACAATAACATTTATTTTAATTAAACAGAGACTTAATTGCTTAAGATCTCACCTATTAAATTCCATTTTGGCCAGGGATTAATACCTATTTTTCAACTCCTGGTCACCGATTAAAACTCATCGTGTATAAAGTAAGTACGCGAGCAGCAACTGAAACGTCCACGTCCACTGCTGACGTATCACCGCCGACGTTGTTGCGTTCAGACGTCGATGTGAACGTTGACGTCGACGTCAGCCGTTGCGTATAGCAAAAATAGGAGACCATAGCTCAGTGGCGTAGCGTGCCTTGGAGGGGCCCTGTGTCGAAATTAGTTGGGGGGCTTTCCCGGGAAGCACGAGACTAAGTGACATTGTGGATAACATTTTATTAATTTTTGCTTACACACGTTAGGGGCCTCTGTAGCCCGGGGGCCCCGTATCATTGATACGACTGATACGGCGGTAGCTACGCCCCTGCCATAGCTTTAGTGTTTTCTGAACATGGTACTTAGGTTTATGATTAGTTCTATAACTTTTACGTTAGCAAAAAGTTCCTCTGTATTTTTAAATGTCGCTGCGTAGATTTTAAATTATGTTGGCAGGATCACAAAACATACATTTTGGAAAAGACTAGAAAATTAAGTATATTCCCGGAAAGTACGATTTTCTTCGTGACAATACGTTATCATTCAAAACAAGGTTAATGTTACCGTTTCTCATAATATTTATTACATACTAACTTTTGTCTAAGACTTTTAAATGCATTGCTTTAGATGCTTTAGTCTAAAATCATCTTCGCATTGTCTTTCAAATGTCTAGAAAGGATTTTTTTTATGTTTTCAAAGTATACCTAGATTTCTGTTAAAAAAAAACCAAGATTCGTTTAAAAAATAAACAACAGATTATAAAGAGGTTATTATTAATATGTTAAAAATAAACTAAACTATTTAAACTACAAAAAGGACCAGGAGCATAGTAACCAGAACGCTCGCCGCTTTTCAATAATGTAAAGTGTATATAATTAGCGGAATGACAAAAGGTCGAAAAGTGACGAACCTTTTCGTTCCGCGACTGTACATAATTATAGGAAAAAGTGTACTTTTGGGAAACTGTTTTTATTGGGCAAGTCTACGTTTTGATAGAGTAGACTTTGTTAAAAATTCCATGAATTGTGTTTTATAAATTTATAATCGAAGGCCATATTTTATCAAACTAGGTTATAAAGTAGGGCCAATTAAATAAATCACGTTTGACATTATCAGTCTTAGCTTCATAATGAGTTCCTGCCGCAGCGAGTTCGTTGTGACTATAGCCTCTATTAATAAAACGCCAGTGCGATATGGCTCATAGAGATCTACTTTATTTACATTTTCTTTGATACCAAAATCTTAAATATTCTCAGAATTTAATCATAGTGTTAAGTTAACACTTAAATCGATACCGGCAATATATTTGCCGTCAAACAGAAATTAGCACAATCAAATTAGCAACATTTACGGTTCAAAATCGAATGTCTTGAGAGGGTTGTCAAATGGTTAACCCCATGGTTAACCCTTTCAACGCCAACGACATTTATAAGTGTCACAAAGTACAGTGTCAAAGTGATCTTGACACAATGACATAAGATTCAAAGCAGGTTTACGTTTCGTCGAGGCGTGGCGTTGAAAGGGTAGACTCACTTATTTAAGGTTTCTGTCAACAAAATTATATAACTTTTATATGAAATAAAACCATTTTTTATAAAACAGCCTTTTATTTATAACCACATGCATTATACCAACAGTCACCTATACAAGCATACAGCTATTTTTTCATATAAAATAAATACACCGCAACAATTATATTGCTTTACAAAGTGTCCAAAACTAGATTCAATATCCACTCTTTCGTACATTACAACACAGCTACGGTACTTTCTCACATTACATGTCAAATAGGGTTATTGAAGACCTGATTTTCGCTTCGGAGCAAAATCAAACCAAATCAAGTCAAAATGTAACCAATGGTAAAATCTACAATACGCAAAACGAACACAACGCATATTGTGAAACACGCGGTACGTACAAAGAGCAAAAAGTACATTCGCATAATGTGAATGAATGAATCCGTCCGACCGATGTCGGTCACGGCGACCGCTTCGACTCCTATTCATTACAGCGCTGATGCGCCCTAAGATGGCTTACGTAGCCAATTTTGGCGGTGAATCTTCGTGCGCATTTAGGGCACGTAAGAACATCGCCCTCATATCCATAGGAGATGGCTGCTGGTGGTCCAGCCTTCAATTCGTCTCGTTTGGCATCTAGGTCAGCTCTTCGCTGGATTTCGCATAATGTACAAATCGGACAAAAAATATTTATTTGTTTATTTATTCATTTTCCGATTTGTACATTTTACGAATGTAGTTTTCGCTTTTTGTACGTTCCGCGTTCACAATATGCAGGCAATATACCGGCCAATTCATAAAAGTTGGCACGAATGGATCGAATGAACGAATGAAAGTATCTATGTGTTACCTATTTTACACTTCACACAAATATGAAAATGACATGCATCAGTCATTTCCCTACAAAAATGTCAAAGTGACATTACTTTCGTTCAATCCATTCGTGCCAGCTCTTGTGAACCGACCTGTAACATTTTGCGTTTTGTGCATTTCGCTTCGAAGCGCTAGTATTAACATGAAAAGGTCCCACAGCTGCTCAATGGGATCATTTAAAACTATAACACAACTTATAATAAAACCGAGCAATTCGAAAGAGTATTTAACAAGAAACCCCATATTTTAACGAAAATAAATTATTACACTAAAACAACATTTTCTACAAATAAAACTGTTTTAATTGCCCAACAATTATTTAATATGCCCTGCAGATCCTAAAACGCAGTAAGTGCAAAAAGGCGATTAGACCATTATGTTCCTTACGCTTTGCTTGTTATAGTTCAATATTCAACAAACGTAAAAACCCACTTACTGCGTTTTAGAGTCTGCAGGGCAAATAATAGATAAATTAATTGGCTAACAATAGACCAACTGGTAATTAAAATACGGAGGAGAGAGTATAAGGGTAGTTTTAAAAGAAAATCAGCTCTCCCTCATACGCCATGACTAGACGTCGGCGGCTCGTAGCATTTTGGTAGCGTTTGACGTTTCTGACAGACTAGTGATGTAACAGTGTTTTTACGCGTAGGCACAGTCCACCAATTTGATTCCTAGGCCACTATGGAACCATGTCACATTAACTACTAGACAATAACAACGTCAGAGCGAGTCAAAGGATTACCAACTTTACGAATACAATTTGCAATAAACGTAAAGAGTTTATAAACGTTTTCGCTCTATGACATGAGAGGAAAAAGAAGTTTTGACAGACGGCCAGTGGCAATCAAGTTATTAATACACGAGCCTTTCCTATTCAATATCGTTGACACACGTTCGCAAAGATCGAGTTTGTCATCATGACAATCACCCAATAATCACTGTTGAAGAAGGTAAACAAATTGATTCATTTAGACATGGTTCTATAGTGGCCAGGGAATCAAATTGGTTGACTGTACAAGTCGAGCAAAGGACACCAAAATTAGAAAAAATATTTTTAACTATTTAATATAAATTTTATTGTTTTTTTTTATATTTAAAATGTTATTGCTTTAATTCTTATAATTGTATGTGAATTGTGTGTGAAATAAACTTTTTTCATTTAATTTCATTTCATTATTTGAAACAATATGTAACATCGGCAACAATCGCGACACGTCTACTAATAATTATTGAATTAATGACAATGGCATACCTAATATTCACAATTAATATTGATGTTTCTTAAATAGCGATCAAACCTACTTCTTCACAGATATGTTGAAACCCTCTATACGCATAATGACATATCTACATAAATAGACACATACGCGAAATGCCACATACGCAAATTGACACATATGAAAAATGACCGCGGTGTAAAATGTATATCATGACAAATGCACAGTATACATTATATTCCCAATTCCAATCTACACAAAAGTGTCGACGGAGCTTCGGCCCGATGAAAACTTAACATAACCTAAACCTAATAAGATTGGTCAATATGCGTATTATATATTGGTCATTACGCGTTTTGGTCCTTCTGCGTTATTTTTTACAATACATATTGCGTCGTATGTAGGTTGAAAACTAATCAAATAAGTATTCAATGGTTATTTTATCTTGTCTGAAAAGGCACTGGAAAAACGTGTCTCATCACTTGTGCTACCTTAATGCTACGAGCCGCCGATGTCTAGCCATGACATCGGAATGTCAAACGCGAAGTTGAACCCTACGGAAATGCATGTAGGTAGATATCGCTCTGCACGCCGTGCCTGATATATCAGTCGTTGGCGTGGAACCCGCGGTGCGGATATATATGTCGCTGGCGTCGAAAAAGTTAAGGGCATTAATTAACACAAAACTTAAGTGATGCCTTTGTGTAACGAAAGTTACCCATATAGTTTGTAAGACTAATTCTCGTTACCGTAAACTGGGGTTACTTTGAAATACTTTAGAAAACAGTTTTTTACGCCGTGTCCTTATTTTTTTAGACCATCTGTGGCAGTGAAATAACTACCTTGATAAATTACCTAACTTTTTACGCCATTTGCTCAATCGAGCTATGAATATTTGCGTTTTTATAACCATTTTAAATCTATTAAAGTAGCCTCAGTTTACCGGTACCCAAAGGACGCGATCATGATTGAGTTTTCAGTAGGCCTACAGATAATGCATTGAATAAATTTCATTATTATCATTCCACTTAACTACCGTGAGATTCACTCATAGTGAAAACATACGCGGATCACTCGCATCCCAAAACGAGTTTAACTCGACATGTTTCGGGCTAATCCGTAGCCCTTCTTCTCGGAGGAACACGCTACGGCAGCTGGCAAACGCGCACTACGCGCCACCGCTCTGCTCGCGCGGCTTCTCGACAAAACTGACTGCAACTGCCCACGTTTTCATCGTCATTCAACATCATGAAACATGTCGAGTTAAACTCGTTTTAAGACGTGATTAATGCGTCCTATTTCACAATGAATAAAAAGTACACTTATATAAAAAATGCCCATCTGCCTAATTTACTTTCTGGAAGGCTGGACAATGGAAATAGAACAAAGGAATGTTGAGGATGAATCTCGTCACCATTTTGATAAAAGCTCGTATTTCAAATCAATATCGAAACTAATCTGAGCTTTAAAACAAAGCAGAGTTCATATATTTCATGCTAAATAAAAACTGAAAGATGGATGCACAGAAAAACCCAGAACAAAGGCCAGCGCTGGGAATCGAACCCAGGTCCTCAGCATTCCGTGCCGCGTGCTAAACCCCTACACCACCACTGGTCAGGAGTTTAGACAATTTTCCTATGCATCGCACAACTCAGCAATTTTCACTAGAATTGATTGATGATGTCAGATGTCACCTAGCTTCTTAGGTTTTTAATCGTTTGATAATCATCTGTTAATTATCAACATAAATAAAATAAAAATAAATAAACATATATATCTTGTTAATTTTAATCCTGCAAGCGTATAGGCTACTTGTGTGTCCTAAAATTTTGAACATAAGCTTTTATAGACACTTGGGGCTTAGTAAGGACGGTCCCTATACACATTATTCGTAAGGTATCATATTCGGATATTTTATCTTAAATTTAACATAAATATAAAAGCGAATACGACATTCTCATCCCGCCTGTTGTTACGTATTTGTTACCAGCGATCGGCGATTTGATCCCGCGAGATATCGAGTAAATGTTGATATGGATACGCCACTATCCCCGCAATACCGATTGAATAGAAATAATGTTTATAAAATAGACTAAATAGATTTGAAAAAAGAAAGAAAAATATTTATTAGTGACATAATCAAAATCGCCCTTAAGCGATAAGGCCGCCTATTGCTTACTATTCCTGGTGTACAATAAAGAGTCATTGTATTGTATTGTATTGTATTGTATTGTATTGTATTGTATAATCTTAAATTAGCAAAAGAAAAACGGTCGATTTGGTGGCGTTGATAGTTGGGTTTGTTTGTGTTCGTACAATATGGAGGTGGAGGAACTGCATGAACACGCATTTCTTACATAAAAGTAACTATCGTAAGGTCGCGGGTGAGCAAAGTAATCGTTTCAGTTCATTAACATGGACCTCCGCAAAATAACGCCTGATTCAATAAATTAAATACACATTTCATAAGCAGCGTTGATATACATTGATTATTATGTTTTATTTTGCACATCTGTTTCCCTTGTTTAAGATACATACATATATTTAACTCGCATGTTTTCTTTAAAACCTTTATGTTAATCCATTCAGAACTATATCCAATAGTACCAACATTTACTTGAAAACGTTGACACGTAACAGAAATCGATTACATGTAATAATATAAAAAAAATCTTTCTAACAACAAAAATTCCGGGATGCCGCGGCATATCCACACTAACATATTGTTTGGTTTGACCTCTAGCTACAACAAGATAGTTAAGCAACTAACGGTGCTTTTACACTAACGACTACGCGCAACCGGCGCGGCAAGCGTCTCTGTTAATTGATTTTAGTGTTTGAAATGACTCGAGCCTTTTAACCCCAAATTCAACCTCGGAGCCCTTTTTACATGAGTTGACGGAAAAGGCTTTCTCGAAAGGGCTAGGGCGGGAAAGGCACCCAGCCTTGAAGGCTAGCCTTTTTTAAAAGGTCCCAGCCTTTTTTTAAAACTCGGCCCTGTTTTAGGCTCCAGCTTTTTTTAAAAGCTTAAATTTTGTTAATCTAAAAATTAATATCAAATTCAAGATTATCAGATCAAAATTACACAATAAATTGTCAAAATTGTATCTAAAAGCCATTAGAAATTCTTGAAAAGGACTTAAAATAATTACAAACAGCTTAATATAATAACGTTTAAAGTCGAGGCTTTTAAATACAACTAGACTTGGAAGTTAGCTTTTGAAGCTTCTAGCCTTTTTTGGTTTAAAAAATGAGGCGAGCCTAAAAATAAAAAAGGCTCGAGTAGCTGGCCTTTTGGAACACTAAGTAATTGCTTGTGCTGTGTGGCGAGAAAAGCTTCATTTACTTTTAGTTTAATACAATATCTTTGATATTGCTTTACTACATTTTAGAGATATGGCCTGGATTTATTTTGTTCTATCTATAACATAAACAGAAAAATATTATTGCTCCATTTCTAACGCGGTGAGTTTCCTTATGAATTCCGCTCGCTGGGATGGCGTCAGATCCTGCAATAAAATAAAATAATCATAATCATCATCATCATTATCATAATCTTCTTGCCTCAATCATCCTTATATTATTTACGAGTATACATATAGATACCTGAAATGTGACATAATTTTTCAATGTAAAATAATGTAATTAAATCCAATGTAATTTATTTCTATTAATTCAATATACCTAATAATAGTCTGATGTATAAAATGTGAGCTAATCCTGACAGAATATATCTGTATATAACTTGCATGCTACAAAGCAGAATGTGAAGGATCAAAACTATTATAACGAACATTATTGTAAACCCATAT
Organism: Archips crataeganus; assembly: GCA_947859365.1. NCBI lineage: Eukaryota > Metazoa > Arthropoda > Insecta > Lepidoptera > Tortricidae > Archips > Archips crataeganus. The sequence goes on along the minus strand of OX402072.1, from coordinate 8,093,615 downwards.
TCGGCAAATAAAGAATTTATTATTATTATTCTCAAGTAGTTTTAATCTCGACATAAAGTCGTTTTTTTTTTTGGTTCATGATACGGGCACAAGCCAAGTATCATGTGACCATTGTGTGTGTAGGTTATGTTTGTGATACGGGCACAAGCCAAGTATCATGTGACCATTGTGTGTGTAGGTTATGTTTGTGATACGGGCACAAGCCAAGTATCATGTGACCATTGTGTGTGTAGGTTATGTTTGTGATACGGGCACAAGCCAAGTATCATGTGACCATTGTGTGTGTAGGTTATGTTTGTGATACGGGCACAAGCCAAGTATCATGTGACCATTGTGTGTGTAGTTTATGTTTGTGATACGGGCACAAGCCAAGTATCATGTGACCATTGTGTGTGTAGGTTATGTTTGTGATACGGGCACAAGCCAAGTATCATGTGACCATTGTGTGTGTAGGTTATGTTTGTGATACGGGCACAAGACAAGTATCATGTGACCATTGTGTGTGTAGGTTATGTTTGTGTAGTGTCTGTGTTAGTGTGGGTGTTATGTCGAATTATTGTGTTTGTGTGATTGTCTTCTTGATTGCTGTGCAGTGGTAGAGAAATTGGGTTTAGAAATCTGCGTACTATAGAGCAAGTATCTAAAACTATTGATTTCTGTAAGGGTATATAGGTGTTTTCGTGGAGGTCTAATATTTTAAGTGCTGTTTTAAGGGTTTTTGGAATAATGCCTGTTGAGGAGATAATGATTGGGATGATTTTGACGACGTCTTGATGCCACATCTGTTTTATTTCGTCTGCTAGAGGTATGTATTTTTGTATTTTTTCTGTGTGTTTATTTTTCAGGTTGTGTGTGTTAGGAACAGCGATGTCTATAAGGTAAGTAGTTTTACTAGATTTTTCGATAAGTGTGATGTCAGGTCTATTGCTGAGGATGGTACGGTCGGTTATTATGTCGCGGTCCCAGTAGAGTTTGGCTGTTTTACTTTCCAGTACATTTTTCGGCTTGTATTGGTAGTAAGGTGTGTAGGTTGTAAGAAGTTTGTGTTTAAGTGCAAGCTGTTGATGTATGTGCTTAGCGACGTTGTTGTGGCGGTGGGTGTATTCTTTAAGGGCTAGGAAACTGCATCCTCCTGTGATATGGTCTATTGTTTCGGTGGTTTGGTGACACAATCTGCATTTATCGGTTTCTATTGTTTCTATTGTTTGTTATTATTATGTTGGTACGGATTTCCGATCACGGGCCCATGGGGACCCGGTCATTTGAAAGGCATTCATGGGGCCGAAGCCAACATGAAGAGGCCTTTGGTACCATATAATGTAAATGAGATGGGCGCAACTACGGAGGTCTATCCCCTAATACACCATGAGGATGTGCTAGCGGACAGTCCTCCACAGTTGCCAATCTATTGCCAGGTAGGAATCGACATGGAATTGGCTATGGGGTTGGGATGTTGTGGACAGGATTACCGGGCTATGGAGTGAGATAACGGACACCTACCATTTCAATATCTCATAAACTGAACTTTTGGTAGGCGGTGACTCGCCATTCACTAAATGGGCCCCTCAAACTATTGCCCACTCGGGGCAACGAGGCGGCAACATTGGTGTGAACGGCTAAGGATGGAGAGGTGTTCCTGGACTTTAAACTTCAAAATGCCAACTCGCCACTTACGGAAACACATCCATCCTTCGAGCATTAGCTCTTGCGCTCCACTCTAGGCGGCCAACAAAGGCAAACTAGAGGCGGAGTGGGTGTGTAGCTGTGTGTGAGTGTGTGTATAGGCGCATGTGTGTATGTGTACCCCTGGAGGTCTCGGGTTCGTGGTGTCGCTACGCACCAACAGCTCGCCACAAGCCGCCCTGCGATGACTTATTATTATTATTATTATTATTATTATTATATCTGCCCCGACACGGGAATCGAACCCGGGACCTCAAGCTTCGTAGTCAGGTTCTCTAACCACTAGGCCATCTGGTCGTCTAAACCGATCATAACCGTCGTTATCGTCATTGTCAGCATCATCGTCAACATCATCATCATCATCATCATCATCATCATCATCATCATCATCATCATCATCGTCAACAATATTTCATCATTATCACAGAGATCTTTTTTTCTTAGGATGTGTATGATATGAAGAGGTGGTAAGGTCAACATACCATGACAAGTCCGTTGACAGCCTGCATGACGGCGTCCTGCTTGATGGCCCTCAGGTTCCTCTCCAGCACGGAGTTGTCGTCGCAAGCCTGCGCCTCGAGCCACTTGCAGACAGCCTCGTTGTCGTGCTCCCATTGGTGGGACTGTTGGCAAGCCAATATGTTAAGAACACATCATTCGGAAGCAGAAAATGGGAGTTTTCAGAAAAAAATGTACCCGTTTTCCTTAATTATCCTTAATTTTTCCATACAAAATTTATTAGTCAGTTTTGTGACGGTCCATACAACATGTACGGTTAACTGCGTCACAAAACTGACAATTAAAGGAGGGACACTTTTTTTTATTGCTTAAATCGACAGTGCTTGTGATTCTGAGTAGAAATAACCCAATTTTTTTTTTTAAAGTACAGGGTAGGTACACTTTTTTTCTGAAAATGCCCATATACATGAAGGGCTCCACGTACAGTAAAATTACATAAAGTTTACCACTGACAGATGGTTTGCCTACATTTCATATTCAACTTTAACGACCTACAAATAAAGCCAATTTTAGAATACTGTTACCCACACGTTTGCAGATTTTGTAATAGCTACTTTATTTGTATGGTGTTAAAGTTGGAAATGAAATGAAGGCAAGCCATCTGTCAAAAAAAAACCCAAAACTCTCTGTCTAAAAGTAAAACGTATCGTACAATGGTTGAAAAACTGTTCAGTAATAACAAGGATGATATATGTAGACTGGATTGGCAGTCGCCATAGTACGGATCGGCCGCGGTTTTTGTAGTTCGATTATTATATCTAGATGGCGCTGAAATATAGCCAGAGGGTTTGAAGGCAAAACAATAAGACTACAGATGTTTCATATTACTACAAATGTATTATTATGCATTTGAAAAATAATACATTTGTAGTATGAAACATGTTTGTGTAATAAGGCTAATTTTTTATATCTGTTTTGCGTAAATTGTTTTGTATCATTCTCTCCTCAATCACAGGAACCATGTCGTGCGCACGGTCTTTTTTAGGTTATGTATCGGTCGTTTGTTCTGTTCGCCGCCAGACAGCGCTGCCCGTTGCAATCGCAACGGCTGCGTTCAGCATACCGCGTAAGGCCGTGTTGCACGGCAGGGTTTCTGTGATCGATAAAAATGGTCTCGCCGGAAGACCAGCGCTGGCTCCACCCCAGGAGTCCGCATTTATGCTGAGGCGGGACCTTTTTCGTACACTTTTTCATATATTATTTTATTTTTATTTTATATTTTAAAATTGTATTGTCTTAATAGTTGTTTCTTATTTATTTATTTTTTATTTTTGTGTGTGCGAAATAATTTTTTTCATTTCATTTCGTTTCATATTACTACAAATGTATTATTATACATTTGAAAAATAATACATTTGTAGTATGAAACATCTGTAGTCTTATTGTTTTGCCTTCAAAGCCTCTTGCTATATTTCAGCGCCATCTAGATTTAATAAATCGAACTATTTTTCCGCGGCCGATCTGTACTATGGCGACTGCTAATCCAGTCTATATCATCCTTGTAACTACTTTATATGTATGGTGTTAAAGTTGGAAATTAAATGAAGGCAAGCAATCTGTCAGTGGTAAACTATAAAAACTTTTTACCAAAAAATTAAACCGCCGAAAAAACTGAAAAGCAAAAAATAATACCTTTTTTGTTTGACCTTAATCTAGGTACCAGTTTGAAGTCGGTGCCTCAGCACGAGCCAGGAGGAGTGGACCTATAATCGTCTACCTGATTGGCTTCTATCACTCCTCCTGGCTCGTGCTGAGGCACCGACTTCAAACTGGTACCTAGATTAAGGTCAAACAAAAAAGGTATTATTTTTTGCTTTTCAGTTTTTTCGGCGGTTTAATTTTTTGTTAAAAAGTTTTTAATTTATACTTTTTTCCATCCTTGGGGTATTTTTTTCCAAATTTATAATACCAACTTCAAGGTCCATATCTATCCAATAAAAAAGAATTATGAAAATCATACTACTCTGTAAAAAGTTAGTCAATCATCTCCTGTTTTCCTACCCTTAGGGTAGGAATATTATTTCCAAATTTAAATGGGACCACCCTTGGGGTATACGCTTTCCAATAAAAAAAGAATCATCAAAATCCGACTACTCTGCAATAAGTTATGCGTGGTCATATAGTACAATCAGTAACTGAACAATCAATCATCCCCTGTTTTTCTACCCTTAGGGTAGGAATATTGTTTCCAAATTTAAATGGGACCACCCTCGGGGTATACGCTTTCCAATAAAAAAAGAATCATCAAAATCGGACTACTCTGTAAAAAGTTATGCGTGATCGTACATAAAAAAAAATATATATATATATATATATATATACTGCTGTAATGCATTCCTTGCTTTCTTTCTTTCTTTTTTTAAAGGTTGCCTGGAAGAGATCGCTTCGAAGCGATAAGGCCGCCCATTGCTTACCTTATTTATTTTTTGTCATGTACTTGTTTTTCTGTATTGTATTTTTTGTGGTGTACAATAAAGAGTCATTGTATTGTATTGTATACACGTCGAATTGAGAACCTCCTCCTTTTGTTTTCGTCGGTTGAAAAGTATTAGTATTGTGTGCACCTGTGTCTCCCCGCGGTCCTCGGTGAACCACCGTCGGAGAGTGGCGGCGGCGGCGCCATGGTCCATAGTGTCCGCCGTCTGGACCGCGCTCTGTATGCGTAGTTCTTGTTCATTCTGAAGTAGAAGCCGGCGCAGGCGCCAGTATAGGAAGCGGCGGGACTCGCGCCACGGGATAATGTCCTGCGAACGACAGAGAAACATATAGTCCCTTTTTGTAGGGCTCCGTACCCAAAGGGTAAAGACGGGACCCTATTGCTGAGGCTCCGCTGTCCGTCCGTCCGTCCGCCTGTCACCAGGCTGTATCTCGGGAACCGTGATAGCTAGAAGAGTTGAAATTTTCACAGATGATGCATTTCGGTTGCCGCTATAACAACAAATACGTACGAAATAAATTATTCAAATTAGTAAAATTGCTATTTATGTAACTAGTATTTGCTAATGAATTAATAGAACTTATGAAAAATAAGGCATCCCATTTTTTTTTCTCATTTTTGAGCCAGTATTTACACATTTCTTGACGCCACATTTAGCCATTGTTGACAACTGACACGGTCTATGGTCAAAACAAGACTAATCTCAAAACTCGGAACACAGTCGAAAAGTTCCGAGTTTTTTAGTACCCATTTATTCCGGCTGATTGTGTATCTATGTAAATATATAAACTAAGATTGTATATCTAAAATCGTAATAATCAATACTTACAAATATACAGCCTTTCTCGAGCATTCTTTCGGCTGTATCGTGAAGCTCTGCAAACTGTATGGCGATCTGTTAAAAAAAGTTTTTATATAAGTAAATCATAGGACAATTGACACCAATCGACCTAGTCCCAAACTAAGTAAAGCTTGGACTATGGATACTAGCCAACGGATAAACATACCTTTACCTACTAATATAAATAGATAAATACATACTAAACTTTCACACAAATATTTGCACCGGGCGGGAATCGAACCCGGAACCTCAAGCTTCGTAGTCAGGTTCTCTAACCACTAGCTAGGCCATTTGGTCGTCCAAATTTTGGTTTGGTTAATATTTCCATACCTATAACATAAAAAAAAAAAAACAAAAAAAAAAAACCTCGTGATATATCGGCTGCAGCTCCTTCTCTCTCGCACTGGCGCTCTTCTCGCACTGCAGCAGCTCAGTCTCCATCTCCCTCGCTCTGCTCTCCGCCTCTCTGCCGGCATCGGTCTTGACCAACACGTCGTCTATGGAGCCGCGACGGTCAAAGTTCTTGCTCAGCTCTGCTATTTGTTCTTTTAGTTCTGTAAAAAAGAATACAAAAAATAAATTAAGAGCGTGTACAAGCCGCTGTCTTTTCCCTGTCTCTCTCCCTCTTTCCACCTCCTTATCTCTCCCTCTCTTCTTTCCTCCTTCTAAAATTCCCACAGGATGTACGTACGCCTATAAAATTCTGAAAAGGCAACCGTTATACAGTAAAATTACATAAAGTTTAGCACTGACAGATGGTTTGCCTTCATTTCATATTCAACTTTAACGACCTACAAATAAAGCCAATTTTAGAATACTGTTACCCACGTTTGCAGATTTTTTAATAGGTAACTACTTTATTTGTACGGTGTTAAAGTTGGAAATTAAATGAAGGCAAGCAATCTGTCAGTGGTAAACTAAAAGTAAACAAATTTGGCAGGCGTATTTTTATGCAGCATTAATGAAAAAAAAAACCATGACGTCATTTATGCTTTTTTTTTGAGAAATCTCTGAATTTTTATTTCACTGACAGGTAATAATGTATCACGCGCGCGAAGCTACGGGTAAAGTCTAATTTCACTGTGTCACTGTGTTAGATACAATATTTTTCGCACGCGAAGCTAAGGGTAAAGTCTAATTTTACCGTCAGATACAATATTTTTCGCACGCGAAGCTAAGGGTAAAGTCCAATTTTACCGTCAGATACAATATTTTTCGCACGCGAAGCTAAGGGTAAAGTCTAATTTTACCGTCAGATACAATATTTTTCACACGCGAAGCTAAGGGTAAAGTCTAATTTTACCGTCAGATACAATATTTTTCGCACGCGAAGCTAAGGGTAAAGTCCAATTTTACCGTCAGATACAATATTTTTCGCACGCGAAGCTAAGGGTAAAGTCTAATTTTACCGTCAGATACAATATTTTTCGCACGCGAAGCTAAGGGTAAAGTCTAATTTTACCGTCAGATACAATATTTTTCGCACGCGAAGCTAAGGGTAAAGTCCAATTTTACCGTCAGATACAATATTTTTCGCACGCGAAGCTAAGGGTAAAGTCCAATTTTACCGTCAGATACAATATTTTTCGCACGCGAAGCTAAGGGTAAAGTCTAATTTCACTGTCAGATTATGTTTTACGCGCGAAGCTATGGATGAATACCAGTGCTTGTGATACTATTGACTTACCAGCTATCCTAGCGCTCAGCCGCTGCAACTGCGGATCGAGTCTCTGCATCGCTTTGGCGGTGTCCCGTTGCTTGAACTTAACTTCTACGATGCCTTCGGGCTCCAACACGCCCCCTCTGTTGACAAAGAACATGTTTAAACAGGGTAATAGGGATGTTGACACCACCAATCAACTGACGTTCTTTTTATGAGCTGTCAAAACACAATCTCCCATAGAGTTTGAATGGCAATAGCGACATATGACGTCATTGTTCGCAAACTCAATCAACTAACTATTTATTTGTTTTAAAGCAACAAAAAATCTAATTTTGCATTTAATCGAAAATTAATCTGGCTTTCAGGGCTGAAATGAAGCGTTTTTTTACTGGAGTCGGATCTTCAAATTCCTTTTTAATGGTGTCAACATCCCTATTGTAAGAGCGATAACATGCGACTATGGGATGAGACGATTAGGGAATATGGGAAAAGGAGTTATGGCTCAGTTTCATTAGTCGATAGGGCCCGCATGCGGGGTGCAGACATAACGCATGTCATAGGGCCCGCATTCGGGGAACCGTATTCATTGGTCGATAGAGCCCGCATGCGGGGTGCGGAAGATTTACATAACGAATGCCATAAGGCCCGCATTCCGGGAACCGTTTTTATTGGTCGATAGGGCCCGCATGCGGGGTGCAGAAAATTTCCATAGCGCATGCTATAGGGTCGCATATCAATTTTATGTTTATGTATACAATTAGCGACCCGCCCTGGCTTCGCATGGGTGCAATGCTGATACTAAATATACTACAGATTGTCTTTATTACAACGTTCACATCTTTTTGTCATTAGACCCTGTGATTGTGGGTTATCCCTAAGAGATAGACGTATACCATCACGGACTTTTTTGTAGACCTTTTTGAGGTGTACAATACTGTAGTACATTATTTTGATCTATCTCGTAGGGTTCAGCCAGCGTTTGCAATGTAAGCGCAAAACAATGTGTTTATTTACGACACCACATTAGAAACTCTTTCTATACTATATTATGCATGTGTTATCCATATAAACCTTCCTCATGAATCACTCTATCTATTTAAAAAAAACCGCATCAAAATCCGTTGCGTAGTTTTAAAGATCTAAGCATACATAGGGACAGACATACAGACAGCGAGAAGCGACTTTGATTTATACTATGTAGTGATGATGTGACCGCTTTTTCTCACCTGGCCTCAGGATCGGCATACATCTCCATGCGCGCGCTGTTCACACTGGGGTCGACGACCGCCCACGCCCCCCCCCTAAGCTCCGCGCCGGGGGGGATGTAGACAAGCACAGGCGCCGTGGCCCGGCGGAGCGCTCGGACTATCTCCGCGCCGAACTTGAGAATCTCCTCGTACATGTCTGCGGATAGTACAGGATCCATTAGTTGTTATGAATTAATACCGTGTTAGATTATTTAAAAGCGAAAAAGTTTTTCGGGTGCGCCAGCGGGATTCGAACCCACGTCTCCCGGGTAATGCGCCCCAACCTGGGTGGTGTTCTACCAATTGAACCACGTCGCTCCCAACCGACTTCCCCGAAATTCTTAATCGCTTACATACGCCACCCAGGTTGGGGCGCATACCCGGGAGACGTGGGTTCGAATCCCGCCGGCGCACCCGAAAAACTTTTTCGCTTTTAAATAATCTTAGATTCGGTGAGCAGCCGTATTGCTAATAAAAATAAATAATATTTTAATATCGTGTTCTTAGGGTTCCGTACCCAAAGGGTAAACACGGGTCCCTATTACTGAGACTTCGCTGTGCGTCCGTCCGTCCGTCTGTCACAAGATCTGTATCTCATGAACCGTGATAGCTAGGCAGTTGAAATTTTCACAGATGATGTATTTCGGTTGCCGCTATAACAACAAATACTAAAAAAAACCGGCCAAGAGCGTGTTGGACACGCCCAAAGTAGGGTTCCGTAGCCATTACGAAAAAATCAAGTAATATTTTTCTAAGGATTTCGTATGTGTACGGAATCATCTAAGTTTAGGTATGTTTTATACCTTAGGCTATTATTTACTCTTAAACTACAAATAATTTCCAAGCAATCTTAGCCGCTATAATTTTCCTAGTAAATTTGATATATTTACTACCATTCTGAATTTTTTCAAATTTTTCCACCCAACAGTTTAGATTTTAGAGGGGGTGGGGGACGGTCGATTTTAATGAAAATTTTCACTTTAAAGTTGAATATTTCGCAAACAGATCACAGAATAGAAAAATCATGTTAGCAACCCCACAATGGTTTTAAAAGACCTATCCAACGATACCCCACACTATAGGGTTAGTCGAGAAAAAAAAAATCACCCCCACTTTACGTCTATGGGAGGTACCCTAAAAAAATTGTTTTAGTTTTTTTTATGTAATCACTTTGTCGGCGTGACTGATATATATATTCATGCCAAATTACAGCTTTCTACTACTAACAGTCTCTGAGCTTAGCCGCGGACGGACAGACAGACGGACAAACATGGCGAAACTATAAGGGTTCCTAGTTGACTACGGAACCCTAAAAACAGAATAAAACAAATATTTAGGGGGGCTCCCGTACTACAAACGTGATTTTTTGCCGTTCTTGCGCGAGTCCGACTCGCACTTGGCCGGTTTTTTTAGTTCCGTTAACTTTAAGGGACGATTATTCAGGTCTAATGGAGTTAATTTCTTGAAGAAACTAGTGTAATTTTTGAGATATTTAATAATTAAATTTAATTGTTGAACCAGTGTAAAAGGTCCTTCGTTACGTCCTATTATTATTTGTCTTTTAAATTTCGTCAGTAAGAGTTTTCTATTCATAGCTATTCGCTACAAGGAGATTATTGAGGCGAGTTCGGTCGACATTACATACTTTTTCTTTTATTATGTCACATCGATGTCATAATCGTAAACATTGGTATTGTATCAATAATCGTGTTTATCTAAACGGAAAATGCCGCGATGTAATTATTTTGTGCTTAATATGTATTTATGTATGGATCTATCTATATAAGTATATTTATCCGTTGCCTAGTACCCATAACACAAGCTTACTTTGGGACTAATGCAGGTTAACCGGTGAGAATTGTCCCGTGACATTAAAAAACAAAATATCTGCAGTTAGTGCTCGTATAAACACACAGTTAGTTAAACGACCGCTTTTGCCTAGTTGGTGGTGACCATGCCTACGAAGCAAGAGGTCCTGGGTTCGAATCCCGGTAAGGGCATTTATTTGTGTGATGAGCACGAATATTTGTTCCTGAGTTATGGATGTTTTCTATGTATTTAAGTATTTATTTGTCTATATAAGTACGTTTATCGTCGTCTAGTACCCATAGTACAAGCTTTGCTTAGTTTGGGACTAGGTCGATTTGTGTAAGATTGTCCCCTAATATTTATTTATTTATTTTATTTATTTACAGGAGCCGTAGTTGGGCTATATTTTGTTTCAACTCTTCCCTCATCTCTGTGCCTCTCAGCATCATGGCATAAACCCCGTAACTCACCCTTCTGACCACCGCTGAAGCCTCGCCAGTTGGCGAATATTATGATGGGGAGACCCTCGCGCGAGAAGTCGTTGATGGCCTGGGAAGTCTTGTAGGCCGAGTCCGGGAACCAAACCTGCGTACGGACGAGGACGGTTAAAATAAATGGAATACAAAGTACTCATCTTGCTCCTCTGCGGAGTATTGAGGCCAAGTCATGCGGAATAGCTGCGTTTGCGTTAAACATACAATACAGTCAGCAGGTGGTGCAATATAAAATTTAATAAATAATAATAAAAAACAATCATTTCACTAAAACAACTGAAAACCTTCAATAATACACATCATAAAACATACATAGATAAGTGATACACACAGTCATAGTTTGATTGAAAGGAAATTAAACAGCAACATTTGAAATTAAATTTATCAAGCTCTTATTTTCATGCATTCCAATTTCTATAACAATGTACTAGATTTGTCTAGTTTTATTCGTTTAGTGATATAAAACACCAGTTTTATAAAATAGAAACTCATAAATTTATAGTACATTATTGTCGTGGCCTGGAAGTAGGCAATTGCTGGTTGAGTATGAGTATTAAACGGACGAGCTTGCGAGTCCGTTTAACCAATACGAAGCGAGCAATTGCTATTCCAGCCGAGACTAATATAAAGCTTTTCTCAAAAATGGTGAAGGGTAAAAAATAGAATAAACTTTTATTAACTTAAATAGGTACAAAGAATTGCAAATCACTTAAAATTAAATGTCATTAAAACCTTTCCCACCTTTTTCCATTAAAAAAAAACTGCAGGTGTATTTTTCTACCGAAAACACCACAAGCTGTTTCAAACACAATAAAAAAGTCTGGAGTTCCAACAAAACACCTGATACCGGTCATTTGAATTAGCTGTATACGAATAGTGCCAACTTATTACCATGGCCGTTTTAACTTTTTTTAAAGTAATACAATACTGGACAATAATGGAATTTGTATACGACATTGTTGTCGAGTTATCGAGCATGCAATGTTTTTAACTTTTTAATTTTTTTACTGACCATAGTCTATGCACTTCACGTTCTGATATGTAAAGAATAATGTCAACTTTTACGGATATTTTTGAGAAAATTTAATTATTAAAATCTAATGGTCTTAGACGAAACCACAACAATTGTATACAAGCCTCTGCCGCGAACAAGGATTGTCGGTCTCGTATAATATCTAGATGGCCGAGTGTCAACGAGCGGTTTCGCGGCCTCTGTTGTAGTAATGTACTATTAACAGATTCCCTGTCCCAAAGCAATGTGCGGCGTTCTTTCGACACGTCCCCATAGTAACAACGACATTAAACGTTCATAGAGTCATGAGGCACATCCGCCTCATGAACGCACCAGTAAAGTCACCGGGTACTGCCGTTTCGTCGAAAATGATTAATTTGACAAATGTTTCATTTGGCCACTGTTTATTTTCTCTGAAACTGTTAACTATTCAGGATATATTTCAGGACTATACTATCCTGTAGGTTAGGTTCACAATGGCAAATGAGGGAATCCGTGCGGTCGTTAGTGGGTATGCTTGAATGGGAGAGCCCCACATACTCCCCGTTTCCCTGAACGGGGAGATGCATAAGGTGCATTACCCACGCCAAAAAAAAAAGTTTACAGTTTCATAAAAAAAATAAACAGTTGCCAAATGAATCATTTTGCAAAAAATGTTTCGCCGTAACATTAGTAAACCGTAAAGTCGCACATGAGGCGCATGTGCCTCATAGGACAGGGAACCTGTCAATGGTGTGTGGATTGTCTGACCTGTCCAGCCTGCTGCAGCGTCTTGGACTCCGAGTCCAAGTTGGCGGGGTCAGCCGGCAGCGTCAGCTCCACGGTTCTGGTCTCCACGGCTATGACGCCCACCGGTATGCCGCCCAGCCGAGCACGGCCTGAGGAAAATGATGATGGACAGTGTAAAATGAGAAGTATCACGAGGATAGTGTCTAAAGTTAAAAAATAAATAAAATAAAATAAAAAACCATTTATTGCCCATAAAAAAGAAAAAGAAAAAATACACAAAATTATGTGGCAAAAGGCTAAGGCTCAGCATGTGCGGTGAGGATTACTCATCACCGCGCTGGTTTTCAGCCTGCGCCCTTATATAGCGTGCTGACATTGCAATACAGGCGGGTAGGACGATAAAAAAAAAACGTATAGCGGTATAGTCAACCAAGAAATCCCTTCACCATCCAAGGTTCAATGACAGTTGAAGCCTCCAGTGCCTAAAGTTGAGGAGTCAGTATTAAGACACTGGAGGAGTCCACCCCGTGTCAAAATCGCTACCGCCAGCGTCTGAAATTGACGCCTCCAGCGTCTAAAATCGCTACCTCCAGTCTGAAATTGATCGCTCCAGTTCATAAAGTCATCACATCCAGTGTCCAAAGTTGACCCTTTCAGTGTCTAAAATTGACTTCTGCACTGTCGAAAGTCGCTACATCCAGTGTTTGAAATTGACCATTTCAGTATTTAAAATCGTTATCTCTAGTACATATTTAAAATTGTCACTTCCATTGTCTAAAGTTGCCACCTCCTATGCCTAAAGTTGAGCTTTCAAGTCTCTAAAGCCGTTAAAGCCTCCAGCGCCTAAAATCGCCCCTAAAGTGTCTAAAATCACCACCTCCCGTGGCTCAAGTCTTCACATCCAATGTCTAAAGTTGACTTTTTCAGTACCTAAGCTTGACCCCTCCAGTGTCTAAAGTCACCACCTGCAGTATCCACCCCCTACTACCTAAGACACTCACCAGCAATAACAGTCTGCGCCCACGGCCGCATGACCTCGTCGAAGGTGCCAGCGTCGAAGAAGCCGCCCCTGGCGCCGTCTCCCGTCAGCATGAGGCGGGGGTCGTGCGCCGCGCGCGGCGGCTTCCACTCCACCGGACGGTCGATAGGGTCCGACACGCGCATTATCGGCACCATGGAGAGTTTGTCCTGGAAAAGTAGTATTGAACAAGTATCTTTTTTTTTTGTACTTATTTTTTCAACTTCATTTTTTTTTTTTTTTTTTTATTACTTTTACGGTCATCCCGTGAAATCATACATTTCGTACTAAATACAAACTGAAATATAGATGCACAGAAAAAACCCCAGAAAAAAGACCAATGCTGGGAATCGAACCCAGGTCCTCAGCATTCCGTGCCGCGTGCCATACCCCTACACCACCACTGGTCTAGAGATTAGACACGAATCTTTCCTATACATCATACATTTCAATCTGCTAAATCATCACCTTATGCAGTGACAAACGCACATCTATGTTACACCCTCATCGAGAGATTTTAACACTCCTTCGGAACTAACCGCTCACCTGGACAAGAGATGGCGCTACTGTGCAACTTTAAACAAGTTAGCTATGAAGTATCTTTTTTTGTACTTATTTTTTCAACTTCATTTTTTTTTATTACTTTTACGGTCATCCCGTGAAATCATACATTTCGTACTAAATACAAACTGAAATATAGATGCACAGAAAAAACCCCAGAAAAAAGACCAATGCTGGGAATCGAACCCAGGTCCTCAGCATTCCGTGCCGCGTGCCATACCCCTACACCACCACTGGTCTAGAGATTAGACACGAATCTTTCCTATACATCATACATTTCAATCTGCTAAATCATCACCTTATGCAGTGACAAACGCACATCTATGTTACACCCTCATCGAGAGATTTTAACACTCCTTCGGAACTAACCGCTCACCTGGACAAGAGATGGCGCTACTGTGCAACTTTAAACAAGTTAGCTATGAAGTATCTTTTTTTGTACTTATTTTTTCAACTTCATTTTTTTTTTTTTTTTTTTTTTTTTTTTTTCAATAAAGTAGTATTGGTAAGAATTGGACGCTTCATAAAGAGGTAGGAAGGAAGAAGGAGAACGGCCTTTTTCGCTATTTCTATGATGCACGGATGTTTCCACGGAGCGGTTTAGCTGCGTAACTTCTATTCGATGCTCTCAGAACTTTCTCTTCACCGTGCCTATCTCTAACTCCAAATTCTATGTCTATTCTTATACTGTCCAGGCTATTCGGTTGTAGAATGCCTTGCCGATTGACTTACGACGGGCAAAATCTCTGTCAATCTTTAAATCAATGCTTAAGGTGTACTATCTGTCTTCTTGTAATAATTAGCTTTGTTATAGTTTATTTATTTATATGTGGCTGTTTATCCCAATGCTTACATTTGTTTTAGACGTGTACTTATTATATGTACGATATATGTATGAGTAGATGTACTATTTTTTGTTGCGTTTTAATTTTCTGATCCACTGTTGATGCACCACCTGCTGTAAACTAGTCCTTCCTTCTTTCTGGTAAAGGGTTGCCTGGAAGAGATCGCTCTTAAGCGATAAGGCCGCCTATTGCTTACCTTGTAACTTACTCTCTGTGTACCTGTTTTCTGTATTGCTTACTATTCCTGGTGTACAATAAAGAGTCATTGTATTGTATTGTATTGTATTGTATTGTATTGTATTGTATTGTATTGTATGTTTCTATACTAGAAATGTTTTGGTGCTTAACTAACTTAACTAATTATCGACGTACTCTTTAGTTTAGACGCATAAGAAATCCAAGACCTAGATTACAATCTAAATATGGGTGCTGAAAAATTACACAAATTTTACCACTGACAGATGGTTTGCCTTCATTTCATTTCCAACTTTAACACCATACAAATAAAGTTGCTATTACAAAATCTGCAAAACGTGGGTAACAGTATTCTAAGATTGGCTTTATTTGTAGGTCGTTCAAGTTGAATATGAAATGAAGGCAAACCATCTGTCAGTGGTAAACTTTATGTAATTTTACTGTACTTGTAGTTTGCTCGATAAAAAAAAATCCAAAGTGTCGCCACTAGGGTTGCTACTAAGGCTGTCATTAGGGTAGTCAGTAAGGTTGTCAATAGGGTTGTCACTAGAGTTCTCTAGGGCTGTGACAAGGGCTGTCATCTGCATCTAGGGTTGCCACTAGGGCTGTCATCCACGTACCTTGGGCATGTAAGACAGCCAACGCAGCGCGGCGCCAACGGCGTCCAAGTCAGTAGCGGCGACCGCACTCGCCACACCGTTGTTGTGCATGATCTGAATACCGCCCAGCTGGTTGTTGCTGGCGTATACGGCACGTCCCAAAACCTTGTTCAGGGCGGCATAGCCGGTCAGGATAATGTAGGAGTTCTCCACTTGTATGACGCGGTGGCCGAGTCTAAAACGAGTTAACTATTTAGATGTTGGTCCAGTCAAGGGCGCAGAAACGAACTGCCACGAGTAAAGCAAGTTAGATTGCAAAATCAATTATTTTACAAACCATTTGTTTGAGGAATGATCATTTTTAAAATGACAATTTAACTTTCAATATTTTTTTAAAGTGTAACATTTTAGACGACCAGATGGCTATGGATGGTGGTTAGAGAAACTGACTATGAAGCTTGAGGTCCCGTGTTCGATTCCCGTGTCGGGGCGGATATTTGTATGAAAAATACGAATGTTTGTTCTCGAGTCTTGGATGTTTAATATGTATTTAAGTATGTTTATCCGTTGCCTAGTACCCATAACACAATATTTGCCTAGATTACTTTGGGACTAGGTCATTTGGTGTGAATTGTCCCGTGATACTTATTTCATTATTTATTTTAACATTTGCTTAATGCAAATTCGTCAAACAATTATTTATAGTATGTATGTGCATTTTGAGGGATGATAGATTTGTGAAATGAATAGTTTGTGCATCGTTATTTATAATATGATCATTTATGAAGTGTTGCTTACGAAATGGTGATAAACCTACCTGACGACATAGGCGCCGATGCCGATGGCGCGGCACGTTACTATCGATATGGTGACGACGTCTTCATACGCCTGCGCGGTCTCGCCGGCTATCAAACCCGCATCGCGCAGACATTCCACTCCCAGACCGTCCTCTTTGCCTGTTGACAACACAACACTTTTACTGGACATTTAATGGTGTTAGGACTACGTGGTCATCTTTTGGCTGATATGATTCAGTATGTTTCTAAATTTCATTTCTTTTTAACGGGTGCGCCTCGATAGATATAACAACATTTGATATAACTGTAACATTTGGTGTAATGCTACATTTGATATAATGCGATTTACTCAAAAAGTAAACTTCGGAGGATTGATATTAATTCTATTTGATACGCATTAGGTTAGGTTAGGTTAGTTTATTTTATAAAAGAATCGTAGAATGTTTACTTCTCGAGTAAATCGAATTATGTCAAATGTAGCATTATACCAAATGTTACAGTTATATCAAATGTTGTTATATCTATCATTACACACCCCTTTTTAACTGATTTCGAATATTTTTTTGTTAAAAATTATATTTTCATCTCTCCTGTTCATCTGTCCTGTTGTTGCGTTTTTATCTCTAGGGTGCAAAGTATTTTTTTTTTTAATTTTTACGATTAGCCACGGACTCGAAGATAATTTAGTTACATCAATGACACTTTTTTTCACGTTTCGGTATGGTCATCTACATGCACGTCGTGACGAAACAACACTGGAGGTTGTACGACGAACATCCGTTTGAAACAAGAAATTTGATCTTTATTACATCACGAAAATATTCCATCTCTTTCTTTAGTTAGGTTAGGAAAGAGATGGAAGTCATTTGTGAAAATGTGAAAGAAAAATATAAATAAGTAATAAAGGTCGAAACTTCTTCGGTTGGCTATAAGTAAATTCAATTTATTATTCTCATTTTTTGTAGTGTATTACTTTCCTCACAGTCGAAATGAAAAGTAGAGTGTCTAACTCGGGTGTAATTACCCATTTCCCCTCGAACTATTGGTCACCTTACCCTCTTATAAATAAAGATTGCGCTAGCTTACCAATGATTTTAGGATACCCTTTTGATCACTCTCACCGATGCTTCATCGTGACCACTTGTTTCCGGGGCATTCGGAGGGAAATCATTAAATGAAGATTTAGACACTCACCAATAATGTCGGTAATCTTGTACCGCGACTCTCCTTCGTCGTCGATCAGCTGGGTCTTCACGGAACCCAGGGGACTCAGCTTGCTGTATCCTTCCGGCGTGAGGTATAGGTATTTGAAGCCCCTCTCTGGTCGCTCAGCGTCAATCCAAGCGATGTTGAAAGCTGACTTCACTTCTTCAGCTACACCGATGCGGGCGCCGGAGTTGACGCTCAAGTAGATCTGTAATGATGATTGGTTTATAACCCAACTAGCATTTACCCGCGACATCACTGACAGTTGAAATGAAAACCTATGATGGCCTAGTGATTAGAGAACCTGACTACGAAGCTTGAGGTCCCGGGTTCGGTTCCCGTGTCAGGGCAGATATTTGTATGAAAAATACCCCTATTTCCCCTTTTTGCACAATTTGAGGTTGGAAATTTATTTCATGTTTTATCGCTTCAAATACCGTACGTATTATAACATTAATTCTTCCTTTTAAGTAGGAAAATCACTCATTATGATATGCACAAAACTATTTAGATATTTTCATTTAATTTCGCTGAAAAACAATCCGAAAATCGTTTATAAACAACCCAGTTGCTATAGTTTGACAGATCTGAACTCCACAATAGTAAAATTGTTGCCACTATACTTCATTTAATTTAGAATGAGAAACCACAACAACATTATATTGCGGCTCGTGAACTGTAATCTCTTTACAATTTGTACTAGTACTAGAGTAACAATTGACGACACGCAAATAAAATGTCATTAAAACAATTTTATTTTGCGCCTCCCAGACTATTGTACTGTACTATTTGCTAGGTAAGAAATAGTTGACGAGCCGCAATATGTTATTGTGGTTTCTCATTCTAAATTAAATTAAGTATAGGGGCGCTGTCATCGCGCACATAGCGAATAGACGACGCTGGCGTTCAAAAGGTTCAAATGTATTGAATAACTAGCGACCCGCCCCGGCTTCGCACGGGTGTAACTTTGAAAAATAGGTGTGAATTATAAAGAAAGTCTATAATTTAAGGTGGTAAGTTTATATATTTACCTCTTTTTCCCCAAACTACACCCACACGAAGTCGGGGCGCGTCGCTAGTTTTATGAATAAAATTTCGACCCGTACATTTAATTTAAACGATCGTATTCTGCTAATCACGCCAACTGTCAAACGACTGGCAGTTATGTCAAACGCCATAAGGTTACATTAGAAAAGTTATTGTGGACGGTAATTTTTCTTATATTTTCTAATTTTCCGCGCAATTTTCTTAATTTTTTCTTTCATAAGAACCTTCTCCTGACAATGGCGAACACAACAAAAAAATAATTAGTGAAATCGGTCCAGCCGTTCATGCGTGATGCCGTGACCAAGGGAAATAGGGATTCATTTTTATATATATATAGATACAACTGACCCTCGGTATCTTTAGTTCCCTAGCGTACTGCGAGGCCCTGTAGTACACCCAGTCTTCTTGGGGCCCGAAGGACCCCATGTAGAAGGTCAGGTCGTTCGCTATGACGATTATGTCCCGCCCTTTGGGGCACTCCGGCGTGAGCAGGGTTAAACGCCAGGCGACCATACCGACCTGAGGACAAAAATGTTACTAAAAAAAACGGCCAGACACGCCCAGAATAGGGTTCCGTAGCCATTACGACGTGTACTATCTATCTGTACTGAACAAGTAATATTTTTCTAAGGATTTTGTATTTTGTACGAAACTTCCCAAATAGGTATACTAGGGGCGTTCAATAAAAAGTGAGAATGAGTATGTTATAAACAACTTTTACTAAATGTCATTTTATTTTTCGACATAGTCACCTTTTAGCATAATACACTTAGTATATCTTTTTTCTAAACTTAAAATTCCATTTTTAAAAAAGGTCTCATCCTGAGTACTTAAAAAATCTTGTACTGCAGCGACAACCGCGTCGTCGTCTTCAAATTTCTGGCCTCTCAAGTATTATTTCAATCTCGGAAATAGGTAGAAATCACTGGGAGCGAGATCTGGTGAATACGGAGGATGCTTAAGGATATCGAACCCAGCATCACGAATTGCAGCCATTGCAACGGCGGACTTGTGTGCCGGGGCATTGTCCTGGTGGAACAGCACAACTTTCGAGAGTTTACCTCGCCGTTTTTCGCGGATCTCATTGCGCAATGTTGCTATTTGTTTGGCGTATAAAGCGCCCGTAATAGTGGCTCCATGCTCGAGATACTCAATCATTAATACCCCTTTACCATCCCATAAAACAGAGCCCATGACCTTACCGGCAGATGGGCTCACCTTGAATTTCTTCGGAGTTGGAGATGATGGCCTTTTCCATGTCATAGACTGCAGTTTCGTTTCAGGGTCGTAATGATGGAGCCATGTTTCGTCCATTGTTATAAATCGCGCCAAAAAAAGTTCCCGGTCTTGCTGCATCAGGTTCAAAGCTTGTTGACAAATCTCTAGTCTAGTTTGTTTTTGCGTGTCAGTAAGCATTCTTGGTACCCAACGCGCAGATACCTTTTTCATACCCAAGCGTTCATGTAAAATATTATGCACGCTCCCCGTTGAAATCTTTACATTTTCAGCAATAAAACGAACTGTGACACGACGATCCGCCAAAACTGAGTTTTCGACTTTTTTCACAATTTCTTCAGTTACTGCTGTAGTAGGGCGTCCGGAGCGGGGGTCGTCCATTGTCGATGTTCTTCCACGTCTAAATTCGGCGCACCAACGTGCGACTGTCGAATACGGAGGAGCATTAGACCCTAAAGTGTCCCGCAAATCCAAATTGACTTGGTCCGTAGAAAAATTTTTCAAATACAAGTATTTGATAACGGCGCGCAGTTCAATTTTCTCCATTTTCGCTAACGTACTCAATAGCATTGCAAAGAAATTACCGTATATTTTTTTAAACAAAAGACAGTTAGTTTTTTTTTTTCATAGCAATCAGCTAGATAGATTAGCTTTACCGGCCAGTATTTAATTTTGTAATATTAAAAGAGTTTGCATCTCATTCTCACTTTATATTGAACGCCCCTCGTATTTTATAGGTCAGGCTGTTATTTACTCTTAAACTACTAATAATTCTCAAGCAAACTTAGCCGTTATAGTTTTCCTTGTTAATTTGATGTCCTTACTCCCATAATGATTTTTTTTTTCAAAAATTACAACCAATTTTTTTCTACATTTTATTTTACAAGTTTTGCCATTTTGGCTCCGGAACCTTAAAAAGCTCATATCTCAAAACCCGATAATCTGGCCAAGTGAACTTTACTACATGAGCTGATGCTCACGCTGATGCTCACGAAATGCTGATGCTGAACCTTGATAGGTTCAGTTTAGTTCACATATTTATTTTGTCGATTAAGGGCCGATTTTTCAATCTCCAGATAAAATTAACTATCAGATAAATGGTACCTCTGTCCTTTTTTGCCTATGACTTGAGAAAAGGAAAGTGATAGTTTTAACTGACAAATACTTTTATCTGGGGATTGAAAAAATGACCCTAAGTTACTTACGGTGTTCTGTCCGGGCAGCCTCGTGACCTCCACAACTCTTCGCTCCCCTTCCGGTTCCACCACCAGCTCGACCGAGGACATCACGTTGTCCGGTGCAGGGCCTACAACAAGTACAATAAGTTTACTTTTAGTTTGCCACTGACAGATGGCTTGCCTTCATTTCATTTCCAACTTTAACACCGTACAAATAAAGTAGCTATTACAAAATCTGCAAACGTGGGTAACAGTATTCTAAAATTGGCTTTATTTGTAGGTCGTTAAAGTTGAATATGAAATGAAGGCAAACCATCTGTCAGTGGTAAACTTTATGTAATTTTACTGTATAACGTTATACAGGGCGTCCAAGACTCGACGATAACCCCCTCCCTCCCTTATGGGATAAGTCCCTAAGGCGGGCTTGCGCAGACCTTCGTAGTGGTAGAGCCATGTTGTAGCTAGCCGCTGCATCACGAATGGGCCGGCTCGTCCGGGGCAGTACCACCCTCTCACAGACCACCGGCGTGAAGCAGCAGTACTGCTGCTGCGTTTCGTACGGTCAGTGAGAGCGCCGGGGGACCAATACCTCTCCCCCTCCTCTCCCCTATTCCCTCTCCATTTCAAAGGCCGGCAACAGATCAGTGACTCTCTTTGAGTTGTTGATGTTTATGGGCGGTGGTGATCATGATCCATCAGATGAACCGCTTGCTACTTTGCCTCCCTCTCACAATAAAAAAAACCTGGGTTAGGTACTTAACTCCGAGTTATCAAGTGTCAAAATGTATGGAACTGACATTCTTAAACAAGTTAGCTATGAAGTATCTTTTTGTATTTATTTTTTCAACTCCATTTTTTTTTATTACTTTTACGGTCATCCCGTGAAATCATATATTTCGTATTAAATACAAACTGAAATATAGATGCACAAAAAAAAACCCAGAAAAAAGACCAATGCTGGGAATCGAACCCAGGTCCTCAGCATTCCGTGCCGTGTGCCATACCCCTACACCACCACTGGTCTAGAGATTAGACACGAATCTTTCCTATACATCATACATTTCAGTCTGCTAAATCATCACCTTATGCAGTGACAAGCGCACATCTATGTTACACCCTCTATCATTTGTTTGTTTGTTGCATGGAATGCTGAGGACCTGGGTTCGATTCCCAGCACTGGTCTATTTTCTGGGGTTTTTTCTGTGCATCTATATTTCAGTTTGTATTTAGTACGAAATATATGATTTCACGGGATGACCGTAAAATAATTTAAAAAAAAATGAAGTTGAAAAAATAAATACAAAAAGATACTTCATAGCTAACTTGTTTAAAGTTGCACAGTAGCGCCATCTCTTGTCCAGGTGAGCGGTTAGTTCCGAAGGAGTGTTAAAATCTCTCGATAGAGGGTGTAACATAGATGTGCGCTTGTCACTGCATAAGGTGATGATTTAGCAGACTGAAATGTATGATGTATAGGAAAGATTCGTGTCTAATCTCTAGACCAGTGGTGGTGTAGGGGTATGGCACACGGCACGGAATGCTGAGGACCTGGGTCCGATTCCCAGCATTGGTCTTTTTTCTGGGGTTTTTTCTGTGCATCTATATTTCAGTTTGTATTTAGTACGAAATATGTCATTCTTAACCCAGGGTTACCGATTTAATTATTTAACCCTGAACTGTGCAAGTGGGCCTTAGTATCTTCTCCCTTACTGCGGCTTGGGTCTAATTTGAGCAATAACAGTTATAGCTAGACCGTCTAACTGAGTCCTCGCTCGCGCGGTTCAGGGGCTGGGGGGTGTGACGACAAAGGGGGCCGGCCGGAAGAGGTGCGTGCGGCGAGCGCGCCTCGGGACTCATTTAGACGGTTTAGCTATATATTTCAAACTAAATACAAACTGAAATATAGATGCACAGAAAAAACCCCAGAAAAAAGACCAATGCTGGGAATCGAACCCAGGTCCTCAGCGTTCCGTGCTGCGTGCTTACCCCTACACCATCACTGGTCTATACTGGTCTGGTCTAGACCAGTGATGGTGTAGGGGTAAGCACGCAGCACGGAACGCTGAGGACCTGGGTTCGATTCCCAGCATTGGTCTTTTTTCTGGGGTTTTTTCTGTGCATCTATATTTCAGTTTGTATTTAGTTTGAAATATATGGTATCACGGGATGACCGTAAAAGTAATAAAAAAAAAATGAAGTTGAAGAAAATAAAAAAAATAAATAGAAAAAAGATACTTCATACTTAACTTGGTTTAGCTATAGTATTATTTGGTATGGCATAGGTATTGGTATACATCTCCCGGGCAGGCGTATGGCAGTAGGTTGTCGCTCGGCATTCGGTTCGCACGCTAGCCGCGTCGCAAGTAATTACGCATCTTTTTTTCCGTGATTTTCGCAACAAAAGTTCTAAACGATTTCATAATTAACTTACTCACTAAAGGTAGTTTACTGAATTAATACACACTGTTATCTTTCTTGATTCATATACCTACCTAAACATCGGCAAGTGGGAACCCTGTGCCCTTGGTTTCGGATCAGCGGTGCCCAACGGAATATGAACGCTCGTATCGCACGATAAGTTTCAATTTCGCGTGCAAGCAGTTAACGGTCGTAACAGTAGGCAAATTTCTATACTTAAAGTTGACTTTTGTTCGAGTGATCCTTCTGTACGTTAGTACTATTAGTTATTCTGTGATATTACCTTCAACGCTGCCGTCCTCGATACACTCGCGCCATCGTCGCTCCACCATCTGTCTGAACATGTCAGGCATGTCGTACACATACGTAGTGCCCTGCGACGTTGCCTGCGAACAAGATAAAAATTAACTAAAGACAGCTCGAAGAATCGCCAGACTCAAGTGGCAGTGCGATAGAAGAAAAACACGGTCTACTAAGTTAAGTATGAAGTATCTTTTTCTATTTATTTTTTTATTTTCTTCAACTTCATTTTTTTTATTACTTTTACGGACATCCCGTGAAACCATATATTTCAAACTAAATACAAACTGAAACATAGATGCACAGAAAAAACCCCAGAAAAAAGACCAATGCTGGGAATCGAACCCAGGTCCTCAGCGTTCCGTGCTGCGTGCTTACCCCTACACCATCACTGGTCTAGAAGTTAGCGACGAATCTTTCCCATACATCGTACACTTCAGTCTGTTATAATCACATTTAGGCAGTGATAAAGCGCATCTATGTTATGCCCTCTACCGAGAGACTTCAACACTCCTTCTAGACCAGTGATGGTGTAGGGGTAAGCACGCAGCACGGAGCGCTGAGGACCTGGGTTCGATTCCCAGCATTGGTCTTTTTTCTGGGGTTTTTTCTGTGCATCTATGTTTCAGTTTGTATTTAGTTTGAAATATACGGTCTACTAAATAAAATAAAAAAATTAATACAGAATTTTAGGTCAGGTGATAAACGAAACAGGCTACTCCCAGAGAATGTTGAGAAATTAATGATTATCTACTCCTGTCACTATCACAAACCAAATAAAATGTCATGTGCTGCTGTGTGTACTGACGCGGACTTCGAAGAAGAAATTGCATCTGTCTCTATATAATTTTGTACAAACCTGACCTAAAATTCTGTATTAAATATGTTTTTTTATTTATTGGACCGTTTTTTTTTATAGAGAGGCCAGACAAACGAACTAGTGGGTCACTTTGTGTTAAATGATCACCACCGTCCATAGACATCCGCAGCGCTTTACGCGATGCCAGTGCGTTGTCGGCCCTAAGGAAAAAGGAGTGGGAATCGGCGCTCTCACTGACCGTACGAAACGCAGCAGGAGTACTGCTGCTTCACGCCGGTGTTCAGTGAGAGGGTGGTACTGCCCCGGACGAGCCGGCCCATTCGTGATGCAGCGGCTAGCTACAACATGGCTCTACCACTACTTACTTTTTTTCTTCTATTGCACAACCATCGATATCGATAAAAAATTGGTTCTAACACTAGCATCATTGCGACAGTCTTATATTTTGCCGTGAAAATTCCGATCTCTGGTGATGAGTATAGACAGATAAAACTTACCAAGAACCTCTTCTGCTGCAGGTAGTCCTTCGTGACGTATGGAGTAGATATCGGTAGACCGTGCATTGGCCCTTGACGGTTACCGAACGACTGGAACATGATCTGTGGAATAAAACAAATTTAAGTAAAATAACATAGTAGAGATAATCGGTGTACTTTCGTTTGGCAAATTACGTTTCCCAAACTGATTCATTTGGCAAATGTTTCATTTCCCAAATGTTTATTTTTTCTGAAACTGTAAACTATTCAGGATATATTTCAGGACTATTTTGTTGATTAGGTTAGGTTAGGTTAGGGTTGTTTTATAACAATCCTGAAAAGTTTACAGTTTCAGAAAAAAATAAACATTTGGGAAATGAAACATTTGCCAAGCGAATCACTTCGGGGAAACGTAATTTGCGAAACATTAGTAAACCATTCTGATGAAATTTGGCACACAGATAGTTTATAACCTGGATTAAAATATAGGATACTTTTTATCCCGGAAAATTGTATAGTTCCCGCGGTATAGCGACAAACGTATTCTTCAAAAAAAAAAGTCAAAAGTCAAAAGTGTTTTATTTGTGAAACATAGGTGATGGCTGCATAAATACAGAGATGTTACATTTCTTATTGTTACACTATGTTTTGCCAATCGGCGTACAAAAAACTTGGCTTAATATTATGCCCATCTGAACATTACATTAAAAAATAAATAAAATTATGATATAGATAATGTCAGATTATGATAATTGAACTAATAATGAAATAATAATAAAATGGAAACAACAAAACGGAAAAAAATAACAAATTAACTAAATTAGAAATAATATTACAAACAATTCATGTCATCATTCAAATAATCAAAAACAGAATAATAGCACTTAGCAGTAAGCAGGGTTAATAATTTACGCCTTAAAAGTAGAACTGGTAACAGTTTAAATTCCATTGGCAATTTATTATAAATCCTTATCGCAAAAGAACATACACTTTTGCGCATCAAAGCTGTTTTTTTAAGAGCTGGGCATAAATCCTCCCTACGACTTTGCCCCAGACGTTCGCTAGTGTAACTGACTTTTTTAAACAGCGCTGAATTATTTTTAACGAATATGATCAGACGGAATCGCGAGAAACGGCCAGTAAAAAATAAGAATATTTCAGAATGTACTTACAACGCCAATCTTAGGGTCCGAGACCTCTTCGTAAGTATACACGTCGAGAGTGTAACCAGACCCGTTGGAGAGACACAGTCTCACGTTCTTTGTGGGGGCGCCGGGACCTAGAACAAATACAATACAATACAATACAAATTCAAAGTTTTTACAACATACAAAGTAGACGACCAGATGGCCTAGTGGTTAGAGAACCTGACTACGAAGCTTGAGGTCCCGGGTTCGATTCCCGGGTCGGGGCAGATATTTGAATGAAAAATACGAATGTTTGCTCTCGAGTCTTGGGTGTTTAATGTGTATTAAACAAGTTAAGAGCGTTTATACCTGCTGAGCTGGCAAGTGGCAACGTTGCATTTTAGTTAGTTTTTCTCGATTATTCCATAAAAATTTAAATGTGGTGTATACTAATTGTTTTTCGGGTGCGCCGGCGGGATTCCGCTTTTAAATAATCTTAGATCGGTGAGCAGCCGTATTGCTAATAAAATAAATAATATTTGAATAAATAGATGTGGTACATCATTTCTTACGCATTTCCAATGTAATTTGGAACGTAGGAGTCGTAGCTTCTAATAGTTGCGATGGATGTTACCACACGCCACTGTTGGCGTATGTAAGCGATTAAGAATTTCGGGGGAGTCGGTTGGATGCGACGTGGTTCAATTGGTAGAACACCCGTTGGGGCGCATACCCGGGAGACGTGGGTTCGAATCCCGCCGGCGCACCCGAAAAACTTTTTCGCTTTTAAATAATCTTAGATCGGTGAGCAGCCGTACTGCTAATAAAATAAATAATATTTTATGGAATAATCGAGAAAACTAACAATAATGCAACGTTGCCAGCTCAGCAGGTATAAACGCTCTTAAGTCAGTTTTAAAAGTATAACTTACCAATACGCAGTGTGAACCTGATCTCAGCTTGGAGAACCCTCAGTTTCCAGAGCCTAGGTCCATATCGCATCACCATACCCAGAACCGATTCCTCGATCTGTAGAAAATAAATTGGCATCACTTAATGACACAATATCTTTATCCTTCGTATTGTCTATTTGTAATAATACTGATGTGTCTTGTGTTGTTGTGAATTAATATATTTTCTTTCATTCATTAATTATATTATAACAGCTAAAACTAAACTATAGGACTAACTATAGGATTGTCTCTCCCTCTCCTCCCCTCTCCCCTTCTCCCTCCCTCTCTCTATCATCCTCTACCTCTCTCACTCTTGATCTCCCCTTTCTATTCCTCTCCCTCCCTCCCTCCCCTTTTCTCTACCATTTTTTATATAAGAGGGGGCAAACGAGCAGACGGGTCACCTGATGGAGAGCGAACACCGTCGTCCATGGACACCCGCAACACGAGGGGAATCACAGGTGCGTTGCGGACCCTTTTAGGAATTGGTAGGCTCGTTTTTAAAAATCCCTAAGTTGTAACGCTCCGGGAAAGTTACCGCAGTAAGCTGGTTCCAGATCTTTGTCGTGCGAGGAAAGAAGTTTCGCTTAAAACGCACGGTACTAGACTGCCAATCATCAAGATGGTGAGGATGGAAAGACAGACAGTTCCTCAAGTGCGGACCACCTCTCTCAAACTTGGGATTATTTCCTCATTCTCCCCTCCCCTCCCATTCTCTCTCCCTCTCAACTTACCTTAGACGGATCCATGATGACAGTGGGTCCAAAGTTGAGGAATATGTGGTTGCAATCCGTCCTCTTTGCCAGGGGGTGGGAGAACGCCACTTCGAGCTCGTCCATAGCTTCTAACAACACCCTGTAGACAATAAGAAAATGTTTTAAAACCGGTTGTCTGTAAAGTCGGTTTACGGACGATAGTTTAACGTGACAACGTCATAATCATAACAAAACATTGATGATATGATTGCATACTTTGCCGATTGTGCCTTTCGCTCGGTCGTACCGCGCTCTCGCTCCGATCGTTCATCGGCTCGAGCGTAACGGGACAATGCGTTATGTACGTTACAATGAGTCATCCTTTTTCGTACGTGCAGCCGGCGTTCATCGATTTATTAGACGTCGTCACGTCAAAAACCTTTATTTATTTATCCAGAACTTCCTTACCTATACAGTTACCCTACAAATTAGGTAAGCTAGGAACAAGTACGGTCAAGTGCAAAAATGAGTATCGATTTAATCCTCCCATCGTTACATACCTATACCTTAATTCGACGACATAAGAGCTATGGGACATATTTATGAGCAAGTTGTGTGCACCCACAGAAATAATAATAAAGAGGATAGAAGTGCCTTAGACGCGTGACCTTGGCGCCGCGCTTGTGACTCGTAGGTCACAAGCGCGCGACTTGTGGCTCAGTGCTATTTGAAACGTGGGTATGCCAACAAGTGCTTTAAAATGGTGTTTTGGAGCATTAGCAATTGCGGAAACTCGTCCACACTGTGTAATTACACTAATAAGGGGATTACATTTCATTGGTATGTATTAATTTAATGTAATAATGCGGTTTATATCAAAATACAACTTGAGAAAATATTTCATTATGAAATATTGGTTTACACGTTATTAACACGGAACTTCATATACCATTGCTACTCATGCCCATAAAAACGCAGATCGTTTTGAATTATACGCAGCAATGTAAAGTAATTTTTGATAACCCTTCCGTCTTGCACAAAAGTTCGTGGTACGGACAAAAAAACAGGTTACGACTAGTACAGACATAATGCCGACGCGGCCAATAAATGGCGCCGTTGTGTAAATGTGGGTATGACTTACGTTGAGTGTTATTCAACACTATCTCTAAGGTGTAAGGTTCATAATTGTTTGTAAGCAAAAATATTAGTAATTGTGTGCGTGATTGCGTAGTACGGTTCCGGTCTTTTGCATGTGTGCATTAACACAGTAAGTAGAGGGGATGAAGCAGCGACACGAGTTCCGGAAGAAAATAGGAACTAAGGCATTTCTATCCTCTTTATTATTATTTCTGTGTGAAATACCTACGCTACTATGTATTTATTATAATTTTTCTTTTATCATATAACCTATTTTTGAAATAAAACAATTTGAAACTGATAAGAAATATTCGCAACAAAAAATCGGTATTTTATAAAAAGCGAAAGATATGCTTATCTGATTAAATAAAATATTTTATTTTCTATTTTGTTTGAACTAAATGTATTTTCTTAAATAATTCTTAACGAAATAGGTTGAAGAAATTTTTAGTCAATTTTGTAATTCACTGTTGAGTCTGTTGAACTTGCTGTCGGTACGAATAAATGTCAAAATGCCGCTGTCATTACATGACGTGTTGTTGTGTGCGTGACCTCAACTCTCGTGGCGTTACCTATACCTACATAACGCAATAATCACTGTCGTAGAAGATAAACAAATTGATACCGGTTCCTGTTGTACCGCCACGATACCGGTCCTTGAAAATACCGGTATTTCAAACCCTGATGTAGACTTACCTCTCTCCCTCGTTCTGCAGATATTCGAAGCTTGCCTCCTTGGTGATCAGATCCTGGTGCCTGATGATGGAGCGGATGAAGAAACGGTAGTCGGTCACCTCTTGACCCTTCTTGACCTGGTGAAAAGAAATTCGAGATTAATATACGATCTTATGAACTTTAGAATAGGGATTTTGACGCCATATGAATGATGATAACGACAACGAGGATGACGACAACGACGACGACGACGACGACTACGACGACGACGACGATGGGGATCCTCAAGCGCGTCCTGTACGATGGACAAGCCTTACCTCTAAACTCTGTCTAAAAAAATTCTAAGCCATTACCTTAGCCTTGCCCAGATACAGATGCATCTTCTGGTTACTGGTCGGCAGAGCCTCCAGCTCGTAGCTCATCATACGGTAAAACTCAAACTGGAAGACCGTGGCGGGTCTTTCCTCGGGTGCCGACGCGACGCCAATGATGATAATAATGTCGAACTGAAACAATTACTTTGCTCCGCGACCTAAGCTACAATAGAGAAATATTTCTCTAGGCAGATGTTATGCCAGGGACCGAGGTCGCGGGTGAGCAAAGTAATTGTTTCAGTTCATTAATATGGACCTCCGCTAAGTAACGCCTGATTCAATAAATTAGATAATAATGACGACGAAGGCGACGTCGTCGATGACGATGAATGTTGCATGATAATAATGATGACGACGACGACGACGACGACGACGACGACGACGACGACGACGATGACGATGACGACTACGACGTCGCTGACGATGAATGGTGACAACGACAACGACAACGACGATGACGACAACGACGACGACGACAACGACGACGATGGGGATCGTCAAACGCGTCCTGCACGACGGACAAGCCTTACATTTAATCTCCCTCTAAAAAAAATCTAGGTCCTTACCTTAGCCTTGCCCAGATACAGATGCATCTTCTGGTTGCTGGTCGGCAGAGCCTCCAGCTCGTAGCTCCTCATCCGGTACAGCTCCAGCTGGAAGGCTGAGGCGGGCTCGAGGTGCCGGTATATCGTGTCTTCGGTGAAGTCGTTGCGGGCGCGGTACGTGAAGAATTTGGGGAACTGCCGCCTGTGGAGAAGACGGTGTGTCAAAACTTGTTGAGTAATGGTACTTTGGGGTGTCATAACTCAAAAGGGAAGAACGGAACCTTTTATGGCCACTACGTTGTCCATCGGTCAAGACCCTTTTTGTCGGGTATCCAGGGAGTGAAACTTTAGTGCCGATGCCAGACAAATGACGACAAGCTAGAGGCTACAGGTTATGAAAAATGTGACGGATTCAAATGTCTAAAAGGAAATACTGATCATTTCGGACAAATGATGAATTATGCAAAAGTTCTTATGACGAACATTACACACCCCTGCATACTTCGTCATCCAACGAAGCAGTTGCTGTTGTTAATTTACTCGAGGAAATATATTTTTTCGAATTAGATTACTCACTAAAATTTGTATTCGATGGTAATTAAATTTACATTGCCAATAAACTATTAAGAATTATCGGAGTGTTGCAATTTTGTTTAAAGAAACATCCTATATGTGACTTTGCGTCATAATGACGTCACCCGCACCAAAGTTACGCTCCCTGTTCATATCCTTTGACACCCATTCACCCATTATAGTATGATAGACAGGTCATTCGTGGACTGGTTGTGATACAATTTCATGATTTATAAATTATACTTGAAGCATTTAGGATATCTTGAACTATTATCAATTTATCTGCATGTCACTAAAGTACAAATATTGACTATTGTAAAAAAATGTACATGGGAAAAATATGTAAACTAACTATACTAGTGGCCATAATTCGAGAGACAACTTTGACAATTCATTTTGCTCAAATGTTGCCACAAACAGGGTAGTGCTGTTCGTGTCAATATTAAAAAAACATTACGGCTTTGGCTACCTGTAGTATTTAATCATTACTTACGGTGATATGATTAAATTAATTTAGCAATTTACTTTTCAATGTAAGATATCTTTAAAGGAAGTAAAAAAAAATCGTCTTATAGTAAATCATATATATAGTCCAGTCGACACTGATAATCGATATCGGCCACATCGCTATTTAATTTCGTCTAACCCTGGTAACCCTTTAATTGCCAAGCTTATCTCTCGAATTATGGCCACTAGTATAACTACTATACTCTGTATATTTAACAGAGTTAGTACTAGAAAACAGAGAATGCACGTAATTGGTCAGCGATAAGGTCGATGCACCGGCACAAGATAGGTTTACGTGCCTGTCAAAATTTAGTCAACATCTGTCTCTCGTACGGTGCGGACGCTTTCAAGTGCTTATCTTTGGTTACTAATTTTTGTTAAAATAGGCAATTACAATGCAAATACTCTTTACTGTTAGTAAGTAGAACTTATTTAATTCTGTCAAAGGTTTACGTCAATAAGTTTGAAGCTTCCGGTTCCCTGTCTCGATTAGCTTTCGTTACTTGAGAAAATTCAACGTCAGACGGTACAGATGAAAAAATTCCAACAAACGGCATGTAAGCCGAGCCCGCCATCGACGTGCGATCGTTGACGCCCACTGACAGTTTCTTGTCCCTTTCATTTGCATACAAAAGTGCAACAGACAGAACGCCTTGCTAACTTTGTTAAATAGACAGGGTATAGACAAATATACTATAATTGCATGCCAAAGAAAATAGAATCAGTACGTGACAACATCAGCAGCATTTATCGTTATTGCCGTAGCGCATGTACCTATATATACTCACTTTATCAGCGACATGAACGTGACACGTCTCACGCGCTTCTGGTGCAACTCGTTGCGGTGCACGCGACAGAAGCTTCCGAAGCGACGCGCCAGCGCTATGTCGTCGGACTCCCCGTTGTCGCGGACGCCTATCATCAGGATGTGTATCGGCTCCAACTCCTGACAAAAGGTAGTTTCATCATTAACAGATCGGGTGTACGGGGCCAAGTTTAATGGCAGTTGGGAAAAACGCGATTGTGAAAATAAGCTTCAGTAAAAGACCAGTGAGAAAAAAGTATTTGGGAAAAAATGCAAATAGAAATTTTGCTACTACGGCTTGTTCACGAAAAAAAAAGCAGACACTATTGTATATTCAGGTATTCAATATGAAATGATATTTTTTAAAGAATTTAATTAGAAAGAAGGACTCTTTACCTTCCGTTTTGAGTGCTATTATGGATATTTATATCAGATGCTATCATAATTTCAGCGTCGAGCCACCTTTAGTGACCCGACGAGTGCTGAGTGGACTCCTTTTTCGCATAGGTAGCTTATTTCTATTTTCAATTATTGTTTTTACTTTTCTCCTAGCATGTACATGTTACTTATGTGAAATAAACATTTCTTATTCTTATTCTTATTCTATCCATTTTTGGGCTTACTTTCGATATCTCTGGATTTTAGACTTAGATATTGTATTTTTTTTTCTTTACTCAAATAGATTATCGACGCTATAATGTGCCACGAATATCTTCCCAGGCTCTAAATTACCGTATTGCAGGTCATAAATTGTTTTAAATCATGCCAGAAATACACACATTTGTACGCAATCATTTTAGCTCTAAGCCTTAACTGGCATTATGTAGGATTTCACAACTTGTAAGGAAAAATGTATGGATTTTAGATTCTTACACATAAAAAAGAATACTCAGTTGGCAATCTAATTGCGGTTTGAACTACCTAGACCTACTGGGAGACAGTGGAGACTTAGTTTTCGATGGCTACTTTTTTTCGTGAACAAGCCTTAGGAAATAATGATTTTGGTAAATTGATCCAACCAGTCCTCTCATCGACCACTAAAAAGGTTGACTGGTAGTTTTTTTTTAAAGAGACGGTCTAATCATCATCATCATCAACTCACCGCCTCTTCCGCGTCGGTTGGCTTGTAGTCCATGCCGACATTGATGCTCGTACTGTCTCTGTTTTCGCTGCCATCTTGCAATGCTTGCAGATCCTGAAAGAGAATAAAAGCCTAAATAAATAACGTTCCAAGTGTATTATATTATAGGTAAGCATCGGTATCAGCGTTCGAATTTCATGGCACTCGGTAAGGGTAGCAAAATAAATAAATATATTTGAATAATAATGTTTAATTTTATTTTACACTCAATTATACTGCGGTAAACTGTTCATATACTAAAAGAGTTTAAGGTCGCGGGTGAGCAAAGTAATTGTTTCAGTTCATTTATACTAAAAGAGGTTTATATTCTAAACTACGATTTTTAATTTCGTGGAATTCTGACATTTCTTAGTGTTACCAGGCAAAAATATTTCCCGAAAATTTAAACGAGATAAAACAAAAACTAGGAAATACAAAGCACAAATTCCTTACTATATACACATTAAAATTTGTCATAATGCAATAAATAATTAATTAATACGTAGTTAAAATAATTTTTGATCTAACTGTTTAGACGTAATAAATTAAATAACCCTTTTATGAGTAAAAAATAAATTGTCTCTGGTATCATTGCGAATCAACATTATAAAACAATGACATTTACCGAGGATAGAGTCCAAATATGCAAAGCATGTAATACTCTGTTAAGGGGCTGTTTCACCACCCATTGATTAATTTTAACTGATGGATAAATGTGATGCCGTCTCCGTCTATTCGAACAAAACAAACAGAGACGGCATCACATTTATCCGTCAAATAAATTTGATCAATGGATGGTGAAACAGGGGGTAAATCTATTAATTCTTTTATTGAATCAGGCGTTACTTTGCGGAGGTCCATATTAATGAACTAAAACAATTACTTTGCTCACCCGCGACCTTACAATAGTTACGTTTATGCAAGAAATGTGCGCACATTTCTTGCATAAACGTAACTATTGTAAGGTCGCGGGTGAGCAAAGTAATTGTTTTAGTTCTATTAATTCTATTATCAATAAGTGTATGCACTTATGAAGATATCAAAGATTGTCTTATGATTATATTTAATCTATACTAATATTATAAAGCTGAAGAGTTTGTTTGTTTGTTTGAACGCGATAATCTTAGGAACTACTGCTCTGATTTGAAAAATGTTTTCAGTGTTAGATAGCCCATTTATCGAGGAAGGCTATAGGCTATATATCATCACGCTAACACTAATAGGAGCGGAGTGGAGCGGAAGAATGTTTCAAAATCGGGGGTTTTTGAAGTAAAAATTTGTTGTAAACCATGAAGAACTGCTTTTTTTTTAAAAAGTTTTTTGGAATGGCACCCCGAATATACAATAAATTACCAACAAAAATTGTTTAATTGGAAAATATCAATGAATTTAAAAATATGTTATATAAATTCTTAGTGTCTGCGTATTTACTCAATCAAAGAATACTGAAATGATGTTTTTGATTGCAACTAACTTTGTGCATGCGATACACTTAACTATAGGTAACTAGGAAATATTTGCATGTCCTTGTGATAAAACATGTGAAGCTATTTAACTTGTCTGTAAATCATCTTATTGTACCATGTTTAAGCAAATAAATGATTGATTTGATTTGATTTGAAAACTTCTATAGGCACACTTGACTTGGGAGTACGGTGGTGAATGGGAACGCGGGTGTGCGGGGGGGTGTGGGGGGGTAATTTTTTTATATCGAGGAACTAAGGAGAGAGCCATAATTGATGAAAAAGCAAATTGGATAAAAAAAATACTAATTCCACGCGGACGGAGTCGCGGGCAAAAACTAGTCATTTATAAGTAGGTACTGTAGTGCTAAACGGTACTCTCGAATCCCTTTCCGAACACGGTTTGATAATACAGGCTGTGAGTGATGGGAACTCACCTCTCGCCTCACAGAAGCCGTGCTAGCGAAGTCATGCACCAAATCCAGCAGTTCATCAGCGTATTGTGCGAACTGATCAAAGGAATCGAACGCCGCCAACGCCCCGGTGCGGTGATGGCATTTCTTCATCGCCGCCGTGCATAGCTCCGCTGGGATGCCTTCCGCGTCTTGGGCTGATGCCAACTCGATCTCTGACTGGCTGAGAGGTATCCTGGGGGAACATACAGTAAAATGACATAAAGTTTACCACTGACAGATGGTTTGCCTTCATTTCATATTCAACTTTAACGACCTACAAATAAAGCCAATTTTAGAATACTGTTACCCACGTTTGCAGATTTTGTAATAGCTACTTTATTTGTATGGTGTTAAAGTTGGAAATTAAATGAAGACAAGCCATTTTTACTCATTGGGTAACGCACTTTCCATATCAGTTTGAAGTTTTCTAATATCTGTTAAATTTACGGAATAATCGCCTGGCTACACTTAACGATTACACCCTGTATCTGTATTTAATCTGCTTAATTATTTTTTTCGTCAGTTAAAAATATTAATGCTGCGTTCTAAAACACGCATTGTCGATGTCGGTGCAAAGACCGCCAGGTTGAAGTGGGAATGGGCCGGCCACGTCAGCCGAATAATGCATCCACTGCGGTGGGCTAAAAATGCCAGTGAGTGGGCGCCACAGGATGGATGGCGACGACGGGGTAGGCCCAGACGGCGGTGGCGGGACGACCTGGCTGCTTTGGATCGCGAGAAATGGAGGACATGGGGGGAGGCCTTTGCCCAGCAGTGGGACATCAATCCAGGCTAGATAATCTTCTTCTTCTTCTTGAGGTGCCATCTCCTACCGGAGGTCGGCTATCATTAGTGCTATCCTTATCTTGGACACAGCAGCTCAGAACAAGGATCTCGTGCTAAGGTTGAACCAAGTCCGGAGATTCTTAAGCCACGAAGTACGCCTTCTTCCGGGTGGTCGCCGTCCCTGGATTTTTACTTGCTTTTTATTTTTATTTTTTTTAATAGGTCATATTTAACATTGCGCATTATGTGACCAAAGTACTGCAGTTTGCGCTTCTTGACTGCTTTCAAGATCTCTACCTCTTTGTTCACCATCTGCAAAACTCTTACATTCGATACCCTATCCATCCACGATATTTTCAGAATTCTTCTGTACACCCACATTTCAAAGGCCTCCAAACGTTTGCACATATTTTGCGTTAAGGTCCACGATTCCACGCCATACAAAAGAACCGAAAACACATAGCAACGTGCCAACCGCACTCTGGTAGATATCTTCAGCGATCGATTGCAGAGAAGATGACTCAGTTTCAGAAAAGCGTTACGCGCCTGCTCTATTCGGCACTTGACCTCAACGCTGTGATCACACTGGTCGTTAACGATGCATCCAAGGTATTTGTACGAGTGGACTCTTTGGATTACCTGATTCCTTACAACCAGATCGGGCTAGATAATAATATAAAAAATATTAATACAGTTATTCTAACCTGTTGGGGTGTCCAGTCGGCAGTACAAACTGGAAGTGCACCACACCCAGTTCCCCGGACAAGGCGAGGTGTTGCAGGCATTGTATCTCATACGACGTGTAGGCACGGCGCACGTATACCTCCAGAGAAGCGTTGCATACCTGTTGACAACAAGATGTATAAGTAACATTGGCTGCGGCCCGCGACACCGTCGGCGAATTCGATTATCGCTATCCCGCGGGAAATATGCAACATCGAGGTTAATGTTAATTATAGTAGATTGATAAACAAGGGTCGAACACACCCGCGAACTATAAGCACCCTCGCTTTGCTCGCCCGTGCGCCTAAACTACTATGGAAATGTTTTTTCACTGCTCACATACGGCATTATCTATTGGGGTGACTCTGTTGACGTCATAACTACATTCAGATTGCAAAAAAGATGTCTACGCACCATGTACCACTTGCACTACAGACACTCACTCAGGAATGTATTTAAGGAAAAGAACTTCTTGACGCTCACTGGAATTTACATACTTGAGTTGTGTCTCTTCGTGAAGCGCAATGATGAGTATTTCACAAAAATGTCTTCACTTCGTCACAATCTGCGTACCCAGTACAAGTATAATTACCGTATTCCTAGGGTCCACAATAAAATTATGTTCAAAAGTGCCTTCATTGCCGCTATGCGAGTTTTTAATAAGTTACCTGTCGAGATTAAATCTCTTGAAAATAGAAAGTTTAAGGGTAGTCTGAAACGTTGGCTCATCAATAAAACCTTCTATAGCATTAACGAGTTTTATGCAGATTAATTCGGTAATTGTTAGCGCATGTAATTTAGTTTTAGTTTTTCTTACTATTTTGTAAATATTGTATGTCCGTGATGGACAAACTGTTGTGTCTAAATAATAATAATAATAATAATATAATAATAGCATGGGACAATTCACACCATTTGACCTAGTCCCAAAGTAAGCTTGGCAAAGCTTGTGTTATGGGTACTAAGCAACGGATAAACATACTTATATAGATAAATAAATACTTAAATACATAGAAAACATCCATAACTCAGGAACAAATATTCGTGCTCATCACACAAATAAATGCCCTTACCGGGATTTGAACCCAGGACCTCTTGCTTCGTAGGCAGGGTCACTACCAACTAGGCTAAAGCGGTCGTTCAATATATATAATAATTAACACCTTTGTACACAGTTCAACAATAAAATTATTCTTATTCTTATTCTTATTCTTATTCTTATTCTTATTCTATTCTTAAATATCTTGGGTGTAATTGATCATTTACACTCGAGTTGAACACTACTTTTCATCACAAATGCGAGGAAATAAAGAAAAACCGTTATGTTAAAAATGTATACGCAGTTTGTAACAGAGCGGAAGAAAATTTATCGCGCCAAACCGTCTTTTGTTTTTTTTAATGGCCTCGCGCTCTTTGGCTTGGGCACATTCAGCCAGCACTGGCCAGCAGCATTATGCCAGCATGGAGGTTTGGAGGTAAGTATTAATGCTTTTTGCCCTTGACCGTACGGAACACTCGGTGCGCGAGTTCGATTCGCACTTGGCCGGTTTCAAATCTAACCCCCCCGGTCAAATGATTACGGTAATTACCAATTACCGTAATACCTTCAAAGCTTTGAGCCGTCACCTGCAAGTTTTCCAGGACTAGCTTTTGGAATACTAATAACTCCTCAGATTAGGCAGTATAATTTTAAAGCGATGACAAAAGGAATTTCTGATAGAACAACTTCGCAATTTATTGATAAGGGCAAAATGAGAAATTTAAAAACTGGTCAAGTGTGATTCGGCCTCGTACAAGAAGGGTTCTGTGCCGTATATTGGTTCGTTTTAAAAATAGTTTATAATTTATCTAACATTTGGTAGCATAGCGTACGGTTGTGGTACCTACTCTGAAGATGAGCTCTGGTTGAGTTCGAAACGCGTCAGTGCAGTTTTGCGGTGGTGATACTTGGGTTTGTGTGATTTTATGTGAACAGCGTGCGTAGGCCTATTATTTTAGACCAAAATCTTCACTATGTTTAAAGTATCGATAGTTACATGTGACATCCCTAACCTTTTACTTGGTTTCCTGCAAGAAAACGGTTTGGCGTATGAATGAGTGTTTTGACATTCGGCTTGGCATCGAAAAGGTTAAAAACCTCCAAAACGGCTTGACCGATTTTTATGAATATTTTTGTCTAATTTGGTAGGTCTGAGAATAGGTCATTTCCTAGGCTATACCCCTATTCTTCGCAGACGGAGTCGCGGGTAACAGCCAGTTTAATATAAAATCTGATGTCGAAACGGAACCCTAAACATTATTATGCTGATTCTTACAATTTCTCTTTGTTTAAATATTCTATAGGTAACAACTCCTTTGGCCGTAAAATATCGTTACGTATAAAAAAAGTCATTTGACGAAGGGAATGGTCTACAGTGAACCTAAAGCCTAAATGGTGACAAAATGACGTGGTTCACACGGAAACAGCAATTTTAAGTTTATTTAAAATAATTACATTTTGCTTACAATTAATTTAATTTAGCAAATGCTTAAAATGTGTCCCGTTCTGTATTTATTTTCCTGAAATTATAAACGTAAAATTGCATGGTTTTCCTTTTATTTACGATGCTATGTTACTTGGAAAAAATAATCCTTTCGATTGAGCCTTTTGATCGGTGTCGTAAAACTACGGGTGTTTTTTTTACCATTTGACGAGTTCGATTCCCGGTTCAGACAGGCATTTATTCAACCCTCTCCCAATCTCTCAATCCTCAAACTGTAGTTGTGCAGCCCTCTCTGTTGTATCAAATATCAGATATTTGGGCGTCTATGTTGATCAGAAGCTGGATTGGAGGGTGCACATTGAAGCTCTCTGCACGCGTCTTCGCAGGTTGATTTATATTTTAAAGGGACTCAGGCATTCCGCACCAGTTGATACCCTAAACCTAGTCTATTTGAGTCTATGCCAGTCTATAATTGCTTATTGCATCCCTATGTGGGGTGGTACCTGTAAAACAGCACTATTACAGGTGGAACGCGCTCAGAGAGCAATTTTGAAAGTAATGCTCTTCAAACGAAGATGCTATCCCACAATCCAGTTATACTCTGACGCGAAAGTGCTCACAGTCCGTCAATTATATATACTCCGTACTATATACTACGTCAACACTCCTCATTGCCTTTTGACCATAGTATTTCCCAGAAGCGACATGGTCACCCCGTTTGTAAAATCTCTCACTGCCGTACGGCATTTGCTCGTCGACAGAATGCTGCACAGGGAGCTCGTCTCTACAATAAAATTAACAACCTGACGTCTATCTACACTTTATCAAGATACGAAGTCAAAATTAAATTACAGAACTGGCTCCAGCGTTTATCTTATCAGGACACAGAAAATCTATTTGTAACTGTAACTTGAGTATGTTGGCAACACAAAGAACTACAACAACCATTATCAATAACAAAAATCACTATGACATAAATTCACATTACTATTTTAGTTTTTAAGTACCTATCTTAATATCAATCACATGTAACCAATCTTTTATTTTTTTTTTGAACAAAGCTTCACGTTATGCTGGGGTTGACGTCCTGATGTCTGTCATGCTTATGCTCAAAAATTTACATTCTAAAGTGACCCTTTGTGCTAAGAGCTTAATACTAATAATTATAGAAGCTACTGTGCTAATGTTGAGCGCTTGGGCGTCTGCCTTGCATGGCTTGAAGCTTACTTTGTTCTTTTTGTTCTATAGTTTATTATTACTACTGTTTACTAAGCTAATGCTTGCTGTTACATTGTCCAAGTACCTACATGTTTGTTTTAAGACATTAATTTCGGACGAACTCAAGCCCCTAAGGCACGGGTCCAAACCTAGTTTAGGGGTCGAAAGCTCGACCACTTATTTAAGATATTGTTTGTACAAAGTTAAGCCTATGTTACTTGTAACACTTGTTTTTGAGTACAATAAACATTTTTATTATTATTATTATTATTGAATGCAGTTAAAATTGTTTTTAAAATCAAAATTAAGTCTCTTTTCAGTAAAATTGTCTATCTACAATATTTAAGGTACTTCCCCTCCATGTGGCATAGCCGTGGGACGCCCTGTATATTTACTTTAAAAATAAATAATTAAATTAAAATAAAATAAATATTTAAGGGGGGGGCTCCCATACAACAAGCGTCATTGTTTTGCCGTTTTTATAGATAGTGGTACGGAACCCTTCGTGCGCGAGTCCGACTCGCACTTTGCCGGTTTTTATGAAAGCTATCAGCTAGTAATTAATAAACTGTACGTTTCAGCATCCATGGAAGTGGAATTCAAGCCGTTTCGCGAAACGTACAAGATCATCACGTTCACCATGATCGTGGGACAACTGTACCCCAACCCGGAGAAGGACCACAAGCGGCCTATATTTATAGGTGTGTAAAGCTACTGTTACGCATCCTCGTTACTATACTCCATTTAATTTAGAATTGAAAACCACAACATCATTATATTGCGGCTCGTCGACTATTTCTTACCTAGCAAATAGTACAGTACAATAGTCTGGGAGCCGCAAAATAAAATTGTTTTAATGTCACTTTATTTGCGTGTCGTCAATTGTTACTCTAGTACAAATTGTAAAGAGATTGATTACAGTTCACGAGCCACAATATAATGTTGTTGTGGTTTATAATTCTAAATTAAATGGAGTATAGCACGAAAGCATGCTACTGACGAGCAAATGCTAACTACTAACGTGTGTGTATAGGACATACTACTACACTCACGGTCAAAAATTCGGCACACAGTTCACCTTTCATGCAAAGGAACACTTTTATTCTCCACTAAGCGGTGTTTTGGATGTGATCTGATGGTGGCTACTCCGAGCATTGATAAAGGACATTCAGAGTTCCTAAGATACTACGTTTAACACGAAAATTAAATATACATGTTCAGAAAAACATCTAAAATGGCAATAAAATTCATGAATGAAAATCTAAGTGCTGATACAAATTCTCTCGCTGTGGTGTGAACTGCTCGTTTGTATCAGTTGTGCATGTTGGGAACTCTGGACCTCCATTATCGGTGCGGGTAGGGGGTACGGGCGTGGGGGTCTCAAAGGGGGGATGAAAATTTCATTGATTTTGGCGTAGGATGCACCGTTTTCAAGATATTTCACAAAACACCGGTTCTCGTCCGATCATCGAGGTTAAGCAACGTCAGGCGCGGTCAGTACTTGGATGGGTGACCGCCTGGTTTTTGAATGTTTTGTTATGTCATTACCTATAGACCCGATTGTGACAGGAGGAATTTGTTCAAAAGAGGATATCTTCCGGCTGGTATTTGTTTCAGCTCTGGTGTTCGCCTCCGTGGCACCAGCGATTTCGATGGTGCTATTGGATGCATACAGAAGTTGGCAGCGCGGAGACATTGTCAACATTATTAGACACGTCACCGTCGTTGGACCGTTGCTACTGGCTGAGTTAAAAGTACGTTAAATCTATAGTAGAGGACCCCAAGAGGGGATTTGAGGAGTCACTCGAGCGCGGCAGATTAATATATGGGGGGGGATACCTCTAGAGTACCTCCAGCGAATATGAGTACTTCTTGTAGGGGGTTTGCCTGTGGCACCCCGTCAGAATACTTTGAAATACTCGAGCGCGTCAGATTAAGATAAAGTGGGTTAATTGCTAGAAGAACAGTGTACATTTCAATTCCAATTGGAAATGAGAAGATTTCATATTTCTAAGACTATAATTTTATTCGTTCTCTGTATTCTGTTTGGAAAGAGAAAGACGCTGATAGTTTTAAATTTTCACTACGATTATTTATTTACTTATTTAAAAAAAATAAGATGTGCTTGTTCTAAAAGGGCATAACTCCAAAATTACCACACAATAGATCCATTACGCTTTTCTAGTCTCTAATAAAAAAAAAGTGATGACGTAAATCTGACGTTGAGGTTGTTATCAAATTTAAAATTATTACAGCTCTTTTTTCTGGTGAAAAAAACAAAGGAAACATCTATTCTTTGGTAGTATTGGTTAATTCAGATATATTTTTTTAATTTCTTGTATTTTTTTAAACACGGAAAAATAAATATTTTTCTGTGTTTAGGAGGCAACTCTTTCGATTCCTGTAGTAATTTTC
Organism: Archips crataeganus; assembly: GCA_947859365.1. NCBI lineage: Eukaryota > Metazoa > Arthropoda > Insecta > Lepidoptera > Tortricidae > Archips > Archips crataeganus. The sequence continues at coordinate 8,050,431 of OX402072.1, read as the reverse complement.
ACGTGTCAAAAAAATAAATCTCCTCAATTAACATCCCCTATGAAAATCTGACGCGCGCCCTTCCATATGGACACCCCACCATGCAAAGCGGCAGATTATCATTCCTTTATTATCAGTGTCACGCTGGAGTATCAAATTATCAAAATCTGACGCGCTCGAGTCTTCCAAAGAATTTATTTTTTAGGGTTCCGTACCCAAAGGGTAAAAACGGAAACCCTATTACTGAGGCTCCGCTGTCCGTCCATCCGTCCGTCCGTCCGTCTGTCACCAGGCTGTATCTCGGGAACCGTGATAGCTAGAGAGTTGAAATTTTCACAGATGATGTATTTCGGTTGCCGCTATAACAACAAATACTAAAAAATGGAATAAAATAAATATTTAAGGGGGCTCCCATACAACAAACATGATTTTTTTTGCTCGTTTTTGCTCGATATTGATAACGGCAACAGGTAGACACTTGAAATATTCACAGAATATTTAATTATATATTGACTTTAAAAATAAATCATTAAATTAAAATAAAAAAAATATTTAAGGGGGGCTCCTCCCATACAACAAACGTGATTTTTATAGATAATTCTACGAGCATATAACCCCTGGAGACGTAATGCCTGCGAATTTAAAAGGAAACGATTCTGTCAACTAGCTGAGGTGCGGGGGGAGTTGCGATCGGTTCGAAGTGTTCCGAAGTATTCCGAACCCGATCGCTAGGGCGTGCATCGTAATGACTATGCTTTCTATCGATATCGATAAAAGGTTGTGCAAAAAGGTTTTTCAAGCAGTACACTCTGGTAAAATTTAAATGCCAACTTTGAATTTATTTTAAGCTTAAACTAAACAAGTTGAAAAGTACTATTAATGGTTTATTGAACTTAAGTAAGTACTAAAATATTATCATAATAGGTATAGTTCAAATAAAATTACGTTATACCTATCCAATACAGGTACAGTCGAACAAATTGAATCATGACCCAGGGTGGACCTTTGTGCTACTAATGTTATGTTGACATCTCATACTTTTGTCATGGAAATCATAGTGAAATTGATTATTAAAAGGTTCTATCCTGTGTCATGATTCAATTTGTTCGACCGTACACGAAAATAAGAATTATAATTAATATCACGAAGTCTAATAGTAATAAACCACGAAAAAAAAATCCGATATCAATAGATACAATAATCATTTAGTGGATAATTATCGACAATACAAAATAAATGCATCGCACCACACTAGTCATTGGCGACACGAGACTAATTACGATAATAAGAGATAGATATACACGATTGCAGTGAGAAAGAAAAAGATGGGGGACGGACCAGTTCAATCCAACTTGACCCGCGTTGCAACTAATCAAAGTTTCGTAAATATTTTGATAAAATAAACAAATGGACTTGCCGATGAAAAGTAACATTGTTTTTCGTTTCATTACATTTTTTACTGTTGTTTCCGCACCATTTAACTGCACAACAAGACATGATGCCGTATATTGAAGCTGTTTTACGTCGTAAATGTCAGCTGTCTCATCGGTCATACTTTATGGTTGAAACTGACGGTAAACCAAGGAGTCGGGAAATACATCATTGATAAATCACTGACTAGTCGACAGATTAGTGTCGCCTTTCACTACGTCTCTAGGGGTTATATGCTCGTTGAGATAATTGTACGGAACCCTTCGTGCGCGAGTCCGACTCGCACTTGGCCGGTTTTTTTACTAAGTATTCTGACGGGGTGCCCCAGGCAAACCCCCCTGGCACATGAAGTGCTCTCATATTCACTGGGGGTACTCCAGAGGGTATAAGGTATCCCCCCATATATTAATCTGCCGCGCTCGAGTGGGTCGTATATAGATAGGCTGAAATGTTAATATGATATGCGCATTTTTTTTTATTCCTTTTCCCGATGTTGTCATGTCTCAAATAAATGTTTTTCACGACACTGCTCGAAAATGTGGCCATAGATAACCTAAATCCAGTACCCAAAAATGCCTATACATATATGTACATTTAACAGCTGACTTATTTATGGCACATTACGAAAAAAGGACGTATCAATATATGTATTTCATAATACAGTATGACTTTTTGAAAGATAATTTCTGAATTTCATTCCCGGCGTGCTGAAACGACAATTGGTCCAATCAAAAGTAATCGTCTGCTGCATGTGAAATTAAATTGACCAATGAGAATGCGTCATTCTTGACTTTAATGAGGTGTTTTTTTCCTTAAACGCATAATATGCACAAAATGCATTAATTTTTTTAAGTATGAAAAAACGCCGCAGGTCGGACATGTCGAGGATGACGTTTTTATTTTTTGATTATGTGGTTTTGGGTACTGGCCACTAAAAATGGGATCTCATTCCAAAAATCTAACATAGTTCGTCCTAATGTAATGTTTGTCCTAATTATCGTTTGTCCTAACACTTTTTTTCTCGGAAACCGTGAATTTTTCAGGAACTTTTTTGTGATTATCCTCTAGAACTCTATAGGTTAGGTTAGGTTTGTTTTATAAAAATCCAGAACAATAATAAAAAGAGTTAGGACAAACATTACATTAGGACAAATAATCATTAGGGATTTAGATATAGAGCCCTAAAAATGGCCTCGCTCGTTATAAAAAAAAAATATTTCACAAAAGAAAAAGTAAAATCGGCGGGAGCAAACGCAGTGTTACGATTGTTTAATTGTTATTTCCTCGCATTAGTCGTGAAAAGCACAATGTTTAGTCTCAGCCAAAAGTGGTTATGGCGTCGGGTTAGCCAGCCAAGTGCAATATTTGTATTTGACTTACACGTGTCACATTTTCTTTAGTTTAGTCGCATACTTATTTTTTTTTATTTGTTTGGATTTGGTGGGGTGGGGTGGGGTGGGGGGGGGGGGGGTGCCTGGCTCTTTGTAGTGGATCATCCATTTAAACTTCTGCTTTTTAAAATACTGGTGTAGATTGTGTCATTCATGATGTCGCGTGTCGTGGTTCTTATTGCAGTATTATTAACGTCCAATTTTGGCAAATTCACGTGTGTTCGTCAATGGCACTAACTATAAGATTGTGTAAAGGAAGCAAAGCACTACCTACCTAGGTATAGTATAGTGCTATCTAGTGTATTTTGTAGGACAAGTTCTCTACTTTTTATTAAATCCGTTGTTGTGTCACGTACTTGCATTGTATTCGATTAAGGAAACTATAGGTCTATTTGTAACTCTTTGTGTAATGGTTATTTTTGTGTCTATGATGACTGTTTGTCTCTTAAATAAACAAATAAATAAAATAAATAAAAGTGCATTAGATGGACTCGTACTTTCGAGGGCCTCCGCTACGCATCGGCCCTCAAACTAACTCGTCCATCTATTGCTTACATTCTAGCCTCTACAACAATGTACTATTCTTTCTCTTATTCCTTTTCAATCTTCCAGATGATACTCTTTTACATACGACGAACGGAAGTCTATCAAATAATAAAAACAATCGACACAGATCATTCGAAGTACAACAGTCTGCCGGAAGCCCACAAAGCTGTAGCCCGAAGAGGCATAAGGGACAACAAGCTCTATAGCGAGTACTGTTGGTCCTGGATTGTGCTGATGAACGTTATGATGTTCCCTTTAACAGGTAAGTAATAAAATATATAAGAACGTATGATATAATAGTCAGAACATAATCAACGGGGCAAAAATCAAACGTCAATAGAGATTGACCAATGGGCTTTAAGCGGACTTAATTTAATTTTATTACTAATATTCCCGAGATTTAATATTTAAGGGGGCTCCCATACAAAAACGTGATTTTTTGCACTTTTTTTGCTCGATATTGATAACGGCAACAGTTAGACGATTCAGATATTCACAGAATATTTAGTTACATATTTACTTTAAAAATAAATAATTAAATTAAAATAAAACAAATATTTAAGGGGAGCTCCCATAAAACAAACGTGATTTTTTGCCGTTTTTATAGATAATGGTACGGAACTCTTCGTGCGCGAGTCCGACTCGCACTTGGCCGGTTTTATTTAAGAAGCCAACTCCATGTTTGCTTAGCTTTTTGCGGGGTTTCGTCAACTTCAGGTAAATTATAATGTATTCGTATTTCCGAGCCCTAATTATACTCCCGCCCCTTTGACAGCTGCCATACTGAACATCTACAACAGCCTCTTCAAGCTAGATCCGGTTTTGTACATGATACACGACGTAGAGAAACCTTTCTCGCAGCCAGAAGACAGGCTGACGTCGCCGTTCTTCGAGATTATGTTTGTTTACATGACATATTGCTCGTTCGTATTCGTTATGAGTTTCACGGGTGAGTGCGCTTTCGACAGTTTTATGTTACACTAGCTTTTGCCCGCGACTTCGTACGCGAAGACAATAACGTTAGTTGTTTGCATGAAATTTGTCACACAGGTAGTTTATTACGTGGATTAGGATAATGTCAGGAAAATGAAAAGTTCCCGCGGAATTTGAATAAGTGAATTCTAAGGCCGGCAAGCCGCAGTGGCCTAGTGGTTTGACCTATGGTCTCTTAAGCAGAGGGTCACGGGTTTGAGCCCGGGCTTGGACCTCTGAGTTATTCCGAATTCGTGTGCTAAATTACGTTTGAAGTTTACCTTAAGCTTTACAGTGAAGGAAAACATCGCGTGAATAGCTGCACACACCTGAGAAGAAATTCAATGATACACACCCGCGCTGTACAAATCGCACTGGGCCCAAGTGGGAACTACGGCCCAAGTGTTCTCGTTCTGGGAGGAGGCCTGATTGAAACAACAACATTATATCCCGGGAAAGTGCAAAGTACAGCATACTGCGGGATAGAAATAACTGTTACGACCTATTTTGAAAATCAGACACAGTGTAACATTTTATTAGTGAAATCATTTTAAAAATCAGCCCCCACGTTCAATTCACTTATTTCTATCCCGTGGGAATTTTGCATTTTTCTGGAAAAAAAGTAGTATGTCAATCAGGTATAATGTAGCTTTCAAGTGGTAAAATATTTTTTAAATCAGCCCCCACGTTCAATTCACTTATTTCTATCCCGCGGGAATTTTGAATTTTCCCGAAAAAAAGTACCCTATCTCAATCAGGGTCACTGTAGCTTACTAATGATGAAAGAATTTTCAAAATCAGCACCGAAGTTGAATTCAGTTTTTTCTATCCCTTGGGAATTGTGCATTTATCCAAAGAAAGAATAGCCTGTGTCAATTGGTGATAGACAAATCATATCATATGAAAGAATTTTTAAATTCAATGCCGAAGTTGAATTTACTTATTTCTATCCCGCGGGAATTTTGAATTTTCCCAGAAATAAGTACCCTATGTCAATCACGGATACTGTAGCGTACTATTGGTGAAAGAATTTTTAAAATCAGTGCCGAAGTTGAATTTATTTATTTCTATCCCATGGGAATTTTGCATTTTCCCGGAAAAAAGTACCCTATGTCAAACAGGGATACTGTAACTTACTGTTGGCTAATTGTTGAAAGAATTTTTAAAATCAGCCCCAAAGTTGAATACAAATTTTTCTATCCCGTGGGAATTTTGTATTTTCCCGAAGAAAATGTAGCCTATGTCAATTGGGGATAGTCATATTACGTCATATGAAAGAATTTTTTAAATCAGTGCCAAAGTTGAATTTACTTATTTCTATCCCGTGGGAATTTTGCAATTTCCCGGAAAAAAGTACCCTGTGTCAATCAAGGATACTGTAGCTTATTACTGGTGAAAGAATTTTTAAAATCAGCTCCAAAGTTGATTTCTAATTTTTCTATCCCGTGGGAATTTTGTATTTTCCCGTATATAAATTAGCATTTGTCAATTGGGGATAGTCATATCACATAATATGTAAGAATTTTTAAAATCAGCACCAAAATTGAATTAATTTATTTCTATCCCGTGGGAATTTTGCATTTTCCCGGATAAAAAGTAACCTATGTCAATCAAGAATAGTGTAGCTTTCTAATTCTGAAAGAATTTTTAATATCGGCCCAATAGTTTCAGAGATTCCGCTACAAACAAATAAACAAAGAAAGTTTAGATATTTCCCTATCCCGCGGGAATTTTCAAAAATCCTTCCTTAATGCACCTCTACAATACTCAAGGTACATGTGTGCCAAATTTCAAGTCTCTAGCCCCAGTAGTTCAGGCTGTGCGTTGTCTGTCAGTCAGTCAGTCAGTCATTTAGTCAGTCAGTCAGTCACGGTACTGTTTTATAGGTATAGATTTACACGCTTGAGCTCCAAGCCTGTATAGGTATCGCCACGAGAGTCGAGGTCACGAACATGTAATGACAGCGGGATTTTGACATTTATTCGTACCGATAGCAAGTTCAACAAAAGATTGACTAAAAATTTCTTCAACCTAATTCGTTAAGAATTATTTAGGAGAATACATCTAATTCAAACAAATCAGAAAATAAAATATTTTGATCTATGTTATTTAAATCAGATAGCACATTTTTCGCTATTAATAAAATACCCATTTTTTTGTTGCGAATGTCTCTTATTATCAGTTTGAAATAGTTTTAGGTTATATGAAAAAATAAAAATTATAATATGCATAGTATTGCGTAGGTATTTCATCATAAGATGATATAATTCACATTTTCATTCACTCACTCATTTCATTCAATCACTACTTTTTGCGATCAGTACTTTATGTAGCTGTGTGTGTAATCATTCGCCCCAACTCTCGTGGAGGTACCTATACAAAGGGTTGAATGCCATTTACACGCTTGTAATTGTAAGTGCGTTATTATACCTACTAAACAAGGCAGCCATGTATGTACGGTCGCGTGCTTTAATTTGGGACCCATTTCGAAAAAATATCCTATTGAATTCCTATACAACATGATAGGACTGTCAACCTTAAGTGGGTCCCAAAATAAAGCTCGTGACTATACCTTGAAATTTCTTCGGCTCTTGTGTTTGGATTGAAATATTTTTTAAGGGCCTATACCGAGCTTTTCGCGCTAATCGATTTTGGGTGGGCGATTTCGGGCATGGGGGAGGCACGATGGCTCGAGATAGGTTGGTTGGACTGCGCGTGTTTTTGGGTATTTTCATCTCTTATTACTAAAACAAACACATATTTTAAAAATGTAGCAACACTACGCCCTAGAAGAAAAACTGTTTTATTAACATTCAAAAAGTCGTGACTTGCCGTGCAGTATTAGCGTCGTACTACGAATGTATTTTATTTATTTTATTTATGTATTTTATTTGGATTTTTTTCTATAGAGCGAACTTTATGTAATCGTGTTTCGATAAACACTTGTCAATAGAGTGAATCCTCAAATATCTTACACATGAATTTCAAGACTATAGCTTTACTTGTAATGATACAGCACGAGATTAAATGAATGCAATAAATGCGCCAAAAACACAGTAGGCCCTTAAGACATATATACATATACATACACACATATACATATACATATATACAGATATATATATATCGATAATCAGTAGTTTACAGCGCAGCATAAAAATATGGCCGTACAGCGCGAGCTCGTGAGTGTCAGTCGCATGTGTGGGAAATTGCCAATCCGCACTGGGTATAGATTTATTTAATAGAAGCGTCGCGATCCAAAGCGGACAGAAGAGACGGGGCGGAGACGCGGCCTGCGAACAAACGACGCGGACTGCGACGCGCCCCCGTCACACGTCTCTTCTGTGTGGCTTGCGCCTTACGGTGAAGGAAAACATCGTGAGGAAACCTTGCATGTGCATGCGAAGAAATTTAATGGTGTATGAAGTCTGCACTGGGTCTGCGAGGCCCTTTCATTCTGAGATGAGGCCTGTGCCTTGCAGTGGGACGTGTACAGGCTAGAACGATGATGAGACCGAGCGGTCCAGATTTTGGAATTTGACATTGATCATAATTTCAATCTTCGATTTTGACTTTTTCAATTTCTTCATTTTTCACAGGTTTCGACGCGTTTTTTGGCGTAATTATAAACCATATATGTCTCAAGATTGAACTTCTATGCAAGGGACTCGACGACGCCATGTTGGAGACCGACTCTGATATGATATTCAACAAAATGGTGGGCGTTATTAAACAACATAACGAAGTGTTCAGGTATTTAATAAACTGCTGAAGTATACAGTTGTACCGGGGCACCGGTATCAAAGATAGGTCCCGTATATAAGTTTTAGCAGTTAAAATACTGGCACTTGAAAGTGCTCTTGGAGTGGATGTGAGAGAAAGGGAACACAATAAGTTATCTCTAATCGAATAGCGATCAGGACCCGGACCTATCTCTGTGTGAATATAGTAGAAATCTCCCCAGGTGAATTTTTCGCTGCGAGCCCTTATCTTTCAAAACAAACTGTATCGTCATAGTATTAAGGTTCAAATTTAATGTAATGGCTCGAAGCAAAAATTCACCTGGGAAGATTTATACTATACCACGGGCCGCGCGGTCGAAACGACCCGGGTCGCTCCCGCCCTCTGTGTGCGTTGCGCTTTGAATATGTAACGCCATCAGAGTTGAGGTCACGCACACAACAACACGTCATGTAATGACAGCGGGATTTTGACATTTATTCGTACCGATAGCAGGTTCAACAGACTCAACATAGAATTAAGTACAAGATTAACTAAAAATTTCTTTAACCTTCTTTAAGAATAATGTAGCAAAGTACATCTAGTTCAAACAAAACAGAAAATAAAATCCCACCAAAAACATTCTGTAAAAAACTAGCCAAGTCTCGATGGAGCTGCTTGTTTATCTCTAAAAAGTAATGAAATCTAGACAGAGTCGTGCCAAGTCTAAGGTTCCTTACTGCGATTTCTTTATTATTATAGTTAATGTTGTGTGACTTGGCCGTTGAAGGGTACACAAGGGTACAAAACCAGGTGCTCCATGACACCACGGATATTTTTGAGAAAAAGCCTTTATAAATGTCAACGTACCCACTAAGAGCAAAAAAGACGTCGAGCAGCTCGGCTCCATTCGGCCCGCGCCCGCGTAGCCGAGCCGATCGACGTCTTTTTCGCTCCTATTGCGTTAGCATAAAGGTTTTGACGTGACAACATCTAATAAATCGATGAACGCCAGCTAGCTGCACGCATGAAAAAGGATGACGCAATGTAACGTACATGTACGTACAGAGCAGTGAAGGCCAGTATGTACAAGAGAGCAGCGAACGCCAGGATGTACAATCTTAGTACTAGCGCTCGGGTAATTATCTATGCGGGGGGTGGGGTGCGGGAGGGGGGGCGATGGGGGTGAGTGCGGGAGGTGCGGGGGATAAAGGGGGATGAAAATTTCATTGATTTTGCCGTAGGATGCACCGTTTTCAAGATATTTGACAAAACACCGGTTCTCGTCCGATCACCGAGGTTAAGCAACGTCGGGCGCGGTCAGTACTTGGATGGGTGACCGCCTGGTTTCATTTTTGTTTTTTGAATGTTTTGTTATGACGTTGTCACGTTAAACTATCGTCCGTAAACCGACTTTACAGACAACCGGTTTTCCGATTGGCTGGAGCCGATTCCGCGTCTGTAGATTTGGGGAGACCCAAAGCCATCCGACACCACTACGCCCTTCACACGCTGTGCCATCATAGTGGACCATTGCGATGGCCCATCGTGTAGGTAGTGCCATACAATACCGCCTCATGTTTGATACGGTTACAGGATGGTAGACATCGTGCAAGTGACCTTCAATGGCTGGTTGGGTGTGATACTGTTCGCGACAATAGGGCAGATATGTAATTGCACGTACCAAGTTATGGAGGTAAGTCGTCATATTGTCGTCAATAGTATTTTGTGCAACGGTTGTATAAGTGAGGTCTTAAAAGGCGAGTGACGTGAGTGATACGAACGAATGTGAGTAGGTATCGCAATGGAAGACGGCACGAGCCGTTTAGACCTAATTATACACCGTTGGATACAATATTTTTTCTACTTCATCCATGTTCTCTTCTTTTAACTTTAATTATATTTAAAAGCGTTAGACATATATTTAAAATATGTGATTGTCTATGGTTAACTTTGTTTTTTATTGACTTTCGATATTAAAAAATACAGTTTTCTTGTGTTGTCAGTAAAAAAATATCGCGGAAAGTTATATTTTAACCTTTTCAACGCTCTGTCAAGTACAACAGCTCTCACTCATACGCCATGACATCGGAATGTCAAACGCTAAGTTGAACCCAACAGAAATGCATGTAGGTAGATATCGCTTTGCACGCCGTGACTGATATATCAGTCGTTGGCGTAGAACCTGCGGTGCTGATATATGTCGTTGGCGTCTAAAAGGTTAAATAAATACCGCATGAATTCAGTTGCTAGTTTAAAGCCGAGTTTACATCTGCAAGAAAAATCGTGCAAGTGTAGTGCAACTTGCACGGTTTTCCTAGCAGGTCTAAACTGGGCTTTAGTGTTGAGTGTAACCTACATTTAATAATCTGTGGCAGCTAGGCGTATCGTTATAACGATATTGCAACACAATTACTGCTATGGGGAACAGAGTACCTATAGTCTTTTCTGAAGTCATATTATCTATGTTCTTATTTAATTGTTCGTGACCATGAAAAAAACAGATAAAAGTGCAGAAGTAGAAAAAGAAGAGTTTGTGAAGATGTTTTGATGATAACAAATATTTAAAAAAACTTTTTAACAAAAAATTAAACCGCCGAAAAAATTGAAAAGCAAAAGATAATACCTTTTTTGTTTGACCTTAATCTAGGTACCAGTTAGAAGTCGGTGCCTCAGCACTTAGCCAGGAGGAGTGGACCTATAATCGTCTACCTGATTGGCTTCTATCACTCCTCCTGGCTCGTGCTGAGGCACCGACTTCAAACTGGTACCTAGATTAAGGTCAAACAAAAAAAGTATTATTTTTTGCTTTTCAGTTTTTTCGGCGGTTTAATTTTTTGTTAAAAAGTTTTTATTTTATACTTTTTTCCATCCTTGGGGTATTTTTTTTCCAAATTTATAATACCAACTTCAAGGTATACCCTATCTATCTAATAAAAAAGAAGTATGAAAATCAGACTACTCTGTAAAAAGTTAGTCAATCATGTGTTTTCCTACCCTTAGGGTAGGAATATTATTTACAAATTTAAATGGGACCACCCTTGGGGTATACGCTTTCCAATAAAAAAAGAATCATCAAAATCCGACTACTCTGTAATAAGTTACGCGTGATCATACATAAAAAAAATATATATATATATACACGTCGAATTGAGAACCTCCTCCTTTTGTTTTCGTCGGTTGATAATAATAATAACAAATCGCGGGGCGATCGACACCAATTGACCTAGTCCCAAACTAAGCAAAGCTTGTGCTATTGGTATAAGTCAACGGATAAACATACTTATATAGATAAACACATATTTAAATATATATAAATTAAACATCCAAGACTCGAGCACAAACATTAGTACCTATTATTCACACAAATACTTAATTTAATTATTTTAATTTAATGTAATTTCGTGTTTTTCAGGGTTACGGAATCGACCCTAGGTACCTCGTGTTCATTTTTGCTACAGCCATTCACATCTTCATGCCGTGCCGCTACGCAGCCAAGCTTCAGACAGCAGTAAGTGGCCAGCATTGGCGAAGGATGTACGCTCACCGGCAAAAAATTTGGCCCACAGTCCACCTTTCATACAAACGAGGTCACTTTGATGTCTTGGTTCTCCACTAGGCGGTGCTTTGGCTGTGACCTGATGATGGCTACTCCGAGCCGAGCACTAATAAAGGACATTCAGAGTTCCTAAGATACCCACCTGAGTGAATCTGCGTTTAACACGGAAATACACATTTAGAAAAACAGCTAAAATGGCAATAAAATGTATGAAAATCTCAGTGCTGTACAAATTCTCTCGCTGTGGTGTAAACTGGTTGTTGAATCAGTTGTGTGTGTTAGAAACTCTGGACCACCATCATCGATGCTCTGGAACTGGATATCCGTCATCAGATCTCAACCGGGGCTCTACCCTGGCGTAGGAATAAGGCATCAAAGTAGCCTCGTTTGTATGAAAGGTGGACTGTGGGCCAATTTTTTTGCCTGTGAGTTTATCTAGGTATATACTATTATCATCATCATCATCCCAGCTTATATAAGTCCCACTTCAGGGCACAGGCCTCCTATAGTAGCCTAAACATATTTTGACTTTGACTATGAATACTAGCTGCCCGCCCCGGCTTCGCACGGATGTATTAAACCTTGAATCGTGTTCTTATTTTGTATTGTTTAAGGGATTAAAATCTGTCCCTTGGCCTTAGCCTCGCGCCCACGCTACGCTTATTGCACAATTGATGTCTTTTTTTTGTTTTTCGTTTTGCTCCTTTAAAGAGTGGCAATGGCAATCGGGGCTATGCATACAGTGTTGTACATTTAATTAATTTTTATTTTGTATTGTTATTATATTAGTCGTGTTTTGTGTTGTATATTTTCAGATGTGTGTATGTATTATTATTTTTTATTATTAAGTTATACTGTTACTGTGTTACTGCTGTTGCCTAGTTTAATTGTCGGATTGGTTCCAACGGAAGACCAGCGTCGGGTGCAAGGCCGACAACATGCTGAGTTGGGACCATTTCGTAACAATATTTATTAAGTATCTGTTTCCGATTCCTCTTTTTGTATTTGTTTTTTATTTGTCACGAATAAATGTTTTTCTTTCTTACTTTATTCTGATTTTATGATAACAGGCAGCCAATGTAGCCAACCCTACGGTTTTAACTGTAGATTTACAGTTTTTTTGGAAATGTACTCGGTTTTCTAAACTATCAATCAATAAAGTTAAGGTGACCGTGAAGTTGTGGTTACTTTCATTATCTTATCAGGATTCGGAGGCCCTACTTCTTGCCAGTTAATTCATTTCTCCTACTGGTACACATTCATTCCCACGCGCACAAACACGCAATCACACACACACACACACACACACACACACACACACACACACACACACACACACTTACACACACGCAAACCACCTGGTGCATGCGCTTGTCTTAGCTTTCTTTTAAGTAACTTATGTTTCTCTGGACTAAAATTTGTTTTTATTCTGTTTAATTTAATTTTATTTTTTGTATTATTTAATTTTTTAATTATTCCTACTGTTTCACATATTGCACTCCACGGTCCCAAGATACAGGCTCAGGCTAGTTTGGGGTTCGTCAGGAATACTTACTCTGTACACTTGTGAATTATAAAGCAAATAAATATTTTTGTATTTGTATTTTTTTTTAAACTCCAAATCAACAGTTTTTTGAAATAAGGTGCTAGAGTCATCTAATACGTCTTCCAGAGACTAACACGGCCTCAGCAAACCCTACTCCCTCTACGATACTGACTCTACTCTCACGTCACGGCACCTCCACCTCATTATTTCAGAAGTCGCTAGTAATGTTCAAAGATTTATAAGGGACATTTTTAAAACAATTGGGAATGTCAAAAAAAATTACCAATGGTTTTTACATTTTTTTGTATAGAAAAGTAAATTATAAGAAACTAATTTCAATATTTTGTCATTTAGTTCACTACTTTTTTCAAAATTAATTATTGAAACTAATTTGGTTGATGACATCAGATTATAATTGAGGGTTCCACACAACCAAATTTCTAAATCTATATAAATGAGTACGATATGCGTCCCGTACCCTTTAATTATTTTTTGCGTAGTGGTACACTGTAACTAGTGTCACTTTACTGGTGCTGTCAAAGTGCTAGATGTGCTAGACGGGTCCAAATCAAACTCCGTCGTATAAATCCACGCGTAAATTGTGAAGAATTCTAACCACACAGAATAAAGTACGACTTGGACCGGTCACGCAATTTACACCAATGTCAAATGAAGGTCATTGCTTATTTGTTATGTAATAAATTCATTACATTATATTAAAATTAAATAACTACAGAAAACGATATATTTCAAACTAAATACAAACTGAAATATAGATGCACAGAAAAAACCCCAGAAAAAAGACCAATGCTGGGAATCGAACCCAGGTCCTCAGCGTTCCGTGCTGCGTGCTTGCCCCTACACCATCACTGGTCTATGGTTTCACGGGATGACCGTAAAAGTAATAAAAAAATGAAGTTGAAAAAAAAGAAAAAAAAAATAGAAAAAGATACTTCATACTAAACTTGTACAGAAAACGACTTAAAAAACATTTATCTCGAAATGGTTCCCAATTTACAATACATTGCAAAAAAATAGACATCCCCAATTGTATAAAGTTAAGGGCTTAAGAAAAACCGAAATAACGATCGTATCCTTTGTGTAACGAAAGTTAGTCATACAAACCAATGGGTAATTTTCGTTACACAAAGGAATTAATTAACTTTTTGTTTTAATTAAATCCCTTAATTTTGTACAAATTTTTTGCAGCGCGTGTCAAAATTGTACTATAAATTAATGCTACACACATTTTATTTACATTTTTTTTTAATAATTTGATTTCCATTATTATTACCACCATTAAGTGTAAATTGTGAGATTTGCAACGTAATAAACAAAAAATAAAAAAAAAAAAATAAAAAGTAAGAAACGATTTGCCGTATTGAAATTAATATTTACAGTTTTTGCTAAGCATACATATATGCAGTTTTTCACTATAATCAACGGCCGCTAAGAAGTAAAGTAAATCGACACATTGCGCAACTATAAAGTTTCTAAATATTGACAATGTCAAGAATAAATGATGTACATAACCTACTTGTTGCGTGTGATATAACAGTAAATACCTATAGCATATTGGGTCACATTGTAAATATCACAGTACAGAAAAAAGGAGCAGTAGGTGTAACGTCTCGGCAGCGTCTTTTGATAACGTCACATGAAATTTAAAGTAGGGAAAGGATTAGGAGCTTTAGGAAATTATGGAAGTGGTGTTTGACAAAAATGAATTTTACGTTATTTTAATAAACCACAAAACGTATTGCTTTTAAACGGTTTTGTTTAGTTTCAGCACTACGTATATTTTCTACCTACAAATTAGCCACGGAGAAGTATTTGCGCCTCTTCTGGGATGTGCGAAAAGCTTTATTGTTGAATTTAAGAGTATATACTCCGACTGGGTTGATAATCTAAAAAATGTCGATTCAGGTTTCGATATAGATGAATTTAAAACATCCTAACACCAAACAATACTGTTTATTTCGTCATGACACAATTAATACTAGCGACCCGCCCCGGCTTCGCACGGGTGCAATGCTGACACTAAATATACTACAGAATGTCTTTATTACAACGTCCACATCTTTTTTGTCATTAGACCTTATAGGCACGCCGCACGCAACCGCTATGTCCCTGCATTTTAAATCTGTAATATCTTCGAAAATATTCATTTAAATTACATGCTGTAAAATATTACATGCACAATGTATTTAAGGTACTTAATTGGATATGGACTAATGCTGTATCGCTTACAATAGTTTCGTAAATAAGCCATTATTTCTCGTAAAAAGTAAACAACAAAAAATGTTTATTGTGGGTTATCCCTAAGAAACAGACATATACCATCGCGGACTTTTTTGTAGACCTTTTTAAGGCGTACAATACTGTAGTACTTAGGTACATTATTTTGATCTATCTCGTAGGGTTCAGCCAGCGTTTGCAATGTAAGCGCAAAAAAATGTGTTTATTTACGACATTACATTAGAAACCTCTAAAATTATCAGTGTTTCTCTACTATATAATGCATGTATTATACAAAACCTTCCTCTCGAATCACTCTATCTATTAAAAAAGACCGCATCAAAATCCGTTGCGTAGTTTTAATGATCTAAGCATACATAGGGTAGGGACACACAGACAGCGGGAAGCGACTTAGTTTTATACTATGTAGTGATGTACGTAATAAATGCGCGTTAGTCCCGCGCCGCCCGTACGTAGCCGCAAGGCACTCGCGGCTAATGGTTGCCGAGGTATGCTGAGAATTCGTGGCGCGTAGGTATAGGTCTCGCCACGAGAGTGGAGGCGAATGATTACACACACAGCTACATAAAGTACTGATTGCAAAAAATTAGTGAATGAATGAAATGAATGAGTGAATGAAAATGTGAGTTATACGATCTTATGATAAAAAAAATACCTACGCAATACTATGCATATTATACCTACTTGTGCAACCTTTCTTTTTTCATATAACCTATCTTTTAAATAAAACAATTTTAAACTGATAAGAAATATTCGCAACAAAGAATCGGTATTTTATAAATAGCGAAAAATATGCTTATCTCTGTAAATAAAATCTATCAAAATGTTTTATTTTCTGTTTTGTTTGAACTAGATTTATTTTCCTAGATAAATCTTAATGAAATAGGTTGAAAAAATTTTAATCAATTTTGCGATTCACTGTTGAGTCTGTTGAACTTGCTATCGGTACGAATAAATGTCAAAATCCCGCTTTCAATACATGACATGTTGTTGTGTGCGTGACCTCAGCTCTCGTGGCGATACCTATACCTATAACTCGCGTTCCGGCCGTTTCTATGAAGACATTCTACTGCTCCTTTTTTCTGTACTGTGACAATATTCAGAAACTTCATAGTTGTGCAATGTGTCAGGTTTACTTCTCAGCGGCCGTTGACTATAAGTTAGGGTTGGCAACACTGCAGGCAGCGGACATCGCCACCAGCGTATACAGCAGCGGCTGGGAGCGGACACGAGACCTGCGCGCGCGCCGCACGATCATCTTCATGATCGCTCGCGCGCAGATACCTCTCAACATAACCGCTTTCAATATAATCAACTTTAACATGGAGCTGTTCGTGTCTGTAAGTTTTTAAGTCATTTTTTTTGACCCGACTTTTTTTTTTTTATAAGGGGGACAATCTTACACAAATCGACCTAGTCCCAAACTAAGCAAAGCTTGTACTATGGGTACTAGACGTCGATAAACATACTTATATAGATAAATAAGTACTTAAATACATAGAAAACATCCATAACTCAGGAACAAATATTCGCGCTCATCACACAAATAAATGCCCTTACCGGGATTCGAACCCAGGACCTCCTGCTTCGCAGGCAGGGTCACCACCAACTAGACTAAAGCGGTCGTTAAGTTATGACTGCCGAAGGTTATGTTTTTATGGAAGTGTGTATGGGCGTTATCGATAAAAAAATCCTTCGCTCAGTTTCGAGGTGAAAGAAGGACAAACAAACAAACAAACATACACAAACTAAGTAATAATTAAGCAAATCCTGTAACTCATTTTGACGTGACAACGACTAATAAATCGATGAACGCCGGCTGCACGCACGAAAAAGGATGACGCAATGTAACGTACATGTCCCGTACAGACCAGTGAACGCCAGGATGTACAAGGGAGCAGTGCACGCCAGGATGTACAATCTTAGTACTAGCGCTTGGGTAATTTTAATGGGGGGGGGGGTGCGCGGAGGGTGCGGGGCGGGTAATTCTAGCTGTTGCCCTACCCTACCTATTCTCAGACCTACCGAATACAGACAAAAAATTTCATAAAAATCGGTCAAGCCGTTTCGGAGGAGTTCAATAATAAACACCGTGACACGAGATTTTTATATATTAGAATAAGTATGGATTTCATTCTACTCTGCAAGTTAATATCTTTATATCTTTGTTACAGCTAATGCAAAAGTCATACTCGCTGTTCACACTTCTGAGACCCTAGTCAATTAAATCAAGCAAAGTAAGCCCGGACTGTAAACTAGCTGCGCGCCCCGACTTCGCACGGGTTTGCTGCTGAAGAAAATGAGAAGTCCCTGCTAGCTTCTTCTGTTCCACTCACTCTATATATCGATATAAATTAAACAATTCTAAATTTTTACTTTTGTTTCAGTACATCTGTGATCCTTTTATTATAATAACTAGCTGACCCTGCAAACGTTGTTTTGCCGTAATATCACCTAGGGGTATAAAAAATGGTTATGTAGCATTATTTCTAAAATCAAATATCCTAAGTATAAAAAGTTCCTAAAGATAAAACTTCGAAAATCGCAATGTCTAATGTACGAAATTAATAAAGATGAACGTCCTAATACAATTTTAATCTAATGATCTCATTTTCGAAAACCAATATTCCTTTGTACAAAATGCTTGATGAGTGATGACAATACTTTGAAACTCAATATTTGTAGTGCTCAAAATAGCTACGTAAAAAAATCTTAATGACAACCGGTGTCTCACTGGCAGCGAGCGAGCGAAGCGAGCGAGCAAGACATTTCGGGGCAGAAACTACTCGGATTGGTTAGGTTCAGAAGGTTAAGGTGGGGGTGAAGCGTAGCGTAGCTCCCACCTTAGCCTTCGATGTTAGTTTTTATTTGTAACAGTACTGAAAATGATTAAATATTATGTTGTTCTAAGTTCTTCTTATTCCAAAACTTTTAGATTTTCAGCTGAACTTAGGGCAAATGTCGTTCGAAATTTCCCACTTTATACATTTTAAACTTAGGTCAACTGGACGTAGGAAAAATGGCGTTAGTATTTTCGTGCACTAGAGTATTGTACTTTAGACATAAAAATAGGTTGGAAAACCGTAGGACATGCATCTTTAGGAATTTCGTTAATTAGATATTTTGATTATCAATGTTCAGTCTTTAGGAATTTCTTACTTAGGATATTTGATTTTAGAAATAATGCTACATAACCTAAAAACCGGCCAAGAGCGTGTCGGACACGCCCAAGATAGGGTTCCGTAGCAGGTACGAAAAAATCTTTGCATACTTTATTAATGTGGTTGTTTTGGTCCCAAGTCCCACCACACACAGAATTTCAACGTCGGCGGTACAGAACCATCTGTTCGGGATGTAGATGTTCCGTAAGATAAACAAGCAGATAGAACTCGAGAGAACTCAATATAATTTGAATAAACCGTCACCACAGTACAAAATCGAAAGGGCGTAAGTAGGTACGTGTGTGCCGCGCGCGTTTAGGTGAGGACGACTGACTCTTCGGCCATTGGTTTGTCGCTACGTCACACACGCAGCCTACCTGCCATATGTTTATATAAAAAGTAATTAAAACTAAAATCGAGGACCCCAATGAGCACATCGCTAACACCATCTATCGGCGAATTGGGTAACTAATCTAATCTGTGCAGTCTTACTAGAACTAGTATGTATGTTGATGGCTTTTCAGATGTAATTCTTTATTTTCTGAACCGATTTCAATTTTATTTTTTTTATTTGAAAGGAGATACTGTTAGCGTGATCTTATAGGTACTTAAAGAAAAAAAAATGCTTGCATTGGCGGTTAAATTACAATCTTAGTTTAGAAATATTTTTTTACAAAAACATAAAAACTGCTCCACTGATTAAGTTGAAAATAATTTTCCTAGAAAATTTTTATTAAGTTTAACTTACGTGATTTTTATCATATTTTTTAGACTTGCTGTTCAAAAGTTAGAGGGGGGGGGACACATTATTTTGAACTTTCGGAGTGAATATCTCCGAAAATATTCACTTTATCAAAAAATGGTTTTAGCAAACCCTTATTTATTTTCAAATACCTATCAATGATACCCCACACTATAGGGTTAGTCGAGAAAATAAAATCACCCCCACTTTACGTCTATGGGAGGTACCCTAAAAAAATTTTTTTACTTTTTTTTATTTAATCACTTTGTCGGCGTGACTGGTATATATATTCATGCCAAAGTACAGCTTTCTAGTACTAACAGTCTCTGAGCTTAGCCGCGGACAGACAGACAGACAGACAAACAAACAGACATGGCGAAGCTATAAGGGTTCCTAGTTGACTACGGAACCCTAAAAATAGACCACAACCTATTCTCAGACCTATCAAACATAGACAAAAAATAACATAAAAATCGATCCAGCCGTTTCGGAGAAGTTCGATAACAAACACCGTAACATGAGATTTTTATATCCTCAGACCTGACGAATATGGACAAAAAGGTTTCATAAAAATCGGTCAAGCTGTTTCGGAGGAGTTCGATAGCAAACACCACCGTGACACGAGATTTTTATATATTAAAAGATTAAAAGAAGATTACTTGTTGAATACATATAGTAGACGTCGTAACGGCTGCGGAACCATGTCCTGGGCGTGTGCGACACGCTCTTGGCAGGTTTTTTTAAGCTTTTGTGGCATATATATTTTTGCCCTTGACCGTACGGAGCCCTCGGTGCGCGAGTCCGATTCGCACTTGGCCGGTTTCAAATCTAAACCCCCGGGGGTCAAATGATTACCGTAATTACCAATTACCGTAATACCTTCAAAGCTTTGAGCCGGCACCTGCAAGTTTTCCAGGACTAGCTTTTTGAATACTAATAACTCCTCAGATTAGGCAGTATAATTTAAAAGCGATGACAAAAGGAATTTCTGATAGAAAAACTTCGCGATTTATTGATAAGGGCAAAATAAGAATTGAAAAATACGTCGCGTTAGAGAATAATGATGGCTGAAAAGTTAGATATACAATGTCGGTAAAACGAAAAAAAACCGGCCAAGTGCGAGTCGGACTCGCGCACCGTACAAATTTATATTTGTATCTAAGAACAGTCTTAGCAGACCCCTGCTCCTAAGCAAAATGTGCACAGTGTGGGATCATTGTAGCTTGGTTACTGATATAGACAGACAGACAAAAAAATTATGCTTTTCGCAATTTTTCCTTTATCTGTGCTACCTTGCTTCGTACCAAATTTCAAGATTCGGAGTTAGCGAGAAGTACCCTGTAGGTTTTGATTCCCTTGCGAGTGTCGAAAATTTGCGGCATAAATGGCTGTATCTTTTGATTGCGTTGGCTTAGAAGCTTGATTTTTTCACAGCTTCAAGGGACTGTAGACCTGAGTATTTGATATAAATTTCAGCTTGATACCTGCACGCGTTCCTGAGAAAAAGGGTCTTGACAGACGGACGGACGGACAACAAAGTGATCCTATAAGGGTTCCGCTTTTTCCTTTCGAGGTACGGAACCCTAAAAATATGTAGGTATTTGGGTGTTTGGGTGTTTATTTATCAGCTTGGAGCCACCTTTAGTGACCCGACGAGTGCTGAGTGGACTACTTTTTCGCATATGTAGCTTATTTCTATTTTCAATTATTGTTTTTACTTTTCTCTTAGCATGTACATGTTACTTTTGCGAAATAAAGATTTCTTATTCTTATTCTTAATACGTATTTAAGTGTGTTTATCAGTATGTTCATCCATTGACTAGTACCCTTAACAACAAGAAGCTTTGCTTACTTTGAGACTGTGTCAATTGGTCACAGTTGCACCGCGATATTTACTAACTTAATTTTTTTAAAAGCTCAAATCTTGGAAGTTGAATTTGACCCTCTTCCAGTGGTCGGATTTACTTGAAATTTGCGTTCGTTACCCGTACCCAACCCAACTTACTACCAGTAGTAACAAGGGTATTTTTTTTTCGCCCGTGTTACCACTAACTGCTTTGGACGGGACATTTTTTATTTCCTATATTACTACTGCCCATTGTCATGGTTGAAACTTCTTCCTTTTTCCAAAATCATTGTATTTAACCCCATCGAATTTGGTATTGTTTGAGTCGTCTTGCCAAGTACTTTGCAACCAGGGGCAATAAGTTTAGTAAGCAAAAAAAAAAGCTTGTATTAAAAAAGAATTTTTAACAAAAACTTTTAACTGCTAAACTTGATGGTCCACTCAACTACGGGCAAAGGCTAATTTAATATAAAATTAGATTTAAAAACGGAACCCTAAATATTAAGCTGTCTCCCATTAAGATTTCTCTTTGTTTAAATATTCTATAGATACCTATTCCTTTGGCTGTAACATATCGTTGCGTACAAAAAAAAGTCATTTGACGAAGGGAATGGTCTACAGTGAACCTAAAACCTATAAATGGTGACAAAATGAAGTGGTCCAAACGGAAAACGGATGCTTTGGTTGAGGAAGAAACCGAAATACGTAACTATTATTTCACTCGTTCCTAAAATTCCACGTTCGCTAAATACCACATTTCTCAAAATACTACATTACCTATTTACCACATTTCTAGCTTACCAGACTCTCGTTGCATCACAGTACAAAATCAAAGATTACAATTAATTGAATTTTTTGGTGAACTTCTTCAAATTCAAATTATTTATTACATTCCAACTTAGGTGGTAAGTTACATAAATGGTCGAGTATTCCTATTAGGTATAATGTGCCTGTGTCAGGAAGCCTCGCTCTTCCATCTTACTGTAAGAGTTATGCGCTAAGATGAAAGAAAAAATAAACAAAAACAAAAATAAACAAGTTAGCATTATTATTATTTTTTACTAAATAATTATAATTATATTTTTTTCTTATTTTAGATAATTATCTGGTATTTTAGGAACGTAGTGTTTTAGACACGGCGGTTTTGCGCTGAACATCACATTTGGCGATTTATTTATACACGATAATTTTAAATCGGTGATCAGGAGTTGAAATAGTTATTTGTTATACAAGGGGGGAAAGTTGTATTTTAACTGCGAGTGTTCATTTTGAAACACGAGCTATCGAAAGGATTCTATGATTGACCACGAGCGAAGCGAGTGGTTCAAAAATAGAATTCTTTCGATAGCGAGTGCTTCAACACACGAGACGTAAAATAACTTTTCACCCGTGTATAACACAAAACTTTTCACCTCACTACAGCGAGGAAAATAAGAAAAAGGGTTTGTACTATCAATTATTATTTATTTACCTCTTTGTCAATACAATAATTTTGAAGTACTTATAGAAATATTGGTAAAATCAAAAATAATGCAAAATAGCCTAAGCAAATCCAGTGTTTATGGAACTATTCCAATACCGACATATCGTCACTACTTTGAAAAAACTCGTATCTCCAATCAATGAATAAACCAAACTGAACTTTATTGCACATCGAGTAAAGTTCAATTAGCCAGATTATCGATTTTGAGATACGAGCAAACTGTATTACTGTTAAATTGTATACCGTTTTGACTTAAGTTTTTTTTTATTATTTCGGATGCGTTTTGTTCGCACATCGACTTACTTGGACTGTCAGAACATTTTATCCGTTTTTACAACAAGAATGAAGGTTAATGTTGAATGCTGATATTTATGAATTAAAATAAAGTTGTAAGACTGTATTTAGTGTTTTTTACTCGATGCAATTCATTAATTGTGATGTTAAAAATTCAGCACTTTTAACGTTTTACGTTTTGTTAGCTGTCAAATATCACTTAAGCTGCCTTCAAATGTCAAAACTCTTTCTTCACTTGTGGATAAAAAGCGATTTTCTCAATAGATGTCAAACAAACAAAAAGGGCTTTCCGAGCTAGTGAGGTGAAAAATATTAAACTGTGATTCGTTCACTATGAAAAAAAAAGCGAAGCTGCGGGCATCACCTAGTAATTAATATATACGTTCCAGCATCCATGGAAGAGGAGTTTAAACCATTCCGGGAGACGTACAAAATCGTCACGTTCACCATGGTCGTGGGACAACTGTACCCTAACCCTGGGAGGGATCGCCAGCGGGCTATCTGTATAGGTGTGTAATAGAATGATAGATATAACATAACAATCATCATCATCATCATTTCAGCCGAAAGACGTCCACTGCTGAACATAGGCCTCCCCCAACCAGGTCGTGGCTCCATCTTGTTGGAGGCCTACCTACACTGCGTCTTCCGGTCCGTGGACGCCACTCGAGAACCTTTTTGCCCCATCGGCCGTCAGTTCTACGAGCGATAAGCCCTGCCCACTGCCACTTGAGTTTGGCGATTCTTCGAGCTATGTCGGTGACTTGAGTTCTTGCGCGGATTACATAATTTCTAATGCATCCCGCAGAGAAACTCCGAGCCCTCTCCATTGCCCTCTGAGTGACTTTGAGCTTCCTTATGAGGCCCATCGTTAGCGGCCACGTCTCAGAGCCATAAGTCATCACTAGCAACACACACTGGTCAAAGACTTCCAATTAGGTAGGTCCAACTTCGAGAAAGATGTCAATCGACGAATCCGACTCGGCTGGGCAGCGTTCGGGAAGCTCCGCAATATCTTGTCATCCAATATACCGCAGTGTCTCAAGTGAATATAACAATACAGTAGTCTTACTTATATAAAACCCTAAAATTTAATCACAAAATATCCTAATCTATTTATGAATTCTGTTTGTAGGGGAGCAGAGTTCATTTTCAGTAGGTATGAGGGAGCCATTTATTGATGGGTGGCCAGTTATTGGCGATTTAAGGCTTGTCCACGAAAAAAGTAGCCATCGAAAACTAAGGGCCGGCGCCCACTGACGGCATGGCACGGCGTGGCATTTAATTACTATCAATTTATTTTGAATCTTATTTCAATGAGTTTAGAATTCATGTTACTTTATTGGTTATATGCGTGGCGTCGGCCCTCAGGACGTCGCGGCATCGTGGTATCGAAATAAAGTAACATGAATTCTAAGCTCATTGAAATAAGATTCAAAATAACTTGATAGTAATAAAATGCCACGCCGTGCCATGCCGTCAGTGGGCGCCGGCCTTAAGCCTCCACTGTCTCCCAGTAGGTCTAGGTAGTTCAAACCGCAATTAGATTGCCAACTGAGTATTCTTTTTTATGTGTAAGAATCTAAAATCCATAAATTTTTCCTTCATCATTAATTTAAGAGCTTAGCTCTTGTCGGTGGAGTAATCGCCAATTTTTCCTTACATGTTGTGAAATCTTACATAACGCCAGTTCAGGCTTAGAGCTAAAATGATGGCATACAAATGTGTGTACTTCTGGCATGATTTAAAATACCCAAATGTGAAAAATAAAAAATCTGAGACTAAAATCCAGAGATTTCGAAAGTAAGCCCAAAAATGGATAGCATCTGATATAAATATCCATGATAACACTCAAAACGAAAGGTGAAGAGTCCTTCTTTCTATTTAATTCTTTAAAAAATGTAATTTCATATTGAAGACCTGAATTATACAACAGTGGCTACTTTTTTTCGTGGACAAGCCTAACCCTACATATTGTTATATCTCGTGAGACGTCCCCGATGGTTTGTTTCAGCTTTGTCGATGGTCTCCGTGGCACCAGTGATTGCGATGATTGAGCTGGACGCATACAGAAGCTGGCAGCGCCGAGACTTTGTGAACATCATTCGGCACGTCACCGTCGCTGGACCATTGTTACTGACTCAATTAAAAGTATGTTAAATGTAGATTTATTTGCAGAAATAGAAGTTTTTGTGGCATGAATAAAATTGTCCTAGGGGTAATTGTCGTTGGGAAGTCCCAACGATATTTAATTTATCGATAAATTGTACTTTATTATAACAGTTATGACCAGAGCCCGGAATTCTCGTAGCACTTTTGACTTGTCATAGGGACTTCTCGTTTATCGAATTCCTATATAGGTACATATTTTATCGATACATTCTTAGATTATTTAAACACTAGATAGAGTGTCAGTAGCAAACATTGCGATACAAAACGTCCAAAAATCCATTTGACAGCTTCATATTACGATCGCGTTACATCATTGAAACTGAAGGGAGGCAAATGACATATAAGCCAACTGTTGGCTTAAAATTTTCGGGACGTTTTCATGCCGCCTAAGCTCTATCTAGTGTATAAATAATCTAAGGATACATTATAGAACACAACAAAACATATCAAAGAAGATTAAAAGTAGAGGTAAACAACAGGCGGTCTTATCGCTAAAGAGCGATCTCTTTTAGATGAATTTTGAGTGGCTGAAAATGTTAAATAGAGATTTGCAATGAAAACAACGAAAACTTAATACTTAACAATTTTACATGTAATCATTTCAGTTCAGTGTTTTAACATTTATCAATTTCATGTTAATTTTCAATTTGTTCTCGAAAGAAATTGCAAACAAGAATTGTCAACGAGTGACTAACATAGCAGATAAAACTACTAATCAAAGGTCATCAGATTAATGGCAAGTACCTACGAGTACATAACATGATATTATTGGGCTCGATAGCAATTCTCGTTGCAATTTCTTTCGAAAAATGTTTAAAAGGCATAAGAAATCCACAAATTATTTATAAGGAAAAATAAAATATTATTATTGTAATTTCTATTTATAATTTCCTAAAAGTTGGTATCCAAAGGTTATCTCGAAGAGATCGCTCATTCGCGATAAGACTCGCCACGGATATCAGCTAGTTTTTAGGGTTCCGTAGTCAACTAGCAGTTTCGCCAAATCTGTCTGTCTGTCTGTCCGTCCGCGGCTAAGCTCAGAGACTGTTAGTACTAAAAAGCTGTAATTCGGCATGATTATATGTATATATCAGTCACGCTGACAAAGTGGTTAAATGTTTGGGGTATCATTGTATAGCTATTTGAAAATAAATAGGGGTTTGCTAAAACCATTTTTTGATAAAGTGAATATTTTCGGAGATATTTACTCCGAAAGTTGAAAATGTGTCCCCCCACCCCCCTCTAACTTTTGAACCGCACGTCTAAAAAATATGAAAAAAATCAAGTAAGTTAAATTTAACAAAAACTTTCTAGGAAAATTATTTTCAACTTAATCAGTTGCGCAGTTTTTAAGTTTTTGTAAATAAATATTTCTAAACTAAGATTGTAATTTAACCGCCACTGCAAGCATTTTTTCTTTAAGTTAGTACCTATAAGATCACGCTATCAGTAACTTCTTTCAATATTTCAAACTAAATACAAACTGAAATATAGATGCACAGAAAAAAACCCAGAAAAAAGACCAATGCTGGGAATCGAACCCAGGTCCTCAGCGTTCCGTGCTGCGTGCTTACCCCTACACCATCACTGGTCTAGAAGTTAGCGACGAATTTTTCCCACACATCGTACACTTCAGTCTGTTATAATCACATTATGCAGTGATAAGCGCGCATCTATGTTATGCCCTCTACCGAGAGACTTTAACACTCCTTCGGAGCTAACCGCTCACCTGGACCAAGAGATGGCGCTACTAAGCCAAGTTTTACAAGTTAAGTATGAAGTATCTTTTTCTATTTATTTTTCCAACTTCATTTTTTTTAATTACTTTTACGGTCAGCCCGTGAAACCATATATTTCAAACTAAATACAAACTGAAATATAGATGCACAGAAAAAACCCCAGAAATTTAGTTTGAAATATATGGTTTCACAGGATGACCGTAAAAGTAATAAAAAAAAATGAAGTTAAAAATAAATAGAAAAAGATACTTCATACTTAACTTGTAACTTCTTTCAAATAAAAAAAAATTAAATCGATTCATATAAGTAACAAAGAATTACATCTGAAAAACCATCAACATACATACTAGTTCTAGTAGACTGCAGGTTAGATTGGTTACCCAATTCGCCGATAGATGATGCTATACCGCTGACGTTGAAATTCTACACGCGCTGTTAACCCTAGCGCGCGGTGGGAGTTGGGACCAAAACAACCACAATAATAAAGTATGCAAAGATTTTTTCGTACCTGCTACGGAACCCTATCTTGGGCGTGTCCGACACGCTCTTGGCCGGTTTTATTATGTTATATTCGGAAGGTCTGAGAATAGGTCGTGGGCTACTTTTTATACCTACCCCTATTATTCGTGGACTGAGTCGCGGGCAACAGCTGGTAAATATTATAAAATTCGGACAAATCATAGAAAACCGTTTTGTCATAAAGCCTGCAATTCATCATTTCCAATCTTCCAGATGATACTCCTTTACATACGACGAACGGAAGTCTATCAAATAATAAAAACAATCGACACAGATCATTCGAAGTACAACAGTCTGCCGGAAGCCCACAAAGCTGTAGCCCGAAGAGGCATAAGGGACAACAAGTTCTATAGCGAGTTCTGTTGGTCCTGGATTGTGATGATATGCGTTATGATCTTCCCTTTAACAGGTACCTATTCGTACATTCAGTTTACATTTAGTCTTTACGAGTATAGATAACGCCATCAGATTTGAGGTCACGCACACAACAAAACGTCATGTAATGACAGTGGGATTTTGACATTTATTCGTACCGATAGCAAGTTCAACAGACTCAACATAGAATTACAAGATTGACTAAAAATTTCTTCAACCTATTTCTTTAAGAATAATTTAGGAAAATACATCTAGTTCAAACAAAACAGAAAATAAAATATATTGATCTATTTTATATAAATCAGATAAGCATAGTTTTCGCTATTTATATAATACCGATTTGTTTCTTGCGAGTATTTCTTATCAGTTTCAAATTGTTTTATTTCAAAAATAGGTTAGGTATATGAAAAAAGAAAAAATATAATACGCATAGTATTGCGTAAGTATTTCATCATAAGATCATATAACTCACATTTTCATTCACTATCTTTTTTGCAATCAGTACTTTATGTAGCTGTGTGTGTAATCATTCGCCTCAACTCTCGTGGCGTTACCTATACATCTCGTGAGACGTTCCCGTTTGTTTTCGCTTCAGATCAAAATGCACAAAACGCAAAATGTACCTACACTACACGCACAATGCAACCATTTGCAAAATCTGCGATACGCAAGACATATAAAACGCGTATTGTCAGGGGGGTTTCACTCCGCAGTTTAGGTATGTTCGGCCGGCGCTCCTCCCGGGAGGAGTATGGCAGTAGGTTGTCGCGCGGCCTTCACTTCGCACGCTAGCCGCGTCGCGCGTAATTAAGCATCTTTTTTTCTGTGATTTTTGCAACAAACAATGACTTCTAAACGATATTATAAATAACTTACTTACATACTAAAGGTAGTTTACTGAATTAATACACACTGTTATCTTTCTTGATTTATATACCTACCAAATATGGGCTAGTGGGAACCCTGTGCCCTTGGGTTTCGGATCAGCGGTGCCCAACGGAATATGAACGCTCGTATCACACGATAAGTTTTAATTTCGCGTGCACGCAGTAGGAGTAGGAGTAGGAGTAGGAGTAAAGTTGACCTTTGTTCGAGAGTGATCCTTCTGTACGTTAGTACTATTACTTATTCTGTGGTATTGTGAAACACGCGGAATGTACAAACAGCAAAAAGTACATTAGCAAAATGTACAAATCGGCATTATTATTTAATTATTACTTGTTCATTTTCCGATTTGTACTTACTTTTTGCTATTTGTACGTTGTGCGTATTTCACAATATGCGTTATGTACATTTTGCGTATTGCAGATTTTGCTATTGGTTACATTTTGCGTGTAGTGTACATTTTGCGTTTTGTGCATTTTGATCCGAAGCGTTTGTTTTGTGTAGGGGTTTCAGTTGAAACCTAACCTACTTTCCTGGCATTATATAAAACCATTATTATTTATTATTATTATATGTATATCCGTGATTATAATATAAAATGAACGTTATGTCAACTAACCGGTATGCCTTATAAAAGTAATGATTTTATTGTTAATAGCAGCCCGTCCCGGCTTCGCACGGGGTAGACAATTATTTATTTTTGGAAATTTGGATATAAAACACTTTTTTTCACAAATATTTTTATTTATTAAAAAATTATTATTTATTAATTATTACAGACGTGCACGCCCCACTCCTGTATTTCAGTGCCCCCTCCACCCCGCCCGCCGCGATGCCCGGCGCGCTTTTCAGACTGCATCGCAAACAACGGCCACGGCGCTATGGCGGTTTTGTTTACTGTTTGAATTTTTTAATTCGTAATATCTTTTGAATGGAAAGTCCAATTTAAATAATTTAAAAACTATTTTATAGGTAGTTAAATGGTCTTTACCATTAAATAATTTATTTGGATAAGGATTAATATAAACACATAAATAGCATGGTTTGAATTTGGTTAGCATTTTCATTAATATTTAAAATGAAAAAAGTTGTTGTAGTGACATAACTACAATAGTTGGACATATGCTACCGCGGAGTTTTTTGTAGACATTATGATGTTCTTCAATATTGTTGTACATTATTTTGTTCTATCGCTAATAGTTTCGGCAGCGCATTCGACGAAAGACATTTTAAGACTCATTTTTCTACACCTTCGGTTACATTGTTCAAATTTTACCAAGGATCCCTAATTTTTTTCAAAATGAAATGTAGCCTATGTCAAATTGGAAGAATGTAGCATTCTATTAGTGAAAGAATTTTTTAAATCGGCCCAGTACTTTTTGAGCCAATTCATTACAAACATACAAACATAGGTACAAATCTTTCCTCTTTATAATATTAGTGTAGATAGTGTAGAAGTGTAGATAATATCCCATAGTATATTCCCATGTATTGATTTTGTTGTTAGTATATATATCCGGGTTCGATTCCCGTGTCGGGGCAGATATTTGTATGAAAAATACGAATGTTTGTTCTCGGGTCTTGGGTGTTTAGTATGTATTTAAGTATGTATCTATCTATATAAGTATGTTTATCCGTTGCCTAGTACCCATAACACAAGCTTTCCTAGCTTACTTTGGGACTGGGTCAATTGGTGTGAATTGTCCCGTGATATTTATTTATTTATTTATTTATTTATTTATTTATTTAATATCTCATGTACGTTATTAATATGGAATTATACAGTATGTAACTAAACGAAGAGAAAAGCCGATAACCTTAGATTATTTAGATAGAGCTTAGGCGGCATGAAATCGTCCCGAAAAATATAAGCCAACAGTTGCCTTATATGTCATTTGCCCCCTTCAGATTATTTATACACTCATTTCTGAATGACGTAACGCGATCGTGAGATGAAGCTGTGATGTGATGAATGGGTTTTTTGGACGTTTTGTATCGCAGTGTTTGCTACTGACACTCTATCTAGTGTATAAATAATCTAAGCCGACAACCTGGTTGATGGCAATGTGGCGATAACTTTTTTTTCGTTTGGCCAAACTAACGTTATTTAAATTTAATCTAATTTTAGATTGACCAAATGAGAAGTTAATAAACTGAAACAATTACTTTGCTCAGCCGCGGCCTTATAATAATAATGTTTATGTAAGAAATGTGTGTTCATGCAGTTTCCCCACCTCCACACTGTACCACACACAAATCACACAAACCCAACTATCGCCACCACCGAACTACACTGACGCATTTCGAACTCAACCAGAGCTCGTCCTCGGAGTATCGCAACCGTTCACTGTGCTACCAAATGTTAACATTTAACATTTGTGAGTGTTCGTACAGTGTGGAAGTGGGGGAACTGCATAAACACACATTTCTTACATAAACGTTACTATCATAAGACCGCGGGTGAGCAAAGTAATTGTTTCAGTTTATTGATATGGATCTCCGCAAAGTATCGCCTGATTCAATAAACTATCGAAAAGTTAATAAAAATATGCCATTCAATCACACTCCACTTTGCCATCAACCACTCGTTCCCTAAATATCACAATTGAAAAATACTAGATTGCCGACTTAGCCTATTTCTAAAATACCAAGTTCCCAGAATACCAGACTTTCCTGTCACCGTGTTTTTCTCTATATCGGATTGCCAAAAATTCTTGGCAATCCGATATAGAGAAAAACACGGTGACAGGAAAGTCTGGTAAGTAAGTATATTTATTTGTTGAAAGCAGGTGTAATGATCTTAAAACTAGTCTGAATCTCCACTTTCTACCTAAAAATAGGCATACAAAAAGGCGTAAAGGCGTATTCTGGGAACTTGGTATTTTAGAAATAGGGTAAGTCGACAATCTATTATTTTGCAATTCTGATATTCAGGGAACGAGCGCCATCAACCAGGGGCCTGTTGCATAACAAAGTACAACTAATATTACAAGCGGAACTCTC
The DNA here is from genome assembly GCA_947859365.1 of Archips crataeganus. Lineage (NCBI taxonomy): Eukaryota > Metazoa > Arthropoda > Insecta > Lepidoptera > Tortricidae > Archips > Archips crataeganus. The sequence goes on along the minus strand of OX402072.1, from coordinate 8,018,809 downwards.
GCTTCAGTTATATTAACTAGAAAGGGAGTTCCGCTTGTAATATAAGTTGTACTTTGTTATGCAACAGGCCCCAGGTATCAGCTTTGCCCTTCGTTCAGTTACATGCTGTATATTTTGTTGTTATATCCCCTGTACACATTGACCTATAACAACAACTAGACTCCCAATCACGCTCAAAAATTGTCGGAAGCAAAAGCCTGCACACGCGTCTATTGGGCAGGCTTTTGGTTCAGTTGTGTTTCGACCGCGCGTTGATTACAACGTCACTTCTCGCCCCGTATTCGTATCTGTTTCTTTCGCACCGTAATCAAACTCACGAGAAAAAAAGAGATAGACAGTCTAGCTTCCGCTTCGCATGACCACTCCACTGCATTCTTTACTCTTTAGGCGGTTTCCAGCGCGTGACGTCATGTCACTACTTCTAACGATCGTATTCAATTGACATTAAACATTAGTGCTACGAAATAAGGTGTTAATTTGAATGAATGCTGTTAATGTTATCTGTATAAATTGATGTATACGTACACACAACGCCGCTCGGACGTTTTTTGAGGAACTTTTGTTAAGCGATTGGGTGTCTTGTTGTTATTATAGGTCAATGCCTGTACAGTATATTTTGTTCTTTAACAGCGGTTGTACTGAACGTCTACAACTGCCTGTTCAAGTCTGATCCGGTCTTGTACATGATACATGACATGGAGAAGCCGTTCTCGCAGCCAGAAGACAGGTTCTCATCACCGTTCTTCGAGCTCATGTTCGTCTATATGACTTATTGCGTGTTCATTTTCGTTCTGAGTTTCACAGGTGGGTGTACTTCCTAAGAGCCATAAAAAACCGCGCGCGGTGAAATATCACTGTGCGGACGGGTCCTAACAGTAGGTAGGTACATTTTGTCGTGCGTCGACGCAGCGATGACAATGAAAACGGGGGTAGTTGCCTGTCGCTGTCAGTTCCGTCGAGCAGCCGCGCGAGCAGAGCGGTAGCGCGCAGTGCGCGTTTGGCAGCCTTCGCGACGTGTGGCTCCGAGAAAAAGGGCTACGGATTAGCCCGAAACATGTCCAGCTAAACTCGATCATAGACACGAGTAATCCGTATTTTTTTCACTAACAGAAAATAAAGTATCTAACCGTATTTTGTGCTATAAAGTATCTGGTAAAAATAAGTAATGACTGAGATGTATGATGCATGTGATAACGTTGTATGCGACTATACATAATTAAGCATTTTAAAACACTCGTGTGATTTTATTATTATATTTTTTTAAATCCTTAGTTTTTCACAGGTTTCGATGCGTTTTTTGGCATAATTATAAACCATATATGTCTCAAGATGGAACTTCTATGCAAGGGATTGGACGACGCCATGTTGGAGACCGACTCTGATATTATTTTCAACAAAATGGTGGACGTTATTAAGCAACATAACGAAGTGTTCAGGTATTTAGTGAACTAGTATAAGTGCACAACAAGTGTAGTGGTAGAGCCATGTTGTAACTAGCCGCTGCATCACGAATGGGCCGGCTCGTCCGGGGCAGTACCGCCCTCTCACTAAACACCGGCGTGAAGCAGCAGTACTCCTGCTGCGTTTCGTACGGTCAGTGAGAGCGCCGGGGGCCCAATACCTCTCCCCCTCCCCTATTCCCTCTCCTTTTCCCTAGGGCCGACAACGCACTGGCATCGCGTAAAGCGCTGCGGGTGTCTATGGACAGTGGTGATCATTTAACATCAGGTGACCCACTAGTTCGTTTGTCTGGCCCCTCTGACATAAAAAAAAAAATGTTTACAACAAACAACAGCACCAAGCAAGCAACAAAACGCACAGCAACAACCACAAAACAGGCACCACCCGCCCTCTTCTTCCTAATAAAACAAAATACATGTTTTTGAAGTGAAACTTCTAATGCGACTTCCAACAAGCATTGCGTTAAATGCGTTGCGTTAGAAACGCAACGCAACGCAAGTTGACGATTACGAGACGTTCGCATTGTATATAATATACTACGGATGTTAAAAACTTCGTCAGTGCGGTCCAGAACAATTTCGTGGTTTAGTATGAAAACTTGTAAAAATCAAAACTATATTAATGTTAGATTGTAGAATAAAGTATTTTAAACGTATTTAGTAAAAAAAAAAACATTGAATATCTTTGAAAATTACGAAAATCAAGAAAAGTTATTGAAAATAACGTGCGCACGAAGAGCAACGCCATCTAGCGACGAGTTATGTAACTTGTTTCACTAGCGCTGTAGTTGGTTGCTAGCTAGCCGCTTTTATTATGAAGTTTCACTTCTTTCGCGCGGAGGGACTCCACGCACTAGTTTTTTATTTTTTTATTCTTCTAACTTCGATATATTACTTGGTACACTCACAGAAACTATAGCTAGACCGGGTCTGGGTCTGGGTCTGGGGGGGGGAGGGGGGGGTGACGACAAAGGGGCCGAGAGAGATGCGGGCGGCGAGCGCGCCACGTGTGGCTATCTGCCGTCTGATGGCCTAGTGGTTAGAGAACCTGACTACGAAGCTTGAGGCCCCGGGTTCGATTCCCGTGTCGGGGCATATATTTGTATGAAAAATACGAATGTTTGTTCTCGGGTCTTGGGTGTTTAATATGTATCTAAGTATGTATCTATCTATCTAATATATAAAAATCTCGTGTCGCGGTGTTTGTTATCGAGCTCCTCCGAAACGGCTTGACCGATTTTTATGAAACTTTTTTCTCCGTATTCGGTAGGTCTGAGAATAGGTCTTAGGTTATTTTTTATACCCCTATTCTGGAGTCGCGGGCAACAGCTAGTATAAATATGTTTATCCGTTGCCTAGTACCCATAATACAAGGTTTGCTTAGCTTACTTTGGGACTAGGTCAATTGATGTGAATTGTCCTGTGATATTTATTTATTAACCCCCGACACAAACAGAGGGGTGTTATAAGTTTGACCGCTATGTGTGTTTGTCCGTCTGTCTGTGTGTCTGTCTGTGGCATCATAGCTCTTAAGCGGGTGCACCGATTTGGATGCGGTTTTTTTTAATAGAAAGCAGGTTTCTTGGCGATGGTTCTTAGATATGTTTCATCAAAATCGGTGCAGCCGTTTCAAAGTTATCAGCTCTTTTGTTAGCTGCGGAAGGGATCTTAGACGCACAATGGGCATTTACTTTATGTCCAAATATACGTGTGACATAATTGCGTTGGGGGTTTTTTAAATTTTTAGTCCCAATTTGTAACAATGTTTGACACTTTTGCAGGATGGTGGACGTCATACAAGTGACATTCAATGTTTGGTTGGGTATACTACTGTTCGGCACGATAGCGCAGATTTGTAACTGCATGTACCAAGTTATGGAGGTAAGCTCAGACTACATAAATAACTAGCTGTTGCCCGCGACTCCGTCTGCGAAGAATTTTTTTATTGGTATTCCGCGTAGGGATGTCATATGCAAAGCACGTATTCGACAACTGCTTTTGATTCTGTAGTAGTTTGTTCCAAAAAGAGCGTACTCCTACCTAAAAGGCCGGCAACGCACTTGTGACTCTTCTGGTGTCGCAGGTGTCCATGGGCGACGGTAATGGTTTATCATCAGGCGATCCGTCTGCTCGTTTGCCCCCTATACCATAAAAAAAAAAAAATGGGGCCTTATTAAGGGTTAAAACTTGTAAACTTTGCAAAATATTTTTTTTTTGACGTGAATACTTCTGTAGCGGCGTTGTGTACTTTTTGGGGTGGGTAAAAAAATGTTAAACTCGCGTCAGCACAAGTGACCCTGATTGAGAATTCGTAAGACGGGGGGGGGAGTGAGGGGGGGGTTAGATCATTTCCCCAAAATCGAAATTCCTTGCAGCAAAAGTTCCGTTCGCAGATTTTCCCAAATGCTTTTTTCTCACCATAGTTTTTTACTGAAGCTTATTTTCACAGTAGCGTTTTTTCCCAATTTGAATTGACACAGAAATAGTGTCAATTCGAATGGGGATGTTGACACCACCAATCAACTGACGTTCTTTTTATGAGCTGTCAAAACACAATCTCCCATAGAGTTTGAATGACAATAGCGACATATGACGTCATTGTTCGCAATGCTCAATCAACTAACTATTTATTTGTTTTAAAGCAACAAAAAATCTAATTTTACATTTAATCGAAAGTTAATCTGACTTTCAGGGCTGAAATAAAGCGTTTTTTTACTGGAGTCGTGTCTTCAAATTCTTTTTTAATGGTGTCAACATCCCTATTGCGCGCACTCGGAGCTCCTTCTTCTGTTTGCTTTTGGCCCTTCGGGCCGATGAAAACTTAACATAACCTAAATCTACCTATGTTACTGTGTCGATTAAAGTTTGGAAAAAACGCGATTGTGAAAATAAGCTTCAGTAAAAAACTATGGTAAGAACTACGAGCATATAACCCCTAGAGACGTAGTGAAAGGCGACACTAATCTGTCGACTAGTCAGTGATTTATCAATGATGTATTTCCCGACTCCTTGGTTTACCGTCAGTTTCAACCATAAAGTATGACCGATGAGACAGCTGACATTTACGACGTAAAACAGCTTCAATATACGGCATCATGTCTTGTTGTGCAGTTAAATGGTGCGGAAACAACAGTAAAAAATGTAATGAAACAAAAAAACAATGTTACTTTTCATCGGTAAGTCCATTTGTTTATTTTATCAAAATATTTACGAAAATTTGATTAGTTGCAACGCGGGTCAAGTTGGATTGGACTGGTCCGTCCCCCATCTTTTTCTTTCTCACTGCAATCGTGTATATCTATCTCTTATTATCGTAATTAGTCTCGTGTCGCCAATGACTAGTGTGGTGCGATGCATTTATTTTGTATTGTCGATAATTATCCACTAAATGATTATTGTATCTATTGATATCGGATTTTTTTTCGTGGTTTATTACTATTAGACTTCGTGATATTAATTATAATTCTTATTTTCGTGTACGGTCGAACAAATTGAATCATGACACAGGATAGAACCTTTTAATAATCAATTTCACTATGATCTCCATGACAAAAGTATGAGATGTCAACATAACATTAGTAGCACAAAGGTCCACCCTGGGTCATGATTCAATTTGTTCGACTGTACCTGTATTGGACAGGTATAACGTAATTTTATTTGAACTATACCTATTATGATAATATTTTAGTACTTACTTAAGTTCAATAAACCATTAAAAGTACTTTTCAACTTGTTTAGTTTAAGCTTAAAATAAATTCAAAGTTGGCATTTAAATTTTACCAGAGTGTACTGCTTGAAAAACCTTTTTGCACAACCTTTTATCGATATCGATAGAAAGCGTAGTCATTACGATGAACGCCCTAGCGATCGGGTTCGGAATACTTCGGAACACTTCGAACCGATCGCAACTCAGCTAGTTGACAGAATCGTTTCCTTTTAAATTCGCAGGCATTACGTCTCCAGGGGTTATATGCTCGTAGGGTAAGAATAAAAGCATTTAGGAAAATATGCGAACGGAAATTTTGCTACAAGGAAATTACGATTTTGGTAAATTGCTCTAACCAACCAGTGAGGGTCTTGGGGAGGGGGAGGGGAGGGGGTGAGGGGGGTTCGTAAGACGGCACTCCCGGAGTGTAACCCGACGTTAGACGACCAGATGGCCTAGTGGTTAGAGAACCTGACTATGAAGCTTGAGGTCCCGGGTTCGATTCCCGTGTCGGGCAGATATTTGTATGAAAAATACGAATGTTTGTTCTCGGGTCTTGGGTGTTTGATATGTATTTAAGTATGTATCTATCTATATAAGTATGTTTATCCGTTGCCTAGTACCCATAACACAAGCTTTCCTAGCTTACTTTGGGACTGGGTCAATTGGTGTGAATTATCCCATGATATTTTTTTTTTATTTTTTATTTTTTTTTACCCGTTGTTTTTTTCTGTTATTTTTTAAATCATTTCTTAAAATCCTGACACTGAAGATTTGAAACCCTGGGTAGGACATAGGTTAGTTTTAATCCGGGAAAACTTCATTACTCCTACAATTGGACATTGTCCTACCCAGGGTTTCAAACTATCTCTATACCAACTTTCATCTAAATCTAAGTCTCAGCAAGGATGATATAGACTGGATTGGCAGTCGCCATAGTACGGATCGGCCGCGATTTTTGTAGTTCGATTATGAAATCTAGATGGCGCTGAAATATAGCCAGAGGCTTTGAAGGCAAAACAATAAGACTACAGATGTTTCATACTACTACAAATGTATTATTTTTCAAAAATATTGCATAATAAATAAATGAATAAATAAATAAATAATAATACATTTGTAGTAATATGAAACATCTGTAGTCTTATTGTTTTGCCTTCAAAGCCTCCGGCTATATTTCAGCGCCATCTAGATTTAATAATCGAACTACAAAAACAGCGGCCGATCCGTACTATGGTGACTGCCAATCCAGTCTATATCATCCTTGGTCTCAGTAAGGGTCTACGGAGCCCTAAAAAACTATATGGTTTTTTTTTCAGGGTTACGGCATCGACCCCAGGTACCTCATGTTCATCTTTGCTACAGCCATTCATATTTTCATGCCGTGCCATTACGCAGCCAAACTTCAAGTAGCAGTAAGTCATTCATACACGGTTTGTATTCTTTATTTTAAGGAACTTTGATCAGGTAAATTGAACTGAACATGTCAGGCCCCAGGAGTGGAAAAATAATAATCCCTAACCAAAATGGAATTTAAGAGATGTGAGATTTTTTTATCTAGTATCCATAGTACAAGCTCTGCTTAGTTTGGGACTAGGTCGATTTGTGTAAGATTATCCCCTAATATTTATTTATTTATTATTATTATTATTTTGGTGAAATAGGGATGTTGACGCCATTAAAAAACCAGATTGTTTTTCGATTAACTACAAAATTAGATTTTTTGTTGCTTTAAAACAAATAAACTAAATAAATAAATAAATTATTTTGGACATTTGATATTTTCTAAAAAGGGCATAACTTCAAAACTACCACACCATAGATCAATTACTTTTGTCTAGTCTCTATTAAATAAAAAGTGATGACGTAAATCTGACGTTGAGGTTGTTATGGAATGTAAAATTTTTACAGCTTTTTTTTCTGGTGAAAAAGGCAAAGGAAACATATCTATTCTGTGTAGTATTGGTAAATTCAGATAATATTTTTTTTCATTTCTTGTATTTTTTAAATATGGAGAAATAAATTATAATAAATATTTTTCCGTGTTTAGGAGGCAAAACTGTTTCGATTCCTGTAGTAATTTTCAGGTGACAAAAAAATGATCTCGTCAATTGGGAATGTCTAAAAAAAATTACCAGTGGTTTTTATATATTTTTTGTATAGAAAAGTCAATTATAAGAAACTAATTTAAATATTTTGTCATTTAGTTCACTACTTTTTTAAAAATTAATTATTTAAACTATTTTGGTTGATGACGTCAGATTGTAATTGAGGGCTCCCACACTGCCAAATTTATAAATCTATCTAAATGCGCACGATAAAGCAACCCCTTTAATTATTTTTTGCGTAGTGGTACACTGTAACTAGTGTCACTTTACTGGCGCTGTCAAAGTGCTAGATGTCAGGCAGCGGGTCCAAATCAAACTCCGTAATATAATCCACGCGTAAATTTTGAAGAATTCTAACCACACTGAATAAAGTACGACTTGGACCGGTCACGCAATTTACACCAATGTCAAATGAAGGTCATAGCTTATTTTTTACGTAATAAATTCATTACATAATATTAAAATTAAATATCTACACAAAACGATTTAAAAAGCATTTATCTCGAAATGGTTTTCGATTTAATATACATTACAAAAAAATTGACATCCCCAATTCCCGATCCCTAAATTAATTACAGTCAGCGGACGTAGCAACGAGCGTATACTGCAGCGGCTGGGAGCGGACACGAGACCTGCGCGCGCGCCGCGCGATCATATTCATGATCGCTCGCGCGCAGATCCCTCTCAACATAACCGCTATCAATATGATCAACTTTGACATGGATCTTTTCGTGTCTGTAAGTTTTTCTATCATATTTTTTTACTCCAAATCAACGAAAACAAAATCAATAATTTATTTGTGCAAGTGGGTGAATCAGCTTTAGAAATGGAAAAACGGAACCCTTATAGTATCGTCATGTGTCAGGTCTGTCTGTCCGTCCGTCTGTCTGTCTGTCCGCGGCTTAGCGCAGTGGCTATTAGTGCTAGAAAGCTGTGCAATGACGGTGTACTTCCGTTTGGCAAATTATTTTTCCCAAATTGATTCATTTGGCAAATGTTTAATTCCCCAAATGTTTAACGACCGCTTTAGCCTAGTTGGCAGTGACCCTGCCTACGAAGCAAGAGGTCCTGGGTTCGAATGCCGGTAAGGGCATTTATTTGTGTGATGAGCACGAATATTTGTTCCTGAGTTATAATAAATAATAATAAATATCACGGGACAATTCACACCAATTGACCTAGTCCCAAAGTAAGCTAAGTAAAGCTTGTGTTATGGGTACTAGGCAACGGATAAACATACTTATATAGATAGATCTATACATACTTAAATACATATTAAACACCCAAGACCCGAGAACAAACATTCGTATTTTTCATACAAATATCTGCCCCGACACGGGAATCGAACCCGGGACCTCAAGCTTCGTAGTCAGGTTCTCTAACCACTAGGCCATCTGGTCGTCGTCGTAGTTATGGATGTTTTCTATGTATTTAAGTATTTATTTATCTATATAAGTATGTTTATCGTCGTCTAGTATGTATGTATGAAATATATTTATTCATAAAAAGTTACACTTTCATTTAAACCATGCCCCGCAAAACTGCTTACACAGTTTGACTGCAGGTAGCTCGCTTTATATAAACATAGCTTATAAATTATTAAATTAGATTATACTTATAATATAATTAAATTACGTAAATGTTTACAACGTATTTAACAAGTGTTTTTTTAATAAACTCTTAAATTTAGCAAGAGAAGGCTCACGTCTTATGTCCTCGGGTAAACTATTGAGTAAATACGGAACTCGTTTCTTTAACGTTCTATCTCCAGAGTAATTTTGTACCCTGGGTATTTCAAATTTACCTTTGGACATTAACCTTGTGCCAGTTTTATGTTGCAACAAATTAGTGAAACGATCCTGTTTACTATGATTGTTTACAAGTAGAAGATATTTATGTTTCAGGCTAGCCGGTAGAATTTTACATATTTTATATAGTTTATAGTAATCTCCTTTACATTTCTTTTTATTTACGAGTAATTTTAAAAATCTTGTTTGCAATGATTCTATTTTATCTATGTACGTTTTAAATGTTAATCCATAGCAATCAAGAGCGTAACATATTATGGAATCCACTAGTGCAAAATACAAACATTTTAGTATAGGCAATGGGACTTTAATACTTAAATGATAAAACTTTCCCAGCAATATTCTTAATTTTCCACATACGTATTCAATGTGGGAATCCCAGGAAAAAGAGGCATCTATTTTTACTCCTAGATAATTTACACAATTAACTTTTTCGATAGGATTACACGTGCAGTTAATTTTCTTATTATGGAAGCAATCAAAGCCGTGCGCAATCAAAGGTACCCATAGTACAAGCTTTGCTTAGTTTGGGACTAGGTCGATTTGTGTAAGATTGTCCCCCTAATATTTATATTTATTTATTTATATTTATTTGTAATTTTTTGAGGTGTCATTTGATTTATTTTATATTTGTTTGACACTAACGAAAAAAAAAAAGAGGGCAAGCTCTTAGTGGCTGAGCGAAAGATCTGGAGGAAGATGCTAGGGCCGATTCAAGAGGAAGATGGCAAGTGGAGGAGGAGAAAGAACCGGGAGCTGGAAGACTTGGTGTCTGAGCCCAATGTAATTGGAGAAGCCAAGGCGGCGAGACTGCGCTGGCTCGGCCACCTAGAGAGGATGGCAGAGGATCGGGCAGTGAAGAGAGCGTATATGGGGCGACCAAGCGAAAAACGTCCGGTGGGTCGCCCTAGATACCGCTGGTTGGACGAAGTGCAGAAAGACGTAACCGCCCTCGGCGCAGCCAATTGGCGCGAGGTGGTGCAAAATAGGGAAGAGTGGCGCTCTCTGGTGTCGGAGGCCAAGATCCTCTTTGGGTCGCTGAGCCAGTGTAGTAATTAAGTAAGTATATTTATTTATTTTTTCTGAAACTGTAAACTATTCAGGATATATTTCAGGACTATTCTGTAGGTTAGGTTAGGTTTGTTTTATAAAAATCCTGAAAGGTTTACAGTTTCAGAAAAAATAAACAGTTGGGAAATGAAACATTTGCCAAATGAATCAGTTTGGGAAAAATAATTTGCGAAACATTAGTAAACCATGTATGTATCATTCTTTGGCACGCCCTGCAGCCTAAACGGCTCAATGGATTTTGAAGTGTGAGTGTTCCGAGAGTGACATAGGGCATATATTTTCCTGGTATTCCCATGGGAACGGGAATTATATAAGAGGGTTTTTTCATCTAGTATTGAAGTTAAAATTATTGTTACAGATAATGCAAAAGTCTTACTCGCTGTTCACACTTCTGAGACCCTAGTTGTTTAAATCAAGCACAGCAAGTCCTACAAGCATTTAAAACTAGCTGCGTGCCACGACTTTTGGTTAGCTGCTCAAGAAAATGAGAAGTCCCTGCAAGCATCTTCTGTTCCACTCACTCTTTATATCGCTATAAATTACACAATTCCGAATTATTACTTTTGTTTCAGTACACCTGCTACTAAAGCTCCAAATGCACAGACAGCGGCGGTGACGGTTGTAATATTCTAACTTGTACGAACCGTAACGTACCGCGAACTCGTTCATATAAGTCACAAGTTAGAATATTACGACCGTCACCGCCACCGCACCGCCACGCCTCCGCTGTCTGTGCGTTTGGAGCTTTATTGTCTATCGCTATTTCTTCCTGTCAAACGGTATAAAATGATGACAGACAGAGATGGTGAAAGCGAAGGCAAGCGACAGAAGCGTTAGACAATACAGCGTTTGTTGACCTTTTTATATATCTTTTAGATACTTCCACTACTAACTGATACTTAAAAAAATTATGAACGCAGGTTTTCTTGTCACTAAAATCGATGACATGGTTCCTAAGAACGGATTATTGAATGCCTTGTAATTGACAACATTTCATATTTCTAAGACTATAATTTGATTTTTGGAAAGAGAAAGTCGATGATCGTTTTAAATTTTCACTGGGATTATTAATTTATTTATTAAAAATTTTTAAGATGTGCCTATTCTAAAAGGGCATAACTCTTAAACTACCACACAATAGATTCATTACTTTAGTCTCTCTCTCTCTCTCTCTTCACTCTCTTCTTCAGCCCGTAGCCACCCAATGCTGAGTGTAGGCATCCTGCATTGCTCGCCACTCATCTCTGTCCAGTGCTCTCCTCGTCCAGCACCTTCCCGCCACTTTGACCAGGTCGTCAGTCCACCTCATCTCCTGTCTGCCAACGTTCTCCGCCCGGTTCTGGGTCTCCACTCCATCACAGCCTTCCCCCATCTTCCATCACTCCTGCGGCATATGTGTCCAGTCCACTTCCACTTTCTTTGGGTGATTACCTTGGCTATATCGGTGAGCCTTGTTCGTCTCCGAATCTCCGTACTTCGGACTCTGTCTCGGAGAGATATGCCCAACATCGCCCGCTCCATCGCCCTTTGCGTGACTTGCAGCTTGTGTATGACCTTCTGCGTGAGCGTCCAAGTTTGCAAGTACTTTAGTCTAGTTTCTATTCAAAGAAAGTGATTACGTAAATCTGACGTTGACGTTGTGTGTGGTTTGCTTGGGCGGTTAGGGTCTTTCTTGCTTTTCGATCATAACTGCGGGCTCCTTTAAAATCTTATTTAAATCAATAACATGTCGTTCGTGCATGCACATTAATAAAAATAGATCATTTATGTATCTGTCAAGTTTCAATGTTAATGTCAAATTTAAAATTATGACAGCTCTCCTTTTCTGGTGAAAAAGGCAAAGGAAACATATCTATTCTGTGGTAGTATTTGTAAATTCGGATATATTTTTTTAATTTCTTGTATTTCTTTTTAAATATTATGGAGAAATAAATTATAATAAATATTTTTCCATGTTCAGGAGGCAAAACTCTTTCGATTCCTGTAGTAATTTTCGGGTGTCAAAAAAATGAAATGTCACCACTGCCACACTACCTAGTGCATTACAGCGGAACTATATGGCGTGCAACCGTCGACACTGTTTCTGTGGCAATTCAAATTGAGTTGATAAACATCAAACTCTAATTATGTCCGCAATAAATGACATGGAGATATGATCCTTATATATAATGATGAAAATAAGTATCATATCTCCATGGCATTTATTGTGGACATATTGAAGTTTGATATTTAAGTATCAACTCAATTGGGGATGTCTATTTTTTTGCAATGTATAGTAAATCGAAAACCATTTCGAGATAAATGGTTTTTAACTCGTTTTCTGTAGTTATTTATTTTTAATATTATATAATGAATTTATTACATAACAAATAAGCAATGATCTTCATTTGACTTTGGTGTAAATTGCGTGACCGGTCCAAGTCGTACTTTATTCTGTGTGGTTAGAATTCTTCACAAATTTACGCGTGGATTATAACTACAGAGTTTGATTTGGACCCACTGCCTGACATCTAGCACTTTGACAGCGCCAGTAAAGTGACACTTGTTACAGTGTACCACCACGCAAAAAATAATTAAAGGGGTTGCCTTATCGTACGCATTTAGATAGATTTAGAAATTTGGCAGTGTGTGAGCCCTCAATTACAATCTGACGTCATCAACCAAAATAGTTTCAATAATTAATTTTGAAAAAAGTAGTGAACTAAGTGACAAAATATTGAAATTAGTTTCTTATAATTGACTTTTCTATACAAAAAAAATATAAAAACCACTGGTAATTTTTTTTAGACATTCCCAATTGGGAAAAAACGCTACTGTGATATCAAGGGCCGTAAGTAGGGGATTACTATCGAGAGTCTATTAGACGAAGGCGGAGGGCTTTTAATGACTCGAGTTTGTAATCCCCTTACTGCCCGTGATACACACAATGATTTTCATCACATTGCGAGGAAAAAAATCCAAAAATAAAATTATTTTATCTCTAAACACTTAAATTGAATAAAATAATGGCTACCCGCCAATACAGAGTGCCACTTTTCTCGAGTCATCTACCATAGATAATGCAAACTGTGTTTAGTTTAGAATTCGAATGGTCATACGGCCAGATTCTGCCAACATGTAAAAACAAATATTTACTAAAATTATTCTAAAACTATTTGATATAAATTTAAAGTATAAAAAAACGAAGTTTAATGAAGCGTAGATAAGTTTTGTGTTGCAAGGTTATATTAGGTATAGCTAAGTTTTAAAGATATAAATAAAACGTTGGCTGGCTTGAAACCTCCTTAGTCTGAAATTACATACCTACTAACTTGTTTGCAAATTTTAAAACTAAAGTTAGAACTCCCTTGGGTAGAAAAACTGTACGTAAATCCATAACTGCCTTAAGAACAATTTAGGCCATTGTCATTTAGTATACAGGCGTGGAATAACACCATTGACGAGCAAGTGCGATGAAAAGTAAAAAATGAAAGTCAGAAAAAAAGCATTTGGAAAAAAATGTGAATGGAAATAAGTCCTGCGCCGCGACTGCAAGGAACCATCGGTGCGCGAGTCCGACCCGCGCTTACGCTTAAAAATAGACGACTATCACTTTATCCTAACCTGCCCGTTTCGCACAAAGTTAAGACTTTTATGCGAAGATGAAGAAAATCGATTTATACAAGGAACTTTCCTGATAGAAGTCCCCGAAAGCTGCAGTTTCGCGACACAAAATCACGCAGTCAAAAACGTCAGGAATCTGATAAGAGGGCAACCAGTAAAACTTTTGTCATTCAACCTGTCAAATATAACAATAAAAAACATCGACAAACCCCTCAAACTAGAGAATATCCCATTAGATCAAGTCTATAAATTGTAAGCATTTTTAGAAAAAGAAGATAACATAGAACTCGAAAGCATTGATTCTAACGACAGATATAATCATTTCTGGACCTTACCATTGTACGCTATAGTTGGCACAGTAGCATTATATGTTGCCTACAAAAAAGCAAAAAAATATTGGCGAAGAGAACCTAACAATAGTCAGAACCACCAGCGCGAAAATGAAGAAACGACCGCCACTCCAAGTGTTTCAGCTCGGCCTTTCTTCACAGGAAGGGCCTCCAATAGGCTACTTTCCTAACTAGTCAGTCTTTTAGATTATCAAAAAATATTGGACACGTATTTTTTATTTTGTCAATTAAACAAAAAATTACGAAGATATGGCGCGTTGAAGTTTCGCGTGACGTCACTTGTTCCTACACTTTGTATGAGCGTTTTAGGAACAAGTGACGTCACGCCTCGTCACGCGGAAGTTCAACGCGCCATATCTTCGTCATTTTTTGTTTAATTGTCAAAAGAAAAATTACGTGTCTAATATTTTTTGATAATGTAAAATACGGACTAATAAGAATTATTATTTTTTTACCTAGGAAACATCCCTATTAGTGAGGGGGGTGTTATGCGATGCACCATCCCTATAGCCAAACTTATATGTGTGTACGTACGTAGGAAGTGAAGTGTGGGACCGGTGATCCCAGTGCAGTGCGGCAGTCGAGAACTTACTTCGTTCAGGCTAGTCGTACCCTAGCGTCGGGAACGCAACCTAATTATAGGACTACTCGTATACCTATAATACGCGAGTGAAAGTCAAACGAACTTTCATTATATTCAAACCGTTAAACTTCACGATTTAGTTCAATATTATTTGCCGCTGCTTCTGGTTGTACTAGGTAGTTATAGTTCTGTTGTAGGACCACTTTTGTTCTCACTTAGGTTTTTTTATATATTATATTGTCTCTTCATATTTTTATGGTTAATAGCTCATGTCGTAAGTGTTGTTTTGTAGTAATTTGTCTTTGGCGACATGCGTAGGTTTATGTTTAATGCATGCTGTGTTTGCCTGTAATTGGGTGAATACTCTTCCATTTTTTATTAACATGTTGTAGTGCAAGTTTTATAGTATTTTACCTGTTGGCAAACCATAATAAATAAATAAATAAATAAAGAAAACTTACATTGTCGGGACTAGTTGTAACCGTTCCGAATAAAATAATCCTTTATTCTATACAACTGTTTTACTGAGGAGAAACAGACCCCAATAAGTCTCGACTGCAAGGAACCATCGGTGCGCGAGTCCGACCCGCGCTTACGCTTAAAACTAGCACTCACCGCAGCGTTGGTGTGATAGAAGAAGTCGTGCAGTATGTCGAATATGGACGTCTCCGACAGTATGAGCTTCTGAAGGTTCTCTGGGTGGAAGTCGTGGCCGTACATGTCGACGGCGGAGAGGAATATCGACTCCATCTGGTTGTGGCGGAGCTCGTATGCCGGCTGGTGGGCTGCTATTAGTACCTGGGGGGAGGAATCATCGTCATGTTAATCGGAGCAGAGATGGGCATTAATCGATTATTTTGTTAAAATGCTTTTCTACTAGATATATGCAATGCAGCTATGTTGCGTGGATGTGAACTCTCTCTCCCTCCCTCTCCCTCATCTCCCTCTCTCCTTCTCTCTCCCCCTCTCTCTTGCTCCCTCTCCCTATTTTCTTCCCTCTCTTTCCCTCTCCCACTCTCCCTTCCATTTCTCACCCTTTCTCTTTCCCTCTATCTCCCTCCCAGATCTTCCTCTCCCTCTCTCCATCTCCCCCTCCCTCCCTCTCTTCCATTTCTTCCATCTCTCTTTCCCTCTCTCTCCCTCTCTTTCGCTCCCTCCCTCTCTCTTTCTCCCCTTCCCTCACTCTCTCCCCGCCCTCCCTCTCTCTTCCCTTTCTTCCCTCTCTCTCCACCTCCCTCCCTTCCTCTCTCGCTCTCTCTCTCAACCGACCGTAAAAAACACTAAAGGTATTACTCACTTGTCTCGCTCTAAGAGCTACGCGGCTGTGTTCAGCGCGGTGCAGTGACGTCAGCTCATTCAAGATGGCCGCCAGCTCGTCTGTCAAACCGGGCTCGTTGGACCACAGGTGGTCGATCAGAAGTGTCACCTGAACAGAACATATACAATATTCAATCGAACTCAAATATATTTATTCAAAATAATTGGAATTCTCTAAAAAAAATACCAATGGCTTCTATTTTTTTTTGTATAGGAAAGTCAATTGTAAGAAACTAATTTCTATATATTTCCATTTGGTTCTCTACTTTTTTTTCCAAAATTAATTAAATAAATAAATAAATATTAGGGGACAATCTTACACAAATCGACCTAGTCCCAAACTAAGCAAAGCTTGTATTATGGGTACTAGACGACGATAAACATACTTATATAGATAAATAAATACTTAAATACATAGGAAACATCCATAACTCAGGAACAAATATTCGTGCTCACCACACAAATAAATGCCCTTACCGGGATTCGAACCCAGGACCTCTTGCTTCGTAGGCAGGGTCACTACCAACTAGGCTAAGGAGGTCGTTAATTATAGAATTTATTATGGCCGATGACGTCAGATTTAAATTGAAGGCTCCCAACACAGCTACATACTTCTAAATCTATCTAAATGCGTACAATAAAGCACCCACTTTAATTATTTTTTCACCTCACTAGCTCGGAAAGCCCTTTTTGTTTGTTTGACATCTATTGAGAAAATCGCTTTTTATCCACAAGTGAAGAAAGAGTTTTGACATTTGAAGGCAGCTTAAGTGATATTTGACAGCTAACAAAACGTAAAACGTTAAAAGTGCTGAATTTTTAACATCACAATTAATGAATTGCATCGAGTAAAAAACACTAATACAGTCTTACAACTTTATTTTAATTCATAAATATCAGCATTCAACATTAACCTTCATTCTTGTTGTAAAAACGGATAAAATGTTCTGACAGTCCAAGTAAGTCGATGTGCGAACAAAACGCATCCGAAATAATAAAAAAAAACTTAAGTCAAAACAGTATAGGTACAATTTAACAGTAATACAGTTTGCTCGTATCTCAAAATCGATAATCTGGCTAATTGAACTTTACTCGATGTGCAATAAAGTTCAGTTTGGTTTAATCATTGATTGGAGATAGGTACGAGATTTTTTCAAAGTAGTGACGATATGTCGGTATTGGAATAGTTCCATAAAGACTGGATATGCTTAGGCTATTTTGCATTGTTTTTGATTTTACCAATATTTCTATAAGTACTTCAAAATTATTGTACTGACAAAGAGGTAAATAAATAATAATTGATAGTACAAACCCTTTTTCTTATTTTCCTCGATGTAGTGAGGTGAAAAGTTTTGTGTTATACACGGGTGAAAAGTTATTTTACGTCTCGTGTGTTGAAGCACTCGCTATCGAAAGGATTCTATTTTTGAACCACTCGCTTCACTCGTGGTCAATCATAGAATCCTTTCGATAGCTCGTGTTTCAGATGAACACTCGCAGGTAAAATACAACTTTCCCCCCTTGTATAACAAATAACTATTGTGTAGTGGTATACTGTCACACGTGTCACTTAACCAGCGCTGTCAAAGCGCTAGATGTCAGACAGCGGGTCCAAATCAAACTCCGTAATATAATCCACGCGTAAATTGTGAACAATTCTAATTAATGCCACCACACAGAATAAAGAACAAAGTACAACTTGGACCGTTTACGGCCTATATTTCAATGTCACAATGTCAATATTGTCAATCGCATACGAGCCTATTCAGATAGTTTTGATGGCAAATGGGATTAGATTTGTAGCATTCGAACATGGCGGATGTAGACAGTATATAATTTTGGTATTTCTGTTTCTTTGGCTAGTTGAAGTATAATTTTGATTTTTATGCGGCGATTAACCTTAATTAACAGTTAAGTATGAAGTATCTTTTTCTATTTATTTTTTTTATTTTCTTCAACTTCATTTTTTTATTACTTTTACGGTCATCCCGTGAAACCATATATTTCAAACTAAATACAAACTGAAATATAGATGCACAGAAAAAACCCCAGAAAAAAAGACCAATGCTGGGAATCGAACCCAGGTCCTCAGCGTTCCGTGCTGCGTGCTTACCCCTACACCATCACTGGTCTAGAAGTTAGCGACGAATCTTTCCCATACATCGTACACTTCAGTCTGTTATAATCACATTAGGCAGTGATAAAGCGCATCTATGTTAATGCCCTCTACCATTAACAGTGATCACAAAATTCTATATTTCTCTCGTGTCTGACATTTTTTAATGCGCAAGTTTCTCCACGTGGTTTCGGGAATTTACTATCAAGTTGCAGAAACTACAATCACCGTACAACGTCGCTCCCAAAGAGAGCTCACTTCGACACTGGCGAAATTGTCCTAAAATAGGACAGAAGCCATATTATTATTTATTTTTATTAGCAATACGGCTGCTCACCGAATCTAAGATTATTTAGAAGCGAAAAAGTTTTTCGGGTGCGCCGGTGGGATTCGAACCCACGTCTCCTGGGTATGCGCCCCAACCTGGGTGTTCTACCAATTGAACCAAAATTCTTAATCGCTTACATACGCCAACAGTGGAGTGTGGTAACATCCATCGCATCTATTGGTTGGGAGCGACGTGGTTCAATTGGTAGAACACCCAGGTTGGGGCGCATACCCAGAAGACGTGGGTTCGAATCCCACCGGCGCACCCGAAAAACTTTTTCGCTTTTAAATAATCTTAGAAGCCATATTTTTAAATAAATAATAGTAATAGTTTTGAGTAGCTTGACTGCTCCGATGTTTATGATGGCGACGGTACGAAGCGCCTAAAGGAACAGAAAGAAACTTCTCGTAGTACATACCAAGAGATTCTTCTTTGCGACCTGGTTGTGCGAGAATATGATGTCGGCGACTGCTTGCATGTCGTCCTTGTGTTTGTCACGGAGCGCCATTACGCATTTGTCGTATGAGCCTGCGTAAAAAGTGCATGTAAATTTATGCACGCTTTAAGCTCCAAACGCACAGACAGTGGAGGCGTGGCGGTGCGGTGGCGGTGACGGTTGTAATATTCTAACTTGTATGAACGGCTGTGCGGTACCGTACCGCGAACTCGATGAATTCGGTGATATTTAGGCATTATGGGATCATGGCCATTTGAAATTTAGTCAAATTAGCTAGTAAGGCATTATGCAATTTTGTTTTAATGAACCCTAATCGTTTCTTTGAGAGATCAACTCTATTTGACCTTAATAATCTTCCCTTAAAGTTAACACGGTGTATTGAAACTCACCCAGTTGGAAATTACTCTCGACCTGGTAGTACTGTCGCAGCAGATCATGAACCGCCGCCTTCATTCTGCCGCGGATTCCATTCCTGCGATAAAAAAAAGTTAGTCATCATCACCATCATTTCAGCCGAATGATGTCCAGCCCTTCGAGAAAAAGTTCAATCGACGCATCCGACTCGGCTGGGCAGCGTTCGGGAAGCTCCGCAATATCTTGTCATCCAATGTACCGCAGTGTTTCAAGTCAAAAGTCTTTGACCAGTGTGTGTTGCCAGTGATGACTTATGGCAGTGAGACGTGGCCGCTAACGATGGGTCTCATTAGGAAGCTCAAAGTCACTCAGAGGGCGATGGAGAGGGCTATGCACGGAGTTTCTCTGCGGGATCGCATTAGAAATTTCCTCCTTGAAACAACTAAAATATGACATCAATTGAATTACGTCTTTAAATAGCTCCATCAAGTTTCGCTTCAACGAACGCGATTTTGTTACAATTTAAATTAGGGGTGCATCCGATACCGATACCGATATATCGGCGATATTTTGGGTTTGCCGATATATCGGCATCGGCGATATTTTTATTGCCGATACAACGATACTTTTCAAATTTCGCGCTTTAAAAAGTAATTTAAACGCGCATCTTGTTTGATCTAGTTCGTTGCAAACGAGGCAAAACAAAAATCTTGTTAATGTTAATTTTAATTACTAACAGTTATTGATTTCATTTTAATTATTACCCTTAATTCTTAATTTTAATAATCTTATTCAAAGTCTGTAACTGTTTATATATTTTAATACAAATTAAAAATATTTAACCAAAATTGTGTGTTTTATACATTTTACCTTACTTTAATTTTAATTCACTAATCGTTTGTATCGGTATCGGTATCGGTATCGACAATATTTTTATAAGAGTATCGGTATCGGTATCGTATCGGCAAAAAGGCGTATCGATGCATCCCTAATTTAAATATACATAAAACCAAGACGGAAATGTTAAACAGTGTAATTCCCAGGTCTAATTTAACTAACTTAAACATGTCGTGCTAAGTGACAATTAATCATCGATAGTCGATAAAACACAGTGGTCAATCCCTCTTGATGTTTGATTCTTGCTATGAAAATTCCGCCCCTTGATAATAATCCTAACTAATATTATAAATGCGAAAGTAACTCTGTCTGTCTGTCTCGCTTTCACGCTAAAACTACTGAACCGATTTAAATGAAATTTGGTACACAGAGAGTCTAGAGCCTGAGAAAGGACATAGGCTATATATCATCACGCTAACATCAATAGGAGCGGAGCGGAGCGGAAGAATGTTTCAAAATCGGGGGTTTTTGAAGTAAAACTTCTATAGGCACGCTTGACTTGGGAGTAGGTACGGTGGTGAATGTGAACGCGGGTGTGCAGGGGGGGGGGGTTCTGTGGTGGGGGGTAAAATAATAATTATTGTTGAAAAAGCAAATTGGATAAAAAAAATAAGCTGCCCAAATTACTCATTTCGCGCGGACGGCGTCGCGGTTTGCCCGAGCTATATTTTTGCCTGTTTGTATAGTTACCTGTATCTCTGCACCAGAACAACGAGAGCTTGCGTGCTCATGAAGAAGACATCGCGATCGGCTCGCTTCGGCAGGGAGGCGGCGTGGCTGTAAAAAGAAAACGTAAAAAAAATAGTTATTTGTGCAACAAGCGAGCAAAGTTGTTTTTTTCTGCGAGTGTTGATTTTGAATCCCGAGCAAGCGAAGGATTTTATAGTTGAATCACGAGCGTAGCGAGTGATTTTACGTTAGAGAGTGCGCGAGGGAAAAAAACACACGAGATGCTTAAAAAAACTTTGGTCTCGCGTGATACCGTAAAACGGTTACTTTAAAATGCAGGGGCTACTTTGGAAAACAGTTTTTACGCCGCGTCCTTATTTTTTTACTATCTGTGGCAGTGAAATAACTACCTTGATAAATTACCTAACTTTTTACGTCATTTGCTCAATCGAGCTATGAATATTTGCGTTTTTATAACCATTTTAAATCTATCAAAGAAGCCCTCCTAAAGTAACCCCAGTTTACCGTAAGTACATAAAACTTTTCACCTCACCAGCGAGAACATAATTAATAAAGGTACATGCATGTCGTCTTTTTGTCTTAATTGTGGATTTCAACATTGATGGCGTTATCATCGTATCGTTACCACTAACGCCACCTACCGAGATACCTGTAAACAAAAGCTAGTAACTCACTGGTCAATGACACTAGCGATCTGCTGGCTAGGGAACTGAGCGAGTACGCTAGTAATGTTCCTCTCATAGAGCGCCATTAACTTGCGGACTTTCTTCTCGACGGCCACCGGGATACGTCCAGATGCAGACGATAGTACCTGAAGTAAAAACAATGATTTAACCATGAGGTTACCAAAGTGTACGCCGTAGTAGGGTAAACGTCCCTGTGCTCGGCACTGACCCAATACATGGCACCTCCAATCTTATGTCATAGCAAGAGAGGTGACAGATGAGTGACATCTACTGGGCGTTGATGTGTCGAGCATTGGTACGTTTACCTTAATCTAATTCAGAAAAAAAACGGCTAAGTGCGAGTCGGACTCGCGCACGAAGGGTTCCGTACCATTATCTATAAAAACGGCATAATCACATTTGTTGTATGGGAGCCCCCCTTAAATATTTGTCTTATTTTTTTTTTAAAGTCAATATATAAATAAATATTCTGTGAATATTTCAAGCGTCTACCAGTAGCCGTTACCAATATCGAGTAAAAAAGAGCAAATAAAATCACGTTTGTTGTATGGGAGCCCCCTTAAATATTTATTTATTCTGTTTTTTTAGTATTTGTTGTTATAACGGCAACCGAAATACATCATCTGTGAAAATTTCAACTGTCTAACTATCACGGTTCGTGAGATACAGCCTGGTGACAGACGGACAGCGGAGCCTCAGTAATAGGGTCCCGTTTTTACCCTTTGGGTACGGAACCCTGCAAAGTAACAAAACTCACTCGAAAAATAAGGATTTTTCTTTATGAAAATGAACAGTACCTACTCGTTAAAATTTTGAATCTCTTCAACGCCAACGACGAAAGCATGCGTCACAAAGTACAACGTCAAAGTGATCTTCGCGCAATAACATAAGGTTCAATATAGCTTTACGATTTACTAGGCTTGGCGTTAAAAAGATATTGCAAATGCCCAGTCAAAACCTAGAACTTGGGTAATATTCTTACAATATAGCTTGTCTAAGCTCTACGTTTACTTTTAGTTTACCACTGACAGATTGCTTGCCTTCATTTCATTTCCAACTTTAGCATCATACAAATAAAGTAGCTATTACAAAATCTGCAAACGTGGGTAGCAGTATTCTAAAATTGGCTTTATTTGTAGGTCGTTAAAGTTGAATATGAAATGAAGGCAAACCATCTGTCAGTGGTAAACTTTATGTAATTTTTCTCAAACATGCTATGAAATATTGACGTTATGTTCCTTAAAATACGCCACGAACTGTCACAATGCAGGTGCGGCTAGACGAGAGGTCAATAATGGAATTTCATACAACATTGCTGGCCAAGGCCAGCAAAGTGATCGTCTATTGTTTTATGTGACACAGCACCATGACGTTTAATAGGTCGACGTGGTCGACGTGGATGGATGGATGGACGGACGGACGGACGGACGGACGGAGGGATGGATGGATGTTGATGGATGGATGGATGGATGGATGTTGATGGATTTTGATGGATGTTGATGGATGTTGATGGATGTTGATGGATGTTGGTTGATGGATGTTGATGGATGTTGATGGATGTTGGTTGATGGATGTTGATGGATGTTGGTTGATGGATGTTGATGGATGTTGATGGATGTTGGTTGATGGATGTTGGTTAATGGATGTTGATGGATGTTGATGGATGTTGATGGATGTTGGTTGATGGTTGTTGATGGATGTTGATGGATGTTGATGGATGTTGGTTGATGGATGTTGATGTATGTTGATGGATGTTGATGGATGTTGTTGGATGTTGATGGATGTTGATGGATGTTGATGGTTGTTGATGGATGTTGATGGATGGATGGATGGATGGATGTTGATGGATGTTCTTGTTCATGGATGTTGACGGATGTTGATGGATGTTGATGGATGTTGATGATGTTGTTGGTGATGGTGATGGTGATGGTGATGGTGATGATGATGGCGGTGATGATGGTGGTGATGATGATGATGCATGTTTGAGAAAAACTCTATACAAGCCTTGGCCACGAACAGGGATTGCCGGCCTCGTATCTCTAGATGGCCTCGTTAACACTCGGCCATCTATAACTACTCGGCCGGCAATCCCCTATTTCGCGGCCGCTGCAGTAATGTACTATTACTGTACCTCTTGCAACTCTAGTAGTGGTAGCGACGGGTCTCTGAGACTCTGCATGAACTTCTCGACGATATCGCGGGAACGGGGGGTGTTGTAGGGCTCCGGAAGACAGTAACCTGTTAAAGTCAAAATTAAACACATAACTATACTGCTCGTGCTCAAAATACCACGCTCCCAAAATGCCAGATGTTTCAGAATACGACATCACCAGAGATCGGAATTTTTACGGCAAAACGTAAGACTGTCGCAATCAAGGTATTGTTAGAACCATTTTTTATCGATATCGAGTATTATTGTATATAAAAAAGTCATGCCGATATATTTAGGTACGTTGTTTTATAATCATTCGCACAATTAATTTATAATATGCAAAATAAGTGGTACAGGTCGATTCACAAGAGTTGGCACGAATGGGTTGAACGAAAGTAATGTCACTTTGACATTTTTGTAGGAAAATGACTGATGCATGACATTTTCATATTTGTGTGAAGTGTATTCAAATAGATAACACATAGATACTTCGATTCGCTCATTATGTCCATCTGTGCCAGCTCTTGTGAATCGACCTGTAAGTTACGGGATTGTTTTATACTTATTTGTTATTCCATCTAAACCTTAACTATACTACCTAAAATTCTGTATTAAATATGTTTTTTTATTTAGTGGACCGTTTTTTTCTTCTATTGCACAACTATCGATATCGATAAAAAATCGAGTCTAACACTAGCTTGATTGCGACAGTCTTATATTTTGCCGTGAAAATTCCGATCTCTTGTGATCAATATAAAGCTCAACCAGGAAAATAAAAACCCTCGCCATATTGCGGAAAACTAATGGAACTAATTTCAAACAAGTTAGCTATGAAGTATCTTTTTTTGTACTTATTTTTTCAACTTCATTTTTTTATTACTTTTACGGTCATCCCGTGAAATCATACATTTCGTACTAAATACAAACTGAAATATAGATGCACAGAAAAAACCCCAGAAAAAAGACCAATGCTGGGAATCGAACCCAGGTCCTCAGCATTCCGTGCCGCGTGCCATACCCCTACACCACCACTGGTCTAGAGATTAGACACGAATCTTTCCTATACATCATACATTTCAATCTGCTAAATCATCACCTTATGCAGTGACAAACGCACATCTATGTTACACCCTCATCGAGAGATTTTAACACTCCTTCGGAACTAACCGCTCACCTGGACAAGAGATGGCGCTACTGTGCAACTTTAAACAAGTTAGCTATGAAGTATCTTTTTTTGTACTTATTTTTTCAACTTCATTTTTTTATTACTTTTACGGTCATCCCGTGAAATCATACATTTCGTACTAAATACAAACTGAAATATAGATGCACAGAAAAAACCCCAGAAAAAAGACCAATGCTGGGAATCGAACCCAGGTCCTCAGCATTCCGTGCCGCGTGCCATACCCCTACACCACCACTGGTCTAGAGATTAGACACGAATCTTTCCTATACATCATACATTTCAATCTGCTAAATCATCACCTTATGCAGTGACAAACGCACATCTATGTTACACCCTCATCGAGAGATTTTAACACTCCTTCGGAACTAACCGCTCACCTGGACAAGAGATGGCGCTACTGTGCAACTTTAAACAAGTTAGCTATGAAGTATCTTTTTTTGTACTTATTTTTTCAACTTCATTTTTTTATTACTTTTACGGTCATCCCGTGAAATCATACATTTCGTACTAAATACAAACTGAAATATAGATGCACAGAAAAAACCCCAGAAAAAAGACCAATGCTGGGAATCGAACCCAGGATGACCGTAAAAGTAATAAAAAAATGAAGTTGAAAAAATAAGTACAAAAAAAGATACTTCATAGCTAACTTGTTTAAAGTTGCACAGTAGCGCCATCTCTTGTCCAGGTGAGCGGTTAGTTCCGAAGGAGTGTTAAAATCTCTCGATGAGGGTGTAACATAGATGTGCGTTTGTCACTGCATAAGGTGATGATTTAGCAGATTGAAATGTATGATGTATAGGAAAGATTCGTGTCTAATCTCTAGACCAGTGGTGGTGTAGGGGTATGGCACGCGGCACGGAATGCTGAGGACCTGGGTTCGATTCCCAGCATTGGTCTTTTTTCTGGGGTTTTTTCTGTGCATCTATATTTCAGTTTGTATTTAGTACGAAATGTATGATTTCACGGGATGACCGTAAAAGTAATAAAAAAATGAAGTTGAAAAAATAAGTACAAAAAAAGATACTTCATAGCTAACTTGTTTAAAGTTGCACAGTAGCGCCATCTCTTGTCCAGGTGAGCGGTTAGTTCCGAAGGAGTGTTAAAATCTCTCGATGAGGGTGTAACATAGATGTGCGTTTGTCACTGCATAAGGTGATGATTTAGCAGATTGAAATGTATGATGTATAGGAAAGATTCGTGTCTAATCTCTAGACCAGTGGTGGTGTAGGGGTATGGCACGCGGCACGGAATGCTGAGGACCTGGGTTCGATTCCCAGCATTGGTCTTTTTTCTGGGGTTTTTTCTGTGCATCTATATTTCAGTTTGTATTTAGTACGAAATGGAACTAATTTCTTCAACTGGCAACAGTAACTTTGAAGACGTCATTAATGTCATCTGCCAACTGCTGTCTTAGTGAGGTGTCGATTGCTTGTGGTGCGTTTCTTGGAAATTGTGGGTTATTTGTGCGTTAAAATGCCGAAAACTACTAAAAGCCATTGACGAAAAGTTATATTCAATATGACGAAGTATTTGTCAGAGAGAAAGTCTGAAGGATTGGAGTCTATTCCTCTAAATAACATCACCGACCTTGTTGTCAACATGACTGGTAGGTGCCTGGTACAGTGTTGCTATAATTATTGCTAATTTAACGCCCCAGAGCAGGGTTTTTTATTTTCCTGGTCGGGCTTTAGAATGTTTGTATTGTATTGTATTGTATTGTATTGTAACCCAAACAGAAGATTACATAAAGCAAGGGTCTTCAACCTTTTTGAAGTCAAGGGCCTAGTACTAGTACTCTGATATTGGTTCGGTGGGCCGCAACATAATAAAAATATTCCATTCTAAACTAAAAGTTCTTTTTAATCTGTAAATAGGTATAATTTGTAGACATTTGAATTTAATTTTCAACCGACGAAAACAAAAGGAGGAGGTTCTCAACTCGACGTGTATATTTGTTTTTTTTTTTTTATGTATGATTACGCATAACTTTTTACAGAGTAGTCGGATTTTGATGATTCTTTTTTTATTGGAAAGCGTATACCCCGTGGGTGGTCCCATTCAAATTTGGGAATAATTTTCCTACCCTAAGGGTAGGAAAACAGGGGATGATTGATTGTTCAGTTACTGATTGTACTATATGACCACGCATAACTTATTACAGAGTAGTCGGATTTTGATGATTCTTTTTTTATTGGAAAGCGTATACCCCAAGAGTGGTCCCATGTAAATTTGGAAATAATATTCCTACCCTAAGGGTAGGAAAACAGGGGATGATTGACTAACTTTTTACAGAGTAGTCTGATTTTCATAATTCTTTTTTATTGGATAGGGTATACCTTGAAGTTGGTATTATATATAAATTTGGAAAAAAAAATGTACCCCAAGGATGGGAAAAAAGTATAAAATAAAAACTTTTTAACAAAAAAATTAAACCGCCGAAAAAACTGAAAAGCAATAAATAATACCTTTTTTGTTTGACCTTAATCTAGGTACCAGTTTGAAGTCGGTGCCTCAGCACGAGCCAGGAGGAGTGGACCTATAATCGTCTACCTGATTGGCTTCTATCACTCCTCCTGGCTCGTGCTGAGGCACCGACTTCAAACTGGTACCTAGATTAAGGTCAAACAAAATTTTAAATTTAAATAATTTAAATAATTGTAATAATTCAATGAAATTTAGTTCAATGTATGTAATTTAATTCAATATATAATTTTTAGATTTAATTTATGTAATCTGATTTAATTCGATTTGTTTAATGAATGTTTCAGGTTTTTTTTTTAAGACTAAGAGTTTAACCTTTTGACCGCCAGCGTCGGCTATAGACGACAGTACGGTAATACAAAATTAAACCTACCCGCATCCGCATAAGAATCAATTTTGTTCCAAACAAAAACGATGCGTGGCGGTCAAAAGGTTAAGAACATTTGTACGCCTCACGGCAAAATATAGCGATCTATAAAAAAATTGTAACACCTTAAACATGCCTATGTTTTACAAATAAATTATTGATTTGATTTGATTTGATTTGACAAAAAAGGTATTATTTTTTGCTTTTCAGTTTTTTCGGCGGTTTAATTTTGTTTTGTTAAAAAGTTTTGTCAATACAATGTCGGGCCGCCATGGACGCAACCGCGGGCCGCCGGTTGCAGCCCCTTGGCATAAATACTGACCTGCGAGCACGTTCTCGAGTATAGCTTTGTACTTGGTGTGTTGTTGGCTAAGTTTCTCAGAGAGGTGCGGGTTGTCTACTGTGGCGAACTGCCCCTTGTAGAGTTGTGCTGTCGTCACCAGGGAGGGGTCGTCGAGCTCTGAAACAAGAATAAAACACAGGTAAGAATTGGCTACTTTCCTAACTAGTCAGTCTTTTAGATTATCAAAAAATATTGGACACGTATTTTTTATTTTGTCAATTAAACAAAAAATTACGAAGATATGGCGCGTTGAAGTTTCGCGTGACGTCACTTGTTCCTACACTTTGTATGAGCGTTTTAGGAACAAGTGACGTCACGCCTCGTCACGCGGAACTTCAACGCGCCATATCTTCGTGATTTTTTGTTTAATTGTCAAAAGAAAAATTACGTGTCTAATATTTTTTGATAATGTAAAATATGGACTAATAAGAATTATTATTTTTTTACCTAGGAAACATCCCTATTGGGAATGTCTAAAAAAAATACAATACAATACAATACACTGACTCATTATTGTACAGTCGAGTTCTCCAATATCTGTACAGCCAACCGTTCATAAATATATAAACATGAACCTTATGTTACGGTAATAAGGTCTATGTACAGATATTTATGAACGGTTGGCTGTACAGATATTGGAGAACTCGACTGTACACCACAAATAATACAATACAGAAAAACAAGTACATGAAAAAAAAGAAATAAGGTAAGCAATGGGCGGCCTTATCGCTTCGAAGCGATCTCTTCCAGGCAACCTTTAAAAAAGAAAGAAAGAAAGAAAGAAAGCAAGGAATGCATTTCAGCAGGTGGTGCAATATAAAATTTAATAAATAATAATAAAAAACAAACATTTTATTAAAACAACTGAAAACATCTAATAATACACATCATAAAACATACATAAATAAGTGATACACAATATACTTGTAAATAAATGGACACAATAATACAATTTTCAAGCACAGGATAAAAGATAGTGTTGCTTTGCCAGCGGTTTTTATATTTTTTTTTGTATAGAAATGTCAATTATAAGGGCCGGCGCTCACTGACGGCATGGCACGGCATGGCACGGCAGGTTACTTATTTTTCAAAAGTGTTTTTCAATAAAAAGACACGTCAAGATCGCTTACCTACTTTCTAATGCTAAACAATCGAAGTATAGACTGGTGTGATGATGATGATGATGATGATGATTAGACGACCAGATGGCCTAGTGGTTAGAGAACCTGACTACGAAGCTTGAGGTCCCGGGTTCGATTCCCGTGTCGGGGCAGATATTTGTATGAAAAATACGAATGTTTGTTCTCGGGTCTTGGGTGTTTAATATGTATTTAAGTATGTATCTATCTATATATTTATGTTTATGCGTTGCTTAGTACCCATAACACAAGCTTTGCTTAGCTTACTTTGGGACTAGGTCAATTGGTGTGAATTGACCCCTGATATTTATATTTTTTATATTTTTATATTATATACTAGCTTTAGCCCGCGACTCCGTCCGCGTGGAATTAGTAATTTGGGCAGCTTATTTTTTTTATCCAATTTGCTTTTTCATCAATTAGGACTCTTCTTTGTTCCCCGATATATAAAAAAATACCCCCCGCAACCAACCCCCACCCCCCGTGCACCCCCTCCCCTCCCAAACCCCACCCCCGCACACCCGCGTTCACATTCAACACCGTACTCTCCCAAGTCAAGCGTGCCTATAGAAGTTTTACTTCAAAAACCCCCGATTTTGAAACATTCTTCCGCTCCGCTCCGCTCCTATTGGGGTTAGCGTGATGATATATAACCTATAGCCTTCCTCGATAAATGGGCTATCTAACACTGTAAGAATTTTTGAAATCGGAGCAGTAGTTCCTAAGATTAGCGCGTTCAAACAAACAAACCTGTGTGCATGTCCAACTTAAGATGAGCCCTATTTAGTATAGTTTACTATAATGTTGTCAGTTCATTTTATGTTGGATTTTTTTCTATGTACGGTCCATGTTCGATAAATTCTTAAAATAGACGTATCTTTCTTATTTGTGAACCGATTCAAATGAAACAAACACTAAATGTTAATCCAAGAAAATACCAACATATCAGTGAAAACCGCATCCTTCTAGGTTAAGCCGTTTCTGAGATTAGCGCGCACAAACGCACAGACAAACAGACAAACAGACAATAATTCTAAAAATCATTGTTTTGGGTTCTATTGCGCTAATAAAAAGCCCTAGTGACAGTTTTTCTCAAATATCTTCAATGTACAGACACCGACTTGTTACAGATTTATTATATGTATAGATGATGATGATGATGAAGAACCACTTACCTAGTATACCAATAAGAGAGCCACTCTCCAATACCGCACCCGGTCTTAAATTCCATGTCACGTTGCCAGATTCAGGAGCCGATAGAGTCATCACCATTTTCATCACCTAGTGAAAAGAAAACAATTTGATCATGTGACGACGAGATAGCTTAGTGGTTAGAGGACCTGACTACTAAGCTTGAGGTCACGGGTTCGATTCCCGGTCGGGGCAGATATTTGTGCTCGAGTCTTGGATGTTTAATTTTAGTCCACATACGAGTATTATTAGCAGACTTCGAATTTTAAAAGGCAAAATTTGTTGACAGATTGCTTTTCTCATGCACTAGTGATCGCTCCAAGTTTTGATTCTAAAAATACAATTTCAAAGAAAGTATAAAAATTGATGAACTGAAACAATTAGGTACTTTGCTCGGAACTTTGCTTTGTATGCTTTGAGTTCGAAACGCGTCTGTGTTCTTTGGTGGTGGTGATAGTTGGGTTTGTGTGATTTGTGTGTGTTCGTACAGTGTGGAGGTGGAGGAACTGCGTGAACACGCATTTCATACATAAACGTAACTATCGTAAGGTCGCGGGTGGGCAAAGTAATTGTTTCAGTTCATTAACGACGACCAGACCAGACAGACCAGACCAGATGGCCCTGTGGTTAGAGAAACTGACTATGAAGCTTTAAGTATGTATCTGTCTATATAAGTATGTTTATCCGTTGCCTAGTACCCATAACACAAGCTATGCTTAGCTTACTTTGGGACTAGGTCAATTGGTGTGAATTGTCCCGTGATATTTTTTTTTTTTTTTTTAATATGGACATAAATTAAACAAAATAATAACTCAGTTCTCTTCTTTATTGTTATGTTTTATAGTGCAATGGTACTCATTACCCAGCTATCATTTAAAATAAGCTTTGTGTAAACTTTATCATTGACTTCAAAATAATAATAACCTCCAAAAAAATATAGACTTACAACTTACAACCAAAACTGGGGGCGATCAAAGCGTCGACAATTGACTTTATCGATAAAGAAACTCCCTGGTCGTCATAAATTTTTCCCCTTAATTTCCTACGTCTGATTAGGGGCCATTCATTTATTACATAAGACGATTTTTGTAAATTTTTTTGTAAGAAAAAATAAGAATCGGCCGGCCCCCTTCCCCTTGTGTGATATTTATTACGTAAGAATCTAAAGGAAAAAATGAATACACGTTTGGATTGCTTTAATTTTTATTTTTCAAAGAAACAATGTTTAGAAACGTCTCTTTTATTGTAGTTACTAATATTTTTTATTTTTTGTTAATAATCAACTTTGGTTTTACATATTTTCGATTTTTTCTTGCCATGGAAATATTATCCGAGCGCGCGCTTTTTCAAAGTACCTATAATCTTAACTTTGCGCTTTTTTGTGATCTTACGTAAGAACTATCTTGACCCCCTCCCAACCCCTTGTAAGAAAAAATAAGACATGGTCGACCCCCTCCCCCCTAAATCGTCTTACGCACAGAAATAATAATAAAGAGGATAGAAATGCCTTAGTTCCTATTTTCTTCCGGAACTCGTGTCGCTGCTTCATCCCCTCTACTTACTGTGTTTAATGCACACATGCAAAATACCGGAACCGTACTACGCAATCACGCACACAATTACTAATATTTTTTGCTTACAAACAATTATGAACCTTACACCTTAGAGATAGCGTTGAATAACACTCAACGTAAGTCATACCCACATTTACACATCGGCGCTCTTTATTGGCCGCGTCGGCATTATGTCTGTACTAGTCGTAACCTGTTTTTTTGTCCGTACCACGAACTTTTGTGCAAGACGGAAGGGTTATCAAAAATTACTTTACATTGCTGCGTATAATTCAAAACGATCTGCGTTTTTATGGGCATGAGTAGCAATGGTATATGAAGTTTCGTGTTAATAACGTGTAAACCAATATTTCATAATGAAATATTTTCTCAGGTTATATCTACACTAATATTATAAAGAGGAAAGATTTGTACCTATGTTTGTATGTTTGTAATGAATAGGCTCAAAAAGTACTGGGCCGATTTAAAAAATTCTTTCACCAATAGAATGCTACATTCTTCCAATTTGACATAGGCTACATTTCATTTTGAAAAAAATTAGGGATCCTGGGTAAAATTTGAACAATGTAACCGAAGGTGTAGAAAAATGAGTCTTAAAATGTCTTTCGTCGAATGCGCTGCCGAAACTATTAGCGATAGAACAAAATAATGTACAACAATATTGAAGAACATCATAATGTCTACAAAAAACTCCGCGGTAGCATATGTCCAACTATTGTAGTTATGTCACTACAACAACTTTTTTCATTTTAAACATTAATGAAAATGCTAACCAAATTCAAACCATGCTATTTATGTGTTTATATTAATCCTTATCCAAATAAATTATTTTATGGTAAAGACCATTTAACTACCTATAAAATAGTTTTTAAATTATTTAAATTGGACTTTCCATTCAAAAGATATTACGAATTAAAAAATTGAAACAGTAAACAAAACCGCCATAGCGCCGTGGCCGTTGTTTGCGATGCAGTCTGAAAAGCGCGCCGGGCATCGCAGCGGGCGGGGTGGAGGGGGCACTGAAATACAGGAGTGGGGCGTGCACGTCTGTAATAATTAATAAATAATAAATAATAATTTTTTAATAAACAAAAATATTTGTGAAAAAAAGTGTTTCATATCCAAATTTCCAAAAATAAATAATTGTCTACCCCGTGCGAAGCCGGGACGGGCTGCTAGTTTTGTTATAAACCGCATTATTACATTAAATTAATACATACCAATGAAATGTAATCCCCTTATTAGTGTAATTACACAGTGTGGACGAGTTTCCGCAATTGGGATGTCCCAATTTTTGACAATTTTTGAAAACCGTTTAGAGAAATAGGCTTTGTGAAGCGTTTTCAGAAATCAGATTCCAAAAATATGATAAACTGAATTAAATAAAGAAAATTTAAGTAATGACCTTCATTTGACCCCTGCAGTGAATCGTCGCTAAGGCAGATATAAAGCAGGTCTACACTCTAAAGCAAATTGACAGTTTGAAATGTTGCTTTCCTGCTTATAATAGCAAAGAGTGACAAAGACAGAACTTAAATCAAATGATGCGCACCTGGCTTTGAACAGTTTTCATTTATCGTAAAGTCCGAAATGTATACGAGTATTTCCAATGTATTTTTACAAATTTAATTATTAAATTACTACGTTACAAGTAAATATAAAAGAATTTAAATATCAGATTTTAATAAAAAATATCTATATCCATAATAAATATCTATCACACCATTAAACAAACAGGAATAATCGAAGTTTTAAGAAGAGAAATAAATAAAAATATTTGTCATGGTTCATTTAGGACCCTCAGTCGTGCTTGTATTATTGACAGTGACAAGACAAATTAGTAGTGCAACAGATTATGTTATGTACGACTTGAATTTTTCTAGACAATGGAACGTGGCTCTCTCACTGTGACGTCATCCAACGTATTTCTTAAAAAAAATATAAAAAATTAAATACTCAACCAAATTCAAAATCGATGAAAATGGTATCTTAAAATATCCTATACTTTCCAAAAAAAAAATATAAAAACTAAAGTATATTTTTTTGGTGCATCCCAATTGCTAATGCTGCAAAACATCATTTTAATGCACTTGTTGTCATACCCACGTTTCAAATAGCACTGAGCCACAAGTCGCGCGCTTGTGACCTACGAGTCACAAGCGCGGCGCCAAGGTCACGCGTCTAAGGCACTTCTATCCTCTTTATTATTATTTCTGTGGTCTTACGTAATAAATAAATGGCCCCTTGTTAGTTGTGTCTCTATCTCTCTCACTCACCTCAATCTCAGCGTAAGGCTGTCCCTTATCAACATGGCCGCCGTCTTCTATCAGAGTGTTTATTAGTTTGCCGGCAGATGGCGCCCTCAGCTTGGACGGGTCTTTCTCCTTCTCGAACACAACGGTTTGGTTCCCGATGACCACTCTGTATTTGTCGACTTCTTCCTTCAGGTATGTCGTGTAGGACGCCCCGTCGACAGAGAGGAGTGTGCCTGTAAAAAAAAATTGTTAAAAAACCTATTTTTAATACATTCCAGTGTTTCGTATCTCAAAAGGAATAAGTTTTTGTTAAAAGCAACCTTTTTAGCTGACTGTACTTTTTGTTGGCTGTACTTGCATTGTCATCCAACCATATCGTCGTTGATACTTCAGTACCGCGTAACTACCTTTACCCATAGGGTCTATTTTATCTAATTTTCCCTGTTATTTCATTTCAAGTTGAGCCTTATGGAAAAAGCTAGTTACGCGGTATTGCAGTATCAACGACGATATACCAAATTTCAAGTGAATCCGACCACTGGAAGTGGATTCGACTTCCAAAATTTGACCCGTACATACATACACACATAGGTACAGTCAAGGGCAAAAATATGTATACACTTTAGTACCTTGTCACTTTAACCACTGTGACAGTTCATATATGGCAGTTCAAATATAACGAAAATAGACAAGGTACTAAAGTGTATACATATCTTAGCCCTTGACTGTACATTGCAAGTTAAATAAAAGCTTTAAAAAAACGGAACCCTTATAGGATCACTTTGTTCTCCGTCTGTCCATCAAGACCCTTTATCTCAGGAACGCGTGACGAGTTATGTAACTTGTTTCGCTAGCGCTGTAGTTGGTTGCTTGCTAGCCGCTTCTTTGCTTTGGGTTATTGCAATAAAGTTCATATTGATGTATAAGTGCCTTTTTCATTTCCACATAACGAAGTTTCACTTCTTCCGCGCGGAGGAGCTGCACACACGATTTTTTTTTACTCACCTCCGTCTGTCAGTTTGTGCACCTCCAACTCCTTGAAGCTCCCGTTCATGGCCAGGAAGTATGTGGTGGTGCCAGACTTGCAAGCTTGCACCTTGTATTTGCTGCCAGTATGTATGAGCTCCACTTCTACACAGTTCGAGAGCTGGCTGGAGCCTTGGATTTGGCCTCTAAGAAAAAAAAAACAAATTTTAACGACCGCTTTAGCCTAGTTGGTAGTGACCCTGCCTACGAAGCAAGAGGTCCTGGGTTCAAATCCCGGTAAGGGCATTTATTTGTGTGATGAGCACGGATATCTGTTCCTGAGTTATGGATGTTTTCTATGTATTTAAGTATTTATTTATCTATAATAAGTATGTTTATCGTCGTCTAGTACCCATAGTACAAGCTTTGCTTAGTTTGGGACTAGGTCGATTTGTGTAAGATTGTCCCCTAATTTTTTTTTTTTTTAATAAATAAATGGCGGACCACTAGGCCTGGCGGAACCAACAACAACAATTGACGAGATTTCATTTTTTTGACACCTAAAAATTACTACAGGAATCGAAAGAATTTTGCTTCCTGAACACGGAAAAATATTTATTATAATTTATTTCTCCATATTTAAAAAATACATTTTCATCACACTTGCTCGTCAATGGTGTTATTCCATGCCTGTATACTAAATGACAAAGGCCTAATTTGTTCTTAAGGGAGTTATGGATTTACGTACAGTTTTTCTTCCCAAGGGAGTTCTAACTTTAGTTTTAAAATTTGCAAACAGACTAAGGAGGTTTCAAGTCAGCCAGCGTTTTATTTATATGTTTAAAACTTAGCTATAACCCAATTTTTCTACACAAAACTTGTCTACGCTTCATGAAATTTCGTTATTTTTATATTTTAAATTTATATCAAATAGTTTTGCAATAATTTTAGTAAGTATTTTTTTAACATGTTGGCAGAATGTGGCCGTATGGCCATTCGAATTCTAAACACAGTTTACATTATCTATGGTGGATGACTTGAAAAAAGTGACAATCTGTATTGGCGGAAGCCATTATTTATTTAATTTAAGTGTTTAGAAACAAAATAATTTCATTTTTGGATTTTTTCCTCGCAGTGTGATGAAAATCATTGTGTGTATCACGGGCAGTAAGGGGACTACAAACTCGAGTCATTAAAACTCCTCCGGCGTCGGGCTTCTAATAGGCTCTCGTTAGTAATCCCCTACTTACGGCCCTTGATGCACAATGTACTATTAAATTTGACATTAACATTGAGACGTGACAGATCCATAAATGATCTAATTTTTATTAATGTTAATGCACGAACGACATGTTCTTGATTTAAATAACATTTTAAAGGATCCCGTAGTTGTAATCGAAAAGCAAGAAAGAACCAAACCGCACACAACGTTAACGTCAGATTTACGTCATCAATTTTTTTTAATAGAGACTAGACAAAAGTATTGGATCTATTGTCTGGCCCTTTTAGAAAGAGCACATCTTAAAAAAAAAAAAAAATAATTAATAATCCTAGTGAAAATTTAAAACTATCAGCGTCTTTCTCTTTCCAAACAGAATACAGAGAACGAATCAAATTATAGTCTTAGAAATATGAAATCTTGCCAATTATGCAAACGTCGAGCCGATCGTATTTATCTACATAAGTATGTTTATCCGTTGTCTAAGTAGTACCCATAGTACAAGCTTTGCTTAGTTTGGGACTAGGTCAATTGGTGTGAATTGCCGTGATATTTATTTATTTTATTTACTTAAGTACGGGACCCTAAAAAAAGGCAAAGCCTTACTTACACACAGATACGTCACTTACTTCTCAAGACCGCTCTTGAACTCCTGGAAATGCGCGGTGATAATGCTGTCCGCTATGAGGATGGAGCCACAGAGGACGCCAAGCATTATGTCCGGCTTCTCAGATTGCATCTGTAATAAGAGCAATAACTTTTTTTAGCTCTTTTTGCTGACAGTACCGACTTTTTGCCTCTGGTTACCAAAGTACTCTTCAAAAGGAATCAAACTTTTTTTCATTATGAAAACGAATCATCGTGTCGTATCTTATCGTATGGCAGTAGGTTGTCGCTCGGCTTTCGGTTCGCACGCTAGCCGCGTCGCGCGTAATTAAGCATCTTTTTTTCTGTGATTTTTGCAACAAACAATGACTTCTAAACGATCTTATAAATAACTTACTTACTTACTAAAGGTATTTTACTGAATTAATACACACTGTTATCTTTCTTGATTTATATACCTACCAAATATCGGCGAGTGGGTACCCTTACCCTGTGCCCTTGGTTTCGGATCAGCGGTGCCCAACGGAATATGAACGCTCGTATCACACGATAAGTTTCAATTTCGCGTGCAAGCAGTAAGAGTAGGCAAGTTTTTATACTTAAAGTTGATTTTTGTTCAAGAGTGATCCTTCTGTATGTTATTTACTTTTACTTATTCTGTGATATAGGCTAGGATAATGTCACTGATGATCAGAGGTCGGAATTTTCACGGCAAAGCAAGACTGTCGCAATATAGCTAGAGTTAGAAACGTGTCTTTATCGATATCGAGTATTATCAGGTACCTACAATGAAATCGTGCCGATATATTTACATTATTTTATAATTTGAAATGCCAGTTAATTTGCTCCCTTGGCGTCAAATGAAGTTGAATGTTCATTTATTATATAGTGTATTTATTATACGGCTTTATAGTAATAACTGATAAACGAAACAGTTTACTCCTAGAGAATGTTGAGTAATTAATGGTTATCTACTCCTAACACTATCACAAACCAAATAAAATGTTATGTGCTACTGTGTGAACGGACGTGGATTTCGAAGAAGAAATTACATGTCTCTGTATTATTTAACACAAACCTTAAGTAAAATTGTGTATTACTTTTTTTTTATTATTTGGTGGACCGTTTTTCCTTCTCTTACACAACTATCGGTATCGATAAAAAATTGTTTCTAGCACTAGTTTGATTGCGACAGTTGTTTTGCCGCGAAAATTCCGACCTCCGCTGATGATGCACTCACCCTCTCGGCGATCAAAGCGTCCAGCCAACTGGTGTCGATATCGTTGTTCTGGAAGGCGCTGGTCTCCAACAAGGTTATGAGGTACTCCACAGTGGTGCGGAAGTCACCTCGTATGCTTAGCTCTTTCAAAGCTATCACCAGATTCCTGAAATCAAAGGTGGGTTATACTATATACTAAAGACGAATTTTCTGAACGTCACATCTCGTTTTAGCTGCGAACAAAATTGATTCTTATGCGGATGTGCGTAGGTTAATTTTTGTATTAGGTACCATATTGTCGGCTACTTGTAGGACTGTCAATGTCTGTACAACGTCATCATCCTCATTTCAGCCGAAAGACGTCCAATGCTGAACATAGGCCTCCTCCAAGGCTCGCCAAACAGATCGATCCCGTGCTATCCGCATCCAACGCGATCCCGCAACCTTAACCAGGTCTGTACAACGTCGCTTTACTTTAAAATAATAAGCCTGCTGTAGGTAGTTTTGTTATAGAGAGGCCTCTGCCTCTGTACCATTAATTTTTAACTATGATCTCAATTAAAAAACTAAATATGCCAACTGCTAGTAATTTTGTCAGTTTACTTCATCCACTCATGGTCTACTCGTGGTATTTCGGTCTACTCACTCTCTGACCTGCTCCCTACTCTCGCCGTAAGAGAAGCAATGTAAAAATTACGAGTCATTCAGTCAGTTCAGTCCGTCTACTTATGGTCTTTCGGTCTACTCACTCTCTGGCCTGCTCCCTGGTCTCGCCCCAAGAGAAGCAATGCCCGAACTGCGAGTCAGCGAACTCGTGGAGTCCACCGGATGCCGCCACGCTGAAGTAGCCCCATACGTTCTTCGAGGAGCGGAAGTTCAGCTCTTGGACAGTGCCCGAGGATGGTTTGAAACCTGTCGTAGTATATTTTTGTTTGAAACACTGATCAAGTGTGGCGACTAAACGTTTCCACCTATTGGCTATGTGCGAAGCGGGTGGTGGGGGTACAGAAAACGATCGCAGCGAACAACATGGCAAAAATTTGAAGTAAATTCGGAGGAAATGTTGTCAACGCTACGCGGCGCCACAGTCGTGCACGTAGCCAATAGGTAACGCCACGAGAGTTGAGGTCACGCACACAAGAACACATCATGTAATGACAGCGGGTTTTTTTTTTATTATTTGTACCGATAGCAAGTTCTACAGACTCAACAGTGAATTGTAAAATTGAATAAAAATTTCTTCAACCTAAGAGATAAGAGTCGTGCGACATACGGACGGGCCGACAGACAAACAGACAAACACCGGAGTCTGATAGGAACCCAAACCTTTTCACCGAATCGAAGCACACGTACTGGGAAACCCTTTCGGACCGTTCTATCCGTTTTCGAAAACATCCGTTCCCAAAACGTCTGTTACCGTCACTACCGTTTCGTAAACATTCCGTTTCAAAATATGTTTCTCCCAAAAGACATATTTGTCTTGACATCCGTTTCCCAAAACACCCATTCTCATCACTACCTTTTCCTGAATACGAATGCTATGAGAACCGGGTGTATCGACATACGGATGCTATGAGAAACGGGTCTTTTGGGCATACGGGCGTCATTCATGAGAGACGGATCTTTTGGCATACAGATGCTATGAGAACCGGGTGTTTTGACATACTGATGCTATGAGACACGGGTATTTCGGCTTAGCGGTCATTTAAGGGAGTTTTCAGAAAAAAATGTACCCGTTTTGCCTTAATTGTCCTTAATTTTCCATACAAAATTTATTAGTCAGTTTTGTGACGGTCCATACAACATTTATGGTTAACTGCGTCACAAAACTGACAATTTTATTAAAAGACGGACACTTTTTTTTATTGCTTAGATCGATAGTGCTTGTGATTTGAGTAGAAATAACCCAAAATTTGTACTGGGTGGGTACACTTTTTTCTGAAAATTCCCTTAAATAAGCTGCCATTTTGGAACGGATGTTTTGGGAAACGGATACAACTGTCCGAAAGGTACAAAACCACCTCTTACCTTCGTCAGGGTTTTCAGACGTGATCCTGGCGGCGATGACGTGTCCCCACGGCGAGGGGCGCTGCTTGGGATTGTCCAGCTCAATCTCCGAGAGGCCCCAGGGACTCTCGCCGTAGAGGAGACGAATGTCCTTGATGTTGTACAGAGGGAGACCCATGGCTATCTGTAATGGACGATACGGGAAGTGACTCTGGGTGTTCAGTTAGAGCGTAGCCTCTAGTGGCCGCTGGAGCTTTTCGTGGGAGTGGTAGCGGGTCACGAATAGTGACCTTTTTCAACCGACGAAAACAAAAGGAGGAGGTTCTCAATTCGACGTGTATATTTGTTTTTTTTTTTTATGTATGATCACGCATAACTTTTTACAGAGTAGTCCGATTTTGATGATTCTTTTTTTATTAGAAAGCGTATACCCCGAGGGTGGTCCCATTTAAATTTGGAAACAATATTCCTACCCTAAGGGTAGAAAAACAGGGGATGATTGATTGTTCAGTTACTGATTGTACTATATGACCACGCATAACTTATTACAGAGTAGTCGGATTTTGATAATTCTTTTTTTATTGGAAAGCGTATACCCCAAGGGTGATCCCATTTAAATTTGGAAATAATATTCCTACCCTAAGGGTAGGAAAACAGGGGATGATTGACTAACTTTTTACAGAGTAGTCTGATTTTCATAATTCTTTTTTATTGGATAGATAGGGTATACCTTGAAGTTGGTATTATAAATTTGGAAAAAAAATTACCCCAAGGATGGAAAAAAGTATAAAATAAAAACTTTTTAACAAAAAATTAAACCGCCGAAAAAACTGAAAAGCAAAAAATAATACCTTTTCTGTTTGACCTTAATCTAGGTACCAGTTTGAAGTCGGTGCCTCAGCACGAGCCAGGAGGAGTGATAGAAGCCAATCAGGTAGACGATTATAGGTCCACTCCTCCTGGCTAAGTGCTGAGGCACCGACTTCTAACTGGTACCTAGATTAAGGTTAAACAAAAAAGGTAGGTATTATTTTTTGCTTTTCAGTTTTTTCGGCGGTTTAATTTTTTGTTAAAAAGTTTTTATTGATACTGCTGCTTCACACCGGTGTTCTGTGAGAGGGCGGTACTGCCCCGGACGAGCCGGCCCATTCGTGATGCAGCGGCTAGCTACAACATGGCTCTACCACTACTAAAAGTGACTTCTTATCAAGTCATCATTAAATATGTCGGTGTAATCATTGATGCTAATCTTACTTTAAGTCCTCATATTGACACAGTTGCTACTAGAGTTCGTAAGCTGATTTTCATTTTTAAAAAATTGCGTTATGTGGCTAACAAGCGCCTGCTCACTCAAGTGTACACAGCTTTATGTCAATCTTTGTTATCATATTGCATAACATCTTGGGGTGGCGCCGCAAAAACAGCGCTTTTAGTTCTTGAACGTGCTCAAAGAGCTGTTCTAAAAGTGTCAACATTTCGACCTTTCTTCTTTCCCACCAAAGAGTTGTTCCAATCATGTAGAGTGCTCACAGTTCGCCAGCTTTTTATCACGAATTTAATCTTAGAACAGCATAAACTTGCCTCCTACAACCCCGATATCTATAATAAAAGACGATCTGATATCGTTTTTAAACAACCTCGCGCAAATCACGCTTTTATGCAACGGTTCTCTGCATTTTTGGGTCCTTTTATTTACAATAAAATCAATAGACGTCTTAATATTTATGATTCAAATTATAGTAGCTGCAAAATTAAACTTATAGAGTGGCTAAAATGCATGTCTTATGAGTAAACTGAAAACCTGCTTATGATAGTTGTGTAATTTATTACCTACCTTTTATATGCAAAACACGAACTAATATTTTAATTAGTTAGGTATGTTATTTATTTTTTCCATTAAGGTCAATTTGTATCGAGTCAGTACTTTAGTATGTCGGTCTTAGTTTACTAACACATAAACATAATCTCAGCGCTTACTAACGACTTGTCGTGCAAATAATGATTTATTTTAATAAACAATTTGATTTGATTTGATTTGATCCGACTGACCTGCAATTGCGCCGCTGGCAGATTTACATCAGCGACCATCTCCGTGCAAGGATGCTCCACTTGCAGCCTCGGGTTCAGCTCCAGGAAGTAGTACTGGCCCGTTCCAGGTTCGTACAGGTACTCCACAGTGCCCGCTGACACGTAGCCGACCATTTTGGCTAGACGAACTGCGGCCTGTGGAAAAAAAGCGGTTGTCTGTAAAGTCGGTTTACGGACGATAGTTTAACGTGACAACGTCATAGCAAAACATTCAAAAACAAAAATGAAACCAGGCGGTCACCCATCCAAGTACTGACCGCGCCCGACGTTGCTTAACCTCGGTGATCGGACGAGAACCGGTGTTTTGTCAAATATCTTGAAAACGGTGCATCCTACGGCAAAATCAATGAAATTTTCATCCCCTTTAATGCCCCCCCATTCAAAATTACCCGAGCGCTAGTACTAAGATTGTACATCCTGGCGCAATACATAACGTACATGTACGTTACATTGCGTCATCCTTTTTCGTGCGTGCAGCCGGCGTTCACCGATTTATTAGACGTTATCACGTCAAAAAAAAAACAGGCATCAATCGTTTTACCTTCTCCATCTCAATAAAGACGTCTGGTTTGGCAATGGCGGCGGGCGCTTCCTCAATGATCTTCTGATGTCGGCGCTGGATAGAGCAGTCGCGGCCGAAGAGGGAGATAGCGTTACCTGAGAAATAATAGTACATTAGTACATTATTGCTGATGGGCGCCTGACGAATACAAGATAATGTCGAACGATATACATAATATGGATACAACTACAATTAATTTATAAAAATAAGAACATAATTGCAAAAAAGTTATGAAATTTTATTCTTGAACTAAATAATCATATTTTATCGCATATTAGATATTTTTAATCTATTTCTTTTATAGTTCACTATCCACTTATACAGAGAAAATAACCCGACTACATATTTAAGAGATGCTTATTCGTAAAGTGATACTTTATATACCATTATTTGGAAAATTATTATTACTCTAAATTGCATTAGTCTTATCCACCTTGTGGTTTCGTCACCATCGCCCACTGATTATTGCTACAGAATTAAGTCACGCTAGCTAAAAGCGCGAGCCGCTCATATGTTATGAGTTAAAATCACGACGACAGTTTAAAACATTATACAATATAGACTGTTACAATACGTTTACTTTTAGTTTACCACTGACAGATGGCTTGCCTTCATTTCATTTCCAACTTTAACACCGTACAAATAAAATAGCTATTACAAAATCTGCAAACGTGGGTAACAGTATTCCAAAATTGGCTTTATTTGTAGGTCGTTAAAGTTGAATATGAAATGAAGACAAACCATCTGTCAGTGTAAACATGAAACTACCGTGAGACTCACTCATAGTGATAATAAACGGATCACTCACGTCTTAAAACGAGTTTTGCTAGACATGTTTCGGGCTAATCCGTAGCCCTTCCTCTCGGAGTCGCACGTCACAGCAGCCCCCGTGCGGGTGCCGTTCAGCCGCCGTGACGTGCGACTCCGAGAGGAAGGGCTACGGATTAGCCCGAAACATGTCGAGTTAAACTCGTTTTAAGACGTGAGTGATCCGTTTATTTTCACCATCTGTCAGTGGTAAACTTTATGTAATTTTACTGTACGTAACTTACCATACTGGTCAGCGATCAACTGGACCTCCAAATGCCGGGCAGACTTGGCGAGCTTCATCACGAAAATAGGTGAACCAGGCACCTCGGCTTGGACCTGTATACAAAAACATTACGTTATTTCATTACAGTAATGATGTATACATATGTAAGATTCTTCAATAAGGTATTATCGCCCTTTTTGAAGAACAGCCCCACTACAATTCTGTTCCCTTTTTTACTTTAGGCACTACTGCTTGGCACTACCAGTAGTGTCATGGGAAATATTAGGGCCGGCGCTCACTGACGGCATGGCATGGCAAAGGATTTTATTACTATCAAGTTATATTGAATCTTATTACAATGAGTTTAGAATTCATGTTACTTTATTTCGATACCACGATGCCGCGACGTGCCGAGGGATGACGCAACGCATAACCAATAAAGTAACATGAATTCTGAACTCATTGAAATAAGATTCAAAATAACTTGATAGTAATAAAATCCTTTGCCATGCCATGCCGTCAGCGAGTGCCGGCCCCACAGAAA
This sequence comes from Archips crataeganus, assembly GCA_947859365.1. Lineage (NCBI taxonomy): Eukaryota > Metazoa > Arthropoda > Insecta > Lepidoptera > Tortricidae > Archips > Archips crataeganus. Next base: position 7,974,343 of record OX402072.1, on the reverse strand, counting down.
TAATAATAAAGAGGATAGAAGTGCCTTAGACGTGTGACCTTGGCGCCGCGCTTGTGACTCGTAGATCACAAGCGCGCGACTTGTGGCTCAGTGCTATTTGAAACGTGGGTATGACAACAAGTGCTTTAAAATGGTGTTTTGCAGCATTAGCAATTACGGAAACTCGTCCACACTGTGTAATTACACTAATAAGGGGATTACATTTCATTGGTATGTATTAATTTAATATAATAATGCGGACTATATCAAAATACAACTTGAGAAAATATTTCATTATGAAATATTGGTTTACACGTTATTAACACGAAACTTCATATACCATTGCTACTCATGCCCATAAAAACGCAGATCGTTTTGAATTATACGCAGCAATGTAAAGTAATTTTTGATAACCCTTCCGTCTTGCACAAAAGTTCGTGGTACGGACAAAAAAACAGGTTACGACTAGTACAGACATAATGCCGACGCGGCCAATAAATGGCGCCGTTGTGTAAATGTGGGTATGACTAACGTTGAGTGTTATTCAACACTATCTCTAAGGTGTAAGGTTCATAATTGTTTGTAAGCAAAAATATTATTAATTGTGTGCGTGATTGCGTAGTAGTACGGTTCCGGTCTTTTGCATGTGTGCATTAACACAGTAAGTAGAGGGGATGAAGCAGCGACACGAGTTCCGGAAGAAAATAGGAACTAAGGCATTTCTATCCTCTTTATTACTATTTCTGTGGCCGGCCATTACTTTCCCATGACACTACCCGTAGTGCCACGGGTAAACAAGAATTACCTGTGACACTACAGTGGCGTTAGCAGTTTCACGGGAAATAGTACATTACTGCAGCGGCCGCGAAATTGGGGATTGCCGGCCGAATAGTAATAGATGGCCGAGTGTTAACGAGGCCATCTAGATACGAGGCCGGCAATCCCTGTTCGTGGCCAAGGCTTGTATAGTGCTTTTCTCAAATAAATCCAAGGAAATGACACGAATGTTCAACTTATATATTCATATTTAATTCAAATTGTTTTTTTTTTGATTCCCGCCAAAATATTTTTTTTCCAGCAATTTATTTGTAAGCTGTTCCAGTTAATGTTTTTGACGCAAAATCTTGAGATGATTTATATTTATTAAAAAATTACGACCTTATTAATTGGTTATTTTAATAAATTGTTAACAATAAACGCCAATCCTTATTTATTTTATTAAATCTAGCCAAGTAAGATATTAAAAAGTAAATTCACAAACTAAATTTTTCTTAATTGGCAGTATGTCATTGATAGTCAATAAAAGAAAATACGACCCACTAAAACAAAAGACAATCTCTTTGCTGGCCTTGGCCAACAATGTTTGTATGAAATTCCATTACTGTCGTCCAATTTGAAATTAGAACGAATCTTCCTCAACTGCTATACAATGGCATACTTCGTGTTCTATTGTCACGACTATAAGGACCACATTTCCTTGGATGTTTGAGAAAAAATAATTTCTCTCGCTTTGGGGTATCTTGTCTTCATCAAAATAAAAAAATAAAAAACAATAGTACATTACTACAGCGGCCGCGAAATAGGGGATTGTCGGCCGAGTAGTTATAGATGGCCGAGTGTTAACGAGGCCATCTAGAGATACGAGGCCGGTAATCCCTGTTCGTGGCCAAGGCTTGTATAGAGTTTTTCTCAACCATGCATCATCATCATCATCATCATCATCATCATCATCATCATCATCATCATCATCATCATCATCATCATCATCATCATCATCATCATCATCATCATCATCATCATCATCATCATCATCATCATCATCACCATCATCATCATCGTCATCGTCGTCGTCGTCATCATCATCTTACCTTACCTTAAATAAGCGTAGTGGCAGAATGTCATAAGGAACCAAAACGCAAATATTGCTTATAGTTTTTTTTAAAGGCTAAATGCTATGATGCCATAGACCTATAAACGTCATGGTATGAAACAATAGACGATCACTTTGCTGGCCAAGGCCAGGAATGTTGTATGAAATTTCATTATTGACCTCTCGTCTAGCCGCACCTGCATTGTGACACTTCGTGGCGTATTATAAGGAACATAACGCCAATATTTCATAGCATGTTTGAGAAAAATCGTTTAATGGTATCAAAAGTACAGAATGTTGATAGTGGTTGGCACCTCTTTTTCATACTTCCATTTCTTGCCATTTGGCTACGTTCGTTCGTTCTCAATTCGTCGGAATGCTAAAGAATTTACTGAAAGAATTTGTTGTAGTGAATTTCAACTGTCTAGCTATCACGGTTCACGAGATACAGCCTGGTGACAGGCATACAGACGGACGGACAGCGGAGTCTCAGTAATAGGGTTCCGTTTTTACCCTTTGGGTATGGAGCCCTAAAAACAACCCATCATTTTTCATCATTTTTTAGGGTCGGCAACGCACCTGTGATTCCCCTCGTGTTGCGGGTGTCCATGGGCGCCGGTGATCGCTCTCCATCAGGTGACCCGTCTGCTCGTTTGCCCCCTCTTATATAAAAAACCGGTTGTCTGTAAAGTCGGTTTACGGACGATAGTTTAACGTGACAACATCATAACCAAACATTCAACCCTCCCGCATTGAAAATTACCCGAGCGCTAGTACTAAGATTGTATGTAATATTGCAACTGGCCTTCACTGCTCTGTAGGTACAGTCGGCCAAAAATATGGTCTACCACCCTACAGTTGAAGTTCATTAGCGCGTCATGATACAACAAGGTTGATTTTCCTTTGCAAAAACATGATGACAGTGACTAATGTAATGACTTCACTCAGTTAGAAATGCCAACCTTAGAGATATTTAAATCCCAAAGAAATTTTTGTCCAAGCTGGTAGACCACTTTCTGTGTCGACCGTACATGTAACGTTACGTAACGTTACATGTACGTTACATTGCGTCATCCTTTTTCGTGTATGCAACCGGCGTTCATCGATTTATTAGACGTTGTCACGTCAAAAAAGAATCAACTCCTCACTAACCTGCCGGAACATGTTCGGGAAGTCGTCCGGGTTCTCGACCTTCCTGATGCCCTTGCCGCCGCCGCCTTCCGAAGCCTTGATCATCACCGGGAACCCGATCTTGGTGGCCGAGTGGAGGCCCTGCTCGGGAGTCGTCACGCAGCCCTTGGCGAACAACTCCGAGGATATCTTTATCTTCTTGCTGTTGTATTCGGCTTTCAGCTCTGTTGACAAAAGAATTTTCATCAGAAATAGTTGTTGCCCTTGACTTGTCCGCATAGGGGCCATTCATTTATTACGTAAGACGATTTAGGGGGGGGAGGGGGGTCGACCATGTCTTATTTTTTCTTACAAGGGGGTGGGGAGGGGGTCTTGATAGTTCTTACGTAAGGTCACAAAAAGCGCAAAGTTAAGATTATACTTTGAAAAAGCGCGCGCTCGGATAATATGCGTATAGGTAAACGATTACCATGTCAAGAAAAATTCTAAAATAAAACCATAGTTGATTATCACCAAAAAATAAAAAATATTAGTAACTAAAAATTGTTTCTTTGAAAAATAAAAATTAAGACAATCCAAACGTATTAATACCGTAGTAACGACCGCCTTAGCCTAGTTGGTAGTGACCCTGCCTACGAAGCAAGAGGTCCTGGGTTCAAATCCCGGTAAGGCCATTTATTTGTGTGATGAGCACGAAATTTGTTCCTGAGTTATGGATGTTTTCTATGTATTTAAGTATTTATGTGTCTATATAAGTATGTTTATCGTCGTCTAGTACCCATAGTACAAGCTTTGCTTAGTTTGGGACTAGCTCGATTTGTGTAAGATTGTCCCCTAATATTTATTTATTTTATTATTTATTTATTTAATTTTTTCCTTTAGATTCTTACGTAACAAATATTACATAGGGGGGGAGGGGGTCAAAAACTAGCAAAATCGTCTTACGTAATAAATGAATGGCCCGATACAAATAAGTACCGATCTCTACCCGCGAGAAATTCTAAAATCCCTTTTTACTGCACCTCTGTGAATGAATGGTTACTGAGATAGGAATTTTTTCGTTAGTTATAATTATACCCCGTTATCTAACGCTCAGTTTGGGGGCAAGCTAAAATAGTGATGTAGCTTCACATAATTATTTGATTCACATTTACTTATAAATAGTTATTTGTCAAATTGAAATTATTCTTTTGTGAATGTTCTTGGGATAACTCATTCATAGCATCTATTTGATCGGATAGGAGGCCGACAATTATTGAATTAACAAACGTATTAAATAAAAATCCAGGCATTAAATCTGAAAAAAATATTAATCAGTTGTTAGAAAAAAAGGAAGTTCAAATTGATAAAAGTATTGTAAACAAAAGCTGCATAGAGCATTACAAAAAACTACAGTTTTTGCCAGTTACATCTGTAGAGGTCGAAAAACCATTTTCATTTTTAAAAATAAATTTTTACAAGCAGGCGACGAAGTTTGACTTCATATAATTTGGAAAAAATATTGTTAACTTATTATGAAACATACTTACAAAAATTTTTTTTTTCTTTCTTTTCATAATAATTTAAAAAAACACTATATAAGAGCTCTGGTAATCTCTCTGGATCTTTGTGATAATCATGTTAGTGAGTGAGTAAATGAACTTAATTTTTTATCGATTCAGATTATCGAAACTACCCCATCACTTGCCCCTAAACTAAGCATTAGATAACGGGGTCTAGTTATAATCATGGCCTGACGTGTAGTATTGACGCCGTACTAAGGATTTTTTTTATTATGAGAGTGATTTTTTTGTTTTTTGTTATGTGTTATGTTTTTTAAAGAGGACTAATATCATTATGAACTGTCTCGCACAAACCATGAATACACGAAACTCTAAAAAACCTATGAAATTAAAATGTAGACTAATAAATAAAAACTGATAACTTTTTATAGTAGAAGCTCTCCTTTACTATATTTATAATTAGTAATGTGCCTATATTATTATGTTTCTGAAATAATCAATAGATTTAAAATAAAAAAAAGGTTGGCTGTCTCTGAAACGTCAAAAGTTGTCATTTGTCAGAATTCCACGAAATTAAAAGAATACAAGAATACAAGAACTTTACTGTCAGACTATAGGTAAAAATATTAGGTGGTACAATAAAAATTAAGATCTATACCATAGTCTACCAAACTTATCGTAAAAATCGCAGTTAATAGGTGTTTTTTCTACTCACCGCTCCCACTCCAAGGCAGCGTGGGTATATCAGCAGTCTGCGCTACGATGGACGAAGCGATCTTGTCTCCGAGCGCCCACATGGCTTTCTCGGGGGGACCTATGAACACGACACCGGCGCGATGCAGCAACTCAGGGAGCTTAGGGTTCTCGGAGGCGTGTCCCCATCCCGCCCATACAGCCTGGAATAAGATATAGTTAATAACTTTTCTCAAACATGCTATGAAATATTGACGTTATGTTCCTTAAAATACGCCACGAACTGTCACGTTGCCGGTGCGGCTAGACGAGAGGTCAATAATGGAATTTCATACAACATTGCTGGCCAAGGCCAGCAAAGTGATCGTCTATTGTTTTATGTGACACAGCACCATGACGTTTAATAGGTCGACGTGGTCGACGTGGATGGATGGATGGACGGACGGATGGACGGACGGACGGACGGAGGGATGGATGGATGTTGATGGATGTTGGTTGATGGTTGTTGATGGATGTTGATGGATGTTGATGGATGTTGGTTGATGGATGTTGATGTATGTTGATGGATGTTGATGGATGTTGTTGGATGTTGATGGATGTTGATGGATGTTGATGGTTGTTGATGGATGTTGATGGATGGATGGATGGATGGATGTTGATGGATGTTCTTGTTCATGGATGTTGACGGATGTTGATGGATGTTGATGGATGTTGATGGATGTTGATGATGTTGTTGGTGATGGTGATGGTGATGGTGATGGTGATGATGATGGCGGTGATGATGGTGGTGATGATGATGATGCATGTTTGAGAAAAACTCTATACAAGCCTTGGCCACGAACAGGGATTGCCGGCCTCGTATCTCTAGATGGCCACGTTAACACTCGGCCATCTATAACTACTCGGCCGGCAATCCCCTATTTCGCGGCCGCTGCAGTAATGTACTATTAATTTTGAGAAATAATGCCCACAGAAAATAAAATATTGGGGTGTCCCTTGCTTTACCGACAAACTTTACATCGAATATTATTTCATCGAAAACGTTTCATGGCAATTTAGTTCTAGTATTATCATTTCATCGACATTTGTTTCATAGACAGTTCATTCCAATTTTTATTATTTCATAGACAAACTGTTGTTGATTTTTTCATTTCATCGACGATTTCATTTCGTGGAATTGTGGTAGATAGATGTTAGAATTGGTACCAGAAAAGTGAAACAACAAATAATAAAACGTTTTCCGTGAAATAATACACTATGAAATTAATCTTCGGCCAATTAAAAATGACAATTCCATGAAATTAAATTGTCGATGAAATGAAAATACTCGAAACGTTGACTTTGAAATAAAATTCGACGATTTAAGTGTCGGTAATTTGATGACAAACCAAAATATTGGGCAAAAATGCCACTGGGAAAATATGGGAATGGAATAAAGGTGCGACCAAACCGCCGCTTAAAAAACGGTGACGTTACGGAATCGCAGTGACGCGCCGTAAACGTCACGACTTTGCTATGGAGAGCATGCGGTAAATTCTGACGTTTAGGCTGCGGCTCCACTGAGGCGGAGACGAGCGGAGCTGAGAGGAGACGTGTGGGGATCGACCAATCTTATTACATGAAATCCACATCTCGTCTCCGTTCATGTAATATGATTGGTCGATCCCCACACGTCTCCTCTCAGCTCCGCTCGTCTCCGCCTCAGTGGAGCCGCAGCCTTACGGTGCGTCACTGCGATTCCGTAAACGTTTCCGTATTTTAACGACCTCTTTAGCCTAGTTGGTAGTGACCCTGCCTACGAAGCAAGAGGTCCTGGGTTCGAATCTCGGTAAGGGCATTTATTTGTGTGATGAGCACGAATATTTGTTCCTGAGTTATGGATGTTACTATGTATTTAAGTATTTATTTATCTATATAAGTATGTTTATCGTCGTCTAGTACCCATAGTACAAGGTTTGCTTAGTTTGGGACTAGGTCGATTTGTGTAAGATTGTCCCCTAATATATTTTTTTTATTTTTATTTTAAGCAGCGGTTTGGCCGAACCGTAATTGCCACGAAGAAAAAATGATTTTCGGAAAACATGAGCCACACTCCTTTTTTGTTAGGATTCCAGAGCCAAGTCTGTCTGTCCCTTTGTCCGTCCGCGGCTTAGCTCAGGGAATATTAGTGCTAGAAAGTTTGCATGGATATATTATACAGGGTTATTTGTAATTCACTGACATCCTCTTAACCCTGAATTCCTATCACTCAAACAAATGTTTTTTGTTTTACGACTTTTTAAAATGAAGCACTTTTTTCCCATACAAATACACAGAGTATCGTAAAAATAAGAGGCAATCTCAAATTTTCAAAACGTTTTTACACCAAAAATATTAAGTTATGACAAAAGCCGTGAAACAAAAAAACATTTGTTTAAGTGGTAGGAGTTTAGGGTTAAAAGGATGCTAGTGAATTACAAATAACCCTGTATAGCAACTATCCCTAAAAAATCGAATGCTTAGTCTCGACGCTACGGTGGAACACACATAACCACAAACATACATAGATTGCTAAAATCATTACACTGCCTTTTGGCTTTACCGTAATCGTGTAAAAAGTGGTAAAACAACATGTAGAAAAAAAAAATATTTTTATTCAAACTGACAGCCCTGTCACTGTCGGCACGCACACATTCTTAAGGAGACGGAGTAGGCTATAATCGCGGTAGGTATTCAAGATTTTGTACGGGATGCGGTATCTGTTACGAAGTAACTATTAAGTAAGTTTAGGCGACCAGATGGCCTAGTAGGTAGTGAACCTGACTACGAAGCTTGAGGTCCCGGGTTCGATTCCCGCGTCGGGGCAGATATTTGTATGAGTAATACGAATATTTGGTCTCGGGTCTTGGGTGTATTATGTATTTAAGTATGTGTTACAAAATAACCCCTAAAGCCTGAAACCCCATGAACAGTAAATAAAACTGTAATTTTGCGCGCTGTTCTTTTTTATCTAAAAAAAAAATTTTTTTATTTAGCCTATTTTTGTGTCCCACTGCTGGGCAAAGGAGTCTCCTCTCTTGCTCCACTCCTGCCTATCAAAGGCGAGCTCCCGCCATCCCAAAAAAAATACTAATTTAATTCTTTACTGGAGTACTTCCATACCCTTCAGTTATTACGGGTAATTTTGTATAAGTATGTTTATCCGTTGCCTAGTACCCCCCCATAACACAAGCTATGCTTAGCTTACTTTGGGACTAGGTCAATTGGTGCGAATTGCCCCGTGATATTTATTTATTTTAATCTGTGCCCTAGCGGCCCACCTGAACTTGCGTCCGAATGGCGATGTCGACGATCAGCTCTACGTTGGCGTAATTGTTGTTGTTGCTGCCGCCAGGCACAGGCACGTAGTGGTCCGCCATTTTGATGTACTCCGCGTTCGCTTTCAGATCTTCCGGGGTCACCTGAAAAATATTTTTATTGAAGTGAAACTTCTAATGCGACTTCCAACAAGCGTTGCGTTAAACACGCAACGCAACGCAACGCAAGTTGACGTTTCTGAGACGTTCGCATTGTATATATACTAACGGATGTTAAAAACTTCGTCAGTGCGATCCAGAACAATTGCGTGGTTTAGTATGAAAACTTGTAAAAATCAAAACTATTTTAATGGTAGATCGTCGAACAAAATATTTTAAACGTATTTAGTAAAAAAAAGTATTGAATATCTTTGAGAATTACGAAAAATCAAGAAAAAATATTGAAAATAACGTGCGCACGAGGAGCAACGCCATCTAGCGACGACTTATGTAACTTGTTTCGCTAGCGCTGTAGTTGGTTGCTTGCTAGCGCCATCTAGTGAGTAATTTAATCATATAGATGCATAAGTAAATTTAGCTCTTTAAGTTATTGCAATAAGGTTCCTATTGATGTATAAGTGCCTTTTTCATTTCCACATTACGAAGTTTCACTTCTTCCGCGCGGAGGAACTGCACGCACTATTTTTTTTATACAATATAGGCTTGCGTTTGACCACAATCACGCCTGATGGAGATCGAATATGAGGCCTACGATGGAGCACGCTTGCCTAGTAAATAAATTCTCATACACACGAGTTTACGAGTTTTTTCCCCTAACAGGCAATTTGTGATCTTCCTCGGGTGTGCTATAAACAGTCCAGTCTATGGACCGTCTTGGGCATCTTAAAATCGCTCTTAACTGCCTTCTTTCTGCTTATTCCCCTAATAGGGATGTTGACACCATTAAAAAAGAATTATAAGACACGACTCTAATAAAAAAACGCTTTATTTCAGCTCTGAAAGTCTGATTAATTTTCGATTAAATGCAAAATTAGATTTTTTGTTGCTTTAAAACAAATAAATAGTTAGTTGATTGAGTATGCGAACAATGACGTCATATGTCACTATTGTCATTTAAACTCTATGGGAGATTGTGTTTTGACAGCTCATAAAAATAACGTCAGTTGATTGGTGGTGTCAACATCCCCATTCAAGTCTAGGGTGAATGAGCATTTACTAGGCAAGCGTGCTCCATCGTAGGCCTCATCGCTTTCCATCAGGCGTGATTGTGGTCAAACGCAAACCTAAATTGTATAAAAAAACTTCAATTGTATTGTAAAGTCCAAAAAGGCGTTACCATGACGACGAACCGCACCGCCCGCTCGTTCTTGAACATCTCGTAGGACCATCTTCGGATTGAGCGCATGCATTTCACAGCGCCGATCCCGTTGTTTGCTATAAGGACCTGCGGAAAAAGAATTGTTTAATAATATTATTAATATTTCAAACTAAATACAAACTGAAACATAGATGCACAGAAAAAACCCCAGAAAAAAGACTAATGCTGGGAATCGAACCCAGGTCCTCAGCGCTCCGTGCTGCGTGCTTACCCCTACACCATCACTGGTCTAGAAGTTAGCGACGAATCTTTCCCATACATCGTACACTTCAGTCTGTTATAATCACATTTAGGCAGTGATAAAGCGCATCTATGTTATGCCCTCTACCGAGAGACTTCAACACTCCTTCGGAGCTACCCGCTCACCTGGACCAAGAGATGGCGCTACTAGGCCAACTTTTACAAGTTAAGTATGAAGTATTTTTTTCTATTTATTTTTTTATTTTCTTCAACTTCATTTTTTTATTACTTTTACTTTTTTTTTTTTATTATTAATATTATTGCGACTCTTTAAAAAATAATCAATCCAAGACACGACTTTAACCTTTTCAACGCCAACGACACATATAGGTGTCACAAAGTACAGTGTCAAAGTGATCTTGACACAAAGACATAAGATTCAAAGCAGGTTTACGTTTTGTCGAGGCGTGGCGTTGAAAAGGTTAAGAAATAATCAACCCAAGACGCGACAGTTTAAAAAAATATTTTTTTTTAAACCACTGACACAAAAAGAGGTGTTTTGAGGGTGGACCGATTCGAATGGGTTTTTTTTATTTGAAAGCAGGTTTCTTCACGATGGTTCTTAGGCATGTTCCATCAAAATTGGTTCAGCCGTTTCATTAGTTACCCAATTCGTCGATAAATGGCGCTGTACCGCCGACGTTGGAACCAAAACAACCACATTAATAAAGTATGCAAAGATTTTTTTGTACCTGCTACGGAACCCTATCTTGGGCGTGTCCGACACGCTCTTGGCCGGTTTTTTTTATAATTATGAGGAATTTTGTATATTGAGTAAGAACTCAGACAGAGCCAAGACCAAGTTATTAGCTGTTTTGTTAGCTGCGGAAGGGATCTTTAGACGCATAATGGACATTTATTTTATTTTCAAACATACTATCTGTATCTGTGACCTGACCTAATTGCGTTGAGGGTTTTCAATTTTTTTAATTTATAGTTATCTATTTCAAACTAAATACAAACTGAAATATAGATGCACAGAAAAAACCCCAGAAAAAAGACCAATGCTGGGAATCGAACCCAGGTCCTCAGCGTTCCGTGCTGCGTGCTTACCCCTACACCACCACTGGTCTAGAACAGACTGGTCTGGGTTTTTTCTGTGCATCTATATTTCAGTTTGTATTTAGTTTGAAATATATGGTTTCACGGGATGACCGTAAAAGTAATAAAAAAAAAAAAAAATGAAGTTGAAGAAAATAAAAAAATAAATAGAAAAAGATACTTCATACTTAACTTGTTATAGTTATCTGTTGGTCTTGTCTTTGGGAAAATGAATTTTTCTAAACTGTAGCCTCAGTGAAGCTCGATCGCCAAGATACTATAGCTAGACCTCCGCCTCGCCTCGTGTGCCTGCCGCGCGCACCTCTCCCGGCCCCCTTTGTCGTCATACCCCAGCCCCTGTATCGTGCGGGCGATGACTCTTTTAAACGGTTTAGCTATACAAGGCAGAGCTAAGAATGGTATTTCACCTTTCACTATTTCTGACTTTTTAACATACTCGGTCGGTCCCTTGCTAAATGCTCCTATCATCATCATTAATTTAAGAGCTTAGCTTTTGTCGGTGGAGTAATCGCCACTCTTTTCGGTTCTCTGCCAGCGTTTTCAGCTCCTGATACGACATGACATTGACTTTTTCCTTGGCTTGATCTATAAATTACCGTCTCGGTCTTCCCCTGCCTCGCCTGCCTTCTATTCGCCCTTCCAAAATAGTTTTTATGTAACTGTCATTGTAACTGGAACAACTTGTAACAGAAATGGACAACGTATTCAGACAATTTGGACTTAAAATGAATATTAAGAAAACAAAAACTATGATAACATCAAAGCATACCCAAGTCATAGATCAAATATATATAGGAAATTCTACCATTGAGCAGGTCAATACTTTTAGATATTTAGGCAGCATGATTACCTGTGACTCCAGATGCACCACGGATGTGAAAACGAGAATAGCCATGGCTAAGAAAGCATTCAATGATAAAAAACACATTTTTAAAGGCAAAAACTCAAGGAACTTTCGGAAAAGATTTATTAAGACCTACATCTGGAGTATAGCATTATATGGGAGCGAGACTTGGACATTGACTCAGCGGGACCGAGACAGATTGAGTGCGTTTGAGATGTGGTGCTGGCGGAGAATGGAGGGGATTAGCTGGACTGAAAGGAGAACTAATGAGGAGGTTTTAGAGTTGGTGGAAGAGGAAAGGCGGCTGTTGAGGACAATTGAAAATAGGAGAGGGAATATGCTGGGGCATCTGATACGACATGACAGTTACATAAATGCTCCTATCATCCACTCAAAAAGTTGACTGGTAGAGATCCGTTAAAGGGATAAGTTCCCCATTGTACAAGCATCTTAACGGTTGTCAATAGTGTTTTTTTAAAGCTTTTTACTAACTTGCAATGTATGTAATTACTAATTATACACCGTGAAATTTTAGTGGTTGTTTTCCCGAAACGAGGTGATTTAGTATCGATTGTACAATCGATTTATAATTACTATTTTAACTAGGGTCAAAAATCCAATTGTGAAAAACGAAAGTCGAAAATGACCGCAAACCAATAGTAACGCTTCGTTGGTACCTAACCTATCGTACGATCGTACGCTACTTGTACCAACGAAGCGTTACTATTGGTTTGCGGTCATTTTCGACTTTCATTTTTCACAATTGGATTTTTGTCTCTAGTCAAAATAGTAATTATAAATCGATTGTACAATCGAAACTAAATCACCTCGCTTCGGGAAAACAACCACTAAAATTTCACGGTGTATATGTACGGGTCAAATCTTGGAAGTTGAATTTGACGCACTTCCAGTGGTCGGATTCACTTGAAATTTGGTATACTTATGTAGGTTGGATGACAATGCAAGTACAGTCAACGAAAAGTACAGTCAGCGAAAAATTTGCATTGAAAATAAATAATTTATTGAATCAGGCGTTACTTTGCGGAGGTCCATATTAATGAACTAAAACAATTACTTTGCTCACCCGCGACCTTACAATAGTTACGTTTATGCAAGAAATGTGCGTTCATGCAGTTCCTCCACCTCCACACTGTACGAACACACACAAATCACATAAACCCAACCATCACCACCACCAAGCTACACTGACGCGTTTCGAACTCAACCAGAGCTCATCTTCAGAGTTACCACAACCGTATGCTATGCTACCAAACGTTAAACTAACAAACCAAAACAAATGTTTTAACTTGTCACTGTAACTTCTCAAGTACCCACTTTATTTTTCTTATTCTCAAACTACCCCACAAAAATTAACTTTTATTGACATATTTAAAACTACCTTGAATTTTTTTTGTTTATTTATTTATAAGGCATATTTAATTAATACTAACTGTTCAAATTCGACCCAAGCCGCAGTAAAGGAGAAGATACTAAATTTACCTGTTCATTAATAATAGACCCCATAGTGTTGTACCTAATTATTTCCATGCATTCCAGAGCATCCAGACGCAACCCCTTGCCGCAATAATGTAACACTTCATAAGAATCTGAATCTAACAATGAATGATTTGATTCCAACAAATGTTTTGCAAAATTCGATCTATCTGGATGCTCATTCCTATATGCCGAAACATGCTCTTTAAATCTAGTATTAAAACTTCGGCCTGTCTGTCCTACGTATATCCCATTGCAGTCATTACAAGTAAGCTTGTATACCCCCGATCTAGTTCCCTTATCTACCTGTTCTTTGTGGTTACATAGCCTAGAGTACAAAGAGTTGTTAGTCTTAAAGGCAACATTAATATTGTTTGATTTTAAAATGCCATAAATCTTATCAGACAAACCCCCGACGTAAGAGATGCTAGATCTATATTTGTTAGTAGACTGAGAAGGTAACGCAGCGTAAAGCATGCTATTTACTAACCGTGCCTGCTTCTTTTGAACTAAACTATCTACCATTGATTTTGTATAACCATTTGAGATCGCTATCTGATAAATAGTACTCAACTCTAAATCATAATGTTCCTTAGAAAGAGGCACAGTCAACAATCTATTAACATAACAATGGAAAGCAGCCAGTTTATGCTGCCACGGATGATTAGAAGATGCTGGTATAACAGCATCTGTGTACGTGGGCTTACGGTATATTTTAAATTGATGTTTACCATTTAATTTTGAAATCGTTAAATCCAAAAAGTTCAACGAACAATTTTCCTCCAATTCTTTTTTGAACCTTATCTTTACGTGCTTGTTATTCAAACCATTAATAAACACGTCAAGCTGTCTCATACTCCCTCTCCAGCATAGGATCAAATCATCAACAAACCTAAAATAGTACACAATATTACTATTACCCACAATATACTGATTCTCAAAATGATCCATAAATATATCTGCCATTAAAGGACTCAGAGGTGAACCCATAGCTAAACCATCACTCTGTAAGTAATAAAGACCATTGAACCGGAAATAATTTTGTTTCATGCATAAAGTTACCAAATCTATTAATTCACAAACTTCACCCGGATGCAACCGCTTCCTTTCTAAGTGGTCTTTTAGAATTTCTAGTGTCTCACTATATGGTACGTTAGTAAATAAACTGTCTACATCCAAAGAAAGCAACGTTGCATTCGGCGGTATGCTGATGTCCTTAATTTTACTAACCAAATCTAAACCATTTTTTAAACTATAAGAAGGTTTAAAGGAAGCCTTCACACGAATAATACTATTTAATTTCTTCGCCAATTTATATGCTGGAGCACTCACGTATGAGACAACTGGACGAACAGGCACATCATCTTTATGAATTTTAGGTAATCCATATAGAATTGGCGCCTGCGGATTCATGGGAATTACAAAATTCTTTTGTTGTTCGGTTTCAAAGGCAAACAAAGAACCCTTTATTAGTCTCTTTAGATCTTTGTGAAATGTAATTGTAGGGTCCTTACGTAAAACTGTAAAACCGTCCCCTTGAACGATATCTAAAACTTTCCGATTATATTGATACCTATCCAATAAAACAATACAATTTCCTTTGTCTGCCTTTGTCACCACTAAATCATTATCATACACTTTCTCCTGAATAGATCTCAAAGAATTTAATTCGGTTATATTGACAATACACTCTGTGGAATTGGTATTTTTAAGTGTATTTGCCACTAACACTTTTGTTTCAAAATCACCACAGTTACTTGTAATAGCAACCTCAGAATCTACCGCCAAACCTTCCACTATTTTTTGACTAAATTTAGTGGGTAGATTATATTTTAAACCTTTTTCCAATAACTGGTTAAAAATCTTACTAATGTGGAATTTTTGGATAATGAGAATCAGTTATTGGAAAAAGGTTTAAAATATAATCTACCCACTAAATTTAGTCAAAAAATAGTGGAAGGTTTGGCGGTAGATTCTGAGGTTGCTATTACAAGTAACTGTGGTGATTTTGAAACAAAAGTGTTAGTGGCAAATACACTTAAAAATACCAATTCCACAGAGTGTATTGTCAATATAACCGAATTAAATTCTTTGAGATCTATTCAGGAGAAAGTGTATGATAATGATTTAGTGGTGACAAAGGCAGACAAAGGAAATTGTATTGTTTTATTGGATAGGTATCAATATAATCGGAAAGTTTTAGATATCGTTCAAGGGGACGGTTTTACAGTTTTACGTAAGGACCCTACAATTACATTTCACAAAGATTTAAAGAGACTAATAAAGGGTTCTTTGTTTGCCTTTGAAACCGAACAACAAAAGAATTTTGTAATTCCCATGAATCCGCAGGCGCCAATTCTATATGGATTACCTAAAATTCATAAAGATGATGTGCCTGTTCGTCCAGTTGTCTCATACGTGAGTGCTCCAGCATATAAATTGGCGAAGAAATTAAATAGTATTATTCGTGTGAAGGCTTCCTTTAAACCTTCTTATAGTTTAAAAAATGGTTTAGATTTGGTTAGTAAAATTAAGGACATCAGCATACCGCCGAATGCAACGTTGCTTTCTTTGGATGTAGACAGTTTATTTACTAACGTACCATATAGTGAGACACTAGAAATTCTAAAAGACCACTTAGAAAGGAAGCGGTTGCATCCGGGTGAAGTTTGTGAATTAATAGATTTGGTAACTTTATGCATGAAACAAAATTATTTCCGGTTCAATGGTCTTTATTACTTACAGAGTGATGGTTTAGCTATGGGTTCACCTCTGAGTCCTTTAATGGCAGATATATTTATGGATCATTTTGAGAATCAGTATATTGTGGGTAATAGTAATATTGTGTACTATTTTAGGTTTGTTGATGATTTGATCCTATGCTGGAGAGGGAGTATGAGACAGCTTGACGTGTTTATTAATGGTTTGAATAACAAGCACGTAAAGATAAGGTTCAAAAAAGAATTGGAGGAAAATTGTTCGTTGAACTTTTTGGATTTAACGATTTCAAAATTAAATGGTAAACATCAATTTAAAATATACCGTAAGCCCACGTACACAGATGCTGTTATACCAGCATCTTCTAATCATCCGTGGCAGCATAAACTGGCTGCTTTCCATTGTTATGTTAATAGATTGTTGACTGTGCCTCTTTCTAAGGAACATTATGATTTAGAGTTGAGTACTATTTATCAGATAGCGATCTCAAATGGTTATACAAAATCAATGGTAGATAGTTTAGTTCAAAAGAAGCAGGCACGGTTAGTAAATAGCATGCTTTACGCTGCGTTACCTTCTCAGTCTACTAACAAATATAGATCTAGCATCTCTTACGTCGGGGGTTTGTCTGATAAGATTTATGGCATTTTAAAATCAAACAATATTAATGTTGCCTTTAAGACTAACAACTCTTTGTACTCTAGGCTATGTAACCACAAAGAACAGGTAGATAAGGGAACTAGATCGGGGGTATACAAGCTTACTTGTAATGACTGCAATGGGATATACGTAGGACAGACAGGCCGAAGTTTTAATACTAGATTTAAAGAGCATGTTTCGGCATATAGGAATGAGCATCCAGATAGATCGAATTTTGCAAAACATTTGTTGGAATCAAATCATTCATTGTTAGATTCAGATTCTTATGAAGTGTTACATTATTGCGGCAAGGGGTTGCGTCTGGATGCTCTGGAATGCATGGAAATAATTAGGTACAACACTATGGGGTCTATTATTAATGAACAGGTAAATTTAGTATCTTCTCCTTTACTGCGGCTTGGGTCGAATTTGAACAGTTAGTATTAATTAAATATGCCTTATAAATAAATAAACAAAAAAAATTCAAGGTAGTTTTAAATATGTCAATAAAAGTTAATTTTTGTGGGGTAGTTTGAGAATAAGAAAAATAAAGTGGGTACTTGAGAAGTTACAGTGACAAGTTAAAACATTTGTTTTGGTTTGTTAGTTTAACGTTTGGTAGCATAGCATACGGTTGTGGTAACTCTGAAGATGAGCTCTGGTTGAGTTCGAAACGCGTCAGTGTAGCTTGGTGGTGGTGATGGTTGGGTTTATGTGATTTGTGTGTGTTCGTACAGTGTGGAGGTGGAGGAACTGCATGAACGCACATTTCTTGCATAAACGTAACTATTGTAAGGTCGCGGGTGAGCAAAGTAATTGTTTTAGTTCATTGAAAATAAAATTTTTAATGAAAACTTTTTTTTCTTTATTGTTATTAAAACATACATACTAGCCTATAAATAATGGATGCGTTCTTGCAGTTCAATCTACTGCGCAAATAGCCCTGCGCATTGACCTAAGATAGCGTTAGTCGCTAACTACGTCAAGCAATTAAATAAATAAATAAATAAATAAATAAATAAATATCACGGGACAATTCACACCAATTGACCTAGTCCCAAAGTAAGCTAGGAAAGCTTGTGTTATGGGTACTAGGCAACGGATAAACATACTTATATAGATAGGATACATACTTAAATACATATTAAACACCCAAGACCCGAGAGAAAACATTCGTATTTTTCATACAAATATCTGCCCCGGCACGGAAATCGAACCCAGGACCTCAAGCTTCATAGTCAGGTTCTCTAACCACTAGGCCATCTGGTCGTCTATTAGTTATTAGGTCATGGTCATAAATACCGTGTTTTTTTTTATTTCCATTAAATTCGATACGTCGCTCGGTAAATTAACAGAAACTATAGGTCTCGCCACGAGAGTTGGGGCGAACGATTACACACACAGCTACATAATGTACTGATTGCGAAAAAAGTAGTGAATGAATGAAATGAGTGGGTGAATGAAAATGTGAATGTCATATAATATAGCCTATTTTTGAAATAAAAAAATTTTAAACTGATAAGAAATATTCGTAAATAGCGAAAAATATGCTTACTTATCTGATTTAAATAAAATAGATCAAAATGTTTTATTTTCTGTCTTGTTTGAACTACATTTATTTTCCTAGATAATTCTTAACGAAATAGGATGAAGAATTTTTTATTCAATTTTACAATTCACTGTTCAGTCTGTTGAACCTGCTATCGGTACGAATAAATGTCAAAATCTTGCTGTCATTACATGACGTGTTGTTGTGTGCGTGACCTCAGCCCTCGTGGTGATACCTATAGGTACCTGGTTTATTGATACATAAACGTAGCTATCCTAAGGTCGCGGGTGAGCAAAGTAATTGTTTCAGTTCATTAATAAATATGGACCTCCGCAAAGTAACGCCTGATTCAGTCCTTTATTTGCTTTCATGCAAAAACCCGCCCTCACCCGCTTCAGATCAACAGACAAGGTGTATTTTACCTTATTAATGGGTCTGGTGCCCTGGAACCGCTTGACGAACTCCTCAGGGGTGGCTACGGTGAAGTTCTTCTCTTGGAAACGCTGGCTGTGGATCACAGTGCCCTGGGACATAGACGGTCTGTGGAGTAAAAAAAACGTTACAAAACTACCAAAAACAGAGCCAAATGCTAATGGGCAACAGATCATTTTGGTACAAACGGCAAAAAAAACCGGTCGTCTGTAAAGTCGGTTTACGGACGATAGTTTAACGACTTTAACGTGACAACGTCATTACAAAACATTCAAAACCCCCCCCCCCTCCCCCCGCACCCCCCGCATTGATGAAAATTACCCGAGCGCTAGTACTAAGATTGTATTATGTAATATTGCAACTGGCCTTCACTGCTCTGTAGGTACAGGTACATGCGTCATCCTTTTACGTGCGTGCAGCCGGCGTTCATCGATTTATTAGACGTTGTCACGTCAAAAACATTGTCAAAAAGTACAAAATGTCTGTCCCACCATTTCATTTTGTTCAAATATTTTAGGGGCGGAACATAATTTGGCCAACATATTCTTTAAGTCAGAATGTTTCCATGTCAGAATTATTTTGTCTTTTACACAAAATGTTAACATTTACATACTTTTTGACCATTGCACATTTTGATAATTTATATCAAAATTACCTGTAAATAAATCCTGAAATATTTACAGTTTCAGAAAAAAATGCTTTCGGACAAATGAAGTTTTCGGGATTCTAAGCCTTCGAAAATAAAATTATCTAAACATCGATAGGTTCCCGGGACGGACAACCGGAGTAATAGTAAAAGTATGAATGTAAACTCTTTATTGTACAAAAAACCGGTTGTCTGTAAGGTCGGTTTACGGACGATAGTTTAACGTGACGTCATAACAAAACATTCAAAAAACAAAAATGCAACCAGGCGGTCACCCATCCAAGTACTGACCGCGCCCGACGTTGCTTAACCTCGGTGATCGGACGAGAACCGGTGTTTTGTCAAATATCTTAGTGCATCCTAGGGCAAAATCAATGAAATTTTCATCCCCCCTTTAATTCCCCCGCACCTCTCTCCCGCACTCCCCCCTGCATCCTACGTCACTCTCGGAACTGAGGCGAATCTAATGACAGCTCACACTTCAAAATCCATTGAGCCGTTTAGGCTGCAGGGCGTGCCAAAAAATGATACATACATAAATACATACACTCGAAAAATGTAACAAAAAACCGCATCCTAATCTGTTCACCCGTTTAACAGTTCTGATGCCACAGACAGACAGACAGACACACACACACACATAGCGGTCAAACTTATAACACCCCTCTTTTTGGGTTAATAAAATATTTTAAGTACATTTTTTAAAACAGTTTTTTTATATATTTGTGAAGGTATACCCGCCAATCTGACTCTCACTTTTTATGAGCTGTAAAATCACGATTCTCCCATATATTTTTTATGGCAATCACTAGTTTGATGATACTTCTACGCCATCTCAATCAACTATTTATTCATGTTAAATTAGCTAAATATCTTTAGTTTAGACATAGCAGTGGTTGCCTAGTAATTTGACCTATGGCCTCTCAAAGGTTGTGGGTTCAAATCTCGGCTCGCTCGCACGTCTGATTGATTGATAATCAGATGGCCTAGTGGTTAGAGAACCTGACTATGAAGCTTGAGGTCCCGGGTTCGATTCCCGTGTTGCGGCAGATATTTGTATGAAAAATACAAATGTTTGTTCTCCGGTCTTGGGTAAACAATATGTATTTAAGTATGTGTCTATCTATATAGGTATGTTTATCCGTTGCCTAATACCCATAACAGATGCTTTGCTTAGCATACTTTGGGACTAGGTCAATTGGTGTGAATTGTACTGTGATATTTATTTATACACCTGCAAATTATAATAATATGTATTTTTTTTTTTTTTTTCAAGTAAACGGCGGTAGTTAATTTTTTCACAAGGCCGGGCTGTGTTCCCACCCAGCTTTAGGTCAATAGAATGTTTTATTGTTTTTAAGTTTTTTTTTTTGTTTTTGTTCGAAGGTTATGTGATGCATTACAGTATCAGTATTATTGAAATTGTTGATGATTCACTGCAATAGCCATAACAAATCTTGGCTTAATT
This sequence comes from Archips crataeganus, assembly GCA_947859365.1. Lineage (NCBI taxonomy): Eukaryota > Metazoa > Arthropoda > Insecta > Lepidoptera > Tortricidae > Archips > Archips crataeganus. The sequence continues at coordinate 7,953,402 of OX402072.1, read as the reverse complement.
TGTTACGGTTTAAAAGTTCAAATGCGATTAAGCCGATCAAGTGTTGCCATACATATTTACTTCCGGCTTCTAATTTGGTTTTTGTTGCGAACTATTCGCTGGTGTTCGTGTCATCACAGTGTGTATGTTTTTGTGTTTAGTTTTTAAATGGGTCCCACTGAAAAACAGCGTTGTGGCTTGCCACAACATTATGCTGAGTGGGGCCCAATTTATACTATTCGATATATTTTTTTTTTATTTGTAAATTTTCTGTCAAATGTATTTTTTTTTCTGTGTTTGTATCGAATATGTGTAAATAAACATCTCTCTCTCTCTCTCTCTCTCAAATTAATTCAATGGTGTGAGTGGCATTCCCAATCCACACTGGGCCCGTGTGGGAACAACAGTCCTGCAGTGGGTTGTAGAAAGGCTGGGCTGCCGTGTCTGGCCTAAGTAACGTAACTTGAGATACGTTAGTTACGCTTAACAGTGCTAAATCGTCATTTTTGATGCTATACTATCTGATACATATCGAAGATTTTAATTTTATGCCATAATTCAATAAAAACACCGATAGCCGAACTAACGTATCTGGGATTTTTGTACGCACTTGTAATGGATATCTCCCGTATTTCAAATACGTTAGATAGGTCATACAGAACTCGCCCGCAGAATCGAAATTGAAAAATCTTTTGGTGCAGTTTAATTCAAATCAGGTTGTTGTTATATGTTAAATAGGCATTTTAATTATATTTCATAATACGTAACATCTTCTGAAACGGGAACGTATCAAAATATATAAAGTTTAAAACGAATAATGGACGAAATACATGATGGTCATAATATATACTAAAATTTTCTTTGAAACTATTGATAAAATGAACTTTTTTAATCTTGTAATCTACAGATTGGTTTAGGTTAGGTTAGGTTTATTATGGTTGGTTTATCCTGTAATAAAGTTGAGAATTTCCAAGAATAATTATATCAAATGACCATTATGTATTTTCGTCCATTATTAATTTTAAACTTTATATATTTTGATACGTACCTACCCTCTGAAACCAAGGAGAGCTATATTGATTATAACTTTATTAAGAGTATGTTTAACTAGAGGGGAGGGAGTGGGAGAAAAGATAATAATATTTTGTTATAAGACCTTATAAGTATTATTTACTAAAAAAGATACCTACAAGTTAAGAATTAATAGAAATCCTGTTACTGTGATAAAATTCAATAAAAAGTTTTCTAGCTTCCACTTTACTTATTATTAACCTTCTTACCTATTAAATAAAATAACGGGACTAGATAAAAGAGCCTACCCACTTTTAATTTACTTAAATGTTCTGTTTCTTGGTTCCCAAAAGTAATGTAAGTAAAGATACAGGGCATAGCCATTACACAGTTTTGGGTAATAAAAAGAGCATGGTCACGCTTAACTAACGTATAATCAGATACGCAACTTTGCGTTACAGAATTTTGTATGAAAAGTGAGGCCGTGTAAACTTTAAAAACCGTCTTCTTTCCAATTGATTCGTAGCACAGTGTTAAAATTAAAAATACATTGTCACAATAATATTTCTAACCTACTGTGTAAATTTCAAATTTTAAACTTCATTAGTAAACAAGCAATGAGATGAACAAAAACAAAAACTTTGATCGCGTTTTTCTCTGACCGTCGTTTTTGGAGATACGTTACTTAGGCCTGACACGGCAGTGGGGTGATGATGAAGCAGCTAAAACACACTTGCACACCGGCAGAGCGGCACAGCATATTTGATTCAGTGTTATTGACCGCGCTGGGCACGCTCTGTCGGCGCCCCGCGCTCGTGGTTTGTTGTGGACTTTTTTTTTTTTTTTTTTTTTTTTTTTTTTTTATCTTGGCTTTCACCCTTGCTATTTTAGCAAGGCGTATTTTGCCAATGTCGAAGTAGAGACATAACACACATGAGGAGACTGTTCGGTTTAAGAAATTTTGATTTTGGGGAAGGAATAGACAGGAGACCTAAAACAAATAACACATGTTATGGACGGTACACAGACAACATAAGACGTTTTTACATTACAAGTTTTTTTTTTTTTTTTTAGTTGGAGGGAAATTACTGGTAGTAAAGCATGCTAACACGAAAGGAATGTAAAATTTTGGAAGCATAATATATGTAAGAGATGCATGCAACAGTTACTACAACTTGATGTTGTGGCACTGTATGAATTTAATTAAAACTTTTACCAATGTAGAGTCCAAGAGAGAAAGAAGTGAGAGGAAGTCGATAGGACGCGGAACTTCCTTAGGTAACACATCATACAAGGAGTATGTTAGTTTACTGCAGTTGAAAAAAATGTGATCCAGGGTACCTTCGTCAAGACCGCATTCGCATAGGGAGTTATCCCGCACCCTAATTTTTAACAGGAATACCGGAGTGCAGACATGACCCAGACGGAGACGACAAATAGTAGAAGTGACCCATTTATTAGCTGAGCGGAAACGGTAGAACCAAGGTTTGCGAGGGATCAGAGGTTGAATGTTTCCATAGTGTCGACCCTTCTGATGTCTGGAGAGGCTCCACTGGTTTTGCCAGGATTCTCTCAATTGTGGACTTAAATGGGAAGATGACTGTGAGTCCACATTGGAGAAGACTTGTAAATGACAGATGTCAGTAGCGGAGACTAAAAGACATACTGAATTTAGGGAGGTTTTATAAACAATCTTGGAGGCTTGGACACTAACGAAAAAAGAAGAGGGCAGGCTCTTAGTGGCTGAGCGAAAGATCTGGAGGAAGATGCTAGGGCCGATTCAAGAGGAAGATGGCAAGTGGAGGAGGAGAAAGAACCGGGAGCTGGAAGACCTGGTGTCTGAGCCCAATGTAATTGGAGAAGCCAAGGCGGCGAGACTGCGCTGGCTCGGCCACCTAGAGAGGATGGGAGAGGATCGGGCAGTGAAGAGTGCGTATATGGGGCGACCAAGCAGAAGACGTCCGGTGGGTCGCCCTAGATACCGCTGGTTGGACGAAGTGCAGAAAGACATAACCACCCTCGGCGCAGCCAATTGGCGCGAGGTGGTGCAAAATAGGGAAGAGTGGCGCTCTCTGGTGTCGGAGGCCAAGATCCTCTTTGGGTCGCTGAGCCAGTGTAGTAAGTAAGTAAGTAAGTAAGTTATAAACAATCTTATTTTTCTTACTACAGACATTTTTAATCCAATGGCAGTGTAATTCCAACCCCCTGTTTCACCATCCATTGATCAAATTTATTTGACGGATAAATGTGATGCCTTTTCTGTTTGTTTAGTTTGAATAGACGGAGACGGCATCACATTTATCTGTCAGTTAAAATTAATCAATGGGTGGTGAAACAGCCTTTAAATCTATGGCAATTTAGCATACATTGTCTCAGTAAGTAATGATTTTTAAAGTTGTTAACTTAACTCAGAGATGTGAAATAAAATAAAATTGGTAAATTTTAATTGCATTTGGTATAGTTAACTGAAAATAACTAACATGTAAAAATTATTTGAGAAGTTTGGATACAAAAACAGAAATTTAAAAATCCTGCGATGCATAGAAAAAATCCAACCATATTTCTGACTCCACAGATGGTGTTATCCATGCATATCAATTAAAAATTACGTGAATTAAATTTGAGTAAGTGTATCAAGTGAAACCATAAGTGAAATCAGTGGCATACTTACTTAAACCTGTGCCTACGTTGTTTTAAAGAAAAGAATAACATTTTAAAAATAATAAAGCGGATACACCATGCACACTTTCCAATAAAAATGTAATAAATCTGAATTCGAACAGGAAACGTGAAACTTTTTATAAATATTATTTTCTAACCTGTAAGGGCCGTCAGAGTACAATCCTTTCATTTCACGATACATTTTTCACTGTACACAATACCATAAATACACTAGCAAGCCACAAATTACACATAAAAGTGTATTTAATTGTTCAAATTGTAAGAACACAAACACAACATTTCGCCGCAAAATGTAGTTTTGTTTTCGCTATTTGACGTTTCGTCGTCCAATTGAGCTTCTTGACGGATCGTACGATCGTGTGCTCCTTCTCACTCCTATTGATTAACTGGAGTTAGAGCGGGATGAACCGTAATTGAATCAGAGTTGCCGTTAGCAAAAGGTTGCAATAATTTCATAATTTGTTTTTGCGTGTGTTTATGCTAGAGAAGGGAAAAGGTCATACATATCGATAAATGTAATGTAAACAAACAGTAATAGATTGTTTATTTATTGTTATCTTAAGCCGTAATTCGCTTTGGTTATCTAAACGTTCTCGTTAAAAGGCGAAGATTATTAGAAAATAATTAGTATAACACTTTGACGATAAGATTAAGGTCAATAAGTTTTCAAATGTACTTTGATAGACCTACAATCTTACAAAAATAAACTACAGTTGATGTTAGCGACTCCGAACGTACAATCAATTCGTTCAACAATCAATTATTTCGATTTATCGGGTTTGCCCACGCAACCCTCAACTAAATTTAAAAAAATTTAAACAATTTAATTCTATTAGTTTTGCAATCTTGTTCAGCGGGTTTGAAATTTGCTAACACTAACTGGAAATCACTTGATGTTATGACGTCTAGTATTGCGTACGATACATCCCATTTCGTTATCGTGTTTCCTTCATTGAACTGGTTTTGTTGTTTAGTTAAGGAAATTAATTTACGTACTACCTAAATTAGGTCAACTACGTATAAAAGAAAATTATAATGTTTGTAAGATATGCGAGGTATCACCAAATTTTTTTGTTTTTCTTTATTTTACGAATAATAATAAATAATAATGGTACAATTGAAATAAACGCTATCCCAAAGATAACTTAACAATTTGTACAATTCGTTAAGTCCTGTCCCTGCAGAATAGTACCCATTAATCTATCTATAAATCTATCTAAGTATAAATAAAAATGAATCACCGAAATGTTTGTATATACGCCTTTCTAATGTGTTATAAATACTTATAAGTACTTAACATCATAGGTTGACATTGACCTATCATCTAATAATGTAATGAACATGAATCTGAATGAATACATAAATACGAATACCTATTTAATCTTACAATAGCTAAAATAGCATAAAACAGAACATAAAACATAGCTAACAAACTCCTATAAGAAAACAAGAGCAATTCTCACATTCGCACGTTTATAATCTATATATCTAATACCTTTAAACGAGCAATTCTTGTATATACATATATAATCAGGATCTCGGAAACACTGATCTAGCTATGTTTCATTTTCAGAAAATCGCTTTTACTCGTGTTTTCCGGCTATTTCTGTTTGCATTAGAATACAAAGCTAAATTTCGCCGAGCAGATCACAATAGCACAGTAGAAATCGGGTGGTCACGCATCCAGCCGACCTCGGTTCGGTTCTAGGTTTTTTTTAAGGTTTTTTGTTTTTTTTTTTAAGTTTATTTTTCATGAGAAAACGTCAAGTTTCTTCTTTTGTGGGAAAAAGTTACTATTTTGCGAGAAAAAGTATTATAGGGAACGTGCATTAACTATAGGCGGCAGCACTAATGCGTCAGAAGAGACACTATGCGGACAGTAAAAGAAACTTATCAAGGTAAAACATTCAAATTGATGGCACCCTTATGGCACCAGTTGGCAGCACCGTCTATGTGCACGTTCCCTATTGGGAGCAAAGAACAAGAAAAACCGGTTGTCTGTATAGTCGGTTTACGGACGATAGTTTAACGTGACTCACCCCTCCACCCCCTCCGGTGTTTCTGTCAAATATCTAGAAAACGGTGCATCCTACGGCAAAATCAATGAAATTTTCATCCCTCCTTTGGAACCCCCGAACCCCCTCCCCCACCCCCCCTCCCTCGCACATATATAATCAGGATCTCGGAAACGGCTCCAACGATTTCGATGAAATTTGGTATGTGGGGGTTTTCGGGGATGAAAAATTGATCTAGCTTGGTCTTATCTCTGGGAAACCGGAAAACGCTTGGTACCGAGTTTCAGCCCGAGCAGAGCTCGGTCGCCCAGGTACTGATACTGACACTATACGAAATTTTTCTCATTTCAAGCATTAACTTCGTGTTAGAAAAAAATCAGGTTTATTTTTAACCCCCGACACAAAAAGAGGGGTGTTATAAGTTTGACCGCTATGTGTGTGTGTCTGTCTGTGGCATCATAGCTCTTAAACGGGTGAACCGATTTGAATGCGGTTTTTTTTTAATATAAAGCAGGTTTCTTGGCGATGGCTCTTAGATATGTTTCATCAAAATCGGTTCAGCCGTTTCAAAGTTATCAACTCTTTTGTTAGCTGCGGAAGGGATCTTAGACGCATAACGGGCAAGTGACATAATTGCGTTGGGGGGTTTTTAAAATTTTTAATTTATAGTTAGACTGTAGTGGCCAGTAGCTAGACAGTGTAGGCATGCAAACCATGTTAATAATCTATCTACAAAGATTATTAAAATGTTTCGCAGTTTCTCAAGTCAAGTGTGTGTTGCCAGTGATGACTTATGGCACTGAGACGTGGCCGCCAACGATGCGTCTTATAAGGAAGCTCAAAGTCACTCAGAGGGCGATGGAGAGGGCTATGCTCGGAGTTTCTCTGCGGGATCGCATTAGAAATGATGAAATCCGCGCAAGAACTAAAGTCACCGACATAGCTCGAAGAATCGCTAGACTTAAGTGGCAGTGGGCAGGGCCGATGGGGCCGAAAGGTTCTCGAGTGGCGTCCGCGGACCGGAAGACGCAGTGTAGGTAGGCCTCCAGCAAGATGGAGCGATGACCTGGTGAAGGTAGCGGGAACGCATTGGATGCGGATGGCGCTGGTCCGATCTGTTTGGCGAGCCTTGGGGGATGCCTATGTTCAGCAGTGGACGTCTTTCGGCTGAAATAATAATGATGATGATGTCTAAGTATACTGTCTAGCTAAGTACTGTGTCATCTACAATGTCAATAATAAAATGAGTTAGGTATTTTTTGCAGTTAGAAATCTTAACTTATAGTACCGTTATATCACTATCTCTAGATCACAGGACAGGATATTTTATGATGATGTTTGAAAAGAAAATAATTTCGTATACTTTAGTGTCACAATCGTTATAAACGTACTAGAAAAACTCGCCAAAATGAGTATCCAAGATATGCTAATTGTAAATAATAAAGTGTAAAGCTGAACTTAGTGAGTAATTGATGAAATAATCATGTCAAATGCCGCATTTAGATGAAAAATCTCATTAAAAGATAAAATTTTAGATCATCTCGCACTTTGCAACACGGGAATTTGAAGAAAAAACCGGCCGAGTGCGAGTCGGACTCGCGCACGAAGGATTCCGTACCATTATCTGTAAAAACGGCAAAGAAATCACTTTTTTTGCATGGGATTTTAAATAATTAAATTAAATATACAGGGTTATTTTTAATTCACTGACATCCTCTTAACCCTGAATTCCTATCACTCAAACAAATGTTTTTTGTTTTACGACTTTTTAAAATGAAGCACTTTTTTCCCATACAAATACACAGAGTATCGTAAAAATAAGAGGTAGTCTCAAATTTTCAAAACGTTATTACACCAAAAATATTAAGTTATGACAAAAGCCGTAAAACCAAAAACATTTGTTTAAGTGGTAGGAGTTTAGGGTTAAAAGGATGCTAGTGAATTAAAAATAACCCTGTATATAAAAAAAATATATATAAAATATTTGTTTTATTTTAATTTTTTTTTTGATGTGAATATATAACTAAATATTCTGTTAATATTTCAAGCGTCTACGTGTCGCCGTTATCAATACCGAGCAAAAAAATCACGTTTGTTATATAAGGGAGCCCCCTTAAGTATTTATTTTATTCTGTTTTTAGTAGGTAGGTATTTCTTGTGATAGCGGCAACCGAAATACATCATCTGTAAAAATATCAACTGTCTAGCTATCACGGTTATAAGATACAGCCTGGTGACAGACCGGACAGACGGACGGACAGCGGAGCCGTTTATACCCTTTGGGTACAGAACCCTAAAAAAGGACATGAATGATCTTTTAATTAAAACTACCTTGTTACAAAGACATAATTATTAAAATATGATAAAAGTCGAGGCATGCCTAACATGTTTGGAACAAATCCGACGGTCTTCTTCAAGGTTGACAAAGTTGAGTTGGTTATTCGTTTTGATAAGGTACGTAAAGTTCTTCATTCAGCAGAAAGTACGTAAAACGTACCTACGTGTACGTTGAAATAATGATAATTACAACTAAAACATATTCTGAAAGCTAGTCCCCTTAGGCAAGGTGCCGAAGATGCTGGCAGCGTTTCCTCTTTGAATAGCTAAGCTAATTGGGGATGTCTAATTTTTTGCAATGTATAGTAAATCGAAAACCATTTCGAGATAAATGCTTTTTAACTCGTTTTCGTAGTTATTTAATTTTAATATTATGTGATGAATTTAATATATAACAAATAAGCAATGACCTTCATTTGACATTGGTGTAAATTGCGTGACCGGTTCAAGTCGTACTTTATTCTGTGTGGTTAGAATTCTTCACAATTTACGCATGGATTATACTACGGAGTTTGATTTGGACCCGCTGTCTGACATCTAGCACTTTGACAGTGCCAGTAAAGTGACACAGTGTATAGTGTACCACTACGCAAAAAATAATTAAAGGGGTTGCCTTATCGTACGCATTTAGATAGATTTAGAAATTTGGCATTGTGGGAGCCTTCAATTACAATCTGACGTCATCAACTAAAATAGTTTCAATAATTAATTTTGAAGAAAGTAGAGAACTAAATGACAAAATATTGAAATTAGTTTCTTATAATTGACTTTTCTATACAAAAAAAATATAAAAACCACTGGTAATTTTTTTTAAGACATTCCCAATTCTTTGTCCGAGGAAGCTGCCAGCTCTTCGGTCCCCTGTGACGTTGATTAACCTATTAGAAATTTCCTAATAAAAATATTAGCTTTAAAGCGCTAGGACCCCACGGAAAGCAAATTGAAATTATATGACATCCTAATTTTAATCGTGATACGTGTGTAGTGTGTAGTGTCACTCTACCTACGGGATAGGCCTAGCCTAGTGTAGGTGAGGTGATACGGGAAAATTTATGTAAGAAATCTGTCGCAGTGCCATATTTTTTAGATTGTTTCAATTTATTCATAAAATGTAAAATGTTTTTTGTAGTGGTAGAGCCTTGTTGACATAAAGCTGTGTACACTTGAGTGAGCAGGCGCTTGTTAGCCACATCACGCAATTTTTTTTAAATGAAAATCAGCTTACGAACTCTAGTAGCAACTGTGTCAATATGAGGACTTAAAGTGAGATTAGCATCAATGATTACACCGACATATTTAATGATGACTTGATAAGAAGTCACTTTTAGTAGTGGTAGAGCCATGTTGTAGCTAGCCGCTGCATCACGAATGGGCCGGCTCGTCCGGGGCAGTACCACCCTCTCACTGAACACCGGCGTGAAGCAGCAGTACTCCTGCTGCGTTTCGTACGGTCAGTGAGAGCGCCGGGGGCCCAATACCTCTCCCCCTCCTCTATTCCCTTTCCTTTTTCCTCTCCCTTTTAGGGCCGACAACGCACTGGCATCGCGTAAAGCGCTGCGGGTGTCTATGGACAGTGGTGATCATTTAGCATCAGGTGACCCACTAGTTCGTTTGTATGGCCTCTCTAATATAAAAAAAATGTAAATTAATTAACTGCATCAATAAATTTATTCTTATTCTTGTTCTTATTCTTATTTTGTATGCTCTACAGCCAAAGTTCAAGAGTTAAACAAATGTTTCAAAAAAACTCACTGTTAACTTAAACGTAGTGGTGTGTTACGTCCAAAAACAGGTTGTAGTGCGTAAATAACCTGTCTCTAACCGCACGACCTTCGAGAAACCATTTTCTTACTTAACATTATATTGTGTCACTAGGTAGTTAGCAGGCATATACTCAGAGACTGTTGGTACTAAAAAAACCGGCCAAGTGCGAGTCGGACTCGCGCACCGAGGGTTCCGTACAAATTTATATGTATTTATGGGCATCCAGTCTTAGCAGACACCTGCTCCTAAGCAAAATTTGCGCAGTGTGGGATCATTGTAGATTGGTTAAGGATATAGACAGACAGACAAACTAGATCTCGTTCAAACCAATTTTCGGTGGCAGTTTACATGGTAATGTACATCATATATTTTTTTTAGTTTTATCATTCTCTTATTTTAGAAGTTACAGGAGGGGACACACATTTTACCACTTTGGAAGTGTCTCTCGCGCAAACTATTCAGTTTAGAAAAAAATTATATTAGAAACATCAATATCATTTTGATGAAAAAAAAATTTTTGAGTTTCAGTTCTAAGTATGGGGAACCCCCAAAATTTATTGTTCTTTTTTTCTATTTTTGGGTGAAAATCTTAATGCGGTTCACAGAATGCATCTACTTACCAAGTTTCAACAGCATAGCTCTTATAGTTTCGGAAAAAAGTGGCTGTGACATACGGACAGACAGACAGACAAACATGACGAATCTATAAGGGTTCCGTTTTTTGCCATTTGGCTAGGGAACCCTAAAAAGCTGTAATTTGGCATGAATATAATATCAGTCACGCCGACAAAGTGGTTAAATAAAAATGTTTTTAGTACTAAAAGTCTCTGAGCTTAGCCGCGGACGGACAGACAGACGGACAGACATGGCGAAACTATAAGGGTTCCTAGTTGACTACGGAACCCTAAAAACGAAGCATAAATAACGGCAAAATATTTACTATACCTTAAGCACATTATTGCAGTTTTTGAGTACTGTAAATACGTAAAGCAGCGTGACGTAAACGTTGGTATTATCATCACTTATTTTTTTTGTTTTTTATAGTTCGACCAATTATTGGATGAGTTAAATGAACATCCCAAATTTCAAAATGTAAAAAAAAAAATCTCGAACAGACAATCGTGATCTATCAATGATACTGAATCACATATTGAAATTTATTTTGTATAAGCATCAAATTTGTAAAACTTCATCATTTTTCTAAGAGCTTTAAAGCGTCTGGCAAAGGTTGGCGTCGGTGGGAGTGATCTGGCAGTATTGAATTCTAATTTATAATTATATTCCCTAAAAGATACATAAACAAGAGCGTGTCGGACACGCACAAGGTAGGGTTCCGTAGCCATTACAAAAAAATCAAGTAATATTTTTCTAAGGATTTCGTATGTATCATCCAAGTTTAGGTATGTTTTATACCTTAGGCTACTATTTACTCTTAAACTACAAATAATTTCCAAGCAATCTTAGCCGCTATAATTTTCCTAGTAAATTTGATATATTTACTACCATTCTGAATTTTTTCAAATTTTTCCACCTAACAGTTTAGATTTTAGAGGGGGGGGGGACGCTCGATTTTAATGAAAATGTTCACTTTAAAGTTGAATATTTCGCAAACAGATCACTGAATAGAAAAATCATGTTAGCAACCCCACAATGGTTTTAAAAGACCTATCCAACGATACCCCACACTATAGGATTAGTTGAGAAAAAAAAATCACCCCCCCCTTTACGTCTATGGGAGATACCCTAAAAAAAATTATTTTTTTGTTTTTTATTTTACAACTTTGTTGGCGTGACTGATATGTATATTCATGCCAAATTACAGCTTTCTAGTACTAACGATCTCTGAGCTTAGCCGCGGACAGACAGACAGACAGACAGACGGACAGACATGGCGAAACTATAAGGGTTCCTAGTTGACTACGGAACCCTAAAAATCAGCCATATGAAATTAAGAAAAATGAGTAGTCTTTTCACGTAGGCACATTTAGCACCTGACCGTCCCGACCGATTGGCCGTCGGCTCAAGGTATTTAGGCTTTACTTTAGTATAGGGTTGCCATAAGTGTGGGGACTCAGACCGGGACATTTAAAGAAAAACTAGTCAAGGTAGAAAAAAAGAAACTTGTATTACAGCAATAGGTAACTTTAAAGGTTTAGTCCTTGCCTAAACACAAAACAACTTTTAACACAGCCATTCAATGCCAGCGAGTTTTTTACTTTTTTTTGTTTAGGGTTTTCAGTTTGTTGGCGCTTTTCGCTATATTCGTGAAAATGCACATTATCGGCTACGAGCGCAGCGCTTACTGTTTACCAAGTCCAGCCCTCTATTAAATTATTATGATTTTTAAACCGGGACAATTTGCTTATCGGCCGGGACGCCGGGACACCATGCTTCAAACCGGGACATGTCCCGGCGTACCGGGACGTATGGCAACCCTACTTTAGTAGGTAGATAAACCCGTCACAAAATAAAAGGCCCGTTTTGACAGTTCACGCCCATGAAGTTCTCTATTTTTTACAGATCGAAATGTTCTGAAGGTAACTGCATTTTTCATTAACTAAGTACCGCCCACTCGGCTAAGTGCTGTGCATAACGATTTTTTCATATTGTCCACAGACTATTAATAGGTAGGTATCGGTTACTGAAAAAAAAAATGGATCAAGATATTTTTTTGTAAGGCCGAATCGCACTTGGCCGGTTTTATTTATTTAAATACTAGTGTTTAGACCAATTAATTACTGAATTTCACCAGCTGTGTAGTGATCTTTACTAAAAAATTATGAGCTTGGAAAAAGTTGACCTTTGTATCATTTCAAAATACCTACAATATCAGTTTAAGTTAAATTTTCTAATCAGAACTTTAATCCAATGCACTTTACAATACATATTCAAATCGATCAAATACTCATGCAAACTTGAATCGATTTATCGTGAGTATCGAGTACCGAGTCGTATGGTTACATCACTAGTTACGTCGCGAAGACAAATTTCAAAACGGGTCTTTTATTTTGTGACGAGTTTAGGTACTAACACTATATTATCCCGTAAATTTTACTCATGAGAAAATAAGTAACGTCTGGCAGCTCTGGGGTCTTGATTCTAAATTTTTCTCGTGATGGCATTTCTAACACGGGTGAAACCACAAGTCAAAGTTAGCTTATAGATAATTTATGACCATTTTACCCTTCCACATCCGCATCCTGTTCAGACCTGCACATGAGAGTACATAAATACAAATTCACAAGTATTGACATTGTCAACATTGTTTACTACGCAATTATCACCTATACAAATAAGTACTCGCAAATATAAAATATCGACAAGTCTTAGATATGAAGTAATCTTTTTGTATTTATTTTTTCAACTTCATTTTATATTACTTTTACGGTCATCCCGTGAAACCATATCGACGGTTAAAAGGCAAAACGCATGAAGCGACACTTTTTGTCAAAATGAGTTATATATACATATTTGAAATCAGCGAATTTTTCTCCGTCGTTTGAGCCGGGTTTCATGCAAATGTCAAAAAATGTCGCTTCATGCGTTTTGCCTTTTAACCGTCGATATATTTCATACTTAATTCAAACTGAAATATAGATGTTATGATGATGCTATATTTCACTTTGTATTTAGTATGAAATATAAATATCGACGTAAAATTACGGTGTAGTGTTGTCATTGCGAGGGTATATGTATGAAAGCTTTCAACCTGCGACCCACCAAGCTTCTATGAGGGTCCACCTGTCATAAAAATTATATTGATTTTAAACCATTTTGGCTTTTAATTTTTGGATACCTATATTTTTTTAGTATCTTTTCCTACCAATGTGTATTGAATATGTGTAATAACACAAGCTTTCCTAGCTTACTTTGGGACTGGGTCAATTGGTGTGAATTGTCCCGTGATATTTATTTAAAAAAAAAAAAAAAAAAAATGTGTAAATAAATCTCTCTTTCTTGTTGTTGAGTTTCTTTCCGGATTTTTCTCAACAGGCTTTTTCCGAATCAGAGGTAAATGCATGTTATAACCTTAATTGAATAAAGATACATTGACTTAAATAAAATTATTGCAATCAGCAACACACTCAAACACTCGATGTAGAAAAGTTAAAAAAATAGCTAATCGCGCGCAAAATCCAGATCAAATTAAAGTATCGATAATTCAAAAATTTAAGCTTCCGCATCACTAAAGCAATGTATCGATATCTAACGTCCTTCAAGCAAACATTATTGACGTTTACGCCCCTAAAATTACCTATTCAATTTTAATGGGAAAACAAACATAATAGGTACATGACATACATAATAACTACCTACATTGTCGCAGATGTTGTAGTCAAATAGTCTTCATGGTTTTAGCAGATGTTCTAAATCAACTTATTTTTAGCAAAATTATAATGCAATTAGCGCATAAATATACATAAACTTTAGCTAGTCCGTTTAAATGAGTCCTCGCTCGCGCGGTACAGGGACTGGGAGGTAGGACGACAAAGGGGACCGACCGGGGGACCGGGGGGGGGGACCGGGGGTGCCTGCCGCCCGCACCTCTCCCGGCCCCTTTGTCGTCATAATCCCGAGCCCCTGTATAGTACGAATTTTTTGAGGTGCCCCGATCTCGTTAAGAGCCCCACCTTTCGAACACAGCCATTGTATTCTATTATGGTCTCAAGTGAATGGTGTACTTTCGTTTGGCAAATTACGTTTCCCAAACTGATTCATTTGGCAAATGTTTCATTTCTCAAATGTTTATTTTTTCTGAAACTGTAAACTATTCAGGATATATTTCAGGACTATTTTGTAGGTTAGGTTAGGTTAGGTTAGGTTTGTTTTATAACAATCCTGAAAGTTTACAGTTTCAGGAAAAATAAACATTTGGGAAATGAAACATTTGCCAAGTGAATCAGTTTGGGAAACGTAATTTGCGCCACCACCACCACTTTAAACTATTTTTTTTGACCCGACTATAAAGCAGGCTTCTATATAGAACCTTATCATCGTAATCATAATCATTCATAGTTAAACTCTAATAATTAACGAACAAACTTACTGCAAAGTCTGATTAGGCGGACGCAGCAGCCCTTTGCTGTTGTCCTGTACATTATTATCTTGCTTCTCGCTCTCCGGTTCCGTTTCCAGCGTCATCTGGAACTTCTGTACATCTGGCAACACTTCCGTAGCGTCATCCCACGATGGTTGTTCCTCATTGTCTCCAAGGACGAAACGCTTGGATGTCCGTCGTTTCAACATGGCGTAGAGGTGGTAAACAAAATGTGCAATGGCGGCGAAAGGACCAAACAAGGGTGGCGTCATACACTACACACATCTAACATTGATTCACATCACCTTGTCATTTTTTGCTGTGTAAAAATCAAGTTATGCGGTCCGGATTTTTTAAAATTTTAAATAGTTATTTTGGTAAAAACAGTTCGAAATACACTTAGATTCTAAAACGATCACATTTTTATGAATAAAAATACAAACTTTTTTATTCCCAAAAAATGGTTCATACGTCTCAAAAACTAGGCCTTAATTAAGGTCTTAATTAAAACACAAAAACACAATAACAAAATCTTCGTGTAAAAAAAAACTATTTTTAGAACTCATTAGTGAGCGTCAGAATATTTTCAAAATTTGTAAAACGGCAATGTACATGTTGTCCGTGTCGATACCAAGACTAAAGTACAAGTTGTTACGTCTTTTAGTGCCTATACGTCAATTTGAAGATTAATCTATGACGATATTATCAGCTAACGACATTTTAAGGCGAATTTGATTGCTACGACACTGGCTTTAGTTTAATATCTCGACTAAATATTTAAGTAAAATCTGGTAAGATTCCACAAACTGATTTTTGATGCGAAAGCGCACAAATCAAAAACTAATTTAAACTGTATTTTATTGCATTTTTTTTATCTAGTACCTAATAAATTTTGGGCCATTCTACTTTTAAGTAACCATTAATCTTTTGTGAAATACAGGGTAATTTTTTAATAAGTGCACAAATTTTAATATGTCATTCAGTATCGTTAAAATAACAAATTTCAGAGTTTTTCATTATAATATTTATTACTTAATTTTTTGTTTTTCGTAGTAACTCGAACAATTATTGGATGAATTACTATATCCAACCCAAATTTCAAAATGTAAAAAAATAAATTCTCGAACAGATAATCGTGATCTATCAACGATACTGAATCAAATATCAGAATTTGTGTACTGACTAAAAAATTACCCTGTATAAGGCATACCTGGTGATTTTTTTTCAAGTGTAAATAACTTATATAAAAACTCAAAAGAACTAAATTTAATGTTTTAAAGCAAAAAAACCTTAAATTCAAAGAAATTTTGTGGGAAAAATTGGTAACTCAGCGGAAATACATCAATTTCCATACAAATGGCGGGGACATGCATGTCCACTGCGTTACCTACTTTATAGATAATAATGATATTAATGATTACTTTTTATACGTAGTGATAATTTTAAATGTAAGCAAGTTAGCTATGAAGTATCTTTTTGTATTTATTTTTTCAACTTCATTTTTTTATTACTTTTACGGTCATCCCGTGAAATCATATATTTCGTACTAAATACAAACTGAAATATAGATGCACAGAAAAAAACCCAGAAAAAAGACCAATGCTGGGAATCGAACCCAGGTCCTCAGCATTCCATACGGAATGCATCTATATTTCAGTTTGTATTTAGTACGAAATATATGATTTTACAGAATGACCGTAAAAGTATGTTTAAGTTGCACAGTAGCGCCATCTCTTGTCCAGGTGAGCGGTTAGTTCCGAAGGAGTGTTAAAATCTCTCGATAGAGGGTGTAACATAGATGTGCGCTTATGGCACACGGCACGGAATGCTGAGGACCTGGGTTCGATTCCCAGTATTGGTCTTTTTTCCGGGGTTTTTTTCTGTGCATCTATATTTCAGTTTGTATTTAGTACGAAATATTTAAATGTAAGCTTAATTATGTGCATATTTTAAATCTTTAATGATAAAACCGAGCACTACCGTAAAGCACATGGTAAATCTCAAATGTAATTTCGCACATAAATTCCGCAAAACTAGGCCACCGCGGCTTATTAAATTCGTTAAAATATTATGTGAAATGACTCCTGGCCGGACATCCACACATCTGCACAAATTTTCTCATTTACATTATTAGCAGGTTAGGACGAATTCGAAGAATCGCCAGGCACAAGTGGCAGTGGGCAGGGCACATCGCCCGTAGAACTGACGGCCGATGGGGCAAAAAGGTTCTCGAGTGGCGTCCACGGACCGGAAAGACGCAGTGTAGGTAGGCCTCCAACAAGATGGATGACCTGGTTGAGGTTGCGGGAACGCATTGGCGATGGCACGGGACCGAGCTGTTTGGCGAGCCTTAGGAGAGGGAGGCCTATGTTCAGCAGTGGACGTCATTCGGTTGAAATGATGAGGACAGTATAGGATAAAGTGTGCTCCACGCAAGCGTACGTAAGTTCAAAAAACTTTTGTTTTTGCTTCCGGTCATTACTTATCGCCTCACCGGTGACGTTGTATGATCCGATTCTAATTTACATAATCTGACGTCACGTATTCAAATCAACTGTCACTTTTTCTACACGTTGAACAAAGTTTTGTTCTATGACTATGATATTTTAGAACCAGTGAACGGTTAAGTTGCTATTTGTTTTTTTAGGGTTCTGTAAATGAATCGTAAATAACGGCACCCTATTAATGTGGGTCTCTTGGGTTTCCCATAATTTGAAACTAACCTAACCTACTGCATTCTATAAGTTGGCATTTAAAAAATCCTGAAGAAATAGTAGATTGTTCAACAAGGGAGGAAAATATAACCAATACCACATGAGGTTACTTGGCACCCGAGCACAGCTCAAAAAGCAGAGTGTTCAACTCGGGAAAAACACCAATATCACCCGTGTTTTTCCCGAGTTGAACACTCTGCTTTTCATTTCGACTACAAGGAAAGCAAGAAAATATAAGTATAAATAAATAAAAATGTCTAAATTGGACAATATGATCGTTGTAAAATATTTCAATGGAGTTTATTGTTAAGGAATAATTAATTTAACAAAATTTAGAATGTTCAATATAATAATCAATGAAAACAGTAGATAAAGTAGGTATTATAGTAAATTTATTTATAAAATATGTAAGTAAACAATTTGAACCAAGGAGTTAAGCTGTATCTATACATACATATATATATCTCTAGATAGGCTGTGTGGACAATAACATTGTCGTTTACCGTGTTTTTTTCTTAACATTTTCTAACTTTTCTGGTTTAAGTCACTAAATAAGAAACTAATGAAAATTAATAATTTAATTTAATAATATTTCACTGGCATTATAAAATTTGTGTAATATGACTAATTAAGAAAAAAACTCAATACTTAATTATTCCATGTACATGCCGTATATGCCGTAATGTTTGGCTGAATGCGTATGTGTTCCATTGACAGCCAATGCCTTTATTTTTTTAATTCATTTCTACCCTTGAGAAGAAAATAATAGTTATCATCCCGTATGTCAGATATGATTTGCCTCACTTTCCGAGTATGAGAGATGAAAATACTGTTTTAGAAATAAATCGTGTTTAGTATACAGGATTATTTGTAATTCACTAGCATCTTTTTAACCCTAAACTCCTACCACTTAAACAAATATTTTTTGTTTTACGGCTTTTGTCATAACTTAGGTGTAATAGGGCCATTCTACTTTTAAGTAACCATTAATCTTTTGTGAAATATAAGGCATCCCTGGTAATTTTTTTGAAGTATAAATAACTTATATAAAAACTGAAATAACTAAATTTAATATTTAAAAGCAAAAAAACTTTAAATTTAAAGAACTTTTGTAAAAAAAATTGGTAACTCAGCGGAGAATTCACCAATTTCCTACTTTATAGATAATAAAGATTACTTTTTATAAATAGTGATAATTTTAAATGTAAGCTTAATTATGTCCCTATTTAAATTTTTAATGATAAAACCGAGCACTTTACAGTTTTTGTAAAAAAATATTTGAAGAGCACATTACAAAAACTTTTTAACAAAAAATTAAACCGCCGAAAAAACTGAAAAGCAAAAAAGGTATTATTTATTGCTTTTCAGTTTTTTCGGCGGTTTAATTTTTTGTTAAAAAGTTTTATTTTATACTTTTTTTCCATCATTGGGGTATTTTTTTTCCAAATTTATAATACCAACTTCAAGGTATACCCTATCTATCCAATAAAAAAGAATTATGAAAATCAGACTACTCTGTAAAAATTTAGTCAATCATCCCCTGTTTTCCTACCCTTAGGGCAGGAATATTATGTCCAAATTTAAATGGGACCACCCTTGGGGTATACGCTTTCCAATAAAAAAAGAATCATCAAAATCCGACTACCCTGTAATAAGTTATGCGTGGTCATATAGTGCAATCAGTAACTGAACAATCAATCATCCCCTGTTTTTCTACCCTTAGGGTAAGAATATTGTTTCCAAATTTAAATGGGACCACCCTCGGGAAATACGCTTTCCAATGAAAAAAGAATCATCAAAATCGGACTACTCTGTAAAAAGTTATGCGTGATCATACATAAAAAAAAAATAAAAAAAAATATATATATACACGTCGAATTGAGAACCTCCTCCTTTTGTTTTCGTCGGTTGAAAAAATGACTGGTCAACGAAAAGTAGAATGGCCCAATACCGTTTTGAAAATTTGAGATAACCTCTTATTTTTACGATACTCTGTGTATTTGTATGGGAAAAAAGTGCTTCATTTTAAAAAGTCGTAAAACAAAAAACATTTGTTTGAATGATAGGAATTCAGGGTTAAGAGGATGTCAGTGAATTTTTTTTTTTTTATTATTTTTATTTTTTTTTTATTTTATTTCTAGTTTTTAATTTTAGTTTTAATTTTTATAATTACTGTGTAAACTTAAATTTTTGGAAAATCTAACTGTGCACGTTTATATTAAATTTTGAATAGTACCCTGTATGTATAACCAAGGATGATATAGACTGGATTAACAATCGCCATAGTACAGATCGGCCGCGGAAAAATAGTTCGATTATTAAATCTAGATGGCGCTGACATATAGCCCGAGAGTTTGGAAGCAAAACAATAAAACTACAGATGTGTCATATTACTGCAAATTTATTATTATGCAATATTTTTGAAAAATAATACATTTTGTTTGTAGTAATATGAAACATCTGTAGTCTTATTGTTTTGCTTTCAAACCCTCGGGCTATATGTCAGCGCAGCGCCATCTAGATTTAATTACTTGCCACATATCCTAAACAGCTTCCCTAACAATACCATAAATTGTATTCTGCGGACGATCTGTACTATGGCGATTGCTAATCCAGTCCATATCATCCTTGGTATAACCCCGGCGCCACACATAGCACAAATGTTTCAACACATATTTGAACACATATTTGATCTATGGTTGATTGTATGGTTGTTTTATTGAACAAATAAGCAAATACTGGTGCTTCACGTGTGATCAAATATGTGTTCAAATATGTGTTGAAACATTTGTGCTATGTGTGGCGCCGGGTAACATAAGACACTAGGAGCGAGTGAACTTGTCAATATCTAAATCCGATCCTGTGATGTTACTTTTAAATGCATAATTTACGTATAACCCCGGCGCCACACATAGCACAAATTTTTGAACACATTTATTTGATTACATGTGTAGCACCGGTATTTGCTTATTTGTTCAATAGAACAACCATACAATCAACCTAACCCCGGCGCCACACATATTACAAATGTTTCAACACATATTTGAACACATATTTGATCTATCCCCGGCGCCACATATAGCACAAATGTTTGAACACATTTATTTGATCACATGTGTAGCACCGGTATTTGCTTATTTGTTCAATAGAACAACCATACAATCAACCATAGATCAAATATGTGTTCAAATATGTGTTGAAACATTTGTAATATGTGTGGCGCCGGGGTATGATTGAATGTATGGATGTTCTATTGGACAAATAAGCAAATACCGGTGCTACACATGTGATCAAATAACTGTCTTCAAACATTTGTAATATGTGTGGCGCCGGGGTAACATACATAGTGATACAAAATATTCATAAGACCTCATGTAACTTACCTGTGTTGAACAAATAAACGAATTTGAACTTGAATAACAATGAACGTGACATTTACTTACACTAACATTCTTCAAATTACACGTACGCAAACGCAACGTCGGACTTTGACCAGTACCTCTACCATGAGTTTACACTAGTTCACAGTGACCGTACTCGCTAGCGACGGCGTAAATGATTTGTATGGAGAATTGTACTTCCGTAGGTGACCGCTAGAGGCGCTGTACAATTCTCCATACAAATAATTTACGTCGTCGCTAGCGAGTACAGTCACGTAAACTAGTGTAAACTCATGGTAGAGGTACATATGGCGTTTGTTTTCGTAGATTTAAAAGTTTATTAGATTTAGGGGCAACGAACGACACGGAACCGTCTAACCGGACAATGCATTCTTGCACTTAAAGCACATGAATAAATACGGAGCAGAATAAAAAGTTCAAACAACGTCGCGCACGCATTACATTACTACACGCACAACATAATGTGTGCGTGACCTGTACAGACAAGACGGGGGGGGGGCGTGCACCGGCGCCCGCTCGGAGACAAACCGGTTTGAACTAGCTCAGTGAGTAGACAAAGTTGAGGTGTGCCGCCAGCGACGACGCGACCGCTTAGCGTTTAGCTACATAGTTCGGGTGTTCGGTTGTTTTTAAAGATGTCTACCTGTTGTAGTGTTTGTAGATATACAGATATTAGATACTTAGGTACTTGTTTGAATAAAATATTTTGATTTTTAATTTTTTTTTTTACCGAGCGACAACCCTATGATAATAGGTAAGAATTTCAAGCTCTGTTCGGAAGCTTTTATTCTGCTCCGTATTTATTCATGTGCTTAAAGCCCAAATCGCACAAGCGATATTTCAACAACCGTTCAAATGACAGTAACGAACCCACGACCCTCTGCTTGAGAGACCATAGGCCAAACCACTAGGCCACAAATGCCACAATGGCTTTTTCCAAGCTACTAGGCAACCACAGCTTTCTGGGCTCGCACCTCTAAGTTTTTCGGAGTTTATGTGCAAAGTTACATTTGTAATTTACCATGAGCTTACGGTGAAACCTGCATACACCTGAGAAGAAATTCAATGGTGCGTATGAAGTTCTTACGTCTACTTAACTAAATCTATGTTATGACCTTAGGACCAATTTGTGATACCTGATTTACACTCTCGCCTCGTCATCTCGCCTCGCGCTTCGCCTCGTCGTCTCGCTCCGGACGCGAGCCTCAAAATCAAGGCAAATCACGAGACGAGGCGCGAGGCGCGCCTGTTCACACTCTCGTCTCGTGGCTCGTCCTGCAGTTCGTCTTGCCACTCGTACGCGAGTGTAAACCAGGTATTATAATCACGGCCCATGCCACGCATAACCAATAAAGTAACATGAATTCTAAACTCATTGAAATAAGATTCAAAATAACTTGATAGTAATAAAATGCCACGCCGTGCCATGCCGTCAGTGGGCGCCGGCCCTAAGTTTTTCGGAGTTTATGTGCAAAGTTACATTTGTAATTTACCATGAGCTTACGGTGAAACCTGCATACACCTGAGAAGAAATTCAATGGTGCGTATGAATTCACATTACGTCTACTTAACTAAATCTATGTTATGACCTTAGGACCAATTTGTTTTAATCACGGAATTAATAAAGGTCAAGTCATAAGTCATTAAATATTGGTATCGTCCATAATTTAAGTATACGGTATACTTAAACAAACACCGTTGTTGACAAGGAAGCTTAGAAAAATGATGCTCTTAAATATTTACAATTAAAAAAAATACAGACGCCTGAAGCTATAATTGCAGTCAAGGAGAGTCAATAATGATTGAACGATAATTATTCGCATTAGCCAGTGCATAAAAGCTAGTAACTATTATTTGGCTGTGATATCTGCAAGTATACACCGTGAAATTTTAGTGGTTGTTTTCCCGAAACGAGGTGATTTAGTTTCGATTGTACAATCGATTTATAATTACTATTTTGACTAGAGTCAAAAATCCAATTGCGAAAAACGAAAGTCGAAAATGACCGCAAACCAATAGTAACGCTTCGTTGGTACAAGTAGCGTACGATCGTACGATAGGTTAGGTACCAACGAAGCGTTACTATTGGTTTGCGGTCATTTTTGACTTTCGTTTTTCACAATTGGATTTTTGACTCTAGTCAAAATAGTAATTATAAATCGATTGTACAATCGATACTAAATCACCTCGTTTCGGGAAAACAACCACTAAAATTTCACGGTGTATAGTACTTTAGTACCTTGTCTATTTTCGTCATATTTGAACTGCCATATATCATCACCACTGTCACAGTGGTTAAAGTGACAAGGTACTAAAGTGTATACATATTTTTGCCCTTGACTGTACCCTGTGAATCTAATACACTGTATCTTCAGTACACTATCTATCGGAGTTACAGCTCGCGCGATAAGAGTTTGGCTTTGACCGTTATTGCGCATTGGGTATCAACGGGGGTGCGGGGTATGCGCAGTAATCCCCTCCACCCGAAGGTCAAAGCCAAACTCTTATCGCGCGAGCTGTACAGTATATTGGATTCACAGGGTAATACTGTTAAACTTAAATGCTTGAATTGATTTAATCGGGATCCTAAAATCATTTAAATATAATGATTCTCTCGAGAGATTATAATAAGTATTTGCGGCTTTTGTTGTAGAAAGATTAGATATGAGGAGCCCGAACAGAACACTCACAAATTACCTACCTATTACCATTACCACATCACGCTTTAAACGCTGAATGGTCTTTGGCTGAACCGATTTAGGAATTGAATAGAGATTTCAAAAAATTGTTTAATGAAATCTTGATTTTTTTTATGTTATGAGAGGCCAGACAAACGAACAAGTGGGTCAACCAATGTTAAATGATCACCACTGTCCATAGACACCCGGAGCGCTTTACGCGATGCCAGTGAGTGGTCGGCCCTGCAGAAAATTTGTACACTCGCCTCTTAAAGGCACCCAGGTCGTAACTCGATGGGAAGACCCCAGCGAGTAGCTCGATCCAGATTTTGCAAGTTCGCGTTCGTGGCAAAAAAAACGCACCGTCGAAGACTACCTATGCCATTCATCAACATATTATGATGTCGATGAAATGACCGCTTACGACGGGTGGATTTGTAATGGAACCCCGCAGCTGGAATGAGGTCAAATAGTTCCTCAGAGCATTCCCTGTGAATTAAAAAAAAATAACCATGAGACGATGGACACCAATTGACCTAGTCCCAAACTAAGCAAAGCGTGTACTATGGGTACTAGACAGCGGATAAATAAACATACTTATATAAGTAGATTAATACATACTTAAATACACGTCAAACATCCAAGACTCTAGCACAGATATTCGCATTTTTGACACAAATACCTGCCCCGACCGGGAATCGAATCTGTGACTTCAAGCTTCATAGTCAGATTCTCTAACCACTGGGCTATCAGGTAGTTTAAACTTTAAAATGGTCATTTTATTTGGAAAATAATTTGTGGCCAATGGCCATCCACTCCTTTTATTGCTATCCTGTACAAGACAAACACTCACTGTTGTGTTGTAAATATCAAAGGTCAAGGTTCGACCTAGAGCATTTCCTCTGTCACATCTTTTGGTGCACTCTGTCGACCTACATTACAATATAAACAAGCTATCACGTAATGTATCACGTATTGGCATCCGTGGTTTTCACGCAACCTCGCAAACCGATGCCAGGGGCACTTGGTACGCCAAGTTGTAGAGTCACACCAAGATAAGTCAGCAACGATTTTGATAGCACGCGCAGTGCAAGTGTTATACAGGGTTATTTTTAATTCACTAGCATCCTTTTAACCCTAAACTCCTACCACTTAAACAAATGTTTTTTGTTTCACGGCTTTTGTCATAACTTAATATTTTTGGTGTACTTAATAACGTTTTGAAAATTTGAGACTAAGTACCTCTTGTTTTTACGATACTCTGTGTATTTGTATGGGAAAAAAAGTATTTCATTTTAAAAAGTCGTAAAACAAAAACATTTGTTTGGGTGATAGGAATTCAGGGTTAAGAGGATGTCAGTGAATTACAAATAACCCTGTATTAAATGTCAAACTTCTATGAAATTATGACGTATAAATAACACATGCACTGCGTGTACTATCAAAATCGTTGCAGACTTATCTTGGTCTAAGTCTATCTAATATCTATCTACACTTATATTATAAAGAGGAAAAATTTGTAATTTTCTATGTAACGATTAAACTTAAAAACTACTGGACCGATTTCAAAAATTATTTTGTCGTTAGAAAGCTACATTGTCACTGAGTGACATAGGTTGCTTTTTACCGCGGAAAAATGCCTTTTTCTACAGGAAAATTAATTTATCGCGCGCGAAGCAATACGTATATAAAAAGAAAAGTCCTGAGGGTGCCACAATCGATGCCATTTTGGTGTTCAATAAGTATTTTATTGTTTTGTTAATTTATGGATTGTGATTTTCTATAAAAATGCATTTTGTATTTTTTTACTAGCTGTTGCTCCGTCTCCGCGCGCGTACTCCGTTTGCGAAGAATAGGGCTATAAAAAATACCAAATATAAAGAAAAAATTTCATAGAATTCGGTCAAGCCTTTTCTTAGGAGTTCGATAGCAAACACCGTGACACGAGATTTTTATATATTAGATTTTAAATTCATCGTCTGACGAATACATAGCCTGAAAACATCAATTAGTTGTTGATTTACTAGTGTAACAGCATCAAAGGTTCTCCAAATTCCATCGACTATCGATATTTTCTATCCCATCACTAGTTGCTACTCTGTAGTGCTTGACTAGGTAAACGTTGTCACGTTAAGGTCGATGCAAATAACAGACACTTAACAACGAAGCAAAGGCTGAGTTATCTCACTTTGATGGATGTTGGATAACATTGGGTTTGTCGAGAATTTAAACTAAGTCCAACGGCGATACGTTTTTGCCCTACTGTTTTTTTTTTGATCAGTTATAAGTACTTACATATTTAAAATCAAAACCTGTCAGGTACCTTAAATAAATAAGTAAGAAAAGCAAGATACTATAGTAGGGCAGATGCCCCAGTTCTGGCCACTTTAACGCTGATTGTCTATTCAGACATCTACACCTTAGTACACTTAAGTTAAAGTTGAAAATGACCTAAACAACTAATCTACCCTATAAAGTGTTTCGCACAAACTTGGAAATATGTCAAAATGTTTGCTATATATTATACTAGCGACCCGCCCCGGCTTCGCACGGGTACAACTATATTATGCATGTATTATACTTGTAAACCTTCCTCTTGAATCACTTTATCTAATATATAAACACATAAATAGCATGGTTTGAATTTGGTTAGCATTTTCATTAATGTTTAAAATGAAAAAAGTTGTTGTAGTGACATAACTACAATAGTTGGACATATGCTACCGCGGAGTTTTTTGTAGACATTATGATGTTCTTCAATATTGTTGTACATTATTTTGTTCTATCGCTAATAGTTTCGGCAGCGCATTCGACGAAAGACATTTTAAGACTCATTTTTCTACACCTTCGGTTACATTGTTCAAATTTTACCAAGGATCCCTAATTTTTTTCAAAATTAAATGTAGCCTATGTCAAATTGGAAGAATGTAGCATTCTATTGGTGAAAGAATTTTTTAAATCGGCCCAGTACTTTTCGAGCCTATTCATTACAAACATACAAACATAGGTACAAATCTTTCCTCTTTATAATATTAGTGTAGATTGCCGTATCTATAAAAATCCATCGTAAGCAGAGTCCCGCTTCTAAGTAAAAAGTACGCACTGTGGGGTTATTTTTATACTTATTGGTTGGTTAAGTAAGACCCTCTATTTTTTTATTATTGCAGAGTCAGTAAAAATCACATTATATATAAATTTCACCTGTCTATTAATTACGGTTTTTGAGTGTATGGTACCCTTATTTTAAATTGTATTCTACTAGTGAATTGTTTGATTAAAATGTAATATTAGTGGGTATTAACGGGAGCCCAAAACGAATAAAAGGCAAGCGGGGATAATGATTGGGGCGTTCAATATGGAGGAGCGGAAGGAATAAGACGTGTTCTTTTTGAGCTGTATTGTTGGAGATTTATATATGTTTCGAGTGTCAAGACGTATTCTCTTTGACCTGTATTATTGGAAAATATATAAATATATTTAATGTGATCACGTGAGTTTTACTATATGAGTTACAGACCTGTGACATTCAGACACAATCGAACGGCGTAGCGACATTAATAGGATGCCATTTGTCACCCTTCGGGTACGATGCGGAACTCCAAAAGTGAGTTATTTTTAATAAATAATATAAAATCGTTTATTTCAGATCTGTTTTATTTTAGACATTTTTAAACTATTGCAAATTGAAATGTTTAGGGCTAAGCTTGTTACTGGAAAAGATTATTACTGGAGACCATAAATTGTAGAAGGGGACATATGATGGGACACTTGATACGACACGACGATTTCTTTTTAAACCTGCTGGAAGGAAAAATAGAAGGAAGACGACGCAGAGGAAGGCCAAGATTGACCTATTTTAACCAGGTGAAGGAGAAAGTGGGTGTCGTGTCGTATCAGGAAGTCAAACGGCTGGCCGAAGACCGCGCGGAGTGGCGGTTACTCCACCGACAAGAGCATAGCTCTTAAATTTAAGAAGAAGAAGAAGAAGGGCTAAGCTTGTCATGTCGTATTTACCCGCAAAGATGGGTCAAAAACGATACTTATATCGGGTTTCGTTCCTCAAAATTGCCGTCGAAGCAAAGACAGACCGAAAAGATCATATTTAGAAGTTCAGAAGTTTTAAGTCTTAATATTTCATCTACTGAACTAAAACAATTACTTTGCTCACCCGCGACCTTACAATAGTTACGTTTATGCAAGAAATGTGCGTTCATGCAGTTCCTCCACCTCCACACTGTACGAACACACACAAATCACATAAACCCAACCATCACCACCACCAAGCTACACTGACGCGTCTCGAACTCAACCAGAGCTCATCTTCAGAGTTACCACAACCGTATGCTATGCCACCAAACATTAAAACATTAATATGGACCTCCGCAAAGTAACGCCTGATTCAATAAATTATTTCATCTACGTTTTATAGACATCCCACTGCTGAACACAGGCCTTTTCTCAAAATGAGACTGGTTGGGCCGTAGTTATCGCGCAAACGGAGTTACAAACAAATTGAATGGCAGTTTCAAATGTAATTTCGCACAAAAATGCAACCTAGGGCTCTTCACGGCTGGATTAAATAGGCTATTACTGAACCAGTGAGATACACTTTTGGCCTCATCTGCACTTTTCATCAGGTGAGACAGTACGCACCTTCAGGACGATACAGACCAAATAAGACCAGTGATGGTGTAGCGGTAAGCACGCAGCACGGAATGCTGAGGACCTGGGTTCGATTCCCAGCATTGGTCTTTTTTCTGGGGTTTTTTCTGTGCATCTATATTTCAGTTTGTATTTAGTTTGAAATATATGGTTTCACGGGATGACCGTAAAAGTAATAAAAAATGAAGTTGAAAAAATAAATACAAAAAAACAAAAGATACTTCATACCTAACTTGTTAGGAATTATTCTCATTTCAAAAGTAAACCTGTTGTTCGTTGAGCATTAAGTTCAATTTTGAACCGAGAATAATTCCTATTCGGTCAGTGTTGTCCTGAAGGTGCGAGTGGTCAATCACGGGTCAGTTTTATTTTATGTAAAATAAAGTTTCTGGTCTGGAATCGACCTGCCG
The DNA here is from genome assembly GCA_947859365.1 of Archips crataeganus. NCBI lineage: Eukaryota > Metazoa > Arthropoda > Insecta > Lepidoptera > Tortricidae > Archips > Archips crataeganus. Next base: position 7,924,711 of record OX402072.1, on the reverse strand, counting down.
ATTCTCTGTATGAGACATTATACTTACTTAGTACAAATTGGCTACCACGGCATTAATTAAAAATATTAGTAGGAACTTAATATTTTGCAATTTGTTATTGCGTCCTATTGGCAAAAGGGTCCCTGTAGTTCGTTACTTACCTTTTATAGTCAGAATATTCGATTATAATGGTTAATCAAATTGTAAACAAGTTTAACTGGGCCAGTAGTGTACAATTTGCATAATATCTTTATCATAACAGGTAACGAACAGGTTTTAAATTTTAAGAATGACTAACGAAATCGAAACTTACATTAATTATGTATAAAAGGGCCCTGTTGTTTTTTACTTTATAAATAACCCTTTTTTAAATTTGTAGTTTTACTGAAATAAAAATGCATCTTTAGTAAATTTGAACTACTCTAGAACAGGTATCATACTTTTTTAACGCATTATGCACTTAGATAGTAAAATGTGACTTTTATACGTCTAAAAATACGGTATTATAACAATTGTTGTGTTCATAACACGTAAATGTCTTTCATTAAATCATCATCATCATCATCATCATCATCGCGGCCTACATACACCGTGAAATTTTAGTCGTTGTTTTCCCGAAACGAGGTGATTTAGTTTCGATTGTACAATCGATTTATAATTACTATTTTGACTAGAGTCAAAAATCCAATTGTGAAAAACGAAAGTCGAAAATGACCACAAACCAATAGTAACGCTTCGTTGGTACAAGTAGCGTGCGATCGTACGATAGGTTAGATACCAACGAAGCGTTACTATTGGTTTGCGGTCATTTTCGACTTTCGTTTTTCACAATTGGATTTTTGACTCTAGTCAAAATAGTAATTATAAATCGATTGTACAATCGACACTAAATCACCTCGTTTCGGGAAAACAACCACTAAAATTTCACGGTGTATATACGTCCCACTGCAGGGCACAGGCCTGCTCTCAGAATGAGAGGGCTTGGGCCGTAGTACCCACGCGGGCCCAGTGCGGGGTGGGAACTTCACACGCACCACTGAATTTCTTCGCAGGTCTATGCAGGTTTCCTCACGATGTTTTCCTTCACCGTAAAGCTCATGGTAAATTACAAATGTAATTTCGCACATAAATTCCGAAAAACTCAGAGGTGCGAGTCGGGATTTGAACCCGCGACCCTCTGCTTGAGAGGCCATAGGTCAAACCACTAGGCCACCACGGCTTTCATTAAATACAATGGTTAATTACGCCTGGCTTTATAAATATAGACACGAATTGTTCTTATTTCAAATAAGCAGAGTTACATGAAAATCAAACAGGTACATATTTAAAAGAACAAGCGTTACTTCTTTACTAATATTTCGCTACTTTTACTTAAATACTATTTAGAGAGATAATCTTGCTAACCTGATTCATATCTATTGTATAAAACCAAATATTGATGTAAAAAATTTGATAACAATCACTTCTTTTCGCGAAATGATAAGATGATAACGCCTATGATGTTATAATATCTTATCATTCATTATCACTATATGGTGCGATCGTAACACACCACGACATCATACCATTAATAATCATACACATTTTATCGCAAATGGATTTAAAGCTTACTGATTGACCTTAAAAAATATCGATATAATATCGTTACTTGCGCAGCACTATTTCGAACACGGGCAACACTCAGCAAAAATTAAAAATCCGGACCAAATTTCGAACGTACGCACTTTGAATTTTTAATCATCACAGACACTTTTACACGTGACGCACCCACTGGAATCACTAATCTAACGGAATTAATACCTTTTATTATTTTTATAATATTTTTCCGTATTCGGTTGTGATAATTCTCAATGCGAACGTGTTTTAAGCGCGAAGGTTAGGTACCTACTAGTTTTTACCGCCATTTCTGGCACCTGCGAAGTCGGAGCGTCACCATTTTGATCGGAAGAGCTGCTAATCATTTAAGCAACTTTTAAGACTGTGAAACTATACATACGGTTGATAATTGAAATTCGGGAGGAAAATGCAGTTTGTTTACGTTTTAGTTACAACGTGTTCGGTGAAACAGGGAGATCGTAAATAGCGAATTAATTTGATGATAGTCGAATGCCTTGATAGACATTGGAAGAAAAGTGTCATTGTCATTTAGGTAGGCTCTTCGAGAGTTCTTTGCTCCATGACGTGAATGCAAAATTACATAAATAAACAGAAAATGCTAACGCACGCTTGAGGTGGCTGGGTGGGTGGGTTTCTGCCACAACATAATGTAGGTACGGTCAAGTGCAAAAATAAGTACTTAGGTATGTATCTATTCGATCCTCTCCTCATAAAGTCTGGGGCTCTAGTGAAAAAGGGGCTAATTCTGCAGAAGTTGAACAGCTGATTTCGATTTAACTCCCTTTACACACAAAATTGAAAATAGCTGTTTCAATTTCTGCAGACGTAACCCCTTTTTCACTAGAGCCCCAGCATTATGTAGCGATACCTTAGTTGGCGACTTGGTCTCATTAAGTACCTACGATGCCTACGTCTCAATTTCATTTTACCTTTTTACCAATACTCCTACATTTCAAAAGGACTTAGTGTCAAAATTCCACTTAGTGTCAGAATTTCTTATTTTGAAATGTTGTATCTGTGATTCGGTATTTTAAGGAAATGTACCTAGATACATTTCAATATTTAGGCATATCGGACATGAGAGGTTTTTTTTAGGTCAAAGTTATTATGACATTTGTTAATTTTAGGAATGAGACAACTTTGATATTTAGGTATTATGAGCCCATGGCAATTTGAAATTTATTAAATTGGGTATTGTGCAAATTAGGTGGAATAAGCCCTACTCAGTTAGAGCTATCGCCCGATATTTATGGGCAAGTTGTATGCACCCATATTTTACACTTGATTGTACAAAGAAGAACAACCTACTGTTATTATTATTATAAAGTTTTAATTGGACAGTTCTTCTTGGACAGTACTTTCAATTTTATTGATATCGTTATCGTGACTCATCTGACCAGCTGTTCAGCTGCAAGGACACGGAGGCGTTGAACACCAGAGGCCCAGACGGAGCGTGCCCAGCGCTCTATAACACTGAATCAAATATAAGGTGACACACCGGCAGCGCGGCACACTGTATTTGATTCAGTGTTATTGACCGCGCTCGGCACGCTCCGTCGGCGCCCCGCGCTCCCGGTCTGTTGTGGCCTTAAACCGTTTCATTTCGAGTGACAACGATTCAAATTAATTGCGAGACTATATTTTTTCAGAAGCTAAAATAAAACTATTAAACGCCTGCAATTTTAATTCAGTATACAATAGGTACTCGTAAAAATTACTACAAAATAAGCAGGAGCTTATTTGCTTATCGAAACGGAATTAAATTGTGTAAGTATCATCATCATCATCATTTCAGTCAAAAGATGTCCACTGCTGAACATAGGCATCCCCCAAAGTTCGAAAATCAGACCGGTGCTGCGCCATCCGCATCCATCTCGTTCCTGCAACCTTAATCAGGTCGTCGCTCCTTCTTGTTGGAGGCCTGCCTACGTATATGTATACGTGTATAAGCGTGAGAGCGAAATCGGGTATGGTTAACAATAAAAAAAAAAAAAAAAAAAAAAAAAAAATCACTCAGAGAACGATGGAAATGATGAAATCCGCGCAAGAACTAAAGTCACGGACATAGCTCGAAGAATCGCTAGACTCAAGTGGCAGTGGACAGGGCTCGCTCGTAGAACTGATGGCCGATGGGGCAAAAAGGTTCTCGAGTGGCGCCCACGGACCGGAAGACGCAGTGTAGGTAGGCCTCCAACAAGATGGAGCGACGACCTGGTTAAGGTTGCGGGACCACGTTGGATTCGGATGGCGCGGGGCCGATCTATTTGGCGAGCCTTGCGGGACGCCTATGCTCAGCAGTGGGCGTCTTTCGGCTGAAAGGATGATGATACATTCAGTAAAGCCCGTCCGCCTTAGTAACTTGCAAGAACTGTATTCGCCACATTTATCATCAGGTGTGTGCAGGCTTCCTCACAACGTTTTCCTTCACCGTAAAGCTCATGCCAAATTTCGAATGTAATTTCGCACATAAATTTCGAAAAACTCAGACGTGCCGGGACTCGAACCAACGAACCTTGCTTGAGTAGCCATAGACAAACCACTAGACCACCGCGGCTTTTTGACGTGACAACGTCTAATATATCGATGAACGCCGGCTGCATACACGAAAAAGAATGACGCAATGTCCCGTACATGTCCTGTACATAACGGCAGTGAACGCCAGGATGTACAAGAGAGCAGCGCGCGCCAGGATATACAATCTTAGTAATAGCGCTCGACGCTCGGGTAATTTTTAATGGGGGATGCATTAAAGGGGATGAAAATTTCATTGATTTTGCCGTAGGATGCACCGTTTTCAAGATATTTGACAAAACACCGGTTCTCGTCCGATCACCAAGGTTAAGCAACGTTGGGCGCGGTCAGTACTTGAACGGGTGACCGCCTGGTTTCATTTTTGTTTTTTGAATGTTTTTTTATGACGTTGTCACGTTAAACTATCGTCCGTAAACCGACTTTACAGACAACCGGTTTTTGCTGATGCCTGAGCGTATATCTAAACTTACTTGAGTTTGCTCCTCCTCTCGGCTAGGGCCAACTGCTGGGCGGCAGTGAGCTTCGGGCGCAGGTTCGGAGGGGGGGCGTTGGGGAACGAGTCCCCCCCCTCGTGCGATGGCTCGTCTTCCGCCTCCTCGCCAACCACGAAGTTGGGTTTGGACTGGAACGTGTACATATAAGGATTAGTACTTAGTTTAATAATTTATTGAATCAGGCTTTACGGAGGTGTATATTACTGAACTGAAACAATTACTATGCTCCGCGACCTCACGATAGCTACGTTTATGTAAAAAAAAACCGGCTAAGTGCGAGTCGGACTCGCGCACGAAGGGTTCCGTACCATTATCTACAAAAACGGCAAAAAAAACACGTTTGTTGTATGGGAGCCCCCCTTAAATATTTATTTTATTCTGTTTTTAGTATTTGTTGTTATAGCGGCAACCGAAATACATCATCTGTCAAAATTTCAACTGTCTAGCTGTCACGGTTCATGAGATACAGCCTGGTGACAGACGGGCGGACAGCGAAGTCTCAGTAATAGGGTCCCGTTTTTACCCTTTTGGTACGGAACCCTAAAAATGCGTGTTCATGCAGTTCCTCCACCTCCACTTTGTACGAACACACACAAATCACACAAACCCAAGTATCACCACCGCCAAACTACACTGACGCGTTTGGAACTCAACTAGAGCTCATCCTTAGAGTACCGCAACCGTTCACTGTGCTACCGTCGTATTGTTGATCGAAGATGCTACCAAATGTTAGACTCCAAGTGTTAGTGGCAACTTACGTTTTCATCTGGCTTGACATCATCTGAGTCTATCTTCTCGAAGTTGTCGCTCTCGCTCGACGAGCATCGGGCTTGCTCCTGATCACCCATTTTCTGACCTGTAATTGAACAAAACAACTAAGTAGTTTATTGAATCAGGCGTTACTTTGCGGAGGTCCATATTAATGAACTAAAACAATTACTTTGCTCACCCGCGACCTTACAATAGTTACGTTTATGCAAGAAATGTGCGTTCATGCAGTTCCTCCACCTCCACACTGTACGAACACACACAAATCACATAAACCCAACCATCACCACCACCAAGCTACACTGACGCGTTTCGAACTCAACCAGAGCTCATCTTCAGAGTTACCACAACCGTATGCTATGCTACCAAACGTTAAACTAACAAACCAAAACAAATGTTTTAACTTGTCACTGTAACTTCTCAAGTACCCACTTTATTTTTCTTATTCTCAAACTACCCCACAAAAATTAACTTTTATTGACATATTTAAAACTACCTTGATTTTTTTTTGTTTATTTATTTATAAGGCATATTTAATTAATACTAACTGTTCAAATTCGACCCAAGCCGCAGTAAAGGAGAAGATACTAAATTTACCTGTTCATTAATAATAGACCCCATAGTGTTGTACCTAATTATTTCCATGCATTCCAGAGCATCCAGACGCAACCCCTTGCCGCAATAATGTAACACTTCATAAGAATCTGAATCTAACAATGAATGATTTGATTCCAACAAATGTTTTGCAAAATTCGATCTATCTGGATGCTCATTCCTATATGCCGAAACATGCTCTTTAAATCTAGTATTAAAACTTCGGCCTGTCTGTCCTACGTATATCCCATTGCAGTCATTACAAGTAAGCTTGTATACCCCCGATCTAGTTCCCTTATCTACCTGTTCTTTGTGGTTACATAGCCTAGAGTACAAAGAGTTGTTAGTCTTAAAGGCAACATTAATATTGTTTGATTTTAAAATGCCATAAATCTTATCAGACAAACCCCCGACGTAAGAGATGCTAGATCTATATTTGTTAGTAGACTGAGAACTATTGTACGTAACTATTGTAAGGTCGCGGGTGAGCAAAGTAATTGTTTTAGTTCACAACTAAGTAGGTATAAAAAACCGGTTGTCTGTAAAGTCGGTTTACGGACGATAGTTTAACGTGACAACGTCATAACAAAGAGTTGATGAAATGATTGCATAGTTTTGCCGGTTGTGCCTTTCGCTCGCTCGTGCCGCGCTCTCGCTCCGATCGTTCATCGGCTCGAGCGTAACGGCACAATGCGTCATGTACGTTACACTGAGTCATCCTTTTTCGTGCGTGCAGCCGGCGTTCATCGATTTATTAGACGTTGTCACGTCAAAACAAAAATGAATGAAACCAGGCGGTCACCCATCCAAGTACTGACTGCGCCCGACGTTGCTTAACCTCGGTGATCGGACGAGAACCGGTGTTTTGTCAAATACCTATCTTGAAAACGGTGCATCCTACGGCAAAATCAATGAAATTTTCATCCCCCTTTAATGCCCACCCCCTCACCCCCCGCACCCCCCATTAATTTTAATTTTTATTGTAGGATTTTTCGCTGACTGTAATTTTTATTGACTGCACTTTTGCATTGTCATCCAATTTAAATAATCTAATCTGTTTTCTAAACTGGTTTCGAACCTTTTGTTTCCAAAGTGGCCGCAGGGAAGTATAGGTACCTCAAGTGAATCTGACCACTGGAAGTGGGTCAAATTCGTCTTCCAAGTTTTGACCCGTACTTACGTACATTGCAAGTTAAATAAAAGCTTGTAAAATCATCAGGTCACTAACCTCCAGGTATACAAAACATATTTAAACACAGCATCGCCGCCATTTTATGTATTTTTAACCCAAAAACTACACAGATGTTACTCAAACGAAATCATAATTGAGACTGTATAAAAATATTACTATTTAGAGAAAAGTAAAAGTTAAGACCTAAGAAAATTTGCGAGCCGTGACTAATATTAATCCGTGGAGAAATTTGATGACATTGTTTTAACTATAAGAGTTTAATTAATAGATTTTATATTTCGTACTAAATACAAACTGAAATATAGATGCACAGAAAAAACCCCAGAAAAAAGACCAATGCTGGGAATCGAACCCAGGTCCTCAGCATTCCGTGCCGTGTGCCATACTCCTACACCACCACTGGTCTAGAGATTAGACACGAATCTTTCCTATACATCATACATTTCAGTCTGCTAAATCGTCACCTTATATGCAGTGACAAGCGCACATCTATGTTACACCCTCTATCGAGAGATTTTAACACTCCTTCGGAACTAACCGCTCACCTGGACAAGAGATGGCGCTACTGTGCAACTTTAAACAAGTTAGCTATGAAGTATCTTTTTGTATTTATTTTTCCAACTTCATTTTTTTTATTACTTTTACGGTCATCCCGTGAAATATTTTAAGTTAACAACATGGTTCAAGCCGTGGTGGCCTAGAGGTTTGACCTATGGCCTCTCAAGCAGAAGGTCGTGGGTTCAAATCCCGGCTCGCACCTCTGAATTTTTCGGTTTTCATGTGCGAAATTACATTTGAAATTTACCACGAGCTTAATGGTGAAGGAAAACATCGTGAGGAATCCTGTGTGTGAAGTTCCCAATCTGCGCTGGGTCCGCGTGGGAACTATGGCCCAAGCCCTCTCATTCTGAGAGGAGGCAATGTGTCTCTGGAGGAGATAATGATCCGAGGTCGCTTGCAAAAACCAGAGTTTACTATAATATACCGCGTCAATTGATAACCCAGGGTTAAATAGTGTCAAAATGTGTGGAACTGTCAATCCTTACCCAGGATTAACGTGTTATTTTTTTTAACCCTAGACTGTGAAAATGGATAGCGGCGAACAATCATATTTTAGTTATAACGATGTTCTTCCATAGTCGAGAAACAGACGTCCAGAAAAACGGATAAAGTTACGATACCATGGTCACCCTAATAACCTACAAAATTTTATTTCCCGCCAACACGCAAAGCAACCTTCTGTCGTTCACGCAACGCTCAAATTCTACTAGCAGTTTGTTCCGTTTCGTCCAAAGCAATTCCTTGCATTTCATTCATTTCAACGCGCCTGGCATTTCGCAGAGAATGCCTTTAATGGGAAATAGATATGGTGGTAAATTGTCGTGGATCGCGGGGGTGCCTCGAGCAAGACTGCCTTGGATACTAGGTCATTTTAGCCAGTCCATTTATTATGGGGCGCCCACAGTTTTATCTTTAAATGTTTCCAGCGTTCGTTGCTACCAAGTTGACGAAAAAATGACCTGGATACTAGACATTTGAGCCAAGTATACATAGCCGCCTCAGTGCGAGGAAAGACCGGCGTTTATCGATAAAAGCATGATCATGACTGTGTTGACATTAGCTGTATAACTTATCGTAATGTGTCAAATGTCGTGTCAAAAGCCATTTGACGTAACGAATTCTTATGAAGGTGACTTAGGACGTACGATATACGATACGGTACGGTAAAGGAAATAGAGGGCAAATGAGTGATTTTTGCGAGCTTTTGTCCGATTTATAAATCATGATTGTTATGCGTGCGGGCTCCGTATTTTGTAGGTGGGCCATTCTACTTTTCGTTGACCAGTCATTTTTAGTAATGTGCTCTTCAAATATTTTTTTTACAAAAACGGTAAAGTGCTCGGTTTTATCATTAAAGATTTAAATAGGCACATAATTAAGCTTATATTTAAAATTATCACTACGCATAAAAAGTAATCATTATTATCTATAAAGTAGGTAACGCAGTGGACATGCGTGTCCCCGCCATTTGTATGGAAATTGGTGTATTTTCCGCTGAGTTACCAATTTTTTCCACAAAATTTCTTTGAATTTAAAGTTTTTTTACACGCTTTATATTAGCTTCACCTGTATGTTTGTATGTTTGTAACCGACTCCTTAGGGCGCGATTTTGACGCACTTCCCGGTTTCCGATTGAGCTGAAATTTTGCACATATGTGTAAATCGGATGACAATGCAATATTATTGTAACATGGAGCTGGTCTGATGATGGAGCTGGATGGTGGCCATAGGAACTATGTAATAAAACAACACAATCCCGTCGAGTTTGGGCTCGTTTGATTTGTCTTGACGAGCACTTTGATCCCAGATGGTAACCAGGGTCTGATGATGGAGCTAGAAGATGGCCAAAAGCACTCCACAATAAAACGACACAACCCCATCGAGTTTGGGCTCGTTTGATTCGTCTTGACGAGCACTTTGATCCCATATGGTAACCAGGGTCTGATGATGGAGCTGGAAGATGGCCAAAGGCACTACACAATAAAACGACACAACCCCATCGAGTTTGGGCTCGTTTGATTCGTCTTGACGAGCACTTTGATCCCATATGGTAACCAGGGTCTGATGATGGAGCTGGAAGATGACCAAAGGCACTCCACAATAAAACGAAACAACCCCATTGAGTTTGGGCTCGTTTGATTCGTTTTGACGAATACTTTGGTCCTAGATGGTAACAAGGGTCTGATGATGGAGCTGGAATGAGGGTAGGTGGTGGAGTAGGGGGAATGGGGTATGGGGTGTGGGTGTTGGGGGGTTCGGGGTAAGTGATTTTGGGGGGTTGTGGGAAATGGGGAGGGGGTAAGAGGCCTAGATGGGAACAAGGGTTTGATGATGGAGCTGGAAGGATGGGGGGGGGGGTAGGTGGTGGGGTGGGCGGAGGGGTTTGGGGTTGGGGGGGGTTGGGGTGTCCGGTGTTAGGGGGATTGGGTTTAGGTGGTTGGGGGATTGGGTTTAGGTGGTTGGGGGGTTTTTAAAATGAGGAGGGGGGTAATGGGGGTTTAGGGGATTGGGGTAAGGGTGTGGGGGTTGGGGTTTGGGGTTTGGGGGGGTTTGGGGAAATGGGGTTGGGGATGTTGGGAGGTTGGGTTTAGGGGGTTGGGGGGTTGTAGGTGAGGGGGGTAAAGTTAGAAAGAAAGAGGTTTACGTTTAGTAGTGTAGAGCAGTGCGCGCGCACCAAAGACCAAGTATAAGATGGACTGATTCTATTTAAGACGAGCAAAAAACCGTTTTGTCTCTTTTTAGCACATGGAAACTCTCACTGTGAAACAAAATGCAACTAAAAAATAGAAAATAAATAATAGTTAAAAAAAAACTAAAAAACACGCTTCAAAAAATAAAAAATAAATTTTAATAAATTTCAATTCACTATTCTTATAGTGCAGTAAAAAATCATAATAAGCAATTATTATATTGTTATATCCAGATCAAAATTTGTAAACAATTCTAAATATTGATAAAATAAATAATAATAGTTTAAAATATTTTATTGTAAAAAAAGCGTGGGGTGCTTTTTAAGATGTTATCAAAATGATAATCCTTGACAATTGACACCATGCACCCCACGCTTTTTTTACAATAAAATATTTTAAACTATTATTATTTATTTTATCAATATTTAGAATTGTTTACAAATTTTGATCTGGATATAACAATATAATAATTGCTTATTATGATTTTTTACTGCACTATAAGAATAGTGAATTGAAATTTATTAAAATTTATTTTTTATTTTTTGAAGCGTGTTTTTTAGTTTGCTTTAAAATATGAAATTTAGTTATTTCAGTTTTCATATAAGTTATTTACACTTTAAAAAAATCACCAGGTATGCCTTATATTTCACGAAAGATTAATGGTTACTTAAAAGTATAATGGCCCAGGTATGTCGAAGTATACGCTATAAACGGTTGTATCTATAAATACAGTGTTAGAAGAGCCCTGTTTCTACGCAAAATGTACCCAGTGTGAAATTATTTTGTATTGATTGGTTGGGAGGCTATTAATTTATAATTTTATATTTATTGCTTTTTACTGTAGCGGCAACAGAAATATAGGTACATCTTCCATAAAAATCTCGTGTCATAGCACAGATTACTTAATAGTTACTTCGTAATAGATACTGCATCCCGTACAAAATCTTGGTACTTACCGCGATTGTTGCCACAGATTATACTACTCCGTCTCCTTAAGAATGTGTATGTGCCGACAGTGACAAGGGCTGGCAGTTTGGATTAAATTTTTTTTCTCTACATGTTGTTTTACCATTTTGTCGGGATAATTCGGATAATTGCTATATGCAAACTTTCTAGCACTAATATTCCCTATGCTAAGCCACGGACGGACAAAGGGACACACGGTCACGGCGAAACTATAATAAGGGTTCCGTTTTTGCCATTTTAGCTCTGGAATCCTAACAAAAAAGGATATTTATTGTAATGCGCAGAACACATTGCCATGCTCACAGTACCCTAGCGTTATACTAGATACGAAGGTCAACTTTCGAACTTCGCATCGTGCCATCCCGCTCACGCTTATAGCTTTTTATAGAAGAGTAAGAGGGACAGCACGATACGAACTTCCAACTTGTTATATTAGCTATTAATTCTAGCATAGTCATATTAAAATTTGCCCCTGTTTCACCATTCACTTATAAAAGTCGAGCCGGCATATTTTTTCCGTGGAACACGAATGAACGTGCGTTGGCGCGCGCTTGTGACAACCTACTGGAATTTCGATCGCAGGAGATCGTCCCCGTGGTAAGTAAATATCGCGCGTAAGTACATGGCATGCATGAGGCCTGGTCATAGTGTTAACGAACTCCTCCGAAACGGCTCGACCTCGTAGAACTGATTGCCGATGGGGCCAAAAGGTTCTCGAGTGGCTTCCACGGACCGGAAAACGCAGTGTAGGTAGGCCTCCAACAAGATGGAGCAACGGCCTGGTTAAGGTTATTTAAAATCGAAAAAGTTTTTCGGGTGCGCCGGCGGGATTCGAACCCACGTCTCCTGGGTATGCGCCCCAACACATACCCAGAACAATTAACACACAACACATACCCATACAATTGGTAGAACACCCGTTGGGGCGCATACCCAGGAGACGTGGGTTCGAATCCCGCCGGCGCACCCGAAAAATTTTTTCGCTTTTAAATAATCTTAGATTCGGTGAGCAGCCGCACTGCTATTAAAATAAATAATATTTGAATAAATAGATGTGGTACATCATTTCATACGCATTTCCAATGTAATTTGGAACGTAGGAGTCGTAGCTTCTAATAGTTGCGATGGATGTTACCACACGCCACTGTTGGCGTATGTAAGCGATTAAGAATTTCGGGGGTGTCGGTTGGATGCGACGTGGTTCAATTGGTAGAACACCCGTTGGGGCGCATACCCAGGAGACGTGGGTTCGAATCCCGCCGGCGCAACCGAAAAACTTTTTCGTTTTTAAATAATCTTAGATTCGGTGAGCAGCCGCACTGCTAATAAAATAAATAATATCTGGTTAAGGTTGCTGGTTAGTTGGACCAATCTATTTGGCGAGCCTTGGGGAGGCCTATGTTCAGCAGTAGACGTCTTTCTGTTGAAATGATGATGATGAATGTGACCTCCTTGCTACCTCAGATGAACGCGTATGACACAAATACGCACATCTATTGTGTGATATGGAAATCAATTGACCGCCCTTAAAGACGACGCCACGTATTTGCCATCTCAAGGTCTATTTTGTTCACGTATGTGTATGTTTAACTCTTTCTATATGTTTTTTTGCTATTTACATTGAAATAATAAAAGACGATAACCTAAAAGAAATTAATTAAGGCATTATACTGCCCTCGGACGGCAAAGGTTGTAAGTACCTATACCATAGAATTTCTTCTCAGGTTACCTCTTCACCGTAAAGCTCATGGTAAATTACAAATGTAAACAGGGCAACAGATAGTTATGTATAAAACATATTCGTCCTAGTCTGTGACAATGAACCGCGGAAGTGCGTGGCCTAAATGCGTAAATAATTCAGTACCTCTACCATGGGTTTACACTAGTTCACAGTGACCGTACTCGCTAGCGACGGCGTAAATGATTTGTATGGAGAATTGTACTTCCGTAAGTGACCGCTAGAGGCGCTGTACAATTCTCCATACAAATAATTTACGCCGTCGCTAGCGAGTACGGTCATGTAAACTAGTGTAAACTCATGGTAGAGGTACAGTTCTTTGTCGACCAATCAGGATTGATTTTGGTAAGGCTAAGGCTTGGTCAACGAGTAGACGCTTGAAATATTCACAGAATATTTAGTTATATATTCACTTTAAAAATCAATAATTACATTAATTAAGGGGGCTCCCACACAAAAAACGTGATTTTTTTGCCGTTTTCATAGATAATGGTCCGGAACCCTTCGTGCGCGAGTCCGACTCGCACTTGTCCGGTTTTAGTTACTTGTAAATATTATCAACACTACTAGTTCTAATTTCGTAAATATTCAGGAAAGTTAATAACTTCGTTAATAATAATTTCACGAGTGTCAAATGGATTGATTAACTATGTACCTAACCTCAATTCCCATCACTATTTCATAATTTATCAATAGACAATAAATGCAATTGTCAGTTATCCATGTTTGTTTGTTCTTATGATTTCCCATTTCCTTTGAACTAGATTATAATAATCTCCTTTCCTCTGTGAAGCTCACCCTTATTATTATAGTAACAAGATAGGTGACATTACCACGCAGTCTCTCATGTTGCCGTGTTGTTCTTTACTGATCAGCTTATCGATGTCGATATGTAAACATAATAAAATATAAAAAAGATTGCGTGTCGAGTCTATAAACGCGTGATTGCCGTGGTTGAACTTTAACCTATAGTAGGGGCCATAATTCGAGAGACCACTTTGACAATTCATTTTGCTCAAATGTTGCAACAGGCAGGGTAGTGCTGTTCGTGTCGATAATAAAAAAAACATTACGGCTTTGGCTACCTGTGGTATTTATTAATTACTTACGGTCATATCGTTAAATTAATTTAACAATTTACATTTCAATCATTAAAGGAAGTAAAAAAACTCGTCTTATATCAAATCATATAGTCCAGTCGACACTGACTATCGATATCGGCCACATCGCTATTTAATTTCGTCTAACACTGGTAACCCTTTAATTGCCAAGCTTGGGGGCTACTACGAAATTCGAAGTTCGAAGTTCCAAGTTCGGATCGTGCGGTCCCTCTCACTCTCGTAATAAATACCATTAGCGTGAGCGGGACGGCACGAAACGAAGTTCGAATTATGCACTTCGTGGTAGGGCCTCTTGTCTCTCGAATTATGGCCACTACTATAAAGGTGTTTGAAACGTTACTTGCTCAGTCGCGTCTGTCTGCAACTTGAATGCGAAATTACAACTCGATTTTAAGTATTGGAACTTACTTCGGAATGTCCAATCGACTTGATCTTTGGTATATTTAGTATGAGTCGCACCAGGCGCACCTTGGCTTCCCATAATTTAATAAGTCATAATGTTCTACATAATCAACGTTAGTCATAAGGTGTTTTATTTCTGAAACTGTATTTAAAAAAAAACGCCTTCTTGCAGAATGCAGCAGGTTAGGTTAGGTTTCAAAGAGGTTTTACGTTCTAAGTCGAGTAAAGGCTCAGGCCCTATACTACGAAGCGCGAAATTCGAACTTCGTCTCATGCCGCTCCGCTCACGCCAATGGTATTTATTACGAGAGTGAGAGGGACCGCACAATCCGAACTTCGAACTTCGTATTTCGTAGTAACCCCCCAGCAAGTATCATTAATTAAAAAAAGTTTTGTTTCATGTAACTGCGACTTAAACGTGGTTGTCATCGAAGACTGGTCTAGAAAAGATGTTTCCAGAACGCTTAGTGTAAGTTTTCCTTCACTTCAATACTTCTCGATCGCGTTTACGTAAAAAAATCAATTACTAGGGAAACATGGACAGCGCCTCCGCGGCCGCGCGTCCATGTTTCCATAGAATTGAAATTTTTACGTAAACGCGATCGAGAAGTATTTTGGTGAAGTAAAACTTATACTAAGCGTACTGATCACCGATAAAAAATCACCGTGTATACAGGGTGTTACAAAATAACCCCTAAAGCCTGAAACCCCATGAACAGTAAATAAAACTGTAATTTTGCGCACTGTTCTTTTTTTTCTAAAAAAAATATGTATTAATTTAATTCTTTGCTGGAGTACTTCCATACCCTTCAGTTATTACGGGTAATTTTGTAACACCCTGTATGTACCTAGTAAACTTTCTATCATTCTAGTAACTTGACTTGATGCAACACTTATATGTAGAGCTGTGACAAAGAATCAATTAAGTAAAGACATATGTAAGTAATGCGAGTAATATCACAATTGTAATATTAGAGAGAGAGAGAGAGAGAGAGAGAGTGAGAGAGAGCGAGAGAAAGAGATGTTTATTTACACATATTCGATACAAACACAGAAAAAAAAATACATTTGACAGGAAATTTACAAATTAAAAAAAAAAATTCGAATAGTATAAATTGTATATTACTCGACTCGAAAATATCGAATAGTATATTACTCGACCGCGTGATGCCATATTACACATCACTCGGAAGAAATTCATTACACCAAACATCACTCGTTGCGATATATTCCCCGAGCGTGGTAATGGTGACCGCTTGGCTCTCGCTTGAATCTTACCGTAATGAAAGATATATGAAAGAGTTGGTATGTTTGGTTGGGTGGGTTGGGATGGTTGGTTGGTTCATCATCAAATTACCGACACTTAAATCATCGAATTTTATTTCAAAGTCAACGTTTTGAGTATTTTCATTTCATTGACAATTTAATTTCATGGAATTGTCATTGCAAGTAATTTCAATTCATGGATTTTTAATTGGCCGAAGATTCATTTCATAGTGTATTATTTCACGGAAAACGTTTTATTATTTATTGTTTCACTTTTCTGGTAACATCTATCTACCACAGTTCTAACATGTTCTAACCTAACCTAACCTACTTTTCTGGTAGCAATTCTAACATCTATCTACCACAATTCCACGAAATGAGATTGTAGATGAAATGAAAAAATCAACAACAGTTTGTCTATGAAATAATAAAAATTGGAATGAACTGTCTATGAAACAAATCTCGATGAAATGATAATACTAGAACTAAATTTCCATGAAACGTTTTCGATGAAATAATATTTGATGTAAAGTTTGTCGGTAAAACAAGGGACACCCGATATTACAAAGCGGTTATTAGTTATTCCATTAAGTATGAAGGAAAATCAACTTATACATTCTACGATTACCCTATCTATTGTCCTATTACCTTAAAATATTACGTCATAAATATAGAAACTTCATTAGTCATTAAATTTTTCTGATATTATTCATATTGTGATGCCTGTGATGGTGTGATAGTTAGACCCCGCTATCGAAGGTGTAATTTGGTAGCTTGAAATTCTTAGGGATGGGTAAAAAATATTTTGAAATATAAGTAGGTATGTCGATAATTTTTCTGTACCATAACGAGTCAAAGTCTACAATAATTTTCTGAATATTTTATTCTAGTGAAATATGCTCGTAAACACATCTAAATAATCGGAAATATTGTTGTAAGATGACATTGACTATCTATTGACGTAAATAATTAATATCAGTATAAGTGGACAGTATTATTATACCTCTATGGAAAAGGTTTATCTCAAGAGTCTTCATGCACTGCCTTGCAACTCTAAACATAAAAAAATAACAACCATAGTACTTTTTTTCTTTTGATAATGTAGGTCTGTATTCTACTCCTATAACAATAATTATCACGGATCACAAAATAAACATGTTAAATTTTAGTCTCAAAATTTGTTTACAAACCTTATTGTGAAGAAAAAGTAAGAGTTTCGATATCGACATAAATATTTTTACCCATCTCTAAGAACGTCCAGCTACCAAATTGCACCCCCGATAGCGGGGTCTAATTAGTGATACTGAAAGTGAATGCGAACTGCAATGGGTGATGTTTCGAGTGATGTGATATCTCAATGTAATATTACATTTCCCGAGATGTAATGTGATAGGTATGGCATTACTTTTCGGAGCACAGTTTTGCGCATCTCTAATGAAGTACTGTCATAAAAGTGTGATGTGATTGTACTCTCTTAGGCGGTTGCCACTCGAAATTGTACTCTGTGACCGGGTAACCTATCGATGTTTAGAAACTCTTTTACTCGAATTTCATTTATCCGAAAACGGTTCACCGACTTTTTAAAATCCATAAGTTTTGTTTTTCCACAACTTCACAATGCCACGGATTCATTTAATCACAATTTTATTTGCCAACAAATTTAAAATCCCGAATAACATTAGTCCATTTTTTTATTTGCCAACCTAATCAGTTGCCATTATTTTCATAATCTAAATGGTACGAAAAGCTGAAAGTATGTTTCTATTATCTACCTAACCAAACATCAGAGTAAGACAACATTGCTTAATTTTCAGCGAGCGAGCGAAGCGAGCGAGCAAGACGGTTCGGAGCGGAAGCGACTCGGATAGATTAGGTTCTAAGGCTAATGCGGGAGCGTAGCGGAGCGAAGCTCCCACATTAGCCTTTGGTGTTAGTTATTTTTTTTATAACCACCTAGAAAACCCCCTACCCACATAGCAAACTCAATAAAATATTTGGGCAACATTAAACAACAAAATGAATATTACGCTCCACACATAATTGTATGGTCGCCTTTTGTACCCCTGACCTTTGCGGAATAAATATATATTTGGCAAATGATCCTACGGAATTTCATGCAGTTGGATTTTGAATCATTTGGCAAATAAAAAAATGGATTTTAAAACATTTGGCAAAAGAAAATATGGTAAATAAAATTTCGGACAAACAATAATCTGGAAAATGAAAAAAAGGAGTTTCGTTTTCGGAATTTTAATATTCGGAAATGAGCTTTTCGAGAATATGATAGGTAACCCTGTGACCGCTACAAATACCGTCGACGGTGGGCCGGCTGGTAGGTGAATATGTATTGGCTCTCAAATACAAGGGTCGAGTCTGTTATGTACAATGACTCCTTATTAAACACCATATTATTATAATAAACAATACATAAAATATAGCGCAAAAATTACAAAGTTAGCAACAGGCGTTACGCAGTTACAAGAATGTAATCTATCCCTCTTTATATAATTTCTTGATGAAACAGATAGATCAGATGGTTTACGACAATTTCAAACCTTCGTTTGAATCGAAACATCGTTTCAAAGTTATATTTTATTGTGTAGAGCTCATTAGGGTTCCGTAGTCAACTAGGAACCCTTATAGTTTCGCCATGTCTGTCCGTCTGTCTGTCTGTCTGTCTGTCCGCGGCTAAGCTCAGAGATCGTTAGTACTAGAAAGCTGTAATTTGGCATGAATATACATATCAGTCAAGCCAACAAAGTGGTAAAATAAAAAATAAAAAATAAATTTTTTTAGGGTACCTCCCATAGACGTAAAGGGGGGGTGATTTTTTTTCTCGACTAATCCTATAGTGTGGGGTATCGTTGGATAGGTCTTTTAAAACCATTGTGGGGTTGCTAACATGATTTTTCTATTCAGTGATCTGTTTGCGAAATATTCAACTTTAAAGTGAACATTTTCATTAAAATCGAGCGTCCCCCCCCCCTCTAAAATCTAAACTGTTAGGTGGAAAAATTTGAAAAAATTCAGAATGGTAGTAAATATATCAAATTTACTAGGAAAATTATAGCGGCTAAGATTGCTTGGAAATTATTTGTAGTTTAAGAGTAAATAGTAGCCTAAGGTATAAAACATACCTAAACTTGGATGATTCCGTACACATACGAAATCCTTAGAAAAATATTACTTGATTTTTTTTGTTATGGCTACGGAACCCTATCTTGTGCGTGTCCGACACGCTCTTGGCCGGTTTCTTTTAATCTAATTCTGCTTATTTGCATCTGACTACATGTTAGCAAGCAATCTCGATGACCTATACGTGCAAGCAATCAGCGATCTGTTTTCCTCTTCTTGTTGTTAAAAATAAAGCTACGTATAGGGTATATTATACTACAGGGTTATTTGTAATTCACTAGCATCCTTTTAACCCTAAACTCCTGCCACTTAAACAAATTTTTTTCGTTTTACGGCTTTTGTCATAACTTAATATTTTTGGTGTAGTAACGTTTTGAAAATATGAGATTACCTCTTATTTTTACGATACTCTGTGTATTTGTATGGGAAAAAAAGTGCTTCATTTTAAAAAGTCGTAGAACAAAAAACATTTGTTTGAGTGATAGAAATTCAGGGTTAAGAGGATGTCAGTGAATTAAAAATAACCCTGTATATACACACTACGTAAAGACTCACAAAGAAAAAGCCAATATTAAAGGAAATTATTTTTTAAAATTTCTAATACAAATTATTAGTGTCATAACTTTTTTGTTTGATTTTCGCATTTATTTTACCTCTAGCCAAGTTTTTGTTTTAATTTGAAGATTATAAGTAAAGTAAAGTATTTTTATTTCGAATCCTGGTCGGCATTGCCTAGTGTGGGACCAACGACAAGCATTTTATAAACCGATACTGTTTAATGAACTAATTTTTTTTTCGTCATTTATATTACCTATACTCTCGCTACTACCGACTGTATTATAGTCGACAAAGAAATTCCTTAACCATCTTAAGGTTCAATGTCAGGTCAATGTGACAATCAGCCTTATTGCCCTTATTCTGATGTAGGAACTGTCATTAAAAATGGTAAAGCAATTACTTGATCGACTATACTTTACGTCAACTACCTCGTAATTATGTACTTAATTATAAAGTTAAATAACAGGAAGATTATTCTAATTTATATTAAAGTTCAAAACTTTAATGCCTTAGGTAATAAAATAATCATTAAAACTTTAGATTTGGAAAAAATATTAAATATAATATTTAATTGGAACATTAGGAACTAAATTTTACGTAAGTCATTTTAGGTAAGTTGAAACTTCAAGAGTTCTTAAAATACTTATCGATAACTTCCTGTCGCAACCTCTAGCTATGTAACAGTGTTTATTGAAATAAAAAAATAAAGTTTTTTTTTTACAAGCCATCAGTTTAACACTTCATAAACATTAAGTAATAATTTTCAACATTCCAACTTTAGACTGCTCAGCCGAAACACGTAGAAAACAAACATAAAACATACTTGCCAAAGGTAATTAATTCACTTGACATGTATAATGTATTCCAATAGTTAAAATACTACAGCAGCTTAAATTATTCACAATTCAATGCTAATAAAGGTTTTCAGCGTCATAAGAACACACATTCTATCTATAAAAGAAAAAAAAATGTTTTTCACAATACGTGTGCGTCAGTGAAAGTATAAAAAATAAAAAATAACAAGTGAACAAATAAACATACCTTCAGTGCAATCCTTCGGCTTACGACTCAAAAACTTTTTAAAAATAAAACAAAGAACAGCGACTCCTATGAAGAACGCAATTGTTAACATCAATAAAAACAACACATCACAACACTGCCAATATCACATGTCTTAAAAAATAAAATTAAAAAAAAACAACGCGTTCCCGCCAAGATTGACAAGCAACTGTTCCCGCGCCGTAATCGGGCAATCGAGTGCCATTCAAAATTAGATTAGGAATTTAATTCAACACGACGTTGACGAAGTACGTAACAAAAACAAGGAGCTGATAAAATTGAACATTGTATTTGTAATTAAGTCGCTCTGCAATTTATTCCGTTAATAGAACTTCGAGGAGAACACGGTAAGCAACATGCTTTATTCACGTTGTGGCAATCAGGGAAATAGTACATCGAATCCAGCGGCGCGTTGCAAGCGCTCCATTCAGACCGCGTAAATCTATGCATTGTTCCTTCAAGCGCTGTTTCCGCTGAGTGTGTTTGGAATACTATCGTATGATCCCAGTGAACTTGATATTCGTACGATATGGTTACTCTGTCGAACCACTTAAAGATTGTTCAGGCTGTTCAGCTGGTTATATTCAGGCCAATAGAGAAATTACCTGAGCGATTAGATTCAGATAAGATTAGCTTGCACATGCGAAACCAAAATAACGTGAATCATATTAATTCTGATTTATAATGAATCATAATAACGTACCTTTTTAATTTACTTGCTGGATAATTACAGAAAGAAAGAGATTTATTTATATACTAGCTTTTGCCCGCGACTCCGTCCGTGGAATTAGTAATTTGGGCAGCTTAGTTTTTTTTTATCCAATTTGCTTTTTCATCAATTATGGCTCTCCTTAGTTCCTCGATATAAAAAAATTACCCGCCCCCGCACCCCCCCCGCACACCCGCGTTCACATGCAACACCGTACTCCCAAGTCAAGCGTGCCTATAGAAGTTTTACTTCAAAAACCCCCGATTTTGAAACATTCTTCCGCTCTGCTCCGCTCCTATTGGTGTTAGCGTGATGATATATAGCCTATAGCCTTCCTCGATAAATGTGCTATCTAACACTGAAAGAAATCGGAGCAGTAGTTCCTGAGATTAGCGCGTTCAAACAAAAAAACCTGTTCGATAAATTCTTAAAATAGACGTATCTTTCTTATTTGTGAACCGATTCAAATGAAACAAACCTAAATGTTAATCCAAGAAAATACCAACATATTAGTGAAAACCGCATCCTTCTAGGTTAAGCCGTTTCTGAGATTAGCGTGCACAAACGCACAGACAAACAGACTTAAACAGACAAACAGACAATAATTCTAAAAATCATTGTTTTGGGTTCTATTGTGCTAATAAATAGCCCTAGTGACAGTTTTTCTCAAATATCTTCAATGTACAGACAACGACTTGTTACAGATTTATTATATGTACTAGCTTTTGCCCGCGACTCCGTCCGCGTGGAATTAGTAATTTGGGCAGCTTATTTTTTTATCCAATTTGCTTTTTCATCAATTATGGCTCTCCTTAGATCCTTCCGGAAGAAGTGAAACTTCATAATAAACCAACCCGCTCCCAGTCCGCCGCAACCCGCTCTCAACCCGCCCCCAACCCGCTCCCAACCCGCTCTCAACTCGCCCCCCACCCGCCCCCAGCCCGCTCGCAACCCGCTCCCAACCCACCCCCAACCCGCTCCTAACCCGCCCCCAACCCACTCCCAACCCGCCCCCAACTCGCTCTCAACCCGCCCCCAACCCGCTCCTAACCCGCCCCCAACCCGCTCCCAACTCGCCCCCAACCCGCTCCTAACCCGCCCAAACCCACTCCCAACCCGCCCCCAACCCGCTACCAACCCGCCCCAAACCCGCTCCCTACTCGCCCCCCTACCCACTCCCAACCCGCCCCCAACCCGCTCTCAAGCCGCCCCTAACCCGCTCTCAACCCGCCCCCCCCAACCGCTCCCAACCCGCCCTATCTAACTGGGCTATCTAACACTGAAAGAATTTTCCAAATCGGAGCAGTAGTTCCCGAGATATAGACGTTTTACTTCCAAAACCCCCGATTTGGAAACATTCTTCCGCTCCGCTCCGCTCCTATTGGTGTTAGCGTGATGATATATATAGCCTATAGCCTTCCTCGATAAATGTGCTATCTAACACTGAAAGAATTATTCAAATCGGAGCAGTAGTTCCTGAGATTAGCGCGTTCAAACAAAAAACTTGTTCGATAAATTCTTAAAATAGACGTATCTTTCTTATTTGTGAACCGATTCAAATGAAACAAACCTAAATGTTAATCCAAGAAAATACCAACATATCAGTGAAAACCGCATCCTTCTAGGTTAAGCCGTTTCTGAGATTAGCGCGCACAAACGCACAGACAAACAGACAAACAGACAATAATTCTAAAAATCATTGTTTTGGGTTCTATTGCGCTAATAAATAGCCCTAGTGACAGTTTTTCTCAAATATCTTCAATGTACAGACACCGACTTGTTACAGATTTATTATATGTATAGATTATAGATATATTTATATATAGGGGAAAAAATTACAGAAAAAGATACGATTACTGGCTAAAGCCAAAAAAGATGTTTTTAGGAAATTACATACGATTTTATAATAGCAAAAACTACATTAACCGATCAAACAGATGCAAAATTCAAATCCATCGTCAAAACACGAATATCTAAGGTACATATATTATTTATGAATTAATGATTATATTATATCACGGACGGGGATATGTGGAAATAATTGCGACTCGTATTGGCGATCCTTAGTTCCAAATAGCGTATTTACTTCGTAAAAAACAAATTAAATTATTCGAAATAAAGATTTATTATTATTATTATTATTATCATATAATTTAGACGTATGTAATTAAATAATGAAGGATCGAGTAAAATAACACCAGGAAGATGGAGAATGCGTCAATCACGTAATAAAAATAGATATAAAATGTTGCAATTACTTAGATCATTTAGTTGATTCTACATCCGATGGCTTTATCATTAATGTGTCTGATGATTATCATTAATGTGTATGATACCTAGAGATTTTCCTACCACGAACGAAGATTTTTCCTTCTAATACTTACTTTATCGATGTCTTATAAGTGGCATTATATCAATGAGACACGTTTGAAAATATAAAACAATAATACCAAACCAAATCGATTTTATTATTATGTCAAACACTAATCACAAGTTGTTCGTGCTAGAAAAATCTCCAGGTATACTGATGATGATGATGAACTAAATGATTATGATTCCGATTAAATACTACTTGTTATAATACCTACTTGTTTTTTCTTCGCTTACTCAAAGTATATACTTTCTAGTTCATACTCTAGTACTTAGAAGCTTACATAAATTGATCAATTCTGAAGGTCGCGTTCTAGAGGTAAATGAAATGAAAGTGACAATTACAAAAACAATATTCCCGAATTGGTATAAAAATTTCGTCTTATAGTAAATCATGTACTTAGTCCAGTCGACACTAATTATCGATATTGGCTACATCACTATTTAATTTCGTCTAAACCTGGTAACCCTTTAATGTTATTGTCAAGCTTAGCCATGCACTTCCCTTTTACTATGAAATTCAATTTTCTAGCTTCGTATCGTGCCATCCCTTTCACTCTTCTGTTAAATTGGGTACCATTAGCGTGAACGAACGGTATGTGATGTTCAAAAATCGAATTCCGTAGTATACTCTAAGGCACAGAATAACTAAAATAGTACAATACTAACGTTCAGAAGGATCACTCTCGAACAAAAGCACAGACAAAAGTCAACTTTAGGTACCTATAAAAATTTGCCTACTCTTACGACCGATAACTGCTTGCACGTGAAATTGAAACTTATCGTTTGATACGAGCGTTCATATTCCGTTGGCATATACCGCTGATCCGAAACCAAGGAGCACAGAGGCCCTACCACGAAGTGCATAATTCGAACTTCGTTTCGTGCCGTCCCGCTCACGCTAATATGATTTGACACGAGAGTGAGAGGGATAATGCGATGCGAACTTCGATTTTCGGATTTCGTGGTAGCGCCTCAGGGTTCCCACTCTCCGACTTTTAGTAAGTAAGTAAGTTAATTATAAGATCGTTTAGAAGTCATTGTTTGTTGTAAAAATCACAGAAAAATAATTACGCGCGATGCGGCTAGCGTGCGAACCGAATGCCGAGCGACAACCTACTGCCATACGCCATACGCCTGCCCGGGAGGCGCGCCGGCCGAACGTAACTAAACTGCGGAGTAAAAAAATCCTGAAACCCCCTGCCTAAGGCTTTCGACTTCGACAAATTATTGCTTTTATTTCGCAGCGCGATACACGCGTGGTGAACAGACTTTAGACCGGTAAGAAGCGATACACTATGACCCATCACGTGTATATTATTCGGTTAGTGATCGTGAAAAATTATCATCCCTCTCCGCCGAGACGTGAGGCGGCGATGATTCTCACAATAAGGCGCCACGCACTCCTTTATGAGGTTTTTGCGACTATGGACTATAGGAAATATGGCGATGTATAAAAATGTCCACTTGAATAATTTTATCCTAGTTGCTATATTTTTTACAAAGTATAAAAATGTCCACATGTATGTATATTAGACGGAATATAAAGATGTTGCGAATTGGACTATAAGGAAATATGGCAATGTATAAAAATGTCCGCTTGAAAAATTATCTCCCAGTGTATTTTTGACAATATATAGAAATGGCCACATGTATACCTATTAGACGGAATATGAAGGTGTCGAAAACATACTAACACTAGCTTTTGCCCGCGACTCCGTCCGCGTGGAATTAGTAATTTGAGCAGCTTATTTTTTTATCCAATTTGCTTTTTCATCAATATTCCATCTTTCTGTAAATTTGATAAATCTGCATAGCTTATACAACCAAAAACAGCATGAATTATGTTTCAGTACTTAATAATATTATACCTAATAATAATAATAACGAATATCGAAAAAATCAACTAGCACTATAGACTACCATTTATTGGAATATCGTGACAACTTTGAAATTTATTTACTTTTACTTAGGTACCTACCTTTATAATAGACTTTTTTATTGGTCGTCATTGTGTGAATTGTCCAGTGATATTTATATTTATTTTATTTTTTATTTTTATACTCTGATAGTAGTAATTTTTAGGGTTCCGTACCCAAAGGGTAAAAACGGGACCACTTTTGACCCACTTCCCGGTTTCCGATTAAGCTGAAATTTTGCAAGCATGCGTATAAACTCTGTTGTAATAAAACCACACGAACGCATCTTGTTTGGGCTAGTTTGATTTGTCTTGACGATCACTTTGGCCCTAGATGATAACCAACGGCAAAAAGTACAGTCAACAAAAATCTTGTATTAAAAATGTAATTTTTAACTACAACTTATATAGTTCATTGTGTTATCTAAATGCGAATTCTCGTAAAGAAACAGCGCCAGCAAAAATGTTGGCCGCAATATGTTACAGATGATTGCTACACGATACATTTTTAAGCAGGCGTTAGATTGCGCTTCCAATTCCATTGCCAGGGCTTACGGGGCCCATGTTCAAGGGAGCTACTCCGAAATTTCAATATCAAAGTTCGTATCGTACCGTTTTGAGTGGAGAGTAGCGAAATCACTAAAATAATAAACAATTACTCCAATCTTATATCACACAAAAAGAAAAAAACAAGTGTTTTTGACGACATTTTTTTATGTTGTTTTAGTTTATGTTTATTAGGATTTTTTTATTTAATTTGTAAATTAAAGTTATGTGTTAGCAAAGTAGCCAATTTAAGGAAGTAACAAAACTCAATTGGCCAAATAACCAGTATCCACAGTCAGTGTGTTGAAAAGGCTGGCAACACAGCACTTCGACATTTTCGATTCTTCGGTATCTGTGGCAGTTAGGAAAAGAATTTATTCGAGAGAGACGTGAAACAAGTGAATAATAATTCTTTCCTCTGATTCTATTTTAGTCACAAGTTTTAACTAGTGCAATTTACATGGATAATCGTTTATTTAGTTAATAATTAGTGCCGTCAAGATGATCATTGAAAATCCCGAGGCTTTCAAGTCATGGTTGACTTCCATATTGGAACCTCTGTAAGTAGATCTGGCTTACGTCGCAGCCATTTTAATCCACCGTGGTTCTATAATTTAATAAAAGCATGACACTTACATGAATATTACAGATGTGGAGGTGGTTTTCCTTCTATTTTTGCCTTTTTAACACTTTCACCACCTTAAAAGTGTCACATTACGAATTTCGTAATAGTTAGTCTTTACTACTAGCGCGTAGCAGAACCTAATCTGTGTACATGACAGCTTTCACAATTGATTTTTCGGTATTTTTTTCTATGAATAGTTAATTTCTTCCTTGAAGACCTACTTCGCTTTTTCTACTCCCATTTTGCTTATTATGATTATGACGCGCTGCTTCCCGATTTAACAATGTTTTCCTCATGTAACACCTACATACCCTACGTCAAGGATATCTTCTCGAAGATTTACTTGCTATTGAAATAAGATCATTTCTCCCATTCAGTTGTACTATTAACCTGAAGTAATCACCGGTTTTGAACATTACTTATTTATTTTAAATCATTATATTTCCCGCCATTACATGGAAATTGTAGATACTTTGATAGTTTTAACGTTTTGAGGTTAGGACACTCCAAAATTTTTATTTGTACTTAAATTGATGCTGGTTTAAGCATCTTATGTTATGCATGTGTGTTATAAAGGTGTTAGTTAGGTATCAATCCAATATTGATTTGTTTGCAAAATCATGCTTTGTTTGAATTTAGTAAAAGTACACTAGGACACTGTTTGGTCAAATAAATATTCTGTTGATCCTTTGGCATATCAATGATCGGAATTATACTTCATTTTTTTAGCATTAGAAATAGGGTAAACAATCTTGATGAGTCTTTTTATTGAAAAATGCTTTTAAAAAAATATTATCTACTACTTACTACTTATATAACCAAAATAATGTAAAGAACCATATTTCTTTGCTAATTGTTACATATTTGCTGTGATTTATTTTTCAAAAGTGTTTTTCAATAAACAGATATCTAGATTGCTTACCTTTTTTCTAATTGTTAAAAAAAAATGAAGTATAGGTGAGCTAAAATACCTATTCTTCGCAAGAAGACATAATATAGAGTGGTTAGGACTGGGTAGAAAAATATATTTTTCATCACACTTGCTTGTCAATGGTGTTATTCCATGCCTGTATACTAAATGTCAAAGGCCTAATTTGTTTTTAAGGGAGTTATGGATTTACGTACAGTTTTTCTTCCCAAGGGAGTGCTAACTTTAGTTTTAAAATTTTCAAACAGACTAAGGAAGTTTCAAGTCGGCCAACGTTTTATTTATATGTTTAAAATTTGGCTATACTTAACCCAATATTACTACACAAAACTTGTCTTTGCTTCATGAAACTTCGTTATTTTTATGTTTCAAATTTATATCAAATAGTTTTGCAATAATTTTAGTAAGTATTTTTGTAACATGTTGGCAGAATGTGGCCGTATGGCCATTCGAATTCTAAACACAGCTTACATTATCTATGGTAGATGACTTGAAAAAAGTGACACTCTATATTGGCGGGTAGCCATTATTTATTTAATTTAAGTACTTAGAGACAAAATAATTTAATTTTTGGGGTTTTTTTTCCTCGCAGTGTGATGAAAATCATTGTGTGTATCACGGGCAGTAAGGGGATTACAAACTCGAGTCATCAAAAGCCCTCCGCCTCCGGCGTCGGGCTTCTAATAGCCTCTCGTTAGTAATCCCCTACTTACGATCCTTGATGCACAATGTACTATTTCCTAGAACAAACAAAACATTAATGTTTCTACTACAGTATGGGATGCCACTTGTGTGTGCCAAATTTCATCAAAATCAATCAAACAGTTAAGCATGAAAGAGTAATAAACATAACATCTGTACATACAAACTTTCATGTTTTTAATATTAGTGGATTTTATGCAAAGGAATCAACATCAGATCCAGTTGTTTTTTTCTTATTTAGACCCATTTCAGGTCCTTCCTGGCCCTTATAAAATGATAGACCATTTTGGGGACATCTTCTACTCCATTTACCCCCTGTTTCACCACCCATTGATCAAATTTATTTGACGGATAAATGTGATGCCGTCTCTGTTTGTTTTGTTCGAATAGACGGAGACGGCATCAAATTTGTCCGTCAATTAAAGTTAATCAATGGTTGGTGAAACAGCCCCTTAATGTACTAAAATTAGCCTTTTGTATGTTAGGTGTGTGGTAAACCTATTCTAATTATACAACTCCACCTCCATCTGTATTTGCATGTTGATATTTCCATGCACTCTCCCAGAGATTCTATTTAAAGTATAGAAGTAAACAGCACCAGACCTATAGACTTTTCTAAGTATGGTTCCAACGGGAGAACAGCATTGGCTCCGAGGCCAACATCATGCTGAGTCTGTTTCCGTTTTATTGTTTTAATTTTTTTTTACAAATAAATGTTTTTCTTTCTTTCTTTCTAAGGCAAAACTGAACTTCACCTGCATCATCATACATAGGAATTTAGGGGGCAAAATTTAATGACAGGAAGAGAGTTCCTGTATAGGAAAATTCATTTAAATTCAAATTCGAATAATTTATTTCAAGTAACATGACTCATTGTATTAGTGGACAAACTTATTTCTAGAGTTAGTAAAATAATAAAAATAATAATAACTATACTACTAAGCAGTGTGGAGTTTCATCCACTTCTTCAACAGTGGAGAATCCCACTGGTCAGTCAGTGCGCTTAGGATTCTGTGAAAAGTGTTGATAGTTGAGTTTATCGAAAAAGGAACACCCTGCCGGTCATTAAATTTTGCCCCCTAAATTCCTATGTCTGTGCATCACACAGGGCCTTTACTCTTCTGGTATAATCTTGTTAATCCTGAGTTTATAGAACGGACATAATCCCACAGATTGAGCAGGGAATTGGCATTGGTAGACTAGAAATATATTTCAAAGAAGATAAAGGAAAAAATGTGGACATGTAAAGAAGTAAAAACATATCACTCTCAAGTATACTACCTTATCAAGCGGGCAGTTTAATGGCTACCTAACATTAATAATGTGCAATGTCAATAAATATAATAAAATTAAGTTTTCAGATATATTTTGGAGTTCCCATACATAGCTACAAAGTCGAGACTAGGGGATGCTCCTGGTACTGAGATTGTATGCATGGCGAGAACTGGGAAATCCAGTACCGGGAGCAAACCCTAGTCGAGACTTGTATGTGTTGTTGTTTGTATTTCTTTATTCATAAATTCGTATGGACTTACAGAAATCACTAATTGCACATTACCAATGTTACATAGCCACCCAACTGCCCGTTTGTAACAGAGTATACTCATAAGTTTCCTCGCAATGTCTGGACAGGTTTTGAAAACAATTTCAAAACGCGGAAATTACATAACAGAAGTATATAAATAATTATGATGTACAGCAGGCATCTTATCTTTTATGATAAGATTGTTACCATAATACAGCAGTGATATTGCGTTGTAGATAACTATGTTGCTTGAATGTATTGATATTGCCATATTGCAAAAACCTCGCGCACGAAGGGTTCCATACCATTATATCTATAAAAAAACCGGCCAAGTGCGAGTCGGACTCACGCACAAAGGGTTCTGTACCATTAACTATAAAAACAGCAAAAACAAACACGTTTCTTGTATGGGAGCCTTCTTAAATATTTGTTTTATTTTAATTTAACTATTTATTTTGAAAGTGAATATATTACTAAATATCCTGTGAATATTTCAAGAGTCTACCTGTTGCCGTTATAAAACGAGCAAATAAATCACGTTTGTTGTATGGGAGCCCCTTTAAATATTTATTTTATTCTGTTTTTTAGTATTTGTTGTTACCATAACCATAATACATCATCTGTGAAAATTTCAACTGTCTAGCTGTCACGGTTCGTGAGATACAGCCTGGTGACAGACATACAGATGGAGGGACAGCAAAGTCTCAGTAATAGGGTCCCGTTTTTACCCTTTGGGTACGGAACCCTAAAAACGGCAAAAAAATCACGTTTGCTGCATGGGACTGATGATGATGATGATGATGATGATCTTCGCAAGGCGGCTGGCAAATGCGCCGAGGATCGTGCTCAGCGGTGTGCCATGGGAGAGGCCTATGTCCAGCAGTAGACGAACATAATGGGACTGTGAATGTGTTAATCCTGATTGACCGCTTGGCTACCTCAGTATAACTAACAAGTTTGTTTCCCAGATGCGACGCGGACCCGGCGGCCCTGGCCAAGTACGTGTACGCCCTCGTGAAGAAAGACAAGCCCCTGGAGGAGCTCAGAGACGGCATGCTCGATCAGCTCGATGTATTCCTCCAACAGGGTGAGTTGTCCATACAAGTTAAGTATGAAGTATCTTTTTCTATTTATTTTTTTATTTTCTTCAACTTCTTTTTTTTTTATTACTTTTACGGTCATCCCGTGAAACCATATATTTCAAACTAAATACAAACTGAAATATAGATGCACAGAAAAAACCCCAGAAAAAAGACCAATGCTGGGAATCAAACCCAGGTCCTCAGCGTTCCGTGCTGCGTGCTTACCCCTACACCATCACTGGTCTAGAAGTTAGCGACGAATCTTTCCCATACATCGTACACTTCAGTCTGTTATAATCACATTTAGGCAGTGATAAAGCGCATCTATGTTATGCCCTCTACCGAGAGACTTCAACACTCCTTCGGAGCTACCCGCTCACCTGGACCAAGAGATGGCGCTACTAGGCCAACTTTTACAAGTTAAGCATTGGTCTTTTTTCTGGGGTTTTTTCTGTGCATCTATATTTCAGTTTGTATTTAGTTTGAAATATATTGTCCATACAAGTTAGGCTGTATATTTCATACTAAATACAAACTGAAACATAGATGCACAGAAAGAACCCCAGAAAAAAGACCAGTGCTGGGAATCGAACCCAGGTCCTCGGCGTTCCGTGCCGCGTGCTTACCCCTACACCACCACTGGTCAGGAGTGTACACGCAAATTTTTCCTATGCATCATACATTCCAGCTTGCCATCATCATTTATGGATGAATTTCACGGGATGACTGTAAAAGTAAAAAAATTGAAGTTGAAAAAAAAAAATTTATACAAAAAGATATACTTCAAACCAAACTTGTTAAAGTTAGGTCGTGTTCAAACCAAACTGACTGTAAGCCGCCGAATGTGAGCAGGCTCACTGTGAGCCCCAGTGTAAACGTGAAAATAAACGGTATTTTATGTCAGCGTCTACGCATAGCGTAATAAAATAACGTATTTTCGGTTAGATGTGAACGAAAAAGTGAATATGTATGGAAAGAAAACAAACTGCGTAACGTTCGCTCACTTTCGGCGGCTGACAGTTTGGTTTGAACACGGCCTTATTAAAGAGTTATTAAATAAATTTGTAATATTAAGAATGATTAAATCAAGACGAAAAGCTATACAATGTTGGTTTCCTTTTAAATGAATAGCGTCAAGTATAGGAGTCTGAAAATTACTTGTACGGTACAGTAATTACGTGTAACTGTTAAAGTAAACATATTGCAACTGGGGAATTTCAGAAATAGGATACACGATAAATAAATAAATAGAATACTCAATATAGTTATTTTGCGAGGTAGGTATTGACATCTGGACCCAACAATATGTACTTAGTTTTACTATAGCTTGATACCCACGTAATTGTAACAGTTGTATTACTAATTTTCCAGAAACAAAACCCTTTGTGGACATGCTCTTCAAGGCTCTAGAGACCAATGAATACTTGAAGCTGATGGAGAAGATGTCTTCTCCGGCGGCGGAGAAGGAGCCGGAGAAAGAGGGTGAAGCGGAGAACCATGGTGAGAAAAGTTTTGTTGATAGTGAAAAAAGAGATTCATAGTTAATACTATTTTAATACATTTTATTTTACAAGTATATTATAATCATATTTTTAGGAACCTAAACAAGCAGGTGCTCATATTAGATGGCTTTATGTATCTAAGAGATTGTCAGATTCTATGGGAATTGAACTTTGGTATTCTAGATCCATTCTATGCCTGTATAATTTCCTTTTTGTTTGTTAAATACATTCGCCAAATATTCGCCTCGTTTCTTGCGATTACGAATGCGGATGCCGATGGCAAAAACCGTGTATTCCCTCTAGTTCAGTTGACTGAACTAGTGGATAGGGGTAGGTTAGGTTAGTTAGGTATCTGCAGTTGCCTGAAGGGCAAAATACCCAGAGTAAGGAGGGCGGAGCTCCGTCGAAAACCAGGTAGACAAACTGTAGGTTGACCACGGGTCTGTCCTCGTGAGAAAGAGCATTTCTATATTCTCACTAGTTCAGCTGACTGAAATACCGAGAAATGAAACAATAGTTCAGTCAACTGAAGTGGACAACTGAACTAGTGGGAATAGGGGGCAAAAACATGCGAATATTGCTGAATGCGTTATATCAGTACCGTAAAACGGGGTCACTTTAAAACAGTTTTTACGTCGTGTACTTATTTTTTTTGACCATCTGTGACAGTGAAATAACTACCTTGATAAATTATCTAACTTTTTACGTCATTTGCTCAATCGAGCTATGAATATCTGCGTTTTTATAACCATTTTAAATCTATCAAAGTATCCCCAAAATGTCCTAAAGTAACCCCAGTTTACAAGTACCTAATACAAATGTATTTGTCACCGGCAGCTCCTCCGGCGTCCAACGGCGCGGCGTCCCCCCGCGCGGGGCTGCCGCGCGCGCGCTCCCCGCACGCCGCGCTCGCGCCCGCGCCGCGCCACCGCCTCGTCGTGTGCCGCACGGCCAAAGTGCCGCCGCCGCCCCCGCCCCTGCCGCCCCCGCCCCCGCCCCGGGAACACACTCTAGTCAAGGTGACACTGCCCTACTGTAACATAGCAAGGTGTACTGTAACCTAGCGAGGTTACCCGCAGCTCCAGTGTCGTCTAACTGCGTTGTGGTGTGCCCCCTACCGTCGCCGCACCGGGAACACTAGTCAAGGTGAAACTGCCGTATTGTAACCTAGTGAGGTTACCCGCAATTCTAGCGGCATCTAACTGCGTTGTGGTGTGACGCCTCCGCCGCCGCCGTCCCGGGAACACACTAATCTAGGTGATATGCTGCCGTACTGTAACCTAGCGAGGTTACTCACAGCTCTAGCGGCGTCTAACCGCGTCGTGGTGCGTCACCCCCGCCGCTGAGGGAACACTAGTCAAGGTGACACTGCCGTACTGTAACCTAGCTAGGCTACCCGCAGTTCTAGTGTCGTCTAACTGCGTCGTGGTGTGCCACCCCCGCCGCCGCCGCCCCGGAAACACAAGTATGTATGTATGTATGTATGTATGTATGTATGTATGTATGTATGTAAAACTCTTTATTGTACGTAAAACATGAAAATTAACAGTTAACAAGAGAAACAGATGTACAAAGGCGAACTTATCCCTTAAAGGGATCTCTTCCAGTTAACCTTTGAACGATTGACAGGACACCAGAGACAAGAGTAGGCATACAATGCAGAGTAAAAAGAGTCGAAATCAAAAATAAACCCAAACCAATAAACTTAACATAATCAATACATAAACATACAAAGAATACACGCAAGTACACACTAATATAATATATCATGAATACAGAAGACTAATACATATCATATCAACATAAATAGACTAACTACATAAAAATTACATAAATACATTAATATACGCATATACACTAAACAGAGAATACAATAGAGGTTGTCTCTATTTAAGAGGAACTGTCAAGCCAGTACGCCCTTAAGCGACTCCGGAAGATGGCTACCGACAAGTCTTGACAAGTCTTGTCAATGTGACACTGTCGTACTGTAACCTATTATAGTTGCACGCAGCTTTGGCGGGGTCCAATCGCGTTGTGGTGTGCCGCGCGGCCAAAGTGCCGCCGCCGCCGCCCCTTGAACACACTCTAGTCAAGGTAGCACTGCCCTATTGTAACCTAGCGAGGATACAACACAATACAAGTAATTAATTTAATTTACGTAATTTGTTTGCGCAGGTGTTGCCATTAACTGAATTATTGGAGGAGCCAGTGGACCAGCCGCCAAGAAGGCGGGATCGCAGAGAAAATGTAAGTAGCAGGTTTTTCTATTCACAACCAGTCAAACCGTTTTAGCGTACAAGCAACGTCCATCCATTCATACAAACTTTAGCTTTTGTAACATTAGTATGATTCCAATTTAGTCCCAAGGCCCAGTGCGGATTAGGAACTTCACACACACCATTGAATTTCAGGTGTCTGCAGGTTTCCTCAAGATGTTTTCCTTCACCGTAAAGCTCATGGTAAATTTCAAATGTAATTTCGCACATTTATTCCGAAAATTCAGGTGTGCGATCCCGGACTCGAACCCACAACCAGAGTGGATAGGTCTAACCATTAGGCCACGACGGCTTGTGTGCGATTACAAACTCAGACGACCAGTTGGCCTAGTGGTTAGAGAACCTGACTACGAAGCTTGAGGTCCCGGGTTCGATTCCCGTGTCGGGGCAGATATTTGTATCAAAAATACGAATGTTTGCTCTCGGGTCTTGGGTGTTTAATATGTATTTAAATATGCATCTTAGTTTTGATTAGCTTACTTTGGGACTAGGTCAATTGGTGTGGATTGTCCCGTGATATTTATTTATTACTAGCTTTTGCCCGCGACTCCGTCCGCGTGGAATTAGTAATTTGGGCAGCTTATTTTTTTTTATCCAATTTGCTTTTTCATCAATTATGGCTCTCCTTAGTTCCTTGATATAAAAAAAATTACCCGCCCCCGCACCCCCCGCACACCCGCGTTCACATTCAACACCGTGCACCGTACTCTCAAGTTAGCGCGTGATGATATATAGCCTATAGCCTTCCTCGATAAATGTGCTATCTAACACTGAAAGAATTTTTCAAATCGGAGCAGTAGTTCCTGAGATTAGCGCGTTCAAACAAAAAAACCTGTTCGATAAATTCTTAAAATAGACGTATCTTTCTTATTTGTGAACCAATTCAAATGAAACAAACACTAAGGGGGTGTTTCACCACCTTATTGTCAAACTACTGGTCACGTAACCAATTAATAAACTAAGTACTGGACAAATCTGTCGGCTAGTGTTTTTTCAGTTTCACCACTCCGGTCCTGTGCAAACTAAGTACCACTTAACTAATCGTGGGTTTAACAAAAAGTCGGAATGGCAACGTCGCATTTCACGACCACGCGTTCCTGTTCGCACACTTTCGTTCAAAAAGTCACTCATTATTAAAGCAAAAGAAATGGTTAACTATATAATTTTTGAATACATCTATTTTTTTTGCATAAACAAATATGTAACATTATAATTGATCCAAAAACGGTATTTATTTACGATACTTTGTTAACAATAACAAAGAAAAATAAAATCACGTAAATCGAATCGAAAAGTGGCGCCAAACCATTTGACAGATAAACTTTTTTTTAATGGCGACATACAAGTTCAGGTAGAACAAACGATTGAGCCACTGAAGAAAAGTTTGTTATTAAAAAATATTACGAAATTTTGGATTTATTTTTACATACTAAAAGTGTACCTACATTTTTTCATTAAAATCTTGATATTTAAATTATTTTATGCAATTTAGCATGACCTCTTTCTTTAAAAAATAAAAAATACTTTGATCTATTTTTCTGAAACCGGCTGAAGGGCTCTCCAACCATGGCCACAAAAAAATAAACTAACTTTATGTGACGGATAAAAATGCTAAATGCCTCCTGATCTGATGGTCAAATTAAGAAACAGTTTTTCCGTCACTGGTGAAACAGAAATTTTAATTCCATCTGCAGAATGTACGGCGGCGATAAAGGAAAGGAACAACTCTGAACACACTTTCAATGCATCCGGCCTCTCTGAAGATTTCTTAAACTTCCAAAAAATATGTGCCCGCACCAAGCGTCTTTTGAATAAAAAAAAAAGGAAGGGATGGAAGGGATTCTGCGAAAGCTTGAACCCGAGAACCCCGCCTTCAATTGTCTGGAAAAGCATTAAAAAATTCAGAGGATCTTTTGAACCTGACTGCTCAGCCCCTCATAATCCCCCTTCCTGGCTGATGGAATTTGCGGATAAATTGGCTCCCCCATCAGTTCCTGAAGAGTCTTGCATAAACCCCTCTGCTCCTTCCGTCAGGCTAAGTCCTCTTGATCTGCCCTTCACATACACAGAACTTGAGTTGGCACTAGACAACCTTCGTAACAGCTCACCTGGTGAAGATGGTATTCCATATATTTTTATCCGCAAACTTAATCGCTTTTCAAAGGAATATCTTCTGAGCCTGCTCAATCTTTTTTTTGTGTCTGGTGAAGTCCCCGAGGAATGGAAGTCACAAATTATAATCCCAATCCTTAAACCAGGAAAAAACCCCCTGGATGCAAACTCCTATCGCCCAATAGCCCTCTCCTCTTCAATATGTAAAATATTTGAACATTTAATTAAGAATAGGTTGGAATGGTTCATAGAGAAGGATAACCTGCTCGCTAATACTCAGTTCGGATTTCGTAAGGGTAAAAGTACTATGGACAATTTAAGCATACTGACCTCAGACATTAGATTGGCCCTTTCAAAAAAACAACATCTTATAGGATGCTTCCTGGATATCTCCGCTGCGTACGACAATGTGCTCCTTCCGGTGCTCAGAGCTAAAATGCTTCAGCTGAGTATTCCTGCGAGGATAGTTCATTTTGTATGTAAGCTGTTCATGGGAAGGACCATTAAGATCCGAACTGGCAATACCTTCCACCCTCCTCGTACCCTATGGCGGGGTCTTCCCCAAGGCTCGGTACTTTCCCCCCTCCTCTACAACCTTTATACTCTGGATGTGGAACAGTCTGTCTCACCCTTTTGTGACATCCTACAGTACGCAGATGACTTGGTGCTCTACACCGCTACACAGTCAACTAACAAGGCAACCTCAAGACTGAATGAAGCGTTCAGCTATCTTAAGGTTTGGCTGGACGAGCATGGTCTGTCTTTATCTCCATCTAAAAGTTGTACAGTGACCTTCACGCGTAGTAGAGTCATCCCTAACATAGACATCCATTATGAGAGTGAGATCATTCCTTTCAAAGACTCTGTGAAATTCCTTGGAGTCTTTTTGGACTCTAAAATGACTGGAGTCCCACATTTAGAGTATATATCTGGGAAATGCGAAAGGGGTGTTCATGTCCTCCGGGCTCTAACTGGGGTTTGGTGGGGCGCTCACCCATACTGCCAAAAGCTCGTATATAATGCGGTAGTTCGTAGCCAGATGGACTATGGCTCGCTCGCTCTAGAACCCTGTAATAAAACCGCCCTTAAAAAACTAGACCTTATCCAAGCTAAGTGCCTACGTATTACTCTTGGAGCGATGAAATCATCGCCAAAAAACGCCATGCAAGTCGAATGCTTAGACCCCCCCCTCTCCCTCCGCAGGCAGTATCTGGCGGACCGTTTCATTTTTAAGGCTTGTTCCAATTCCAACCACCCACTTCTCCCCCGTTTGGAAGCCCTTTCCCAGGAAGTTTCTAATAATATATA
Organism: Archips crataeganus; assembly: GCA_947859365.1. Classification (NCBI taxonomy): domain Eukaryota; kingdom Metazoa; phylum Arthropoda; class Insecta; order Lepidoptera; family Tortricidae; genus Archips; species Archips crataeganus. The sequence continues at coordinate 7,886,436 of OX402072.1, read as the reverse complement.
TTGGGCACACAAGGAAACTCCAAGGTATATTACCTCCTATTCCAAATTAAAAAACCTTCCATCTCCCTTATACTCCACTGCCACCAATCCTATATTCGAGGCCAGCTTTGAGTCCCTAATTTATTCCCCTAACGTCATCATTGATTTTGGCATTTACAAAGATAGTCCATCGGCTAACACTCAATTCAACAAAAAAATAGAAAAATGGCAAGACTGGCTGTCCATTTTCACAGATGCTTCCAAAATAAATTCCAATGGTTGCGTGGGAGCAGCGGTATGGATCCCCAAATACCAAATCGCTTTGACTCAAAAAATCCCAGCTCAATCATCAGTTTTCACTGGGGAATCTATAGCAATACTAGAGGCCATTAAATTTTCGGAATCACATAATATCCCAAAAATTATAATTTTTTCTGATGCTAAAAGCTGCCTACAAGCAATTGTAGGCAACCATTTTAAAATGAAAACTAAATTCCCAATAATATTAAAGATCAAAGAGGCTTTAATGCACTGTGAAATGAAGGGTCTAGAAGTTACTCTTGCATGGATCCCAGGCCATTGTGGCATAGCGGGCAACGAAAAAGCGGACACGTGGGCAAAAGAGGCCATCGAAATCGGTTCCCAGGACCATAACATTATCTTTCCATCAGACATAATGATGTGCGCTCGAACTTACTTGAGAGAATCCTGGTAAAACCAGTGGAGCCTCTCCAGACATCAGAAGGGTCGACACTATGGAAACATTCAACCTCTGATCCCTCGCAAACCTTGGTTCTACCGTTTCCGCTCAGCTAATAAATGGGTCACTTCTACTATTTGTCGTCTCCGTCTGGGTCATGTCTGCACTCCGGTATTCCTGTTAAAAATTAGGGTGCGGGATAACTCCCTATGCGAATGCGGTCTTGACGAAGGTACCCTGGATCACATTTTTTTCAACTGCAGTAAACTAACATACTCCTTGTATGATGTGTTACCTAAGGAAGTTCCGCGTCCTATCGACTTCCTCTCACTTCTTTCTCTCTTGGACTCTACATTGCTAAAAGTTTTAATTAAATTCATACAGTGCCACAACATCAAGTTGTAGTAACTGTTGCATGCATCTCTTTCATATATTATGCTTCCAAAATTTTACATTCCTTTCGTGTTAGCATGCTTTACTACCAGTAATTTCCCTCCAACTAAAAAAAAAAAAAAAAAAAACTTGTAATGTAAAAACGTCTTATGTTGTCTGTGTACCGTCCATAACATGTGTTATTTGTTTTAGGTCTCCTGTCTATTCCTTCCCCAAAATCAAAATTTCTTAAACCGAACAGTCTCCTCATGTGTGTTATGTCTCTACTTCGACATTGGCAAAATACGCCTTGCTAAAATAGCAAGGGTGAAAGCCAAGATAAAAAAAAAAAAAAAAATTCCATCTGTCAAATAAGGTTATGATTAAGCTAATCCGAACTTTAAGAAAAGTGGTGAAACAGCCCCTAAATGTTAATCCAAGAAAATACCAACATATCAGTGAAAACCGCATCCTTCTAGGTTAAGCCGTTTCTGAGATTGGCGCGCACAAACGCACAGACAAACAGACAATAATTCTAAAAATCATTGTTTTGGGTTCTATTGTGCTAATAAATAGCCCTAGTGACAGTTTTTCTCAAATATCTTCAATGTACAGACACCGACTTGTTATTTATTATATGTATAGATATTATATTGTTCCAGATGCGAGAGGATCGTCGTCGGCGACGGTCGCGGTCCTGGGAGCGGCGCGCGCGCGCCCGCCGACACAACCGGGACGCCGAAAGGGACCCCGATATGCGCAGGTCGGTGCAGCACCCCAGACATACTCCAGACGGCTCCGTCATCATCATCATCATTACAGCCGAAAGAGAGAGAGAGAGAGAGACGTTTATTTACACATATTCGATACACAGGACATTACATTACATACATTACATTACATTACATTTTGACATTATTAATAATATTTATGAGAATAGAATGGAATAGAATTAATATATATTTTTTTTTTGAAACTTTGCATTAGTGTAATTCTCTAAGCTGAATTGAACTATATTGTATTGCATGGAATTCTTCTTTAAAGCAATAAATGTCTGAATACTGAATACTGAATACTGAAATACAGTTGACAGGAAAAGATACAAATAAAAATCGTCGAATAGTATAAATTGGGCCCCACTCAGCATAATGTGAAAGACGTCCACTGCTGAACATAGGCCTCCCCCAAGGCTCGCCAAACAGATCGGTCCGCCACCTTCACCAGGACGTCGCTCCATCTTGTTGGAGGCCTACCTACACTGCGTCTTCCGGTCCGCGGACGCCACTCGAGAACCTTTCCGCCCCATCGGCCCTGTCCACTGCCACTTGAGTCTGGTGATTCTTCGAGCTATGTCGGTGACTTTAGTTCTTGCGCGGATTTCATCATTTATAATGCGATCCCGCAGAGAAACTCCGAGCATAGCCCTCTCCATCGCCCTCTGAGTGGCTTTGAGGCTTCGGCTCCATGTCATTATAATATTGCATTGTCACTCGACTTATACATTCATGCAAAATTTCAGATCAATCGGTAATCGAAAAGTGGGTCAAATTTAACTTGCAAGATTTGATGACACACAGACAAACGGGACAGGTGAAGATAGTAAAAAAAACCGGCCAAGTGCGAGTCGGACTCGCGCACGAAGGATTCCGTACCATTATCTATAACAACGGCAAAATAATCTCGGTTTTTGTATGGGAGCCCCCCTTAAATATTAGTTTTATTTTAATTTAAATATTTATTTTTAAAGTGAATATATAATTAAATATTCTGTGAATATTTCAAGCGTCTACCTGTTGCTGTTATCAATATAGAGCAAAAACGAGCAAAAAAAGTCACGTTTGTTTGTATGGGAGCCCCCTGAAATATTTATTTTATTCTGGTTTCTAGTATTTGTTGTTATAGCGGCAACCGAAATACATCATCTGTGAAAATTTCAACTGTCTAGCTATCACCGTTCCTGAGACACAGCCTGGTGACAGACAGATAGCGGAGCCTCAGTAATAGGGTCCCGTTTTTACCCTTTGGGTACGGAACCCTAAAAATAAAATACGCATGGCTTTGATTCTAGCCGCTCTCACGCACACATACACGAGTGCATGGAATACCTAAAATCGATTAGCGCAAGAAGCTCGGTAGAGCCTTAACTTTAAGGTTCATTTTACAATATACTTGCTTATAGATATTTTGTTATATTTCTCAACACCGTTGTCATTCCATTTTTAGTAACAAAACTGAATCTCACACAGATGATTTATGACGTTATGTTCTACTAAGTAAGGTATATATTAAAATGTACTACATTTACTATGTTACTCTTACCCCCTGTTTCACCATCCATTGATCAAATTTATTTGACGGATAAAAATTGAAACAACCGACCAACCAAGCCGATTCGAGTTGTTGAGTTGAGTTGTTCTGGTTATTACGGCGTCAAACGACTTCATATTGAGACTTAATAACATGGACTTAATACCTAACCTGGACTGAGTACTGCGACAAAAAAGTGAGGCCGAAAAAAAAACAAACCAGAGAGTCGCATCTCGTTCTAATTAGGGTGATCAAGTACTGGTGCGAGTGGGACACAATTCTCTAGTTTCTCTAGTTTGTATGTTATCTCTCGGACCGCTGTCTCTAGTTGCCATTATTAAACTGTATGGCTTGGTAATATGAGTCACTTTTGATTGACTAATAGATATTAAGTCCATGCTTAATAACGTTCGCAGGAGGCCGCTGTCTCGTTCGCCGTCGCCGCGCGGCCGGTTCCGAAACAGGAGTCCTCCGCCGGTCGTGCCTGACAGACCCAACACTCGCTCCAGGTAACCTTAAGGCCTTACCTACAATACGTTTACTTTTAGTTTACCACTGACATATGGCTTGCCTTCATTTAATTTCCAACTTTAACACCATACAAATAAAGTAGCTATTACAAAATCTGCAAACGTGGGTAATAGTATTCTAAAATTAGCTTTATTTGTAGGTCGTTAAAGTTGAATATGAAATAAATAAATAAATATTAGGGGACAATCTAACACAAATAGACCTAGTCCCAAACTAAGCATAGCTTCTACTATGGGTACTAGACGACGATAAACATACTTATATAGATAAATAAATACTTAAATACATAGAAAACATCCATAACTCAGGAACAAATATTCGTGCTCATCACACAAATAAATGCCCTTACCGGGATTCGAACCCAGGACCTCTTGCTTCGTAGGCAGGGTCACTACCAACTAGGCTAAAGCGGTCGAAATGAAGGCAAACCATCTGTCAGTGGTAAACTTTATGTAATTTTACTGTACCGAGCTTTTGGCGCTAATCGATTTTAGGTATTTTATGCACTCGTGTATGTGTGCGTGAGAGCGGCTACCCACCTACCTACTTAATAGGCAGGTCGCCTGGAGATCGCTTAAAAAAAAGATGCCTATTGCTCACGTTATGTATTTTTCCATGTACTTGTTTTTTTTAGTACCTATTCTATGTGATTGTATTGTAAACTAACCTATTACTTATTGTAAAATACTCAGATACTCAAAGTAAAATCCCTCTATACGCATAATGACATATCTACATAAATAGACACATACGCGAAATGCCACATACGCATAATGACACATATGAAAAATGACCGCGGTGTAAAATGTACATCATGACAAATGTACATTATACATTATATTCCCAATTCCAATCGACACAAAACAGTGTCGACGCGCGGAGCTCCTACTTCTGCATGCTTTGGCCCTTCGGGCCCATGCAAAACTAACATAACCTAAACCTAATAAGATTGGTCAATATGCGTATTATATATGAAACTACCGTGAGACTCACTCATAGTGAAAATAAACGGATCACTCACGTCTTAAAACGAGTTTAACTCGACATGTTTCGGGCTAATCCGTAGCCCTTCCTCTCGGAGTCGCACGTCACGGCGGCTTCCAAACGTGCACGTGTGCACGACTCCGAGAGGAAGGGCTACCGATTAGCCCGAAACAAGTCGAGTTAAACTCGTTTTAAGACGTGAGTGATCCGTTTATTTTCACTATGCGTATTATATATTGGTGATTACGCGTTTTGGTCCTTCTGCGTTATTTTTTCCAATACATATTGGTCATTTTGCGTCTACATGTACTTAACTCATCCCGGATTAATATTGTGTAAAATTTATTGTATTTAATTTAACTTTTAATTGCATACCTTATTGTATTTCTATTAGGCCAAAGATTTTGTAAATTACAATTGTATCTCCTTTGACATTACATATTAATAATATTTAAGAGGGTACGATGGCTGAGAGACTTTTGAGAAATAGGTATTTTTCACGACACTGCTCGAAAATGTGGCCATAGATAACCTAGATCCAGTACTCAAAACTGCCTATATATGTACATTTAACAGCTGACTCATTTATGGCGCACAAACACGACAACAAAGTTACACTAATCGAAAACAGGACGTATCAGTATATGTATTTCATTATACGATACGACTTTTTGAAAGATAATTTCTGAATTTCATTCCTGGCGTGCTGAAACGACATTATTGGACCAATCAACAGTAATCGTCTGCTGCATGCGATGGATGGATGGATAAATGGATGGACGGACGGACGGACGGACGGACGGACGGACGGACGGACGGACGGGATGGACGGGATGGACGGGATGGACGGGATGGACGGGATGGACAGAATGGACGGATGGACAGATGGACGGGATGGTCAGGATGGACGGATGGACGGGATGGACGGGATGGACGGAATGGACGGATGGACGGGATGGATGAAAGGATGGACGGATGGACGGAATGGACGGGATGGACGGGATAGACGGGCATAAAGCTAACTTGTTTAAAGTTGCACAGTAGCGCCATCTCTTGTCCAGGTGAGCGGTTAGTTCCGAAGGAGTGTTAAAATCTCTCGATGAGGGTGTAACATAGATGTGCGCTTGTCACTGCATAAGGTGATGATTTAGCAGATTGAAATGTATGATGTATAGGAAAGATTCGTGTCTAATCTCTAGACCAGTGGTGGTGTAGGGGTATGGCACGCGGCACGGAATGCTGAGGACCTGGGTTCGATTCCCAGCATTGGTCTTTTTTCTGGGGTTTTTTCTGTGCATCTATATTTCAGTTTGTATTTAGTACGAAATATATGATTTCACGGGATGACCGTAAAAGTAATAAAAAAATGAAGTTGAAAAAATAAGTACAAAAAAAAAGATACTTCATAGCTAACTTGTTTAAAGTTGCACAGTAGCGCCATCTCTTGTCCAGGTGAGCGGTTAGTTCCGAAGGAGTGTTAAAATCTCTCGATGAGGGTGTAACATAGATGTGCGCTTGTCACTGCATAAGGTGATGATTTAGCAGATTGAAATGTATGATGTATAGGAAAGATTCGTGTCTAATCTCTAGACCAGTGGTGGTGTAGGGGTATGGCACGCGGCACGGAATGCTGAGGACCTGGGTTCGATTCCCAGCATTGGTCTTTTTTCTGGGGTTTTTTCTGTGCATCTATATTTCAGTTTGTATTTAGTACGAAATATATGATTTCACGGGATGACCGTAAAAGTAATAAAAAAATGAAGTTGAAAAAATAAGTACAAAAAAAAGATACTTCATAGCTAACTTGTTTAAAGTTGCACAGTAGCGCCATCTCTTGTCCAGGTGAGCGGTTAGTTCCGAAGGAGTGTTAAAATCTCTCGATGAGGGTGTAACATAGATGTGCGCTTGTCACTGCATAAGGTGATGATTTAGCAGATTGAAATGTATGATGTATAGGAAAGATTCGTGTCTAATCTCTAGACCAGTGGTGGTGTAGGGGTATGGCACGCGGCACGGAATGCTGAGGACCTGGGTTCGATTCCCAGCATTGGTCTTTTTTCTGGGGTTTTTTCTGTGCATCTATATTTCAGTTTGTATTTAGTACGAAATATATGATTTCACGGGATGACCGTAAAAGTAATAAAAAAATGAAGTTGAAAAAAAAAAAAAAAATAATAATAATAAGTACAAAAAAAAAGATACTTCATAGCTAACTTGTTTAAAGTTGCACAGTAGCGCCATCTCTTGTCCAGGTGAGCGGTTAGTTCCGAAGGAGTGTTAAAATCTCTCGATGAGGGTGTAACATAGATGTGCGCTTGTCACTGCATAAGGTGATGATTTAGCAGATTGAAATGTATGATGTATAGGAAAGATTCGTGTCTAATCTCTAGACCAGTGGTGGTGTAGGGGTATGGCACGCGGCACGGAATGCTGAGGACCTGGGTTCGATTCCCAGCATTGGTCTTTTTTCTGGGGTTTTTTCTGTGCATCTATATTTCAGTTTGTATTTAGTACGAAATATATGATTTCACGGGATGACCGTAAAAGTAATAAAAAAAATGAAGTTGAAAAAATAAGTACAAAAAAAAGATACTTCATAGCTAACTTGTTTAAAGTTGCACAGTAGCGCCATCTCTTGTCCAGGTGAGCGGTTAGTTCCGAAGGAGTGTTAAAATCTCTCGATGAGGGTGTAACATAGATGTGCGCTTGTCACTGCATAAGGTGATGATTTAGCAGATTGAAATGTATGATGTATAGGAAAGATTCGTGTCTAATCTCTAGACCAGTGGTGGTGTAGGGGTATGGCACGCGGCACGGAATGCTGAGGACCTGGGTTCGATTCCCAGCATTGCTCTTTTTTCTGGGGTTTTTTCTGTGCATCTATATTTCAGTTTGTATTTAGTACGAAATATCTCTAAGCTGAATTGAACTATATTGTATTGCATGGAATTCTTTAAAGCAATTAATGACTAAATACTGAATACACCGTAAAATCTATCAATATTGAATTTACTCAGATGCGCAAAATTTAACCTAAGTATACCCTATCAACAAACTTTAACCTATCAACGATATGGACTTTGGATTCACGTGACTTAGAAGAAAAGCGCAACACACCTTTCAAAATGGTTGCAAAAAGGGCATAAAGCGTGTATGAACATGTTTTTCGGTTGTTTTGTTAGCATATGACGTTTGACGCTAGTGGTTGAACCTGACTACGAAGCTTGAGGTCCCAGGCTCGATTCCCGGTCGGGGCAGACATTTGTGTGAAAAATACGAATGTTTGCGCTCGAGTCTGGGATGTTTACCCGTTGTCTTGTACCCATAACACCAGCTTTGCTCAAGTTAGCTATGAAGTATCTTTTTTTTTGTACTTATTTTTTCAACTTCATTTTTTTTTTTTTTTTTTTTTTGCTTACTTTGGGGCTAGGTCAATTGGTTTAAATTGTCCCATGATATTTATTTTTATTTATATGACTTCTCTATCCTTATAAAATCATTGGTAACATTTTTTTCTACAGATCACGCTCCCCAGTGCCGAACAGGGACAGGGAGCACGAGCGCGAGAGGGACAGGCTGCGGCCGTTACGCGAGTTAGAGCGGGACAGGATGTCTCGCGACAGAGAGCGCGAGCGTTCGCGGGATCGTTCCCGGGAACGCTCGCACTCTGGCTCGCCACCGCGCGCGCCCGAACACTACAAGAGGAGGTGCCGGGACTTTGACGGTGAGGGTATAATTTATTGAAGCAGGCGTTACTTGGTCATATCTAGAAGCGGTCATATCCAGAAGCGGTCATATCCAGAAGTAGTCATATACAGAAGTAGCTGTATACAGAAATGGTCATAACAAGAAGTGGTCACCAACCGTCAAAAGGCTGCTCTGAATATGACCACTTTTGGTTTTGACTACTTCTAGACATTTCCACTACTTTTTTTGACCAATCCGGATTCGTCTTCGTCACTGTACAAAGGCAAAACAAATCCGGATTGGTCATATCCAGAAGTGGTTATAACTTATAACCAGAAGTGATCAAATCCGGAAGTGGTCATATCCTAAACTGGTCACCAACCGTCAAATGACGCACGCCCCCAAACATTACATTCGAAACGTCCTTTTGTAATGTTTGGGGGCGTGCCTCTTTTGACGCGTTTCGAAGGTCGGTGAGCACTTATACTATATGGTTTTGACCAATTCTGGATATTCTGGATATCACCGTTTTTGGCGACTTCACTCACACACACCATTGAATTTCTTCTCAGGTGTGTGGAGGTTTCCATACGATGTCTTCCATCGCCGTAAAGCTCATGGTAAAACTCAAATGTAATTTCGCCCATAAATTCCATTCTATTGTCTCGTGATATTTATTTGTTTTATTTATGAAATATTTATTTTGTCTGCAGAGAAAGGATACTGCATGCGAGGCGACCTATGCCAGTGGGACCACGGCACAGACCCGGTCGTGTTGGAAGACGCCGCTCTGACGTCCGTGCTTACTATGCCTTCAGTGCCAGGTATATATAATTTCCTTCCTTTCGAACTGGTGTACCTAATGCGTACAATACGTTTACTTTTAGTTTACCACTGACAGATGGCTTGCCTTCATTTCATTTCCAACTTTAACACCATACAAATAAAGTAGCTGTTACGAAATCTGCAAACGTGGGTAACAGTATTCTAAAATTGGCTTTATTTGTAGGTCGTTAAAGTTGAATATGAAATGAAGGCAAACCATCTGTCAGTGGTAAACTTTATGTAATTTTACTGTAACTAAGTCGCGTTATGCCTAAAGTTCATTTTAAATTAGCTTTAAGTCTAGGACGATGTTAGCCTTTTTGGCAGACTGCTTACTTCGTTTTAAAGCTATATCTTTATCAGACCAACTATTCATCATCCTAAATCGCGTTATGCCTATTTGTCATAAATACCCACACCATAAATCAGAGGCATATACCAGCAGCATTAGGAACGCGGGGCTCTTGTTCCTAGGCGGTCTGCCCTTCGGGCGTCTGAAGATACCCAACGAACCTAACCTACCTATTATTGTGCAATAATCATTCGCTTTTGTACTAAAAGGCAGTCTGTCTATGAAACTCCTTGCCTTCCTCGCATCTAACCTATGTCGCAGTAGGTCTAACTATCTATATGTCTACTTCGTACTATGACTAGTCGTAACGCGACTTAGTCTCTTTACGCATTAGGTACACCAGTTTGAAAGGATTTCCATATCATATTGGGGTCAAACGAGGAGATCCGTAGAAGAACCGGGTCACCGACATACGGAGGCCTGTGTCCAGCAGTGGACGTCCTACGGTTGAAATGATGATGATGACGATGATTGGGGTCAATTGGGGTTCTATAGTTTTTTCATTTCAATTATAATATTTATAGTGTAATTAATGCATTTATTATTATTACGCATCAAATAAGCAGTGATCATTTGACATTGAAGTAAATGATGTAGACGATCCAAGTTGTACTTTAATCGCTGTACATACTGACACTTGTACATATTGGCTAATGATCTTTATAACATCTGTACATTATGACTCCTTGGACATACTAACCATTGGCCCAACATAAGGTTGCCATCCGTCCGGGTTTCCCCAGATTTGTCTTAGTTTAGAGAGCATCCGGGGACCGTCCGGGTGGGGTTCCATTTGTAGTCCGGCTTTGAATTTTAGTAGTTAGATTGTACTTCCGCTAGTTTTAGTACAGATTAAAATAAAACAAACAAAAAACGATCACGTGTCCGGTTTCTGAGCTCCAAAATCCGCTTTTTGTTCTGGTTGCCGAATTTTAGAGATGGCAACCCTAGCCCAACATACTCCGGAGACGGTTTTATGCACTAGTTTGTTTTTTTTTTTTTTTATGTTAGAAAGGCCGGACAAACATACTAGTGGGTCACCTGATGTTAAATGATCACCACTGTCCATAAACAATCGCAGCGCTTTACGCGATGCCAGTGCGTTGTCGGCCCTAAAGGAGAAGGAATAGGGGAAGGGGGAGAGGGAAGGGGTGAGGTATTGGGCCCTCGGCGCTCTCACTGACCGTACGAAACGCAAGCAGGATTACTGCTACTTCACGCCGGTGTTCTGTGAGAGGGTGGTACCGCCCCGGACGAGCCGGCCCATTCGTGATGCAGCGACTACTTTTTTTTATGCTAAAGAGGCCAGACAAACGAACTAGTGGGTCACCTGATGTTAAATGATCACCACTGTCCATAGACACCCGCAGCGCTTTACACGATGCCAGTGCGTTGTCGGCCCTGGGAAAAGGAGAGGGAATAGGGGAGGGGGAGAGGTATTGGGCCCCCGGCGCTCTCACTGACCGTACGAAACGCAAGCAGGATTACTGCTACTTCACGCCGGTGTTCTGTGAGAGGGTGGTACCGCCCCGGACGAGCCGGCCCATTCGTGATGCAGCGACTACTTAGCTACAACATGGCTCTACCACTACTAAAGCTTCTAAAGTTTCTAGCATGTTTTTTTTTTTCATTTCAGAATACAACCCCTTGACGCCGGACATCTGGTGCGGCGTCGGCTATCCGCCGTACCCGCCGCCACGGCCGCATCCACCTCTGCCGCCCAGGGAGCTGATACCAATACCGCGGTGAGTTACGCCTCAAGGCCGCACCGAGCTTCTTGCGCTAATCTATTACGGGGTTTTGAAGGCGATTTTTAACCCCCGAAACGAAAAGAGGGGTGTTATAACGTTATGAGTTTTTTTTTTAAAACGGGACAATTCACACCAATTGACCCAGTCCCAAACTAAGCAAAGCTTGTACTATGGGTACTAGACAACGGATAAACGTACTTACATACTTAAATACATATTAAACATCCGAGACTCGAGCACAAACATTCGTATTTTTCACACAAATATCTGCCCCGACCGGGAATCGAACCCGGGACCTCAAGCTTCGTAGTCAGGTTCTCTAACAACTAGGCTATCCGGCCGTGCTATGTAAGGGTGTGTGTGTGTCTGTCTGTCTGTGGCATCATAGCTCTTAAACGAGTGAACCGATTTGGATGCGGTTTTTTTTATTAGAAAGGAGGTTTCTTGGCGATGGTTCTTAGATATGTTTCATCAAAATCAGTTCAGCCGTTTCAAAGTTATCAGCTATTATTTTGTTAGCTGCGGAAGGGATCTTAGACGCATAATGGGCATTTACTTTATGTTCAAACATACGTGTGACATAATTGCGTTGAGGGTTTTTAAATTTTTTAATTTATAGTTATTCAATATAGTGTATTCAAGTTTAAAGTGTTTTTTTTGTGAAAATCGAGCGTCCCCCCCTCCTCCCATCTAAAAGCTAATCTATTGATATGAATTTTTTGAAAAAAATCAGGATGGGAGGAAATATCTCAAATTAACAAGGAAAACTATGACGGCTAAGTTTGCTTCAGAATTATTAGTAGTTTCAGAGTAAATAGCAGCATGACCTAGAAAATACACCTACTTGGGAAGTTCCGTAAATACAAAATGCTTAGAATAATATTACTTGTTGAATACAGACAGTACACGTCGTAATGGCTGCGGAACCCTATCCTGGGCGTGTTGTAATCCATTAATTGTGTACACTTTTTTTTGAAAACGACTGCTGTAAGCTGTTTACGAGTGACTGACTAAACTAAACTAGACTCGACTAAAGGCTTGTTCGGACTAGGCTAGTATTTTAGTCTAGTATAGGTGTGTCCGCTGGGTGCGGAACATTCGACGTTGAGATGAGGGTTTGAAGTTAGGGAAGAAACTGAGACTTACAGGTGAGCTGATGATGGCGTCGTACGGCGTAGATGAGCTGAGGGTGATGATTCCTTTCACCAAGGATTGAGCTGGATGATTTCACTGCACCACATATGTATCACGAGACACTTTAAGTACCGGCCGGTATACGTGAGTAAGCGAGAGGCGCGAGTCGAGAGACGAGCAACGATACGTCTTGACGGTACGGCGATAATTTCCAAGTGCTTGGGCGAATGTATGCCGGCGCGCGGGTCCTTACGAAGTCACGTGACCGGGAATGAGTGAGCGGGTTGAATCTTTGATGCAACTGTCATACGTCACGCTTGGCGGGAACAATAGGGTTGCCATAAGTGTGGGGACTCAGACCGGGACATTTAAAGACAAACTAGTAAAGGTAGAAAAAAAGGAACTTTTATTACAGCAATAGGTAACTTTAAAGGTTTAGCCCTTGCCTAAACACAAAACAACTTTTAACACAGCCATTCAATGCCAGCGAGTTTTTTACTTTTTTTTTTAGGGTTTTCTGTTTGAACTATTCGCTACTGCCTAAAAATCCTTCGCATTACAGTCGAGACATTTTTCACGCCGACTAATGAACTCGACTAAATCGACAGGTTCGGACTTGTTTAGCCGGGCGGCCGAGTACTCACTACTAAAGTACTTAAAAAAATAGAATAAAATGGATTGACTCGACTAAATTACTTACTAATCCCCGCTAATTTTAGACCGCCTATTGTCTACCTGAATTTTTATTTTTGTTATGTCACTGTACTGTTTTTGGTGATCAATAAAGAATATTTGTATGGTATTGTATTGTAATCTACTCGACCAATTTTTTGGTGTTCAGACACGTTTAGCTACTAAATTATTCGCTACTAGACTAAAATACTAGCCTAGTCCTAACAAGCCTTAAGCGCTGTTCTGTGTACAGTAGCATAAATGTTGAATGTTGTGTGTATAAATGTTGAGTACAGTCGAGTTCTCCAATATCTGTACAGCCAACCGTTCATAAATATCTGTACATAGACCTTATTACCGTAACATAAGGTTCATGTTTATATATTTATGAACGGTTGGCTGTACAGATATTGGAGAACTCGACTGTACAGTTGTAATAAAATTGTATTGTAGACGCTAATATGTTATTATTCTTTACACTTTATTCTTACTGTTTTGTTTACAATATGTAATTATACCGTATCAATAAATAAATTAATTAATTAATAAATAACTAATAAAATAACCGTTGGGATTCGAACCCACGTCTCCTGGGTATGCGCCCCAAAGAGTGTTCTACCAATTGAACCACGTCACATCCAACCGACTCCCCCGAAATTCTTAATCGCTTACATACACCAACAGTGGCGTGTGGTAACATCCATCGCAACTATTAGATGCGTAAGAAATGATGTACCACATCTATTTATTCAAATATTATTTATTTTATTAGCAGTACGGCTGCTCACCGAATCTAAGATTATTTAAAAAGCGAAAAAGCATTTTTTTTTTCGCTTTTAAATAATCTTAGATTCGGTGAGCAGCCGTACTGCTAATAAAATAAATAATATTAAAATAACCGTTGTTGCCAGGATCCACGAGGCGGCGCCGCCCACGGGAGCGGCGCCCAACATGGGCGCGCCGCGGCCGCCCGCGCCGCCCAAGAAGAACTTTGACTACAACCGCCTTGGCCGCTGTAAGTATCATCGCTAGACCCCGCTATCGGGGGTGCAATTTGGTAGCTGGACGTTCTTAGGGATGGCTAAGCGGCCTCTGCAGTAGTAGTTAGGGAGGCGAATAGGGGAATTTTCGGCAATACTCGAGCGTGGCAGTTTAAGATATGAGAGATACCTTAGACCTAATAGAACAACCTTGTAAAGTATTTAGCTCTATATGTAGTGACGCGCGCCTAGGATAGACGATCAGATTAGTTAAAAAAAATGGATAGTCTGAAATACTCGAGCGCGTCAGATTAAGATATTGGGGGTTGATTTTAGTGTTTAAAGACTAAATTTAACTAATCTGACGATAAGTCCTTGACGCCGCCGAGTTATAGGGTCGCGAACTTGTAAAAAATAAACGTTAATCCGGCATTCTCGAGCGCGATTTTTTTTATTTTTATATTGAAGAATATAATGTAAAACTTACTAAAAATACAAAATCTGCCCGGTTTCCGCATGACCGGAAGTGTGGAGGAGCCATTTCGTCTTCCTAAGAACGCGTTACGGCATATAAGTCGCGAACGATACATTTTACAAAAAAAAAGTTTAAATAAACAAAAAAGGTAATTTTATTTTACACAAAAAAGGTCTCTTTACATTTTTGTCCAAAGTTAAAACTTTTTGACTTGAAGCATCATAAAAACTCAAACTCCCGGTTTTTTGAGTATATCTCGAAAACTGAGGGTGTTAAAAAAAATTGATATGAAGAAGAAGAAGAAGAAGATGAATTGTATTGAGCAAAAATGTAAAGATCATACATAACAATACAATTATAATCCAATTTTTATTATATCATTTCATTTTTTTATACAATAAATAATACACTTCGTACTACATTTCATCTTCATTTACGTTGGTTGTATCTATCGCTTTATTGTCATTCTTAAATTCCCCATTTTATCAAGGAGAAAGAAAGGAAAAAAAAGAAACCAAAAAACCTTTTTCGGTCAGATTAAAAAAATATGCTTTCAGGATACCGAGATAAACGTCCCCTATGAAAATCTGACGCGCTCGAGTATTTCAAAAAAACTTTTTTTTTTGCATTTTCAAAAATTCATCGTAACTTATCGTCACGCCGAAATCGTCAGTTTTTTTAAAGGGAGCTTCCTTGGGGCCTACTTAACATCCCTTCCGAAAATCTGACGCGCTCGAGTAAATTTTTTTTTTTTGCATTTTTGACTACTTTATATGCCTACCCCCACCACGCAAACCGGCAGATTCGTATACCGTTGTTATCAGAGGCACTCGGGGCATACGTAGTATGAATATCTGACGCGCTCGAGAATGCCCAAGTAACTGTTTTTTTTAACATTTTTGAAAAACCGTACACGCCAAACCCACCGCTAAAATGGTTTTTGCCATACGAGCTTTTCTTTTCGAAATTATTTTATCTTTCGATTTTGATAGGTCTCGACGGCGCCGTTGAATTACGCCATTTAGCTACCTCGCCTCCCTAACTATAGTACGTTACGGCAGATGCCGGGAAATAGCACATTGCCGGCCGAGTAGTTATAGTTGGCCGAGTGTTAACGAAATAAATTAAAAAAAAACTCCATAAAAAATCAAAGGTCATTCAAATTGATGGCAGCACCGTCTATGTGCACGTTCTCTATAGCTAAACCGTTTAAATGAGTCCTCGCCTTAAAATTATTTTTTAAATCTTTTTTCTTTAATCAAAGTTATTTTTTAAAGAAAGAAGTCATGCTAAATTGCAAACGAGAATTTAAATATCAAGATTTTAATAAAAAAAATATAGGTACGCTTTTATTATGTAAAAATAAATCCCAAATTCCGTATTGTTTTTAATTACAGACTTTTTTTTTTCATTTGTTCTGCCTGTACATCGCCATTCAAAAAAAAGTTAATGTGTCAAATGGTTTGGCGCCACTTTTCGATTCGTTTTACGTAATTTTATTTTTCTTTGTTATTGTTAACAAAGTGTCATAAATAAATACCGTTTTTCGATCAATTATAATGTTACACATTTGTTTATGCATAAAAAAATATTTACATATTTAAAAATTTCATAGTTAACGATTTCTTTTGCTTTAATAATTAGCGACTCTTTGAACGAAAGTGTGCGAACAGGAAGGCGTGGTCGTGAAATGCGACGTTGCCATTCCGACTTTTTGTTAAACTGACGATCAGTTAAGTGGTACTTAGTTAACACAGGACCGGAGTGGTGAAACTGAAAAAACACTAGCCGAAACATTTGACCAGTACACTTAATTCATTGGTTACGTAACAATAAGGTGGTGAAACGCCCCTTTAGTCAATTACCTACAACCTACCTTTCTTATTGATCGTCTAGGGTGCATTAAACAATAATGGTGCGACGCGGATGAATAAAATGAAGCATAGTCACACCTGTGTGACAAATTGGGAATGTCTAAAAAAAATTACCAGTGGTTAATATATTTTTTGGTACAGAAAAGTCACTTATAAGAAACTTATTTCAATATTTTGTCATATATACTTTTTTCAAAATTAATTATTTTAACTATTTTGGTTGATGACGTCAGATTATAATTGGGGCTCCCCACACTGCCAAATTTCTAAATCTATCTAAATGCGTACGATAAGGCAACCCCTTCAATTATTTTTTGCGTAGTGGTACACTGTAACTAGTGTCATTTTACTGGCGCTGTCAAAGTGCTAGATGTCAGACAGTGGGTCCAAATCAAACTCCGTAGTATAATCCACGCGTAAATTGTGAAGAATTCTAACCACACAGAATAAAGTACGACTTGGACCGGTCACGCAATTTACACCAATGTCAAATGAAGGTCATCGCTTATTTGTTATGTAATAAATTCATTACATAATATTAAAATTAATACAGATAAATATAACTACAGAAAACGAGTTAAAAAGCATTTATCTCGAATTGTTTTTCGATTTACTATACATTGCAAAAAAATAGACATCCCCAATCGGTGTGACTGCGGGTCGGTTGGCACGATGATGATGGTTCATCGTGAGCTATGTTTTCCAGCCGGACCGCCTCGTGCCCCGCCCAGCGGCGGCGGCGGCAACTGTTCCCTGGAAGTCAAGAAGGTGCCTCGCGGCCTCAACGACATCACGCATCTCAACAATCACTTCGGCAAGTTCGGCAAGATCGTCAACATACAGGTACTGAACAGTTCATTAGTAGGCCATTCAGGGTTATTTGTAATTCACTGACATCCTCTTAACCCTGAATTCCTATCACTCAAACAAATGTTGTTTGTTTTACGACTTTTTAAAATGAAGCACTTTTTTTCCCATACAAATACACAGAGTATCGTAAAAATAAGAGGTAATCTCAAATTTTCAAAACGTTATTACACCAAAAATATTAAGTTATGACAAAAGTCGTAAAACAAAAAACATTTGTTTAAGTGGTAGGAGTTTAGGGTTAAAAGGATGCTAGTGAATTACAAATAACCCTGTACATTATCGAAGACTCGCCGCCCACGGTACCATAAGTAGGGCTCTGACAGATCATCGCAAAACAAATATAGCGTTTGTTAGTAACAATTACCTTTAAAGCATAAATTCCTTTCACCTTTCGCGAATGAACAGAATCTCAATAGAATTTTTTACTTGAAGTAATATTTCGCGTGTCTTTTTACATTAGTATAATTTATTTGTAGCATTTCATTTTCTGTGTAATATTTTACTCTAGACGCATTCCGCCGCGATCGATGTTTGTTTGAGACTTCATTTAATTTGACGCGTTAATATAAGTTTTTTAAACGAGTTATGTAGCTCTAGTTTGATATCTTAAGTACTATCAAACTCATTGAAATATTATCTTGGTGACTAAGAACAGTTCGACGGTTAAATACATGATCGAGGTGAAATGCGATTCGGTCAAAAGAAATATAACTTAACATCTGCTAAGAGAAATATTTCTCTATTTTAGCTTAAATTGAATTTAACGCAATAGAGTCGTCAATAGCTTGGCTTGCTAATATTATAACGTGAAAGTTTGTATGTATGGATGTTTGGTACTCTTTCACGCTAAAACGGTTTGACGGATTCTTGTGAACTACCTACTACATTAACATACACCGTGAAATTTTAGTGGTTGTTTTCCCGAAACGAGGTGATTTAGTATCGATTGTACAATCGATTTATAATTACTATTTTGACTAGAGTCAAAAATCCAATTGTGAAAAACGAAAGTCGAAAATGACCGCAAACCAATAGTAACGCTTCGTTGGTACAAGTAGCGTACGATCGTACGATAGGTTAGGTACCAACGAAGCGTTACTATTGGTTTGCGGTCATTTTCGACATTCGTTTTTCACAATTGGATTTTTGACTCTAGTCAAAATAGTAATTATAAATCGATTGTACTATCGCTCCAAGCGCCAGATAACCACCTTAAAGGCCCAGTTTGCGTGAAGTGGCTAGACATCTGTCCATAACAATCCATAGCAATAAACATCAACGGCTGCAAGCAAATTTGTTTTGAAAATGGGTATCTGGCGCTTGGGGCGATGATACAATCGATACTAAATCACCTCGTTTCGGGAAAACAACCACTAAAATTTCACGGTGTATAGGTAGAATACTTTTTTTTAATGCTTTAGAGAAATTAGTTCTTGATCACCGATTAAAATCATAGTGTAAATATAATCACTCACTTTCAGACAGTAAATGATTTGATGCAGTTCTTAGGAATTACAATTTTAACTGGATTCAAAACAAAACATAGATGGCGCTGTATCACTGCTATATAATTAAGTGATTATCTAACAGATTAAGACATGGATGTATGGGAATAGTTCGTGTCTAAACTCCTGACCAGTGGTGGTGTAGGGGAATGGCACGCGGCACGGAATGCTGAGGACCTGGGTTCGATTCCCAGCGCTGGTCTTTTTTCTGTCTGGGGTTTTTTCTGTGCATCCATGTTACAGTTTGTATTTAGTATGAAATAACTGGATTCATTTTGTTTTGTACGCAGGTGTGCTTCGAGGGGGACCCCGAGGGTGCCCTGATCACGTTCTCGAACCATACGGAAGCGAATGTGGCCTACAAGAGCACAGAGGCGGTGCTGAATAATAGATTCATCAAAGTTTTCTGGCACAACTCGGAGGTAAGTTCGCATCCTTCAAGCTCCAAACGCACGGACAGCGGAGATTTGTTCGGCAAGTTTCACAAAAGCATTTTTTCATAGTAGCCAATTTTCACGTCGCGTTCTTTCATGATAGCAAATTTAATTATTTGCCTTTTTGACGTTGCAACGTCTATTATCAAACCGCAATCAGAATGGGACTGTCAGAACTGCCATTTCGTACATATTTTGATGTAAACATATAGAATTACTGTCAACTCGAATCCCTTTCTGATCGCGGGCGAATAATAATAAATCGATGAACGCCGGCTGCACGCACGTAAAAGGATGACGCAATGTCCCGTACATGTCCCGTACAAGAGAGAGCAGTGAACGCCAGAATGTGGGGGTGCGGGGGTATTAAAGGGGGATGAAAATTTCATTGATTTTGCCGTAGGATGCACCGTTTTCAAGATATTTCACAAAACACTGGTTCTCGTCCGATCACCGAGGTTAAGCAACGTCGGGCGCGGTCAGTACTTGGATGGGTGACCGCCTGGTTTCATTTTTGTTACTGAACGTTTTGTTATGACGTTGTCACGTGAAATTATCTTTCGTAAACCGACTTTACATACAACCGGTTTTATTTTAAATGTTGAATCTATGTTTCAATAATTATGTCACAGAACAAGCAAGAAAACATGGCGCCGGCGGGACAACAGAAGCCAATCAACAGCCAGCAACCGACGTCGCACAATAAAGTGCTCATCAACAGAGAGAACATCAAGGCCACGGCCGACACCAAGATGGCGCTGGCTGCCGAGAAGGTAAATAAAAAAAATGTATACATACACGAGCATGGACTTAATATAATACAGTACCCGGCCATAAAGATTGCACATCGGTCTTTGGGAAAAGACTCGGCAAATAAATAATAAATAATAATAAATATTAGGGGACAATCTTACACAAATCGACCTAGTCCCAGACTAAGCAAAGCTTGTACTATGGGTACTAGACGACGATGAACATACTTGTATAGATAAATAAATACTTAAATACATAGAAAACATCCATAACTCAGGAACAAATATTCGTGCTCATCACACAAATAAATGCCCTTACCGGGATTCGAACCCAGGACCTCTTGCTTCGTAGGCAGGGTCACTACCAACTAGGCTAAAGCGGTCGTTAAATGTCGGCTTTGTTGAGCGTTGTCGCACGCTACTTACAAGTAATGTGCGACAGCGCTCTACGAAGCGGACATTTTGCCGAGTCTTGTCTTGTTCCAAACACCGATGTGCAATCTTTATGGCCGGGTACTGTACCTAACCAGGACTGAGTACTGCGACAAAAAAACAAACCAGAGAGTTGCATCTCGTTCTAATTAGGGTGATCAAGTACTGGTGCGAGTTTGTCTAGTTTGTATGTAATCTCTCGGACCGCTGTCTATAGTTCCCATTATTAAACTGTATGGCTTGGTAATATGGGTTACTTTTGATTGACTAATAAAAGTTAGTACTCAGTCCTGGTTAGGTATTAAGTCCACGTTGTACAGTCAAGTGTAAAAATATGAACTTGTGCAAAGTTTCAAAAATAAGTACCACAGACTCTTATTCCGACGCAATAAGGCCGTAGTAACATATTTTTGAGTGGTTCGAATAGATACTTATTTTTGCACTTGACTGTACACGAGTGAATACACTTTTTTAGTGCCAGCCGTTGTTATGGTTACACAAATTTTGTCTACTGGGGCAACCTAAGCATTTTTCTATGAAACAGTATGAGGATATCACGGGTTCGGTACTGGAGGCCTTACTTGCATTTAGCCTTGGCATTCAAAACGTCTCAATAGTACACTGACCGAGTATGCAAAATAACTTTTTTATTTAATGCCATGGTTACAAAATTGTCTTAGTTTCAGGAAGACTTAATTTCCAAAGCGTCTAGGTCGTGAAATGCACAAGTAGGCAGAATGACTGAATATTGTATAAGGTCTTGATTGTATTATATTGATAATGAAGGTTATCCAGACCATTTACCTATTAAAACATTATGACATAAAGCCATTTTACAGCCAAGTCATTCTAAGATTTAAAAGCGAAAAAGTTTTCCGGGTGCGCCGGTGGGATTCGAGCCCACGTCTCCTGGGTATGCGCCCCAACACAGGTGTTCTACCAACTGAACCACGTCGCTCCCAACCGACTTCCCCGAAATTCTTAATCGCTTACATACACCAACAGTGGCGTGCGGTAACATCCATCGCAACTATTAGAAGCTACGACTCCTACGTTCCAAATTAGTTGGAAAAGCTTTTTCGCTTTTAGATCTTAGTTTCGGTGAGCAGACGTAACTGCTAATAAAAATAAATAATATCCAAGTCATTCTATCTACTGTGGCTCATAGCAATGAGGGCGTTTTACAGACCGAAACATTTTGCTACCCGGACAATAATGGTTACCTATCATATTCTCGAAAAATTTTTTTCCGAATATTTAAAATCCCGAATGCTTCATTTATCCGAAAGCATTTTTTCCTGAAACTGTAAATATTTCAGGATTTTTATAAATCAACCCTAACCTAACCTAAAGGGTTCTACACGATGGTGTCGATGGTCCTGAAATAAATCCTGAAATATTTACAGTTTCAGAAAAAAATGCTTTCGGATAAATGAAGTTTTCGGGATTTTAAACCTTCGGAAATAAAATTTTCTAAACATCGATAGGTTCCCGACAATAATACAACTAAGGTGCTCTGCTCACCAAGGCTAAAGTAAGGCCTTCAGTACCGAACCCGATATCACTTGGACAACCGGGGACAGAGTAAACAACACAAAAAAGTTGATTCACCCACATACAATCGCACTTCCTTCCCAGCAAAGGGATAGGCAGACACTATTTGTTTATTTCAAACTAAATACAAACTACAAACCCGACCAAATGGCAAGTCAACACGAACCACGGCCCCCAGTTCCCGGCCGCCCTGCTATTTCGCAAGGCGGCTGGCAAGAGCTGGATGAGAGTGGCCGAGGATCGTGCTCAGTGGCGTGCTATGGGAGAGGCCTAAGTCCAGCAGTGGACGAACATAGGCTGATGATGATGATGATGATGAAATACAAACTGAAATATAGATGCACAGAAAAAACCCCAGAAAAAAAGATGTATGGGAAAGATTCGTCGCTAACCTCTAGACCAGTGATGGTGTAGGGGTAAGCACGCAGCACGGAACGCTGAGGACCTGGGTTCGATTCCCAGCATTGGTCTTTTTTCTGGGGTTTTTATTTCGCAAGGCGGCTGGCAAGAGCTGGATGAGAGTGGCCGAGGATCGTGCTCAGTGGCGTGCTATGGGAGAGGCCTAAGTCCAGCAGTGGACGAACATAGGCTGATGATGATGATGATGATGATGATGATGATGATGATGATGATGAAATACAAACTGAAATATAGATGCACAGAAAAAACCCCAGAAAAAAAGATGTATGGGAAAGATTCGTCGCTAACCTCTAGACCAGTGATGGTGTAGGGGTAAGCACGCAGCACGGAACGCTGAGGACCTGGGTTCGATTCCCAGCATTGGTCTTTTTTCTGGGGTTTTTTCTGTGCATCTATATTTCAGTATGTATTTAGTTTGAAATATATGGTTTCACGGGATGACCGTAAAAGTAATAAAAAAAGAAGTTGAAAAAATAAATTAAAAAAGATACTTCATACCTAGCTTGTTACTATTTGTTTACACCTGCTACGATCCTGACATACATCTTTCGCTCCCCCAACACTCATTTAGTATTTTCATTTCATACATGCTTGGCGGTAAAAAAAATGTATACCAACTGAAGACTTACTTCTTAGAAGCTTTTATTTAACTTGCAATGTATGTGGGAGTTGCTTGTTTATCCGATGTGGACATCAAATGGAGTACCGTATAACGAACACACAACAATTTAATAAGTACACGAAACACGGTACAGTATTATAGAAGGAGAAAGTTTATTATTTAGCCACTGCAGTCCAGATGCAAAACTATGAAAAACCGACAAACACAAACACAATATAAAGTTTTGTAACAATAAACAATAACGCGTTAAGAGCGTTTATACCTGCTGAGCTGGCAACGTTGCATTTTTGTTAGTTTTTCTCGATTATTCCATAAAAATTGAATGAAAATATACATGCGCTCCCTGGGCGTCAATATATCTATACACTTCTATGCCATTAACCATAAGGTTGATGATTGCATTTATTTGACGCGTTGGGTGTGTGGGTGTTTGTGATTTCGACTGTACGTTTGCTCCCTACTCAGGTTTATAAAATTATATAATTAAGGGAGTTCTGTTATTGGCCTTAAGAATCACACTGTAAATTAGGATAAACTTGATTGTACCGCTGTTGAACACCTAAATAAATAAATAAATAAATAAATAAATAAATAAAATTAAAAATGTGGTGTAGGTATACGAATTGTTCTAATATATAAGTTAACTAGCGATCCGCCCCGGCTTCGCACGGGTGCAACTATATTGCGCGTGTATCTTATATCCCCCTTTAATACCTTCCCCCGCACCCCGCACCCCAAATGTGATCCGGAGAAGCAAATAATTTGCAATAAATCAATATTGCGACTATAAATTGA
Organism: Archips crataeganus; assembly: GCA_947859365.1. Lineage (NCBI taxonomy): Eukaryota > Metazoa > Arthropoda > Insecta > Lepidoptera > Tortricidae > Archips > Archips crataeganus. The sequence goes on along the minus strand of OX402072.1, from coordinate 7,862,429 downwards.
GATGTAAGCTATCCCTATCTCTCAAGTTGGATCAAATTGCACACGGTGTGCAAATTTAATTAAAACCGGTTAAGTACGAGTAGTTTAGGAGTCCATCGCGGACAAACAACGTGACACGTAATTTATATATATTAAGATTTGTCTACTGCAAGAATTATTTGTGATAAGACTTTTATTTTCTTTAAAAACCGTTAGGTAATAACTTGTTCGTTTTTAAAGAAAATAAAAGTCTATGACGAATAATTATTGCAGTAGACACATTAACTTACTTATATATTAGAACAATTCGTATACACCACATTTTTAGTTTTCATTAAATTTTTATGGAATAATCGAGAAAAACTAACAAAAATGCAACGTTGCCAGCTCAGCAGGTATAGTATAAATCTTCCCAGGTGAATTTTTCGCTTCGAGCCATTACATTAAATTTAAACCTTAATACTATAACAATACCGTTTGTTTTGAAAGATAAGGGCTCGAAGCGAAAAATTCACCTGGGAAGATTTATACTATATAAACGCTCTTAATCGTTGCTAATAAACGTATACGGGCGCATGCGCTCCGCGGCGAAAGGTCTCGAGCACTGACGCAGGCGCTCGGTCCGCGTCGCTAGGCGATGCAACACCTCACACGTACCGGTTACATGATGCGCAATATCTAATACGAAAACGCGGTTCGCTTGTCCGCGTTACGTACAAAATATTAATGTACAAAATAATTAATGATGGAATTGTAATTGGGATTGTTCATTTTTTCTAACCACCCCATTTTTCATTTCTTTTTATCGAAAATATAGAGCATTCTAAGAAACTAATTTGAATATTTCAGCAATTCATCATTCCAATATTTTTTTATAATTTATTGAAAATTTGAGATATGACTTCTCGTAAATTACATGCCGCGGCTGAATCTGAATCTCATGGCAAATGGGGAAATAAAAATTTGTAGAGGGCAATACTGGGGAAATTGGACTAAACGGTATTGATACTGTGTAATTTTTAACAGACTTCAAAAAACGTAGGAAGGTTAAGATTCGACGAATTTGTATCAGAATCTCATGGCAAATGGGGAAATAAAACTCAAGAATGGCTGATTGATTGGTTGATTGATTGATTTTTATGATTTTCGACTTGCTAACGTTCGAAATATTCTCGAAGAAAAAAACAAATTACTGTACTCTGTCTATTTAACAGAGTTAGTACTAGAAAACAGAGAATGCACGTAATTGGTCAGCGATAAGGACTTTGCACCGGCACACACGTCCCACTGCAGGGCACATATTTAAATATTATTATCTACTACTTTAAATTACATAATTATGATTAATAGATGAATAAACATGACATGTAATTATTTGAGGTGCCATGAGAAAAATCAAAAAATCACGAGAAATATTACGAATATTCCAACAAACGGCATGTAAGCCGAGCCCGCCATCGACGTGCGATCGTTGACGCCCACTGACAGTTTCTTGTCCCTTTCATTTGCATACAAAAGTGCAACAGAGAGAACGCCTTGCTAACTCTGTTAAATATACAGGGTATAAAACAGTCGTGAGCACAACTAATTACGAATAAATGTTTCTCTAGCCTCAAAGACTGGAAACCAATTTCTTGTCGAAGAATTTGTAACAGTTTCATAACCATTGGAATTTCCTTTCGCACAGAGTAGAATTCTTTTATTTTGCGTTTAATCAACTCCCAATCAAAGTTATCCACGTTGATTTTCTTCTTCCCACCTCTTCTTTTCTTACCAGGTGTAGAAAATTCACCATCATTAGAGGTGCCCTCAGTTATAATTTGACGTATGGTAGTGCTGGAGACCCCTGTAATAAGTAGCATTTATGTAAGACAAAATATACCTAAACCTAAAAGTATCAAAATAGTTCGTTTCAACTTACCTGCCAACTCCAAGACACGCTTTAAAATCGAAGATTGTGTTTGATTTACACCTCCTTCTTCGCGTATTGTATCATACACATTGTATACAATATTCCTCGCTTGAGATCTAAGCGGTTTTATCGACATTTTCACCAGATAACATTCGTTGAAGACGAATTACAAAATGTAAGCAACGGTAAACAAACAATTTGACACAGCTGCCAGTTGACAGTTGCCATATGAAAAACACCATTTTTTTACTTTTAAAAATGCCATCAGATTCTGGTACACCTATACAATACAGGGTGATTGGTAGCTACGTACAAAGCTTTAAGGGGGTGATAGCCGAGGTATTTTTGAACATTTTTAGCCATATATGTTTTAGCCGAAATTTGATATTTTTTTTTAAATTGAAGACTTAGAAATTTTAGGAAAATACCCAGAATTTGATAGTCACGAATCAATATTGCCCCAATGAGCGTTAATTTGGAAATTTTAAATATGGCGCAGAAAAATGACGTAGACTTGTCTTTTTCACATGTTATTTACTAGTAAAATTTCAAGACTAGTGCATTCTCGGCTAAGACATATATGGCTAAAAATGTTTAAAAATACCTCGGCTATCACCCCCTTAAAGCTTTGTACGTAGCTACCAAACAGCCTGTATAAACCACAGACAAAATGACAAAAAAAATGTGTCACAATCGATGGTTAGTTGTCATCTGACAATGTCACTTTACATTACAATAACAATAACACTAAAGTTGCCGATTCTTCCAAGAGAATAGGTACAAAAAACGATTTACGGCTGTAGTATTTTTTGTACGTATAAAATAAAATGGTCAGGAGTGTTCCCTTGGAAAGTTCTTTGGCGGATTTAATCCATACTTACATTAAAATGATCCTCGCAACAATAAGTACATCGTGTAAACTTCGAATTAACTTCGCGGCACCACTTCTCTCGTAAATCTTCTCTAATGCGAACAGTTAATTTGTTTGGGCTATTGACAGAATCATTTCCACAAGTAGGAATGAAACACTTCCTGTATAAATCCATTATTAAAATATGAAAAACGCGAAGAATGTTTTTCAAAATAGTATATCCTTAAACGGACAGATGATAACTACGTCGAAGTGACAGAGAATAGTATGTATAGAGAAACTAAACGGACGGCTTTTTTTTTTCTTGTTGCAAAGAATTTCAAAGTTAATGCCACTAGTAAGGTCAAACAAGGGACAAACATTATTTTGCAAAAATACACACGATCATTTAATATTTTTTTACTACAGTGTTATAAAATGATTTAATAAACCTATTCCTCGAAATGGTTTTGGAATTAGACCACATTGTTAAAAAGTGATCAATGCCAAACAATTTTGATTGACTTAATAGGGATGTTGACACCACCAATCAACTGACGTACTTTTTATGAGCTGTCAAAACACATTTCTCCCATAGAGTTTGAATGGCAATAGCAACATATGACGTCACTTGTTCGCATACTCAATTAACTGACTATTTATTTGTTTTCAAGCAACAAAAAATCTAATTTTGCAGTTAATCGAAAATTAATCTGGTTTTCAGGGCTAAAATAAAGCGTTTTTTACTGGAGTCGTGTCTTTGAATTATTTTTTAATGGTGTCAACATCCCTATTGTAATTTTATTTATATAACGACCGCCTTAGCCTAGTTGGTAGTGACCTGCCTACGAAGCAAGAGGTCCTGGGTTCGAATCCCGGTAAGGGCATTTATTTGTGTGATGAGCACGAATATTTGTTCCTGAGTCATGGATGTTTTCTATGTATTTAAGTATTTATTTATCTATACACCGTGAAATTTTAGTGGTTGTTTTCCCGAAACGAGGTGATTTAGTATTGATTGTACAGTCGATTTATAACTACTATTTTGACTAGAGTCAAAAATACAATTGTGAAAAACGAATGTCGAAAATGACCGCAAACCAATAGTAACGCTTCGTTGGTACCTAACCTATCGTACGATCGTACGCTACTTGTACCAACGAAGCGTTACTATTGGTTCGCGGTCATTTTCGACTTTCCTTTTTCACAATTGGATTTTTGACTCTAGTCAAAATAGTAATTATAAATCGATTGTACAATCGAAACTAAATCACCTCGTTTCGGGAAAACAACCACTAAAATGTCACGGTGTATAAGTATGTTTATCGTCGTCTAGTACCCATAGTACAAGCTTTGCTTAGTTTGGGACTAGGTCGATTTGTGTAAGATTGTCCCCCTAATATTTATTTATATTTTATTTATTTATAACAATAAGTTTTAGAATTAAGTTTAGATTTAAGTTTTCAAATAACTACTTCTTAGATTTAGTTAGATTTTAGATTAAGTTAGTTATTGGTTTTTATCATAGGGTACACTACATAATAAATATGTATGTACGGGTCAAATCTTGAAAGTTACATTTGACCATTTTTGACATTTGAAAAAGTTTGTTTTAACAATGGAATTTTAAAAAAAACTTCTTCATCATCCCAGCCTATATACGTCCCACTGCAGGGCACAGGCCTCCTCTCAGAGTACTAGACAACGGATAAACATACTTAAATACGTATTAAACATCCAAGACTCGAGCACAAACATTTGCATTTTTCACACAAAATATCTGCCTCGACCGGGAATCGAACCCGAGACCTCAAGCTTCGCAGTCAGGTTCTCTAACAACTAGGCTATCCGGCCGTCTAAATTCTGGAATGCCTAACTTTTATATTTTAGTAGAAATTTAATGGTATGCGTGAAGTTCCCAAACTACAGTGGGAACAAAAACTTATCTTATAAATGTTTTCAATAATTATTAATTTCCCGCAGGCGAAAGAGCTCGCGAACGGCACGGACAAGCAAAAGGAAACTCCCAAACCACTGGAGAAGAGCAAGCAAGTAATGGAGATGCACAAGCGGGCCCAGGCGCTGCTGGAGACTCAGCTGCAGCAGCAGGTGTTGCTTATACAGCGGCTAGAGGGAGGTACGTACTTTTCTCAAACATGCTATGAAATATTGACGTTATGTTCCTTATAATACGCCACGAAGTGTCACAATACAGGTGCGGCTAGACGAGAGGTCAATAATGGAATTTCATACAACATTGCTGGCCAAGGCCAGCAAAGTGATCGTCTATTGTTTCATACCATGACGTTTATAGATCTATGGCATCATAGCATTTAGCCTTTTAAAAAAAACTATAAGCAATATTTGCGTTTTGGTTCATTATGACATTCTGCCACTACGCTTATTTAAGGTAAGATGATGATGATGATGGTGATGGTGGTGATGGTGATGGTGATGGTGTGATGATGATGATGATGGTGATGATGTGATGATGATGATGATAATGATGATGACGATGATTTTATGATGATGATGATGGTGATGATGGTGATGATGATGGTGATGGTGGGTGATGGTGATGATGATGGTGATGGTGGGTGATGGTGATGATGATGGTGATGATGATGATGAAGGTGATGGTGATGATGATGGTGGTGGTGGTGATGATGATGATGATGCATGTTTGAGAAAAACTCTATACAAGCCTTGGCCACGAACAGGGATTGCCGGCCTCGTATCTCTAGATGGCCTCGTTAACACTTGGCCATCTATTACTACTCGGCCGGCAATCCCCTATTTCGCGGCCGCTGCAGTAATGTACTATTGTATGACGACCCCCTACAATTCTTTACGTTATTTTATTTTTAGTTTTTGTTTTTATAGCGGCCACAGTATGTAATCGGTGAACATTACAAGTACCTTTTTTTAGCATTATAAAGAAGGTAAGCGATTTTGATGTGTCTTTTTATTGAAAAACGCTTTAAAAAATTAAATTACAGCAAATATGTAACAATTAAGAAGGGCATTATGGTCATTTACATTCTTTTGGTTTCATAAGTAATAGTTACTATTTTTTAAAAAGCGTTTTTCAATAAGAAGACTCATCAAGATTGTTTTACCTGATTTCTAATGCCAAAAAAAAGAAGTACCTGTAGTTAATGCCTTTATAAGGGCATTTTTTTTAAAAAGTGTATCCTTCTTATAATATTTTCCTAATTTTCTATATAATTTTATTTGTGTCAGTTTTGTGACGAGCTATAAAAACTATGAAAAAAACCTCACACTGGCACAAAAATTTGCGACATTTTTATATAATCGAAAATCGAAATCACTAGCAAGCAAGTTTTGTTATGAACCATATAAACTGTATGACAAAAAAGTCACAAAACTGACTCATAATGACGACACTTTTTTCCTTATGAAAATGAACAGTACTCTTGATTTCGATAAAGAAGATCTCAAAATTTCTTCATTATAAAAATGTAGGGTAAATCGCCTGTTGGCCACCCTTCAATAACTGGCCCCCTCGTACTGAAAATGAACTCTGTTCCCTTATGAACAGAATTCAATTTAGTACAACGTGGCCTGTTATTGAAGGGTGGCCAGTAATTAACACCTTATACTTAAAGTGAATTCTATTATGGGTGAATATAGTTCATTTTTAGTATGAGGTGGCCAGTTATTGAACGGTGACCAGTTATTGGCGATTAGCCTAAACGGTACACTTAATTGAATATGCCCGCACACGCACGCACACATAGCTCTCGATCAGTACAAACAGAACTATGTTCTAGTCGTTAGTATTAGCAATATTAGAGCCCATTTCTGACTGGCCAGTTGGTCCTGTGGTATCACTAGTTGACTATGAAACCGACTGTCGTGGGTTCGAATCCTACTTTAAAATACAATCTAAACGGTTTTTGTATTTATTTCAAACTAAAATTACAATTAGTCTGTTCGGAAAGTTGGTACAAAATTGGTACATGTACCACAAATGCGTCAGATAACAAATTGGTACTGGTACCAAAGTCTAAGTATATAAGTGGTACTCGGTACCAATTCGCACGCTCCTTAGATCCGTCCCGCTTTCGATGCGCGACGCTTGAGTCATAAGTGTGCTAAATTACGGTACCTCCGTACTGGGACCGATATGCGTGCGTTTCTATAAACGCACGATGGTCTTGGAATGGGGAACATTTTTTAGATTAAAGAATAAATTAATCCTATCAAAAACAAATGTGAAAAATGTTAGCCATACTAATTAGCTGCAGAACTTGGCATCCATTTACTTATATCTAAATCCTTTTGTCGGCGAAGTCCACAATCAAACCAATTTTAAGTACCTATTGTGGTGAACCAACTTTTTCATTGCATCGGTTGCTACGGTTACACAAAATTTGTCCCTTGGACAACTAAAGCATTTTTATATGAAACAGTATGAAGTGTCACTTGGACAACCGGGGACAGAACAAACAACACAAGAACTTTGACTCACTCATTGATCGTGGCTAACATTTACGTTTATTTTTTTGGTGGGAACTTATTTCCTATGATTTGCTGGTAAAAACTGGCCAATTAAATCAGTTTGTTGGACAACGGCTTGTTTACTGAAGTTTATTCCTTTCGCAGGCAACGTAACCGGTGCCCAGAAGACGGCACTCATGGAGGCGATCAACTCTGCCCAGGAAGGCATTGAGAAACTGAGGAAAGAGCTGGTGGCGTATACGCGACAGTTAAAGCAAATGCAGGTGAGTTACGTTTGTAGTTTTTTATTATGAAGGGCTGATCTCCACCTTCTAAAAAAGTCTAAAGCGATTTTATCGACCAATACAGTCATGGCATCAGTTTTCTGGGACGCAAATGGAATAATAATGATTTATTGAATCAGGCGTTACTTTGCGTAGGTCCATATTAATGAACTGAAACAATTACTTTGCTCACCCGCGACCTTACGATAGCTATGTGCGTGTATGCACACTACGCGTCAGTGTAGTTTGGTGGTGGTAATGGTTGGGTTTGTGTGATTTGTGTGTGTTCGTACAGTGTGGAGGTGGAGGAACTGCGTGAACACGCATTTTTTACATACACACACATGGCTCTCGTAAGGTCGCGGGTGAGCAAAGTAATTGTTTCAGTTCAGGAATAATAATGGTCGACTATCTACAAAAAGATGGCACTGTAACTCTAATTGTTATTGCGAACTTTTACGTCGATTACGTGAGGTTCTGATGCTAAAAAGATAAGGGATTTTGTCAAAGAAAGTTCTCTTTCACCAGGACAATGCACGTGTTTCACATGTCCCTAAAATCGATGGCGGAAATTGACAGATGTGGATTTGAGTTTGAATTGCCTCACCCGCCCTATACGCCCGATTTAGCACCATCAGACTTCCTATTCCCCAATTTAAAAAAAAACATATGGGTGGTATGAAATAGGGATGTCGACGCCATTACAAAATAATTCGAAGACACGACTCCAGTAAAAAACGCTTTATTTTAGCCCTAAAAACCAGATTAATTTTTGATTAACTGCAAAATTAGATTTTTTGTTGCTTTACAACAATTAAATAGTTGATTGAGTTGGCGAACAAGTGACGTCAAAGTACGTCAGTTGATTGGTGGTGTCAACATCGCTATTTTCAAGCAACGCCGAGGTCCTTGCTGAGGCGAACACCTATTTTGAAGGTCTGGAGGAAAGTTTCTTCAAAAATGGTTAATGGCTCTAGAATTTAGGTGTAACAAACAAGTGAATTGAGCTCGATGGGGACTGCGTAGAAAAATAAAAATAAAAGATAATCTGCATTTCTTTTAGTATTCAGGCCGCGAATTTTTAAATCATCCTTTTTAATTTAATTAAAATTTTTATTATTTGCTGTTGTACCGGCATTTCGTCTGTATTACTCTCACGTGAAAACTACTGGACAGATTTAAATGAAATGTGGTATGTGTAGGTAGCAGGACGTCTGGGGGTGAATCAACTTTTTAGCGCCACCCGTTGCTATGGTTACGCAAATTTTGTCCCTTGGACAAACTAAGCATTTTTCTATGAAACAGTATAAATAAAAATAAAATAAATAAATATCACGGGACAATTCACACCAATTGACCTAGTCCCAAAGTAAGCTAGGAAAGCTTGTGTTATGGGTACTAGGCAACGGATAAACATACTTATATAGATAGATACATACTTAAATACATATTAAACACCCAAGACCCGAGAACAAATATTCGTATTTTTCATACAAATATCTGCCCCGACACGGGAATCGAACCCGGGACCTCAAGCTTCATAGTCAGGTTCTCTAACCACTAGGCCATCTGGTCGTCTATGAAGAGGTCACTTGGACAACCGGGGACAGAGTAAACAACACGAAAAAGTTGATTCACCCTAATAACGCATAGGTTTAGAGAAGGGAATTTCAGAAATAGGGTACAATACATTTTTTTCTCAGATTTTAAAAAATTTTGCATGAATCTACTCAGAATCAGTAGCACTATCGATTCTACATAGAGAAAAAAAGTGTCCCGAGGTCAGTTTTGTTACTTTTCGTACATTGGTGTTTGAAGGTAACAAAACCGACCTTAGTCTTGTATGAAAAACTGGGGACATTGTTTTACTCTATTATAGTCGATATCGCTATTGATTCTGAGCAGATCCATGCAAAAATTTCTAAAATTGGTTGTAGCCTATTTCTGAACTTCTCCAAAAATGGCCACTGATGTTTTTTATGCAATGTTTATGAACACCAAAAAAAGCTGTTGCTATATATTTAAAACCAAAGTATACGTAACGCCACGAGAGTTGAGGTGAATGATTAGATTACACACACAGTTACATAAAGTACTGATTGCAAAAAAGGTAGTGAATGAATGAAATGAGTGAGTGAATGAAAATGTGAGTTACATGATAAGAAATATTCGCAACAAAACATCGGTATTTTATAAATAGCGAAAAATATGCTTATCTATGATTTAAATAAAATAGATCAAATTATTTTATTTTCTATTTTGTTTGAACTAGATGTATTTTCCTAAATTATTCTTAACGAAATAGGTGAAGAAATTTTTTGTCAATCTTGTATATGTCGACTCTGTTGAACTTGCTATCGGTACGAATAAATGTCAAAATGCCGCTGTCATTACATGACGTGTTGTTGTGTGCGTGACCTCAACTCTGGTGGCGTTACCCTATACCTTCTTTCTGTGACAAATTGACAATGTATTAAAGCAATGTATGATGTATGGCAGGAAGACACGGTCGCGCGTTCCTTGTCGAGACTGCAACTGGCTCAGGTATCGGTCGACGCCGATTTGTATGGCACTGGACGGCATCAGACCAGAGATAAGAATAGACGGGCCGTAGAGGCAGCCCTTATTAACCCTTAAACCATTTGAGAACCCCGTCAAGACATTCGATTTTGGACCGTGATTGTTGCTAATTTGCACCGGCTTTGATTTCTGTTTGACGGCAAAGGCTCTAATATCTAAATCCCTAATGATTATTTGTTCTAATGTATTGTTTGTCCTAATGATCCATTGTCCTAACTCTTTTTATTTAAAATCTATTAATTGTTCTGGATTTTTATAAAACAAACCTAACCTATAGAGTTCTAGAGGATAACCACTTAAAGTTCCTGAAAAATTCACGGTTCCCGAGAAAAAAAGTGTTAGGACAATCGATCATTAGGACAAACATTACATTAGGACAAACGATGTTAGGGATTTAGAATGAGACCCGACGGCAAATATATTGCCGGTATCGATTTAAGGGCCTACCGTGTTTTTGGCGCATTTATTGCATTCATTTAATCTCGTGCTGTATCATTACAAGTAAAGCTATAGTCTTGAAATCCATGTGTAAGATGTTTGAGGATTCACTCCAATGACAAGTGTTTATCGAAACACGATTACTTATAGTTCGCTCGATAGAAAAAAAATCCAGAGTCGTCTCTAAAAAATAAAATCAATTCGTAGTACTACGCTAATACTGCACGGCAGGTCATGACTTTTTGAATGTTAATAAAACAAGATGTTTTCTAGGGCGTAGTGTTGCTACATTTTTAAAATATGTATTTGTTTTAATAATAAGATGAAAATACCCTAAAACACGCTCAGTCCAACCAACTTATCTTGAGCCGTCGTGCCTCCCCCACGCCCGAAATCGCCCACCCAAAATCGATTAGCGCGAAAAGCTCGGTAGGCCCTTAAGCCAGTCACGGCTCGACGTGAAAATTTTCGAAAATAATTGTGTTTCAATCAATTATGGTAAATGAGTATGTATACGCATATGTCAATGTATGTCATTGTTGAATAAAAACAGCGAAAATAATAAAAATATTAGTTAAGGTAAACGTACCAATGCTCGACACCTCAACGCCCTGTAGATGACACCCATCTGTTACCTATCTTACTATGACATAAGATTGAAGATGCCATGTATTGGGTCAGTGACGAGCACAGGGACGTTTGCCTTAATATTCGCATTATAATGCGATTTTTTTGCATCAGACACGCATTTGGCCTGTTTTTTTTTATCCGTCTATTATTGTCTTTGGTTCAAAGTTTCTTACACCATTTTACGAATATGTATACAAATACCGTCAAATTGGGACCAATTATTAAAATTGACGAAGGTGCCTCGTCTACTTAGTTGTTCGTTCGACCACACCTTGAGATAGTGCCCCGGATTGGTCCGAAACATGTCAGGTATACGTAACTGACCCCTAGCATTTAATTTTAATTATTACTAATAACAAGGATGATATAGACTGGATTGGCAGTCGCCATAGAACGGATCGGCCGCGGTTTTTGTAGTTCGATTATTAAATCTAGATGGCGCTGAAATATAGCCAGAGGCTTTGAAGGCAAAACAATAAGACTACAGATGTTTCATATCACTGCAAATATTTATTATGCAATATTTTTGAAAAATAATACATTGTAGTAATATGAAACATCTGTAGTGTTATTGTTTTGCCTTCAAAGCCACTGGCTATATTTCAGCGCCATCTAGATTTAAAAATCGAAGTACAAAAACCGCGGCCGATGCGTACTATGGTGACTGCCAATCCAGTCTATATCATCCTTCTTATTACTAATAATGATATATTGATATAGCACCGCACGGTATTAAAATCGTAGCAAGCGATCGCATTATTCGGAAGGGTTTGCCGATTGCACTATTATTCATCATCATCATCATCATCATTCCAGCCTATATACGTCCCACTGCAGGGCACAGGCCTCCTCTCAGAATGAGAGGGCTTGGACCATAGTTCCCTCGAGGGCCCAGTGCGGATTGGGAACTTCACATACACCATTATTTACTGCAGCGTGCGCTTTTAAGTGTCGTATAACATTTCCTGACATGTTTCGTGCCTAAACAACGGGGTCCATCCTCACGAAATATATAATATCAAATTTATTTATGTATATTTATAAAAACTGTCTGTCCGTCCAGTGTTACATACATTTTGGTGATACGTACGCATGCGCCGTGCAATGCTGTATGGGATTGAATAAAAACGCATTGTGAAATAACCATAATCATATTATGTACTTCATTTGGTGCAAAAAAAAACTTTTTCTTGTGGCGACTCATTCTTGCAAAATTTAAATAAAAACGACTAGAATTAGCAAAAACAATTTTTTTTTACTACATAAATTTAGGGTGTTTGACACTTTTTTAAATGTGTTATTTTTATCTTACAATATGCCTTGTTTTGCTTCTTCGTATATCGTTTGATGTGTGGCATGCGTTTTCTTTACTATAAAAATAATAAATTTTAATTTTTAATAAAAAAAAATGCCCTGGTTTGTTAACATTTGTAAATCAAAACAAATTGACTTAGACAATAGGGATAATTACACCACCAATCAACTGACGTACTTTTTATGAGCTCCCAAAACGCGATGCTTCCATAGATTTTGTATTTCAATAGCTAGTTATGACGTCAGTATTTGCCAACTCAATCGACTAGTTGTTAACAAGTAAAAATAAATCTGATTTTAAGCGACAAAGCAAAGTGTTTTTTTACTAGAATCACGTGTTGGAATTATAGTCTACACAATTAAAAGTAATAATAATAATAAATAAATCATGGGACGACTGACACCAATTGACCTAGTCCCAAACTACGCAAAGCTTGTACTATGGTTAATAAGTAGACAACGGATGAATCTGATATATAAAAATCTCGTGTCACTGTGTTTATTATCGAACTCCTCCGAAACGGCTTGACAACTTTTCTCTGTACTCGGTAGGTCTGAGAATAGGTCGTAAGCTATTTTTTGTATACCTACCCCTATTCTTCGCAGACGGAGTCGCGGGCAACAGCTAGTATACTTAAAAAATAGATATGCTTACTTAAATACATGTTAAACATCCAAGACTCGAGCACAAATATTCGTATTTTTACTAGTCAGATTCTCTAACAGGCTATCTGGGCGAATTTGAAGTATTGCCGTATCTATAAACATTAATATCGTAGAAAATGTTTTTGGCAGTTTGACGTCACGGTAGTTTTTTTTCTCGACAAGTGTCAATAATTTGTACGCATACATTTGAAGTAAAATACCTACAACATTTAATGCAATAAAGAGTTTGAGATTGAGTAATAAGGATTAAATATGCTGTATTGCAACATCGCATGGGTACAGCAAGACCTGTTGAGTAGAAGTCATCATTCATCGTCATTTAACTCATTAATATGAGTAAGTAAAATGTTGGTGTAGAAGTTAGAAGAGTACTTGACTTTATTATACACAGACAGGAATTTAGGGGGCAAATTTAATGACAGGTAAGGAGTTCCTTTATCGATAAACTCAACTATCGACACTTTTCCCGTATGGTAGTGATCGCCCCCAGCTTTGTTTGAAGTTTGTATTATTTTGTAAGTCTTTATTTCGGAAAAAAATATGATTAAATAAAAAAATAAATAGAAAAAGATACTTCATACTTAACTTGTAAAAGTTGGCCTAGTAGCGCCATCTCTTGGTCCAGGTGAGCGGGTAGCTCCGAAGGAGTGTTGAAGTCTCTCGGTAGAGGGCATTAACATAGATGCGCTTTATCACTGCCTAATGTGATTATAACAGACTGAAGTGTACGATGTATGGGAAAGATTCGTCGCTAACTTCTAGACCAGTGATGGTGTAGGGGTAAGCACGCAGCACGGAACGCTGAGGACCTGGGTTCGATTCCCAGCATTGGTCTTTTTTCTGGGGTTTTTTCTGTGCATCTATATTTCAGTTTGTATTTAGTTTGAAATATATGGTTTCACGGGATTTCAATAAAAAAATGAAGTTGAAGAAAATAAAAAAATAAATAGAAAAAGATACTTCATACTTAACTTGTAAATATGATTAAGTTTACACAAATCATATTTTAAATTATAGCTGGATAATGCTGCCATTGCACTATAAAATATTCACAATAAACTCGTAGGGCCCAATTTGCTCAATTTAATACTTATTTCAAAGCAAATGTCAACTTGTCTTGATTGACAACAAGTTTCAAATAATGATAGTCGAAATTTGACGTGGGCTTTACGAGGATAAAGAAGAAGAGAAATGATTTATTATTTTGTTTCATTTAATACTTTCTGTAAAATTATATTTTTACAAAAAAAAAACTTGGAGCGATCACTAGTATATGGGAAAAGCGTCGATAGTTGAGTTTATCTATAAAGGAACTCCCTACCTGTCATTAAATTTTGCCCCCTAAATTCCTGTTTGAATAGGTATGGCCAAAACTCAATGATCTGAGGCCGTATTGTCGCATTCGCATTCACTATTTCTTTCTGTCAAACGGTAAAAGATGGTGACAGAAAGAGACGGTGAAAGCGAAGGCAAGCGCCCGCGCGGTAAACAATACGGCCCCAGTTCTATATCCAGGTCGCATACTTAACTGCTAGTTAGCTAACATAGTGCGAATTAATTCAGTTATACAGTAACAATACGACTAGTTGGATCAATTTGCCAAAATCGTTATTTCCTATAGCAAAATTTCCATACGCATTTTTTCCCCAAATGCTTTTTTTCTCACTATGGTTTTTTACTGAAGGTTATTTTCACAATCGCGTTTTTTTTTTCAACTTTAATCGACACAGAAACACACTTAGCTAGGATTAGGTTATGTTAAGTTTGCATCGGCCCGAAGGGCCATAAGCACACAGAAGAAGGAGCTCCGCTTGAGCGGAGCTCCGTCGACACTGTTTCTGCGTCAATTCAAATTGGAAAAAAACGCTACTGTAAAAATAAGCTTCAGTAAAAAAACTATAGTGTGAAAAAAGCATTTGTGAAAAATGCGAATGGAAATTTTGCAATAGCAAATAACGATTTTGGTAAATTGATCTAACCAGTCGACAATACTTCCAAAAGCGACTAATAAATTCAAGCAAGCAATCAAGAGTCAAGTACCCTATTCATACATTGTAAAAAGTATGGTGCCATTTGAAATCACATCAATCATTGTACGGTCGTTGGTATTCACTATTTATTAATATCATTGGTAATGTTGTATGTGTGTGGTTTAATATGTCTGTATAGTGTATATAGCTGTGAGTTAAAATGAGCTTTGTATATAATTAAAAAAATGCAACGTAAGTAAATACACGTAATTTTACACACAACTATCGTGAGACTCACTCATAGTGAAAGTATGCGGATTACTCACGTCTTAAAACGAGTTCGAGTTCGTGTGGCTCCGAGAGGAAGGGCTAAGGATTAGCCCGAAATATGTCGAGTTAACTCGTTTTATAAAATAAAATAAGTCGTCAGTAACCTGTATACTTTCACTATGAATGCAAAAATAGTTTTTTTTCACAACAAACATAAAATTGGCTAATTTGTAATGAATGATACATTAACCCTTATTAAGGCCCCACTTACTGGAGCATACTACCAGAGAATCAAAAAGCAGCTATCGAATACATACCTGACAAAGGATATTTTTAAAGCTAGACTGCAATGGAAATTATGACGTATAGTGAAAATCAATAAGGTTGAATTTGCAACTCAATGCATGCGGTCGCTAATCGCCTCTACCTTAATAAGGGTTATTTATCAGTATACCCATGAATCCATATATCACGGGTACGACGCATGCTTATATAAAACAGTTATT
This sequence comes from Archips crataeganus, assembly GCA_947859365.1. Taxonomy (NCBI): domain Eukaryota; kingdom Metazoa; phylum Arthropoda; class Insecta; order Lepidoptera; family Tortricidae; genus Archips; species Archips crataeganus. The sequence continues at coordinate 7,846,566 of OX402072.1, read as the reverse complement.
TTATAATGTGTATGTTTGTCTGTAGGCGAACGCGAAGAGACCAAAAACTAGAGAAGAAGCGCAAAAGGAGATTCTGGACGCCGAACTAGACATGTTCACCAAACAACAGGTAACAAACATACATCATCATCATCATCATAATTTCAGCCGAAAGACGTCCACTGCTGAACATAGGCCTCCCCCAACGCTCGCCAAACAGACCGGTCTTGCGCCATCCGCATCCAACGCGTTCCCGCAACCTTAACCAGGTCGTCGCTCCATCTTGTTCGATGCCTACCTACACTGCGTCTCCCGGTCCGCGGACGCCACTCGAGAACCTTTCAACCCCATCGGGCGTCAGTTATATGAGAGAGCCTGTTAAGGCCATTAACATAATAATGGTAACAGAGCCATCTATACCGTACGTAAAGTTCTATTTATTCTGTTCGATAACTTCGATACAAGTGTTTCTTCCTTACTTAATTAGCAAATGTAGTAGTTACATAAGGATTCCTTCAGATGGCGCTATTATAGGTTATAAAAACGAAAGCACGTTAGTTTTAAGACCTCTTGGACCTCTCGCTGTACTCATAGCAACATTATAGCTATACAGTTATTTTATTCTTTTATTTGGCCGCCATTTTCACCCTCACTTCATCAGAGCCCTTCCCACTGCCACTCGGTCTAGCGATTCTTCGAGCTATGTCTGTGACTTTAGTTCTTGCGCGGATTTCATCATTTCTAATGCGATCCCGCAGAGAAACTCCGAGCATAGCCCTCTCCATCGCCCTCTGAGTGACTTTGAGCTTTCTTATGAGGCCCATCGTTAGCGGTCACGTCTCAGTGCCATAAGTGATGAATCGTGATGTCTTACAGACACACATAAATACGTTTAAAAATCAGTTTTTGGCGTGACAACGTCTAATAAATCGATGAACGCCGGCTGCATGCACGAAAAAGGATGACGCATGTAACGTACATGTACGTACAGAGCAGTGAAGGCCAGTATGTACAAGAGAGCAACGAACGCCAGCATGTACAATCTTAGTACTAGCGCTCGGGTAATTATCAATGCGGGGGGAGGGCGTATTAAAAGGGGATGAAAATTTCATTGATTTTGCCGTAGGATGCACCGTTTTCAAGATATTTGACAAAACACCGGTTCTCGTCCGATCACCGAGGTTAAACAACGTCGGGCGCGGCCAGTACTTGGATGGGTGACCGCCTGGTTTCATTTTTGTGTTTTGAATGTTTTGTTATGATGTTTTCACGTTAAACTATCGTCCGTAAACCGACTTTACAGACAACTGGTTTTGGCCGTGGACCATTTTTTGAGCGGATTCGGCGAATGATAATGACTAAAACGACATCCTCATTCAACAGGAAGGACAGGACGTGACAGAACTAGCGAAGAGAATCTCCGAACTCCGCAGACAGATGGCCATGCAGTTCCCAGTGCATCCTGCCATGCGGAGACCACACTCCAGGTACACTAGTCTATTTACACACACACACACACATACACACACACACACACACACACACACACACACACACACACATCGCACTTTCAGAATTGACAACATTTCATATTTCTAAGACTATAATTTGATTCGTTCTCTGTATTCTGTTTGGAAAGAGAAAGACGCTGATAGTTTTAAATTTTCACTAGGATTATTAATTAATTTATTACAATTTTTTTAAGATGTGCCTATTCTAAAAGGGCATAACTCCAAAACTACCACACAATGGATCCATTACTTTTGTCTAGTCTCTATTAAAAAAAAGTGATGGCGTAAATCTGACGTTGAGGTTGTTATCAAATTTAAAATTATTACAGTTATTTTTTCTGGCGCAAAAGGCAAAGGAAACATGTCCGTTCGAAATATTCTCATCTCAATAACCAACTTTATATAAAAACAATCAGGTTTAGTTTTAAAATTAGATAATATCGTCAGTTTAATTCTGAAGACATAACGTTTGTATTCCAAAAGGGGGTAGGCAGAGCATTGCTTTAGCAATTTTTAACAGACTTCAAAAAAAGTAGGAGGTTCTCAATTCGTCGGAATATTTTTTAGGGTTCCCTGCCCACAGGGTAAACACGGGACCCTATTACTGAGGCTCCGCTGTCCGTCCGTCTGTCCGTCCGTCCGTCTGTCACCAGGCTGTATCTCACGAACCGTGATAGCTAGACAGTTGATATTTTCACAGATGATGTATTTCGGTTGCCGCTGTAACAACAAATACTAAAAAACGGAATAAAATAAATATTTAAGGGGGCTCCCATACAACAAACGCGATTTTTTTTTGCTCGTTTTTGCTCGATATTGATAAGTGCTTGGAATATTCATAGCATATTTAGTTAAATATTTACTTTAAAAATTAATAATTAAATTAAAGTAAAACAAATGTTTAAGGGGGCTCCCATACAGCAAACGTGTTTTTTTTGACGTTTTTATAGATAATGGTACGGAACCCTTCGTGCGCGAGTCCGACTCGCATTTGGCCGGTTTTTTTATTCCATGGAATAAAGTCTTGCAACTCTCGCATAGTAGGTATCTGTCACATAAATTATCAGGGACTTAAATGGGGCCCTTGCTTTTTTCTATCAAAATAACATGTGTAATTATTTTCCAAGCTATCGTATTGTGAAGAGGAAACTCAGGTGAGATTCGTACAAATTAGATGTATAGTTTTGTATGTTATATATGCTTTGTTATTCCATTTGTTTCTCACCTTTCAGTTGGCGTAGGTAAGTTAGTAATGCATGCAAATTATATCTGAATATGCGGCTTCAAAAAAGCTGTGGTGGCCTAGTGGCTTCACCTATTGTTAAGTTTACAGTTTCGAAAAAAATAAACAGTTAGAAAATGAATAATATAGTTTTGAAAAGGCAGAGAACCCAGATGAATAAATATCTTGGCCCCAACGTGTAATTTACTATTATATACATTTATACATTTTTTTTTCATTTTGCCTTTTTACTGACGGGGAGAATAAATTTAAGTTGGAATTTACAGGATATATTGTGAATTTAATTTTTTGTATGTAATTTATACAATTTTAAACGCTGAATTTTTTTTAAATTTTTATTTATACTTCCAAGTTATTAATTGAATTTCCTCTAGTCAGGTCAAATAATGCATGTATTTAAGTAAACATTTAGAATATAAGGTAATTGCAGTGCAATAACAGGGTATCATGTACAGTCAACCAATTAGATTCCTAGGCCACTATAAGTCCTTGTTGCATTAACTACTAGACAGTTACAACGTCAGTGCGAATCAAAGGATTACCAACTTGCCGAACACACTTTATAAACGTTAAAAGAGTTTATAAACGTTTTCCCTCCATGACATGAGAGGAAAAAGAAGTTTTGACACACTGCCAGTGACAATAAAAAATAAAAAATAATACACAAGCAAACTCCTTTCCTAGTCATAATCGTTGACACACGTTCGCAAAGATCGAGTTTGTCATCATGACATACTTACATCACCCAATAATCACTGTTGAAGAAAATAATCAAATTGATTCATTTTGGCATGGTTCTATAGTGGCCTAGGAATCAAATTGGTTGACTGTACCTACTATATTTAATCTGAGACCTACTTGAGACCTATAGTCCGACATGATCGTGCGCGACCCTCCGCGGAACCCTGTCGCAGTCAGTATTTGTCGCACTTATTAAAAACAATCTTGTTAAGGACAGCAGAGGCTCCCTGCGACAGGGTTCCGCCGAGCGCCGCGCACGAGCTTGTCAAGGTATACAATAATAGGGATGTTTCCTAGGTAAAAAAATAATAATTCTTATTAGTCCGTATTTTACATTATCAAAAAATATTAGACACGTAATTTTTCTTTTGACAATTAAACAAAAAATTACGAAGTAATGGCGCGTTGAAGTTCCGCGTGACGAGGCGTGACGTCACTTGTTCCTAAAACGCTCATACAAAGTGTAGGAACAAGTGACGTCACGCGAAACTTCAACGCGCCATATCTTCGTAATTTTTTGTTTAATTGACAAAATAAAAAATACGTGTCCAATATTTTTTGATAATCTAAAAGACTGACTAGTTAGGAAAGTAGCCTATTGTACAAATGAACATGATCGCAATAAACGAATATGTATGTGTTTGTTAACAGGGGCGGCCGCTTCAGCACGTCCAACCGTTTCACTCGCGCGCCGCAGTTCGTCAATCAGAGCGTGGACCACAGGCCCCGGGCTCTGCTGGTGTCCGGCTTCGAGAGCGACGAATCGCAAGCGCTGGAGACGCATTTCGCTGTGAGTTGTTTATGTGATAGGGGGAAAACGAGGAGACGAGTCATCTGATTGAAAGCAGTCACCGCCCCCGTGAAATCAATATTATTTACTTCTTAGTAAGTACAGCATTTTGTATTGAAAGCTGTTCTTCGAGGTGACGTCTTTGTTTTTTTTTATCATTGAGAGCCAGGCAATAGAGCAAGCGGGTCATCTGATGGGAAATGAATGAAATGATCACCACCGCCCATGAAAGTCACTGATCAGTTGCCGACCTTTAAACGAAGTACAAACCCTTTCTTGAAAGCCCCAATGCCATACTTGTCTGGAAACACTTGTTATCCTTACTTACTAATAAATGAATAAATAATATTTATTTCATTCGCTTAAAAGATAGTTTTATTACTTTGTTAGGTTCATACATAACAGTTTGCTTAAATATCAGTAACCTTTTAAAATAAGGAAATTAGTACCCATAGTACAAGCTTCGCTTAATTTGGGACTAGGTCGATTTGTGTAAGATTGTCCCCTAATATTTATTTATTTTATTTATCATCACTTTAGCAGCGATACAGCGCCATCTATGTTCAGTTCTCATCGAGAAACATCAACGCTCCTTCGGAACTAACTATCCCGTATTGACTCTGACTTTCCCGGCAGCAATTCGGCGAGATCGTCAGCAAGGAGCTGAACCCGACGGTGCCCGAGTTGGTCGTCGTGTACAAATTGAGGGCGCACGCAGAGTTGGCCGCGCAACAGGGGAAGCATTATAACGATCGCACGCTCACTGTGAGTACGCCGCGTAGCCTCGCCACAGCATTATCAACAGAGCCCGGAATTCTCGTAGCACTTTTAAGTTGTCATTAGGGACTTCTCGTTTATCGACGATAAATACAGATAGTCCGGGAGCCGACTGCAGGAAACCCTACCTTATAAAAAAAATAGAAAATACCTACTCTGTGGGGGTAGCTGACTTTTAGTAGCTTCAACTGGTCTTGGTCGGCCGCGGCTTAACTTGGCAAATTTTGCGCAAATGAAAAAAAAGTGGTGCAAAAAAAAACCTCACAGAAAAATAGAATGAAACTTGTATTGATAGGATAGAGACCTTTTGAGGACAGTAAAAAAAGTGGTCGGCCAAATCCTGTGTTGGCAGGTTCTTGTGTCCGACTGTACCACAAATTCAGTCGGACACAAGAACCCGCCAACACAGGATTTGGCCGACCACTTTTTTTACTGTCCTCAAAAGGTCTATTTACAATATGTAAAATATGATTATGAGTAGAAGTAAACAACATGCAGTCTTATCGCGAATGAGCGATCTCTTCGAAAGGGCATGTATTACAAGACCGAAGTACAAAAGACCGAATATATTAAAACATCGAATGGGTCAAAAGACCGACACGGTTTTTTCTGAAACCGTTAACTTTTTAAGATTGTTATAAAACAAACCTAACCTAACCTAATGGGTTCTGTATGATGCCGTTTTAATAAATTCTGAAAAGTTTACGGTTTCAGAAAAAAATCGTATCGGTCTTTGACCCATTCGATGTTTTAATACATTCGGTCTTTCGTACTTCGGTATTGTAATTCATACCCCTTCGAAATAACCTTTGGATACCAACTTTGATAACTAAAACAGACTTTGAACATTAAATTGATAAATGTTAAAACACTGAACTGAAGTGATTAAATGTAAAATTGTTACTATTAACTTTTCGTTGTTTTCATTGCAAATCTCTATTTAACATTTTCAGCCACTCAAAAGTTATCTAAAAGAGATCACTCTTTAGCGATAAGACCGCCTGTGTTTTACCTCTGCTTTTAATATTCTTTGATATGTTGTGTTGTGTTCTATAATGTACCGATAAAATAATGTATATCGGAAGTCGATAAACGAGAAGCCCCTAATGACAACTCAAAAGTGCTACGAGAATTACGGGCTCTGATTATCAATAATGGGCGGCTGACGGATGAAAATAATGTCCAACTAATTTTTTTTCAATATTCAAATTCAGAAATGTACCTATTTTAAAGGGGTCTCATTCTGAATCCCTAACATCGTTTGTCCTAATGTAATGTTTGTCCTAATGATCGATTGTCCTAACACTTTTTTTCTCGGAAACCGTGAATTTTTAGGAACTTTTTTGTGATTATTCTCTAGAACTCTACAGGTTAGGTTAGGTTTGTTTTATAAAAATCCAGAGCAATTAATAGATTTAAAAAAAAAGTGTTAGGGCAATCGATCATTAGGACAAACATTACATTAGGACAAATAATCATTAGGGATTTAGATATATAACTTGATCGCCTACGAATATTAACCTAGAAAAATTGGTCCCTGATCATCGATTAAGAATCGTCGAGTGTAGCCTGATTCGTAACGGATTTGCCAAATTGAAAAACCTGTAATTGTGAGTACAATACGTTTACTTTTAGTTTACCACTGACAGATTGCTTGCCTTCATTTCATTTCCAACTTTAACACCATACAAATAAAGTAGTTATTAAAAAATCTGCAAACGTGGGTAACAGTATTCTAAAATTGGCTTTATTTGTAGGTCGTCAAAGTTGAATATGAAATGAAGGCAAACCATCTGTCAGTGGTAACATTATGTAATTTTACTGTAGGGTCATATTGACAAAAAATATTATTTTACATTGGTAGTAAACAATTTAAAATTACCATCACCATGGTTATTGGCATGACTCTACTTTTTCTCCCACTCTTGCCGCAATTTTTGTCGTGTAGGGTGCGTAGTGGGAGCGAATTGAAACCCGGTCGTCTTGATACACTGATTATTTAATACTGCTCTGGATTACATAGGCATATATATGTACTTAGAATCTATGTTAATGCTACACTACAGTCGAATGCCCTCCATTAGTTGGGACGAATGGATATTTTCCGTCCATTCGGCAACTATCCGTTCACAGCTTTCACGTTGATCCATTTTTGTAGCTTTATTTATTTATTTATTTATTTATTTATTTATTTATTTCACTGTAAAGTCATGTACATTTTAAAAGACGTTATAATAGTTTTATAAGTCGGTCCATGACGCCCTGCAAGGGCACACAATAATACTTAAAACTAAATATTTCATTTATGTCATATTTATATTAAATTGAAATCATGCTTTTGTTAGCATTTACGCAAACAATTATGATGAATATATAATTTAGTGACAATAGCAATGTCAATACCAGAAACTTAAACGAACTCGGTTGGAAAACAGCTACATGCTAGCATTTTGAATTTGGCAAATCCGTTACGAATCAGGCCTTAAGGACACGATGCGCACCATTTCTCCATACAAACGTAGTCCCCTGTTTCCTCCCTGGATAATGGCTTTAGAGCCAAATTTTTTTACTGTGTAATCTGTATCTACCACAGCTACGCCCCTATGTTTCGTTTTTCTTCCATATTGAACTTACAAAACTGAAAAAAAATGCCCAATTTCAACGTCATTTTCAGACACTCATCAGAAAAGAATCCCTGATATAAACAAAAAAAGGAAAAACATAGGGGCATAGCTAAGTCTGTCCTCTAATTATTTATGAAAATAGTATATTTCATTACAAGTGCGGAAAGCCTGTCATTGCAATGAGTTCCGACAAATGTCTACCCGAGCCGAGGCGTAGCCGAAGGTGAGGGTTGACAGTCGGAACAAGTTGCAATGACGGTTCCGCACGTGTACTGAACAACTATTTTTAATACAGTTGCGAAAAAATGTAGCAATTTAATAAAATAATAAAAACACAATAAACTCAACTGACCAATCATTTATTTCTTATAAAAGTTATAATTCACATATATAACATATGTATCTTTTAAAGTAATATTGGCTTGTGCGGCAACCTCCAACAACGCCAAAAATCAGCGCAACCTACAAAAAAAGGGATTTGATTAATATTTTTTAAATAATATATTGACTGTATTTTGCGATTTCGTAAACCTTTGTGGCTAAATAACGATCATCGGGAGCTTCGTTCAATAACCTTTCCACTTCATTCGATGTTAATATTTTCGACTTTTTAGTTGTAAAACCGTCTGATTGTCGTTTTAAGAAAGCATTTAGTTTTGGGTATTCACTTATATCCACGTTGTTCCTTATTTTCAGTATACTTTTTATCATCGAAAACCTCGTCCATAACGTAGAAGGTTTTAATTTTGATGAGAGTTCGGAGAAGTATGCCAACATAACATTTCCTGAAAAACTATTTGCTTTTTTCTTTTCCCTCCACGCAATAAATTCGTCGTATGTAGATATGTAGCGACTTTTTGACTTTTCCGGTAAAATGTTCTCCGAAGCATTTTGTGCAATTATACTGAGTTCCGGTGGTGTTAATTCAAATAAAATATCGTCGAAATTACTAATTTTGTGCAACAAACAACTAAACTCGCAAAGAACATTTTTGGAAAATGGCGCCAACCGTAAAAGAATATAAGCAGAGATTTTTTTTTGTTTTCTTCACCCATTCTGGGTAGGCCAAGGGAACTATGCCCATACAGCCAAGTCTTCAGTAGAATTTTTTTATTGATATGAAATTAAAATGAAATTTAATGAGATGAAATGAAATGAAACCTAACTAACTCATTGAATCAAATCATTAAATCTGATATTGAAACAAATTAGTAGCTTCTTTTTAGAAATATTTGCATGAATCATAAAAACTTCGATGAATTTTTTTTAGTAAAAACTTCGTGGTTGGTTTTTTCTTTTTAATAGACATTATTTTGACAGTTGGGAAAGAGAACGCACGATTTCGGAAAAGGTAAAGAAAAAGCTCGAGTATGTAATAAATAGCCCACATCCCGAACGCTATACGTCCCTGCAATACGCCACTTTTTGAGCAACTGTATTAAAAAAATAATTTTATTGGTCCAGTTTTCGAGAAGAAAACAGGGGACTACGAAATGCTGTTTTGATCAATTTTACGCGCCTATTAACGGTCTGAGCTGCAGTTGTCCCGCTCTCGCTGTACTGACACGGAGGGGTTCGGGCGAGACAGCGACATTTCATTAAAATACCTATTTCTCAAAAGTCTCTCAGCCATCGTATCCTCTTAAGTCCTTGATAAGATGTTAAAAATTTTTGCTAAAATTTTGCGGTTCTAAATGTTAATATGTTACGGCAGTAGTGTAACAGGCATATGTTCGCAGATAACTTGGGTGGCGAATGCGAAGGCGTTTCCAGGCGCCGCCGCGCGCGCCGCCTCGCCGCGCGCCGCTGACGCCGCCGAGCCCGCCAAGGATCCAGAGGTGGGTGCCGAATAATAAATAAATAATGTCTATTTTTCTGCAATGTATAGTAAATCGAAAACCATTTCTAGATAAATGCTTTTTAACTCGTTTTCTGTAGTTATTTAATTTTAATATTATGTAATGAATTTATTATATAACAAATAAGCAATGACATTGGTGTAAATTGCGTGACCGGTCTAAGTCGTACTTTATTCTGTGTGGTTAGAATTCTTCACAATTTACGTGAGGATTATACTACGGAGTTTGATTTGGACGCGCTGTCTGACATCTAGCACTTTGACAGTGCCAGTAAAGTGACACTAGAGTTACAGTGTACCACTACGCAAAAAATAATAGGGATGTTGACACCACCAATCAACTGACGTTCTTTTTATGAGCTGTCAAAACAAAATCTCCCTTAGAGTTTGAATGGCAATAGCGACATATGACGTCATTGTTCGCATACTCAATCAACTAACTATTTATTTGTTTTAAAGCAACAAAAAATCTAATTTTGCATTTAATCGAAAATTAATCTGGTTTTCAGGGCTAAACTAAAGCTTTTTTTTACTGGAGTCGTGTCTTCGAATTCTTTTTTAATGGCGTCAACATCCCTATTAAAGGGGTTGCCTTATCGTACGCATTTAGATAGATTTAGAAATTTGACAGTGTGGGAGGCCTCAATTATAATCTGACGTCATCAACCAAAATAGTTTAAATAATTAATTTTGAAAAAGGCAGTGAACTGAATGACAAAATATTGAAATTGCTTTGACTTTTGGGTACTAGGCAACGGATAAGCATATTTAACCTTTTCAACGCCAACGACACATATAGGTGTCACAAAGTACAGTGTCAAAGTGATCTTGACACAATGACATAAGATTCAAAGCAGGTTTACGTTTTGTCGAGGCGTGGCGTTGAAAAGGTTAAATAGATACATCTCACTGGTTCAGTAACCTATTCACTCTAGCCTTGGAGACCTCTAGGTTGTATTTATCAGGAAATACAGGCGACGGGAGCGAACTCCAATCCTTAGCAATTCGTATTATTACAAGCTTTTATTTAGTTTCACCTGTCCCAATGTCTGTCTGTAATCAAATCTTGCAAGTTAAATTTGACCCACTTCCCGGTTACCGATTGAGCTGAAATTTTGCACGCATTGTCTGAATCAGGTCACAATGCAATATTGTTGTGACATGGAGCTGATCTGATGATGGAGCTGGAAGGTGGCCACTGAAAAGTTAAAAATAAAATTAAAAGATAAAAGTTTTTTAAAAACAATCTTTTATTAAGTAGATGTTAATAAAAAGAACCAAAAAGCTGAAAATAATCCTGATAAAAAGTAGACCATGCATTTTATGTATGACCTCGCATAACTTTTTACATAGCAGTCAGATTTTGTATTGAAAAAATTGGGACTGTTATAAAAACGCAAAGATTTAATGCATGGTCTGAAGAGTTAGCAAGGCGTTCTCTCTGTTGCACTTTTGTATGCAAATGAAAGGGACAAGAAACTGTCAGTGGGCGTCAACGATCGCACGTCGATGGCGGGCTCGGCTTACATGCTTCGTGTTTCATCTGTCTCTCGTAGTCGTACCGTCTGACATTGAATTTTCTCAAGTAACAAAAGCTGAACGAGACAGGGAACCGGAAGCTTCAAACTTATTGACGTAAACCTTTGACAGAAATAAATAAGTTCTACTTACTAACAGTAAAGAGTATTGCATTGTAATTGACTATTTTAACAAAAATTAGTAACCAAAGATAAGCACTTGAAAGCGTCCGCACCGTACGAGAGACAGATGTTGACTAAATTTTGACAGGCACGTAAACCTATCTTGTGCCGGTGCATCGTCCTTATCGCTGACCAATAGGGATGTTGACACCATTAAAAAAGAATTTGAAGACACGACTCCAGTAAAAAACGCTTTATTTCAGCCCTGAAAGCCAGATTAATTTTCGATTAAATGCAAAATTAGATTTTTTGTTGCTTTAAAACAAATAAATAGTTAGTTGATTGAGTATGCGAACAATGACGTCATATGTCGCTATTGTCATTCAAACTCTATGGGAGATTGTGTTTTGACAGTTCATAAAAAGAACGTCAGTTGATTGGTGGTGTCAACATCCCTATTATTATCAAAGCGCGTTTAGTAAGGGATTGAGCTCATATGTCATTTTTGAACTAATGCATGATATGACATTGTCAGTGGTAGAGTGTGCAGACAAATGAAATTGTTATTTTAGTACAATGAAGTTCTAAAGCAAGGAAAAAACATCAAATTATATTAAGTACTTAAATAAAATACAAATGTTGTTAATAATTGCTTAAAATGGCCATCAAAGTTATCAGAAGAACCTTCGTTATCTTTTTCTTTATTGAAATATGTTAGTACAACATTGCAGATAATTTCTCGGCACCGACCGTTTAATACTTTACCACGATTCATATTTTATACATACGTATTTTTTAACAGCTGCGGCAATTTGATAACGCGAAAATTATGCGAATTAGTGACAGATTTGTCAGATATGATATTAATTATCTATACTATAATATTATAAAGAGGAAAGATTTGATTGTCTGTTTGTTTGCATTGAATAGGCTCCGAAACTACTGGACCGATTTCAAAAATTTTTTGCCTTTAGAAAGCTACATTGTCACTGAGTGACATAGGCTACTTTTTACCGCGGGGAAATACCTTTTCCTATGGGAAAATTAATTTATCGCGGGCGAAGCTGCGGACGGAAGGCTAGTTTTTTATAAAACAAATGACATCATTTACCGAGAATAGAGTCCAACCAAATATGCAAAGGATACTCTGTAAATCTATTAATTCTATTATCAATAAGTGTCTGCACTTATGAAGATAATAATATCAAAGATTGACTTATGTATGATTATTAATTATTTATAAGTACTGTTGTGCTAACGGTACTCTCGAATCCCGTTGTTATTTTGATTTTATAATACGTGCGTTGTCTGTTATCTAGTACTAACTCTTGTTAAATAGACAGCGTATAGTGATTATGATTCTTTCACCAGCAGACGGCGCAGGAAGCAGCGGACGCCCTGCTCCGCTTCGACGAAGAGGACGAGGACGAGGAAGACCGCTCGTGGCGCCGTTGACGCCGCGCCGGCCGGTAGGCCGCCACCCAACCCACACTAGCCACATGCCGTCTATGTAGCACACTGAACATATCGTTGCTTATCTGAAACAACGGCCTAATCCAAAATACTACGGTGTGCAACTTAATACTTTAACTATTGCAAATAAGGTGTATAATTACACAGCGTATCATTTCGAATTAGGCCGTTCTTTTAAATAAGCAGCGATTATGTAACCTAACCATTGTGAGCCAGTAGCTTTGTTGCCTAGACTTAATACCTAACCAGGACTGAGTACTGCGACAAAAAAGTGAGGCCGAAAAAAAACAAAGCAGGGAGTTGCATCTCGTTCTAATGGGTGATCAGATCAAGTACTGGTGCGAGTGGGACACAATTCTCTAGTTTCTCTAGTTTGTATGTTATCTCTCGGACCGCTGTCTCTAGTTGCCATTATTAAACTGTATGGCTTGGTAATATGGGTCACTTTTGATTGACTAATAAAAGTTAGTACTCAGTCCTGTCAGGTATTCAAGTCCGCCCCACACTAGCGGACACGCCGTCTATGTAACACACTGAACATATAAGTAACCATTGTGAAGTAGGTTTGTTGCCGGTGATCGGCGGTCTGGTTGCCGGGATGTCGAGTAGAAATATTAGTATGGATACGCCACTAGTCAATGGCCGTTCTGGGCGTTTTATACAGGGTAATTTTTAAATCAGTGCACAAATGTTGATATGTGATTCAATATCGTTGATAGATCACGATTATCTGTTTGAGATTTTTTTTTACATTTCAAATTTAGGTTGTTCATCCAATAATTGGTCGAGTTACTATGAAAAACATAAAATTTAAGTAATAAATATTATAATGAAAACTAATGAAATTTGTTATTTTAACGATACTGAATTACGTAATAAAATTTGTGCACTGATTAAAAAATTACTCTGTATAAAAAGTAGCACATTTAGAATGTGACAGACACAATTCGAAATATTCTCATTTCAAAATTAAACCCGTTTTTCTCATTACACCAAGTTTATTTTTGAAATGCGAATATTTTGAATCGTGCCAGTCTCATTCTAAACGTGCGACGGTGTATACCTTTTTTTTAAATGAGGAGATCCGCACTCAATCTCAATTCGCACTGAAGCCCACTCATTCTGATAGGAGGCCTGTGCCCCTACAGTGGAATGTATATAGGCTGGGATTAGGAAATTTTGGAGCTAACTAAGTATCAAGATTGTTTTATTTTGATGATAAAGAAGCCCATAATTTTTCAATACAATTTTTTTCGTGTCAGTATTGCGACGACAAATGTAAACTGTATGGAAGAAACGTCACAAAATTGACTCAAAAAATAAGGATACGTTTTATGAAAATGAATAGTAGTCGTGATTTTTAATAAGAAATCCCCCCAAATATCCTCATTTTAAAAGAAAAGAAGGGGTACACTTTTTATTGGGAATGTCCAAATCTTGACGCAATTCAGGATTTACTTCATAGCAGCCGTTAACTGTTCGAGAGTAACTTGTTATCGAAGTGTATAAAATATTTATAAAATAGAAAACATTTAGAATGCAGTGTTCTTTATAAATACATACTATATTTAGCTTATATTTTAATCAAAATCCTTGCGTTAAGTCAATTTGGAAGAACTTTATTCAGTAATTGATGATATGTAATAAAAAAATGTCCTTTCCTAACAATGCGAAGCCCTCCGCGGCATATCCATACTAGCATAATGATTGTCTTTAATCCCAGAGATGCGACCGAATCGCCGGTCATTTTACTACACCTACAGAGCGGAAAAAAATCACCAAAAAGCTATATATCAGACGGTTATGTTCTATTAAATATTCTTGTAGATATTTTTCAGTTTTTGATCCGGTTATTCCGATTTGTTACCCCAAATAATTCAACCTAGGGATATGTGTAATTTACGCTAAGTTAGGATCAATAGTAGGAATGTTTATCCAGATTCACTTCCAATTGATCACCTCGCTAATGTACACTTGACTAGAGTTTTTCCAATATGTACACGCGATATGGAAAATTACATTGTAAAATAAAACTAATTATTTATTTATTTTATTTTTATTCTACAGAGATAAATTAAAATTACATGACAATATATATAAGACCATTGTTAAACCACACTGGTTCGTCTCGATGCTCCATTCCGCAGTACGTACTTAAAGTTTACTAACAAAATCAAATAGTTACACAAATAATACCTATTCATAGGGAGAATTCTTTAGGGCGAATTCTTTAGGGTAACAGATGGGAATAACTGTTTTTGAGTGATATTCAAAGTGTACTGTAAAAGCGTGAATGCATTTTGAATCGGAAATGCCAATGAAAATCTTTTGTTTAGTCAGACTAACCCAACTGAAATAGTCCCAATTTGAAGACGCCCGACATACATCTATTTCTTCTTAAACTTAACGTTTAGTTATCAGGTTTTATCTTACTTAAATCAGGGCTTAAACAAAACCCACTCCTAAAACGAAGATTCCACGGCGCGGGAAAAACAATGTAAGTCACTTTATTTGTGAAACTGACCTTTTAACACTTTCGCTGCGCTATCGGGTTGATGTGAATTGGGATATGGTTAATTGAAAGTTAAACTAATTGCCGCAATAATACACCAATAAGCCAAAAAGTGACTTTTTCCCGTGGAGTCTTCAAAATGATGTACAAGAAATTGAAGTTACAGTTAACATAATATTGACTTGCACTTAATCAGAAAATATTACTACAAATTGGACACGGACGCAAACAATAAAAAAAATGTACGGTTTTTTATGCCAGGCTACGGAAAAAATACTTATTCCGTCTATCCAACTTGAAACAGCCATCATAAGGTGGATACTTAGTGACGCGTGTCCGTCCATCCAACCTGCAGGCTAATTGTCTAACTCCCTCGCAATCGCCATCGCGTTAATTTTGACAGTTGTTGTATGGAATGACAATTGGTATCGGAAACAGCCTGCTGTCACAGCCATACAAAAACTGTCACTTCAATCCAATACCAAGTGTCAAAAAAGTTACACAATTACATTGCCAAACGGGGTTCCAGCAGGCTTATTGACTAAAGTTTCTGACGCTTGCCTTCGCAATCGCTATTTCTTTCTGCCAAACGGTATAAAATGATGACAGAAAGAGATGGCGAAAGCGAAGGCAAGCGTCAGAAGCGTTGGACAATACGGTCTCAGGTCAATGCAACGTTGATAAAATAAGGCAGGTACGGTCAATACACGACCTGCTTTTCTCGGCTCGGAATGACCGACAATACACGAGCTGATATTTCTACTTTTACCAATAACATAATAATAATGATAATAATTTATTTTAGATAACATGCCCATAGTTGTTAGGACTACAGTTAGTAAAAATAGGAAATTATCTTACATTAAAATCATACCATTACATTAACAATGTCACAAATAAAATAAAATTCAAATTCAAAACTTAAAAATTTAAAATAAAATACATTAAAATAAAATTGGAAATTAAAATTGAATTGGGGATGTCTATTTTTTTGCAATGTATAGTAAATCGAAAACCATTTCGAGATAAATGCTTTTTAACTCGTTTTCTGTAGTTATTTAATTTTAATATTATGTAATGAATTTATTATATAACAAATAAGCAATGACCTTCATTTGACATTGGTGTAAATTGCGTGACCGGTTCAAGTCGTACTTTATTCTGTGTGGTTAGAATTCTTCACAATTTACGCGTGGATTATATACTACGGAGTTTGATTTGGACCCGCTGTCTGACATCTAGCACTTTGACAGTGCCAGTAAAGTGACACTAGATTTACAGTGTACCACTACGCAAAAAATAATTAAAGGGGTTGCCTTATCATACGCATTTAGATAGATTTAGAAATTTGGCATTGTGGGAGCCCTCAATTAAAATCTGACGTCATCAACTAAAATAGTTTCAATAATTAATTTTGAAAAAAGTAGAGAACTAAATGACAAAATATTGAAATTAGTTTCTTATAATTGACTTTTCTATACAAAAAAAATATAAAAACCACTGGTAATTTTTTTAGACATTCCCAATTATACAAAATCAAGAATTAAAATTAAAAATTAAACAACCATTAAAACATTAAAATTGTAACTGCAATAGTAAAAAATTATAAATAAATAGATTAAAAAAAAACATGAAATACTCATCATGCAGGCAATATGTCCTTGAGCAGTGTAAATAGTTCAAGTGCTCCTGAAACCTACCGTGACAGCTGTCAGCAACGGTGCTTAGGCCCATACTACACGGGCGGTTTCCCGCCGCGGGAAACCGCCCGACGCAGCTGCGCAGTGTAGTTTGTACCATACAACTTCCTTATAAAATTGTGTCTAGTGGCGGTTCATAAGCGGTTTCCCGCGGCGGGAGAACCGCCCGTGTAGTATGGGCCTTAGTAGACTGTTCGGGCTGCCCCCGAATCCTTCGCATGAGGCAATGAGGGTTTCAATTATTAATTGCACTCTGTTACCGACGGTGTGTGACATTCTGCGAGGCAATTCACATTGTCCTGATCTAGTAGCGATGATCGTAAAGTTAGCAGTCCCATTCACCCCAAAAAACCGCGTAGCAATAGTTTGCTGGCGGTACCAATGACTCGTACTGTATCACATCGTAATTCCCCCGTCGTTCGGGCACTAACGTGCCTCAACTCGCTTCTGCCATCAGCACCTGAATGTGACCTCTTTGCAAGTCGATAGGCCGAAGTCTGTCGCATATGTCTGAGGTTCTCTGAGGCGATGGATGGATGAATTGTTACCCTTCGCATAAATGTATAATTTTATATCCTGTTTTCAAGTATTTTAAAGTTAATTCTCCAGTGAATTTGCTCACAGCTGTAATATTGTGTAAATTTTATTTCACTTAATAATTAAATAACCAGGTCGTGCATTGTCGGTCAGTTGAGGTCGACAAATTAGGGCCATTTTTGGCATTGAATAAACAGTATTTACTAGCCAGTGCACCATTATACTTAACAAATACACACCAAAACAAGCAATAATAAAATGTGCGCTACTTACTATACAATATACTATTTTTTAAACATACATAGTTGATAGCTAACATATACAAAACAGATTTTGAAAAATATGCTTTTGACCATTCATTTTAGCTACGTAGCGTTTGAAATGTTTTGAAAATATATCACTAAAAAAAACTAGTATAAATTAGTATGAAATCTGATCTGCTTCCGAAAAACTTAGGTACGTTTATGTCGCACCCAGAGTCGTCAATTTACATTGAATCAACGATTTGACACTTAAAAATTTGAAGATTTAATTGGTTATGCTGATTGAGTACTGTGCGTGCGCGCGACGGTTAGGATCCTAAAAAAGTACAAATTTAATAAACGAAACGTTGACTTAATAACTTACGCAATAACATAATTGGTGTTAGCTTATTTAAAATGCCTTATTTACATGTAGTTTATAGGTATGACTAGTATGTGTTGACATTTGAAACAATCGGAACGTTTCGCATAACACCATATCATCAAACGTGGCAGGAACAAATACAAAGAAAAAATTGCCTTTACTAGCGTAATAACGACAACTTGTGAGGTGACTCGTCGGAACGATGTACGATACAGGGCGACGCCAGGCCTCATGCATGCCATGTACTTACGCGCGATATTTACCTACCGCGGGGACCATCTGCTACGATCGAAATTTCAGTAGGTTGTCACAAGCGCGCGCCGACGCACGTTCATTCGTGTTCCACGGAAAAAATATGCCGCCTGGACTTTTATAAGTGAAAATGGTGAAACAGGGGCAAACTTTAATATGACTATGCTAGAATTAATAGCTAATATAACAATTTGGAAGTTCGTATCGTGCTGTCCCTCTTACTCTTCTATAGAAAGCTATAAGCGTGAGCGGGATGGCACGATGCGAAGTTCGAAAGTTGACCGTCGTATCTAGTATAACGTTAGGGTACTGTGAGCATGGCAATGTGTTCTGCGCATTACAATAAATATCCTTTTTTGTTAGGATTCCAGAGCTAAAATGGCAAAAACGGAACCTTTATAGTTTCGCCATGACCGTCTGTCCCTTTGTCCGTCCGTGGCTTAGCTTAGGGAATATTAGTGCTAGAAAGTTTGCATGGATATAATATATAGCAATTATCCCGACAAAATGGTAAAACAACATGTAGAGAAAAAAATAAAAATCCAAACTGCCAGCCCTTGTCACTGTCGGCACGCACACATTCTTAAGGAGACGGAGTAGTATAATCTGTGGCTACAATCGCGGTAAGTACCAAGATTTTGTACGGGATGCAGTATCTGTTAAGAAGTAACTATTAAGTAATCTGTGGCGACGCTTCCTCAAATATTTGCAGGGCCCAGTCCATCCGACATTACACCTGTCCTCCGTCACACTATACATTGAAGTATAGCCCGACCAGTAATGATCATTGTCAAGAGGGAGCTAGCTACATGTGAACATTTCAGTGTAGTCTGAACAATGTGGATTGGCAACTCGTTATTTTGACTTGAGTACCTACTTTTATTCACCGTAATCAAAATGAGAATCCAAATTCGGTGTTCATAGCTTCAAATTCAGATCCAGAAATTAGTTACAAATAAAATCAGGTCAGGCTTTACTTTCCTATTGACGTAGTGATTCTATTCCCTTGTGATTCCTAAGTACACCGTCGGCGGTGGGTCGGTTGATAGGTAAATAAATAGGCTGTAAAACGCGAGTCTCGGATCTATCACCTATTTAAATATTATCAAGGTCAATTAAAAGAGCACTGTCAATGTCTGTTAAACGTCGCTTTCCTAGTTTCACTGTAAACGTGATGTTATATAGACGTTGACGGTACTGTTGATTTAATCGCCCTTGCTATTTTCGATCGACACAACGGAGTCTACCCACTATTATACATTATTACGCTATACTCTTACGACCTCATCAAATAATGCCTTAGAATTTTAGAGTACTATTGAATTGAAGTTCCAAACTACTATATCATGGTGTATTCGCAAAAAGGCTTAAACGTCCAAAGGCATCTTAATCAGTTTCCCAGAATTACTTCTCTCTCAAATTTTGAAGACTATTTCGTCAAAATATCTACATTCGATCCCAAAATATCTTTACCTGTATTTTGTGGCGTTCCCCACTCTGAAAATATCCTGTGAAAAACGATTAGTGACAGCCAAATTTTTTTTTTACTTATCTTAATCTAAGGTCCAATTATTCTCAAATGCATTGATATGCTTAATTGTTTACCAAAAATCAACATTTTATTTTATTTTAAATTACCTTTTTTAACTGGAGTAAAATTAGACTCATAAATGTTACTGATTTTCTGTTTAATACATATTATCCACAAGTAGGTGTTTATTAGACATACCGACAGACGGTAGGGTAATCACTATAATGGTTATTGTATAAATGTAAATATCTCGCCGTAGGCGTTAGTCATTTTGCTGTTTTTTTCTTTAGAATATTTAAAAAGATTTTTTAACTAGGCTAAAAAATCGTTAGGTTAGTTAATATTTTAAAAGTAAAATATTCGAGGCTCGATTTCTAAATCTTTTAGTGAAACTAAACTAGAGTAATTTTACTTTTTTTTTCTAATTATTTTTTTGACTACACCATACAAAAACTACACACCCGAAAACTCCTTATATAAGAGAAGTACTGTTGAACGTCTAAGGTTTTTTTAGAAATAATGTTAGCTCGTATCAATACACTTATACTTTGTTTTCTAAGTTACGTACTTTTTGGCCCAACTTATTCTCGTCATGACTATACAAGGACAATTAAATCAAAAAGACTCAATGTCTACTCAATTTCAAATTCCTTTAAAATAACAAGTCTCGTGTATTTATTTAGTTTCGCTATAGAGAGCTCTCTGTACCATTCATTTTGTATGTTACTTGGACCTCTGCTTAACACTAGTGCCATCTTTATTTAGTTTCTTCATTGAGTTCATAGATGCCGCTATTGTGGTAAGCAGAGGTCAAAGTGCTATACGAAATGAATGGTACAGAGAGCTCTATAGTACAACTAGCTACAGGAGGTTTATTATTTAAAGGAACGCAACGTTGTACTATTGATTTAATCTTCCTTGCTATAGGTTTTAAGAATTAAAAAATTAAAATGAATTAAGCTAATTTTTAGACACAATCAAAAAAGTTGTAACCGAAAGTTTTACTTTTAGCGCAAATTCAAGTGTTGTTTATTGATACTGGTAATATGTAGGTTTGATTTAAACTATAGTGCACACAAATAATGTTTTATACGTGAACACACGTTCAACGATTGTCTAATTTTTTGTGGTTATAGTCTTTACTGTTCTAACTGAGCGCTCACTACCAGAATACATATGCTTTTGTTCTTTTAATCGCAGATTAAGTCAGAAAAAAGATTGTTACTGCATTGAATTATTAACTTGTTTTGTACAGTACATGTCTGTGCATGTCAAGTTTCGAAGGCGTAAGCGAATTTAACCTTTTCGACGCCAACGACGCATGTATCCGCACCGCAGGTTCATCGCCGACGATGGATATATGAGTCACGGCGTGCAGAGCGATATCTACCTACATGCATTTCTGTAAGGTTTAATTTCACGTTTGACATTGATGTCATGGCGTTTCAGAGCTGTTGTATTTGACAGATCGTTGAAAAGGTTAAAATGAGTTATGAACATTTTTCTTTTACAGATTTAGCTGGCGATTAAGATATAACGACTTTGTATCCTGGAAATGAGATAAGCTTAATTGGAATAGTAGCTACCACGTTACATGACGATTGTAATGCAGTTATTTTTAAGGTTTGCTTGTCACTAGTAATGTTACTTATGTCCCGTTATTTTTACAATTTAAATTGTTAATTTGTCTTAATGTATTTAGCTAAAACGTTGTGATTTGCTGAACTTGCAGACTTACTGTAACAATGTTTTGACAGTGATATTACAGTCGAATTATTTAATTCTTGATCTAGAGTAGTAGTGTCTGGGACATTTGACATTCTAACATGTCTTTTTAGAGTCTACCAGCGCTTTAGGAAAGAACATCGTTGCAAAGATGCGCTTAAAAAACATGACAGATTTCTTTTTGTAGCAACAAATTACATGAGCTCAAAGTATGGGTCACGTATCAAATGGTTTGATTGTATATCTATTTACCTTTTTGGCATAGCTATGAGGTATAGAACTTAGTCTGGGAGTCGTAAAAATACTAAATTGTATATAATTTTGTTTTTAACTTGATTTTTGCTTGTTTAATACTAAGTTAGCAATAGTGATGTATCTGACATGTTGTATATTGTAAAAAAAAAATGACAAGACCCATTTGCCGAAAAGAGACGACGGCGCGAAAATATATTTTTGAAGTCAGTGCATATTTTAAAGGCGGTCCCGATTTTGTAACACGAGAAAAAAGTGGCTTGTGGTATACTTTTGTTTTGTACAAAATATGGCTGTTTGAAAAAAAAATGTGACCGCCACAATAAATTGTTCTAGGGTTTCGGGCAGACGTCAATACGCCCTTTTTTCCAGGTTTTTTTTACAGGTGTACGTGGATGATATGGTTGAGAGGACGTAGAACCGGATTTAGAGGGGGGAAGGGGTTCTTGTTGCGCCGAGCGTCGTTTTTGGGAAAGCGTCACAATCGTACTTGAAGACGAGGATTTTCGCAGTTTTATTCTTTCGTAACAAAAATCACACAAATTTTTGTCATTGGAATCATTTTATGCGCTGGTCTGATACCCAGTCCGTGCATAGGTAGGTATGTATGTGTAAAACTCTTTATTGTACACAAAACACATGAAATTAACCCTTAAGGTAGAGGCTATTTAGCGACCACATGTATTGACTTTTGACTGATATATGTGTCGTGGGCGTCGAAAAGGTTAACCCTAAAGGCCTATTTACATGGTACGAGTTTCTCGCACGTTTTGGGGCGAGAAATCGTATGACATTCTCGTATGCGATAATCGCCAAGCGATTATCGTATGAAAATGTTTACACTAATGCGAGAAATAAAAACTCGCCTACGATTATGTCATTCGATACTCGAAAGGAGATTATCGCCAGGCGATGTAGTTTACACGAGGACCTGCATTTTAGGGAGATTTTTGCTTACGATTTCTCGACTTGTCTAAACTCGTTCTCGTATGACATTTTTTCACGAACATGCGATTATCGCACGAATCGGTTCGAACCGATTTTCAATACGAGTTTTACCAGATAATTTACGTGGTTAGTTGAGTGCTAGAGACTTGAAATTTTGCATGTACCTCTAGTATTTAGGGAGGATTTTTTGAAAGTCCCAAGGGCTAGGAAAATATCTAATCTTTTTTTCTTTGGGGGCCATCCATAATTACGTCACACATTTAAGGGGGGCGGGGGGGGTCAAGCGATCTGTGACACTAGAACAAAATAATGGCACTTTTCATAGTAATAAGTGTGACAAGGGGGGGGGGGGGTCCAAATTGATCGAAATTGGTGTAACGTAATTTTATGGATGGCCCCTTTGTTTGTAGGGGTAATCTTTGAAACTACTGAGCCGGTTTAAAAAAAAATCACCAATAGGAAACTACATTATCCCTAATTGATAAGCTACTATTTATCCGGAAAAATGCTAAATTCAGAGCTGATTTCAAATAGTATACATTACTGCAGCGGCCGCGAAATAGGGGATTGTTATAGAAGGCCGAGTGTAAACGAGGCCATCTATGTAGAGATGCGAGGCCGGCAATCCCTGTTCGTGGCCGAGGCTTGTATAGAGCTTTTCTCAAACATGCATCAATCATCATCACCATCATCACCACCATCACCAATTCATCATCATCATCATCATCTGATCATTATCTGATCATCATCGTCATCATCATTATCTGATCATCATAATCATCATCATCATCTGATCATCATCATCATCATCAATTGATCGTCATCATCATCATCATCATCGTTATCATCATCATCATCATAATCGTCATCGTCGTCGTCGTCGTCGTCGTCGTCATCATCACCATCACCTACCATCACCATCACCATCATTACCACCACCACCATCATCAACATCATCATCATCATCATCATCATCGTCGTCGTCGTCATCACCATCACTATCACCATCACCTCACTATCACCATCACCCATTGGGTTCACTTAATTCACGCGGGAATTTTTAATTTTTACCAGGGAAAAAACAGCCTATGTCAATCACGGATAGTGTAGCTTTCTATTGGTGAAATAATTTTTAAAATTAGGCCCGAAATTGAATTCACTTATTTCTATCCCGCGGGATTTTTGCATTTTTCGGGAGAAAAAGTAGCCTTGCACTTAGTATTGAGCTTGTTTTTTTTTATACGCATGCGATGTCATACGATGCACTCATGACATGACGGCGACTGAAAAGCACATGAACTCGAAATACGATTCTCGTATTCAAATTTTGTTTACGCGGAGACATTCAATCATTAAAGCCGAGGCGATTATCGCCCCTTCTCGTGCGATGTCGTACGTGTAGTTACTATATTTTTTCTCGAGCTACGATAATCGTGTGGTCGAGGCGAGAAACTCGTACCATGTAAATAGGCCTTTAATCAGGCCCAATTTATTGGAGCATACTACTATAGGACAAAGGATATTTTTAAAGCTAGTCGTATTTTCAATAATTACAACGAAAACTGTGACTTATAGTGAAATCAATAAGGTTGAATTTCCAATTCAATGCACGTGGTCGCTCAATCGCCTCTACCTTATTAAGGGTTAATAAACCACCAGTTGTGGTGTAGGGGTAAAAAGCACTCGGCACGGTATGCTGAGGACCTGGGTTCGATTCCCAGAGCTGTCTTTTTATGTGGTTTCTGTGCATCCATGTTTCAGTTCGTATTTAGCGTGAACAAGTACAAGTAGCGTACGATCGTACGATAGGTTAGGTACCAACGAAGCGTTACTATTGGTTTGCGGTCATTTTCGACTTTCGTTTTTCACAATTGGATTTTTGACTCTAGTCAAAATAGTAATTATAAATCGATTGTACAATCGATACTAAATCACTTCGTTTCGGGAAAACAACCACTAAAATTTCACGGTGTATATGGATTACACGGGATAATTGTAAAAGTAAAAAAATGAGTTAAATAAAAATACAAAAAGATACTTCATTCATACCAATCTTGGTCCTCCCAAAGAACTAAACTTGCATGGGTGAATCAACTTTATCGTGTTGTTTACTCTGTCCCCGGTTGTCCAAGTGACACTTCATACTGTTTCATAGAAAATATCAGAATTGCAAAATACTAAATTGCCGACTTACCCTATTTCTAAAATACCAAATTCCCAGAATACTAGACTATCCTGTCACCGTGTTTTTCTCTATATCGGATTGCCAAAAAAGCTTGTTTTCAATACACCATGTTCCATTAAAAACCGAATTCCCATAATACCAGATAGTGAAATCACCAGGCTCGTAAAACACGACCCCCTGGCCTCTTCCCCACGACGACCATGAACGGCCTGACGAGCCTGGTGATTTCACTATCTGGTGTTATGGGAATTCGGTATTGAATGGAACATGGTGTATTGAAAAAAAAAGCATTTTTGGCAATCCGATATAGAGAAAAACACGGTGACAGGAAAGTCTGGTATTCTGGGAATTTGGTATTTTAGAAATAGTTTAAGTCGGCAATCTAGTATTATAGTCGGAAAAGTGCTTAGGTTGACCAGGAGACAGAATTTGTGTAACCGTAGCAACGGGTAGCATTAAAAAGTTGATTTACCCACATGGAGTCAGCGTTAAAAAGTGGCTAAGATATACATAACGTAAATATATCGTAAAAAGTGTCGTGGGCGAAAGCGTTAGTTACGATATATTTGGTCTGATTAGATTACAAGATTTTGTGGACCGCTTTTCGGGCGCACACTGACAAACCGATAGAGAGGGGGGAAAAGACGAACACAAACTAATACACTGGCTAGCAAACACAACTCGGTAAGTACAATAGTGGGTGCGTATCTGAATATCGAAATGAATACATACATATATCGAATATACATCGAGAATGTTTTTTCCCGTGAATTTTGAAATTATTTAATCGACCACTAGGCTACTGATGACCACTAAGCTACTGTCGACCATTAGACTATGTCGAACACTAGGCCACTGTCGACCCCTAGGCTACTGTCACCTCTTGTCCACTGTCGACCACTAGGCTACTGTTGAACACCTAGTGCACTGTCGAGCACTAAGCTACTGTCTATCACTAAGCTACAGTCGAACACTACGCTACCGTCAAACCATTTTTGAGCTAGTTTTATGACGTTTTATTTATACAGTTTAAATGGCTCGTCAATGGTTTTGCTACGGCATCTAGCGATGAGTAGTAGAAATATTATTTTAAGTTTACTCTGGTCTGATATAGATGTCGCTTAACTTTTAGTGCAGCTATTTGTCGATGGCAATGTACAGTAAAGTACAACTATTCAACACAAGATGGCTCCACTAATTATGTTACTACTACTGTTTAACAGGTGGCGCTGCATATTCTAAGATTCTACGAAAGATGCTGGTTTTGATACGGCATCTAGCGGTGAGCAGTATAAATATAATTTCAAAGGTTACTCTGGTCATCAATAGATGTCGCTTAACTTATAGTGCAGCTATTTGTCACTAGATGGCAATGTACAGTAAGTACTACTATTCAACAAAACAAGATGGCTCTACTAATTATGTTTTAATTTCTTTTAAGCACAACGTATATGTACAGGCCGAGGTGATGACACAATCCTTTTCACTTGACATTACTTGCAATAACTAGTGGCGGGTTTAGTGCTTGTTGGCAACCTCTGCCAGCGAACCGAAACCCCGAAGCTATTCAACTGGCTGTATGGTTTGTATGGAGGTCGAACCGCTGGAAGCGAATGCTTGACAAACATGCTTCATTCATCGTCAAGCATCCGCGCTCAGTTTCTCTTGCTCACACACAGCACTCAGAAGGCTTTGCTTGAGAAGCGTGCATCGAATTTTTGTCCGTCTGTCTGTCTGTCACCAGGCTGTATCTCAGGAACCGTGATAGCTAGACAGTTGAAATTATCACAGATGATGTATTTCGGCTGCCGCTATAACAACAAATACTAAAAACAAAATAAAATAAATATTTAAGGGGCCTCCCATACAGCAAACGTTATTTTTTGCTCGATATTGATAAAGGCAACAGGTAGACGCTTGAAATAAAACAAATATTTATGGGGTCACCCATAGAACAAACGTGATTTTTTTGCCGTTTTTATAGATAATGGTACGGAACCCTTCGTGCGCGAGACCGACTCGCACTTGGCCGGTTTTCTAAATGCCCTTCTCTACAATTACATACTATACATCTCCGATTTATAAGATACCTATGGCCCTTATGTTATGTCCAACCGATTGACGAAAGAAAACAACGAATAATTTATAAATATTTATTTACTATATCACAAAGTACAATCAAAGGACTATATCAATGAATAACCAATTGACTTAAGTACTTATTTATTTTATTATATACAATTTACTACATAACATACGGTAACATTTGTGGTAAAATAATAAATTGGCTAGCATTTATTAAACTAAATAGTGGAGGGTGCATAATTAAATCAAATATGAATAATACAGCGAGTTTTTTGTTACTAACAAGTAAAACATTTTTATTCGATTTTTTATTCAAAAACTCTTCTATGCCTTCTTTGTAATGGTACGAAATACAAATGGTACATGGTATGTTAAAAAATGGTACAAATACAAAAAATAATCAACCAAATCGGTTGAGCCGAGCATGTTGATCAGCAATTGATTTTAAATAAAATTGATCGTGCATATTTTTATAGAAGTTTGACAAAAAACTGTCAGATAAAATAAATCATAATTACTTAAATTAATTAAGTAGCTACTTGCATAGTGGACAAATTTTGTGATTTATTTATAGCTGCGTCATGCCACATTTACAGCCCTTGTCACCTCCGTAGATGGAGTCTTTGCACCACAAATGGCCACCTTTGTGAAACACCTCGGGGAAGCACTTGCATCTCGCTGGGACCACTCTTTGTCTTGCGTCTTGGGCTGGCTAAGAGCTCGGATAATAACTTCTATATTTAGAGCGACTAGCATGTGCATTCGAGGCACCCGTCATAAATGGCAGCCAGCAGCGAAGCTTGGCTTTGATGATGGTGCTGCCCTACCACACTCCGACTGACAGACTGACTTGACAATTTTTTCATAGTTTACTAATTTATTAGTTTCCATTTTTATCTGTTATTACTTCCTAATGTATTTTTCTAATGTATATAGAATATGTGTAAATAAATTATTTATTAACCATCAAAAATTTTGTGATTTATTTTAAAGCTTAGAATATAGAAACCAAAAGCCTTGTTCGAAACACCGAACTTACGCGGGATACCCTCATTGGTAAGTCTCCATCGTTGACAAATTCGGACACGGCCGAAACGTCGAGGATATGGACGTGTGGGGATATACTTATAGAGAGAAAGAGTTATGACAAATTATCATTATGACAAACGTTACATTATGACTATACCCCGCAACGGAGGTAGCAAAGCCGTAGCGCATGACAGTTTTATGTTAGGGTTGGCGAGTATGATTAATCATTTACTTACTTTATTGTACGTATGATTAATATTAAGCTCCAAACGCACAGACAGCGGAGGCGTGGCGGTGACAGTTGTAATATTCTAACTTGTATGACGGTTGTGCGGTTCCGTACCGCGAACTTGTTCATACAAGTTAGAATATTTCAACCGTCACCGCCACGCCTCCGCTGTCTGTGCGTTTGGAGCTTTAATGATAACCTTACTGACCTTCTTTTGACATAAACTTGTTTAATTGTCTACCAAAGTAAATAAATTAACATGTCAATTATTATTAGCTTGATTTACAGGCGCTTACAATTCAGCCTTCAGGTTTTTCTATATTCCAAGATTTAAGTTTTGATTGTTCTTGTTTCTAACGAAAACAAAATAAAATTGATACGAATACTTCCTGAATCGTTTATACAATTTAAGTGGGGTCACTATAGTTTCTCATAATCTAACAAGTTATAATGTATTCATAATCAATGTTAGTCATAAAGTGATTTATTTCCGAAACGGTTTTTTTTTGTCGATTGACAACCTTTAATTTTTTTAACACCTGAAAATTACTACAGGAATCGAAAGTGTTTCGCCTCCTGAACACGGAAAAATATTTATTATAATTTATTTCTCCATATTTAAAAAAATACAACAAATTTAAAAAACATATACTATGTACCTACTTACAAATATTGCCACAGAATAGATATGTTTCCTTTACCCTTTTCACTAGAAAAAAGAGCTGTCATAATTTTAAATTTGATAACAACCTTAACGTCAAATTTACGTCATCACTTTTTTTTTATAGAGACTAGACAAAAGTAATGGATCTATCGTTACGCTCTTTTAGAATAAGCACATCTTTAAAAAATTGTAATAAATTAATTAATAATCCTAGTGAAAATTTATCAGCGTCTTTCTCTTTCCAAACAGTATACAGAGAACGAATCAAATTATAGTCTTAGAAATATGAAATGTTGTCAATTGTTATAAAACAAACCTAACCTAACCTACTGCATTCTATAAGATGGCCTACAAAAAAAAACCCGAGTAAAATACTGTCTCAGAAATAATTGACTATATGACTAACGTAGATTATGAATAATGATACATTATGACTTATTAAACGAAGTACATATTTGATTTTCACAAGTTACCCTTAATTGGGTAACAGCGACCCGAGTTTACGGCAAGTAAACATATTAATGGAATGAACTAAATTAAAATACTTAGTTGCCTATTTATAAGTAACATAGCACCTAATATACTCTGATATCACTGTTTAAGGCAAGCTCTTGGTAACGCGTATCAAAATGCATAAAGTTGCAAATGTATAATTGTCAAATACGTAATGGTCATTTGGTATAATTTTCGGTGAATAGCTCTAATATTTAACACAGACACGTACGTTACTAAGTGCGAATATTTCACATTGACACCATAAGAGTCTTCCCAAATCTTCCAAACCTTTATGTCAACGCAATAAGAGCGAAAAAGACTTCAATCGGCTCGGCTACGCAGGTCGAATGGAGATCTACATCTTTTTCGCTCTTATTGCGTTGACATAAAGGTTTTTCCGATCGGCTGGGGCCGATTCCGCGTCGATAGATATGGGGAGACCATAAAATTGACATTCTAAGCATTGACATAATTCAGAACGTGCTAATTGAAAGCATTTAATTCAAAACTTCATCTTGGTTGGTATGACCACTTCGATTATTTAAATTGATTGGTTCCTTCTTCGTCGGATTCAAAGTTCGTCGGACTCCAAACTTGTCGGTTTATGTATGGTTAAAAACATAAATGAGCAGGGGCCTGTTGCATAACAAAGTAAAACTAATAGGAACTCTCGCTTCAGTTATATTAACTAGATAGGGAGTTCCGCTTGTAATACAAGTTGTACTTTGTTATGCAACAGGCCCCAGGCTGTGTGAAACTTAGAATACCTACTTAATTGTTTTTAGATCGATTTTTGCTGATCATATGTTTAATTTTGGTTGCTCTCAGTAAGTAGAAAGTGTTTTTAATAAATAATAATAATATCCCGGGACAATTCACACCAACTGACCTAATCCCAAACTAAGCAAAGCTTGTATATGGGTACTAGACAACGGATAAACATACTTATATAGATAAATATATACTTAAATACATATCAAACATCCAAGACTCGATCACAAACATTCATGTTTTTCACACAAATATCTGCCCCGACCGGGATTCGAACCCGGGACCTCTAGCTTCGTAGTCAGGTTCTCTAACAACTAGGCTATCCGGTCGTCTGTTTTAGTTAATTATTTTAATTTTAAAGGTACTAAATAAATAAACAAAATCTTTTTAACGACCGCCTTAGCCTAGTTGGTAGTGACTCTGCCTACGAAGCAAGAGGTCCTGGGTTCAAATCCCGGTAAGGGCATTTATTTGTGTGATGAGCACGAATATTTGTTCCTGAGTTATGGATGTTTTCTATGTATTTAAGTATTTATTTGTCTATATAAGTATGTTTATCGTCGTCTAGTACCCATAGTACAAGCTTTGCTTAGTTTGGGACTAGGTCGATTTGTGTAAGATTGTCCCCTAATAATTATTTAATTATTAATTATTTTAATGTACCTAACCTACCTATCCATGATTGCGCTCACCCAAGTTTATAAACATGAGATTAGTTCCTAATTTGTCATCGAATTAGGAACAAATTGAACATGAGTGTAGGTACAGCGACAAACTTAACTTATAATCCGACAAACTTGGATTTCGGCGAAGAAGGAACCAATGTTTAAATGATTTCTAAGTACATAAGCAATTAAATGTAAAAGGCAGTAATCGGAAGACAAAATACACGAGACAATTTAAGAATATGTCACCAAATAAAATGAAAAATAGTACTTAATCAATAAAAATTTTGTTCCTAATACACTAATAATTCGAATTTAGTTCGAGAATATCTCAAATTTCTTTTTACAGTAATATTACATAAAGTTTACCACTGACAGATGGTTTGCCTTCATTTCATATTCAACTTTAACGACCTACAAATAAAGCCAATTTTAGAATACTGTTACCCACTTTGCAGGTTTTGTAATAACTACTTTATTTGTATGGTGTTAAAGTTGGAAATGAAATGAAGGCAAGCCATCTGTCAGTGGTAAACTAAAAGTAAACGTATTGCACTAATTTTCAAGATTTTTTTTAATGTATAATTTTAATAAAATTATAGGTATACCTAAAATAAGTACCAGAGTCGAGTTAAATATAAAAAAATACTGTTTAGTTCCCGTATCTATACATTTTGTCACGCCTTCATTCTGTTTTGCTTTTCATTGCCATCATTTTGTTGTAACTCTGAAACAAACATATTGTTATATTTAAACAGGGTAGATAGGCATTTTCACTTTAAACTATACAGTTTTGTAAATGACGAAACTTAGGGGTTTTGTTATTCAAAATCAAGACCCATACCCATGAACCAAGACCCTATGAACTGTATGAAAAAAAATCACAAAACCGGCCAAGTGCGAGTCGGATTCGCGCCCCGAGGGTTCCGTACAAATTTTTAGGTTTATCAAAATATACGACGTAAACAGCCAGTGTGAGATCATTTCATATTTGATAGTCAGGACCCCCTTAATATTTGTCGTTGTACCGGCCATAGTAATACATACATAATCTGTGAAAATTTCAACTGTCTAGCTATCACGGTTCATGAGATACCGTGACAGAAGGATTGACAGGCAGACGGACGGACAGCGGAGTCTCCGTAATAATCAGAAAATTAATAGAAATCTTGATATTGAATTTTAAAAAAAACCGGCCGACCGAGGGTTCCGTACAAATTTATATGTATCTATGAACATCCAGTCTTAGCAGACCCCTGCTCCTGAGCAAAATGTGCGCAGTGTGGGATCATTGTAGATTGGTTACTTATATAGACAGAAAGACAAAAAAAAATATGCTTTTCGCAATTTTTCCTTTATCTGTGCTATAAGACCTTGCATCGTACCAAATTTCAAGATTCTGAGTTCACGCGAAGTACCCTATAGGTTTTGATTCCCTTGCGAGTGTCTAAAATTTGCGGCATAAATAGATTGGTTACTGATATAGTGATATAGACAGACAGACATAAAAATGTATGCTTTTCGCAATTTTTACTTTATCTGTGCTATTAGACCTTGCTTCGTACCAAATTTCAAGATTCTGAGTTCACGGGAAGTACCCTGTAGGTTTTGATTCCCTTGCGAGTTTCGAAAATATGCGTAAATTTGCGTCATAAACGGCTGTATCTTTTGATTGCGTTGGCTTAGAAGTTTGATTTTTTCACAGCTCCAAGGGACAGTAGACCTGAGTATTTGATATAAATTTCAGCTTGTACCTCCACGCGTTCCTGAGAAAAAGGGTCATGACAGACAGACGGACGCACGGACGGACGGACAACAAAGTGATCCTATAAGGGTTCCGTTTTTTCCTTTTGAGGTACGGAACCCTAAAAAAACGGCGCGTGTCCTTGCAAATCTCATTAATTTTACTATTAATTATACTGACCGTAACAAGCAATATTTTTTAGGTCAGGCTGCTATTTACTCTTAGGGGGTGTTTCACCACCTTATTGTCAAACTGCTTGTTACGTAACCAATGAATAAACTAAGTACTGGACAAATCTATCACCAAACCATTTGACAGATAAACTTTTTTTTTAATGGCGATATACAAGTTCAGGTAGAACAAACGAATGAGCCACTGAAAAAAGTCTGTAATTAGAAAATATTACGAAATTTTGGATTTATTTTTACATACTAAAAGTGTACCTACATTTTTTTATTCAAATCTTGATATTTAAATTATTTTATGCAATTTAGCATGACCTCTTTCTTTAAAAAATAAAAAATACTTTGATTTATTTTTCTGAAACCGGCTGAAGGGCTCTCCAACCATGGCCACAAAAAAATAAACTAACTTTATGTGACGGATAAAAATGCTAAATGCCTCCTGATCTGATGGTCAAATTAAGAAACAGTTTGTCCGTTACTTAGCGCTAATCGAGACTGGCGAAACAGAAATTTTAATTCCATCTGTCAAATAAAGTTATGATTAAGCTAATCCGAACTTTAAGAAAAGTGGTGAAACAGCCCCTTAACTACTAATAATTCACAAGCAAACTTAGCCGTTATAATTTTCCTTGTTAATTTGACAATTTCCTCCCATCCTGATTTATTTAAAATGTTTTTACCAACAGTTTAGCATTTAGAGGGGGTGGAAGGGGGGGGGGGCGCTCGTTTTTAACAAAAAAATTGCACTTTATCCCTTTATAAGGTAGAGGCGATTTAGCGACCACATGCACTGAGTTGGAATTTCAACCTTATTGCTATGACTATACGTCACAATTTCCATTGTAATTATTGAAAATAGCTTTAAAAATATCCTTTGTCAGGTACGCGTTCGATTGCTGCTTTCGCTTCTGTTGCTGGCACTTCACTTGGCGTATTTGACGAAATAGTTGCGTGTGCGAGAGAGGAGCACTATACCGATTCTAGCGTGAAAGACGGAGATGGCAATAGCGCAACGCGAACACGCAACGCCAAGTGAAGTGCCACCATAAGGTAGTGTGCTCCAGTAAATGGAGCCTTATAAAGGGTTAAAGTTACGACCTCTGTCTAGGCGCGTCCTATTATAAGGAACATAACGTCGATATTTCATAGCGTGTTTGAGGGTACTCACTTCTTCGGCCATTTCATAGAGCATACCGGCTGTGTCGCGCCCTGTCTGTTCCACCAACGACTTGAATATGCCACTGGTCTCTGGCTCGCTCAATTCCGACCTGAAAAATAAGGCAAAAGTAGTCGGTAAAACCACCGTAATCTTGCTTTGGCCCTGATATGGTGAGTTTGTCTCTGATGGGTAAGTTTGGCCCTGATGGATAACTTTGGCCCTCAAAGGTATCTTTGGCCCTCAAAGGTATCTTTGGCCCTCAAAGGTATCTTTGGCCCTGATGGGTTACTTTGCCCCTGGTGGGTAAATTTAGCCCTGACGGAAATTTGGCCTTGATGGGTAACTAAACTAAGACCCTGATGGTAACCTTGGTCCTGATGGGCAACTTTGGCCCTGGTGAGTAACTTTGGCCTTTTGGGTAACTTTGGCCCTGATGAGTAACTTTGGCCCTGGTTTGTAACTTTGGCCTTTTGGGTAACTTTGACCTGATAGGTAAATTTGGCCCTGATAGGTAACTTTGGCCCTGATGTGATAGACATAGACATAGCTTTATTCAATTTATTGAATCAGGCGTTACTTTGCGGAGGTCCATATTAATGAACTAAAACAATTACTTTGCTCACCCGCGACCTTACAATAGTTACGTTTATGCAAGAAATGTGCGTTCATGCAGTTCCTCCACCCCACACTGTACGAACACACACAAATCACATAAACCCAAACATCACCACCACACTACACTGACGCGTTTCAAACTCAACCAGAGCTCATCTTCAGAGTTACCACAACCGTATGCTATGCTACCAAATGTTAAACTAACAAACCAAAACAAACTTAACTTGTCACTGTAACTTCTCAAGTAACCACTTTATTTTTCTTATTCTCAAACTACCCCACAAAAATTAACTTTTATTGACATATTATAAAACTACCTTGAATTTTTGTTTATTTATTTATAAGGCATATTTAATTAATACTAACTGTTCAAATTCATTGTATCTATTCTGTGGTAGTATTGGTAAATTCAGATATGTTTTTTTAATTTCTTGTATTTTTTTTAAATTTGAAGAAATAAATTATAATAAATATTTTGAAATGAAATGAAATATTTATTTGCTGGAATACGTCATTGTATAAGGTCTTACAAGTAGGTATCATTAGGAACAGTATTCAGTCGATATGCAAAATCAACATGCAAATTTCAAATTACAAACCTAAGTATAAAATTTGCCGTGTTTAGGAGGCAAAACGCTTTCGATTCCTGTAGTAATTTTCAGGTGTTAAAAAAATTAAATCTCGTCAATTCTAAAGGTGCGACAGGTTCAACAGTGGATCAGAACCTGCTTACCTGTTGGAGTACGTCCTGGTTCTATCACGCGCCAGAACAAACGTCTCGTTCTGTTCGTCGCTGCGCTCGGCGTCGAATGTGAAGTTCTCCGGAATCGCGAGCGGCGCCTGGAACCAAATAATATTTAATCTTTTTTTTGCCACCCGTTGCTATGGTTACCAAAATGTTGTCCCTTGGACAACCTTAGCATTTTTCTATGAAACAGTATGGAGTGTAATAATCATAACATAAGCTTATGTCGACATATTTGTATCGACATATTCCTACGCCAATTCACAAGTAAAAAAAAAAACTTTTTAACTCAATTTATAAAAAAAAAGTTTGCTTTTGTACTTTATACGATGATGAATAAAAATACACGATTTTTGCCAAATGCTTAGAGGTTATTATTCTGATAGCTACAAAAGCAAACTTTATGAGATAAAAAATATTATTTCTTTTATATTATAAATTAGGTATAACAAATCAAAATCACACATGTTGCCTTGTGTTATTTTTTGTAACATTTTCGGCAGTCGATCTAGTTCGCCTAATTCCGGACTCGACTGTAGCGTGTCTAGTCTAAATTGGCAGGGCCTGCAAGACTTAATTGAGGTCTCTGAGTGCGGCAGTTACCTGGCTCTTGGATAGCAGCGAGCGCCTCTGCGGCGCGTCGGCTCTGAGCGGCGCGTGTTGGGTCAACAGCTCGAACGGATGCCCCGACTCCACGATACGGCCTCTGCAACACAACAGTGGGTTCATACGTCGTGCCAAGGATGACATAGACTGGTCGCCAGTCGCCATAGTACGCATCGGCCGCGGTTTTTGTACTTCGATTATTAAATCTAGATGGCGCTGAAATATAGCCAGAGGCTTTGAAGGCAAAACAATAAGACTACAGATGTTTCATGTCACTGCAAATGTATTATTATGCAATATTTTTGAAAAAATAATACATTTGTAGTAATATGAAATATCTGTAGTCTTATTGTTTTGCCTTCAAAGCCTCTGGCTATATTTCAGCGCCATCTAGATTTAATACTCGAACTACAAAAACCGCGGCCGATGCGTACTATGGCGGCTGCCAATCCAGTCTATATCATCCTTGGTCATACCTACACATCGTAATAAACAATAACTTTAATTTCAATACTAGATGCTCAGATCAAATAAAAAAATAGTGCGTGCAGTTCCTCCGCGAGGAAGAAGTAGCATCGTAATGTGGAAATGAAAAAGGCACTTATACATCAATATGAACCTTATTGCAATAACTTAAAGAACTAAATTTACTTATGCATCTATGTTATTATTTATCGTATGGCTTACAAATTACGCTTAAATCATAACTTAAATTATGTGTTTAAATTACTCACTAGATGGCGCTTTTATCAAGTCTGTATGAGTTCTGCATCGCACTGTCGAAGTTATTAACATCCGTTAGTATATATCGACGGTTAAAAGGCAAAACGCATGAAGCGACGTTTTTTGAACTTTGCACGAAACCCGGCTCAAACGACGGAGAAAAATTCGCTGATTTCAAATATGTATATAACTCATTTTCAAACTAAATACAAACTGAAATATAGATGCACAGAAAAAAAAAACCCCAGAAAAAAGACCAATGCTGGGAATCGAACCCAGGTCCTCAGCGTTCCGTGCTGCGTGCTTACCCCTACACCATCACTGGTCTAGAAGTTAGCGACGAATCTTTCCTATACATCGTACACTTCAGTCTGTTATAATCACATTAGGCAGTGATAAAGCGCATCTATGTTATGTGTTTCACGGGATGACCGTAAAAGTAATAAAAAATGAAGTTGAAGAAAATAAAAAAATAAATAGAAAAAGATACTTCATACTTAACTTGTATAACTCATTTTGACAAAAAGTGTCGCTTCATGCGTTTTGCCTTTTAACCGTCGATATACAATGCGAGATTACTTGCTTCGGCAGTACATATACTAATGCTTTCATACCCCCTCCATGGTAGCGTTAAACGTTTAACGCGACCTTGTTGGAAGTCGCATTAGAAGTTTCACTTCAAAAAATTGGCCCAAAAACGTTATTGTTCGTGCCTTAGTGGACGTCATCATCATCATCATCAGCCTATGTTCGTCCACTGCTGGACATAGGCCTCTCCCATGGCACGCCACTGAGCACGATCCTCGGCCACTCTCATCCAGCTGTTGGCAGCCGCCTTGCGAAGATCATCGCTCCACCGAGTCTGAGGACGTCCCACGCTACGTTTGCCGATCCGTGGTCTCCACTCAAGAACTCGTCTACCCCAACGGTTATCGGTGCTTCGGGTTATATGGCCTGCCCATTGCCACTTCAGCGTGCTGATGCGGCGGGCTATGTCGATAACTTTGGCTCTCTGTCGGATCACTTCATTACGAATTCGATCTTTTAGAGAAACTCCGAGCATAGCCCTTTCCATAGCACGTTGAGCAACTTTAAATTTGTGGACCAGCCCTACAGTGAGACTACTACTAGACGACTTAGTGGACGTATTTATGGTGGTTACTGCTGCAACGAGACCACTAACCTGTCCATGACAATGACCCGGTCGTAATCCATGACGGTGTTGAGTCGGTGAGCGATGGTTAGCACGGTGGACGACGCGAACTTCGTACGGATCGTGTGCTGGATGTGTTTGTCCGTCCTAAATAATGAAAAAACAATAAAGTTTTCTCAAACATGCTATGTAATGTTTACGTTGTGTTTCTTAAAACAGGCTTCAAAATACACCGTTGCAGGCCTAGGCCGGCAATGCGATCGTCTATTGTTTCATGTCACACAGCACCATGATGTTTATAGGTCTATGGCATAATAGCGTTTAGCCATTTAAAAAAAAAAACTAAAAGCAATATTTGCGTTTTGGTTCATTGTGACATTCTGCCACTACGCTTATTTAAGGTAAGGTAAGATGGTGATGGTGATGGTAATGGTGATCTGCCTAGAGAAATATTTCACCATCAACATCATCATCACCATCATCATCATCATATAGTCATCATAATGACGACGACGACGACGATGATGATGATGATGATGATGATGATGATGATGATGATGATGATGGTGCATGTTTGAGAAAAGCACTATATAAGCCTCGGCCGGAACAGGGGTTGCCGGCCTCGTATCAACTTAGATACTCGGCCGGCAACCCCTTAAGTCCCGGCCTCTGCAGTAATGTACTATTATACTGTACTATTATTTTGTATTAAGTATATGTAGTGTATAAGTATTATATTGAATGTATTTGTTTATTTATATAATTTATATTATATTTGTATTGTTTTTATTGTTTGTTGTCTATTAAGTAATACTGCGTTTCTCTTGTCTGTTATTTCTGCCACCTACATTCGTCTGTTGATATTTATTAATTTCTGAGTAATTGGTTGTCTGGAAGAGATCGCTTTTTAGCGATAAGACCGCCTATTGTCTACCTGAATTTTTATTTTTGTAATGTCACTGTACTGTTTTTGGTGATCAATAAAGAATATTTGTATTGTATTGTATTGTATACTAAACACAAACTGAAACATAGATGCACAGAAAAAACCCCAGAAAAAAGTCCAGTACCCAGCATTGGTATTGGTCTTTTTTCAGGTGTTTTTACTGTGCATCCATGTTTCAGTTTGTATTTAGTATGAAATATATGGATTTCACGGGACGACCGTAAAAGTAAAAAAAAATAAGTTGCAAAAATAAAAAATACAAAAAGATACTTCAAACCAAACTTGTTAATGCCCCTGCCCCAAAGAGTATTGTTATTATATCCTACCCAAAGGCCCAGGCTGAAAACCAGCGCTGGACTGTCTGTCCAGCACATGCTGAGACTGGGACCTTTTGCCTCAAAAGTTTTTCTAAATTATTGTATTTTTTTTTATTTGTAAATGTTTTGTTCATTGTTCTTGATATTGTTCTATTTATGTTTTGTTTTGTGGCAATAAAGCAAATTGTTATTCTTATTCTTATTCTTATTCTTAATAAAGTTTATACCATGACAAGCTCGTGCGCGGCGCTCGGCGGAACCCTGTCGCAGGGAGCCTCTGCTGTCCTTAACAAGATTGTTTTTAATAAGTGCGGCAAATGCTGACTGCGACAGGGTTCCGCGGAGGGTCGCGCACAAGCTTGGCGGACTACAGTTAAAGGTGTCGGACACGCCCAATATAGGGTTCCGCAGCAGTTCCGAAAAAATCCTTGTATATCATACTAATTTTACTATTAATTATACTGTCCATGTTCAAGCAATATTTTATAGGCCAGGCTGCTATTTACTCTTACCCCCTATGTCACCATCCATTGATCAAATTTATTTGACGGATAAATGTGATGCCGTCTCTGTTTGTTTTGTTCGAATAGACGGAGACGGCATCACATTTATCCGTCGGTTAAAATTAAATCAATGGGTGGTGAAACAGCCCCTTAAACTACTATTCATTCTCAAGCAAACTTAGCCGTTATAGTTTTCAGTGTTAATTTGACATATTTTCTCCCATCCTGATGTTTTCAAAACTTTTATAGGTACCAACAGTTTAGCTTTTAGAGGGGCACGGAGAGGGGGACGCCCAATATAAAAAAAAAATCACTTTACAGTTGAATATTTCGCAAACGAATCACTATATCGAAAAATCGTCTTCACAACCTTGAAATGATTTTAAAAGACCTATACAACGATATCTTACACTATAAGGTTAGACGAGGAAAAAAAAAATTGACCCCCACTTTACGTCTATATGTATACAATACAATACAATACAATACAATACAATACAATGACTCTTTATTGTACACCAGAAATAGTAAGCGATACAGAAAACAGGTACACAGAGAGCAAGTTACAAGGTAAGCAATAGGCGACCTTATCGCTTAAGAGCGATCTCTTTCAGGCAACCCCAATAATTATATTATTTATTTTCTACATGGCGGAGGAAAGGGGAGGCCTTTGCCCAGCAGTGGGACATATTATAGGCTATAAAAAATTTTTTTTTTTTTACTTTGTCCGGATATTTGCCCCAATAGTCTCTGAGCTAGGCCGCGGACAGACAGACATGGCGAACGAAACTATAAGGGTTCCGTTTTCACCATTCTGGCTCCAGAACCTTAAAAAAATTTTTTTTTCTGTGTACAGAATATGTGTACATCTCACCTCCCTCTCTCCTACCCTCTCTCCCTCTCTCTTATAACACAACTCACTCTGTATCCACGTTAGCAGTAGCCTCGTCCAACACCAAGACACTGGAGCGAGCGAGAGCGGCGCGCGCCAGGCACACTAGCTGTCTCTGTCCCGCGGAGAAGTTCCCGCCCCCGTCTCCCACCTTAGTGGACAGACCGGCCGGCAGATTGGACACCATCTCTGTGAGTTCCACCTGTAGAAAATAGTAGATTGTACAAAAAGAACATTCTACCCGAGGTGTTCATTTAACCACCCGAGCCGGTAACCGAGGGTGAATAGATCCGTCGAGGGGAAAATGGGTTTAATGCTCGAGTTTTACACTCTGCTTTCCACTTCGATTAACAGGAAATGATTGGAAATAATAATAATAATAATATTAGGGGATAATCTTACACAAATCGACCTAGTCCCAAACTAAGCAAAGCTTGTAGGTACTATGGGTGCTAGACGACGATAAACATACTTATATAAATAAATAAATACTTAAATACACAGAAAACATCCATAACTCAGGAACAAATATTCGTGCTCATCACACAAATAAATACCCTTACCAGAATTCGAACCCAAGACCTTTTGCTTCTTAGGCAGGGTCACTACCAACTAGGCTAAAGCGGTCGTTAATATATGAAATTTACAAGCTCTTATTTTTCGCGCATTGCAATTTCTGTAATAATTTACTAGATATACTTAGTTTTATTAGGGCTCCAGCGAACATCGCGGGGCGCTGCAAGAGCTACTCTATCCTTTTTTTAGGGTTCCGTACCCAAAAGGTAAAAACGGGACCCTATTACTGAGGCTCCGCTGTCCGTCTGTCCGTCTGTCACCAGGCTGTATCTCATGAACCGTGATAGCAAGACAGTTGAAATTTTCACAGATGATGTATTTCGGTTGCCGCTATAACAACAAATACTAAAAACCAGAATAAAATTAATATTAAAGGGGGCTCCCATACAACAAACGTGTTTTTTTTCTCGTTTTTGCTTGATATTGATAACGGCAACAGGCAGACGCTTGAAATATTCACAAAATATTTAGTTGTATATTCACTTAAAAAATAAATAAATTAAAATAAAACAATTATTTAAGGGGAGCCCATACAACATACATGATTTTTTTGCAGTTTTTATAGATAATGGTACGGAACCCTTCGTGCGCGAGTCCGACTCGAACTTGGCCGGTTTTCTATGCAGAGCGCTATGCGTTTGTTAGCAAATCTTTTCTTGGCGGAACTCCTATATGTATAATCATCATGTCCTCACCTCGTGCAGTGCGGTGTAGAGACCCGGCGAGCGGCTCCTCTCAGCGGAGCTCCTGTCTGGTCCTTCGAGCCAGATGCACTAATATATCCTTACCTGATGTAGAGCTCTATGCGTTTCTTGGCCAAACTCCTCTAGGCGGAGCTCCTATATCACCATGGCCTCGACTCATGTGGAGCGCAATGCGTTTCTTAGCAAAGCTCCTCCCGACGGAGCTCCTATGTCACCTGGTGCAGCGCGCTGTAGATGGCAGCGTCGCCGTGGGCGTGCTGCGGGTCCAGGTTGTCCCGTAGGGCTCCAGCGAACAGCGCGGGGCGCTGCGGGAGCGCCGCGAGCCGCCGCCGCCAGGCACGGAGCCCCGCCTCGTCCGGGGTCACGCCGTCCACTGTGATCCTGCCCGTGGTTTTGCCCAACCTGGAAATAAATAGTAAATTGTGCATCAAGGGCCGTGAGTAGGGGATTACTAACGAGAGTCTATTAGAAGCCCGACGCCGAAGGAGAAAAGGGCTTTTAATGACTCGAGTTCGTAATCCCCTTACTGCCCGTGATACACACAATGATTTTCATCACACAGGGAGAAAAAAAAATCCAAAAATAAAATTATTTTCTCTAAACACTTAAATTGAATAAATAATGGCTACCCACCAATACAGATTTTCACTTTTTCAAGTCATCTACCATAGATAGATAATGTAAATAATTCGAATGGCCATACGGCCAGATTCTGCCTACATGTAAAAAAAATACTTACTAAAATTATTGCAAAACTATTTGATATAAATTTAAAATATAAAAATAACGAAGTTTCATGAAGCGTAGATAAGTTTTGTGTAGTAAAATTGGGTTATAGCTAAGTTTTAAACATATAAATAAAACGTTGGCTGACTTAAAACCTCCCGGGATACCTACTAACTTGTTTGCAAATTTTAAAACTAAAGTTAGAACTCCCTTGGGAGGAAAAACTGTACGTAAATCCATAGGCCATTGTCATATAGTATACAGGCATGGAATAACACCATTGACGAGCAAGTGTGATGAAAAAGGACATTTATTTATTTCATTTATAAGTCATTTGTAAGACATTTTCGGCATGACGACCAGATGGCCTAGTGGTTAGAGAACCAGACTACAAAGCTGCTCCCCCCCCACCGATGAAAAGGTATACATTACGAGGGGCGTTCAATATAAAGTGAGAATGAGACGCAAACTCTTTTAATATTACGAAATTAAATACTGGCCGGTAAAGCTAATCTATCTAGCTGATTGCTATGAAAAAAAAAACTAACTGTCTTTTGTTTAAAAAAAATATACGGTAATTTCTTTGCAATGCTATTGAGTACGTTAGCGAAAATGGAGAAAATTGAACTGCGCGCCGTTATCAAATATTTGTATTTGAAAAATTTTTCTACGGACCAAGTCAATTTGGATTTGCGGGACACTTTAGGGTCTAATGCTCCTCCGTATTCCACAGTCGCACGTTGGTGCGCCGAATTTAGACGTGGAAGAACATCGACAATGGACGACCCCCGCTCCGGACGCCCTACTACAGCAGTAACTGAAGAAATTGTGAAAAAAGTCGAAAACTCAGTTTTGGCGGATCGTCGTGTCACGGTTCGTTTTATTGCTGAAAATGTAAAGATTTCAACGGGGAGCGTGCATAATATTTTATATGAACGCTTGGGTGTGAAAAAGGTATCTGCGCGTTGGGTACCAAGAATGCTTACTGACACGCAAAAACAAACTAGACTAGAGATTTGTCAAGGAGCTTTGAACCTGATGCAGCAAGACCGGGAACTTTTTTTGGCGCGATTTATAATAATGGACGAAACATGGCTCCATCATTACGACCCTGAAACGAGACTGCAGTCTATGACATGGAAAAGGCCATCATCTCCAACTCCGAAGAAATTCAAGGTGAGCCCATCTGCCGGTAAGGTCATGGGCTCTGTTTTTTGGGATGGTAAAGGGGTATTAATGATTGAGTATCTCGAGCATGGAGCCACTATTACGGGCACTTTATACGCCAAACAAATAGCAACATTGCGCAATGAGATCCGCGAAAAACGGCGAGGTAAACTCTCGAAAGTTGTGCTGTTCCACCAGGACAATGCCCCGGCACACAAGTCCGCCGTTGCAATGGCTGCAATTCATGATGCTGGGTTCGATATTCTTAAGCATCCTCCGTATTCACCAGATCTCACTCCCAGTGATTTCTACCTATTTCCGAGATTGAAACAATACCTGAGAGGCCAGAAATTTGAAGACGACGACGCGTTAGTCGCTGCAGTACAAGATTTTTTAAGTACTCAAGATGAGACCTTTTTTAAAAATGGAATTTTAAGTTTAGAAAAAAGATATACTAAGTGTATTATGCTAAAAGGTGACTATGTCGAAAAATAAAATGACATTTAGTAAAAGTTGTTTATAACATACTCATTCTCACTTTTTATTGAACGCCCCTAGTATATGTATAACATTTTTTTTATTTTTATCATCTAAGCTTCGCAACCCAATAGGTCTCTATGACGCTCGAGTAAACCCCCATTTAGCATAGTGGGCTCCTCTACTATACGAGTAACAACAAATACCTATTAATAATATATATTTTGTATTAAGTATATGTAGTGTATAAGTATTATATTGAATGTATTTGT
The DNA here is from genome assembly GCA_947859365.1 of Archips crataeganus. Classification (NCBI taxonomy): domain Eukaryota; kingdom Metazoa; phylum Arthropoda; class Insecta; order Lepidoptera; family Tortricidae; genus Archips; species Archips crataeganus. The sequence continues at coordinate 7,802,213 of OX402072.1, read as the reverse complement.
TTATTTATATAATTTATATTATATTTGTATTGTTTTTATTGTTTGTTGTCTATTAAGTAATACTGCGTTTCTCTTGTCTGTTATTTCTGCCACCTACATTCGTCTGTTGATATTTATTAATTTCTGAGTAATTGGTTGTCTGGAAGAGATCGCTTTTTAGCGATAAGACCGCCAATTGTCTACCTGAATTTTTATTTTTGTAATGTCACTGTACTGTTTTTGGTGATCAATAAAGAATATTTGTATTGTATTGTATTGTATTGTAATACCAAAAAACAGAATAAAATAAATATTTAGGGGGGGGCTCCCATACAAAAAACTTAAGATTTTATTGCCGTTTTCATAGATAACGGTAGGGTACCCTTCGTGCGCGAGTCCGACTCGCACTTGGCCGGTTTTTTTCTGCCGTGAAAATTCCTACCTCTGGCACAATAAAATTACATAAAGTTTACCACTGACAGATGGTTTGTCTTCATTTCATATTCAACTTTAACGACCTACAAATAAAGCCAATTTTAGAATACTGTTACCCACGTTTGCAGATTTTGTAATAACCACTTTATTTGTATGGTGTTAAAGTTGGAAATGAAATGAAGGCAAGCCATCTGTCAGTGGTAAACTAAAAGTAAACAAACGTATTGTAATCAGTATTTTATAATGACCTGAACAGAGCCTGTATGAGCGAACTCTTCCCGGCGCCAGTTCTCCCAACCACGGCCACCTTCTCAGCCGGTCGCACCACAAAGCTGATTCCCCGGATGGCGTACACCGGGTCAGCGCCCTTGACGGGTTCCGAGGAGTTCTTCGGAGGCTTCTCGTACTCCAATGAGACGTCCTCGAAGGCTATCTCACCTATGGAAACGTTTTTAAACATTAAAAAGGCTGCTTAGAATAATATGGGACAATTTACTGATTTTTAGAGCGAGAGAGGGGGAGAGGGAGGTAGAGCGAAAGAGAGAGGGGGGCTTTGTAATAATAAAGGAAGGATGGGGTCTATTATTAATGAACAGGTAAATTTTAGTACCTATCTTCTCCTTTACTGCGGCTTGGGTCTAATTTGAACAGTTAGTATTAATAAAATATGCCTTATCAATAAATAAACAAAAATTCAAGGTAGTTTTATATGACAATTAAAGTTAATTTTTGAGGGGTAGTTTGAGAAAAATAAAGTGGGTACTTGGGAAGTTACAGTGACAAGTTTTTTTGGTTTGTTAGTTTAACATTTGGTAGCATAACGTACGGTTGTGGTACTCTGAAAATGAGCTCTGGTTGAGTTCGAAACGCGTCAGTGTAGTTTGGTGGTGGTGATGGTTGGGTTTATGTGATTTGTGTGTGTTCGTACAGTGTGGAGGTGGAGGAACTGCGTGAACACGCATTTCTTGCATAAACGTAACTATTGTAAGGTCGCGGGTGAGCAAATTAATTGTTTCAGTTCATTAATAAAGGATAAGTTTAAAAGCAAAGGAAAATGACAATAAAATTAAATACGATGGTCCATAAAACAAGTTACATTGAAGAGGAATTGATTGTATGCGGAAATTACGGAAACGACTGAATGAAAATCCTATGGGAAATCCAATTTTCCAAGTATTCGTTACACAATTAGTAACTTTAACAAGTTTGCTATGAAGTATCTTTTTGTATTTTTATTTTTCAACTTCATTTTTTATTCATAATAACAAACTTGTTAAAGTTGGGACAGGTAGCGCCATCTCTTGGTCCTGGTGAGCGGTTAGTTCCGAAGGAGTGTTGAAATCTCTTGATAAGGGTATAACATAGATGGCGCTGTATCACGCAAGTGATGATCTAACAAGGTGAGTTATGAATGCATAGGAAAGATTCGTGTCTAAACTCCTGACCAGTGGTGGTGTAGGGGTATTAGCACGCAGCACGGAATGCTGAGGACCTGGGTTCGATTCCCAGCGCTGGTCTTTTTTCTGGGTTTTTTTCTGTTCATCCATATTCCAGTTTGTATTTAGTATGAAATAGGTATACAATTAGTAACATTATTTTTGTTTGAGGAGACTGTCATAGCATAGATATGTGATAATTGTGCCAAAATCAACTGTAAAATCTATTCGCACAATTCGTTAATAATCGCTAGGTTTGACAAACGATACGTCTTAGCCTACGACCAGATGGCCTAGTGGTTAGAGAACCTGACTATGAAGCTTGAGGTCCCGGGTTCGATTCCCGTGTCGGGGCAGATATTTGTATGAAAAATACGAATGTTTGTTCTCGGGTCATGGGTGTTTAATATGTATTTAAGTATGTATCTATCTATATAAGTATGTTTATCCGTTGCCTAGTACCCATAACGCAAGCTTTTCTAGCTTACTTTGGGACTGGGTCAATTGGTGTGAATTGTCCCGTGATATTTATTTATTTATTTATTTATCACTACAAACTTCAACAGACAAATGTCAAATGTTGGACGTTAGGGCCAAAACACAATTACACGCTGCGACGTCGTGTCGTGGAATTCTACGATGCAAACCGTAAATGCTTACGACACGGCGTCGTATCGTGGTACGATGTACGGCACGACGTCGTGTCGTTAAAATAAACTTTTTTTTTACATAATACTGACCCGTGAGTGACCACTGTCTCACCTGATGAAAAGTGTAGATGAGGCCAAAGGTGTACCTCACTGGTTCAGTAGCAGCCTATTCACTCTAGCCTTGAAGATACCTAAGCTCTGTCTATTTAACATAGTTAGTACTAGAAAACAGAGAATACACGTAATTGGTCAGTGGTATAAGGACAATGCACCGGCACATACGTCCCACTGCAGGGCACATATTTAAATACTAGCTTTTGCCCGCGACTCCGTCCGCGTGGAATTAGTAATTTGGGCAGCTTCTTTTTTTATCCAATTTGCTTTTTCATCAATTATGGCTCTCCTTAGATCCTTCCGGAAGAAGTGAAACTTCATAATAAACCAACCCGCTCCCAATCCGCCCCAACCCGCTCTCAACCCGCCCCCAACCCGCTCCCAACCCGCTCTCAACTCACCTCCCACCCGCTCCCAACCCGCTCGCAACCCGCTCCTAACCCGCCCCCAACCCGCCCCCAACTCGCTCTCAACCCGCCCCCAACCCGCTCCTAACCCGCCCCCAACCCGCTCCCAACTCGCCCCCAACCCGCTCCCAACCCGCTCCTAACCCGCCCCAACCCACTCCCAACCCGCCCCCAACCCGCCCCCAACCCGCTACCAACCCGCCCCAAACCCGCTCCCTACTCGCCCACCCACCCGCTCCCAACCCGCCCTCAACCCGCTCTCAAGCCGCCCCCAACCCGCTCTCAACCCGCCCTATCTAACTGAGCTATCTAACACTGAAAGAATTTTCCAAATCGGAGCAGTAGTTCCTGAGATTAGCGCGTTCAAACAAAAAACCTGTTCGATAAATTCTTAAAATATACGTATCTTTCTTATTTGTGAACCGATTCAAATGAAACAAACACTAAATGTTAATCCAAGAAAATACCAACATATCAGTGAAAACCGCATCCTTCTAGGTTAAGCCGTTTCTGAGATTAGCGCGCACAAACGCACAGACAAACAGACAAACAGACAATAATTCTAAAAATCATTGTTTTGGGTTCTATTGCGCTACTAAATAGCCCTAGTGACAATTTTTCTCAAATATCTTCAATGTACAGACACCGACTTGTTACAGATTTATTATATGTATAGATATAGATTATTATCTACTACTTTAAATTACATAATTATGATTAATAGATGAATAAACATGGCATGTAATTATTTTAGGTGCCATGAGAAAAATCAAAAAATCACGAGAAATATTACGAATATTCCACAAACGGCATGTAAGCCGAGCCCGCCATCGACGTGCGATCGTTGACGCCCACTGACAGTTTCTTGTCCCTTTCATTTGCATACAAAAGTGCAACAGAGAGAACGCCTTGCTAACTCTGTTAAATAGACAGGGTATAGGTTGTATTTGAGGGCTTAACTCAATTATAAAAACCGCCCACGAATATTACGTGTGTTTTAACGACACGACGTCGTGCCGTACGTCGTACCACGATACGACGCCGTGTCGTAAGCATTTACGGTTTACGTCGTAGAATTCGACACGACGTCGCAACGTGATACGACGCCGCGTCGTGCGTGCCACGACACGACATCGCAGCGTGTACAGTAAAATTAAGTTAATTAAGTTTACCACTGACAGATAGTTTGCCTTCATTTCATATTCAACTTTAACGACCTACAAATAAAGCCAATTTTAGAATACTGTTACCCACGTTTGCAGATTTTGTAATAGCTACTTTATTTGTACGGTGTTAAAGTTGGAAATGAAATGAAGGCAAGCCATCTGTCAGTGGTAAACTAAAAGTAAACGTATTGTAATCGTGTTTTGGCCCTTAGACCTCGCAAAGAACAGTTTACCTTTGGCCGGCCAATGTTCGAAGTCTAGATTAGGATGCTGCGTCTTCAAAGCCTTCTCGTTGACGTCGACCGGCGACTCCGGCTGCAGATTCGTGTATTCTAACATTCTTTCCACCTGCAAAAGAAAATTGTTTTAATATCAAAATTCAGACGACCGGATAGCTATATAGTTCATTTAATTTAGCATTGAAAAGCACAACAACATTATATTGCGGCTCGTGAACTGTAATCTCTTTACAACTTGTACTAGAGTAACAATTGACGACACGCAAATAATGTGGCATTAAAACAATTTTATTTTGCGGCTCCCAGAATATTGTACTGCACTATTTGCTAGGTAAGAAATAGTTGACCAGACGAAATATAATGTTGTTGTGCTTTTAAATGCTAAATTAAATGAAGTATAGTTGTTAGAGTACCTGACTACGAAGCTTGAGGTCCTGGGTTCGATTCCCGGTCGGGGCAGATATTTGTGTGAAAAAACCGGCCAAGTGCGAGTCGGCCTCGCGCACCGAGGGTACCGTACAAATTTATATGTATCTATGAACATCCAGTCTCAGCAGACCCCTGCTCCTAAGCAAAATGTGCGCAGTGTGGGATCATTGTAGATTGGTTACTGATTTAGACAGACAGACAAACTAGATCCCGTTCAAACCAATTTTCGGTGGAAGTTTACATGGTAATGTACATCTTATATTTTTTTTAGTTTTATCTTTCTCTTATTTTAGAAGTTACAGGGGGGGGACACACATTTTACCACTTTGGAAGTGTCTCTCGCGTAAACTATTCAGTTTAGAAAAAAATGATATTAGAAACCTCAATATCAGATTTGAAGACCTATCCAATAGATACCCCACACGTATGGGTTTGATGGAAAAAAATTTTTGAGTGTCAATTCTAAGAGGGGAACCCCCAAAATTTATTGTTTTTTTTTTCTATTTTTGTGTGAAAATCTTAATGCGGTTCACAGAATACCAACCAAGCCTTACCAATACTTACCAAGTTTCAACAGCATAGTTCTTATGGTTTCGGAAAAAAGTGGCTGTGACATACGGACGGACAGACAGACAGACATGACGAATCTATAAGGGTTCCGCTTTTGCCATTTGGCTGCGGAACCCTAAAAACGAATGTTCGTGCTCGAATCTTGGATGTTTAATATGTATTTTGCTTAGTTTGGGACTAGGTCAATTTGTGTGAATCGTGATATTTATTTATTATTTACTAGCTTTTGCCCGCGACTCCGTCCGCGTGGAATTAGTAATTTGGGCAGCTTATTTTTTTTATCCAATTTGCTTTTTCATCAATTACGGCTGTTCTTAGTTCTTCGATATAAAAAAAATACCCCCCCCCCCCCGAGTTCTTGAGATTAGCGCGTTCAAAGAAACAAACAAACAAACTCTTCAGCTTTATAATCTACACTAATATTATAAAGAGGAAAGATTTGTACCTATTTTTGTATGTTTGTATGTTTGTAATGAATAGGCTCAAAAAGTACTGGGCCGATTTAAAAAATTCTTTCACCAATAGAATGCTACATTCTTCCAATTTGACATAGGCTGCATTTCATTTTGAAAAAAATTAGGGATCCTTGGTAAAATTTGAACAATGTAACCGAAGGTGTAGAAAATGAGTCTTAAAATGTCTTTCGTCGAATGCGCTGCCGAAACTATTAGCGATAGAACAAAATAATGTACAACAATATTGAAGAACATCATAATGTCTACAAAAAACTCCGCGGTAGCATATGTCCAACTATTGTAGTTATGTCACTACAACAACTTTTTTCATTTTAAACATTAATGAAAATGCTAACCAAATTCAAACCATGCTATTTATGTGTTTATATATTAGATAAAGTGACTCAAGAGGAAGGTTTACAAGTATAATACATGCATAATATAGTTGTACCCGTGCGAAGCCGGGGCGGGTCGCTAGTATTAGTATATAGATAGCTGTGCCCGCGACTCCCGTCCGCGTGGGCTGCGAGATCGTGCCCTCCAGATGGGACTGCTTTCGGGGAAGTCAAGAGCGATTGTCAGTCAATACTTCTAAAAACTGTTCGATAAATTCTTAAAATAGACGTATCTTTCTTATTTGTGAACCGATTCAAATAAAACAAACGCTAAATGTTAATCCAAGAAAATACCAACATATCAGTGAAAACCGCATCCTTCTAGGTTAAGCCGTTTTTGAGATTAGCGCGCACAAACGCACAGACAAACAGATAAACAGACAAACAGACAATAATCCTAAAAATCATTGTTTTGGGTTCTATTGCGCTAATAAATAGCCCTAGTGACAGTTTTTCTCAAATATCTTCAATGTACAGACACCGACTTGTTACAGATTTATTATATGTATAGATTACTTATTTAAATAACTTATTGGGTGTCAAAACCGCCAAGCTGAAGTGGGACTGGGCCGGACATGTCTGCCGAATGCATCCGGACCGATGGGCGCGAATCGTTACCGAGTGGGTTCCGAGGGATGGCCAAAGGAGCAGAGTCAGACCCAAGGGGAGATGGCGGGACGACCTGAGGCGCTACTACGAAATTCGAAAATCGAAGTTCGTATCGTATTATCCCTCTCACTCTCGTGTCAAATCATATTAGCGTGAGCGGGACGGCACGAAACGAAGTTCGAATTATGCACTTCGTGATAGAGCCTCTGAGCGCTTTTCAGCTCGATTGGCAGGTGCATGCCCAGGATAGGGAAAAATGGCGGAGGAAAGGGGAGGCCTTTGCCCAGCAGTGGGACATATTATAGGCTATATAAAAAAAAAATTAAATAACTAAAACTGAGCAGAGTTGGTTGACGGATGATCAATTAGGGTTCCATATAGAAGATGATGTCTCACCGACGTCATTTGGTTCTCGACTTCGGCCGTCTGCCGCATCCCATACTGGCACATGCCGACCAAACCGATGACTTGGGTTATGGCCAAACCGACGTTCCCGCCTATCGTATCTGTAAAACATTTACAAATAAAAAAAAACCGTTAGTGATCTTTAGACCGCTCCACAAAATGGCTGATATTGACGTTTAATTTTTTTCACAAAATGGCGGAAAAATATATTTTTTTATTTTTTATTTATTTATTTATTTTATTTATTAGGACCTTCAACAACAAGTACACTTTTTCAAATGCATAAAAAAATACATGTACAAATTAAAACTAAGTGCCTCATCACTTACAGAAGGACACCGCATGCACTAATATCTAACAATTGACAGCAAAAATATTTGCCATTAGCTCCAAATTACATTAGGTATAAATAGAAAAACAAGTAAAAAAGCGGAAAACTTAATTTTCCCTAAGATGTAAAATGTTATGGGCAAAGACACATAATCTTACTGAAAGACCCTGTACAAAGAATTAATGAGCATTCACTAGGTAAGCGTGCACTATCGTAGGCCTCATCTTCGCTTTCCATCAGGCGTGATCGTGGCCAAACGCAAGCCTTTATATTGTACCTACATAAGGAGAGATCCCATGCTGGTAGAGATCCCTTAATGGGATAAGTTCGCCTTTGTACATACATTTCAACGGTTGTCAATAATGTATTTCTTTTTTTCCTTATTTTTGTACAATAAAGAGTTTACATACATACATACATACATACATAAAAAGAAGAAAAATCTTTACGAGGGTACGATGGCTGAGAGACTTTTGAGAAATAGGTATTTTAATGAAATGTCGCTGTCTCGCCCGAACACCTGCGTGTCAGTACAGCGAGAGCGGGACGACTGCAGCTCAGACCGTTAATAGCCGCGTAAAATTGATCAAAACAGCATTTCGTAATCCCCTGTTTTCTTCTCGAAAACTGGACCAATAAAATTATTTTTTTCAAAAATAATTAGAAGACAGACTTAGCTATGCCCCTGTGTTTTCCTTTTTTTGTTTATATCAGGGATTCTTTTCTGATGAGTGTCTGAAAATTACGTTGAAATTGGGCTATTTTTCCAGTTTTTGAAAGCTCATATTTCATATGTTAATTGAAATATGGAAAAAAACGAAACATAGGGGCATAGCTGTGGTAGATACAGATTACACAGCAAAAAGAAATGGCTCTAAAGCCATTATCCAGGGAGGAAACAGGGGATTACGTTTGTATGGAGAAATGGTGCGCATCGTACCCTCTTAAATAGCCTTCCTATTTAAATTGCCTTTTTTGACGTGACAACGTCTAATAAATCGATGAACGCCGGCTGCACGCACGAAAAAGTATGACGCAATGTAACGCACGTGTACGTACATGTCCCGTAGGTACATATTGTCCCATACAAGAGAGAGCAGTGAACGCCAGGATGTACAAGATAGCAGCGTGCGCCAGGATGTACAATCTTAGTACTAGCGCTCGGGTAATTTTCTTGTTTACCGTTTTCAAGATATTTGACAAAACACCGGTTCTCGTCCGATCACCGAGGTTAAGCAACGTCGGGCGCGGTCAGTACTTGGATGGGTGACCGCCTGGTTTCATTTTTGTTATTGAATGTTTTGCTATGACGTTGTCACGTTAAACTATCGTCCGTAAACCGACTTTACAGACAACCGGTTTTTTTCCAAATGCTTTTTTCCCACTGTGGTTTTTTTACTGAAGCTTATGTTTAACCGACTTCAAAAAAGGAGGAGGTTCTCAATTCGGTTGTTCTTTTTTTTTTAATGTGTGTTACCTCAGAACTCCGTCATTTATGAACCGATTTGGAAAATTCTTTCGTTGTTTGACAGCATATACCTCAAGGTTGGTCCCGTTGTTACCAGAATCCAGTTCTGATGATGGGATCAATGAGGAAATGAAGGAACTCTTCAAAAGTTTAGCCTTAACCTACCTTCGCTAGCGAAGAAGAAGAAGCTGAACGTGACGCATGCCAGATAGAGACAGCAGATCATGTCCATCCAGAAGCCGAACGCTCGGTTCGTGTTCAGCACCAGCGTCCACGCTGAGCTGTGGAGGTCCTGCCACCAATAACAATCTAGATCAGTTTACATTTACAAATAACTAGCGGACCCGACTGACATTACCTTCCATCCATCCATCTGCCGGGCTGATTTGTGCTACACAAAGCTATGATCGCTTAAAAGCTATGATGCCACAAACAGACACACACACCGGTGCCCGTTTTCTCCCATAAAATTTTAAGTCATAATGTATCATATTTAACGACCGCTTTAGCCTAGTTGGTAGTGACCCTGCCTACGAAGCAAGAGGTCCTGGGTTCGAATCCCGGTCAGGGCATTTATTTGTGTGATGAGCACGAATATTTGTTCCTGAGTTATGGATGTTTCCTATGTATTTAAGTATTTATTTATCTATATAAGTATGTTTATCGTCGTCTAGTACCCATAGTACAAGCTTTGCTTAGTTTGGGACTAGGTCGATTTGTGTAAGATTGTCCCCTAATATTTATTTATTTGTATGTATGTATGTATGTAAAACTCTTTATTGTACGTAAAACATGAAAATTAACAGTTAACAAGAGAAACAGATGTACAAAGGCGAACTTATCCCTTAAAGGGATCTCTTCCAGTTAACCTTTGAACGATTGACATGACACCAGAGACAAGAGTAGGCATACAATGCAGAGTAAAAAGAGTCGAAATGAAAAGTAAACCCAAACCAATAAACTTAACATAATCAATACATAAACATACAAAGAATACACGCAAGTACACACTAATATAATATATCATGAATACAGAAGACTAATACATATCATATCAACATAAATAGACTAACTACATAAAAATTACATAAATACATTAATATACGCATATACACTAAACAGAGAATACAACAGAGGTTGTCTCTATTTAAGAGGAACTGTCAAGCCAGTACGCCCCCAAGCGACTCCGGAAGATGGCTACCGACTGCGACCGCCTGATTTCACTCGGCAACCGATTCCACAGACATTTATTTATTAGTCATAATCAACGTTAGTCATACAGTGATTTATTTCTGAAACGGTATTTTTTTCAGGACTTTTTTAAATGCCATCTTAATAGAATGCAAGGTTAGGTTAGGTTTGTTTTATGACAATTCCGAAAAATAAATTGTTTCACAAATAAATCACTGTATGACTAACGTTGATTATGACTAATGATACATTAAGGGGGTGTTTCACCACCTTATTGTCAAACTGCTGGTTACGTAACCAATGAATAAACTAAGTACTGGACAAATCTGTCGGCTAGTTTTTTTTCAGTTTCACCACTCCGGTCCTGTGCAAACTAAGTACCACTTAACTAATCGTCGGTTTAACAAAAAGTCGGAATGGCAACGTCGCATTTCACGACCACGCGTTCCTGTTCGCACACTTTCGTTCAAAGAGTCACTCATTATTAAATCAGAAGAAATGGTTAACTATATAATTTTTGAATACATCTATTTTTTTTTGCATAAACAAATATGTAACATTATAATTGATCCAAAAACGGTATTTATTCACGATACTTTGTTAACAATAACAAAGAAAAATAAAATCACGTAAAACGAATCGAAAAGTGGCGCCAAACCATTTGACAGATAAACTTTTTTTTAATGGCGACATAAAAGTTCACGTAGAACAAACGATTGAGCCAGTGAAAAAAAGTTTGTTATTAAAAAATATTACGAAATTTTGGATTTATTTTTACATACTAAAAGTGTACCTACATTTTTTTATTCAAATCTTGATATTTAAATTATTTTATGCAATTTAGCATGACCTCTTTCTTTAAAAAATAAAAAATACTTTGATTTATTTTTCTGAAACCGGCTGAAGGGCTCTCCAACCATGGCCACAAAAAAATAAACTAACTTTATGTGACGGATAAAAATGCTAAATGCCTCCTGATCTGATGGTCAAATTAAGAAACAGTTTGTCCGTCACTTAGCGCTAATCGAGACTGGTGAAACGGAAATTTTAATTCCATCTGTCAAATAAGGTTATGATTAAGCTAATCCGAACTTTAAGAAAAGTGGTGAAACAACCCCTAAGACTTAAAATTTTATGGGAGTCATTATATACCCACACGCACACACACACACACACACATTCACACACACACACACACATAGCGGTCAAACCTATAACAGCCCTCTTTTTGTGTCCGGGGTTATTTTTAACACGATCGTGGTTTTGTTTTCTATAAGCCTTAATAATCAATGAACATTTTTTTTGAAAACGTTAGGAGTGGTTTCTACCTGTAGCTTGTCGAACTCCCTGGCGATGATAATTGGAGCGGCGCGCGTCGAACGTATAGTGGTGAGTCCCGAGACTGTGGCCGTCGCGTGGTTTAGGGACTGACTGCGAGCTGCGAACAAACATACAATACAATACAATACAATACAATACAATACAATACAATACAATACAATACAATACAATACAATACAATACAATACAATACAATACAATACAATGACTCTTTATTGTACACCAGAAATAGTAAGCAATACCAAGGATGATATAGACTGGATTGGCAGTCGCCATAGTACGGATCGGCCGCGGTTTTTGTAGTTCGATTATTAAATCTAGATGGCGCTGAAGAGGCTTTGAAAGCAAAACAATAAGACTACAGATGTTTCATATTACTACAAATGTATTATTTTCATAATAATACATTTGCAGTGATATGGAATATCTTTTTTTTTTATTGATAGAGGGAGGCAAACGAGCAAGTGGGTCACCTGTTGGAAAGCGATCACCACCACCCATGAGAACCAGAAACCCCAGAAGGGTCACTAATCCGTATCTGTAGTCTTATTGTTTTGCCTTCAAAGCCTCTGGCTATATTTCAGCGCCATCTAGATTTAATAATCGAACTACAAAAACCGCGGCCGATCCGTACTACGGCGACTGCCAATCCAGTCTATATCATCCTTGGCAATAGAGAAAACAGGTACACAGAACCACATATTAGGGTGAATCAAGCAACGTCCGCGCATATCCGCGTCCGCGATATCTGACGTTGCATTTCGCTGCATTAATTTTAAGTAAGTCTAGGCTCGACACGAGCGCCAAAAATGCTTCAAGTAGCGTGAGCGTGAGAAGCAAAGTGAAAATGTGCCTTACGCACAACACACAGTCTTTTTTAGGGTTCCGTACCCAAAGGGTAAAAACGGGAACCCTCTTACTGAGACTTCGCTGTCCGTCCGTCCGTCAGTCCGTCTGTCACCAGGCTGTATCTTACGAACCGTGATAGCTAGACAGTTGAAATTTCCACAGATGATGTATTTCGGTTACCGCTATAACAACAAATACTAACCAGAATAAAATCAATATTTAAGGGGGCTCCCATACAAACAAACGTGATTTTTTTTGCTCGTTTTTGCTCGATAATGATAACGGCAACAGGTAGACGCTTGAAATATCACTTCACTTTAAAAACAAATATTTGAATTATAATAAGACAAATATTTGAGGGGGGCTCCCATACAAAAAACGTGTTTTTTTTGCCGTTTTTATAGATAATGGTACGGAACCCTTCATGCGCGAGTCCGACTCGCACTTGGCCGGTTTATTGTAACTATTGTCTATTTCCAATTACATATCAAATTTATTTCTTTTATTTCTAAGCTACAGGATTAACGATATAACAGTAGAACCACTCGACAATTTTAAAATATGTTAGGGAATAGGAGCTCCGCCGGGCGGAGCATCGACTCACTCACCTATAGCCTCGATCCTCTTGAGCTCCCGGCTCGTGCTGAGGAACAGGCCTCGCATCAGGAACAGAAGGCACGCGACAAAGGCTGTAGGCAGAAGTAGCCACCAGTTCACCAAGCACACCACTATGAGGATGGATACCACTTCCAGGAAAAACTGTGGGCAAATACATGAAGAAGTTAATAAAAAATCGGCCGAGTACAAGTAGGACTCGTATATGAAGGGTTCCATATCTCTGTCCAATGTTTTAAAAATCATCATCATCATCATCATCATCATCATCATCATCATCATATCAGCCTATATACGTCCCACTGCAGGGCACAGGCCTCCTCTCAGAATGAGAGGGCTTGGGCCGTAGTTCCCACCCGGGCCCAGTGCGTTTTGGGAACTTCACACACACCATTGAATTTCTTCGCAGGTGTATGCAGGTTTCCTCGCGATGCTTTCCTTCACCGTAAAGCTCATGGTAAATTACAAATGTAATTTCGCACATAAATTCCGAAAAACTCACGAGGTGCGAGCCGGGATTTGAACCCACTACCCTCTGCTTGAGAGGCCATAGGTCAAACCACTAGGACACCACGGCGGTTTTAAAAATAGTTTAGTAAAAAAAGATACTTAGATATCTATACTTCATTTTTTTTTAGTATCAGCAATGAGGTAAGCGATCTGGAAGCGTCTTCTTATTGAAAAACACTTTCGAAAAATAAGTCACAGCAAATATGTAACAATAGGGATGTTGCCACCACCAATCAACTGACGTACTTTTTATGAGCTGTCAAAACACATTTCTCCCATAGAGTTTCTATGGCAATAGCGACATATGACGTTACTTGTTCGCATACTCAATTAACTAACTATTTATTTGTTTTAAAGCAACAAAAAATCTAATTTTGCAGTTGATCGAAAATTAATCTGGTTTTCAGGGCTAAGATAAAGCGTTTTTTTACTGGAGTCGTGTCTTTGAATTATTTTTTAATGGTGTCAACATCCCTATTAGCAAGGACGTATGATCATAAATAATAATTACTATTTTATTAAAAGCGTTTTTCAATAAAAAGACTCGACAGTATTGTTTACACTATTTCTAATGTTAAAAAAAAAACGAAGTATTGTTGATGCCATTATAAAGATCGAGTTAAAAAGAGTGACAATAAGTTTTGTTAAAAATCTCATTTTTAAAGCAAGGTTTTTAGCTGACTGTACTTTTTGTTGACTGTACTTGCATTGTCATCCAACCTTATGTAGGTATACCAAATTTCAGGTGAACCACTGGAAGTGGATCAAATTCGACTTCTAAGATTTGACCCAAGAATAAAACAAACGGGGTGAGCTAAATAAAAGCTTGTATAACTTTATAAATTGAAAATTTTAAAAACCCCCAACGCAATTATGTCACTCGTATGTTTGAACATTAAGTCAATGCCCGTTATGCGTCTAAGGTCCCTTCCGCAGCTAGCAAAAGAGCTGGTAACTTTGAAACGGCTGAACCGATTTTGATGAAACATATCTAAGAACCATCGCCAAGAAACCTGCTTTCTATTAAAAAAAACCGCATCCAAATCGGTGCACCCATTTAAGAGCTATGATGCTACAGACAGACACACAGACAAACAGACAGACAGACACACACACATAGCGGTCAAACTTATAACACCCCTCTTTTTGTGTTATGGCTTAAAATAGTTGTTTACTCAGTCCCCAGTTGTCCAAGTGACTCTTCATACAGTTTCATAAATTAAATTAATTAAATTGAACATTATTATACACCGTGAAATTTTAGTGGTTGTTTTCCCGAAACGAGGTGATTTAGTTTCGATTGTACAATCGATTTATAATTACTATTTTGACTAGAGTCAAAAATCCAATTGTGAAAAACGAAATTCGAAAATGACCGCAAACCAATAGTAACGCTTCGTTGGTACAAGTAGCGTACGATCGTACGATAGGTTAGGTACCAACGAAGCGTTACTATTGGTTTGCGGTCATTTTCGACTTTCGTTTTTCACAATTGGATTTTTGACTCTAGTCAAAATAGTAATTATAAATCGATTGTACAATCGATACTAAATCACCTCGTTTCGGGAAAACAACCACTAAAATTTCACGGTGTGTTATTGTATAAATTTATTATTTATTCAATTGAATTTAGTATTTTTGCAACTAACGTAGTCATAAGCTAACATTTCTATGGACGTAATTGTCTGAATTAAATGATTATTATCATTATTTAATCGAGTTTAGCCCGACATGTTTCGGGCTAATCCACAGCCCCTCCTCCTGGAGCCAATGACGACGATGTGAGTTATCTGTGTATTTTAGTGAAGCTAATGTACTCACCCCGAGGCAGTCGACGAGCGCGACCGGCAGCAAAGTGTCTACCTGCCCCATGTCCTTTGAGAACCGGTTCAGGATACGGCCGGAGGGGTTATGGTGGAAGAACCACATCGGCGCGTTGGTCACACCCCTGGGGAAATGTTACAATGTAGAATGAAGCACACGACCACACCACCACACCACACCACACACCACAGCACACACCACAGTGTCGAGCTTAATGGGATCCTATCGATGTTTAGAAAATTTTATTTCCGAAAGTTTAGAATCCCGAAAACTTCATTTGTCCGAAAGCATTTTTTTCTGAAACTGTAAATATGTCAGGATTTATTTCAGGACCACAGTGTAGAACCCTTTAGGTTAGGTTAGGGTTGTTTTATAAAAATCCTGATATATCTACAGTTTCAGAAAAAAATGCATTCGGATAAATGAAGCATTCGGGATTTTAAATATTCGGAAAAAATTTTTTCGAGAATATGATAGGTAACCGAAGATAACAAACCGAGACGGCATCACAAATACAAAAATCATTTACAAAATAGTACAAAGAGAGCACAGATAAACAAAGCTCAAATATCCTTACTTAATTAATTAATTAATTGGGTCACCCTCAAAGAAACTGCACACAACCTAAGGGCCCAACAATACGGAACCACGATCGGGTTCGCGTTCCCTGTGTAGCGAAAGCTAGCCATACAACTACAGGGTTAATTGTAATTCACTAGCATTCTTTTAACCCTAAACTCCTACCACTTAATCAATTTTTTTTTGTTTTACGGCTTTTGTCACAACTTAATATTATTGGTGTAATAACGTTTTGAAAATTTGAGATTACCTCTTATTTTTACGATACTCTGTGTATTTGTATGGGAAAAAAGTGCTTCATTTTAAAAAGTCGTAGAACAAAAGACATTTGTTAGAGTGATAGGAATTCAGGGTTAAGAGGATGTCAGTGAATTACAAATAACCCTGTATATAGTAAGCCTTGGCCACACAAAGGAATCAACTAATTTTGCCCTAAAAATTAAAGCTCTCAATCATGCGCATTCCCTCCAAAACGACCCAAGAAAGCAATACTTATGGTGGCACTTCACTTGGCGTTGCGTGTTCGCGTTGCGCTATTGCCATCTCCGTCTTTCACGCTAGAATCGGCATAGTGCTCCTCTCTCGCACACGCAACTATTTCGTGAAATACGCCAAGTTAAGTGCCAGCATTACAAGTATAAACAATGTGAAAGGAAAATAAAAACAATACATGACTACGAAGCATATTGTGGCAAATGGAACCGGCTCAGCAATAGCCGAAGCCGCGCGGCATGCCGCGAGGGCTCGGCGCTGGTTTTCAGCCGGGCCCTTCCGACTTCACATTTATCCGTCAAATAAATTTGATCAATGGATGGTGAAACAGGGGGTAAAAGTCGTATAGAGTAGGCGAGAAACACTAGAAAGAGATAATTAATGTAATGACTACAGTCTCTATAGGCTCTAACACAACTGAATGACTAAAGGGGTTACTAATGACTAAGGTGACTACTAACGACCAAAGCGACTACTGACCTGAACATAGTGTCGTGGACGCGCATATGCACGTATTATAGAAAACGACCAGCTTGTAACACGACTGAATGACTAAAGCGTCTACTAAAAACTCCACCCTCTACTAATTACTAAGGCGACTACTAATGACCAAAGCGACTACTGACCTGAACATAGTGTCGTGCAGCGTCACAGACGCGCGGATGCACGTATTAGAACACGACCAGCTTGTAACACGACTGAATGACTAAAGCGTCTACTAATGACTAAGGTGGCTACTAACGACCAAAGCGACTAGCGACTACTGACCTGAACATAGTGTCGTGCAGCGTCACGGACGCGCGGATGCACGTATTATAGAACACGACCAGCTTGTTCCACGTGAAGAATATGCAGATACCGATGAGACTCGCGTACACGTACACGCATTGGTTCCGCGTCAGGTTGAAGAAGTTGCCTTTTACCGTTGTGAAGTCCACCACTGGAAAGTCAAATATCAATGCTACAAATGAAGTTATGTGGAATAGTACGTTGTTTCTTCGTGAACAAGGGTAAGACAGGCGCGGAAGATGGAAAGAAGAGCCGTGTGTTCATCGGAATGTATTTAAAGAGTAACAAAATAAATTATATAACTAATAAAGACAGTTTTATTACAGCGCCATCTGTTAGCATATTTGGGAACTTATTCATTGCCTTCGATCTAACTGGCAGGTTGACATAAAGGACATAGATGGCGCTGTTCTTAACAGTAGTAGTAATAGTAAGAAATAAGACAATAAATATAAATCTAACGACGTGTGTACGTCCGCATGTGCGCATAGTAATTATATAAAACTTAGATCTTAGGATGACAGGCAAATGATGCTTGTGATGTATATACTTCCAGAAACGAGTCCAGGCAGCTATGTATTTGTGTTTTTGTTACTACGTATACTTATACGTTATACGTAGTAATAGGAATACAGATGTGTGGCTGTCTGGATTCGTTTTTGGGTAATGTTGTTTTTTAAATAGAATACGCAGTTAAATTAGCAGAAATATAGGAAAATTGTCTAAAATGTTTAATTGTAAAAATAGCCCTCTGATATTGCCGTGCCCTTACGGGCGTCACATGTATACCTAGTCTATTATTCCAGCTTATGCCTGTAATGTGATATGCAATAAATCATTTTGACTTTGACTTTGACTTTGACTTTGATAGTTACAGACAGTCAATATTTGAATCATGTAATACAATTACACTTTATTGCTAGGCCAGTATTCATGCAGGTGGTATTTAGCCTCCAATAGCTACTAATATTATAACCTCGTAAAGCCCATTGTACTAAATTTAGAACATAAGCGAGAAATAATTTTCAATGCACTATTTGCTTGGCTGAATTGTAGATTTCGGTTCTCATTGATTTCATTGCATGTGTACTCTTTTTTCTAATGTCCCGTCAATCGTTCAAGCGTCAACTGAAAGAGACCCCTTTAAGGAATAAGTTCACCTTTATACATCTGTTAATGTCTCTTGTTATTTGTTAATTTCAAGTGTTTTATGTACAACATTTAGTTTTACATACATACATATTTTTTATCTAATTAGCGGCGTATAAAATAATATTATGAGGTTTCTAACCTGGAGGCGGCGCTCCGGGCGTGTTGTTCCTTATCGCAATAACAGCAGCGCTGTTCGCTTCCTCCATATTCACCCTTAAAAAATAGAAACAAAACATATCACTGTCTCGGTCTACATTATTATGCCCACTGCTGGACACAGGTCCCTCAGAATGAGAGGTTTTGGCAACCACGCTCAAAAATTCTCCGAAGCAAAAGTCTGCACACGCGTCTATTGTGCAGAGTTTTGGTTCAGTTGTGTTTCGACCGCGCGTTGATTACAACGTCACTTCTCGCCCCGTATTCGTATGTCTCTTTCGCACCGTAATCAAACTCACGAGAATAAAAGTGACAGACAGTCTAGCTTCCGCTTCGCATGACCACTCCACTGCATTCTTTACTCTTTAGGCGGTTTCCAGCGCGTGACGTCATGCCACTACTTGTAACGATCGTATTCAATTGACATTAAACATTACTGCTGCGAAATAAGGTGTTAATTTGAATGAATGCTGTTAATGTTATCTGTATAAATTGATGTATACGTACACACAACGCCGCTCGGACGTTTTTTGAGGAACTTTTGTTAAGCGATTGGGTGTCTTGTTGTTATTATAGGTCAATGGTTTTGGGCTGTAATTCTCACGCGAGCCCAGTGCATATTGGGAACTTCGCAGGTGTTTGAAGGTTACCTCAGGATGATTACTTTCACAGTATTCACAATAACTATGACTAAAGTGACTAATGCGAACGGTACGAACTGCAGTTGCTTATAACAGTGACTACAAATGACTGTAGCGATGAACAAAGTGACCACAAGTGACTATCACGATATTGTCCCGTGATATTTATTTATTTATTTATTCCACAACTGAACACTATTTCTACAACAAAAAAAGCCAATCAATAAATTTGTTAGTAAAAGCCCACCTTACCCGTGCAGTTATAAAATAACCCCTACCCTAATACACTTAAGGCATAAATCACCCAGTACAACCACTAACGATTGTTTCCACCATTAGAACTAAAGCTACTACAGCTGACTATAACGATGACTAAAGTGACTACGAAGATGACCAAAGTGACTGTGACCATGACTAATGTGACTATGACTGTATATTTCATACTAAATACAAACTGAAATATGGATGCACAGAAAAAAAAACAGAAAAAAGACCAGCGCTGGGAATCGAACCCAGGTCCTAAGCATTCCGTGCCGTGTGGCATTCCCCTCCACCACCACTGGTCAGGAGTTTAGACACGAATGTTTTAACGACCGCTTTAGCCTAGTTGGTAGTGACCCTGCCTACGAAGCAAGAGGTCCTGGGTTCGAATCCCGGTAAGGGCATTTATTTGTGTGATGAGCACGAATATTTGTTCCTGAGTTATGGATGTTTTCTATGTATTTAAGTATTTATTTATCTATACAAGTATGTTTATCGTCGTCTAGTACCCATAGTACAAGCTTTGCTTAGTTTGGGACTAGGTCGATTTGTGTAAGATTGTCCCCCTAATATATATATATATATATATATATATATGTATATGTGACTACGACTGACCATTCTTTAAGCCATACGTCAGTGGACGAGTAGAACACCTGCGCCAACAGGAACAGTGTGAACATTAGGGTCATTGACCATTTGCTGCCACCGCTTTTTATGTACGCCATGTACACGCTGTTATCCACTGATCCCTTGTGTTGGACTTCACCTGAAAAAAAAAAAAGATTGTACAACAAGAGCTTAAAACGAGCCATTTTACCCGAGACGTTCATATTGCCACCCGGGCCGGTACGGCGAGGGTGGATAGACACAGTGGCGTAACTATAGGGCGGCAGGGCTGGCACGCTCATATACACATACCCACACGCTTATCACACTTACACCACATGGAGACACACATACACACCATACATATTACGTCTGGGTACTTAAGCCATATAACCAGGCCATGCCTGTTTTTAGTTTCATTGTAATAATTAAATTAGTTTCCTTCTTTATTTTTAATTGTATTTTATTTTTAATTATACTTCTTTATATTATTGTATGTTACAACTAGCCTCCGCTAAAGGGGCCAGTCTGAAAATCAGCGCTGGCGCATGCCGCCATGTGTCCTAGCACTTGCTGTGATTGGGACCCATTGCCGGAACGTGGCTGGTTTATTTCCATTTGTCTTTGTTCCTGTTTTGATATCCCTGTACCTAATTTAATTACGACCGCTTTAGCCTAGTTGGTAGTGACCCTGCCTACGAAGCAAGAGGTCCTGGGTTCGAATCCCGGTAAGGGCATTTATTTGTGTGATGAGCACGAATATTTGTTCCTGAGTTATGGATGTTACTATGTATTTAAGTATTTATTTATCTATATAAGTATGTTTATCGTCGTCTAGTACCCATAGTACAAGCTTTGCTTAGTTTGGGACTAGGTCGATTTGTGTAAGATTGTCCCCTAATATTTATTTATTTATTTATTATTTAATTATGTATGTATGTATGTATGTATGTATGTAAACTCTTTATTGTACAAAAATAAGGAAAAAAAAATACATCATTGACAACCGTTGAAATGCATGTACAAAGGCGAACTTATCCCTTTAAGGGATCTCTACCAGTCAACCCTTGAGTGGATGAAAGGAGCATTTAGTAAGGGACCGACAAAGAGTAAGTCAAAATAATACAGTCGGACAATAAATGATTGACGGATGTATGAATGACGGATGTTGTGGCAATAAATGATTTTTTTATTTTTATTTTTATTGTATTTAAAATGCCACGGGCCCCCGACCACAGAGGGCGCCGGCCCAAGAGGTTCAGAACTCAGAAATGACATTAAAATTATATTACAACGTGACGATTATTAGCGGGAGGCCCCATCCAGTGAATTAGTCACGGGCCTCAAATGGTATAGTTACGCCACGGGATAGGGTTACGTCGAGGGGAAAATGGGTTTAATGCTCGAGTTTTACACTCTGCTTTTCGCTTCGATTGTATGGAAATTAAATAGCAACATTGGAAATAAATATCTAAGCAAGATAACTTACAAGTTTTTATTTTTCAGCCTTGCAATTTCTATAATAATGTACTAAAAGGTTTTAAAAAATAAACATATATTTTATCATTTTTAGATGTTCGTCGTGGCTGTTTGCGCCCGATTGCCTTGGGTTTACGACGAAGATTTTACTTAATGCACTAGAGCATAAAAAGCAATTTATGCAGCTGTCATGCCGATTAAATACGAATTTAACGAGCTTGAGAAGTGAAAAATAAATGTGTAGGTAAAGGTTTTTGAATTTCCCGTTAAGAGTGATGTAATTTAATTAGGAGTACAATTTGGGAAGGGGTAGTGTCCCGTGACCCACATGTGGGACCGCTAAGGGGCTTACCTTCGTAGGCGGGGTCTAAGTTGTTGTCCAGATCGAGGTTGAAAGACAGCTGAGAAGCCTCCGACATTGAGCGCTGGGACCTCAGCTTGTGACTGTGTTCCTGCCAGCAAATTGATAAAATAAGTACTTGTTGAAAATTAGAAAATTCCATTTTTCATAAAAGCTTTTTTGCTGACTGTATATTTTGCCCCTGTTTACCATCTACGACCAAAGTACTCGTCAAGACGAATCATGTGAGCCCAAACTACACGCGGGAGTGTCGTTTTATTACAGAGTTCCTATGGCCACCTTCCAGCTCCATCATCAGATCTACACAACGTCATAATAATATTGTATTGTCATCCGATTTACACACGCATGCAAAATTTCAGCTCAATCGGAAACAGAGAAGTGGGTCAAACAAATATAACTTGCAAGATTTGACCCATACATACTTTGATCAATTATAACTGTAGATCCACAGTCGCGCGCCCGAAAATGTCCGAGCCAAATGAGCGCCACTTTGATAAAAGTGGCCCTCTTTTATCTCAGTACGTTGCGTGAAATTGTAAAGTTTAGCTGTCAAGTGTCAACCGAAATTCGACTGTAATGAAGTAAAGACTAGGTTCAAATTTCTGTGTAGGTGATGATTTTAATTGTTATGCAAACAAATAAAAAAGTTCGGACATTCTTTGAAGGGGATTTTGTTCGGCAATGTGTATCTTCGGTTATAATTGATCAAAGCATACATACATCTAACATCGGGAAAAAATCTGTTGGGAAGAATCCGGCAAGAAATTCAACGAACTATTTTTTTTTTTAAACAAATCTACAATAGTACAATGTTATTGGGTGAATCAACTTTTTCTTACAACCCTATGGTTATACAAACTTTGTCCCCTGGACAACCTAAGCATTTTTCTGTGACACAGTATGAAGATGTCACTTGGACAACTGGGGACAGAGTAAACAACACGAAAAAGTTGATTCACTCTATTAAAATTGACAACATTTCATTTTTTAACACCTGAATATTACTACAGGAATCGAAAGAGTTTCGCCTCCTGAACACGGAAAAATATTTATTATAATTTATTTCTTCATATTTAAAAAAATACAACATATTTAAAAAACATATGAGTTACTTACCTGTACCTCCACAGAATAGATATGTTTCCTTTACCCTTTTCACTAGAAAAAAGAGCTGTCATAATTTTAAATTTGATAACAACCTTAATGTCAAATTTACGTCATCACTTTTTTTTTAATAGAGACTAGACAAAAGTAATAGATCTATTCTATCGTTACGCTCTTTTAGAATAAGCACATCTTTAAAAAATTGTAATAAATTAATTAATAATCCTAGTGAAAATTTAAAACTGTCAGCGTCTTTCTCTTTCCAAACAGTATACAGAGAACGTATCAAATTATAGTCTTAGAAATATGAAATGTTGTCAATTACATCTAGGGCTGAACTTTGAAGCTATTGAACATATTCTAAAATTGCTACACTATATCATACTATGGAACGCAGAATAAGTAGTCTAAAATAATATGATTTACTGACAAAATATATCGTTACTACTTTGTAAATCTCGTATCTTGAATCGATATGTAGACCAAACTGAACCTTGATGCACACTTAATAAAGTTCACTTAGTCAGATTATGGATTTTGAGATACGAGTAGTGACGATAATATACTGTACAAAAAATGTATTTAATAGAAAGTGACATACACTCCTTTTGGCTTCGGCCTTGTAGTTATCTGTAGTTGTTATAACGTTGTACAATACCTTAGAAATTAAATAATAAATTAATTTAAAAAACATATTTCACCCACAAAACACATGATGTAGAGCAGGAGTCGGCTTTAGCTATCTCTTTCGCACTACACCTATTTATATGTAAATAATGAACTCTCTACTGTAAATAATAAAGTAGTTATTTCAATGAGGTATTTTATCTTATATTTCCGTTCATTTTAAACTGAGCATTATGCACTTCAGGACATAATTGAATACAATGGCTTTCTTCGAAAGGTGGTCTGTTAACGAGATCGGGACACCTCAAAAAATTCGTACTATACCTAAGACGGTGAGATTGCCCAACTTACCACGCTCTCCTGTTTCTCATAGGCAACTGCGTTTTGCTTGTGTTTCTGTTCTTCGTTCTTTTCTCCCATCTCTATTAAGGTCTCGAACTCCGGAACGCCATTTTGTAGCTCGTGGTACGTACCCTGGGCCACAATCTGTGAATAAATTAATTAAAATAAATTTATCTACATATAATAACTGCCCTGGCTACAATAGTAAAAGCGATAAGATAAGCAAATGGCCGAAAAAAAAATGTGAAATTTGTTTTTATAAATTAGGAAATTCCTCATCGATACATATGAAATTACAAGTAACCTCTATTTAAAACAAAAGAATCAAATTTGGTTGTGATTATCGAATTAGTCGATTTGTAATTAAATTCTACGTGAAACACATGTTTCATGCATTTATTTTTTGAATCACGAATATTACAATCGACTTGAGCATCGGAATCGACTCATTGTCTATGAATAAAAAAATATTAAATGTCAGTCATTTACAAGTTAAGTATGAAGTATCTTTTTCTATTTATTTTTTATTTTCTTCAACTTAATTTTTTTTTTTTTTTTTATTACTTTTACGGTCATCCCGTGAAACCATATATTTCAAACTAAATACAAACTGAAATATAGATGCACAGAAAAAACCCCAGAAAAAAGACCAATGCTGGGAATCGAACCCAGGTCCTCAGCGTTCCGTGCTGCGTGCTTACCCCTACACCACCACTGGTCTAGAAGTTAGCGACGAATCTTTCCCATACATCGTACACTTCAGTCTGTTATAATCACATTTAGGCAGTGATAAAGCGCATCTATGTTATGCCCTCTACCGAGAGACTTCAACACTCCTTCGGAGCTACCCGCTCACCTGGACGAAGAGATGGCGCTACTAGGCCAACTTTTACAAAAAAAATAAAAAAAATAAAAAGTTGGTGTAAAAGTTGGCCTAGTAGCGCCATCTCTTCGTCCAGGTGAGCGGGTAGCTCCGAAGGAGTGTTGAAGTCTCTCGGTAGAGGGCATAACATAGATGCGCTTTATCACTGCCTAAATGTGATTATAACAGACTGAAGTGTACGATGTATGGGAAAGATTCGTCGCTAACTTCTAGACCAGTGGTGGTGTAGGGGTAAGCACGCAGCACGGAACGCTGAGGACCTGGGTTCGATTCCCAGCATTGGTCTTTTTCTGGGGTTTTTTCTGTGCATCTATATTTCAGTTTGTATTTAGTTTGGGGCTGGGAATATAACGCAATTCCTCGTCCTACCCTAACTTGGTCAACTGCCGCGAACGCACATGTGCGTCACCCCACCGTACCTTCTCCGCACGCCGCAAAATAAATCTAGGGGCTGAGAATTGAACCTGACTCCTCGTTCTAACCTAACTTAGGGCTCCCACACAATACTGCGATGCGATGCGATGCGGCTAACGATGCAAATTGCTGCGATGCGGTTTCGTTCGGTAAGCGCAAGGTTCACCATACTTTCAACGGTAAACGGTCTTTCTTTTCCAATACAGTTGACTACAGCTGTATTGGGCGTGTTTTAAAGAGGGTACGATGCGCACCATTCCTCCATACAAACGTAATCCCCTGTTTCCTCCCTGGATAATGGCTTCAGAGCCAATTTTTTTTTTACTGTGTAATCTGTATCTACCACAGCTATGCCCCTATGTTTCGTTTTTTTTCCATATTTCAATTAACATAAGAAATATGAGCTTCCCAAAACTGAAAAAAATGCCCAATTTCAACGTCATTTTCAGACACTCATCATAAAAGAATTCCTGATATAAACAAAAAAAGAAAAACATAGGGGCATAGCTAAATCTGTCCTCTAATTATTTTTGAAAAAAAATAATTTTATTGGTCCAGTTTTCGAGAAGAAAACAGGGGATTACGAAATGCTGTTTTGATCAATTTTACGCGGCTATTAACGGTCTGAGCTGCAGTTGTCCCGCTCTCGCTGTACTGACACGGAGGGGTTCGGGCGAGACAGCGACATTTCATTAAAATACCTATTTCTCAAAAGTCTCTCAGCCATCGTACCCTCTTAAGAACAGTGATATGAATCGCAAAAAGATTGTTGCACTGCTGTTATTGTCTTGGAAATTCGGAAAAAAATTTCACAAACGCCCTTCCATGCGTCTTGTTTAATAAATTTATTTTTATAATATTCATTACTTGTGTCACAAAGGACGGGGCGCTCCTCAATTAAAGATATCAAAAACTCCAGGTCCTATTCCGCCATTCTCGACACAACGACGGCGGCGCCTGCATCTTTCCCCTACGCTGTCTCAGAGCGGAATAAAATGGAGTCAATAAGTGTGACGTAATATCGCAGGAATGCGCGATGCGAATCAGATCGGAAGTTCTTGCGGTGCATTCGTGCGAGCTCGCAGATATTTGCGATGCGATGCGAATTCGCAGTATTGTGTGGGAGAGCCCTTACTCCATGACGCACATGTGCGTCATCCCGCCGTACCTTGCCGGAGCGCATGACGCACACGTTGTCCGCATGCCGCGCGTACTGCGCGTGATGCGTCACCAGCACAGTCGCCTTGTGCCGTAAGAAGCCGCGGATGCATTCTTCGTAGATTGCTTGTGCCACCTGTTAAAGAACAAAACACAGTGAAAAAACCAGCCAAGTGCGAGTCGGACTCGCGCACGAAGGGTTCCGTACCATTATCTATAAAAAACGACAAAAAAATCACGTTTGTGGTATGGGAGACCCCATTAAATATTTGTTTTATTTTAATTTAATTATTTATTTTTAAAGTGAATATATAATTAAATATTCTGTGAATATTTCAAGCGTCTACCTGTTGCCATTATCAATATCGAGCAAAAACGAGCAAAAAAATCACGTTTGTTGTATGGGAGCCCCCTTAAATATTTATTTTATTCTGTTTTTTAGTATTTGTTGTTATAGCGGCAACCGAAATACATCACCTGTGAAAATTTCAACTGTCTAGCTATCACAGTTCATGAGATACAGCCTGGTGACAGACGGACGGACGGACAGCGGAGCCTCAGTAATAGGGTCCCGTTTTTACCCTTTGGGTACGGAACCCTAAAAAAACGGATAACTCACGTCTATGATCCAGTTTAGCTAGAGTTTAGCTGTTTCGGGCTAATCCGTAGCCCTTTTTCCCGGCGCCACACGTAACGGTGGCTCCCAAACGCGCACACGCGTGAGGTTACTTTTTGCAGTATTTGTGAGTCTCACGGTAGTTTTATGTTCAAAGTTCGAAACATTATCAATTTTCGCCTAATTTGTTATCAGAGTTGCACGCGAACATTATACGCGAATGACGCACATGTGCGTCCGGTGTTACCTTGGCGTCCACGGCGGCGAGCGGGTCGTCCAGCAGGTAAACGTCAGCGTGCTGGTAGACGCAGCGTGCGAGCGAGATCCTCGCACGCTGCCCGCCAGAGAGAGACGCACCTGGGGAAAAGTAGGTGGGATGTATAATGACAACTTTGCCCATAAACAATGAACTGTCACATTTTTAACCCCCGACACAAAAAGAAGGGTGTTATTAGTTAGACCGCTTTGCATTTGTGTGTGATTGTGTGTGTCTGTCTGTCTGTCTGTAGCATCATAGCTCTTAAACGGCTGAACGTATTTGAATACAGTTTTTTTTTTATTAGAAAGCAGCTTTCTTGGCGACGGTTCTTAGACATGTTACATCAAAATCGGTTCAGCCGTTTCCAAATTATAAGCTCTTTTGTTAGCTGCGGAAGGGATCTTAGACGCATAATGGGCATTTACTTTATTTTCAAACAAATGTGCAACCAAATTGCGTCGGGGATTTTAAAATTTTTAATTTATAGTTTTTAAGAATAATGACAACTTTGCCCATAAACAATGAACTGTCACATTTTTAATCGACTTAAAATGAGCTGATAACTTTAAAACCACTGAACCGATTATGATGAAACATATCTAAGAACCATCGCCAAGAAGCCGGCTTTCTATTAATAAAAACCGCATCCAAATCGGTTCACCCGTTTCAAGAGCTATGATGCCATAGACAGACAGACAGAGAGACACACACACACACACACACATAGCGGTCAAACTTATAACACCCCTCTTTTTGTGTCGGGGGTTAAAAAAAGGATGTTAACGCGTTTGTGTTTGCTTTGCGTAGTAGGTCGCGGGTGAGCAAAGTAATTGTTTCAGTTCTTTAATATGGACCTCTGCAAAGTGAAATCTGATTCAATTAATCAATTAGACTATGTAATATCGTTACAATACGTTTACTTTTAGTTTACCACTGACAGATTGCTTGCCTTCATTTCATTTCCAACTTTAACACCATACAAATAAAGTAGTTATTACAAAATCAGCAAACGTGGGTAACAGTATTCTAAAATTGGCTTTATTTGTAGGTCGTTAGAGTTGAATATGAAATGAAGGCAAACCATCTGTCAGTGGTAAACTTTATGTAATTTTACTGTACCTCTCTCTCCAACGATGGTCTTGTCTCCATGCGATAGTATTTCCAAGTCACTCTTCAGCTGGCAGCATTTGATGACTTGCTTGTACCTCCTGAGATCCATGTCCTGACCGAAGAGTATGTTTTGTCGGACCTGACAGCAAAAACTTGATTGATTGGCTCATCAGTAAGTTACCTCTGTTGTATTTTACGTGCCTTGTCATCCAACATATCCGTGCAAGTTTCAAATCGATTCTATCAATATAATTTGAGTTATTTCAGCAATAGAAATGAGAAGTAATCTTGAACTGTTTTACAATTAAAAAATACCTGCATTAGGCTACTGTCAACAACTAGGTCATTCGTTAGTTGTGCACAAAGCTATCGTCGACCTATTCAGTCGCCGAGCATTAGAATACTCGGTCGTCCGTTATAGGCTACCGTCGACCAATAAACTATTGGTGACCACTGAGCTACTGGCGACCAATAAGTTATTGTTGACCAATAAGTTATTGGCGACCACTGAGCTACTGCCGACAACTAGTTTTACTAGGTCATCCACTAAGTTACTGTTGACCACTAAGCTACTGTCGACCACTAAACTACTGGCGCCCACTAGATTACTAGGTCGTTCATCATAGGCATCCACTTAGCTACTAGCGACCACTAAGCTACTGGCGACCAATAAGATATCGGCGACCATTAAGCTACTTGGGACCATTAAGCTACTGGCGTCCATTAACCTTTTGTATGGCGTAGGCTATCTTTTTGTATTTTTTTGTAATCTGTAACATTGGTAATATTTGAAACCAATGTCAACCCCTAAGCTACTGTCGACCATTAAGCTACTTGCAACCACTGAGCTAGTGGCGACCAATAAGCTATCGGCGACCTCTATTATACTGGCGACCGCTAGACTACCGTAGACCACTAGGCTCCTATGGACCTCTAGAGTACTCACAGAAGCCTCGAACAGCCAGGGGTCCTGTGCTGCGTACGCGACGACGCCGTGCGCCTCCAGCCGGCCCGCGCTCGGAGACAGCTCGCGCAGTATGCCCAGCAGCAGAGTGGACTTGCCCGCGCCCACAGTGCCCAATACCGTGGTGAGGGTCTCCGGTTTTATCTAAAAAAAAAAAAATTTATGGTCCCGATGCGCAGATTAATCTTTAATTTTCACTAAAACTGGTAGCTTGAACTGCTTCTCTAGATTCGTTTCTGATATGAAATCAGATCTGATTTACATACCTACTCTAAATACGAGCTATTTAATTTCTTTTATCTGGTAACAGATTTCCGGTATCTGGTATCTGATCACCAATATCTGGTATCAGAAAACGGATATGTGGTGTCAGAATAATTATAATTATAATAATTCCGGTATCTGATATCAGAATTCCGGTATCTGGTATCGTAAATCCTGTATCCAGTATCAGAACTCCGGTAACTAGTATCAAAATGTCGGTATCTTGTATCAAATTCCCGGTATCCGGTATCAGAATTCCGGTAACCAGTAACAAAATTTCGGTATCTTGTGTCAAATTCCCCGTTGTAATCAGAATACCGGTATCTGGTACCAGAATACCGGTATCTGGTATCTGGTATCCAAATTCCGGTATCATCTTCTTTTACCGGTTTCACCCGTGCTAACACAATACTCACAACTAAGTTGACGTCGCTGAGCGCCAGTGTTTTCCTTTCAACTTCAGCATCGGAGTTTGTCCAATGCGCAGTATAATCTTTCATTTTAATTAAAACTGGGGGCTTGATCAGTTTCTCTAGGTTCGTCTCTGATTTTATGTAAGTTTGTTGACTGAAAAAAAAATAGGCATTACTTTATTATTATTATTTATTTATTCCTTAGCCTATATTCCCGCACTACTTTTTGCTTATTCCCCTAAACCAAGTCTAGAGGGCCGGATTTAGAGGTCTGGAGGCCTCGAGGCATAAAAAGAGTGAAGGCCCAATGGGCCACAAAATATTTTCCAAATAAAATTACTATTTTTTTCAGTCGAGATTACATTAAACAATTTTTCGAAGTCTATTGTTGGGGCCCTCTATTGTGGAGGCCCCGGATGCCCTGCCCTAAATCCGGCCCAGAGTCTAGGGTGAATGTGCATTTACTTGGCAAGCGTGCTCTGTCATAGGCCTCATCTTCGCTTTCCATCAGGTGTTTTGAGGTCAAACGCAAGCTTGTATATGTATTGTTTAAAAAAAAAACACAGACAAACAAGACAGACAGACAGACGGACCGTGGAGTCTTTGCAATAGGGTCCCGTTTTTACCCTTTGGGTACGTAACCCTTAAAAGCTCTTATCTCAAAATCGACAATCAGACCAAGTGAACTTGAAACCTGTTTTCAAATAAAAAAAACCGCATCCAAATCGGTTCACCCATTTAAGAGTTATGATGCCACAGACAGACACACACACACACACACACACACACACACACACACACACACACACATCGGTCAAACTTATAACACCCCACTTTTTGTGTCGGGGGTTAAAGAAAATAATTTTAGAATTTTAGGAAAATCTGACGGCATAAGGAAAAACGGGATTTATACAGGGTGTTTGGTAGCTACGTGCAAAGCTTTAAGGGGGTGATAGCCGAGGTATTTTTGAACATTTTTAGCCATATATGTCTTAGCCGAAATTTGTTTTTTTTTTTTAAATTGAAGACTTAGAAATTTTTGGAAAATACCCAGAATTTGATAGTCACGAGTCAATATTGCCCCAATGAGCGTTAATTTGGAAATTTTAAATATGGCACAGAAAAATGACGTAGACTTGTCTTTTTCACATGTTATTTACTAGTAATATTTCAAGACTAGTGCATTCTTAGCGAGTGCTCCATGAGTTTAGTTTTTACTTTTTATCTCAGATTTAGCAAGCAATGTAAATGAGTGATACCTTAAAAGAAAGAACATTAAACAGGCATGTTTTTAAAAATGTTTGAACATTTCAAGGATTTTTTTTAATTTTTTTTTTATGGCACAGAAAAATGACTCTGTTCCAACCTAAGACATGTTTAGTAATTTCGATTGCCTTCATTTTGTTTTTGTGGCAAGAAAGACACTTAAAAATTATTTCATTTGGTCCAATACACATTAAACTATCCGAAATAAAAGATTTGGTTTCCAAATTAACGCTTATTGGGGTAATATTGACTCGTGACTATCAAATTATGGGTATTTTCCTAAAATTTCTAAGTCTTCAATTTAAAAAAAATATATCAAATTTCGGCTAAGACATGGCTAAAAATGTTCAAAAATACCTCGGCTATCACCCCCTTAAAGCTTTGCACGTAGCTACCAAACACCCTGTATATTAAATTCAGTGGGACACTATCTCCGATACCATTCCTTTAAGATCATAGAGGTGCAGTAAAAAGGGATTTTTGGAGTTTCTCACGGGGGAGAGATCGTTCAGTTGCCCATAATTTTTTTTGTCGGACGAAATCGCGTGCAAAAGCTAGTGGATCAATAAACATACTCACCCATTACCGATCTTCTCAAAAACCCCGTTGGCTTTCACCTTTTCCTCAATCTTCACCAAATCAACTTCATCTTTATTCTCAACTTCCGGCATCAGGAGGAACTCTTGCATCCTCTTCACACTCACGTACGCCTCCAGCGTGAAAGTGATGGCCAGAGGGAGAAAGTCGACGAGCGTGTACTTCAGTATCTCGTAATACGAGAATATTACGAACACCTTGGCAGCTGTCAGGTCGTTGTCGAATGAGAGGAACGAGATGATCGAAAGAAAGATGGCCACTTTCGTGTTGAGTTTGACGCAGGATATCATTACTGCTCGAAGCCAGGACATTTTCTTTATTATGTTCATTTCTTTTCTGGAAGAGAAAACAAAAAAAAATAGAAATACGTTTTTGCAAAAAAATCTATTTTTAATACAAGTTTTTTTGCTGTTTGTTCTTTTGCCCCAGGTTACCAAAGTATTTCGTAAAGACGAATTAAACCCGATGCGGTTGTGTCGTTCCTATGGCTATCGGCTGCCTTCCAGCTCCAACATCAGATCAGCTCCATGTCATAATAATATTGCATTATCATCCCATTTACACACACACACACACACATGCAAAATTTCAGCACAATCGGTTGAAGATATCTACTTCAAAATTGAGTTGCAAGATTCCACCCAAACAAAGCTAAAGCTAAAGCTTATGAAAAGCTTGTATACTCGTAGCTAAACCGTTTAAACGGAGTCCTCGCCCGCGCGGTACAGGGGCTGGGGGGTATGACGACAAAGGGGGCGGGAGAGGTGCGGGCGGCGAGCGCGCCTCGTAATTTAAGTATACCTAAGTAATTTTGAGTCTGTGACAAACAATCACTCATGTAGTTTAAGAACTTAGTTATTAAGGTAAAATAAAATAAAAACCGGCTGTCTGTAAAGTCAGTTTACGGACGATAGTTTAACGTGACAACGTCATACATAACGAAACATTCAAAAAACAAAAATTAAACCAGGCGGTCACCCATCCAAGTACTGACCGCGCCCGACGTTGCTTAACCTCGGTGATCGGGCGAGAACCGGTTTTTTGTCAAATATCTTGAAAACGGTGCATCCCACGGCAAAATCAATGAAATTTTCATCCCGCATTTAATGCCCCCGCACCCCCCTCAACCGATTAAAAATTACCCGAGGGGCCGAGGGCTAGTACTAAGATTGTTCATCCTGGCGTTCACTGCTCTCTCTTGTACGATCGTTCATCGGCTCGAGCGTACTGGACGCGTAACGGGACATTGCGTCATGCTTTTTCGTGCGTGCAGCCGTCGTTCATCGATTTATTAGACGTTGTCACGACAAAAAAAGGTTTATTAATTTTTTGCTTTTGAGTTTCTTTCGGCGTTTTAATTTTTTGATAAAAAGTTTTTACTACTCACTTCCTTGCCTCCCCGATGATTCTGGCGAACGCGTTCTCCCACGCGTACATCTTTATAGCCTCTATGCTTTGGATGACTTCGTTCATGAGGCGGATGCGGTTGTCTGTCCGTATCGCAGTCTTCCGACGGAGCTTGCTCGATATTTTACCCAAGTAACCTGCGGACGAAACGGTTATAGTTTAGACTAAGGGGTGAAGGGAGGATCATTTTTAGAGTTCCGTACCCAAAGGGTAAAAACGGGACCCTATTACTGAGGCTCCGCTGTCCGTCTGTCCGTCTGTCACCAGGCTGTATCTCAAGAACCGTGATAGCTAGACAGTTGAAATTTTCACAGATAATGTATTATTTTTGTAACCATTGCAACGAGTGGCACTAAAAAGTTGAACCACCCACATACTTAAAAACATATTAAACATAAAAGACTCGAGCACAAACATTCGTATAAACACACAAATATCTGCCCCGACCGGGAATCGAACCCGGGACCACAAGCTTCGTAGTCAGGTTCTCTAACAACTCGGCTATCTGGTATAGGTAAATTACCGGGAGCGTGGAATTGCATATGCAGTGGTATTGTGTGTTTATGGGCATTCCACTTTAGTGAGAGAAAGAGACAACAATATAGATATCTCTCTCTCTCTCTCTCCAATGCCTATAAACACACAATACTACTACATATACAATTCCACGCTCTCGGTAATCTACTAATATATAAAAATCTCGTGTCACGGTGTATGTTATCGAACTCCTCCGAAACGGCTCGACCGATTTTTATGAAACTTTTTTCTCCGTATTCGGTAGGTCTGAGAATAGGTCGTAGGCTATTATTTTCGCGGACGGAGTCGCGAGCAACAGCTAGTTTATCTATACTATAAAACATTAACAAGTATGGAGATAACACCAAAACCAAACTCACCCTGGAGCGGTATAAAGAGCAGTAGAAACGCCACCCCGACTAGTGTCGCCACCCCGATCTGTCTGTACATCAGGTAGACTATAAGCACGCTCTCTATAGGCGTCCGGACCAGGTCCACCATGAAGAGACAGGCCATGTCGAAACGGGGGGCGTCCGCCGTCAGCAGGGTTAGCACTCTGCCCGCCAAGCCTCCCGAACCTGGTTCCGTCACTATTACCTATGAACACAGTGTGTTAACTAAATAATTTGGTATCCTAGGGGCCATCCATTAATTACGTCACACATTTAGGAGGAGAGGGGGGGGGGGGGCAAGCGATCTGTGACACTACAACAAAATAATGGCGATTTTCATAGTAATAAAATAAGACTAATAAGTGTGACAAGGGGGGGAGGGAGGGGTCCAAATTGATAGAAATTGGTGTGACGTAATTTATGGATGGCCCCCTATTATCTCGTCTCATTCGTTTAATTCTTATTTGGTCTCATTCTGTATTCGGGCGTTTTCAGAAAAAAGTGTACCATGTACTTTTTTTTAAAAACCTAACACATTTTGGGTTATTTCTATTCAGAATCACAAGCACTATCGATTTAAGTAATAAAAAAAGTGCCCCTCTTTTAATTGTCAGTTTTGTGACGCAGTTAATCATACATATTGTATGGACCGTCACAAAACTGACTAATAAATTTTGTATGGAAAATTGAGGATAATTAAGGCAAAATGGGTAGGTATAGTCGTCCAAGAAATTCCTTTACCACCCTAAGGTTCAATGTCAGATGTAGGGCTTAAAACATCAAAGGCTATTTTGCTTACTAGTCAATGTGACAATCAGCCTTATTGTTTTATGTTGATGTAGGAACTGTCATTAAAAATGGTAAAGCACTTACTTGGTCGACTATACATTTTTTTTTGAAAACCCCCATTCGTCACTCATTCTTTATTCGTCTTGTTCGCTATCCGTCATTATCTTATTTAGTCAAATTCTGTAACCTTTCTCTCTCTTAAATAAGTCTTATTCGTTTTTCGTCACGGTCTTCCTTGGACTCATTCGTCGTTCTTCTCTTTCGTTTTTGTCTCATTTACTTACGAACCAGCACCGAACGGGTATGTATTACAATACCGAAGTACGATAGACCGAATGTATTAAAACATCGAATGGGTCAAAAAACCGACACGATTTATTTCTGAAACCGTTAACTTTTTAAGATTGTTATAAAACAAACCTAACCTAACCTAATGGGTTCTGTATGATGCCGTTTTAATAAATTCTGAGAAGTTTACGGTTTCAGAAAAAAAATTGTGGCGGTCTTTTGACCCATTCGATGTTTTAATACATTCGGTCTTTCGTACTTCGGTATTGTAATACATACCCCACCGAACGTGTCGAAATAATTTTGGCGAATTAGTAAAAGAGACAAAAAACGAACGAACGAAAGGAAGACCGTGACAAAAAACGAATAAGACGTATTAAGAGATAGACAAGTTGCGGAACTTGACCAAATAAGATAGTGACGGATAGCGAACAAGACGAAGACGAATACAGAATGAGACGAAATAAGAATTAAACGAAAAACCAATGAGGCGAGATAATAGGATACCAATAATTTGACACACTAAAGAAAGTTAACACACTTAGCCGGGCTTGTGCGGACCGGGGATAGCTACTTAACTCCGAGTTTACTGCTAACCCAGGGGTAACGATTTATTTTTTTACCCTGGACTGTGCAAGTGGTCCTTAGTGTAAGTTGCACCATATCACTATAACGGTAGCTAATTTATAGGATCGAAAAGCTCGTGATTCTCAACAGAAATCACATAAAAATTTCCAAATTAAAAAAAAAGTCAAAACAGACAGCAAAATTAAAATTGGCTCCTATGATAGATAAGTAAGTGTTTGACTGTTAAAGTCTTACCTTTCTATATATGAGAGAGCAGCAGCCCACTCTGATTTTCATACTCATGTCTAGCAACCATAACAGCATGGGGTGCATCATGGTTGCATTTATCGCCATGAAACTGTAAAAAAATAATTATTATCATTTAATGATTCCAATGGCTTTTAGGAAATAAGAGACGCTAATGATGTTATTACGGTGTCCAATTATCTCGTCTCATTCGTTTTTCGTCTAATTCTTATTTCGTCTCATTCTGTATTTGTCATCTTCTTGTTCGCTATCCGTCACTATAATTTTTGGTCAAATTCTGCAACTTGTCTACTTATCTCTTATACGTCTTATTCATTTTTCGTCACGGTCTTCCTTGTACTCCTTCGTCATTCTTCCCTTTCGTTTTTTGTCTTATTTACTTATTCGCCAAAATTATTTCCATACTTTCGGTGGTGGTAAATAAACGTTCGTAAGTAAATGAGACAAAAAAAACGAAAGTGAAGAACGACGAAAAAGTCCAAAGAAGACCGTGACGAAAAACAAATAAGACTTATTAAGAGAGAGACAAGTTACAGACTTTGACCAAATAAGATAATGACGAATAAAGAATGAGTGACAAATACAGAATGAGACAAAATAAGAATTAAACGAAAAACGAATGCGGCGAGATAATAGGATTGCTCGGTGATTCCGTTTCAGTGTGGTCTATACTGAATCAGTAAATGAGATTTGTGTTCAAGATATAAATAAAGTAAATAAATAAATATCACGGGACAATTTACACTAATTGACCTAGTCCCAAAGTAAGCAAAGCTTGTGTTATGGGAACCAGGCATGGAATAAACATACTTATACTGATAAATACATACTTAAATACACATTAAACACCCAAGACTCGAGAAAAAAAATCGTATTGTCATCTCTTATTTGTATATAAATATCTGGACGCATAGCCAAGAATAAAAATGTTAAGTAAAGTATGCTAAAATAATATATTGCATTATATTACTATCTAGCATACAAATGTGATGCATAAAAATGTAACAAGTGTAAGAAATTGTGAAAATATTGTAAGTTGTAAATTGTATTGTTAGAGAATAAGAATCCTATGAAGTAACCTATATTTGTGAACTTATCTAAGATGTAAGTATTGTTAAGTAATGATTAGATTGTGTAAGATAGAGTAAGTAAAATTGTGAGTAGTGGTTTTTGATATTAATAAAGTAAATAAATGTACCCCATAACCCGCTCTCCTAATAGTTTTAAGAAAAGTAAATAAGATGAAGCGTGACAAAGTGGACGGCTTGTGTGATGGACGAGTATGGTAATAGAGGCCGGAATGGTAGATGATAAATAAAAAGTATGTATGCATAGTAATTAAGTGTAGCTAGTTAGTGAACTTTTAAGGGTCGGGAACCCACTGGAAGGAATGTGGATGCATGCAAGAAAGACCCAAGTATGTGGCACGATAGGGTGAGAAAAAGCGAGAACTGGAATGTCAATGATTTTTGTAAACATAGGCTCGGGCATCGTCTGAGGTAGTAAGAGTATGAAAAAAAAAAAAAAAAAAAAAAATCTGGACGCGGGCATCGATCCCGGGACCTCAAGCTTCGTAGTCAGGTTCTCTAACCAATTTGTCGTCAATCAAAAAATCAATCGTCAAGATAGGTCTGGCGATGTGGCAAACATAGATTAAGGCCCAATATCTTACCCCACTACTCCAGCAGCGTACAAATACGCAGCGTTGGTACTAATACCATTATGAGACGGTGAAAAATAATTGATTAATCCTTCAAGGCACATCGGAATCGATAATCTGAAAATAAACAGAAAATAAATTACTTTACTTAATTTAGTTTGATATAATTTTATTTGATTTAATTTAATGTCTTGAGATATTTTATGACTCTAAGTAGGTAGATAATTTAACCATGATTTATTTATTAGTGTAATTTGTTTGATTTAATTTAATTTAATTTAATTTAATTTAATTTGGTTTAGTTTGACTTAATTTAGTTTGATGTAAATTTATTTGATTTAGTTTAATGTATTTTTTTTAATTTAATTTGATTGACGTAATCTGATTTAATTTGATTTGTCTTAATTAATGTTGCATATTTTTAAATTTTAAGTTTATATATTTGTACGCCTCCACGGCAAAATATAGCGATCTATACAAATTGTAACAACTTTATACCTATGTTTTACATATAAATAAATGATTGATGATTCATTGATTGATTACTTTAACGGCACGCCATCACATAAAAATCTCGATCAAGTGCGGGTAGTTCCAGATACGGGTGCTGATTCTAATCGGAGTCAAGTGCGGGTAGTTCGAAAGACTCGAGCAGCTAAACGAACTTGACACCCTACACTTCAGACAACTCGAGACTACGGCCGCTGCAACGTGGCCGAAACGTCGAGGTAAATATTGTTTGCGTGATAAGTCCCGTTTGTAGTCCGACAAGCTCGTGCGCGACTTTCCGCGGAACTCTGTCGCAGTCGGCGTTTGCTGCACTTATTAAAATTACTACTTATTATTAGCAGAGGCTCCCTGCGACAGGGTTCCGCCGAGCGCCGCGCACGAGCTTCTCAAGGTATAGTATAGTAATAGTACATTACTGCAGCGGCCGCGAAATAGGGGTTTGCCGGCCGAGTAGTTATAGATGGCCGAGTGGTAACGAGGCCATCTAGAGATACGAGGCCGGCAATCCCTGTTCGTGGCCAAGGCTTGTATAGAGTTTTTCTCAAACTTGCATCATCATCATCATCATCATCACCATCATCATCATCATCATCATCATCACCATCACCATCACCATCATCATAAAATCATCGTCATCATCACATCATATCACCATTACCACCATCATCATCATCATCACCATCATCATCACCACCATCATCATCATCATCATCACCATCATCAATATCACCATCATCATCATCACCCACCATCACCATCACCTCCATCATCATCATCATAAAATCATCGTCATCATCATCATCACTATCATCACCGTCATCACCACCACCATTACCATCATCATCATCACCACCATCACCATCACCACCATCATCATCACATCACCATCATCACCACCACCACCATCATCACCATCACCATCATCATCACCACCATCATCATCACCACCATCATCATCATCTCACCTTAAATAAACGTAGTGGCAGAATGTCATAATGAACCAAAACGCAAATATTGCTTATAGTTTTTTTTTAATGGCTAAATGCTATGATGCCATAGTACTATAAATAACCGTCATGGTGCTGTGTCACATGAAACAATAGACGATCACTTTGCTGGCCTTGGCCAGCAATGTTGTATGAAATTCCATTATTGACCGCACGGCCCTCCGCACGGCTAGCCGCACCTTCAAGGTGACACTTCGTGGCGTATTATAAGGAACATAACGTCAATATTTCATAGCATGTTTGAGAAAATTATCTATTTATTTTATGTAAAGGTATACTCACCTAATACTGGCATCTACGAACGCGAACAATATGTTCCCTATTATAAACTTAAGGCCGTATATCCTAATTATAGCTCTCAGGAGGGACGGTTTCATTCCTTTTCCTGAAACAAGGAAATTTCTGTTGAACTTTTATCTTACTAATAATAATAATCATCCATCATCGTGCCACAGAGGTAGCCAAACAAACCAGTCCTGCGACATCCACTTCCAAAGCGTTCCCGCAAACTTAACCAAGTCGTTCCCATCTTGTTGGAGGCCTGCCTACACTGCACCTTCCAATCCGTGGACAGCGACATAGCTCGAAGAATCGCCAGATTCAAGTGGCAGTAGTGGGCAGGGCACTCGTAGAATTGATGGCCGACGGCGCCAAAAGGTTCTCGAGTTTTAATACCTCTCCCGGCCCCCTTTGTCGTCCCTTCCCCCCCCCCCCCCAGCCCTTGTACCGCGTGGGCGTGGACTTGTTAAAACAGTCTAGCCATTGACCTATTATAACAACTAGACTCCCAATCACGGTCAAAAATTGTCGGAAGCAAAAGCCTGCACACGCGTCTATTGTGCAGGCTTTTGGTTCAGTTGTGTTTCGACCGCGCGTTGATTACAACGTCACTTCTCGCCCCGTATTCGTATATGTCTCTTTCGCACCGTAATCAAACTCACGCGAAAAAAAGAGACAGACAGTCTAGCTTCCGCTTCGCATGACCACTCCACTGCATTCTTTATTCTTTAGGCGGTTTCCAGCGCGTGACGTCATGTCACTACTTCGAACGATCGTATTCAATTGACATTAAACATTACTGCTACGAAATAAGGTGTTAATTTGAATGAATGCTGTTAATGTTATCTGTATAAATTGATGTATACGTACACACAACGCCGCTCGGACGTTTTTTGAGGAACTTTTGTTAAGCGATTGGGTGTCTTGTTGTTATTATAGGTCAATGAGTCTAGCTATAATTACTCACCCTGTTTCTCCAGTTCTTCCTTCCATTTCTCCCCGAGTGCATCGCCGCGCGGCGCGGC
Organism: Archips crataeganus; assembly: GCA_947859365.1. Taxonomy (NCBI): domain Eukaryota; kingdom Metazoa; phylum Arthropoda; class Insecta; order Lepidoptera; family Tortricidae; genus Archips; species Archips crataeganus. The sequence goes on along the minus strand of OX402072.1, from coordinate 7,761,549 downwards.
TTTGTGACCCGGCGTACATCTGTAATTTCACATTTAAATAACTTTCAAATAAATACTTGATAATAAAAAGCGGGCTACGAAAAAAGAGATATTCATTTTTTAATGCACTTTAGTGCGCATAAAGCTCTTCAGGGTTCCGTACCCACAGGGTAAAAACGGGACCCTATTACTGAGACTCCACTGTCCGTCCGTCTGTCTGTCTGTCCGCGGCATAGCGCAGTGGCTATTAGTGCTAGAAAGCTGTAAATTTGCCTGGATATACTTATACATATAGCAATTACGCAGACAAAGCGATAAAATAAAATTTAAAAAAAATTTTTTTAGGGTACCTCCCAGAGTGGTTTTTTTTTTATTTTCTCGTCTGACTTTATTGTGTGGTGTATCGTTGGATAGGTCTTTTAAAATCATTACGGGGTTGTGAAGACGACTTTTCGATACAGTGATTTGTTTGCGAAATATTCAACTTTCAAGTGATTTTTTTTGATAAAATTGAGCCCGCCCTTTCTCCTCTAAAAGAGCTAAACTGTTGGTATAAAAATTTTGAAAAAAATCAGAATGGAAAGAACAAGGAAAACTATAACGGCTAAGTTTGCTTCAGAATTATTAGTAGTTTCAGAGTAAATAGCAGCCTGACCTATAAAATATTGCTTGTTTAATACGGACAGTTAATTAATAGTAAAATTAAAAAGATTTGCAAGGATTTTTTCATAACAGCTGCGGAACCCTATCCTGGGCGTGTCTAACACGCTTTTGCCCGGTTTTATAGATATTTGGTATGGAACCCTTCGTGCGGGGGTCCAACTCGCAATTGGCCGGTTTTTCTATGAAACAGTACAAAGATGTCACTTGGACTTCACCCCAATAATAAATATATTTGCTCACCTGTATACATCTGATATGCTGAGCTGTCCTGTCCGACCTTTCACGAAAAGTTCTCGGGTATACCTGTCGAATAAAGAATTGAGGGTAATAACTATAAATTAAAAATGTTAAAAACCCCCAACGCAATTATGTCGCACGTTAAAAGCGGTTAAACTTATAACACCCCTCTTTTTGGGTTGGGGTTTAAAAACGAGACAACTACATGTTTTATGTCCATACTAATATTACATAGACTAGGGAAAGTGTGTCTGTCTGTCTATTACCTCTTAAAGCTTAAACCACTGAACCGATTTGGATGAAATTTGATGTGGAGATAGTTTGAGACCCTGGAATGGACATAGGATAGTTTTTAGGGTTCCGTATCCGTACCCAAAGGGTAAAGACGGGACCCTATTACTGTGACTTCGCTGTCCGTCCGTCTGTCCGTCTGTCCGTCTGTCACCAGGCTGTACCTCACGAACCGTGATAACTAGACAGTTGAAGTTTTCACAGATGATGTACCTATTTCGGTTGCCGCTATAACAACAAATACTAAAAAATAAAATAAAATAAATATTTAAGGGGGCTCCCGTACAACAAACGTGATTTTTTTTTATTGTTTTTGCTCGATATTGATAACGGCAACAGGTAGACGCTTGAAATATTCACAGAATATTTAGTTATATATTCACTTTAAAAATGAATAATTAAATTAAAATAAAACAAATATTTAAGGCGGGCTCCCATACAACAAACGTGTTTTTTTTGCCGTTTTTATAGATAATGGTACGGAACCCTTCGTGCGCGAGTCCGACTCGCACTTGGCTGGTTTTTAAATTATTTTATATTTTATTGATAGTGGGAAACAAACAGCGAGCTTTACAATATGTCTATTGTTTGCCTATTGTCTGCCTGAATTTTTATTGTTATAAATTTTTTCTGTACTTTTTTTGGTGATCAATAAAGAATATTAAGAAGAATATTTGTATTGCGTCGGGCATGTTCGCGGACGCGCGCGTCGACGGGTTCCACGCGACACTGCGCAAGCGCTGCGCCGCGTCGCTGCTCGGCCGCGGCAACAGTCTCCTGAACGTGATGGCTGGCAGGATGGACAGTGTTATTGCCGCGCACTGGGCCAAAATGCATTTAAATAATGTCTACACCGTGAAATTTTAGTGGTTGTTTTCCCGAAACGAGGTGATTTAGTTTCGATTGTACAATCGATTTATAATTACTAGTTTGACTAGAGTCAAAAATCCAATTGTGAAAAACGAAAGTCGAAAATGACCGCAAACCAATAGTAACGCTTCGTTGGTACAAGTAGCGTACGATCGTACGATAGATTAGGTACCAACGAAGCGTTACTATTGGTTTGCGGTCATTTTCGACTTTCGTTTTTCACAATTGGATTTTTGACTCTAGTCAAAATAGTAATTATAAATCGCTTGTACAATCGATACTAAATCACCTCGTTTCGGGAAAACAACCACTAAAATTTCACGGTGTATACTAACATAGTTATAAAATAAGGACTTCTTTGCTACTAACATAATATGGATCTACGATATCTGAAATAAACAATTTTTTTTTCTTTTATTTTTATTTTATTTATTGTATTGTACACTGTATGTGTATGTCAACCAACTTACCAAAAAGTGAGCTTAGACAGTGGATTCGCCGTCTCCCTTGGGTTCCGTTTCCTCTCGATGTCAAAGTATCCGGGGTCCATGGTGGGCACCAAGATACACTTGTTCTCTTATATTACACTATAAATATATCAACAATCTTATGCTTAGAGCTTTTGGCACCTTTTTGTAACGTCGGGCGGCGCTAGGGCGCCATTTTGGGTAACTGTAACAAAAGAAAAGCTTGTGTCAATTATATCGTCAGAAAACTATAAATTAAAAAAAAAATTAAGTCCCCCACCCAATCAAGTCACATATAGGTACGTTTGATAACTATAAATTAAAAATTTTAAAACCCCCAACGCAATTATGTCACTCGTATGTTTGAACATTACGTCAATGCCCATTATACGTCTAAGATCCCTTCCGCAGCTAACAAAAGAGCTGATAACTTTAAAACCGCTGAACCGATTTTGATGAAACATATCTAAGAACCATCGCCAAGAAACCTGTTTTCAAATAAAAAAAACCGCATCCAAATCGGTTCACCCGTATAAGAGTTATGATGCCACAGACAGGCACATAGCCAGACAGACACACACACACATAGCGGTCAAACTTATAACACCCCTCTTTTTGTGTCGAGGGTTAAAAATAGACATCCCCAATTGTGCTTAATTATGCCGTCGACTGTATAGTCTGGGTAAGAAAAGGTTCGTCACTTTTCGACCATAACTCCCCCGACGGCGAACTATACTATACGACTATACCTATGTGGCAATCTATGAATGGCCAATAAAGTATAGCAATGCTTGCCTCGACCAACTAAAGTAAAAATAGTTTTCCTGTTATTTTGTTCAAGGCCAGTGATATACCGTGCCGTAACACAAAAGTGGCAAAGCAGTGGCAGCCTAGTTGACCTATGGCCTATCAAGCAGAGGGCCGTGGGTTCGAGCCCGTGAGTTTTTCGGAATTTAAGTACAAAATTTACCATGAGCTTTACGTTGAAGGACAACATCGAGAGAAAACCTGCGAGGAAATTTCATGGTGTGTGTGAAGTTCCCAATCCGCACTGGGCCCGCGTGAGAACTACGGACAAAACCTTCTCATTCTGAGAGGCCTGTATGCTGCAGTGGGGCGAATATAGGCTGAGATGATGATGATGATGAAGTTACGGACATAGCTCGAAGAATCGCCAGACTCAAGTGGCAGTGGGCAGGGCACATCGCTCGTAGAACTGATGGCCGATGGGGCAAAAAGGCTCTCGAGTGGCGTCCACGGACCGGAAGACGCAGTGTAGGTAGGCCTCCAACAAGGAGGGACGACCTCGTTAAGGTTGCGGGATCGCGTTGGATGCGGATGGCACGGGACCGATCTGTCTGGCGAGCCTTGGGGGAGGCCTATATTCAGCAGTGGACGTCTTTCGGCTGAAATGATGATGATGACGTACCTATCATGTATTATGCGTTTCTGGTCGTTTGGATCCCCTTTCCTTGCGAAGAGACGTAGGTTCTCTTTGTGTGCTCTACAGGCTCTACTACGGGGAGTGCTCCGAGGAGCTATTCAATTTATTACCAGCTAGGGGCTTCCACTATCGCACGTCGCGCCGTAAGTCTGCGTTCCACCGTCACCACCTTGATGAATATACATCTACAACTGTGCGTTTCCGTCGGCATTTTCTGCCACGCACAGTTAAATTGTGGAATCAACTCCCGTCTACGGTGTTTCCAACTAACTATGACATCGGGTTCTTCAAGAAAAGAGTGTATTGTTCCCTTAAAGGCCGGCATCGGACTAGTGACCCTTCTGGGGTTTGTGGTTCTCATGGGTGGCGGTGATCGCTTACCAACAGGTGACCCACTTGCTCGTTTGCCTCCCTCTATCAATAAAAAAAAAAAAAAGATAGTAAAGAATCAGCTATGGTTGTCTGTTGCATGCAGCTGTTGTGAAATAAAATGAAGGTGACCTTGATACCAGAACAATAAATAAGTATAAGACAATAGGTTAAATGACATCATAAAACAATAATTCCACGGGGCTCTAGTAAAGAATAATTTTATCACTGTCACTACATAGTATAAAACAAAGTCGCTTCTCGTCTGCCTGTCCCTATGTATGCTTAGATCTTTAAAGCTACGCAACGGATTTTGATGCGGTTTTTAGGGTTCCGTAGTCAACTAGGAACCCTTATAGTTTCGCCATGTCTGTCCGTCTGTCTGTCTGTCCGCGGCTAAGCTCAGAGACTGTTAGTACTAGAAAGCTGTAATTTGGCATCAATATATATATCAGTCACGCCGACAAAGTGATTGAATAAAAAAAAGTAAAAAAAATTTTTTTAGGGTACCTCCCATAGACGTAAAGTGGGGGTGATTTTTTTTTTCTCGGCTAACCCTATAGTGTGGGGTATCGTTGGATAGGTCTTTTAAAATCATTGCGGGGTTGTTAACATGATTTTTCTATTCAGTGATCTGTTTGCGAAATATTCAACTTTAAAGTGAAAATTTTCATTATAATCGGCCGTCCCCCCCCCCCCCTCTAAAATCTAAACTGTTGGGTGGAAAAATCTGAAAAAATTCAGAAGGGTAGTAAATATATCCAATTTACTAGGAAAATTATAGCGGCTAAGAATGCTTGGAAATAATTTGTAGTTTAAGAGTAAATAGTAGCCTAAGGTATAAAACATACCTAAACTTAGATGATTCCGTACACATACGAAATCCTTAGAAAAATAACACTTGATTTTTTCGGAATGGCTACGGAACCCTACTTTGGGCGTGTCCGACACGCTCTTGGCCGGTTTTTTTAATAGATAAAGTGATTCAAGAGGAAGGTTTATATGTATAATACATTCATAATTGCACCCGTGCGAAGCCGGGGCGGGTCGCTAGTCTATACATATAACAGAAAAAGTCCTTAGTAATTGACTCACTGGCTGACTGGCTGACTCACCAACGCCCAGCCCCAACTCTTGGCCTTATGCCGGCCACACACGTTAGGTTATAATCGACGGTTATGCCTGCACAGTTCATTTGTGCAGGCATAACTGAACGTGTGTATGGCATGACTCCTTGCCTGCACAAGCAAAATTTGAAATATGAAAATTGATATTTTTACTCGGTCGTGCCTGTTGGCATTGCTTGTGCATGCAAAGCCGACACGCAAATCCTAGCGTGCGTGGCCGGCTTTAGAAGGCTGAAATTTTGCAGAAAGATTGCCTTTGTGATTTATTTGGACATCGAAAATTAATATATTCATTCATCATCATCGTTTCAGCTGAAAGATGTCCACTGCTGAACATAGGCCTCCCCCAAAGGCTCGCCAGACAGATCGGTCCCGTGCCATCCGCATCCAACGCGATCCTGCAACCTTAACCAGGTCGGCGCTCCTTGTAGGAGGCCTACCTACACTGCGTCTTCCAGTCCGTGGACGCCACTCGAAAACCATTTTGCCCCATCGGCCATCACTTCTACGAGCGATGTGCCCTGTCCACTGCCACTTCAGTCTGGCGATTCTTCGAGCTATGTCGGTGAATTTAGTTCTTGCGCGGATACTTTAGAAGGATAGTTATCACAAGTCTCAAGCGGGTTTTTCATCTTTAAAGCCACATATATATGTTATACGGGCTTCCCCAGTATTTTGTTTGCATAATATGTTAGAAACGTCGCGATTACGTGCCTGCTAAGCTACTAAATAATAAGTTACACTTCATTTGCTGACCAGACAGCTGGTTGGTTAGTGAATGTGAATACAAAGCTCGAGGACACGGGTTCGATTCCCGATCAGTATGCTTAGTATAAGTTTTACTTCACAAAATACTTCTTCACGTTAAAATTTCAATTACTATGGAAACATGGACAGCGCCTTTAGTAATTTAAATTTTAACGTGAACGCGATCGAGAAGTATTTTGTGATATAAAACTTATACTAAGCATAGGTACTGGACAGATATTATGTATGAAAATACGAATGTTTATCCTCGAGTCTTGCGAGTTTAAGAGGGTACGATGCGCACCATTTCTCCATACAAACGTAATCCCCTGTTTCCTCCCTGGATAATGGCTTTAGAGCCAATTTTTTTTTACTGTGTAATCTGTATCTACCACAGCTACCTATGCCCCTAGGTTTCGTTTTTTTCCATATTTCAATTAACATAAGAAATATGAGCTTTCAAAAACCGAAAAAATTGCCCAATTTCAACGTCATTTTCAGACACTCGTCAGAAAAGAATCCCTCCTATAAACAAAAAAAGGAAAACATAGGGGCGTAGCTAAATCTGTCCTCTAATTATTTATGAAAAAAATAAATTTATTGGCCCAGTTTTCGAGAAGAAAACAGGGGATTACGAAACGCTGTTTTGATCAATTTTACGCGCCTATTAACGGTCTGAGCTGCAGTTGTCCCGCTCTCGCTGTACTGACACGGAGGGGTTCGGGCGAGACAGCGACATTTCATTAAAATACCTATTTCTCAAAAGTCTCTCAGCCATCGTACCCTCTTAATATATATCAAACTATACTGCAGGGTACACGGAAAGAACTTGTCTAGTCATATCGTTGTACTCCGAGATTCTAAAAATACAGACTGGAGCGAATTCCATTCCTTAACAGTTCGTATTGGGAAAGAATCTCGACACAATTATGGTGTTACTTACTCGCTCGGTGACCCCGTTTGAGTAAGGAGTGTACCGCGTCACATGATATTTGTGTAGATAGGTTTTCAACGACGATTCACTGAATTTTGCCGGGCACTCACAATTATACACGCGCGCATAAACAAGTGTTCTCATACACGCCGCCGCAACAACTGTCTAGTTCCATAAATGTTCATGATAAAGATAACTTATCATACATAGTACACGTTTTTATAAATCTTATCTTATAACAAGGTAATATTGGCTTAGAGATATTTATCTTTATTTGTATTGCTCATATTGACTACTATAGACAGATAATAAAGGATTGATTTAATCTTAAGTACCTACCTACGTAAAATGTTGGAAATTTGCACGAAATTTCATGTATTTTTGAGAAAATTTCTTTAATTGTACGTTATCTGTGGCTTTAATTGTCATGTAAGCTAATAGGGATGTTGTCACCACCAATCAACTGACGTACTTTTTATGAGCTGTCAAAACACAATTCTCCCATAGAGTTTGAATGGCAATAGCAACTTATGACGTCACTTGTTCGCCAACTCAATCAACTAACTAATTATTTGTTTTAAAGCAACAAAAACTCTAATTTTGCAGTTAATCGAAAATTAATCTGGTTTTCAGAGCTAAAATAAAGCGTTTTTAGGGTTCCGTAGTCAACTAGGAACCCTTATAGTTTCGCCATGTCTGTCCGTCTGTCTGTCTGTCTGTCTGTCCGCGGCTAAGCTCAGAGACTGTTAGTACTAGAAAGCTGTTATTTGGCATGAATATATATATCAGTCACGCCGACAAAGTGATTAAATAAAAAAAACAAAAAAATTTTTTTTAGGGTACCTCCCATAGACGTAAAGTGGGGGTGATTTTTTTTTTCTCGACTAACCCTATAGTGTGGGGTATCGTTGGATAGGTCTTTTAAAACCATTGTGGGGTTGCTAACATGATTTTTCTATTCAGTAATCTGTTTGCGAAATATTCAACTTTAAAGTGAAAATTTTCATTAAAATGACCGTCCCCCCCCCCCCTCTAAAATCTAAACTGTTGGGTGGAAAAATTTGAAAAAATTCAGAATGGTAGTAAATATATCAAATTTACTAGGAAAATTATAGCGGCTAAGATTGCTTGAAAAATAATTGTAGTATAAGAGTAAATAGTAGCCTAAGGTATAAAACATACCTAAACTTGGATGATTCCGTACACATACGAAATCCTTAAAAAAATATTACTTGATTTTTTCGTAACGGCTACGGAACCCTACCTTGGGCGTGTCCGACACGCTCTTGGCCGGTTTTTTTTTTACTGGAGTCGTGTCTTTGAATTATTTTTTAATGGTGTCAACATCCCTATTGATGGTACGAGTCGCAGTAATTAAGGTCTTTGAGTATTTAGACTGAAAGGAGATGTTATCGCCCGTAGGTTGCTAAGAAATTTTTCTGCCAAAACTCGCGGGGGGGGGGGGGGCAATGCACTCACACACAAGCAATTTAACTACAAATGAAAACAGAGCAATGTTTGTACACACGCACACAAACCGAATTCGTCAACACAACAATGATTGCCATGCACACAGTGAAAACATCTCGTCTATACATGTCACACGTACGTCAGACAACAATCTAGAAACAACTAGTGTTAGGGCCATGTCGATAAGAATGTCGATAAGCATTCACTCGTTCATACATTCAGTCGTTCAATCAATCCCAATGTTGGTACTAATTTAACCTTTCAGCATCAGCAGGAAGTTGAAAAAATTACAATGTTGATTTTATCACCGTTGAATTTAGGCACCCGTAAACACTGCCATACACACGTTCTCGTTACGCCGCCATCTTAATATATAAAAGAAGAAACTGACTGACTGACTGACATATCAACGCACAGCCCAAACCACTGGGCCTAGAGATTCCAAATTTGGCATGTAGGTTCCTTATAAGGTCTAGGGGTGCACTAAGAAAGGATTTTTCAAAATTCACTCCCTAAGGGGGTAAAAAGGGGGTTCAAAGTTTGTATGGGGAAACAAGATTAGTTCGACTATTTTAATCGAAACTTCACAGAAATACTCCTAATGATAAATGAGTAAACACGTGTTTCAGGTTTTTTGAGAATTCAACCCCTAAAAGGGGGGAAAGGGGTAACAAAGTCTGAAAATCAACATGGGTGTTGTTTCTATGGTTTATCGGGTCGCTGGTTATGAAAACAACAACGGTTTTAAAATCCGATGTGGCATACGTAAAATACCATCTCCCTGGATGGGGTGCGATGGGGTTGAAATGTCTAAATATCAATACGGGTGTCGTTTTTAATGTATAGCCCAAACCACTGGACCTAGAAACTTGAAATTTTGCACATAGATACCTTATACAATGTAGGTATCCACTAAGGAAGGCTTTTTGGGAATTCCCACGGGAACGGGAAAAAACGGGATTTATATATTGGATTCCGAGTGACCCTATCTCAGTAACTATAATAACTAGACTCTTCAAATTTGATACACAAGTAGGTATTACATTAGTTAAAACATTAATTTCAGGATTTTTCAAAATTCTCACGGGATAAGGAAAAAACGTGATTTATATATTCAGTTCAACGGATGAACTATAATTACTAGACTCTTCAAATTTGGCATAGATGTAGGTAATTATAATAGTAAAAAACAGTTTTAAGGATTTTCGGAAATTCCCACGGGATAAGAAAAAAACGGGATTTTTCGTTTTAATCGTCGTAGAAAGCTGAAATTCGGCATGTAGATTGCTTGGGAAGTGTAGAGGAGCATTGAGAGAGGACTTTACAAAATTCCCACGGGAACGGGAAAAAACGGGATTTATCGTTTTACTGGTCGTAGAAAGCTGAAATTCGGCATGTAGGTTGTTTGGGGAGTGTAGAGGAGCATTGAGAGAGGTCTTTCCGAAATTCCCACGGGAACGAGAAAAAACGGGATTTATATATTCAGTTCAACGGAATCCCATGAACTATAATTACTACTCTTCAAATTTGGCATAAAAGTAGGTAATTATAGTAGTAAAAAACTGTTTTAAGTATTTTCAGAAATTCCCACGGGATAAGGAAAAAACGGGATTTTTCGTTTTACTGGTCGTACAAAGCTGAAATTCGGCAAGTAGGTTGCTTGGGGAGTTCAGAGGAGCATTGAGAGAGAACTTTCTGAAATTCCCACGGGAACTAGAGAAAACGGGATTTTTCGTTTTACTGGTCGTAGAAAGCTGAAATTAGGCAAGTGGGTTCCTTGGGGAGTGTAGGGGAGCATTAATAAAGCATTTCCCGAAATTCTTACGGGAACGAGAAAAAACGGGGTTTTGCGTTTTACTGGTTGTAGAAAGGTAAAATTTCAAAATTCAAAAGTTTATACTGTAAATAGGCCACAAAGGGCTCTTTAACCGACTTCAAAAAAGGAGGAGGTTATGCATTCCACTGTATGTATTTTTTTTATGTAGGTATGTTCATCGATTTTTCGGTCAATTGTGGACCGATTTTAAAAATTCTTTTTTTATACGAAATAATATAATATACTCCTAAGATGGTTCCATTGTCACCAAATCAGGATCTGATGACGGGATCTCAGGGAAATCGAGGGCAACCTTTAAATTTTGTAGGCACGCATTACGTTTTTCATATATTTTCTCAAGCTATTTAAGTGTGCAAACTGGTAGACATCATCTCTCGTGTTTATGAGCTGATGATGGAAGGTAAAACTCCTTAACGGTTAGGAGTTGAGGATATTTTTTCAAATATTATAGGTACGTATAGACCGATAGTTGTATTTTTGCAGGTTATCCAGGTGAGCTGATGATGGAAGGTTAAACTCCTTAACGGTTAGGAGTTATAGGAAGTTTCTTTAAATATCATATGCATGTATAGACCTTTAGTTGTATTCTTTCTGGTTGTACAGATTTTTAGTGCTCGCTTCCGAATTAGTGAAAAACATTGTATACAAAGAAATACTGTAAAGGATCGTATCTACCTGAAGTTTAGTCGTGCTTGCTTGCACGCTTGCTTGCACGCTTACTTGCACGCTTTCTTGCACGCTTGCTTGCTTGCGTGCATGCATGCTTGCTAGCATATTGCTTGCATGCTTGCTTGCATACTTGCATGCTTTCTTGCTTGCCTGTATGCTTGCTTGCCTGTATGCTTGATTGCTTGATATCTTGGTTCTTTGGAATACTCATGGTACACGCGAGCGAAGCCGCGGGCAAAAGCTAGTTATTAAATAAAATATCATAGTATGTACCTAGTTACTTTGTACCGAGCGCTTATAGCCACGTTACGAAATCGAAACGGGGGCGAATAGAGCGGGCGGCGCGTCACAGCACTCACTCAACCAGCGACCGAACTGCGCGGCGTGCGGCATGGAACTGCGTAGTTTTGTCTGGCGAAGATTGGTTAGCGGCCGTGTAAGACGCTTGGCTGTGTGCGTGCGTCGATTCGGGTGCTCTAGTATGAAGTCGAATCACTGCCTGTTACTTGTATTGAATTATTAAAAAGTATTTGTTAATACTTTCACGTCAATTTTTTTAACGAGATGGATACTTTAAACATACGTTTATTACTAACCATACATTTTCATTTTATTGGTAACCTTTAAAATATGAAACCATGATAAGACAAATCATTCACTGATTCATTCACTCAATAGTTTATCGATTGTGGAAATATGTGTGTCCCCTCTCTAGTCGATACTAGTCCGGTTATCGGTGTGGCCAATTATTTGGTAAGTAAAAATAGCCAATATTATTAGTGGTCGGTGAAATACCACTAAAATAAAAAAAATAGCTAAATCTATTTAGAAAAATAAAAAAGAGAACGAAGCTTCGTCCATAGTTAAATAAAAATAGCAATTAAAATAGTAACGATTCTTAGAATTACTGTCTGTTTATCTGTGCGTTTATTCGTGGTAATCTCCGAAGCGGCTTAAGCTATAAGGATGTGGTTTTCACTTATTTGTTAATCTCATTAGTCCAATATTTAATTTACGAGTGAGGGGGAGTGGGGGGGGAGGAGGTGCGGGAGTTTCAAAGGGGGGATGAAAATTTCATTGATTTTGCCGTAGGATGCACCGTTTTCAAGATATTTGACAAAACACCGGTTCTCGTCCGATCAGCGAGGTTAAGCAACGTCGGGCGCGGGGATGGGTGACCGCTTGGTTTCATTTTTGTTTTTTGAATGTTTTGTTATGACGTTGTCACGTTAAACTATCGTCCGTAAGCCGACTTTACAGACAACCGGTTTTTATTTAATAATTGTCTGGCCAGTAGTTTTTTGCCAAACCACTTGATATATATTTTTTACTGTATTAAATTTGATATAAAATTATTTTAATCCGTTAAACAGATGGGTGATGGTAGCTTCTTCTTTATTATTATTATTTATTTATTTAAGGTTTACCAACAATTGTTAGCACTAGTTACATCAGAAATTGTTGCTTGTATAAACATGTCGAGCTGAGTGTCACAATCACTTATATCTTATAGGTATAACCGCATACAAACCAAAACTGAGCTAGTTCTAGTACGGATCTTAGATTATTGACCAGGCGCCGACTGCACTTTTTTGTCGCTTCGTTCGAGTCGAGTGCTATAGAATTGTTAGGAATTTTTAATTGAGAGATGAAAACTTGTTTTTTGTGTTGATGGTAGAAGCGGTGGCATTTTGAATGGTGAGGTCGCTTTCATATAATTCCAGCACAAAAATCAATAGCACTCAAACGAGGTGATAAACAGTTGCAGTCAGCGCCTGGCCTTAAAGTCTACATGGATGAAGTCAATCAAACAATGTAATGAATGTATAACATCAATCAAAATATTAAATAATTTATATTTTACCTCGTTAATAATTAATTGATTTATAAAAATTAAAAATAGCCAATGTGGCTATTTTTACAAAAAGCTGGCCACACTAACTGACAATAATATTATTATAAACTTCACGTATTTTTACTATTAATCAACAATAATTACTTTATGAAATACTTCCAGATGAAAAGTTACGTTGTCTTTTTGTAGACTCGACGTGTCAGACATTTTTTCACGCCCGAATTCTTTGCATTTTGGTCATTTTTGTGGGAGCTCATTCACTGACGCGTGCCGTTTTGAAATGTCACGAGAGGCGAGCGAAACAGTTTTGTATAACGGTTATACCCGGCGGGTTCATACCTTTGGCAGAGGGGAAATGCGCTTCAAGGCGCCTCCCTTCAGTCTAAATACTCAAAGATTAAGGTTCATAAATTTCATAATGCCAAAAATACTCTAACTTTCAATAGTCAAAAACCGTCAAAGTTGTGGCCAAATTTGTGATCAAAAAGAGTTACATAGTTCGAAGATTATTAATTTGGCAATGCCAATACGGCCGTGACGCCCTAATGGTTTCGAGCCTTTCGGTCGTGAGTTCGAGTCCGGGCACGACCTATGAGTTTTTTTGGAATTTATATGTGAAATTGCATTTGAAATTTACCATAAGCTTTACGGTGGCGAAGAAAAAAATCGTTATGAAAATAGCACGCACCTGAGAAGAAATGATTATTGATTACTATAGCATAGTTGAACAGGTTTCCACTAGTGCTATGCTATGCGGACCAATGAATATTATAGATGGATATCAAACGCATCCATACCAAAGTGGCATAGCACATCCCTGGTGTATAAGTAGTTAGCTTAAAGCAGTCACTGAAATCATGGAAGACCTGTCTCAACTTGTGATTCAGTAACAAAACGACTTTGTCAAATCGTATCAGATAGAGCCAAAACTAGTGAGACGTGATAATACGCATGTTGCGTCAACAACCGAATTCGTCTCGACTTGTCTTACTCTGAGTCAATACTGTTGATAACTGTTCTGAAATAGAAACAAAACTACTGGCAGTTACCACGCATGGTGCAATCTATACTAATAATATTACAAAGCTGAAGAGTTTGTTTGTTTGTTTGCTTGCTTGAACGCGCTAATCTCAGGAACTACTGCTCCGATTTGAAAATAGGCTATATATCATCACGCTACCACCAATAGGAGCGGAGCACCAATGAAGAATGTTTCAAAATCGGGGGTTTTTGGAGTAAAAGTTCTATAGGCACGCTTGACTTGGGAGTATGGTGGTGAATGTGAACGCGGGGGAGGGTGCGGGGGGATGGGGAACTATTCCACGCGGACGAAGTCGCTGGCAGAAGCTAGTAGTGAATATGTCTCGACTTGTCTGACTACACACTACTTTTCAACAGCTGGGGCTAAATTCAGGAACGGCCTAACACGGTTTGCGAGCGGTAATTTAATCGTTTGCAAGAGGATATGGATGAACTGCTATTCAGGAACGCCAAAAATCACTGGTTTGCGAGAGGTTTGGGCTGAGATTGGGATGAGCCTTATTTATTTATTTATTTAATTATTCATTTATTTATTACAAAGCGAATTAACAGGAAAATAAAGCTCATCCCAAGCTCAGCCCATTCCTATCCTCTCCCAACCGATTGAATTACCGCTCGCAAACCGTGTTGGGCCGTTCCTGAATTTAGCCCCTGGCCTGGTGGAAATATCCTAAGACGCCAGCTTGCTGATCATTTGCGGTTTGCTTGGGATCATTTTGTGACTTGCATATTTTTTATTAAATTCTTGTTTTGTCTTAATTGTTTTTCTCCATGCTGTCACAAATAAATTATTTCTTTCTTTTTTAAATAAGAGGGAAAAAGACGTTGATGCCGAAAGACTGTCTATTATTGCTTACCTATATTTTATCAGTATACTTTTTTTTCTGTATTTTTTTCTACGTGCTTATAGTATGCATATAATAAAGAAAATAAATTTATTTACAATAACACAAGGACACATCAAAATTATTACAAACAGACAACACGAAGGATAAATATAGAGTGTATCAATGCAGTTACAAACCGGACACTGGCTCAACATAATGCTAAGGCATAATGCTGATTTTCACCCAGCACCGTCGGTCAAGAAGTCTCATTGTATTGTATTTCAACTATGGTCTTCGCATTTTATTGCATAAATCAATCGATTATGTATTCGCCACCCCGTGACTAGGTCACCGCCTCGGATTGGAATCGGTATACCTAATCAATTCGGCATAGCGAGCCATAGCTGTACTGTAACCACCTTGACCTGTCATCGATCTGACCTTTAACCTGTTTACCGTAGGGTTAAGCATTTCTTACCTTGATTTAATAGCATAGGGTTAAAGATAGGTTTACCGTATGAATAAGTTTTACATGTCGGACTATAGCCATAGATCATGGCGCTACTTAACGCAAGTAACACATGACAGCCATAAGTGTCGTTTCGGCAGAGTCTCAATACAGGCAGTGAAGCACGGGAGCGAGCTTGAGACAGACGCATAGCGAGGAACTGTCTTACATTTAGTAGTGTCCATTAGCATAATTATTTTACAGTAGTTAATAGAAAGCTTTTCTCAAAAATGGTGAAGGAAAATAAATTAGAATAAACTTTTATTAACTTAAATAGGTACAAAGAATTGCTAATCACTTAAAAGTTTCCCGCCTTTTTTCATTAAAAAAAAAACTGTAGTGTATTTTTCCACCGAAAACACCACGAGCTGTTTCAAACACAATAAAAAAGTCCGGAGTTCCAACAGGCCGTTTTAACTTTTTTAAAAGTTTGAGACTCGACAATAATGGGATTTGTATGCGACATTGTTGTCGAGTTTATCGAGCCTGCAAAGTTTTTAACTTTTTAATTTTTTACTGACCATAAACTATGCACTTCGAGTTCTGATATGTAATAGAATAATGTCAACTTCTGCGGATATTTTTCAGAAAAGAGTCTTTCTGTATATTTCTGTGTAATGTTATTTACCAGTTGTGCGAGAGCAAAGCTGTTCTGCGATCTCAATTCCTTCGCAAATGTTAATTAAATGTTGAATCAAACTATAATTAAAACAGTCGGTTGCAGTTGATAACGTTCGTGTACGACCTTAATGCGAACCACATTGTACAGCAGTAAGTAATCTACGAACAACGCACAAGAGAGAGAAAGATTTATTTACACATATTCGATACATAGGTAGGAGAAAAAAAATTTGGTAGGAAAATATACAAATAAAAAACCGTATCCCTCGGTTTTTTAGTTTGCCATAATTTCACTTGTCATATTAACGTCTGTCATAAAATATATATAAAAGCGTACCTACTGTTTTCAAGATTTTTTGAATTGCCATCTTATACAATGCAGAAAGTTAGGTTAAGTTGTATAACAATTCCGAAGTAAAGTCTATTTCAGAAATAAATCACTTTATGACTAATGAAAATTATGGAAAACGATACATTATGATTATGGCCTATTAAATTCGGACAAAATATAGAGACGCATAAAAAACATCGAATAGTATAAATTGGGCCGGGTGAATATTCGAGCGTTTAGACCGTGCGGTTAAACGTCATTACCATTCGACGATTATTACCACAACCGAAGGACGAATTGCGCGAAATTTCATCAAACTAGATTCAGCATCGGTACTGTCTTAAGTTTTCATAAAAAGTTAACCCTAAGCATCATCCATTTTAATAATTTCTGCTCAAATGGTAATGACAAAAAAAAACGCCGTAAAAACGCTGAATATTTACCCGGCCTCACTCTGTGCTCACTCAGCATAATGTTGCGGCGGCTTTGTCTTTCCAGTATTATTGACAGAACTAAGCACCCATTAGCACCCAACCGACTACCACATATTGACATACACCACTGAATTTCTACATAGGTGTATACAGGTTTCCTCGCAATGTATTCTTTCACAGTTAAGCTCATGGTGAATTTCTAATGTAATTTCGCACATGAATTTTGAAAACTCCGAGGTGCGCCGGGTTTGAACCCGCGATCCTCTGCTTGAGAGGCCATACGTCAAACCACTAGACTACACCACGGCTTAGTAGTGTCAATATGTATGGGCCTGCATAATTTAAACTTGGTTTAATTACTAAAGCTAGTTTATGTTTATTGCAAGACAGTCGCAAAACATATGCGTGACACCATAATAAAGCTTCAAACGCACAGACAGCGGAGGCGTGGCGTTGCGGTGGCGGTGACGCTTCTAATATTCTAATATGTATGAACGAGTTCGCATAGAGAAACTGCGATCTTGTTCATACAAGTTAGAATATTACAACCGTCACCGTCACCGCACCACCACGCCTCCGCTGTCTGTGCGTTTGCAGTTTTAATGAAAGGTTCGCATACGGACAGCGCGCGCGAATGCAAATTTGTTTTGTTGGTAGATTACTTACTGTGTTTATACTGTGCCAAGCTCTTGTGTCAATGACCTAATTTTAACCAGTTAAGAACGAATTATCTTTAATATTATTGAACTAGTCATGGTTTCGCGACAAGTATTGAATTTCATGGAAATAATTTTATTTATTTGTTATATTAAGTACTAGTTTTTGCTCGCGAATTCGTCCGCGCATAGATAAAATTTATGGTCAACTCCTGATCTCTATCCCGCGGGAAATTCTAAAAATACGATAACATGGCCCGCCCCTCCACGATGCAAGAAGTCTTCAATGTATTGTGAAAGTATTAATAAAGCTCACCAAAACTTTCAACGCATGTGTGCATGTTGAGACAGCCGTCAAACAAAAGCAGATACTACTACATAATTTTTTTTTCGTAAATATGTGACTAAACACATTGAAATAGTAATGTGGAGGGGCGGGCCATGTTATCGTAGTTTATCTCTACTGCACTTCTATGATCCTAAAGGATGATATTTGTAATTTTCACCCGACGTCGAAGGAGGGTTGTGTTTTTCGAGCGTATGTAGTATTTATGTATCATTATTTGGCACAGCCTGCAGCCTAAACGGCTCAATGGATTTTGAAGTGTGAGGTGTCATTAGATTCGTCTCAGTTACGATAGTGACATTGGATAAATATTTCCCCGGAATTCACATGGGAACGGGAATTATAAAGGCGGGTTTTGCATCTAGTATTGAAATTAATGTTATTAACATTCACTTTCCTCCACAAACTTACCTTTATCGACCACAGTGTTGCTTGGTATAAATAGGAGTTGACGAGTTAGCACTGTAGTCGATATAAGACTGTTGACGAATAGGCACCGTAATCGGAATAGAAATGTTGACGAGTTGGTACTGTGGCCCACGTGGGATGCGGATAAGATAGGAGGGTCGATTTCAGAGCGTTTTGACCGCCGCGTTTTTTTTCATTACCGTCGACGTAAATATTGCAGAGGGGGATGATGATCAGAGTTAACTTTTTATATAAATGTGTGGCGGTACCGAGGCTTATGGCCGGCGCCCACTGACGGCATGGCACGGCGTGGCATTTTATTACTATCAAGTTATTTTGAATCTTATTTCAATGACTTTAGAATTCATGTTACTTTATTTCGATACCACGATGCCGCGACGTCCTGAGGGCCGATGCCACGCATAACCAATAAAGTAACATGAATTCTAAAGTCATTGAAATAAGATTCAAAATAACTTGATAGTAATAAAATGCCACGCCGTGCCATGCCGTCAGTGGGCGCCGGCCCTTAGTCTGATTTTATCCCAAGTTGTCGCGATTTATCATTATTTTACAGCAATAATCGAGTGACACTAATGAAATTTAAAAAACGCTGACAAAACGCTCTGAAATCGACCCAGGAAAGTGACGATATTGGAATGTTGGCGAATCAGAACAGTACTCGTAGACCATATAACAATGAGGACGGTTTAAGAAGGTGGCGAAATGGGACTGTGGAGGAAGGCTTGAGCCTGAAAAGGGTAAAGGCTGCATAAAAGTAGTTTTTCATGAAAGTTACTATGTAGATGTTTCGATAATACATCCTTAGTCTGAAATGACACACCAACAAAATTGTTTGTAACTTTTAAAACTAAAGTTAGAACTCCCTTGGGAGGAAAAAACAAAAATGAAACCAGGCGGTCACCCATCCAAGTTACTAGTTAGTTACTATGTAGATTTTTCGATAATACATCCTTAGTCTGAAATGACACACCAACAAAATTGTTTGTAACTTTTAAAACTAAAGTTAGAACTCCCTTGGGAGGAAAAAACAAAAATGAAACCAGGCGGTCACCCATCCAAGTTACTAGTTAGTTACTATGTAGATTTTTCGATAATACATCCTTAGTCTGAAATGACACACCAACAAAATTGTTTGTAACTTTTAAAACTAAAGTTAGAACTCCCTTGGGAGGAAAAATCAAAAATAAAACCAGGCGGTCACCCATCCAAGTACTGACCGCGCCCGGCGTTGCTTAATCTCGGTGATCGGACGAGAACCGGTGTTTTGTCAAATATCTTGAAAACGGTGCATACTACGGCAAAATCAATGAAATTTTCATCCTCCCTTTAATTCGCCCGCAGAATGACCAGAGTTGCATAATAAAAATAAATATTCCTGTTTGAACCACGGAACCCTAAAAAACACAAATAATTAGCCACTGTGCATTTTAAACGTTGCAAAAGCAATTTGACACGGAAACAGTCAATGACTTGAATACTTAAGCTACAAAAGTCCTATGAATTGTATAATTGATTCAAATTGTGTCCTACGCAGCACCAGAAAAGGTCTAGTTTCAAGTACACACAGAAGTTGGTAACGAGAAGGCATAGAGTCTATAATCGCGTGAGTTATTATAATACGTTTTTTAACACTTACCTACTCGTAGGTCGTTGATCTGTTTGACCTTGCCTTCGTTTTGTCTTATTGGCGGACAGAAACAAGAACTGTGATTATGATTATGGTGGAAAAAGTATTAAAAAACCTGATTAACGTCAAGGGCCAAGGCATTCGATTTTTTCTTTGACTTATTCTCTTTTAGACCTTGATTGTTGGCCTTTTGGAGGCTCGGAGTCATGCAACGCTACAGAGAGAGCCATACTTGGATGTTCTTAAATACACCGTGAAATTTTAGTGGTTGTTTTCCCGAAACGAGGTGATTTAGTATCGATTGTACAATCGATTTATAATTACTATTTTGACTAGAGTCAAAAATCCAATTGTGAAAAACGAAAGTCAATAGTAACGCTTCGTTAGTACCTAACCTATCGTACAATCGTACGCTACTTGTACCAACGAAGCGTTACTATTGGTTTGCGGTCATTTTCGACTTTCGTTTTTCACAATTGGATTTTTGACTCCAGTCAAAATAGTAATTATAAATTGATTGTACAATCGAAACTAAATCACCTCGTTTCGGGAAAACAACCACTAAAATTTCACGGTGTAGATTTATTTATAAATTATGGGACGATTGACACCAATTGACCTAGTCCCAAACTAAGCAAAGCTTGTACTATGGGTGCTAGATAAGTCCAGACATCGGGGTTTTCGGTGCGGGAATTATTTGAGAAAGAGTAGAAACAAACAGATATAGTCTAAGAAAATATCATATTATGCCTAATGAATAACTATGCTCTGCGAAATGTATTTTAATTGGGAATGTCTAAAAAAAATACCTACTGTTTTTATTTATTTTTTTTGTATAGAAAAGTCAAAGAAACTAATTTCAATATTTTTCATTTAGTTCACTACTTTTTCAAAACGAATTATTGAAACTATTTTGGTTGATGACGTCAGATTATAATTTGAGGGCTTCCACAGAGCCTAATTTCTAAATTCTTACGATGAAAACGGCACGTTTGTGGCATGGGAGCCCCCCTTAAATATTTGTTCTATTTTAACTATTTATTTTTAAAGTGAATATATAACTAAATATTCTGTGAATATTTCAAGTGTCTACCTGCTGTCGTTATCAATATCGAGCAAAAACGAGCAAATAAAATCACGTTTGTTGTATGGGAGCCCCCTTAAATATTTATTTTATACTGCCTTTTAGTATTTGTTGTTATAGCGGCAACCGAAATACATCATCTGTGAAAAGTTCAACTGTCTAGCTATCACGGTTCATGAGATACAGCCTGGTGACAGACGGACAGACGGACGAACAGCGATAAGTCTCAGTAATACCGCTTTAGCCTAGTTGGTAGCGACCCTGCCTACGAAGCAAGTGGTCCTGGGTTCGAATCCCGGTAAGGGCATTTATTTGTGTGATGAGCACGAATATTTGTTCCTGAGTTATGGATGTTTTCTATGTATTTAAGTATTTATTTATCTATATAAGTATGTTTATCGTCGTCTAGTACCCATAGTACAAGCTTTGCTTAGTTTGGGACTAGGTCGATTTGTGTAAGATTGTCCCCTAATATTTATTTATTTATTTATTTATTTAATAGGGTCCCGTTTTTACCCTCTGGGTACGGAACCCTAAAAACACAACGGTCACATAGTTTCGTAGCATAGCTTTCACATCCTCACAGCTCAGCTCTAGTGGAAAGACACCCTTTAGGAATAGAAGTAAAAGCTTCCATTAAGGTTGCATTTCCTTCAATCTATCCATTTATGTTGAAAAACCTGTTCGGCCTCCAGTCACAACAATATGATGCTTTCAAAACATGCGATATTGTGAGAATTAGCTCCAAACATAGCAATACTAAGAAACGACTGCAGGAAATGGAGGACGTGGCCATAGAATACAAAATATTATCGTGCACCACTATTGTCCGCGGCTCCGTCTGCGAGGAATAATTAGGGGTATAAAAATAGCCTACGACCTATTCTCAGACCTACCAAATATACACAAAAAAACCGGTTGTCTGTAAAGTCGGTTTACGGACGATAGTTTAACGTGCCCAGACTCATTTGAACGGTCAAGCTATACCACACTTTCGACGGAGCACCCTTAAGTTAATTGACGCCACAGAGTGAAGTGGTTAAATATTAACTTGAAAGTCTTGAAACTTGTGTACAACTGTTTTATAGAGTAGTTTAAACAATTGAGAAAACGTTTATTTTCATTTCAGTATTTATTTAAGATAACACTTGATACGGCTAAGGTTGTTCATATCAAGAAGCCATTGTTTTAGTACCTAGTCTAAGAGCCCTTATAGCAGAGCACATATCAAGTGACAGAAAAACTTCAAACAAACATTTTTTTTAAAACCGGCCAAGTACGAGTCGGGCTCGCGCACGAAGGGTTCCGTACTATCTATAAAAACAGCGAAAAAATCACGTTTGTCGTATGGGAGCCCCCTCAAATATTTGTTTTATTTTGATTTAATTATTTATTTTTAAAGTTAATATACAACTAAATATTCTGTGAATACTTTAAGCGTTTACCTACCTGTTGATGTTATCAATATCGAGCAAAAAAATAACGTTTATTGTATGGGAGCCCCCCGTAAATATTTGTTTTATTTTGATTTAATTATTTATTTTTAAAGTAAATATACAACTAAATATTCTGTGAATACTTCAAGCGTACCTACCTGTTGCCGTTATCAATATCGAGCAAAAACGAGCAAAAAAATAACGTTTCTTGTATGGGAGCCCCCTTAAATATTTATTTTATTCTGTTTTTTAGTATTTGTTTTTATACCGAAATAAATCACCTGTGAAAATTTCAACTGTCTAGCTATCACGGTTCGTGAGATACAGCCTGGTGTAGTGACAGACGGACAGACGGACAGCGAAGTCTCAGTAATAGGGACCAGTTTTTACCCTATGGGCAGGGAATCCTAAAAATCAAAAACCCCCCTTCAGAAATACTGAAAAGATTCAAACAAGATAAAATATTCAATAACAATAATAATAACTAAGTATAAATTAAAATTTTTAATAACTCACGACGCAATTAATGTTCACTTACTAGGGGCGTTCAATAAAAAGTGAGAATGAGTATGTTATAAACAACTATTACTAAATGTCATTTTATTTTTCGACATAGTCACCTTTTAGCATAATACACTTAGTATATCTTTTTTCTAAACTTAAAATTCCATTTTTAAAAAGGTCTCATCTTGAGTACTTAAAAAATCTTGTACTGCAGCGACTACCGCGTCGTCGTCTTCAAATTTCTGGCCTCTCAGGTATTGTTTCAATCTCGGAAATAGGTAGAAATCACTGGGAGCGAGATCTGGTGAATACGGAGGATGCTTAAGGATATCGAACCCAGAATCACGAATTGCAGCCATTGCAACGGCGGACTTGTGTGCCGGGGCATTGTCCTGGTAGAACAGCACAACTTTCGAGAGTTTACCTCGCCGTTTTTCGCGGATCTCATTGCGCAATGTTGCTATTTGTTTGGCGTATAATGTGCCCGTAATAGTGGCTCCATGCTCGAGATACTCAATCATTAATACCCCTTAACCATCCCAAAAAATAGAGCCCATGCCTTACCGGCAGATGGGCTCTCCTTGAATTTCTTCGGAGTTGGAGATGATGGCCTTTTCCATGTCATAGACTGCAGTTTCGTTTCTGGGTCGTAATGATGGAGCCATGTTTCGTCCATTGTTATAAATCGCGCCAAAAAAAGTTCCCGGTCTTGCTGCATCAGGTTCAAAGCTTCTTGACAAATCTCTAGTCTAGTTTGTTTTTGCGTGTCAGTAAGCATTCTTGGTACCCAACGCGCAGATACCTTTTTCATACCCAAGCGTTCATGTAAAATATTATGCACGCTCCCCGTTGAAATCTTTACATTTTCAGCAATAAAACGAACCGTGACACGACGATCCGCCAAAACTGAGTTTTCGACTTTTTTCACAATTTCTTCAGTTACTGCTGTAGTAGGGCGTCCGGAGCGGGGGTCGTCCATTGTCGATGTTCTTCCACGTCTAAATTCGGCGCACCAACGTGCGACTGTCGAATACGGTGGAGCATTAGACCCTAAAGTGTCCCGCAAATCCAAATTGACTTGGTCCGTAGAAAAATTTTTCAAACACAAGTATTTGATAACGGCGCGCAGTTCAATTTTCTCCATTTTCGCTAACGTACTCAATAGCATTGCAAAGAAATTACCGTATATTTTTTTAAACAAAAGACAGTTAGTTTTTTTTTTCATAGCAATCAGCTAGATAGATTAGCTTTACCGGCCAGTATTTAATTTCATAATATTAAAATAGTTTGCATCTCATTCTCACTTTATATTGAACGCCCCTCGTATATTATATGTTTGAAATTATAGTACATTGTTGTAGAGGCTAGAAAGTAAGCAATAGATGGCTGATGGACGAGTTAGGCGGAGGCCCTCTAAAGTACGAACAAATCCATCTATAGCACTTTTGGCCGAGACTAAACATTGTGCTTTTCACGAGTAATGCGAGGAAATAACAATTAAACAATCGTAACACTGCGTTGCTCCAGACGATTTTACTTTTTATTTTGTGACATAATTCTTAGTGGCCAGTTCCCAAAACCACATATAATGAAAAAATAAAAACCTCATCCTCGTCATGCCGGACTTGCGGCAACAAGTCGGGCAGTAACCAAGCCATAATCTCCAAAAAAAAATAAACAAGTCGGGCATGACGAGGATGTATACTCGCGCACTGAGCTGTCTGGCTGCGGCAGCACGATGAACATGGAACATGACGAGACGAGCCTGGCTGTTCAGCCAGTGCAGTGCAGTGTGCAGCAGGCTTAAAAAGTTAATGCTGTGGCGTTTTTTCATACTTAAAAAAATTAAAGCATTCTGTGCAAATGCGTTTATTGTTTTCATATCCTTTAAATTATTTTAGCAAGTGTACAAAATTACCACCAATTTGTTCAATACAACATTCAACTTGTTTAGGTGCGTAAAATTGTAAAATGAAAGCATACAATACATTTTACTCATTTTAGACATCATGTTTCACAGTAACATTCACTGCTTAAGACCTACACAATCGATATCTAAATAGAAATAGTGTTAGTTTTATTTTTCAAAACGTCCAAGTTCGATTCCCGAGCTGAGTACAAGTTTTTTTTAAATGTATGAATGCAGTTTTTCTTATTACAAAAAACGAAGACATGGCACCTAAGAACAGGTCTTCGTATGTCTTATAGTTACAGACTTTCCCATACTGACCGATTTAAATGAGACACCCCGTGTTTGAGCCTATAAAGTTGCATGGACTAATTTAATTCAAAATGGGACGTATTTCGCCACCCATGCAACCTCCGCGCGCGACGTGCTCTATGGTGCTAATATGGAGCAGAAAAAGAAAAAAAAACAATAGAAGAGTGACCTGTCAACTGCGGCAGCGATGGCACTGATAATTTTTACGCACAAAGAAAATCTATTGTAATTGATATTTTTTTATCTACCGCATCCTGTCTTCAATCTCTCGGACGCAGTGACGCGGATCTGCACCATATTAAAGAGTGACCACATAATGTCTGACCGGAGCTAAAGGTGAGTGAAATGCCATCAGTTTGATTATATTGTTTCCATACAGCTTTATAGGCAAACTGCAAAGAGTGTTGGAACACCTAGATCCTACAGTCCACTATCAAGCCAACACACCGTGTATGTTTCGAGTGTAGCAAAAGACGCGTGCGCAATTGAAAGTGAACGTTACAAACCGGTATAGAAAGTTATCTGCATAGAGTACTAAATGAAAGTTAGATCATATTATTAAATTTAAATTAGTAAGAAACCTGCTGGACGGACGGACAGCGGAGCCTCAGTAATTAATAGGATCCCGCTTTTACCCTTTAGGTACGGAACCCTAAAAAACGAAAAGAAACCAAGTGCAAGTGTGTCCTGGTTCCCCTCACGATGTTTGTCTTGTCCTTCACCGTAAAGCTTTTCGCACAAGAATTTTGAAAACCTCACACGTGCGCGCCCGGGATTTGAACCCACGATCCTCGCGTAAAACTGGTTAACCTCAGATAACCTAACATTGACCTCTTGACTGCACAAATCTTGGTGATAGTAGTATCGCTTCAAAACGTTTCCATTCCAGCAAGACCGATGCATTTCCCGAATATAGCCTTTAAGTACATAGTAATAAGAAGCGACAAGTGTTATCAACTTCTCATGCAAAATAAAATACCTATACAGTAGGCTAATTCTTTGTACGTTCAAAAACAACGGTAAACCACGTTTCGGACACGCACACGAAGGATTCTGTACGCAATAGTAGATTGTTCAACAAGGGATTAAAACTATTTAAAACAAGCCATAATGACAAAATGTTTCTTAGCCACCCGAGCGGAGCGAGGGTGGCTATAGTTCGCGTGTCATTGTGGTTGTTTAGTCTCGCGTTAAACACTCTACTTTTCAATTAGAATGCGAGGAAAAGAATCGACATTCTATGCAAAATTACAATATTACTTTTTTACAACGCACGCTCAATACGAGCACTGGACATCTGTTCAAAATTGAAATAGCAAAATAAATTTGTTCCGCGGTTTTTTCTTTTTTTTTGTAAAGTGACGCTTAAGGCTGCGTATCCACCGGAGCTGTGCGAGGATGCGTTGCGAGGGATGTGTCTGTCATGAACCAATAGAAACACTTCATTTAAAAGGTCCTAAGTGAATGAAGTGTGTCTATTGGTTCATGACATGACAGACACATACCTCGCAACGCATCCTCGCACATCTCTGGTGGAAACGCAGCCTTAAAGGGCGTAATAAGAGAATATTTTTACGCCGTCGGGTTTTTTGTCAAAATAGATCTAAAATGGAATAGAATAGAATCGTTTATTGCAAGTCACGTTATATTAAAGGTAACTATAAATTAAAAATTTTAAATCCCCCAACGCAGTTATGTCACACGTTTGTTTGAACATAAAGTAAATGCCCATTATGCGTCTAAGATCCTTTCCGCAGCTAACAAAAGAGCTGATAACTTTGAAACGGCTAAACCGATTTTGATAGAACATATCTAAGAACCATCACCAAGAAACCTGCTTTCTAATAAAAAAACCGCATCCAAATCGGTTCACCCGTTTAAGAGCTATGATGCCACAGACAGACACACACATAGCGGTCAAACTTATAACACCCCTCTTTTTGTGTCGGGGGTTAAAAATACAATAATTTAATCAGTCAGGTAGCCAGGTGGTAATCGAAATGTTATAATACTAGATTTACACTCTCGCCTCGTGCTTCGTCTCGTCGTCTCGCTCCGGACGCGAGCCTGCAAATCACGAGACGAGGCGCGAGGCGAGCCTATTCACACTCTCGTCTCGTTGCTTGGCTCGCAATTCGTCTCGCCACTCGTACGCGAGTGTAAATGATCTATTAGAATTCTGTGCCCAATGGGTTACGATCGGAACCCAATTTGACGCTGCACTGTCCGTAGTGTCCACCGTCTGTTGAGGAAAGTACGTCTTCGAAAGGTCAAATTTTGGACAAGGGTTTTACATATTATTTTTATTTTATTAGCAGTACGGCTGCTCACCGAATCTAAGATAGATATGGTACATAGATGTGGTACATCATTTCTTACGCATTTCCAATGTAATTTGGAACGTAGGAGTCGTAGCTTCTAATAGTTGCGATGGATGTTACCACACGCCACTGTTGGCGTATGTAAGCGATTAAGAATTTCGGGGGAGTCGGTTGGATGCGACGTGGTTCAATCGGTAGAACACCCGTTGGGGCGCATACCCAGGAGACGTGGGATCGAATCCCACCGGCGCACCCGAAAAACTTTTTCGCTTTTAAATAATCTTAGAAGGGTTTTACAATTCTAAGTCGATAACGGTACCCTAAAAAATAATTATCAACATGTTACTTGGATTCATATGAAGATAATAAATAACGAAAAAACATTTCTGGCCACAGTTTGAGTTCTGAGTAGACACGTATAACACTTTGTTTATAATGTATCAATTCGTCTTGATATTATTACTTTCTTCTATATCCATTGCAAATTGTGGTAAGTATTGCACCTTACTTTCAGAAGCTTTTATTTGACTTGAAATGTTTGTATGGAAGTTGTGGTTTCAAAATTAATTTGCAGAATCGAAATTCGAGATTATTTTACCAAAAAAAAAAAATTTAAAAATTTAAAGCTGTTTATTTCAAGAATAAGAATAGAATAAGAATAAGAATAATTTTATTGTTGAACTGTGTACAAAGCAAAGAACATTTCATAAAACATGCAAAACGAGTCCTAATCCTAATTTTAAGGATTTTGCGTGGCCTCGGTTAGCGAAAGACTGAGTTGCTCACGCGTAATTAGCCTAATTATACAATACGAGTAGATAGTAAATTTATTATATAAATCATGATTTCCCATGCATGCAGTTTTTTTGTTTTAACTTACATATAACCTAAGTCTGAGTGCGCATCCGTCCCTTCCCTCTCAAATATATCTCTCATAAAACATCTTTTAATCACGCTTTTAATTTGTTTACTGTTACTACTTTCTAATTTTTCCGCAATAGACAACGGTAAATTATTTAATAGTTGGGGAAGGATGCACTTCCAGACCCTTCTGCCATACTCATTACATTGCTTGGGGACCCGATATAGCGGGCGGTTGGGTATATGGCGTAAGTTATCTGGCCTGTTACGATGTTTTTCAAGTAATTCTATTTTATCAGTATTTTCACACATTATGGCTTGCTTTATCTTATTGAATACATTCATCACTTTACAGTATTGGAATAGTTGACCATAATTATCTTTATATTTATATTTAATTTTCAGAGGAACAATAGTTTTTAGAATTCTTATTTGTAAATTATAGATGTCTAGGAGGTAAGTTTTATATGTTTTACCATAGGTCGAGATACCGTAGCTTATAATTGAATCTGCCATAGACAAATACAACAATCTCAGCGTATTGTAGGGTAATTTTCCAGAATCGTAATTTTGCAAAATTTCCATTCGCATTTTTCCCAGATGCTTTTTATCTCACTACGGTTTTTTACTGAAACTTCTTTTCACAGTAGCGTTTTTTCCCGATTTGAATTCACACAGATACAGTATCGACGAAGCTCCGCTAGGAGGAGCTGCTTTTTAGGGTTCCGTAGTCAACTAGGAACCCTTATAGTTTCGCCATGTCTGTCCGTCTGTCTGTCTGTCTGTCTGTCCGCGGCTAAGCTCAGAGACTGTTAGTACTAGAAAGCTGTAATTTGGCATGAATATATACACCGTGAAATTCTAGTGGTTGTTTTCCCGAAACGAGGTGATTTAGTTTCGATTGTACAATCGATTTATAATTACTATTTTGACTAGAGTCAAAAATCCAATTGTGAAAAACGAAAGTCGAAAATGACCGCAAACCAATAGTAACGCTTCGTTGGTACAAGTAGCGTACGATCGTACGATAGGTTAGGTACCAACGAAGCGTTACTATTGGTTTGCGGTCATTTTCGACTTTATTTTTCACAATTGGATTTTTGACTCTAGTCAAAATAGTAATTATAAATCGATTGTACAATCGATACTAAATCACCTCGTTTCGGGAAAACAACCACTAAAATTTCACGGTGTATATCAGTCACGCCGACAAAGTGATTACATAAAAAAACTAAAACAATTTTTTTTAGGGTACCTCCCATAGACGTAAAGTGGGGGTGATTTTTTTTTTCTCGACTAACCCTATAGTGTGGGGTATCGTTGGATAGGTCTTTTAAAACCATTGTGGGGTTGCTAACATGATTTTTCTATTCAGTGATCTGTTTGCGAAATATTCAACTTTAAAGTGAAAATTTTCACTAAAATCGACCGTACCCCCCCCCCTCTAAAATCTAAACTGTTGGGTGGAAAAATGTGAAAAAATTCAGAATGGTAGTAAATATATCAAATTTACTAGGAAAATTATAGCGGCTAAGATTGCTTGGAAATTATTTGTAGTTTAAGAGTAAATAGTAGCCTAAGGTATAAAACATACCTAAACTTAGATGATTCCGTACACATACGAAATCCTTAGAAAAATATTACTTGATTTTTTCGGAATGGCTACGGAACCCTACATTGGACGTGTCCAACACGCTCTTGGCCGGTTTTCTATCTGTGTACTTATGCAAAGTTAACATAAAGGTATAAGCTGGCAGCCGACTCCACGCAGCAGCAGCAGACGACGTTGTCGCTAGCGCTAGCTACGCTAGCTACGGAGGGAATCTCATAGAAATAAGGTATAACTTCGCGTAGCTAGCGACACGTCGTCCGCTGCTGCTGCGTGGAGTCGGCTGCCAACTTATACCTTAACCTAAGCCTACCTATGTTTCTGTGTCGATTAAAATCAGAAAAAAAAAACGCGATTGTGAAAATAAGCTTCAAACTATAGTGAGAAAAAACCGGCCAAGAGCGTGTCGGACACGCCCAAGGTTGGGTTCCGTAGCCATTCCGAAAAAATCA
This sequence comes from Archips crataeganus, assembly GCA_947859365.1. NCBI lineage: Eukaryota > Metazoa > Arthropoda > Insecta > Lepidoptera > Tortricidae > Archips > Archips crataeganus. Next base: position 7,731,279 of record OX402072.1, on the reverse strand, counting down.
AGTAATATTTTTCTAAGGATTTCGTATGTGTACGGAATCATCTCAGTTTAGGTATGTTTTATACCTTAGGCTACTATTTACTCTAAAACTACAAATAATTTCCAAGCAATCTTAGCCGCTATAATTTTCCTAGTAAATTTGATATATTTACTACCATTCTGATTTTTTTCAAATTTTTCCGCCCAACAGTTTAGATTTTAGAGGGGGGGGGGACGGTCGATTTAATGAAAATTTTCACTTTAAAGTTGAATATTTCGCAAACAGATAACTGAATAGAAAAATCATGTTACCAACCCCACAATGGTTTTCAAAGACCTATCCAACGATACCCCACACAATAGGGTTAGTCGAGAAAAAAAAATCACCCCCACTTTACGTCTATGGGAGGTACCCTAAAAAAAATTGTTTTAGTTTTTTTTATGTAATCACTTTGTCGGCGTGACTGATATATATATTCATGCCAAATTACAGCTTTCTAGTACTAACAGTCTCTGAGCTTAGCCGCGGACGGACAGACAGACGGACAGACATGGCGAAACTATAAAAGGGTTCCTAGTTGACTACGGAACCCTAAAAAAGCATGCGGGCAAAAATGCGAATGGAAAGTTTGCTACCACGGAATAACGATTCTGGTAAATCCATGTAACCCGTTCCTGGTATCCGATTAAGCTGAAATTTTGGCTCCAAAACCCTAAAACTGAAGAACTAGGAACTAACCAGCCAATGATAATGAATGACGTTAAGTATTCCGTTGCTTAGTTCCAGAACATGCCAGAATTGTAACCGTGAACATAACACAAGATGAAGACTACGAAACAGTCGAATGCGCGAGTCAGAGTATACAGTTAACAGATGGAGAACAAATCCAACTAGTAGCGAACATTCCGTACGACGCTGAGACTTATATGCGGTAAGTCTTTATATGTGTACCAGGGACGATTAAAAAACCGGCCAAGAGCGTGTCGGACACGCCCAGGATAGAGTTCCGCAGCCGTTATGAAAAATCCTAGCATATCTTATTAATTATACTGTCCGTATTAAACAAGCAATATTTTATAGGTCAGGCTGCTATTATTTTTTTAAAAGCGAAAAAGTTTTTCGGGTGCGCCGGTGGGATTCGAACCCACGTCTCCTGGGTATGCGCCCCAACGGGTGTTCTACCAATTGAACCATGTCGCATCCAACCGACTCCCCCGAAATTCTTAATCGCTTACATACGCCAACAGTGGCGTGTGGTAACATCCATCGCAACTATTAGAAGCTACGACTCCTACGTTCCAAATTACATTGGAAATGCGTAAGAAATGATGTACCACATCTATTTATTCAAATATTATTTATTTTATTAGCACTACGGATGCTCACCGAATCTAAGATTATTTAAAAGCGAAAAAGTTTTACGAGTGCGCCGGTGGGATTCGAACCCACGTCTCCTGGGTATGCGCCCCAACGGGTGTTCTACCAATTGAACCATGTCGCATAAAACCGACTCCCCCGAAATTCTTAATCGCTTACATACGCCAACAGTGGCGTGTGGTAACATCCATCGCAACTATTAGAAGCTACGACTCCTACGTTCCAAATTACATTGGAAATGCGTGAGAAATGATGTACCACATCTATTTATTCAAATATTATTTATTTTATTAGCAGTACGGATGCTCACCGAATCTAAGATTATTTAAAAGCGAAAAAAAAAAACACCCGAACACCCGTTGTTGTACGTTGTGTGGTAGAACACCCGTTGGGGCGCATACCCAGGAGACGTGGGTTCGAATCCCACCGGCGCACCCGAAAAACTTTTTCGCTTTTAAATAATCTTAGATTCGGTGAGCATCCGTACTGCTAATAAAATAAATAATATCAGGCTACTATTTACTCTTAAATTACTAATAATTCTCCATTGAGTTTATAGATATCACTATATATTGTGTTATTTAAACCATTCATTTTGTGTGTTACTTAGACCTATTTTTAACACAATAGCGCCATTTCTGTTTAGTTTCTTCACTGAGTTCAGTGGCGCTATTGTGTTAAGCAAAAGTGAAATGCCATACGAAATGAATGGTACAGAGAGCTCTCTATAGTACCTACAACTAGCTACAGCAGGCTTATTTTTTAAAGGAACGCGACATTGTATAGACTGTCCTCGGATGGATATACCGTAGGTATTATATGTTAACCAGTCGAATTGAAATTCCCATGGGAATATTCAAAACTTAGATCGTGACTTGAGTATGTTTGAACAAAAATAAATTATTTGATTTGATATTGGGATAAAAAGTAGCTCATGTGTTATTCCGAATTCCAATTATCTAGGTACAGTCAAGTGTAAAAATATGGGTGCACACAACTTGCTCATAAATATGTCCCATAGCTCTTATGTCGTCGAATTAAGGTATAGGTATGTAACGTTGGGAGGATTAAATCGATACTTATTTTTGCACTTGACCGTACATACCAAATTTAATTTTAAGTGTCCACGCATGAATGGGTTTTAGTTCATAATAAACTTTTTTTTATTTCAGGTGTCATAATGATAATCATACCTTCCTAATGACCCGTTGTAACCGAACAGGAACTCAATGTACACATGTAAGTTCATTAGCGTCCTAGGCCTACTAATCCCAGTAATATTATAAACTAGCTGTTTCCCGCGACTTTGTCTGCAAATAATACGTTTATCTCTATCCCGCGGGACTTGATTTTCCGGGATAAAAACTATCCCATGTCCGTCGCTGGGTCTCAAAATATATCAGTACCGAATTTCATCCGAAGAGGTAACAAACAGACAGACAGACAGACTATTTTACTATAAAATTTGGGTCGGGTCCCGTTGGCCTTACTTGCATTTAGCCTTGGCTAGCAGAGCACCTTAGTTGTATTTTGTCCGGGTAGCAAAATGCCTTGGTCTGTAAAACGCCCTTATTGCTATAAGCCATAGTAGACGGAATGACTTGGTTGTAAAACGACTTAATATCATAATGTTTTAGTAGGTAAATGGTCTGGTCTGGTCTTGAAAATCTATTTAATACAATCAAGACCTTAATTAATCGAGTCATTCTGCATACTTGTGCATTTAACGACCTAGATGTTTTGCTAAGTAAGTCTTCCTGAAACTAAGACAATTTTGTAACCATGGCATTATATAACCAAGTAATTTTGCATACTTGGTCAGTGTACTACTGAGCCGTTTTGCTCGCTAAGGCTAAATGCAAGTAAGGCCAACGGGACCCGACCCTAAAATTTGACTATGGCCTCCCGAGCACGCACCTCTTAGCTTTTCAGAAAATATATGCGAAATTACATTTTAAATTTACCATGCGCACCGTGCTTAGCAAGTATGTTTCTTAACATGAATACCTAGATCACAAAAAATAAAATATTCCCTGAGAATTAAGCTAAGTGATAGCGAAAACCGCATTAAAATTGGCTAGGAATGTTGATGAAGGGGGAATGTGGACGAAATGAACCTAAACGACCACTTCTTTGTAATATCCCCAGACAAAGAAGTCAATGGGATTCAAATCCGGCGGCCGACACGAACAGACAGACAGACAGACAGACAGACAGACAGATGAAGAACAAATTTATTTGTTCATTAAAAGTATTACATGGCTTTATTGATGGCCAGTACCAAATTAGGTTCGGCCACATAAAAAACATTTTTTATGTTACTTTACTAACAACAGACTCTTTACTACACATTCTACCTTAGTACGTTTGAAAGTCGAATCCAGCAAATTATGCCCTATTAAGTGTCACTTTTTTTGTGTTATTCTGAAAGTTTAGAGACTGGAAAAGTTTTTAAAATTACTTCTGGTCTTTGAATTCTGAGATTTTAAGGTTTTTTTTTTACAAAGTCATACTTCGATTTGCTCAAAGGTAAAACTTTCACTTTCGGTCAATTTTATTGTAACTTGCGTCAAGGTTGGGAAGCTGATTATTTTATGTGTGAAAGTACAGTTTGTGAGGATAATGTCAAAAAAAAACACTCAGAAAAAACGTAACCAAAAAAAGTTACATGATGTTAAACTGCTCGGCCCGAAAATTCTTGTAAATTTTTTTAAAAATTAATTACTCGGAAACTACAAAAAATCGGCCAACATACATGGGGTATATTCGGATAGCCCCGGATGTGAGGCATCTAATTATTTTTTTTGGACGTCAGTGTTTGGACCACCCTGTATATACGTATATATACATCATATACACAGATGGAGCTAAAGAAGTTTTACTTCAAATTTTAGGTTTTTTTTTCAAAACGATTCAGTTGCCTCAGTGACTTTAGTTTTCGCGCGGATTTCATCATTTGTCGAGACGTTAATGAAGACTGTTGGTTTCAGCTCTTTCAGTTCAGTACACCAATGCAAGGCAGATGGCAATGTATATATCTAATGGACACCAATGAAACGTTAAATCCAGCAGAATATTACAATGGAAAGTTATACACCAAAGCAATATGCGAATTGAACTTCGATCGAAGTTGAAAGTAAGTCTTTACCAAGAACGATGAAATCAAGAGGTCTGCCAATGTCGACACAACGTCGAGTTCCATTAAAATAATAAGCTTGATGTAACTAGTTTCGCTATAGACAGCTATCTGTACCATTCATTTTGTATGTTACTTAGATCTCTGCTTAACACAATAGCGCCATCTCTATTTAGTTTCATCATTGAGTTGATGTCCCTCTTACTCTTCTATAAAAAGCTATAAGCGTGAGCGGGATGGCACGATGCGAAGTTCGAAAGTTGACCTTCGTATCTAGAATGAAATTTACCATGAGCTTTACGGTGAAGGAAAACATCGTGAGGAAACCTGCACATACCTGAAGAAATTCAATGGTATCTGTGAAGTTCCCAATCCGCACTGGGCGTGGGAACTACGGCCCAAGGTATCGCATTCTGAGAGGAGGCCTGTGCCCTGCAGTGGGACGTATTTATATAGGGCTGGGATGGTGATAGCTGTTTCGTTTCAGAAAGTACAAGTGTTACCACGGATGTAAAAGAAGTCGGTAATGAAAAGAAACTAGAATGCGTAGTAACTCAGAATATTGAGGATAGAGTTATGTTTCAAGAACAGTTTTTGATAATAGCGAATACTCCGTACAAAATAGAGTATATGTGGTAAGTCTACACATACATATAAGTAAATATATATACAGACACTATAAAATAGCTTTCACCTTTCCTACCGCGTACCGTATCCGGGCATTTTCAGAAAAAAGTGTACCCTGTACTTTTTTTTAAAAACCTAACAAATTTTGGGTTATTTCTACTCAGAATCACAAGCAGTCATTAAAAAAAAAAATATCATGGGACAATTCACACCAATTGACCTAGTCCCAAAGTAAGCTTAGCAAAGCTTGTGTTATGGGTACTAAGCAACGGATAAACATACTTACTTATATAGATAGATACATACTTAAATACATATTAAACACCCAAGACCCGAGAACAAACATTCGTATTTTTCATACAAATATCTGCCCCGACACGGGAATCGAACCCGGGACCTCAAGCTTCGTAGTCAGGTTCTCTAACCACTAGGCCATCTGGTCGTCAGTGGTTATACATATTGTATAAGCAATAAAAAAAAGTATCCCAGTTTTAATTGTCAGTTTTGTGACGCAGTTAACCATACATGTTGTATGAACCGTCACAAAACTGACTAATAAATTTTGTATGCAAAATTAAGGATAGTTAAGGCAAAACGCCCTCCGGCCAGGTGGAGTGACGATCTGCGAAAGGCTGCTGGTAGAAGCTGGATGCGTCTAGCCGAGGATAGGGCGCAATGGCGCTCATTGGGGGAGGCCTATGTCCAGCAGTGGACTGTTATAGGCTGATGATGATGATGATGATGATGATGATGATGAAGGCAAAACGGGTACATTTTTTTCTGAAAACCCCCATCCCCTCCTTTCCTTCACACGTTAGAAATGGCAGTGGTGTAGCGTGCCTTGACACTCTCTAACAACACATGGGTCAAGTCATCACATCACACTTCTGACAATCATCCATCACACAGTGGTGACGATTTAATTTTCATCATATAAAGGTACTTGTCTGTAACGATGCCTCACTGGTGGGCAAAGGACTTCCGTTTTTCCGTCTCTCTCTATCCTTCCCAAAATTAAAATATCTATGTACCTTAAAATATTTTATCCGAAAAAATCCTAACAGATCGATTAACAGAGCCGGAAAATCCCTAATTCTAGATTTCCATCAAAATCGTGAGGACTCTTTACGAGGTCGTCATGGCATTTACCTTTAGCTTCATGAGTACCTGTTACCAGTAACTATAAGCTAGGCTATCCTGTCGCCTAACTAATGTGCCGCACACACACACACTTACACGTATGGTCATGGTCATGGAGTAGCAAGATAATCACTTATTTTATTATTTTACATATATTTTTTAATTATTTCAGGTGCGATGTTGGTAAAGAAAATGCCCTAGTGGACGGCTGTACTAATTCAGGAAATCAATGTACCAAAGTAAGTTCCTTTCCATCTAAATTAATGGCCTATTTAAAATTTAAGACCAGGGGCTGGACACTAGTGGGCAGGTAACAGAACAGGTAATTTTGGTACAAATGACAAAATGCATAAAATGTTGAGATGTAACATTGTCAAAAAGTACAAAATGTTGGTGGCACCAGGTCATTGTGTATGAATATTTTAGGGGCAGAATATGCTTTGGCGTACATGTTATTTTAGTCGAAATTTTTCTTAAGCCACAGTTTACAGCCAGCGAAAAAAGTTTGTATTAAGAGGGTACGATGGCTGAATTCAGCAAAATTCAGTGAATCGTCGTTGAAAACCTATCTACACAAATATCATGTGACGCGGTACACTCCTTACTCAAACGGGATCACCGAGCGGGTAAGTAACACCATAATTGTGTCGAGATTCTTTCCCAATACGAACTGTTAAGGAATGGAATTCGCTCCAGTCTGTATTTTTAGAATCTCTGAGTACAACGATATGACTAGACAAGTTCTTTCCGTGTACCCTGCAGTATAGTTTGATATATATTAAGAGGGTACGATGGCTGAGAGACTTTTGAGAAATAGGTATTTTAATGAAATGTCGCTGTCTCGCCCGAACACCTGCGTGTCAGTACAGCGAGAGCGGGACAACTGCAGCTCAGACCGTTAATAGGCGCGTAAAATTGATCAAAACAGCGTTTCGTAATCCCCTGTTTTCTTCTCGAAAACTGGGCCAATAAATTTATTTTTTTCATAAATAATTAGAGGACAGATTTAGCTATGCCCCTATGTTTTCCTTTTTTTGTTTATAGGAGGGATTCTTTTCTGACGAGTGTCTGAAAATGACGTTGTAATTGGGCAATTTTTTCGGTTTTTGAAAGCTCATATTTCTTATGTTAATTGAAATATGGAAAAAAACGAAACCTAGGGGCATAGGTAGCTGTGGTAGATACAGATTACACAGTAAAAAAAAATTGGCTCTAAAGCCATTATCCAGGGAGGAAACAGGGGATTACGTTTGTACGGAGAAATGGTGCGCATCGTACCCTCTTAAAAATTGAATTTTAAACAAAAACTTATTTGTTTTAGCTTTTTGGGTTTAGGGGGTCCCAGCGAATACGCAGTCAATTTAGGTGCACGTACCTAATGGATACCAATGGAATGGTTGAGCGAAATGCATATGTCGATGGTATAAAAAACTACTCCAAAGCAACATGCAAATTCGACGTCAGATCTATGGGATGTAAGTCTCTACAGTGTTAAGGTGTTTTTGACGCATTTATTGCATTCATTTAATGCCGTGCTGTATCGTTACTTGCAAAGCTATAGTCCTGAAATTTATTTGTAAGATATTTGAGGATTCACTCTAATGTCAAGTGTTTATCGAAACACGATTACTTATAGTTCGCTCGATAGAAAAAAAAACCAGTCGTCTCTAAAAAATAAAATAAATTCGTAGTACCTACGACGTAAATACTGCACGGCATGGTCATGACTTTTTGAATGCTAATGTATATTTGTTTAAGTAATATTTTATTCCATTTTTTTAGTATTTGTTGTTATAGCGGCAACCGAAATACATCATCTATGAAAATTTCAACTCTCTAGCTATCACGGTTCCCGAGATACAGCCTGGTGACAGACGGACAGGCAGACGGACGGACAGCGGAGCCTCAGTAATAGGGTCCCGTTTTTACCCTTTGGGTACGGAACCCTAAAAACCACAGTGAGAAAAAAACCATCTGGGTAAAAATGCGAATGGAAATTTTGCTGCTAGCAAATATAACGATTGTGGAAAACTGATCTAAACAGTCATCCACAGAAGGCGTTATCCGAGCCAAAGTTGTGCTTCATAAATGTTACCGTAACTGACGAAGCCGCTGATCATAAATATTTGCTAGAACCAACGATGGTAATAATATAGACTGGATTGGCAGTCGCCATAGTACGGATCGGCCGCGGTTTTTGTAGTTCGATTATTAAATCTAGATGGCGCTGAAATATAGCCAGAGGCTTTGAAGGCAAAACAATAAGACTACAGATGTTTCATATTACTACAAATGTATTATTATGCAATATCTTTGAAAAATAATACATTTGTAGTGATATGAAATATCTGTAGTCTTATTGTTTTGCCTTCAAAGCCTCTGGCTATATTTCAGCGCCATCTGGATTTAATAATCAAACTAAAAAAACCGCGGCCGATCCGTACTATGGCGACTGCCAATCCAGTCTATATCATCCTTGGCTAGAACCGATACAAGATCCACTGTCGACATATCAGTCGTCTAACTTATTGACTATTAGTTTTGTCTAGTTATACAATACAGACCTGTTACCGTGGACGTAAAACTAAACGATGATAAAACGAGAGTAGAATGCGTAAGCCAGAATGAACAAGAAAGACTAATAGATGGAGAACTAGTTCACTTAGAAGCGAACGTTCCGTACCACGTGAAGGCTATGTGGTAAGTATACACCGTAGGATGGAAACGCGTCAATTATCGTAGGCGCAAGCCACACAGAAGGGACGTGGGCCCCCAGTCGCGGCGCCACTGGAAACAGTTTTCATACTAAATGTAGAAGCGTCGCGATATAAAGACATACAGACACATACTCACATACGCACACGCGAAATCAGACACACACTCACATACGCACACGCAAACACACACTCACGCACACACATGTAAACACCGGCAAACACAAGCAGAAATATTTAACTTATTGTTACTGGTTTACTGGTTTTTGATGTGTTTTTTTTTTATCTTTACCGTGATTGTTTTTTGTTTTTTTTTTCTACTCATTTACTATTCGGTTTTTCTGTTGGTACTTTAAACACGGCTACACTGTCTCTCGTCAGGTCTGCAACCGACCCTGCCCCAAAGAGTATTGTTATTATATCCTACCCAAAGGCCCAGGCTGAAAACCAGCGCTGGACTGTCTGTCCAGCACATGCTGAGACTGGGACCTTTTGCCTCAAAAGTTTTTCTAAATTATTGTATTTTTTTTTTATTTGTAAATGTTTTGTTCATTGTTCTTGATATTGTTTTATTTATGTTTTGTTTTGTGGCAATAAAGCAAATTCTTATTCTTAAATCAAATCAAATCAAATCAAATCAAATCGTTTATTTGTTAACATAGGTAAGTGTTACAGATGTTACATAAAGTTTTGTATCACTATGCTTGCCATAAGGCATACAAATATCTAGACTACACATGCAGCACAACTATTCATTAATATATATATATATATATATAATATTTTTACGGTAATTACAATGTTAAATACGCAAAATCAACCAATCTAATAATAACAAGTAATAAACAATCAATATCAATAATAATTACAATGTTAATAATAATTTTATAAATTGTCATTTAAATATAATAGAGTAATACGCATTTTCGCACAGAAATTTAAAAAGCGTTCTTTTGAAATTTATTATATTCTCTGTTTCCAGTATAGACTTTGGTAAATGATTAAATATTTTAGTAGCCATACCAAAAATACTTTTAGATAGCAAGGCAGTATTAAAACGTGTTGTCCTTATTTTCCCTTGCTGACGAACGCTCTTAAAAGAAGGGAAATGTTTTATATTACGCTTAACATACACAGCTACTTCATATATATACAAACATGGGAGGGTTAATATCTTTAATTCAATAAAGTGTGGTTTGCATGATTCAAAAGACTTAATGCCACATACGGACCTTACACATTTTTTCTGACTTCTGAATGCAAATTCCCGATCTGTAGAATTTCCCCAGAAAAGTACCCCGTACAAATTCTCGTTAAATTCTTATTAAAGCAGACAGAAGAGACGGGGCGGAGACGCGGCCTGCGAACAAACGACGCGGACTGCGACGCGCCCCCGTCCCACGTCTCTTCTGTGTGGCTGCGCCATAGGCAGACAACGGAATTCAAGGAGCAAATGTTAAAGTACCATCTTAAAGACTGGCTACAGCCAAAAAGTCGTTTCTGGCGCTCCGGAGCTAAATATACAAAAATTATTTATTTATTAATTTTAATACAATTTATTGAATTAATTAGTAACTAGCTATCCCAGCAAACGTTGTTTTGCCATATAAATATATAAATTATATACTACGACCTATTCTCAGACCTACCGAATATAGACAAAAAGGTTTCATAAGAATCGGTCAAGCCGTTTCGGAGGAGTTCGATAACAAACACCGTGACACGAGATTTTTATATATTAACTAGCTGTTGCCCGCGACTCCGTTTGCGAAGAAAAATAGCCTACGACCTATCCTCAGACCTACCGAGTATAGAGAAAAAGTTTCATAAAAATCGGTAAAGCCGTCTCGGAGGAGTTCGATAACAAACACCGTGACACGAAATTTTTATATATTAGACTAGCTATTGCCCGCGGCTCCGTCCGCGAAGAATAAGGATAGGTGTAAAAAATAGCCTACGACCTATTCTCAGACCTACCGAATGCAGACAAAAAAGTTTCATAAAAATCGGTCAAGCCGTTTCGGAGGAGTTCGATAACTAACACCGTGACACGAGATTACTTTTGTTAATATTTCTACGCCAAAACTGGCAGAATATGTTGATTTTATGCTGATTATAAATTGTAATATCTGTATTTACCATATTCTAAGAAATAAATCATTTCTATTTCTAAAAGTTTCAATAATTCATTTTCAATTATTTTATTGAAGAAAAAGTAGTGTGCTAAATGAAAAAAATATTAGTTTCATATAATTAACTTAAATGTACAAAAAATAAATAAATAAACTTTGGAAACTTTTTTTAGACAATCCCAATTGTATTTATTATATTTATATTACGCGTATTTTATTTATTTCAGGTGTCAAAATGACAAAGGGAACTTAATAGCAAACCGCTGTGTCCACAATGGAGATCAGCTATGTTACAGCGTAAGTTACGCATCACCACACTATACAAGGCCCACTGTTGGGCTCAGGCCTTTCAGAATGAGAGGGATCGCTTTGGGCTTAAAACCACTAAATTTCATAATACCTTATTCACTAATACCCCTAATTTTCAAATTAACATGGGCTCATAATACCTAAAATTTCCTCATAATAAGTACTTACTTACCTAAAATTTCAAATTGTTTCATTCTAAAAAATTTATATTTTAGGTATTAAGAGCCCATGGTAATTTGAAAATTAGGGGTATTAGTGAATAAGGTATTATGAAATTTAGTGGTTTTAAGCCCAAAGCGAGGGATCAGGCTGAAGTTATCAACTTGAATCAAGTTTTTCGTGTTGTTTACTCTGTCCCCAGTTGTCAAAGTGACACCTTCATACTGTTACATGGAAAAGTGCTTAGGTTGTCCACGGGACAAAATTTGTGTAACCATAGCAATGGGGGGCAAGAAAAAGTTGATTCCCAGTTGGGAGAGAAGTCGAAACAAAGATTACTGCTAATTATTGTATATTGGGAAGTTTTTAAAAAAAAATAGATAAAAATTAAGGGCATAATAATAAAATTACGATCGCGTCTTTTGTGTAACGAAATTTAGTCATACAAACTATATGGTTAACTTTCGTTACACAAAGGAATCAATTAAGTGTTTTAATTAAGTCCCAGAACCACTTTTATATCCACAGGCGAGACTATTTATAGGGTTACGTACCCATAGGGTAAAAACGGGACCCTATTATTGGGACTCCGCTGTCCGTCCGTCTGTCTGTCTGTCTGTCTGTCACCCATACGCAAAAGTTTGCGAGCGTGGACGTGCGTATGCATTTGTTACTCTTTCACGATAAAAAGGCTAAACGGGTTTAAGATTGGTTTTTTGGAGTCTTTTTGTATTTTTTACTTAAGTGACTAAAGAAAAGCAAGCTGAGATGTGCGTGCGATGCATACATGATGCATAGGAAAAATTTGTATCTAAACTCCTGACCAGTGGTGGTGTAGGGGTTTAGCACGCAGCACGGAATGCTGAGGACCTGGGTTCGATTCCCAGCGCTAGTCTCTTTTTGTGAGCTTTTCTGTGCATCCATGTTTCAGTTTGTATTTCGTGTGAAATAAACGGGTTTGGATGAAATTTGTATGTAAGCTAGACACCATTTGCTTATCCGCTACTAATTAGTTTAAGTTAAAACAAATACAAGCTTTTTTTACCTGTCTCGTTGTCTGTGCCATCAAATTTTGCAAGTTAAATTTGACCCACTTCCCGATTTCCGATTGAGCTGAAATTTTGCATGCATGTGTAAATCGGGTGACAATGCAATATTATTATGACATGGAGCTGATCTGATTATGGAGCTATGCGGAGGCTATAGGAACTCTGTAATAAAACGACACGACCCCGTCGAGTTTGGTCTCGCTTGATTCGTCTTGAAGAGTACTTTAAGTCTAGATGGTAACCAGGGGCAAACAGTACACTCACTGAAAAAGCGTTTGTATTAAAAATATTTTTTTGTTTTTTACAAAAAAAAAATTACAATGTTTTTTTACGTTTTTTTTTCAGGCTTTCCGTTTCAGTAAGTCACTGCAAGGTAGATGGGAGTGTTTCTATGAGTTAAGAACGAATGGTTCGGTGGAGCCTGTCGCATTCAACCGTTTGGGTAGAAAAGTCACTAAAGCTACATGCGTGCTGAACTTGGAAGCTATTGGTAAGTCATCTCGACCTTAACGTACCACTGTTAGGGCTTCGGCTGATAATAATAATAATGCGCAAAATGCCAACTGCACGCATAACATGCCAACAGTCAAAATACACCGTGAAATTTTAGTGGTTGTTTTCCCGAAGCGAGGTGATTTAGTTTCGATTGTACAATCGATTTATAATTACTATTTTGACTACAGTCAAAAATCCAATTGTGAAAAACGAAAGTCGAAAATGACCGCAAACTAATAGTAACGCTTCGTTGGTACAAGTAGCGTACGATCGTACGATAGGTTAGGTGCCAACGAAGCGTTACTATTGGTTTGCGGTCATTTTCGACTTTCGGTTTTCACAATTGGATTTTTGACTCTAGTCAAATTAGTAATTATAAATCGATTGTACAATCGATACTAAATCACCTCGTTTCGGGAAAACAACCACTAAAATTTGACGGTGTATACATACGAAAAATTACATCATGACGCATCATGATGATCTATAGGTAGAGCTTGTCTAATTTAAAACGAACATATGATAATTTTGCAACATGCCAAAATTTACTCCACGCTATAGTGGCAAAATGTGCAAAATAAGAATGATCAACACACAAATTGTGCATTACGGAAAAATAATAATACGCAAAATGTACATACTTACTTTGTCGCTTTTTGCGTCGGGGTTTCGGTAAACCACCCTGCCGACTGAGCATCATTATCCATTTTCCTTCTTGTACATTTTACGTTCTGTACGTTTGGCGATTGAATATTTTGCTTTTGTAACCTTTTACGGATTATGCCTTTTGCGGATTACGCATTTTGCACTGAACAATTCGCGAAATGTGTATTTTTCTTTTTACTTTCAGCGAAAGTACATGTTGCGTACTGTACATTTGTCTTGATGTAGATTTTGCGTATGTACATTTTGACTGTTTGCACGTTACGCGTGCAGTTAGCATTTAGCGTGTTATCATTATCAGCCTGACTAACTACTGTTCTTTTTCTTTTGTTTCAGATCATAGAAATGTTACAGTGGACATAAAAGTGGTCGACAATGCAACGACCTCAACGAATTCGGAGTCTTAAAGCCAAATACATTTCATTTTTGGATAGTTTTCAAAAAAATTTGTACATAGTCTTAGTAACGGCTTAGTCAAAACAAAAATCACGATCGCTATTTTTGTGTAACGAAAGTTAGTCATACAAAGTAACTCCGTTACACAAAAATAATTAATTAAATTTTGTTTTTAATTAATCCCTTAATTGTGTACAATTTTTTTGAAAACGACTCTTTTAGGGTTCTACTGAAGAATCACAAACTTCATCTTTCTGCCGCATGATACAGCCGAAAAAAGAAAATTAATGGGGGGGGGTCCCCTTCATAAAAGAAACGAATTTGGAAAATTTCAATTTAAATTTGCCCCCATTTTTGCCCCCAGTGCGCAAGCCCCAATCGCACTTAGCTGTTTTCTTTATTGTTAACATGATTTTCACATTTTTTTCTTTTTACATTAAAGCGTGAAAGTTTTTTGAGCTAATTTCTGTTTGTCTTTTGACCACTTTTTTCCCTATCCCGTGGGAATGACAACAATCCATCCTCAAGCTCTACGCAAAATTACAATTTAGGGCTAAGTGTTTAAAATGCGCGTTGATGAGTCAGTGAGCCAGTCCATCAATATTATATGGATGAATCAACTTTTTCTTACCCCCCGTTGCTATGGTTATATGTACAAATTTTGTCTCCTGAACAACCTAAGCATTTTTTAACCCCCGACACAAAAAGAGGGGTGTTATAAGTTTGACCGCTATGTGTATGTGTGTCTGTCTGTGGCATCATAGCTCTTAATCGGGTGAATCGATTTGGATGAGGTTTTTTTTATTTGAAACCAGGTTTCTTGGCTATGTTTCTTAGACATGTTTCATCAAAATCGGTTCAGCCGTTTCAAAGTTATCAGCTCTTTTGTTAGCTGCGGAAGGGATCTTAGACTTAATTGGGTTGGGTTGGGGGTTTTTAATTTTTTTAATTTATAGTTTGTTATGAAACAGTATGAAGATGTCACTTGGGCGACCGGGGTCATAGTAAACAACACGAAAATATAATAAAATATATAATATAGAATCTATACTATAGATGATTAGAATTTATATTTCTCGGCAGAGCTATAAAAAAAAAAATATTAGGGGACAATCTTACACAAATCGAAATGGTCCCAAACTAAGCAAAGCTTGTACTATGGGTACTAGACGACGATAAACATACTTATATAGATAAATAAATACTTAAATACATAGAAAACATCCATAACTCAGGAACAAATATTCGTGCTCATCACACAAATAAATGCCCTTACCGGGATTCGAACCCAGGACCTCTTGCTTCGTAGGCAGGGTCACTACCAACTAGGCTAAAGCGGTCGTCTATGCTGGCAATGATACTATGTTGTAAGTAAAAAAACGTTCATAATTTTCCTCAGTTGGATTCGGGGAAAAACCGACGCATGGACAAAGAACTGCGATAATCGTACTCATATTATAATCATCATCATCATCCCAGCCTATACACGTCCCACTGCAGGGCACAGGCCTCCTCTCAGATTAAGAGGGCTTGGGCCGTAGCTAACGCTCGGCCCCAGTGCGGATTGGGATGGGAACTTCACACGCACCATTGAATTCTTCTCAAATGTGTGCAGGCTTTCTCACGATGTTTTCCTTTACCGTAAAGCTCGTGGTAAATTTCAAAATGTAATTTAGCACACAAAAAAAGTACAAATTTTTGATTTACTGTTTTAAACTTTCGTGATTTTCACTCATAATTACTATACCAAACGGGACTTATCACGCAACTAATCAGTTAACTCGTGACCACGGCTGTTGCAATGTGGCCGAAACGTCGAGGCACGTCGAGGTAAATATTTTGACGACCGCTTTAGCCTAGTTGGTAGTGACCCTGCCTACGAAGCAAGGGGTCCTGGGTTCGAATCCCGGTAAGGGCATTTATTTGTGTGATGAGCACGAATATTTGTTCCTGAGCCATGGATGTTTTCTATGTATTTAAGTATTTATTTATATAAGTATGTTTATCGTCGTCTACTACCCATAGTACAAGCTTTGCTTAGTTTGCGACTAGTTCGATTTGTGTAAGATTGTCCCCTAATATTTATTTATTTATTATTTACTAGCTTTCCGTCCACAGCTTCGCCCGCGATAAATTAATTTTCCCGCAGGAAAAGGTACAGTCACGAGCTTTATTTTGGGACCCACTTAAGGTTGACAGTCCTGTCATATTGTATAGGAATTCAAAGGATATTTTTTTGAAATGGGTCCCAAATTAATGCACGCGACCGTATTTTCCCGCGGTAAAAAGTAGCCTATGTCACTCAGTGATAATGTAGTTTTCTAACGGCAAAAGAATTTTTGAAATCGGTCCAGCAGTTTCGGAGCTTATTCAATGCAAACAAACAAACAAACAAACAAACAAACAATCAAATCTTTCCTGTTTATAATATTAGTATAGATTTATTTAATCGCGTGATAAGTCCCGTTTAGTATAGTAAATTTTTGATTTTTGTACGTTCCGCATGTTTCGCAATGTGCGTTGTGTACATTTTGCGTATTTTAGATTTTGCTCGGAAGCGTACGGAATAATTACTTACCTATTTAGAATAGTAACACATGGCCGTATTAATATTATTATAAAGTATTCGCAAGAACAATGCGGCAATTATACTTCGGCGCGTGAATCATCTCGCTCCGTTTCTCTTTGTGTATTCATTTGTTTAATGATTTATCATGCGCGAAAACATACATGGTGCAATAGAATTAATTCTGCACATACAAGAGTGTTGTTAAATAGCAATCCTATTATATCCTACTATCCTATCCTAAAAAACGACCAAGTGCGAGTCGGACTCGCGCATGAAGTGTTCCGTACCATTATCTATAAAAACACAGACAGACGGACGGACAGCGGAACCTCAGTTATCGGGTCCCGTTTTTACCCTTTGGGTACGGAACCCCAAAAATAGCCTACAACCTATTCTCAGACTTACCGAATACAGAGAAAAAATTTGATAAAAACCGGCCAAGTACGAGTCGGACTCGCGCACCGAGGGTTCCGTACAAATTCATATGTATCTATGAACATCCAGTCTTAGCAGACCCCTGCTCCTAAGCGAAATGTCGGGCCGATGCAAACTGAACATAAACTAAACCTACCTATTTCTGTGTCGATTAAAGTTAGGAAAAACGCGTTTGTGAAAATAAGCTTCAGTTAAAAACCGTACTTAGTGAGAAAAAAAAAAACAAAATGCGATGCAACTATTGTTACATAGACATCGCTGACGTTTTCAATTGCTTGCTATTGACATGCATCTCGGACATCTTGGTACATCTAGATAAGGATGATGACAGGTTTAATTGAGTTGATGAAATGCTCTACTGTTCTGTCTTACTAATATTGTAAATGCAAAAGTTTGCATGGATGGGTGTCTGTTACTGTTACAGCTAAAACGGTTTGACGGTTTCTGTTAAAATTAGGCACACAGGTAGTTTATAACTGGGATTAAAGAAAGAAAGAAAAATATTTATTCGTGACATAAACTTAAAGTAACAAATAAAAACGGTAACAGACACAACATTATCACGAAACGGTCCCAACTCAGCATGATGCCGGCCGTGAAGCTGACGCTGGTCTTCCGTTGGAACCATTTTACCCACAATTCAAACATAAACTGTTCAGTGAAACCGACAACTAAAATTTAATCAGTAAGCAAACCAAAAAATATAAAAAAAAATGTATAAAAATACAAAAGGCAGGATTAACATATTCATTTACGGCTCCCACACAATACTGCGATGCGAGGCGATGCGACGCCGCATCGCAGGAACATGCGAATTGCTACGATGTGAATTGCTGCGATGCGGTTTCGTACGGTAAGTATTGTGTGGGAGCCCTTAGGCCTATGGCCTTGGTCGTTCTGACCCGCCACCCGCGGCGGGCAGCGGCCCGTCGCCCGGCGCGTCTATCTATATGCTGTGTTCGTCAATGTTCGGGAGTGGTCGTTCTCGCTCGCCGCGTTCGGCATGTCGCATGCGGCGGGCGAGAACGACCACTCCCGAACAGTGTTGCCAACTCAGTGGATTTTCCAGTAGTTCTGGTGGTTTAGACCCTCTTTTTAGCGGATAAATATTGAATTTAGTGGCTGGTGGATTTTTCTGGTGGCTTTGATTGCTTCAGTTAGTGGTAAGGTACGACATTTAACCACTACTAGTAAGGTTCACATAAAACACTCTATTTAGTAAAGAACGAGTGAAAGAAGTGTATTTTTTGCTGTGTAGGCGACACAACAGAGCTATGTGTTGGTTTTCGGAGATTCCCCGAAAATAGTTTGTCAATTTCTTGAATAATTTTGATTATGCACTTTATTTGTATTACGACTGGGTTTAGAAATGATTAAAAGATTTATTTTTGTCTATTCTCTATGCGCAAACAAATTACAACGGTCGGGATTGTATAGTGGATAGTGGTTTTCTGGTGGTTTGAGAGACCTTTAACCTTTAGTGGTTTTCTGGTGGATCGCTAGGCCGTATTTGGTGGGTTCATAAAAATAAAGTTGGCAACACTGCTCCCGAACATTGACGAACACAGCATATAGACGCGGCGGGCGACGGGCGGGTCAGAACGACCAAGGCCTATGCGTCTGTTTCAGACGAATTATGGCGTATTGCCTGTGCACAACGTTTTTCGTGGCTGATTAGCCTGATGCGAGAGCGACATGTTTGTCCACAGGCCTGACAAGAGAAGTTTGCGGAGGCTGGTGCAGAGCTGCCTTGATGTCGCATGTCTCTTGTCAGCAAGTGCCTTGAACCAGGCCTCATCGCAATATTTGCGACAGCAAATAATCAAATAAAAAAATAGTATAATTCCCGTTGGAAAGTAATAAACTAATTCTTCATAGACAAATGTAACATAAATAAAAAAACCACAGTATAATTTTTGGGAATTCCCTTATATTATGAATTTAGGTACTTTAAATAGTAATGACAATATACCTATGTGTCTTGTATGGTGACCCCATTAATTTTATTTTTGCATATTAGTTTTTGTTCAAGCAGATATCAGTCTATTACGTTTCAATAGATAACGCTTTGTAACCGTTGGGTGGACAGATAGGGGAACCATAGAAATAATAAATAGTAAGTTATTTTAGTATGTCCTAATGTACTACAACAAATAATCTAGTATATAAAAATCTTGTGTCACAGTGTTTGTTATCAAACTCCTCCAAATGGCTCAACCGATTTTTATGTAATTTTTTTTCCATATTCGGTAGGTCTGAGGATAGCTTGTAGGCTATTTTTTATACCCCTATTCTTCGCGGACGACGTCGCGGGCAACAACTAGTCATATATAAAATTTTCGTGTCACGGTGTTTGTTATTGGACTCCTCCGAAACGGCTTGACCGATTTTTATGAAAGTTTTTTTTTTATATTTGGTATGTCTGAGAATAGGTTGTAGGCTATTTTTATATGCCCCTATTCTTTGCAGACGGAGTCGCGGGCAACAGCTAGTCTAATCTAATATATAAAAATCTCATGTCACAGTGTTTGTTTGTTTGTTCCTCCAAAATGGTTTGACCGATTTTTATGAAACTTATTTCTCTATATTTGGTAGGTCTGAGAATAGGTCGTAGGCTATTTTTGATACCCCAATTCTTCGCGGACGGAGTCACATTTATAATAAACAGACTATGAACAAGATGCGGCCAAATCTAGATCTAGGATTTGTAAATTTGCCTAACTGCGATTAAGTGAAAAAAAAACAGAGTAGGTATTTCTTTTATTATTTAAACCATTAAATAAGTTATCTTTCAGTTTAATTTTAATTTAAATCACCCTAAAATTATTATGTTATATAATGTGACAATGTTTAATAATAAATCAAAGCAGAAACTGAAGCTAAAAAAAAAACAAGATTTCAAGTAAACTTATTTAGAAAACTTTTTTCCAGACGAAACTCAATCTGGAACACACTCCCAATAAAGACCGGTTAAAAAAAACATTGCGAAATATATTTCCTGCTACATAAGAATAAATAAGAACATAGCCTGCTATTTCATAACATATTTTTATATACACCTCCTTAAGTTTCTATACTCCTTAGTTTTTATGGATGGACGGATGTGGCTTTGTTAAGTTATATTCTAACCTTTTACAATTCATGCATAAAAAAAAATATTGCGATATTTTTTTGAAATACCTAATCTCATACTATGACAAGGCAAGCCGACTAAAATGCTTTTTTATTTTAAAATGACCACACGAAACTTGATACAGAAAAGTGACGCCTAAAGTTGATTCATATTTAATAAACAATAGGGGCAATTAATAAACTTACCGAAATAGAAAAAAATCAAATGTCAGCTGATCCACAGAACCGCAAGCAGACACTGATTAAAATCACTGACACAAATATCACCAACACACGAACCAATACAAATTAATAAAGTTTCTTTAAATATCACGAATAATTATTTACATTGAAAATAAACATCTAGAACAGAAACGCACAGCCAAAGTAAAAGCAGTTTTTCAAATTGTGCCACTCCACTTCCACTTGACAGTGTCACATCGAAACGTCAGAATCTAGCGAATGAAAGAAAAAAACCGTACGGACGAATCCATGTGACGAATGGAAATGAATGACTGAGCAAGGTCACTGTAGTTCGGAAACCTGATTGGTTTACTCAATAACGCAGCAACTTTTTCCAATTTTATTTAAAAAAATAACACAAATTTATAAATAATAATTATTTATAAATTTGTGAAGTGAAATTCATCTCAACGTTTCAGTGACAGTAATGTAACAGGATGAGAAAAATTTGGTCATCAATAGCTTGGTAGGTTTTCGAACTTGTGAAGTCAATAATTGTTGCCATATACAAAAACTTTAGTCTTACACAGCCATCTATTGTAGTTTATAAGAATTACATATTACGACTAACTGCAACTTGGTTTTAGTTCTGCTACTGCTCGTAAGATGGCAGTCATTTCAAGAACAAAAGTTTAGCTACAATCCTCGAGATGGCAATAATTTACCTTAAACAAGTTAGCTATGAAGTATCTTTTTTTGTACTTATTTGGTGGTGTAGGGGTATGGCACGCGGCACGGAATGCTGAGGACCTGGGTTCGATTCCCAGCATTGGTCTTTTTTCTGGGGTTTTTTCTGTGCATCTATATTTCAGTTTGTATTTAGTACGAAATGTATAATTTACCTTGTTAAATAAAATAAATAAATAAATATCACGGGACAATTCACACCAATTTACCTAGTCCCAAAGTAAGCTAGGTAAAGCTGTGTTATGGGTACTAGGCAACGGATAAACATACTTATATAGATAGATACATACTTAAATACATATTAAACACCCAAGACCCGAGAACAAACATTCGTATTTTTCATACAAATATCTGCCCCGACACGGGAATCGAACCCGGGACCTCAAGCTTCATAGTCAGGTTCTCTAACCACTATGCCATCAGGGCCCAATTGCATAACAAAGTACAACTAATATTACAAGCGGAACTCTCGCTTCAGTTATACTAACTAGAAAGGGAGGTCCGCTTGTAATATAAGTTGTACTTTGTTATGCAATTGGGCCCTGCCCCCTGTACCACAAAAATTACAAGTGCTACAATTCGACAAAATTGTAACATTTTAGTATGAGAAACTTGACAATTTTGTTGAATTGTAGCACTTGTAATTTTTGTGGTACAGGGCCCTGGTCGTCTAATAGGTCGTCTGGTCGTATTGTTGACCACAAATTTATAAATCGTTAGTTGCAAGTGAACTTCATCTCAACGTTTTAGTGACGTTAATGTAACAAGATGAGAAAAATTTGGTTACCAATAGCTTGGTAGATTTTCGAAGTTGTGAAGTCAATAATTGTGGCCATATACAAAAACTTTAGTCTTACAGAGCCATCTATTGTACTTTATAAGAAATACGTATTACGACTATCATGCTGCAACTTGGTTTTAGTTCTGCTACTCCTCGTAAGATGGCGGTCATTTCAAGAACACAAGTTTAGCTACAATCCTCGAGATGGCAGTAATTTACCTTCTTGACCACAAATTTATAAATTGTAAGCAGTTTCAAGTGAACTTCATCTCAACGTTTTAGTGACGTTAATGTAACAAGATGAGAAAAATTTGGTTACCAATAGCTTGGTAGATTTCGAATTTGTGAAGTCAATAATTGTGGTCATATACAAAAACTTTAGTCTTACAGAGCCATCTATTGTAGTTTATAAGAATTACGTATTACGACTATCATGCTGCAACTTGGTTTTAGTTCTGCTACTCCTCGTAAGATGGCAGTCATTTCAAGAACACAAGTTTAGCTACAATCCTCGAGATGGCAGTAATTTACCTTGTTGAATTTGCATTTATTTACAACTGATGCAAGCGGCTTCGCCCCCGTTGTATTTTTTTTTAAATTTCTTTCATAAGAACCTACTCCTGATAATAACAAACGCTACAAAAATAATTCTCCAATTTGGTGCAGTCGATCGGAAGTTATCCGCGCACATCCATTTTTAACCCCCGACACAAAAAGAGGGGTGTTATAAGTTTGACCGTCATGTGTGTGTGTCTGTCTGTCTGTGGCATCATAGCTCTTCAACGGGTGATTTGGATGCAATTTTTTTTATCAGAGAGCAGGTTTCTTGGCAATGGTTCTCAGATATGTTTCATCGAAATCGGTTCAGCCGTTCCAAATTTATCAGCTCTTTTGGTGGCTGTGGAAGGGATCTTAGACGCATAATAGGCAATTGGGCATTTACTTTATGTTCAAATATACGTATGACATAATTGCATTGGGGGTTTTAAAAATTTCTAATTTATAGTTATGATTCGTTTTGAACGTCCAGTGAACGCTAAACTAAACTAACGTTATATAAAATGAGCGTATATACATTATATGTTATGACTTATGACAGTTATGACTATTATATCATACGTTCTTATATTTCGTATTAATCAGCCCCTTTTGTAAAATCACGGAACTTCTTATATTTGGTTCACACAAAACGAAATTGCGGGTTTGAATAGTGAAACCACAATCTTAAAAAAAAATACATTTATTGTCATTTACATACACATGAAAAATAAAAATGAATACAACTGACAATATTATTAAATTTAGCTATTCACATACATTAGGATCTGGATAGTATAGCAAGCATTTCCCAAAAAAAATGCCGCCATTATATTTTTTTATATTCCCAACAATTGTATGTTATTCATACAAAGAACCACGAGCTCTTTCCATCCCTGTAGTAGAGAAAAAATGTCCCGGAAATGTCATACATATTTGTATTCTTCCTTTTCGTTACGCCATATCAAAGTGTATGGAATAGTAACAATATAGGGAAAAAACTTAGGGACATTTATTTGTCATATTAAGATTGAAAGAGCTCGTGATTCTGAGTAGAAATAACAAAATTATTAGAATATAAAAAAGTGGCATTTTTTTTTGAAATGCTCATATAGTCTTAGATACAATACAACGAAACGTTAGACAGATGAAAAGGCAAGAATATAGTCCAATACAATAGGTAATATCAAGGATGATTATAGTTAGGGAGGCGAGGTAGCTAAATGGCGTAATTCAACGGCGCCGTCGAGACCTATCAAAATCGAAAGATAAAATAATTTCGAAAAGAAAAGCTCGTATGGCAAAAACCATTTTAGCGGTGGGTTTGGCGTGTACGGTTTTTCAAAAATGTTAAAAAAAACAGTTACTTGGGCATTCTCGAGCGCGTCAGATATTCATACTACGTATGCCCCGAGTGCCGCTGATAACAACGGTATACTAATCTGCCGGTTTGCGTGGTGGGGGTAGGCATATAAAGCAGTCAAAAATGCAAAAAAAAAAATTTACTCGAGCGCGTCAGATTTTCGGAAGGGATGTTAAGTAGGCCCCAAGGAAGCTCCCTTTAAAAAAACTGACGATTTCGGCGTGACGATAAGTTACGATGAATTTATTAAAAAGCAAAAAAAAAGTTTTTTTGAAATACTCGAGCGCGTCAGATTTTCATAGGGGATGTTTATCTCGGTATCCTGAAAGCATATTTTTTTAATCTGACAATAATGTTGGTGGGTTCTCTTAATCTGACCGAAAAAGGTTTTTTGGTTTCTTTTTGTTCCTTTCTTTCTACGTCCAAAAAACAATTTGAGGATCAACAGGCTATTGAATAATATAAATATATGAAACTGTACATGTTAATAATACTTTTGTATACAGATACGCGTAACTTTTTCCGAGTCCACGAAAATTGTCGAGAAGCTTTCGAAAAAAAAAAAATTTTGAGATATAATTTATTTATTTATTTATTTATTTATTCAATTAATTTACACGGCATTACAGCGAACCAATACGCCGAGAAATCATATTACTTAGGTAATAACTAAGAATTAAAATGAGAATAAGAATTAAAATTAAATTAATTACATCAATTATAAATAACAATATTGAGTACATACATAAACTAAAAAAAAACACTAATAAAAATAACAAAAATTAAGTAGGCATATAAAAGAAAATCAGCTGGACATTTTATTATTGCACGGTGGTCGGCCTATTGTCCATCGTCATTGCCTATTGTCATAATAAAAGTCACATAATTTAATCATCGTTATTTCATATCAATTTTTTTTAACACCCTCAGTTTTCGAGATATACTCAAAAAACCGGGAGTTTGAGTTTTTATGATGCTTCAAGTCAAAAAGTTTTAACTTTGGACAAAAATGTAAAGAGACCTTTTTTGTGTAAAATAAAATTACCTTTTTTGTTTATTTAAACTTTTTTTTTGTAAAATGTATCGTTCGCGACTTATATGCCGTAACGCGTTCTTAGGAAGACGAAATGGCTCCTCCACACTTCCGGTCATGCGGAAACCGGCAGATTTTGTATTTTTAGTAAGTTTTAGATTATATTCTTCAATATAAAAATAAAAAAAATCGCGCTCGAGAATGCCGGATTAACGTTTTTTTTTTACAAGTTCGCGACCCTATAACTCGGCGGCGTCAAGGACTTATCGTCAGATTAGTTAAATTTAGTCTTTAAACACTAAAATCAACCCCCAATATCTTAATCTGACGCGCTCGAGTATTTCAGACTATCCATTTTTTTTTTACTAATCTGATCGTCTATCCTAGGCGCGCGTCACTACATATAGAGCTAAATACTTTACAAGAATGTTCTATTAGGTCTAAGGTATCTCTCATATCTTAAACTGCCACGCTCGAGTATTGCCGAAAATTCCCCTATTCGCCTCCCTAACTATTAGCAGTCGCCATAGTACAGATCGGCCGCGGAAAAATAGTTCGATTTATGAAATCTAGATGGCGCTGACATACAGCCAGAGGGTTTGAAAGCATAACAATAAGACTAGAGATATTTCATATTACTGCAAATGTATTATCCTAACTAATATTATAAATGCGAAAGTAACTCTGTGTCTGTCTCGCTTTCACGCTAAAACTACTGAACCGATTTAAATTAAATTTGGTGAACAGATAGTCTAGAGCCTGAGAAAGGACATAGGCTATATATCATCACGCTAACACCAATAGGAGCGGAGCGGAGCGGAAGAATGTTTCAAAATCGGGGGTTTTTCAAGTAAAACTTCTATAGGCACGCTTGACTTGGGAGTACGGTGGTGAATGTGAACGCAGGTGTGCGAGGGGGTTTGGGGGGTTTTTTTTATATCGAGGAACTAAGGAGATCCATAATTGATAAAAAAGCAAATTTAATAAAAAATAAGCTGCCCAAATTACTTATTCCACGCGGACGGCGTCGCGGGCAAAAGCTAGTTATGCAATATTTTTGAAAAATAATACATTTGTAGTAATATGAAACATCTGTTGTCTTATTGTTTTGCTTTCAAACCCTCTGGATATATGTCAGCACCATCTAGATTTAATAAATCGAACTATTTTTCCGCGGCCGATCTGTGCTATGGCGACTGCTAATCCAGTCTATATCATCCTTGGTAATATGTAAAAATAAAATGGCAAAACATTATGATTGACGAAATTAAGCTTTACTATAGTATCGCTACTATATGCCTATACATACGTGCAAAACAGCTCTGACTGTGCGATACAAAAAGAAACACGAAGACATATAATACATATAAGTATAAAACACCAGCCAAGGGCGAGACGGACTCGCGCACTAAGGGTTCCGTACAAATCGTTAGATAAACAGCTGTAACTATAATAATCCAGTGTTAAAATGTGGAACGCCGTGTGGAATCATTTTATATTGGTCGGTCGGGACCCCCCTTAATATTTAATTTAATTATATTTTTATTATTTGTTTTTGTAGTGGATACAGTAATACACTTACTGTGGCCGCTATAGGGTGAGTGGGGTTAAGATGAGAATAAGATGAAAAGCAGTCTAAGATGAAAATAAAACTATATATCAATAAATAATAAAAATAAAATAAAGTCAAAAATTAAAGGGGGTCGTCATACAAGTAGCGTGTTTTTTCAGCGTTTTCAAATCCAGCGACGGTTGCTAGGCGACAGCCGGCAGTTGCTAGGCAACGCGATCGACCTTATGCTGTTCCGATGTTTACCTACCTATAGGTCTAAATTCTAGTGCTTAAATTTCGGCGATTTTTCACTGAACTGTTTTTAAAACATCGTACGGAGGTACAGAACCCTTCATGTACGAGTCCGATTCGCACTTGACCGGTTTTATTTTAAAAGATTTCCAATACTTTTTAGAAATTTCTAACGGAAAAATCTCACAGGATAAGGAATAAACAGGATTGATAGAAATTATTTTATTATTTTATAGAAATATAATATTTATATTTTATAGAAATTAACTGGTTTTCATCTTCACCAATAAAGCTTCAAAAAAGGAGGAGGTTCTATGTTCGACTGTATGTATTTTCATTTGAACAATATACATGACTCCCGCAGAAATAACTGTTTCGCACGTATGACCTTTAGTCTCAATGATAAAATAACCTTTAAAGCCGGTATAACCACTCTCTGATAAATACCTGATAATCATTATGTTAACAGCATATGTGATGCCGTCTGTTTTTGTTTGATTAAAAAGATAGGTGTCCAATAAAATATCAGGAAGTTATCAGAGAGGTAAAACAGGCCCCGAGTCCCTATTCCATTATTATATAATAAGAAAGCACATAGGTCACAATGAAGCACTTCTAAATGTAGAGATGTGGAGTGCACTATCAGTCTATCATAGAATAAATAGGTGAAATTTTAAAAGTAAACAAAATTAAAGTTTCTAGGCCTTCGACTGAAAATGAGCAACGCGCAAAATGCGAACTACACGCAAAATGTGCTATCAAGCAAAACGTACATACGCAAAACGTACACGGCGTAAATTTTCTTACGCATATTGTACTCAAGCTAAATGTACATAGTATGTACTACATAAGCAAAATGTACACGGCGGTAAAATGTAATTACGCATATTGTACATAAATAAAATAAATAAATAAAGTAAATCTGTTTGGGTCACCCGCCATTCTGACTCACCGAACTATGTACATTTTGTATACTTATTGCTACGAATAATAATTCGTACTTACTTATTTTTCATTAATATACAATTTGCGTGTTAATCATTCTAAATTTGTACATTCTGCCACTTTCGCGTGGTGTACATTCTGCGCATTCTACAATATGCGTATGTACGTTTTAAAAGCTGGTACAATCTGAGTAGTGCCCATTTGGCTTAGGAACCAAATTGGTTGACTACATTGAGGGCCGATAGTCACTCGCATACTTTAGCCAATTAAATAATCTCTGCAGTCTGCACGAAATACTTCAAAATACCAGTAAAACTCATAATTACTAAACTAAACGGGACTTATCACGCACTAAATATTTATTTATTTACCTCGACGTTTCGGCCACATTCGGCGGTCGGCGTTGTGGACATTCTCAAGTCTGTTAAGCTGGAACCGGACGACATCATGGTGAGTTTTGATGTTGCGTCGCTTTTCACCAATGTTCCGCTTAAAGAATGCTGTGAGGTAATTCGAGGAAAGTTATTTGTTAATGACATGTCAGAGTCTTACATGGTGTTGCTTAGGAATTGTTTGGAAGGGAGTTACTTTTTGTATCGTGGACAGCACTATCTACAGATAGATGGCGTTGCTATGGGTAGTCCTGTGGCACCGGTGATGGCCAATATCTGGATGGAATATTTTGAGACGTCTATAGATTTGCAAGCATGGAATGTCAAATTGTGGAAGCGATACGTCGATGATATTTTCTGCGTTATGAAAGGTGGGAAACCTGAGGTGGAACAAGGTGGGAAACCTGAGGTGGAACAGTTTTTGGCATATCTCAATTCCATCCATACCAAGATTCAGTTCACTTATGAATTGGAGGTAGGACGTACATTAGCTCTCCTTGATGTTAAGGTAATGGCGAGAACGGATGGTTCTTTAGCACATACTGTCTATAGGAAGCCGACGCACACGGATAGGTATCTGAATGCTTCATCTCACCACCATCCCAGACATCTCCAATCTGTTGTGAGTTCGCTGCAAAATAGGGCATTGGATCTGTGTGACCCTGAATTTGTTGAGGATGAGTTGGGACATGTTCAGGAGGTGCTAAAACGCAACGGTTTTGTGGTGAATAAACGGCAGCCCAGAAGGAAACGTAGACATCCTGACGTGGCTAGACAGCCTGCGTATATGCCTTATGTTAAGGGAGTGACTGACAAGGTTGGCGCTATTTTGGACAAGTATTCCATCAAGGTTGTCTACACGCCTTTGTCCAAGGTCGCGAGGCATATGCGGACACCCAAGGATGTTGTTCCCTTCCAAACACCGGGTGTTTATAAGGTTGATTGTAGCTGTGGTAGTTCCTATATCGGACAAACAAAAAGAACAATAGCTGAGAGGGTCAAGGAACATATCGCGGCTGTTAAAAATCGCCAAGTAAATAAGTCAGCCATAGCAGAGCATTTGTTGGAGTCAGGACCAAACCACTGGATTGAACTGCACAATCCCAGAATTCTGTCAACGGAACGTCATTTCTACTCTAGAATGGTGCGTGAAGCGGTTGAAATTAAAAAACACAAAAATTTTAATCGGGAGGATGGATATAAGCTTTCGTCTGCGTGGAATCCTGTTATAAACAAATGTTGGCCTCGGCAGGAGTGTTCGGAGAGGTCGTCGGATGTTGTGAGTGTTGTGTGTCGGTGTGATGGGGTGCCGTTAAAAAATCTTGATCAAGTGCGGGTAGTTCGAGATACGGGTGCTGATTCTAATCGGGATCAAGTGCGGGTAGTTCGAAAGACTCGTGCGGCTAAACGAACTTGACACCCTACACTTCAGTTGACTCGTGACCATGGTTGCTGCAATGTGGCCGAAACGTCGAGGTAAATAAATAAATATTTAGTGCGTGATAAGTCCCGTTTAGTTTAGTAATTATGAGTAAAAATCACGAAAGTTTAAAACAGTATACCAGTAAAACTTATACAAACTTAAATCTAAATACATCGTTACATAATTTTACGATTACAAGCAATTCAATTGCGTATTTTATTATTTATTATGAAAAAATACCAGGCTATTTCCCGTTATTAGCACTATGGATAAGTGGGACAAAATCCCAGTATTCCGCACATATGCCAGTGCGGGCTACTGGGTTATTGTTCCACTCTTTAGTGGGAGTAACAGAGACAAAAAATCCCAGCAGTCCGCAGTGCGAAGGAATACAGTCCAAAATGCTTCAAGCATTAGACGTCAAGTCTTATCTAGTCACTAAAAGTCGAGTAAATATTGAATGTCGCTATAGAGAGATGATTATGCTGATGGGCGATATACGACCTTAACGTAAAGCCAATTAAGTAGTAAAATCTCTGTAGTCGCCTGTTCACATGCGTGATATCACAAGGAATTTTAATGGGTCATGTCTTAATCATTTTTTTATTTGTTTGACAAAAGAAAAAATTGGTGTACAAAATTTTTTTTTTTAATCTGACAGATTCATATTTTTTTTTGGGAGCCTAGTTTATATTTGTGTGTCATTAATGGCCAGATACTCCCCCTCTAAATGTGTGATGTAATTAGGTACTGATGAAACTTTCAGAGTGAAATTTTTCAAAAATAAAATAAAATAAAACTAATAGAATTATAATGCAGGCTAAAACAACGAGGCGTACATTATGACTAATAAATAAGCCATACATATACATACAGGGTATTTTTTCATCAGTTTCATAACATGATTTTGTATCGTTAATACATTATGATTATGACTATTTATGACACTAAAATAAGTTTATATCCAAATCAGTAGGTATTTAACCAAGTCAATTGATCAAATATTGGGTTGTTGCGTTCGTAATTAAAAAAAGAATTGCATTTTATTAATGAGAATACCTTAATTTAATAATAATTAATAATTAATAACCATAAAAACACACAAAAACTAATAAAATGGACAATATGACATCAATCAGATGCGTTTCCAGTCAGCTTTGTTAATCGTTAGATTTATATTGCGTTCTTCGTCGGACCCGTATACCGTCATATTTGTATTTCGTCAAAACAGCTGCATAGCACATTGCTGACAGGGAAGTGTGTGTTGTTTGTGTGAAGTGTTGTCTGGTCGCCCTAAAATAATCTGACAATTAACAAATCTGACGATTATCAAATCTGACGACTAACAAATCTGACCAAATTCGCATCAGTCGTCCATTCCTGACACCCAACGTGTACACAGGCCTCACCTCACCTCAGGGTGTCTCACATAAAGTGGCGTTAGGTACAAAGAGTACATCTCCCAACACGTCAGCTTCCTTGACAGACGTACACAGTTTCAAGGGCATTTTCTTCGAACTCCAATGGCAGCTGAGACGTGAACTGCGACGTACCGGCGTCACCGTGTATTTAGGATGATCTTGAGACTGCCGTCTGGAATAAATAAGTTTTTGTTAAAAAAATAATTTTCACTTCTCATGCTCATAAGGGGCCATTCATTTATTACGTAAGACGATTTTTGCCAGTTTTTGACCCCCTCCCTCCCTCCCTCCCCTATGTAAGAAAAAAATAAAAAATCGGCCCTGTGTAATATTTAATACGTAAGAATCTAAAGGAAAATATGAATACACGTTTGGATTGTTTTAATTTTTATTTTCCAAAGAAACAATTTTTAGGAATGTCTCTTTTAATTGTAAATTGAGTAATATTTTTTTATTTTTTGGTAATAATCAACTTTGGTTTTATTTTCGAATTTTTCTTGACATGGAAATCGTTTACCTACCTATATTATCCGAGCGCGCGCTTTTTCAAAGTATAATTTTAACTTTGCGCTTTTTGTGACCTTACGTAAGAACTATCAAGACCCCCTTCCACCCCCTTGTAAGAAAAAATAAGACTTGGTCGACCCCCCTCCCTCCCATAATTGTCTTACGTAATAAATGAATGGCCCCTAAAGTTGTTCTATATGTCGAAGGAACGCTGCATAAAATGGTTTTTTATGATCTAGCTAGTGCATAGTAAAATCTTCGTCTATGTCCAAGGCAATCAGGCGCAAACAGCCACAAATAGTAGAAATTTATCTAATACTAGCTTCTGCCCGCGACTCCTTCCGCGAAAAATGGGGATAGGTATACAAAAAAGGGTGCTTGTTATCGAACTCCTCCGAAATGGCTTGACCGATTTTTATGATTCTTTTTTCTCTGAGAATAGGTCGTAGGCTATTTTTATATACCCCTATTCTTCGCAGACAGAGTCGCGGGCAACTGCTAGTCTTCTAATATATAAAAATCTCGTGTCACGGTGTTTGCTATCGAACTTCTCCGAAACGGCTTGACCGATTTTTATGAAACTTTTTTTTCTGCATTTGGTAGGTCTGAGAATAGGTCGTAGGCTATTTTTTATACCCCTATTCTTCGCAGACAGAGTCGCGGGCTACGGCTGGTCATCTTATGCCGTTTGACAGATAGAAATAGTGATTGCGATGGCAAGCGTGAGAAACGTTAGACAAAAATCGTGCGTGCAGCTCCTCCGCGCGGAAGAAGCGAAACTTCGTAATGTGGAAATGAAAAAGGCACTTATACGTCAATATGAACCTTATTACAATAACTTAAAGAACTAAATTTACTTATGCATCTATGTGTTTAAATAACTCGCTAGATGGCGCTTTTATCAAGTCTCATAAAAATTTGCACAGACAGTATGAGTTCTGCATCGCACTGTCGAAGTTTTTAACATCCGTTAGTATATATACAATGCGAGATTACTTGCTTCGGCAGTACATGTTATACTAATGCTTTCATACCCCCTCCATGGTAGCGTTAAACGTTTAACGCGACCTTGTTGGAAGTCGCATTAGAAGTTTCACTTCAGAAAGCCTGCAGGTCAACTTACAGCTTAGCCTGCTGCACAGCGAACCGTATGATGGTGCTTTTGAACACATTCTTGATATCCACGAGTTTGGGGTCGGGTCGCTCACGCCGCCCACTGTTGGGGCTTATCTTGAGCTGCATGAACTTGTCCAACAGCTGGTCCAGGTTAGCGTCCGCCACTGAATGCTGTGGACAGAATATTAGGATAAATACATCATATCATCATCACTGCTGAACACACATCGCACAGCAAAGCTCTGGAATGAAGTATCTGCTGCGGTATTCCCGGACCGATATGACCTTCAAGCTTTAAAAAAAAACCGGCCAAGTGCGAGTCGGACTCGCGCACCGAGGGTTCCGTACATATTTATATGTATCTATGAACATCCAGTCTTAGCAGACCCCTGCTCCTGAGCAAAATGTGCGCAGTGTGGGATCATTGTAGATTGGCAACTGATATAGACAGACAGATAAAAAAACTTTTGCTTTTCGCAATTTTTCCTTTATCTGTGCTATAAGACCTTGCTTCGTATCAAATTTCAAGATTCTGAGTTCACAGGAAGTACCCTGTAGGTTTTGATTCCCTTGCGAGTGTCGAAAATTTGCGGCATAAATTGACGGTTACTGATATGATGATATAGACAGACAGACAGACAAAAAAATTAGTGCTTTTCGCAATTTTTCCTTTATCTGTGCTATAACAGGCCACGTGCCACGTGCTAAACATGAAGTTGGAAAAAATAAAAATACAAAAAGATACTTCAAACCAAACTTGTTAAATGCATAGCACATCCCCAGTGGTACAGAAGCCTTACCTTGGTCCCTTTAGCGATGGCTTCTTCCCAGCACTGCACAGAGGCCGGCAGGTCCCCACGACGCTCCTCCAGCGCAGCCCGGCACTCCCAGTAGGCGGCGCGGCGGGACGCGTCGGGGAACCTCTCCCGGAGAGCCCTGAGCCACCGGGCGCACTGCTCCCAGTCGAAGCCCTGGAAACATGGAGCACTAGTCTATAGCCGCGTACTGATTGGCGTGCAGCCTCCGCGAGGCAGCCTCGGGCGTTTGCCTCGCCCCGTTTGCCGCGACGAGGCAGCCTCGGGTAGTAAAAAGTATAAAAAAAACCGGGTAATAAAGTAATCGGGGAAATCGGGTAGTAAAGTTTAACGACCGCTTTAGCCTAGTTGGTAGTGACCCTGCCTACGAAGCAAGAGGTCCTGGGTTCGAATCCCGGTAAGGGCATTTATTTGTGTGATGAGCTATTTGTTCCTGAGTTATGGATGTTTTCTATGTATTTAAGTATTTATTTATCTATATAAGTATGTTTATCGTCGTCTAGTACCCATAGTACAAACAAGTTTTGCTTAGTTTGGGACTAGGTCGATTTGTGTAAAGATTGTCCCCTAATATTTATTTATTTATTTATTTATTTGCCGCGCGAGGAAAGGCCGAGCCAGTTTTGCTCAGGATCGCCATGAGGCCGCACGTTCGGAAAGATATCGCCATCACTGCCTCTCTAATAATTATTGTAAAAAAAAGAAAATAGAAACCGACCGACAACGTTTATGTCCATGCTCAAAGGCGCCTCGGTACGTTTGCCTCGCTCACTCAAGACGGTTGAAATGTTTGCCTCGCTTGTTCGTCGCGTGTCAGCGTTAAATTAATATAAAATTATGACAGTTTTATTCAGAAATGTTTAGGTTTCTATTTTCTTTTTACAACGCTCGGTTCGGGCCGAGGCACGCTCGCCCGAGGCCGAGCATGCGTTTGCCTCGGGCGAGGCACGTCCTGACTGCCCGAGCATTTGCTTCGCGAGGCTGCCTCGCCGAGGCTGCTCGCTCAGTCAGTATGCGGCTTATAGTTTTTTTTTCTATATATATTTTTTTTTATTTATTTACTCAAAAACAAACAAAAGAAGTACAGAAATACTTACCTATATACCTCTGCCAAACTGCATAGCAGTTTGTTGGCAGAAAGTTTATAACTCTCACTACTTAAATTAATAAGGTTCCGACACTCACTTGTCCGGTTTTATTAAATACTTATTCAAACCCGGTGTCGGACGTAGGCACAGCGCGCCGCGGCCCTTTGTTATTGACTAATATTTTTGATATGAAGGTGGAAATACGCACGCAGCGACATCGGCAATACTAATATAACAATGCATTATACACAATGACACAAACATGCACTTCTCATAGTTATGCCTTTTCTATGTATACTTACTTGGAAATACTACCATTCATACCCTTCAACCCACAATCAGAAATACCAAACTGCAGTCAGTAGGCACACAACTTTAATACTATACTTACTTACTTATACTATACTTTTAGTTCACTTGATTTATTGGTGAACAACTTAAGCAATAGCCGTATAACACTGGCAATTTGCAAACGTATTAGAAGCGGAGCAAATGAGCGGCGTATTCGCCGCGGAATCACAACGGATTCGCCGCGAACGCCCAACGTATTTAGATTAGACACAAGTATTTAATACGTTGCGCCTCCGGAACGAACACACGGCGATTGCTGCTGATTATGACGATGGTGATGATGATGATGTATGGGGACGCTTTGTTGAGTCAGGCGGGCTGTCGATCGTTTTGCACAGTCAATCAGCACAATTCCCCGCGATGATGATGGTAGACCAAATGAGAAATGAAGAATTGCGAATTAGAATGATGACCAATGTGATCCATAAAATCAAACGCCTCCAGAGTATGTTGCGCCAATAGTCAATATGTCCAAGGAGTCATTGTCCAGATGTTATAAACAAAGGGCTGACAACGGATGCAATATGGTGACAAAAGCATAAGATAGATAAGGCTTTTATTTCAAAAATTCGAGTAATATTTATATATATAAAAAATATGCAGTTTTTGTTATACATATAAGTACATAATACCTCTATGCTCCACTAAAATGTAGTCTGTTATATCAAGGATGATATAGACTGGATTGGCAGGCGCCATAGTACGGATCGGCCGCGGTTTTTGTAGTTTGATTATTAAATCCAGATGGCGCTGAAATATAGCCAGAGGCTTTGAAGGCAAAACAATAAGACTACAGATATTTCATATCACTACAAATGTATTATTTTTCAAAGATATTGCATAATAATACATTTGTAGTAATATGAATCATCTGTAGTCTTATTGTTTTGCTTTCAAACCCTCTGGCTATATGTCAGCGCCATCTAGATTTAATAATCGAACTACAAAAACCGCGGCCGATCCGTACTATGGCGACTGCCAATCCAATCTATATCCTCCTTGGTTATATACAGAATTCCAGATTAATAAGAAATTTGAGTGATGGTGAAAATACTAACTATACTAATAATGGTGATTATCACTTCACGAATAGGTAGTCATGCAACTTTTACATCTGTAGATGTAGAGTGGTCATTTTTCCTACATAAGTGGATAGTGAACCACAATTAAAAAAAACTAAAAAACACGCTTTAAAAAATAAAAAATAAATTTTAATAAATTTCAATTCACTATTCTTATAGTGCAGTAAAAAATCTTAATAAGCAATTATTATATTGTTATATCCAGATCAAAATTTGTAAACAATTCTAAATATTGATAAAATAAATAATAATAGTTTAAAATATTTTATTGTAAAAAAAGCGTGGGGTGCATGGTGTCAATTGTCAAGGATTGTCATTTTGATAACACCTTAAAAAGCACCCCACGCTTTTTTTACAATAAAATATTTTAAACTATTATTATTTATTTTATCAATATTTAGAATTGTTTACAAATTTTGATCTGGATATAACAATATAATAATTGCTTATTAAGATTTTTTACTGCACTATAAGAATAGTGAATTGAAATTTATTAAAATTTATTTTTTATTTTTTAAAGCGTGTTTTTTAGTTTTTTTTTAACTATTATTTATTTTCTATTTTTTAGTTGCATTTTTTTCTTTCTAACTTTACCCCCTCACCTACAACCCCCAAACCCCCTAAACCCAACCCCCCAACATCCCCCACCCCATTTCCCCAAACCCCCCCCAAACCCCACACCCTTACCCCCAATCCCCTAAACCCCCCTTACCCCCTCCTCATTTTACAAACCCCCGAACCACCTAAACCCAACCCCCCTAACACCGAACCCCCATACCCCCGGAAACCCTTGTTACCATCTAGGCCTCTTACCCCCTCCCCATTTCCCACAACCCCCCAAAATCACTTACCCCCGAACCCCCCAACACCCCCACCCTATTTCCCGTAAACCCCCCCCCATCCCCTAACCCCAACCGCCACACCCTAACACCCAACCCTCTAAACCCCCGACCCCCTTACCCCATTCCCCCCCCCAACCCGCCACCTACCCCCCTTCCAGCTCCAGCATCAGACTCTTGTTACCATCTAGGACCAAAGTACTCGTCAAAACGAATCAAACGAGCCCAAACTCGATGGGGTTGTTTCGTTTTATTGTGGAGTGCCTTTGGCCATCTTCCAGCTCCATAATCAGACCCTGGTTACCATATGGGATCAAAGTGCTCGTCAAGACGAATCAAACGAGCCCAAAATCGATGGGGTTGTGTCGTTTTATTGTGGAGTGCCTTTGGCCATCTTCCAGCTCCATCATCAGACCCTGGTTACCATATGGGATCAAAGTGCTCGTCAAGACGAATCAAACGAGCCCAAACTCGACGGGATTGTGTTGTTTTATTACATAGTTCCTATGGCCACCATCCAGCTCCATCATCAGATCAGCTCCATGTTACAATAATATTGCATTGTCATCCAATTTACACATATGTGCAAAATTTCAGCTCAATCGGAAACCGGGAAGTGGGTCAAAATCGCGCCCTAAGGAGTCGGTTACAAACAAACATACAAACATACAGGTGAAGCTAATATAAAGCGTGTAAAAAAAGGAATGGGCTGACAATATGTATTATAGAAAAAAATATGACTATTTACTCCAACAATAAAATTATATGACTATTTTGCAATTATAATCTCTTTTTTTAAACCAATTGTAGTCATATCCATATTACGTATGGGCATTTCTATCTACCGTTGTACCCTTTACTTTTTTGGATGTCCCCTAATATTTTTAGCGATTTTCTCACAAGTTGTTGATTTTATCCTGTTAAGTGTTGCTTTTCTGTAAAATATATATAATTGTCTCGTTCTTAATTAAGTTAAATACAGAATAAATAACTTGTTTCGTGCATAAAAACTAGTTTTTAAATATGGTAAAATCGTCCCGCCATACTGTCCCCTCCACCAAATTCCATTTTCAAGTGCAATTTTACGCATATTTTTCTAAGGCGGTAACACTAAGTAATACATTTCTGGTATAGTTTAAACTTCAGAAAATGCGTTTTTGATGAATAATAGCGTTTAAAACATCATTATTAGGGTTGAATCTAGATTAAAACGTTGTCCCCTCGGAATCACGATTCGGACATAGTCCGGTTGGTTACGCAATTTTCGCAGTGAAAGCAAAATATTTTTTAAAACTTTTTAGGTGATTTTTAATCCTGACAACACTATGACCATAGACAGAACTTGTCACGTCAAATTTGATTTTAAATAGTAAATTCGCGGCCGACTTTAGCGTGCTGGAGTGTGGACAGGTAAGTTTATCCAATTTTTTGTCCGGTTGGTTACACTGTTTATGCAGCTTAAACGTTAAGTAACTAGAATCTTGTTTATATAGAATAAAACTGTTTCAAGCAGTTATTTGTTACTTAATTAGGTTGAGAATTGCGGTTAGTTTTGTATTGTTTTGAAAAGAATTAATTCTGCTTCATAGAAGTCGTTACGTCCGTTTGGTAACGATTTGTCGCGTAACGTATAACCGGACATGCAAACGTAACCAAACGGACACGGTAAAGTCGCATGCACATTGAGTACAGGTAGTTATTCCTGTGACTTTGTCTGTACGATTTATTACGTAAGTTTTTAAGGAGCTCTAAACCGTAGACGTATCAAAACTTATCTTCACTTAAGACAACCGGTTAAAATTAAAATAATAAACTTTACAAATTATTTCCTTTTAATTGCTAATTTCCATTAGATCACATTAGACAAAATTGCAGTAAGGTTTGTAAACCTAAACTGTTGTGAGTCATAATATGACCACCACCATTTCACCATTAGTTTTTTTTATATAAATTATTAGGTAAGTATTATAAATTATAATATAGGATTGAGCGAGGCATTTTGAGCATATTTGAGTTTACCATAAATCTAATTGATGAATAAATAAGTAAATAAATACTTAAATAACTAAATTGGTTTGGAGCTTGCATTTTATACTTATATACTAGATAGATACATACTTAGGTACATAACTCAGGAAAAACATTTATGATAAATATCAAAATAATGTGTATTAAAATATCAGTATAAAACCTAAGTAAGATGAAGTTATCGATATCAAAGAAAGTAAAAAAAAAACTGCAAAAACATGGCGTTGACGGCAGCGGAAAGAATACAAAGATATAGAGATCGTCTGAAAAATAATCCAGAAAAACGCGAGACTTCGAAAAAAGAAGTTCCTAACTAAAATGATGAAGTAAACACTTAGAAAAGGGAAGTTCTCTTGTTACAATCATATGCTTTGTCCAATTAAAGTTATTACGTATTTTGTGACAACTTTATTTGGACTAAGTATATGATTGTAAGCAATGTGATAAGTACATAAATATATATCTTAATGTGCATGTAAAGTACATAAATTTACGTTTCTTTCTATTTTATAAAATGTTTCATACCAAAGGTAGCTCTCGCATAGTCTCATATAACATGTATGTACCTGTGTTGGTAGGTAGTACCTTTGTACTCATAGTTACCATGTTTTTAAATATGCTATGTTCTGTTGTTAAACTAGAATATCAGTGCTTTAATCAAAGGTTTTTCGTCTGAAATGATGATGATGATGAATCAAAGCTCCTTGTTATTTATTTACTAGGTATGTGATCTCGTCTTTACTTTGTCCGTTTAGTTACAAGGGTGTCCATTTGGAGATTGTCCCCTTGTTTTTTGAACTGATTTTCTTGATTTTACAGAGCTTGGAAGCTTAATTGTTTATTATTTTGGATAATAACTATACCTATACCTTTTTTTGTTTATCTCATAACAGTAAATGTCAATCATTATTTAAATAATCCAAACATTAGTTACGGTTTGGACCCAAACCGTAACCAAACGCCTTGAGATTCAATTTTATGTGAAAAGTTTTCTCGAAATTGAGCTTTTTTTATTGTTTTTAGTTTATTTGATTATAATTTTGTTCAATAAAGCTAAAAACATTTAGTTTAGCTACGTATTTTATTAACTACATGCAGAATAATTTGTAACCAAACGGACCATCAAAAACCTCCTTTGTCCTATTAAATATGTATTTTAACGTATTTAACCTATAAATACAGCGAATCTCTTTAGTTTTTAGCAAAATAGAATATATTTACTCTTAGAATCAGTTATAAGAATATCGAAAACCTAAAATAATATTTGGTACTCTTCAATTCAACCGGGGTACAACGGTAGATAGAAATACCCGTATATCGTTTGACATGATTTTGACGTATTTTGCATCTGTTGGCCGCCCTTTAGTTATAAAGACCATTAGTCAATATTGTACAAGTGTCAGTGTGTCCAAGGAGTAATAATGTCCAGATGTTATAAAGACCATTACTCTCTTATGTCTTTAGTATTAGGGTTCCATACTCAAAATGCCAAAAACTGAACCCTTATTGTTTGGTTATGTCCATGTTTTAGGGTCAGGTCCCGTTGGCCTTACTTGCATTTAGGCTTGGCGATCAGAGCACTTTAGTTGTATTTTGTCCGGGTAGCAAAATGCCTTGGTCTGTAAAACATCCTCATTGCTATAAGCCATAGTAGACGGAATGACTTGGTTGTAAAACAACTTAATGTCATAATGTTTTAGTAGGTAAATGGTCTGGTCTGGTCTTGAAAATCTATACTACAATCAAGACCTTACACAATTGAGTCATTCTGCCTACTTGTGCATTTCACGACCTAGACGTTTTTCTAAGTAAGTCTTCCTGAAATTAAGACAATTTTGTAACCATGGCATTATATAACCAAGTCATTTTGCATACTTGGTCAGTGTACTACTGAGCCGTTTCGCTCGCAAAGACTAAATGCAAGTAAGGCCAACGGGACCCGACCCATACTTTTTACTGAAATGTATAATTCATGG
This sequence comes from Archips crataeganus, assembly GCA_947859365.1. Lineage (NCBI taxonomy): Eukaryota > Metazoa > Arthropoda > Insecta > Lepidoptera > Tortricidae > Archips > Archips crataeganus. The sequence continues at coordinate 7,690,557 of OX402072.1, read as the reverse complement.
CAACTAGACATTTTAGCAAATGGGTGCTCTTTAGTAACTGGACATTATGGCTACTAGAAGTTTTAGCAATTGGGCGTTTTGATAACTGGACATTATGACAATTAGACTATTTTAACAATTTATTGTTTTGGCAACTGGGTATAATGACAACTGGGCATTTTAACAATTGGACATCACTTTCTTGACATTTTGACATCAGAACATTCTGATAATTGGCCCAACATACTCCGGAGTCATTCAAATCTATTTACTTTAATGAGGCAAGTGGAAAAAAAGCTTTAGTTTCATATATCTTACCTCACGGAGCAACTCGGTGAGATCATTCAAGGCTCCTAACAGTAAATCATCAACCGGCAGCTCTTCAGAGTTCAACGTAGTGTCATGACTGTCATTCATACAAATACTGTCACTGGCGTAGCTGACTCTACTACGCCACTTGTTCTTAACATCATCAAAATCATCGGCGCGATCATTCATATTATTTGTGTATGATTCATTGTCACTATCATGCTCCAATGCTACATTCTCTTTATTCTCGTCATCATCAACAGGCTCCGAGGGCAAGTACAAAGGATTGAACGGTTTCGCCGCTAAATGGTGGATGCCAAAACATTGCAAATGGTGGTAGGAATCTATGGATTTTCCACGAGACCTCAGCCATTTCGTAAGACGATTTTGAAGCTCGTCTGGCTGTGGCGTGTTGAATGAAGACGGCGTTTGCAAGCGGACCTTTTTGCGCTCACTTTTGATGGCGGAGGTTACTATGTCCTGTTTAACAGCGTCATCTTCATTTATGTTTGTTAGATGTACTTCGTTTATCTTCTCCCCGATGGAGGACCATTTGTGGAAGCAGTTTCCAAGCTCTTTCTTGCTTACTCGTTTGAAATGTACAGCAGATATTGATCTACGTACTGGGGCAGCCTTAGTTTTGGGTTCGAATACAGTGTGACGTTTATGAGCTATCAGGTTGCCTTGATGTAAAATTTTTTCTAGGAAAACGGGGTCTTTCTGCAGCCTTATAACATCATTTAAATCTTTCTTTTGTTGTGTTTTTGGCTTGTACAAGCGGTCAAACACAGACTCCCGACTCTCACTTCCTTTAGGAGGCAGCACACTTTTTCTAGAATAGTCTGCCTTCTTCTCTGTTACTTTAGGCTGGTTAAATTTGATTGGTGCTAAGCTTTTTCGGGAACTCTTAGACTCCATGTTAACAGGCATTTTGGGTTCGGGTTTCGATACAATTTTATTGCTGTTTACAAAGTTCTTTGCATTGTTTTTAGGTACATTGTTATGGAATGCAACTTTAACTTCAAGTATTTTGTTAGTCGTTGGTTTTTCATATTTACTTGCAATGGGTTTGTTTAGCGATTTGTTCTCCAGTTTTTTAAGAGGCACGGGGGCTGAAACTAGCCGTTTCGAAGTACCATTTACGTGAAAATTGTTCTTAACTGGGTTTGAGGCACATTTCTCAATATTGCTTTTGATTATGTCATTCTTTGGTTTATTAACAGTTTTAACGGACTTATTGGCCGTGGAAACATTTAAAGAAGGCTTTGGGGTACTCAAAGGTTCACTTTTATTGTATTTTTTCAGATTCAGTTCGCGCAACTGAAAAATAAAAGAAACAGTCCTTTACGGAACAATCCATGAATTCAAATGCATGGAAACTTTAAGAAACTCCTATAAAACAAAACTATAAACTCACAGTGATAAGAAGTCATGAAAAATATTGAGTAAATAGCGTAATTCGTTAATAGTGTTTAGATGTATAGAAAATAATTTACCTTGTCAATTCTAGCCTTTTCCCTCGCGATACGTTCATCTCTTAGCTTATTTAATCGTTCTTCGACAGATTCCATGATTTAATAATACTAAAACAGCACAAAATCGATAACTTCTATTTAAAATCCGCTAGTCCGCTACACTTCTCAATCTCAAAACAATCAAACGTTTTCGAGTTTTGACGGTTAACCGCCTCTGTTCCAAATAACTTTTGAATTTGTTGTCGGGTTGTTCGAGTTACAATTTTAATAATATTTAGAATGCAATTAATAGACGAAAATGTATTTTTAAAATCCCGTTTTGAATAAAAAAACACTCATTTATATTTAATATATTCAATAATTAAAAAAATATTACATTGAAAATAAATAACAATGCTCTAACAATATTTGTCGGTGGTTTTAACAATTAGTCGAACAATTTTAGTGAAAGATGATAGAAACTAAACATTTGTTGATTAATATTCAATTAATACGTGTTAGACTAACATACAAATTTTATCTTTTAATATGCTAATCAAGACATAAAATAAAAGTTTCTATATATTATATCGCTCGTTTTCTCTTTTTTCATGCTGGAAACATTGCAAATCAGACAGAACGTAAAATATTGATAAACTTCGTTACGTTGGCAGTACTGCTAGTGCTAATGCCCGCTTGGTCACGAGTCCGCCAGACATCGCGGTTTTAAATACCTGTGCTATCAGAATTAAGTTAAGGATTATATTGTGCAACAAAATTAAATAAACGTAAGTAATTTCCGTATTAATATTACTCAATTTGGTATTTTTGTGCATTGTGGCAGTATAACCAAGTTGTTGGGCTATTAAAAAAGTTGAATAAAAAAAGTTGCTTCGCCGGCCGCGCGAATTCACAGTCGTGAGATTTTTAGCAAACAGGTTTGAGGTGCTCTTTGTTTTGTGAAACTTTTGACTTTTTAGCACGTTTTGGTATAATTTTAACTGTATTCATTAACGCTAGGCTATCAAAAACGGTACTGTGTGCGTTAAAAGATCGGAGATCGGTAGCTAGATAACATGTTTTCAAAGTTAGTGGGTAGATAGAATTAAAAGTATACTTTTCGGTTGATGGATAAACAAAATATTTTACGATTTGAAATTTTTATTTCATAAAATGTTTTAATTAAAAAAATATTCCCGATATACTTTAGGGATAAATTAGTTTGTTATAGTTATATTGTTTTATAACATTTCATTTAATACAAAAAAAATTGACGATGGACACGTTTGCCTTATACGCCTATGACTTTATTTGCATGCTGTACATAACTATTTTAAGGAAGTCATGTTTATGTCATGATTTTATTAATTATACCTATTACTATTAGTTCCTTGCACGAATCGAACCCAATACCTACCTTCACTCTCGTAATCATAATCTTATCATTATGAATAAGGGTCACTAACCTGTGGACTATACAGCCTCTATTACAATTATTACAAACTTCTCAATTTTTTTTTGTTTTCTGTCCCTTCGACAAAAGCTAAGGATACTTAGTCCATACTGCCTTTAAGTAATAAAGTTGTTTTTCCCAACTGTGTTTTTCACAAAGTATGCATTTGTTATCGCGTTTCTAATTTCACATCATAAAACTAAAGTATGACTAAGACGTTACTAGTATCAGTTCGGGCTTAGTAACTTTAAACAAGTCAAATAGTCAGTAACTGACGTAGAAAGTGAAAGATAAAAAACCTCTTCTGGAGATATACGTGTGCATAGGGCACTTATGCCAGGAGGTGCCTTGAGCTTATCACGGCACTACATTTTTTCTACCACCTTTCGTGGCCGAGATATACGCACGCATGTAGGTATACTAGCCGTTGACCGTGACTCCGTCTGCGAAGAACTCGTGTATCGCCATCCTGCGATGCAATTTTCTGGGATAAAATCTACCCTCTATCCTTCCCAGGGTCTCATACTATTTCTATACCAAATATCATCTAAGTCGGTTCAGCGGTTTAAGAAGAGGTGGGTCGGTCTCATAAGAAAACCAAAAATCTCTCAGAGGGCGATGGAGAGGGCTATGTTCGGAGTTTCTCTGCGGGATCATATTAGAAATGTTGAAATCCGCGCAAGAAAAAGTCACCGCCATAACTCGAAGAATCGTCAGGCTTAGTAGGCAGGGCTCGCTCGTAGAACTGATGCTGGGCCGAAAGGTTCTCGAATGGCGTCCACAGACCTGAGGCCCTACCACGAAGTGCATAATTCGAACTTCGTTTTGTGCCGTCCCGCTCACGCTAATATGATTTGACACGAGAGTGAGAGGGATAATACGATACGAACTTCGATTTTCGAATTTCGTAGTAGCGCCTCAGAAGCGGGTGCGCAACGATGGCTATAAAAACTTTTGATATAACTTCAGTCGCAATAACGCTCATTTGATATAATTATTGAATCTTATAACAACATTTGATATATTTATCATTTGATATAATTATTGTTTTATATAACGTTCATAAGATATAATGATGGTTATATAATAAAGGTTCTATTTAATGCCAGAAAAATAGGTTAGGTTAGGTTAGAACTGCAACCCCCTACACAAAACAAATGGTTGCGTCTCAAGAGATTTAACAACAAAATATATAATTACGTTATACCATATAAAATTATATATTTTAAAATTATACCAAACGTTATTTATATAAAATGAGTGATTATACCCTTTGAAAATATATCAAATGTTGTTATATCGATCATTACACACCCACCAGAAGCAGTGTAGGTAGGCCTCCAACAAGATGGAGCGACCACTTGGTTAAGGACGGGTCTCTTTGGTAAACCTTGGGAAAACCTAAAGTCAGCAGTGGACGTCTTTCAACTGAAATGATGACAGGACGTTTTACGCAAGAATAACCACGAGTAGATGCTAGTATACGATGGTAATGTAATTAACCTCAAAATGTATGCTAATATTTTAATGTATTCTCTAATGCGCCAATGCATTTTTCATGATTCCATTTAACACTTGATAGAATTTTGAACCTTATCACGTAGTGTTTAACTCTTCAGTTAGAATGTGTCGTTTCTGAGTGATGCGTTAGAAAATTCAGGGGACTTTAATATTAGAGTTATTTATTATACTTAAATAAAATTGGTTTATTTCCAAATTGATTTATTGTAACTAAAAATAAAACAATTAAGAAAAAATAACAGTGAATAAAACTTAACTATAAACTAAATATCTAACTATTACAAACTAAATTAAATTAAAAACTAAACTAGATCTAAAAAAGGCCCCTGCGGCATTGTGCCGAAGATGCTGGCAGCATTTCCTCGTTGAATCGCTAGGCTAATTCTTTGAGCGAGGTAGCTGCCAGCTCTTCGGTCACCGGTAGCATCTATAAGCCTCATCTATAAATTGGTTTTAGATTACCTAATACCTAGTAAACGTCCGAATGTACGTCACTGTCCTACTAGTATCTTGAATTTTTGTTTACGGAATTTATGTGCTACATTAAATTCAAATTTGAGCATGAGTTTTTCGGAATTTTCGGTGAAAAAAAATCATCATGGTACAGAATTACGCGTGGAAACTACAACCCAAAGCCTCTGATGCTGACAGAAAGCCTGTAACCAGCAATCAATGGGACGTATACAGGGTGACCTTAGCCTCTGGACAAATAATGAAACCATAATATGGATAAGACTGATACTTAGCAATATCGTAAAATAGTTATTTGCTTAATTAGACAAGAAAACAAAAAAAAATCTATGAAATCATATCATCCAAATAAACAGGCTCCTCGAAAGTGATACATTGAAAACCGTTAGTTTTCCGGTAAATATTGGACTGATTGTTATGATACTTTGCAGTTTGGTTTTAAATAACTTGCTAAACCAGTACTTAGTATTAGTATTTGTCCAGAGGCTAAGGTCACCCAGTATAGATATAATATGATGATGAGATATATGGTATACATTATAGCTTATGCCCGCGGCTTCGCCCTAGCTAAGTAGATTAAAACGCGTTTTCCCGTGGGAATGAGATATTTTCCCGTGGTAAAAAGTAGCCTATGTCACTCTCCAGCCCTTCAACTATGTCCATACAAAAAATCACAGCAACGTCGCTCAGTTTTGACGTGAAAGAAGGACAAATACAAGCTTTGCTTAGTTTGGGACTAGGTCGATTTGTGTAAGATTGTCCCCTAATATTTACTTATTTATAAAAAAAAAAATTAAACACTTTGACATTTAAATATTACTAGCTGTTGCCCGCGACTACGTTTGCGAAGAATAGGGGTATAAAAAATAGCCTACGACCTATTCGCAGACCTACCAAATACAGATAAAAAAGTTTCATAAATATCGAACAAGAAGGCGCAAGCCACACAGAGGCCCTACCACGAAGTGCATAATTAGAACTTCGTTTCGTGCCGTCTCGCTCACGCTAATATGATTTGACACGAGAGTGAGAGGGATAATACGATACGAACTTCGATTTTCGAATTTCGTATTAGCGCCTCAGAAGAGACGTGGGACGGGGGCGCGTCGCGGTCGCGGCGCCCCTTGAGTCAGTGTTCATACTAAATGTATAGAAGCGTCGCGATCCAAAGCAGACAGTATGCTTAGTATAAGTTTTACTTCACCAAATACTTCTCGATCGCGTTTACGTAAAAAAATCAATTTGTTACTATAGAAACATGGACAGCGCCTCCGCGCGCGCGCGTCCGCATGTTTCTATATAGAATTTAATTTTTTACGTAAACGCGATCGTGAAGTATTTGGTGAAGTGAAACTTAAACCCCTTCTACACGGTCGGGACCAACCGCCGACCGTCGTGTCGCTCGCGTCGGCCGACAGCGTTCCATACGGTTGGGGAAGACCACGGACAATGCGCTCGCGACCAAGGCCGTTGACATCAACCAAATATCGGTCGGGTCAACCGATTTCTACACTGTCCATTTTTAAATCAACCCGACCAAGGACACGATGGTTGGCGGTTGGTCCCGACCGTGTAGAAGGCATGTTATACTAAGCAGACAGAAGAGACGGGGCGGAGACGCGGTTTGCGAACAAACGACGCGGACTGCGACGCGCCCCTGTCCCACGTCTCATCGTCTCAATAGGATTCCATGAAGGAACCCAGTTTCAAACGGTTTACTCTGATTGCCTGCCTCGGTTGAGTGATGCTTGCACGGCGATACCAATTGATTTCTATCGGACTGAGTCACGATATGATATATTATTATGTACCGGATACGTAGGTGATACAGGAATTCTGTGGTTTGGCTTGCTAACTTGAATCACTGTGTCACTAAATTATTCCGGTGTGTTTGAGGGCACATTGGCCCCAACGGCTAACATTCTTCGAATAGTCTCCTAGTGTTGTCAAGTAAACTTTAATTTTAATACTTACTGGATGAAAATAACTATAAATTAAAAAAATTATATACCCCCGACGCAATTTGGTCACACATATTTTGAAAATAAAATAATACCCATTATGCGTCTAAGATCCTTTCCGCAGCTAGCAAAAGAGCTGATAACTTTGAAACGGCTGGACCAATTTTGATAAAACATATCTAAAAACCATCGTCAAGAAACCTGCTTTCAAATAAAAAAAACCGCATCCGAATCGGTTCACCCTTTTAAGAGTTATAATGCCACACACAGACACACATAGCGGTCAAACTTATAACACCCCTCTTTTTGTGTCGGGGTTAATTAAAAATGGCCTTCGACGTTTTAAGCCGTAAGTAGGTACATGCATCTGACATTCAACCTAAGGGATATCTTGGACTATACGTCATTAGCGCATCCTCTGCGTTGACGTCACTTCTTATCATACAATGACATTTTAAAACGTCTGCGATTGTTCCTCACCCTTTTACATTAACATTAACATTTATTATTGTTTCGCTTACTCATTATGTGGACGTGTGTGGTATCTTTTTACCCGACTGCGATAGGAGAGTTGAAATTTTGGTTAAATACATAAATAGGTCCATTGGTATAGTTTTGTAGCGCCATCTAGTCATCACATAAGAAACTAATTTCTACAATCCTGCATCGCACTATCGAAGTTTCTCAACTCGGCTGCATAAATACAACTACCAACTCTCATCCATTGGACTTCGGTCCCCAGGCATAACATCTGCCTGGAGAGAGATCTCTCTATTGTAACTACCCCCAAAGTTTTTTGACCCCACCCCCGAGGCCTAGGTAAGAAAAAATAAGCATCGGAGGACCGCCTCCCTCCCCCTGTTTAAGGCCGCACCGAGCTTTTAGGGCATTTATTGCATTCATTTAATCCCTTGCTGTATCATTACTTAGTGTCCGACCGAAGTTTCGGTTTCGGTTTCGGTTTCGGCCAATTTCGGCCAAAAAAGTGATTTCGGCCGAGGTTTCGGTTTCGGCCAGAATCCGGCCGAAACCTTCGGCCGGGCCGAAATTACTTCGCGGCCTCTCGCGGCTCTCGCATCGGGAGTGCTCGGCTTAATTCGGACACGCTCGGCCGGGTAGGTATAGGTAATGCATCGGCGGCCGGCCCAGCTGGGACCAGCGACAGTAGTATGTATGAGTGTTGTTTATTTATTAAATTATTATTTACTTTTTAGAATCTGTTTGGCGACCGCTTTAGCCTAGTTGGTAGTGACCCTGCCTACGAAGCAAGAGGTCCAGGGTTCGAATCCCGGTAAGGGCATTTATTTGTGTGATGAGCACGAATATTTGTTCCTGAGTTATGGATGTTTTCTATGTATTTAAGTATTTATTTATCTATATAAGTATGTTTGTCGTCGTCTAGTACCCATAGTACAAGCTTTGCTTAGTTTGGGACTAGGTCGATTTGTGTAAGATTGTCCCCTAATATTTATTTATTTTATTTATTTTATTTATTTTATTTGTTACTGCATTTTATGCTGTGATTAATGAACAATACGTTTGATATTAGGATTGTGAATTTAGTTTAGACGTGATAAGAATAGGTTGTTTGTTTTGAATAATATAATACCTATGCCAAGACATTTTTCATTAAAAATAAACGTTTTTTATTTTGTTTAACAAAAAAAGTAACTGTTCTCATATAAGAAATCCTTGCAATAACCTTTTCCTTTCGATCTGTACAGTAATTTTGAATATTTTGTTTGATATGATACGTCTTCAAAAATTTCGGTTTCGGTTTCGGTTTCGGCCGAAATCAGAAAAAAACCGAATATTCGGTTTCGGTTTCGGTTTCGGCTAAAAATCGTGTTTCGGTCGGACACTACAGCAAAGCTTTAGTTCTGAAATTCATGTGTACTTGAGGATCACTCTAATGACCAGTGATTTCCGAAACACGATTAAAGTACTTGTAGTTTGCTCGATAGAAAAAAAAGCCAATGTCGTCTCTAAAAACTAAAATAAATCCTTAGTACGGCGTAAATACTGCAGGTCATGACTAAAACAAGATGTTTTCTAGAGCCTAGTGATGCTACATTTTAAAAGGTTAAATATTTATTATTATTAAACACATACAAATATTAAGAAAAAATAACAATAATAAATTAATACTATAACTATAAATAAAATAAAATAAAACTAACTTAAACTAAAACTAAATAAAATTAACAAAAGGTTCCCCCCGCGGCATGGACCCAAAGACACTGGCAGCATTACCTCGCTGTATAGCAATGCTGATACGTTGTGCGAGGTAGCTGCCAGCTCTTTGGTCTCCTGTAGTGTCACAAAGACACTGGCAGCATTACCTCGCTGTATAGCAATGCTGATACGTTGTGCGAGGTAGCTGCCAGCTCTTTGGTCTCCTGTAGTGTCACAAAGACACTGGCAGCATTACCTCGCTGTATAGCAATGCTGATACGTTGTGCGAGGTAGCTGCCAGCTCTTTGGTCTCCTGTAGTGTCACAAAGACACTGGCAGCATTACCTCGCTGTATAGCAATGCTGATACGTTGTGCGAGGTAGCTGCCAGCTCTTTGGTCTCCTGTAGTGTCACAAAGACACTGGCAGCATTACCTCGCTGTATAGCAATGCTGATACGTTGTGCGAGGTAGCTGCCAGCTCTTTGGTCTCCTGTAGTGTCACAAAGCCGTTTACAAATATCTTTGTAAAGACTTTTTGCGCTGGAGCCCCACGGACCAAAGGTCTCAACCCCGAATGGAACAAAGTTGTATTCAGAGCCAAGACCTTTGTATTTATTTTTCTTAAGCTTTTCTGCCGCTTCTGCTGCTGCACCAGCTTGATTTGCTGTTCCGCGGATGTGGGACGGAGCCAGTGTGTCTACACAAGTAGCGTGCCACACTAGCACACGACCCAATTTCCATTAACTTACTTAACTTAACTTCTAAATTTAATACACTGGCTCCGAACATAAAAATCATTCACAATAGTACGCTTCGTCTTTTGGGTGCCCCCGTCCTCCCAGAATCTATCGTTCCCCTCATTAATGAACATGTCTCCAAATACAATGATTATTCCGATAGACTCCCCAAAATTAACCCACACATGGCTTTGTTCATTATCAGATTTTGTTTATTTGTTCCAAAATTTACTTACATTTTACGATGCAGCCCTGTTTGGAAATACAAAGATTGCTTAATTCCTTTAGATGATCAGCTCCAAAAAACACTGTGCAAAATTCTAAATTCTGACATATCCGGACGCGCATGGACACAGGCTACTCTTCCGATCCGTTTTGGTGGCTTGGGAATAAGAAATTCTTCTCAAGTCGCCCTCCCGGCATTTCTTTCTTCTGTTCACAGTACTCAGGCTCTGGTGAATCAAATATTAAGCCCCTCCGTGGGTTGCCAACCGCCCGAGTGCTTTGACGAAGCTGGGGATGCCTGGACGGCTGCTTGCCCTAATACAATTTTTCCCACTGTCCCCAAGTCGCAACGGTTGTGGGATGAACCGCTCTGCCAACTTATGTCCGAAAGACTCATTAACTCTGCAACAAACCAAGCTGACCGCGCCCGCCTGTTAGCCGCTTCTGTGCCAGAATCCGGATATTGGCTCCAAGCTCTGCCTTCTGCCAATATTGGTACTTTATTAGACCCCATTACTTTATCGTTTGCGATTAGCCTGCGTCTAGGTCTTAACGTCACCCAACCCCATAGATGCCGTTGTGGAGAACCTGTAGATTCTCTAGGCTATCATGGCCTCTCCTGCTCGAGAAGCGCAGGCCGCATCTCTCGTCACGCCTCTCTGAACGACCTGCTCCGGAGAGCCCTTGCCACCGCCAACGTGCCGGCTATCCTAGAGCCGAACGGTATCGCACGTGACGACGGCAAGAGGCCCGACGGCATGTCGCTTATCCCTTGGAGTCAGGGCAGGAGTCTCGTTTGGGAGGCGACCTGCGTCGATACGGTGGCACCTTCTCACGTTGCTACCACTTCAATCCGAGCAGGTGCGGCGGCCACTGCAGCTGAACACCTCAAACGGCGCAAATATGCCTGTATAGGACAGTCGTACTTATTTGCACCGTTTGGAGTAGAAACTCTAGGCGCATGGGGTCCAGGCGCGAAGGAACTCGCAAAAGAGATTTCTTCGCGCCTGGTAGAAACGACTGGTGACCAGAAGGCAGGTGGCTATTTCCGCCAACGATTAAGCCTGGCTATTCAACGCGGTAACGCTGCCTGCCTTCTGGGAACTATGCCGTCGGGTGACATCCTAAAAGATATTTTTTATTTATAAATTTTTAGTTTTAGGTTCAGTTTTATTTTCCTTTATTTATAAATTGTACATACTTTAGATTATTACTATTTAAACAATGTAAAAATTAAAACAAATAAATACTTAATTTCCATTTTAAAATATGTATTTGTTTTAGTAATACGATGAAAACATCTACCTATCTTGAGCCGTCGTGCTTCCGCCTTGTCCGTGTAGTTAGTTGCGTTAGTTCTCCTTCGGCCATCGGACGGGGAACTCGTGTCGCTTGCGCTTACGCACGGCTTTGATTCTTTCTAGCCACTCTCACGCACACATACACGAGTGCATAGAATACTTCAAATCGATGAGCGCAAGAAGCTCGGTGCGGCCTTAATATTAATATTAATATTATAATACATAACAATCTAAAGGAAAAAAATAATACACGTTTGGATTGTTTTAATTTTTATTTTCCAAAACAACAATTTTTAGGAACGTTGGGATTGCATGTACGTATTTTTATTTTTTGATGAAAATCAAGTTTGGTTTTTTTTATTTTTAAGTTTTGTGATCTTACGTAAGACTAACCTACCAAGACTTCATCTCACCTCCTTGTAAGAAGAACCGGCCAAGAGCGTGTCGGACACGCCCAGGATAGGGTTCCACATTCCGGGATTTCGTAAACTACTAATTCTAAAAAAATTTGAACGCCTCTTGTGTGCGTTGGAACACTCGAGCGGTCAAAAGGCAGAACCCGGAACTCCACACAGAAAGATGGTACAGTCAACGTCACAAATAAGTGATCACTTTTGTACCTTATCGCTATCAGCCGTGATACCTATAATTTCGTATGGTTTGTCAAACATGACGTTAAAGTGGCAAAGTACAAAAGTGATCACTTATTTATGACGTTGACCCTACAGCTGAGAAGTGCTCTATATCCGGTCTGAGCGAGCACCATCTGGCAGTCTTAAATCAATTTCCCTCGCTTGTATAAATAAGTACTTAAGAATGCAGGACCAACCTCGAACCGGTTACCGAAATTTCGTTTTCACTCGGCCTCTTACTTTACTTTTACTTAGCACCGGATGCTGCAAAAAGTGCATTTCATGCCGACTGCGTAAACATGTATGCACTAATTACGTGTGGCTAGTTTTTACGAGCTTTTATAACATGCAAGTTTTTGCAAACATTTTGAAATATTGTGTTGTTTTTTATGTGCTGAACCAAAAGTTTCTTGTCTGTGTAGTATCGAATAATTTCTAAAATAGACAGACAGACAAAAAAATTTATGCTTTTCGCAATTTTTCCTTTATCTGTTCTATAAGACCTTGCTTCGTACCAAATTTCAAGATTCTGAGTTCACGGGAAGTACCCTGTAGGTTTTGATTCCCTTGCGAGTTTCGAAGATTTGCGGAAATTTGCGGCATAAACGGCTGTATCTTTTGATTGCGTTGGCTTAGAAGTTTGATTTTTTCACAGCTTCAGGGGACAGTAGATTTGAGTATTTGATATAAATTTCAGCTTGATACCTCCACGCGTTCTTGAGAAAAAGGATCTTGACAGACGGACAACAAAGTGCTCCTATAAGGGTTCCGCTTTTTCCTTTTGAGGTACGGAACCCTAAAAACTGTAAAGAGATTAAAAAATAAATACTTAATACTTATTGCATCGTCATCTGATTACACATCCATGCAAATTTTCAGCTCAATCGGAAATCGGGATTTGGGTTAAGGGATTTCCCTCCAACTTGCAAGATTTGATGACACCCAGACAACGGGACAGGTGATGGTAAATGAACAAAACACAATCAAAAACACCCAGAAACTAAAAAGGAAAAAAAAAATTAACCGACTACAAAAAGCATGAAAATATTAAATATTAAATAAATACAATTTTGGTCTACTAATATTAAAATAGAGAAGATATTAGCATTTTGTAACCAAATTCGTATATTTTTCAATTTGACATCATCCTTAAATCCAAAGACAATAAATACTCATAAAAAAGGAACAATAAACATAGAAAAACAAGGTTATATATGCACAGTCGTGCACATCCTCCCCCATTTTACAAGAGAACAACTTTTTTTAAGGGCCGACGTAACGTCCCTGCGGCAGTTCTTATGTCAACCACTCTTAGCACTCCATCTCGGCCTGGGAATGTACGTGAAACTATGCCCCGTGGCCACGTGCCCCTCGGTAGATCTCCATCGGCAATGAGGACAGGGTCTCCAATCGAAATAGTTGGAGTCGGGAGGCCTCTGACACGGCGCGGGGCAAGGGTTGGCAAGTATTCCATCACCCAGCGGCGCCAGAAATGATCCGCAAGTCTCAGTGCTCTGCGCCATCCGCTCCTGCTGCAGAGGTCTGAATCCGTGAGCTGGGCCGGTATCGGGCGACCAGAGGAAGATCCCAGTAGTAGGTGACTCGATGTAAGGGCTTCAGGGTCAGTAGCGTCGGGCGACACGTGTGTGAGCGGACGCGCGTTTACGAGTACTTCGGCTTCGGCCAAGAGTGTGGCAAGCACTTCATCGGTCGGAGCTCGTTCGCGGAGGGTAACCTTTAAGGCCAATTTGACGCTTTGTACTAAGCGCTCCCAGGCCCCTCCCATGAACGGCGCGGAGGGGGGAATGAAGATCCATTCAATTTTTTCACTAGCGGCATAGTCAGCAACGGCTTCATTATAAAGTGCACGTAACTGTCGGTTTGCGCCGACGAAGGAAGTTCCGTTATCGGAGTATATCTGGCTCGGTGTCCCTCTTTTAGCGATAAAACGGCGAAGGCACATAATAGCAGCATCGGCAGACAAGCTGTAAACCACTTCAAGGTGTAATGCCCGCGAGGTCAGGCAAGTGAATAATGCGACCCATCTCTTCTCTCGTCTACGGCCAATTTTTACTTGAAGGGGGCCAAAGTAATCGACACCAGTGAATGTGAAGGCGCGATGATGGTGCGCGAGTCGGGCTCTCGGTAAATCTACCATAGGAGGCTGTAGCGGTTGTCCACGCAACAACTTGCATAGCTGACATGTATGTACAACTGATCTGACAGCGTTCCTTAACCCTATTATCCAATATTGTTGGCGAAGCTCATTTATGACAGTTTCGGCGTAGGCGTGGGCGAACTTCTTGTGATAATGGCCGATCAGCAGGCGCACGGCAGGGTCCTTGCCGTCGAGCAGAATAGGGTAGACGGTTTGAGTAGGAACGTGTTCAACAGCAGCTGTGCGCCCTTTCAGATACAGCAAACCATCGTGGTTTATAGCCGGTGACAATTTCGCCAGACGACTTTTCGGCGATATGGGCCGGCCACGAAGTAAGCATTGCAGTTCGCTGTTGAAAGTGTTATTTTGACTATGACGTAAAATATGGGTTTCTGCCAATTCTAAAGCTTGAACATTAAGTTGCCGCAGGGTAGTCTGAGATGTGACCGCCGAAGGGTTATATGGGGGGAGGATAAAGTTCCCAGAATTTCCCCTGACCCTTGTGATGCATGCAGCAATGAACTGATGAGCTCTAGCAGTTGCCCTTACTAATTTTAACCAAGAACTAAAATGTGTCGGATCCGCAACTACAGCTACGGGCAACTCGTTTACTTCATTGTAGTGGCAAGCAACATTACTAAGTGCTGAAGTCGAAGATGAATTTAAGCGTGCAGATGATGATTTGATGGTGCGCTCTAATGGTTTTAACTCTATTTGATCGAGTGGTCCAACGGTGCCACTATTTGCTGGATTAGGAGGCCAATCACTTGGATCAGTGAGCAAAAATCCTGGGCCAGATATCCAGCGTGACTCTACACCAGATGTACTAGGTTTAATACGTGTAGCATCGTCAGCAACGTTAAGGTCCGTGGGGACCCGCCGCCATTCGGCCACAGAGCTGTTTTCCAAAATTTCGCCTACTCGATTTGCCACAAAGGGCTTATATTTCCGAGCGTCACTTCGCAACCAACCCAATACAGACATCGAGTCAGTCCAAAAGTAACGTCGGCTGGGTTTAGCGCGGTGAGACTCGCAAATAAATGTGGCAAGGCGAGTGGCTATCAAACTGCCTTGAAGTTCTAACCTTGGAATAGACGCTGGTTTTAACGGTGCTACGCGTATTTTGCTGGCAATAAGTGCTAGCGTAACTTGGCCAGAGACATCAACATATCGCCAGTATGCGACAGCGGTATACGCCAACTCACTTGCATCGCAGAACACGTGCAATTCCCGTCCTACCACTTCCACGTTACTCATATTATACCACCGAGGTATTCGTATATTTGAAATTGACTTTAGGCTTTCGAACCACTCGTGCCACGCCTTGCAATCCACCTCGCAAAGCTGTTCGTCCCATTCCAACCCCTTTCGCCACAAAATTTGAAAGAGAATTCTACCTTTTACTACAATCGGTGATAATATCCCTAAAGGATCATAAATGCGCATGACTTGTGTAAGGGCTTGGCGCTTGGTTAAAGGGGCACATGAATCTTTCGATAGGCCAGAGTTAAATGTCAACTCGTCATGAAGAGGTTGCCAAATGAGACCCAAAGTGCGAGAAATGGCGTCCTTAC
Organism: Archips crataeganus; assembly: GCA_947859365.1. NCBI lineage: Eukaryota > Metazoa > Arthropoda > Insecta > Lepidoptera > Tortricidae > Archips > Archips crataeganus. The sequence goes on along the minus strand of OX402072.1, from coordinate 7,674,606 downwards.
ACAAATCCACGTCTTGTGTTATATTGTTGACGGTGTCTGATAGCAAATCGTCCGGCAACGAGGCTACAGCTTCTGGCTTGTTTGTAGTCCAGTCGCGCATTTGAAACCCGCCACGTTTATAAATGGTTACCACTTCAGTGGCTAGACGATTTGCTTTTTCCACGTTGTCAACACTGCTGATAAAATCGTCCATGTAGGTATCGCTTTTAATAACCTCCACGGTCTCGGGGAACTCTTCTCGAAACTCTGATGCGTTTAGGTTGGTTATATAGATTGCAGTCGAGGGACTTGAACAGGCACCAAAAATCATTGAGCTCATGCGAAAGGTCTTAATAGGGCCGGAAGGATCGTCGCGCCACAAGAATCGTTGAGCGTCCCTATCTTTACGAATTATTTTTACTTGTGGAAACATTTCCTTAATATCAGCTGATAGGGCGATCCGTCCTTCCCTAAAACGCATCAAAATACTAAGCTGATTTTGTAAAAGATCGGGCCCTGTAAGTAACATTGAATTTAGAGACACTCCCTGAGACCGCGCAGCTGCGTCATGAACTACGCGAAGTTTTGCGGGTTTATTGGCATTTATCACCCCAAAATGTGGTAAATACCAACATATACCCGAAGGTTCTACCCCGGTACATTCTTCGGCGTAACCTTTATCCAGTGTGTCCTGAATATTTTTTCGGTACCGCTTAGCATAGTTGGGCTCCCTAGACATCTTTTTCTCCAAGCATTTGAACCTCGACAATGCTAAGGGGTAACTTTCAGGCGCGGTTAGTTGGTCTGCTTTCCAAAGTAAACCTACTTCAAAACGCCCGGAAAGAAGTCGACGAGCGGTGCGATCTAAAATTTCTAGCGCACGTTGATCATCGGTGCTACGTGCCTCGTACTTGGTGATTCCGATGGCATCTAATTTGTATTGAGTTTTAATCAGCTCTTCGAGCTCAGACCTAGAGTTTTCAGACTCAATTGAAAAGGCATGATATAGCGAGTCAATTGGCTTAGTTTTAGAACTGGTGAATCCAAAAAGAACCCAACCTAACGCCGTTTGAATTGCTGCAGGTTGCGACTTTGTGCCTTTCCTGATGGCGATCGCAACCGACAAATGCCAGTTATCAATCCCTATTATTAACGTAGGAATAGCATTGTCGTAACACAATTCAGCGCATAAGTCTGTTAGGTACGGATATTGCCGCAAATCAACTGACTTGACTGACTGCTTGCATGCTAGTCCTAAGTTTTCAATCGACCGTGCTCTATATACTGAAAATGTTTGACTAGTGTGTCGGCCTTTTATCTCAAAATCAACGTATTGTACTGACGTTTCTCGATGTAAACCACCCATACAATCAACGTGAATTTGCCCTAACGGTCCTCGTACACCGATACGAGAGCAGATGTCAGAATCTATAAATGATGACGTCGACCCGTCATCCAAGAGGGCAAAAGTGTCAACACTTCCTGCTGGCCCGGAGACTGTAACTGCGACTATCTTCAAGAGAGGCCGAGATGTAGGATTAACGTTGATTGTACTAAGAGAACTTGGGTTAGCGGTGGTGTGAGCGGTGACGTCCCTTTCAGGGTTTGTGTCGTTTGAGCTAGTTACATTTGACATTAATGAAGGTGTTGCTTGTGCGTAATTAGCGCGTTCATTTTTGCGATCCGATGTTATGGGAAGGAAGTTTGGATTGTGTAACAAAGTGTGATGTTTGCGATGACAATCATTTATTTCGCACTTATTTTTATTTTTGTTGCACAACCTAAAACTATGCGAACCTCTTTGCAAACATCGATAACATATTTTATTTTCTTTAATGAAACTCCATCTATCATCTACTGTCATTGCTTTGAAGGTGTCACATAATGACAAGTCATGACTTTGTTTACAAAGTGCACACACAATGCTCTGATATTTTTTCCTGTTTTTAGGTATATTACCTGTATCAGAATACTTACGTAGCCCTGGTTCTGATTCCGATGTAGCGTGCGTGCGTTCTCGCTGCACGTGTGGGACATCGGCCGGTGAATCGAACTTTATGTGTAGATCCACTTCTCGCGACAAAAAATGGGATAATAACTCTACTTTTGCGCTGCTAGACTGCGCCGCGGTGGAAGCCTGTGCTGCGGCGTAGTCTAGCCATCGTGTGCGTAGGAGCGGATGAAGTTTGTTGATAAGTGCGCTAAATAATTCCGGTGAACGTAAATAGTCGGTTTCGTTCAACAGCTTGACTACTTCAACGCAGTTACGCACACGAGCGGCAAACGTTGCTAGATCCTTTAGGTCGCCGGTGATTCTGGGCAGGGCGCGAATCGCTGCAACTTTCCGCAACACTATCTGCTCTGGTCGTCCAAAACGCCTGTCTAACTCTGCTATTATGATGTCGGGTTCTGGCGCTGTTGCGAGAAGCATGCAGACCGCATCACGCGCGAACCCTGTTAAGGCTGCACTCAATCGGGCTACATTTTCTGCTGCTGAGAATGATTTGTTCGAGTCGAAGTATGACCTTTTAAAAACGAGCCAGTCCATAGGGGACTTGCCGTCATAGGTCGGAAGCTTTATTTTATATTTATTGCGTTTACTAGGTTCGACTTTATTTACCAAACGTTCAAATGTCTGTACTAATCGAGACACGTTATCCACGCCGTCATGAGAGCAGAAATTGACCGGAGTAGTACAGTCGGTCGCCTCGTAGATGTCTCGGCAATTATTGGGCTGGGACGTCGTCGGCTGTTCCGCTGCTGATAACGATGGTATGTTCATCGTGTCATTCTTGTCGATGTTCAAGCTTGGTAAAGGAATCTGTAAATAGTAGGCAGTGTTAGTAGGCACATGCTGGGGAATAGTATTATTATATAACTCACCTGAGCCTACAGTTGGGTTGCCGATTAGGTTATAACCATAAGGCAACATGTTAAAGGTGTCATTGCAAATTTCGGGCATGCCAGTACGGCTGGCTGTAGATTGCACCCATTCTTTGACACTATTTTGCCTCCTACTACTAACGGAACCATGTTCACTACACGCGTCAATAGCTGCGAGCTCAGCCTGGTATTCCAGTTCGGCCGTCCTACGCTCGAGCTCCACTTTCCTGGCATCCAACTCCAATGCCGCCCTCCGCTCAAGCTCCACTTTCCTGGCATCCAACTCCAATTGTGCGAGGTGACGGGCGTGCTGTGCCTCTACTGCGAGTTTCCTCGCAGTAACCGTCGCCGAGGAGCGGCTCGTGCGCGATGTTGTCGAGCGTGCATTTGAGGGGCCGGCCACGGGCGCGGCAGCGGCGGGATCAGTTTGGTGTTCCCGCGATGTCGCTGCTTCGCTCTCACTGGGGCCTTGACGTAATTGTACGTGCCTTGAAACATTACCTGAAGGAGGTTCCTGATTATCTGTAGCCGATTGTACTAATTTTGTTTGGCTACGTGTGACAACCATTTTGTAGGATTAATAATATGTACACTGCACTGTATTACACTGGTTTTACTTGTTATATTAAACGAAGGACCATTATTTGGTCTACTAATATTAAAATAGAGAAGATATTAGCATTTTGTAACCAAATTCGTATATTTTTCAATTTGACATCATCCTTAAATCCAAAGACAATAAATACTCATAAAAAAGGAACAATAAACATAGAAAAACAAGGTTATATATGCACAGTCGTGCACAACAATACTATCTGTTTGAAGTCGGTGCCTCTGCGCGAGCCAACGAGTGGTAGAAAGAAGCCCACTAGATTTACCTATGATGTAGGTAAAAGGTAGGCTGTATTTCCTGTGTATCGAATATGTGTAAATAAACAACTCTCTCTCTCTCTCTCTCTCAATATAGGTTTACTCCTTCTGGCTTGTGCTAGTCGGTTCAATTTTTTTTTTCTTTTTAAATTGTTTCTAGTTGTTTTTTGAAGGCAGTTTTATTTTTAACCGACTTCAAAAAAAGAGGAGGTTATCAATTCGTCTGAATGTTTTTTTTAATTTTCTATGATCGCCGAAATAATTCCATATAAGTACGAGATTAGAATTTAATTGAATGATTTCTCAAGACATTATGAACTACGATTTTTTTAGTGTAGTAAAATCGTATCATGAACATGAATACTAAAGAAGGCGATTACGATAATCCATGATAAATATAGATAAACAACCAAAGTTGTACACCTATCTAATCCTTACGTGGAAACCATAGTTAATAATGATAATCAAGGTTAGAGGCATAGTTTGCAGCTTTGAGCATGAATTCGTATCGAGTTTCAGGGCCGGATCAATACAAGTAACTATGTCGGGCCCCTAGGCGATGCAATTCTCAGGACCTTTTCAAGGGGACCCTTTCTTTTCAACCGTTTAACCTTTTGACCGCCAGCGTCGGCTATAGACGACAGTACGGTAATACAAAATTAAACCTACCCGCATCCGCATAAGAATCAATTTTGTTCCAAACAAAAACGATGCGTGGCGGTCAAAAGGTTAAAGAGCATCACCTCTTTTCAAGTTCAATTATATCAAATCAACTGACGGCATGCGCCGGAAAAAAGGAACAATAATACCTATTGTAATTTAAAAAAAAAATATTATATTAAATTCAATAATACTTTTACAATTTAATTTTCATTGTATGGAACTTATTCTATTTCTTTTGCGCACGCGGGGCCCCTAGACACTTGCCCGCTCTGCCTGATGGTTAATCCTTAGAAGCCTTGGATAAGTATAATGTTTTATTTGACCATGGATTTCACTTTTTGTATCTGTTTGGTGGCTAATGGATTTTAGAATTTTATTATAGAACGTAGAGAAATGGAAACATATAAGTATACAGGGTTATTTGTAATTCACTGACATCCTCTTAACCCTGAATTCCTATCACTCAAACAAATGTTTTTTGTTTTACGACTTTTTAAAATGAAGCACTTTTTTTCCCATACAAATACACAGAGTATCGTAAAAATAGAGGTAATCTCAAATTTTCAAAACGTTATTACACCAAAAATATTTAGTTATGACAAAAGCCGTAAAACAAAAAACATTTGTTTAAGTGGTAGGAGTTTAGGGTTCAAAGGATGCTAGTGAATTACAAATAACCCTGTATGTATATCTGACTTCGAATGTTTCTGCTTTGCTTAGTTTGGGACTGGGTCAATTGGCGTCAAATGTCCCATGATCATTTATACTTTCAATAAGTTCCTAATATCCAACAGCTTGAACCGAGATAGCAAGCCCATCAGTTTCACACAAACATTTGCTAGTTTATCTGACGTTATCAACGTATCTAAACATACTATATCTGTTCTTGATACGGCTGACATGTATTTATTACTCACGGGGTAAAGATACTTAGAAAGTTCACACGAAGGATTCCGTAGAAATCAACCAATTTACAAGCTTTTATTTAAGACCCTACCGAGCTTTCGGCGCATTTATTGCATTTATTTAAGTAAGTAATCCCTTGCTGTATCATTCATTACTAGCAAAGCTTTAGTTCTGAAATTCATGTGTAAGATATTTAAGGATTCACTCTAGTGACCAGTGTTTTCAACCGACGAAAACAAAAGGAGGAGGTTCTCAATTCGACGTGTGTATTTTTTTTTTATGTATGATCACGCATAACTTTTTACAGAGTAGTCCGATTTTGATGATTCTTTTTTTTATTGGAAAGCGTATACCCCGAGGGTGGTCCCATTTAAATTTGGAAACAATATTCCTACCCTAAGGGTAGAAAAACAGGGGATGATTGATTGTTCAGTTACTGATTGTACTATATGACCACGCATAACTTATTACAGAGTAGTCGGATTTTGAGGATTCTTTTTTTATTGGAAAGCGTATACCCCAAGGGTGATACCATATAAATTTGGAAATAATATTCCTACCCTAAGGGTAGGAAAACAGGGGATGATTGACTAACTTTTTACAGAGTAGTCTGATTTTCATAATTCTTTTTTATTGGATAGATAGGGTATACCTTGAAGTTGGTATTATAAATTTGGAAAAAAAAATACCCCAAGGATGGAAAAAAAGTATAAAATAAAAACTTTTTAACAAAAAATTGAACCGCCGAAAAAACTGAAAAGCAAAAAATAATACCTTTTTTGTTTGACCTTAATCTAGGTACCAGTTTGAAGTCGGTGCCTCAGCACGAGCTAGGAGTGATAGAAGCCAATCAGGTAGACGATTATAGGTCCACTCCTCCTGGTTAAGTGCTGAGGCACCGACTTCAAACTGGTACCTAGATTAAGGTCAAACAAAAAAGGTATTATTTTTTCTTTTCAGTTTTTTCGGCGGTTTAATTTTTTGTTATTCGAAACACGATCGCTTGTAGTTTGCTCGATAGAAAAAAACCCAAATTCGTCTGTAAAAAATAAAATAATTCCTTAGACGGCGTAAATACTGCACGGCAGGCAGGTCATGCATGACTTTTTGAATGTTGATAAAGCAAGATGTTTTCTAAGGCCTAGTAAAATAACATTATAAAATATGTAATTATTTGTTTTAGTAATGACATTTTAAAACGTCTGCGATTGTTCCTCACCCTTTTACATTAACATTAACATTTATTATTGTTTCGCTTACTCATTATGTGGACGTGTGTGGTATCTTTTTACCCGACTGCGATAGGAGAGTTGAAATTTTGGTTAAATACATAAATAGGTCCATTGGTATAGTTTTGTAGCGCCATCTAGTCATCACATAAGAAACTAATTTCTACAATCCTGCATCGCACTATCGAAGTTTCTCAACTCGGCTGCATAAATACAACTACCAACTCTCATCCATTGGACTTCGGTCCCCAGGCATAACATCTGCCTGGAGAGAGATCTCTCTATTGTAACTACCCCCAAAGTTTTTTGACCCCACCCCCGAGGCCTAGGTAAGAAAAAATAAGCATCGGAGGACCGCCTCCCTCCCCCCTGTTTAAGGCCGCACCGAGCTTTTAGGGCATTTATTGCATTCATTTAATCCCTTGCTGTATCATTACTTAGTGTCCGACCGAAGTTTTGGTTTCGGTTTCGGTTTCGGCCAATTTCGGCCAAAAAAGTGATTTCGGCCGAGGTTTCGGTTTCGGCCAGAATCCGGCCGAAACCTTCGGCCGGGCCGAAATTACTTCGCGGCCTCTCGCGGCTCTCGCATCGGGAGTGCTCGGCTTAATTCGGACACGCTCGGCCGGGTAGGTATAGGTAATGCATCGGCGGCCGGCCCAGCTGGGACCAGCGACAGTAGTATGTATGAGTGTTGTTTATTTATTAAATTATTATTTACTTTTTAGAATCTGTTTGGCGACCGCTTTAGCCTAGTTGGTAGTGACCCTGCCTACGAAGCAAGAGGTCCAGGGTTCGAATCCCGGTAAGGGCATTTATTTGTGTGATGAGCACGAATATTTGTTCCTGAGTTATGGATGTTTTCTATGTATTTAAGTATTTATTTATCTATATAAGTATGTTTGTCGTCGTCTAGTACCCATAGTACAAGCTTTGCTTAGTTTGGGACTAGGTCGATTTGTGTAAGATTGTCCCCTAATATTTATTTATTTTATTTATTTTATTTGTTACTGCATTTTATGCTGTGATTAATGAACAATACGTTTGATATTAGGATTGTGAATTTAGTTTAGACGTGATAAGAATAGGTTGTTTGTTTTGAATAATATAATACCTATGCCAAGACATTTTTCATTAAAAATAAACGTTTTTTATTTTGTTTAACAAAAAAAGTAACTGTTCTCATATAAGAAATCCTTGCAATAACCTTTTCCTTTCGATCTGTACAGTAATTTTGAATATTTTGTTTGATATGATACGTCTTCAAAAATTTCGGTTTCGGTTTCGGTTTCGGCCGAAATCAGAAAAAAACCGAATATTCGGTTTCGGTTTCGGTTTCGGCTAAAAATCGTGTTTCGGTCGGACACTACAGCAAAGCTTTAGTTCTGAAATTCATGTGTACTTGAGGATCACTCTAATGACCAGTGATTTCCGAAACACGATTAAAGTACTTGTAGTTTGCTCGATAGAAAAAAAAGCCAATGTCGTCTCTAAAAACTAAAATAAATCCTTAGTACGGCGTAAATACTGCAGGTCATGACTAAAACAAGATGTTTTCTAGAGCCTAGTGATGCTACATTTTAAAAGGTTAAATATTTATTATTATTAAACACATACAAATATTAAGAAAAAATAACAATAATAAATTAATACTATAACTATAAATAAAATAAAATAAAACTAACTTAAACTAAAACTAAATAAAATTAACAAAAGGTTCCCCCCGCGGCATGGACCCAAAGACACTGGCAGCATTACCTCGCTGTATAGCAATGCTGATACGTTGTGCGAGGTAGCTGCCAGCTCTTTGGTCTCCTGTAGTGTCACAAAGACACTGGCAGCATTACCTCGCTGTATAGCAATGCTGATACGTTGTGCGAGGTAGCTGCCAGCTCTTTGGTCTCCTGTAGTGTCACAAAGACACTGGCAGCATTACCTCGCTGTATAGCAATGCTGATACGTTGTGCGAGGTAGCTGCCAGCTCTTTGGTCTCCTGTAGTGTCACAAAGACACTGGCAGCATTACCTCGCTGTATAGCAATGCTGATACGTTGTGCGAGGTAGCTGCCAGCTCTTTGGTCTCCTGTAGTGTCACAAAGACACTGGCAGCATTACCTCGCTGTATAGCAATGCTGATACGTTGTGCGAGGTAGCTGCCAGCTCTTTGGTCTCCTGTAGTGTCACAAAGCCGTTTACAAATATCTTTGTAAAGACTTTTTGCGCTGGAGCCCCACGGACCAAAGGTCTCAACCCCGAATGGAACAAAGTTGTATTCAGAGCCAAGACCTTTGTATTTATTTTTCTTAAGCTTTTCTGCCGCTTCTGCTGCTGCACCAGCTTGATTTGCTGTTCCGCGGATGTGGGACGGAGCCAGTGTGTCTACACAAGTAGCGTGCCACACTAGCACACGACCCAATTTCCATTAACTTACTTAACTTAACTTCTAAATTTAATACACTGGCTCCGAACATAAAAATCATTCACAATAGTACGCTTCGTCTTTTGGGTGCCCCCGTCCTCCCAGAATCTATCGTTCCCCTCATTAATGAACATGTCTCCAAATACAATGATTATTCCGATAGACTCCCCAAAATTAACCCACACATGGCTTTGTTCATTATCAGATTTTGTTTATTTGTTCCAAAATTTACTTACATTTTACGATGCAGCCCTGTTTGGAAATACAAAGATTGCTTAATTCCTTTAGATGATCAGCTCCAAAAAACACTGTGCAAAATTCTAAATTCTGACATATCCGGACGCGCATGGACACAGGCTACTCTTCCGATCCGTTTTGGTGGCTTGGGAATAAGAAATTCTTCTCAAGTCGCCCTCCCGGCATTTCTTTCTTCTGTTCACAGTACTCAGGCTCTGGTGAATCAAATATTAAGCCCCTCCGTGGGTTGCCAACCGCCCGAGTGCTTTGACGAAGCTGGGGATGCCTGGACGGCTGCTTGCCCTAATACAATTTTTCCCACTGTCCCCAAGTCGCAACGGTTGTGGGATGAACCGCTCTGCCAACTTATGTCCGAAAGACTCATTAACTCTGCAACAAACCAAGCTGACCGCGCCCGCCTGTTAGCCGCTTCTGTGCCAGAATCCGGATATTGGCTCCAAGCTCTGCCTTCTGCCAATATTGGTACTTTATTAGACCCCATTACTTTATCGTTTGCGATTAGCCTGCGTCTAGGTCTTAACGTCACCCAACCCCATAGATGCCGTTGTGGAGAACCTGTAGATTCTCTAGGCTATCATGGCCTCTCCTGCTCGAGAAGCGCAGGCCGCATCTCTCGTCACGCCTCTCTGAACGACCTGCTCCGGAGAGCCCTTGCCACCGCCAACGTGCCGGCTATCCTAGAGCCGAACGGTATCGCACGTGACGACGGCAAGAGGCCCGACGGCATGTCGCTTATCCCTTGGAGTCAGGGCAGGAGTCTCGTTTGGGAGGCGACCTGCGTCGATACGGTGGCACCTTCTCACGTTGCTACCACTTCAATCCGAGCAGGTGCGGCGGCCACTGCGGCTGAACACCTCAAACGGCGCAAATATGCCTGTATAGGACAGTCGTACTTATTTGCACCGTTTGGAGTAGAAACTCTAGGCGCATGGGGTCCAGGCGCGAAGGAACTCGCAAAAGAGATTTCTTCGCGCCTGGTAGAAACGACTGGTGACCAGAAGGCAGGTGGCTATTTCCGCCAACGATTAAGCCTGGCTATTCAACGCGGTAACGCTGCCTGCCTTCTGGGAACTATGCCGTCGGGTGACATCCTAAAAGATATTTTTTATTTATAAATTTTTAGTTTTAGGTTCAGTTCAGGTTCAGTACACGTTTGGATTGTTTTAATTTTTATTTTCCAAAACAACAATTTTTAGGAACGTTGGGATTGCATGTACGTATTTTTATTTTTTGATGAAAATCAAGTTTGGTTTTTTTTATTTTTAAGTTTTGTGATCTTACGTAAGACTAACCTACCAAGACTTCATCTCACCTCCTTGTAAGAAGAACCGGCCAAGAGCGTGTCGGACACGCCCAGGATAGGGTTCCACATTCCGGGATTTCGTAAACTACTAATTCTAAAAAAATTTGAATGCCTCTTGTGTGCGTTGGAACACTCGAGCGGTCAAAAGGCAGAACCCGGAACTCCACACAGAAAGATGGTACAGTCAACGTCACAAATAAGTGATCACTTTTGTACCTTATCGCTATCAGCCGTGATACCTATAATTTCGTATGGTTTGTCAAACATGACGTTAAAGTGGCAAAGTACAAAAGTGATCACTTATTTATGACGTTGACCCTACAGCTGAGAAGTGCTCTATATCCGGTCTGAGCGAGCACCATCTGGCAGTCTTAAATCAATTTCCCTCGCTTGTATAAATAAGTGCTTAAGAATGCAGGACCAACCTCGAACCGGTTACCGAAATTTCGTTTTCACTCGGCCTCTTACTTTACTTTTACTTAGCACCGGATGCTGCAAAAAGTGCATTTCATGCCGACTGCGTAAACATGTATGCACTAATTACGTGTGGCTAGTTTTTACGAGCTTTTATAACATGCAAGTTTTTGCAAACATTTTGAAATATTGTGTTGTTTTTTATGTGCTGAACCAAAAGTTTCTTGTCTGTGTAGTATCGAATAATTTCTAAAATAGACAGACAGACAAAAAAATTTATGCTTTTCGCAATTTTTCCTTTATCTGTTCTATAAGACCTTGCTTCGTACTAAATTTCAAGATTCTGAGTTCACGGGAAGTACCCTGTAGGTTTTGATTCCCTTGCGAGTTTCGAAGATTTGCGGAAATTTGCGGCATAAACGGCTGTATCTTTTGATTGCGTTGGCTTAGAAGTTTGATTTTTTCACAGCTTCAGGGGACAGTAGATTTGAGTATTTGATATAAATTTCAGCTTGATACCTCCACGCGTTCTTGAGAAAAAGGATCTTGACAGACGGACAACAAAGTGCTCCTATAAGGGTTCCGCTTTTTCCTTTTGAGGTACGGAACCCTAAAAACTGTAAAGAGATTAAAAAATAAATACTTAATACTTATTGCATCGTCATCTGATTACACATCCATGCAAATTTTCAGCTCAATCGGAAATCGGGATTTGGGTTAAGGGATTTCCCTCCAACTTGCAAGATTTGATGACACCCAGACAACGGGACAGGTGATGGTAAATGAACAAAACACAATCAAAAACACCCAGAAACTAAAAAGGAAAAAAAAAATTAACCGACTACAAAAAGCATGAAAATATTAAATATTAAATAAATACAATTTTGGTCTACTAATATTAAAATAGAGAAGATATTAGCATTTTGTAACCAAATTCGTATATTTTTCAATTTGACATCATCCTTAAATCCAAAGACAATAAATACTCATAAAAAAGGAACAATAAACATAGAAAAACAAGGTTATATATGCACAGTCGTGCACATCCTCCCCCATTTTACAAGAGAACAACTTTTTTTAAGGGCCGACGTAACGTCCCTGCGGCAGTTCTTATGTCAACCACTCTTAGCACTCCATCTCGGCCTGGGAATGTACGTGAAACTATGCCCCGTGGCCACGTGCCCCTCGGTAGATCTCCATCGGCAATGAGGACAGGGTCTCCAATCGAAATAGTTGGAGTCGGGAGGCCTCTGACACGGCGCGGGGCAAGGGTTGGCAAGTATTCCATCACCCAGCGGCGCCAGAAATGATCCGCAAGTCTCAGTGCTCTGCGCCATCCGCTCCTGCTGCAGAGGTCTGAATCCGTGAGCTGGGCCGGTATCGGGCGACCAGAGGAAGATCCCAGTAGTAGGTGACTCGATGTAAGGGCTTCAGGGTCAGTAGCGTCGGGCGACACGTGTGTGAGCGGACGCGCGTTTACGAGTACTTCGGCTTCGGCCAAGAGTGTGGCAAGCACTTCATCGGTCGGAGCTCGTTCGCGGAGGGTAACCTTTAAGGCCAATTTGACGCTTTGTACTAAGCGCTCCCAGGCCCCTCCCATGAACGGCGCGGAGGGGGGAATGAAGATCCATTCAATTTTTTCACTAGCGGCATAGTCAGCAACGGCTTCATTATAAAGTGCACGTAACTGTCGGTTTGCGCCGACGAAGGAAGTTCCGTTATCGGAGTATATCTGGCTCGGTGTCCCTCTTTTAGCGATAAAACGGCGAAGGCACATAATAGCAGCATCGGCAGACAAGCTGTAAACCACTTCAAGGTGTAATGCCCGCGAGGTCAGGCAAGTGAATAATGCGACCCATCTCTTCTCTCGTCTACGGCCAATTTTTACTTGAAGGGGGCCAAAGTAATCGACACCAGTGAATGTGAAGGCGCGATGATGGTGCGCGAGTCGGGCTCTCGGTAAATCTACCATAGGAGGCTGTAGCGGTTGTCCACGCAACAACTTGCATAGCTGACATGTATGTACAACTGATCTGACAGCGTTCCTTAACCCTATTATCCAATATTGTTGGCGAAGCTCATTTATGACAGTTTCGGCGTAGGCGTGGGCGAACTTCTTGTGATAATGGCCGATCAGCAGGCGCACGGCAGGGTCCTTGCCGTCGAGCAGAATAGGGTAGACGGTTTGAGTAGGAACGTGTTCAACAGCAGCTGTGCGCCCTTTCAGATACAGCAAACCATCGTGGTTTATAGCCGGTGACAATTTCGCCAGACGACTTTTCGGCGATATGGGCCGGCCACGAAGTAAGCATTGCAGTTCGCTGTTGAAAGTGTTATTTTGACTATGACGTAAAATATGGGTTTCTGCCAATTCTAAAGCTTGAACATTAAGTTGCCGCAGGGTAGTCTGAGATGTGACCGCCGAAGGGTTATATGGGGGGAGGATAAAGTTCCCAGAATTTCCCCTGACCCTTGTGATGCATGCAGCAATGAACTGATGAGCTCTAGCAGTTGCCCTTACTAATTTTAACCAAGAACTAAAATGTGTCGGATCCGCAACTACAGCTACGGGCAACTCGTTTACTTCATTGTAGTGGCAAGCAACATTACTAAGTGCTGAAGTCGAAGATGAATTTAAGCGTGCAGATGATGATTTGATGGTGCGCTCTAATGGTTTTAACTCTATTTGATCGAGTGGTCCAACGGTGCCACTATTTGCTGGATTAGGAGGCCAATCACTTGGATCAGTGAGCAAAAATCCTGGGCCAGATATCCAGCGTGACTCTACACCAGATGTACTAGGTTTAATACGTGTAGCATCGTCAGCAACGTTAAGGTCCGTGGGGACCCGCCGCCATTCGGCCACAGAGCTGTTTTCCAAAATTTCGCCTACTCGATTTGCCACAAAGGGCTTATATTTCCGAGCGTCACTTCGCAACCAACCCAATACAGACATCGAGTCAGTCCAAAAGTAACGTCGGCTGGGTTTAGCGCGGTGAGACTCGCAAATAAATGTGGCAAGGCGAGTGGCTATCAAACTGCCTTGAAGTTCTAACCTTGGAATAGACGCTGGTTTTAACGGTGCTACGCGTATTTTGCTGGCAATAAGTGCTAGCGTAACTTGGCCAGAGACATCAACATATCGCCAGTATGCGACAGCGGTATACGCCAACTCACTTGCATCGCAGAACACGTGCAATTCCCGTCCTACCACTTCCACGTTACTCATATTATACCACCGAGGTATTCGTATATTTGAAATTGACTTTAGGCTTTCGAACCACTCGTGCCACGCCTTGCAATCCACCTCGCAAAGCTGTTCGTCCCATTCCAACCCCTTTCGCCACAAAATTTGAAAGAGAATTCTACCTTTTACTACAATCGGTGATAATATCCCTAAAGGATCATAAATGCGCATGACTTGTGTAAGGGCTTGGCGCTTGGTTAAAGGGGCACATGAATCTTTCGATAGGCCAGAGTTAAATGTCAACTCGTCATGAAGAGGTTGCCAAATGAGACCCAAAGTGCGAGAAATGGCGTCCTTACACAAATCCACGTCTTGTGTTATATTGTTGACGGTGTCTGATAGCAAATCGTCCGGCAACGAGGCTACAGCTTCTGGCTTGTTTGTAGTCCAGTCGCGCATTTGAAACCCGCCACGTTTATAAATGGTTACCACTTCAGTGGCTAGACGATTTGCTTTTTCCACGTTGTCAACACTGCTGATAAAATCGTCCATGTAGGTATCGCTTTTAATAACCTCCACGGTCTCGGGGAACTCTTCTCGAAACTCTGATGCGTTTAGGTTGGTTATATAGATTGCAGTCGAGGGACTTGAACAGGCACCAAAAATCATTGAGCTCATGCGAAAGGTCTTAATAGGGCCGGAAGGATCGTCGCGCCACAAGAATCGTTGAGCGTCCCTATCTTTACGAATTATTTTTACTTGTGGAAACATTTCCTTAATATCAGCTGATAGGGCGATCCGTCCTTCCCTAAAACGCATCAAAATACTAAGCTGATTTTGTAAAAGATCGGGCCCTGTAAGTAACATTGAATTTAGAGACACTCCCTGAGACCGCGCAGCTGCGTCATGAACTACGCGAAGTTTTGCGGGTTTATTGGCATTTATCACCCCAAAATGTGGTAAATACCAACATATACCCGAAGGTTCTACCCCGGTACATTCTTCGGCGTAACCTTTATCCAGTGTGTCCTGAATATTTTTTCGGTACCGCTTAGCATAGTTGGGCTCCCTAGACATCTTTTTCTCCAAGCATTTGAACCTCGACAATGCTAAGGGGTAACTTTCAGGCGCGGTTAGTTGGTCTGCTTTCCAAAGTAAACCTACTTCAAAACGCCCGGAAAGAAGTCGACGAGCGGTGCGATCTAAAATTTCTAGCGCACGTTGATCATCGGTGCTACGTGCCTCGTACTTGGTGATTCCGATGGCATCTAATTTGTATTGAGTTTTAATCAGCTCTTCGAGCTCAGACCTAGAGTTTTCAGACTCAATTGAAAAGGCATGATATAGCGAGTCAATTGGCTTAGTTTTAGAACTGGTGAATCCAAAAAGAACCCAACCTAACGCCGTTTGAATTGCTGCAGGTTGCGACTTTGTGCCTTTCCTGATGGCGATCGCAACCGACAAATGCCAGTTATCAATCCCTATTATTAACGTAGGAATAGCATTGTCGTAACACAATTCAGCGCATAAGTCTGTTAGGTACGGATATTGCCGCAAATCAACTGACTTGACTGACTGCTTGCATGCTAGTCCTAAGTTTTCAATCGACCGTGCTCTATATACTGAAAATGTTTGACTAGTGTGTCGGCCTTTTATCTCAAAATCAACGTATTGTACTGACGTTTCTCGATGTAAACCACCCATACAATCAACGTGAATTTGCCCTAACGGTCCTCGTACACCGATACGAGAGCAGATGTCAGAATCTATAAATGATGACGTCGACCCGTCATCCAAGAGGGCAAAAGTGTCAACACTTCCTGCTGGCCCGGAGACTGTAACTGCGACTATCTTCAAGAGAGGCCGAGATGTAGGATTAACGTTGATTGTACTAAGAGAACTTGGGTTAGCGGTGGTGTGAGCGGTGACGTCCCTTTCAGGGTTTGTGTCGTTTGAGCTAGTTACATTTGACATTAATGAAGGTGTGGCTTGTGCGTAATTAGCGCGTTCATTTTTGCGATCCGATGTTATGGGAAGGAAGTTTGGATTGTGTAACAAAGTGTGATGTTTGCGATGACAATCATTTATTTCGCACTTATTTTTATTTTTGTTGCACAACCTAAAACTATGCGAACCTCTTTGCAAACATCGATAACATATTTTATTTTCTTTAATGAAACTCCATCTATCATCTACTGTCATTGCTTTGAAGGTGTCACATAATGACAAGTCATGACTTTGTTTACAAAGTGCACACACAATGCTCTGATATTTTTTCCTGTTTTTAGGTATATTACCTGTATCAGAATACTTACGTAGCCCTGGTTCTGATTCCGATGTAGCGTGCGTGCGTTCTCGCTGCACGTGTGGGACATCGGCCGGTGAATCGAACTTTATGTGTAGATCCACTTCTCGCGACAAAAAATGGGATAATAACTCTACTTTTGCGCTGCTAGACTGCGCCGCGGTGGAAGCCTGTGCTGCGGCGTAGTCTAGCCATCGTGTGCGTAGGAGCGGATGAAGTTTGTTGATAAGTGCGCTAAATAATTCCGGTGAACGTAAATAGTCGGTTTCGTTCAACAGCTTGACTACTTCAACGCAGTTACGCACACGAGCGGCAAACGTTGCTAGATCCTTTAGGTCGCCGGTGATTCTGGGCAGGGCGCGAATCGCTGCAACTTTCCGCAACACTATCTGCTCTGGTCGTCCAAAACGCCTGTCTAACTCTGCTATTATGATGTCGGGTTCTGGCGCTGTTGCGAGAAGCATGCAGACCGCATCACGCGCGAACCCTGTTAAGGCTGCACTCAATCGGGCTACATTTTCTGCTGCTGAGAATGATTTGTTCGAGTCGAAGTATGACCTTTTAAAAACGAGCCAGTCCATAGGGGACTTGCCGTCATAGGTCGGAAGCTTTATTTTATATTTATTGCGTTTACTAGGTTCGACTTTATTTACCAAACGTTCAAATGTCTGTACTAATCGAGACACGTTATCCACGCCGTCATGAGAGCAGAAATTGACCGGAGTAGTACAGTCGGTCGCCTCGTAGATGTCTCGGCAATTATTGGGCTGGGACGTCGTCGGCTGTTCCGCTGCTGATAACGATGGTATGTTCATCGTGTCATTCTTGTCGATGTTCAAGCTTGGTAAAGGAATCTGTAAATAGTAGGCAGTGTTAGTAGGCACATGCTGGGGAATAGTATTATTATATAACTCACCTGAGCCTACAGTTGGGTTGCCGATTAGGTTATAACCATAAGGCAACATGTTAAAGGTGTCATTGCAAATTTCGGGCATGCCAGTACGGCTGGCTGTAGATTGCACCCATTCTTTGACACTATTTTGCCTCCTACTACTAACGGAACCATGTTCACTACACGCGTCAATAGCTGCGAGCTCAGCCTGGTATTCCAGTTCGGCCGTCCTACGCTCGAGCTCCACTTTCCTGGCATCCAACTCCAATGCCGCCCTCCGCTCAAGCTCCACTTTCCTGGCATCCAACTCCAATTGTGCGAGGTGACGGGCGTGCTGTGCCTCTACTGCGAGTTTCCTCGCAGTAACCGTCGCCGAGGAGCGGCTCGTGCGCGATGTTGTCGAGCGTGCATTTGAGGGGCCGGCCACGGGCGCGGCAGCGGCGGGATCAGTTTGGTGTTCCCGCGATGTCGCTGCTTCGCTCTCACTGGGGCCTTGACGTAATTGTACGTGCCTTGAAACATTACCTGAAGGAGGTTCCTGATTATCTGTAGCCGATTGTACTAATTTTGTTTGGCTACGTGTGACAACCATTTTGTAGGATTAATAATATGTACACTGCACTGTATTACACTGGTTTTACTTGTTATATTAAACGAAGGACCATTATTTGGTCTACTAATATTAAAATAGAGAAGATATTAGCATTTTGTAACCAAATTCGTATATTTTTCAATTTGACATCATCCTTAAATCCAAAGACAATAAATACTCATAAAAAAGGAACAATAAACATAGAAAAACAAGGTTATATATGCACAGTCGTGCACAACAATACTATCTGTTTGAAGTCGGTGCCTCTGCGCGAGCCAACGAGTGGTAGAAAGAAGCCCACTAGATTTACCTATGATGTAGGTAAAAGGTAGGCTGTATTTCCTGTGTATCGAATATGTGTAAATAAACAACTCTCTCTCTCTCTCTCTCTCAATATAGGTTTACTCCTTCTGGCTTGTGCTAGTCGGTTCAATTTTTTTTTTCTTTTTAAATTGTTTCTAGTTGTTTTTTGAAGGCAGTTTTATTTTTAACCGACTTCAAAAAAAGAGGAGGTTATCAATTCGTCTGAATGTTTTTTTTAATTTTCTATGATCGCCGAAATAATTCCATATAAGTACGAGATTAGAATTTAATTGAATGATTTCTCAAGACATTATGAACTACGATTTTTTTAGTGTAGTAAAATCGTATCATGAACATGAATACTAAAGAAGGCGATTACGATAATCCATGATAAATATAGATAAACAACCAAAGTTGTACACCTATCTAATCCTTACGTGGAAACCATAGTTAATAATGATAATCAAGGTTAGAGGCATAGTTTGCAGCTTTGAGCATGAATTCGTATCGAGTTTCAGGGCCGGATCAATACAAGTAACTATGTCGGGCCCCTAGGCGATGCAATTCTCAGGACCTTTTCAAGGGGACCCTTTCTTTTCAACCGTTTAACCTTTTGACCGCCAGCGTCGGCTATAGACGACAGTACGGTAATACAAAATTAAACCTACCCGCATCCGCATAAGAATCAATTTTGTTCCAAACAAAAACGATGCGTGGCGGTCAAAAGGTTAAAGAGCATCACCTCTTTTCAAGTTCAATTATATCAAATCAACTGACGGCATGCGCCGGAAAAAAGGAACAATAATACCTATTGTAATTTAAAAAAAAAATATTATATTGAATTCAATAATACTTTTACAATTTAATTTTCATTGTATGGAACTTATTCTATTTCTTTTGCGCACGCGGGGCCCCTAGACACTTGCCCGCTCTGCCTGATGGTTAATCCTTAGAAGCCTTGGATAAGTATAATGTTTTATTTGACCATGGATTTCACTTTTTGTATCTGTTTGGTGGCTAATGGATTTTAGAATTTTATTATAGAACGTAGAGAAATGGAAACATATAAGTATACAGGGTTATTTGTAATTCACTGACATCCTCTTAACCCTGAATTCCTATCACTCAAACAAATGTTTTTTGTTTTACGACTTTTTAAAATGAAGCACTTTTTTTCCCATACAAATACACAGAGTATCGTAAAAATAGAGGTAATCTCAAATTTTCAAAACGTTATTACACCAAAAATATTAAGTTATGACAAAAGCCGTAAAACAAAAAACATTTGTTTAAGTGGTAGGAGTTTAGGATTCAAAGGATGCTAGTGAATAACAAATAACCCTGTATGTATATCTGACTTCGAATGTTTCTGCTTTGCTTAGTTTGGGACTGGATCAATTGGCGTCAAATGTCCCATGATCATTTATACTTTCAATAAGTTCCTAATATCCAACAGCTTGAACCGAGATAGCAAGCCCATCAGTTTCACACAAACATTTGCTAGTTTATCTGACGTTATCAACGTATCTAAACATACTATATCTGTTCTTGATACGGCTGACATGTATTTATTACTCACGGGGTAAAGATACTTAGAAAGTTCACACGAAGGATTCCGTAGAAATCAACCAATTTACAAGCTTTTATTTAAGACCCTACCGAGCTTTCGGCGCATTTATTGCATTTATTTAAGTAAGTAATCCCTTGCTGTATCATTCATTACTAGCAAAGCTTTAGTTCTGAAATTCATGTGTAAGATATTTAAGGATTCACTCTAGTGACCAGTGTTTTCAACCGACGAAAACAAAAGGAGGAGGTTCTCAATTCGACGTGTGTATTTTTTTTTATGTATGATCACGCATAACTTTTTACAGAGTAGTCCGATTTTGATGATTCTTTTTTTTATTGGAAAGCGTATACCCCGAGGGTGGTCCCATTTAAATTTGGAAACAATATTCCTACCCTAAGGGTAGAAAAACAGGGGATGATTGATTGTTCAGTTACTGATTGTACTATATGACCACGCATAACTTATTACAGAGTAGTCGGATTTTGAGGATTCTTTTTTTATTGGAAAGCGTATACCCCAAGGGTGATACCATATAAATTTGGAAATAATATTCCTACCCTAAGGGTAGGAAAACAGGGGATGATTGACTAACTTTTTACAGAGTAGTCTGATTTTCATAATTCTTTTTTATTGGATAGATAGGGTATACCTTGAAGTTGGTATTATAAATTTGGAAAAAAAAATACCCCAAGGATGGAAAAAAAGTATAAAATAAAAACTTTTTAACAAAAAATTGAACCGCCGAAAAAACTGAAAAGCAAAAAATAATACCTTTTTTGTTTGACCTTAATCTAGGTACCAGTTTGAAGTCGGTGCCTCAGCACGAGCTAGGAGTGATAGAAGCCAATCAGGTAGACGATTATAGGTCCACTCCTCCTGGCTAAGTGCTGAGGCACCGACTTCAAACTGGTACCTAGATTAAGGTCAAACAAAAAAGGTATTATTTTTTCTTTTCAGTTTTTTCGGCGGTTTAATTTTTTGTTATTCGAAACACGATCGCTTGTAGTTTGCTCGATAGAAAAAAACCCAAATTCGTCTCTAAAAAATAAAATAATTCCTTAGACGGCGTAAATACTGCACGGCAGGCAGGTCATGCATGACTTTTTGAATGTTGATAAAGCAAGATGTTTTCTAAGGCCTAGTAAAATAACATTATAAAATATGTAATTATTTGTTTTAGTAATACGATGAAAATTACGTAAATACACGCGCGGTAGACCAACCTATCTTGAGCCGTCGTGCTTCCCCCTTAAATTGTCCGTATAGTTAGTTGCGTAAGTTCTCCTTCGGCCATCGCTTGCGCTTAAGCACGGCTTTGATTCTAGTCGCTCTCACGCACACACATACACGAATGCATAGAATACCTAAAATCGATTAGCGCAAGAAGCTCGGTAGGGCCTTAAGTTGCAATGTACCTATGTTTGTTCGGGTGGAATCTTGCAACTGAATTTGAAAGCGGTATCCTCAACTGATTCAGATACAATTTTGCATACATATAGGTATGTAAGTCAGGTGACAGTACAATATTGTAGTACCATGGTACTGGTCTGATGATGGGGAGGAAGGTGCTATCGTGTTTGGGCTCATTTGATCTATCTTGATGAGTATTTATGATCGTACAATGAATAGTAGGTACAGTGAGCAATAAAAGCTTTTAAATGGTATTTTTTTATACTGAATAGGCCAGCGCAAAACCTTGCCATTATGAGAAACCCTACCTTATTACTTGCTTACATCGTAAAATTCATAAAGGCACGAGTACTTGAAATATTATTAAGAAGCAAGTTCTGATAACTCCCCTAGAAACGGGAGACACTTAGGACTGGCATATTCCTGATGTCTCCCCCGGGGATCCGGCAGGGGAGACACGAGACCGACGCGATCAGCCATCTAGGACCAAGGATTTGGGCTAGGCGTTGATAAGGCAGTCAATGAACTTAGGTCATTAGCTCACTCAATAAATATTGTATTAAAATTAAAGTACTTACTCGTAAACACATAATGTTTGTTTGTTTGATAAACAAGTACTTAGCTGTGAACGAAGCAATCCACTCTTGAGTTCATATAAAAAATCCGCGACGGCCATAATTATTATATAAAATTAACATAAAAGTTCGTCGGCATTTCAATAGGATGGTTCTGTGTCTGACCCCCTGTTTCCGCCTTTTGTTTGTGTGTGAACCTATCTAAATTTTACTATAGGTATCTAAATCTTAGGGTCTATGACCGTTCGTGGTAGAATCTTTGGGATCAGCGGCTCCTACCACCCTCGGGAAGAGGGCAACATTGGAGTGGTTGTTGGGTATGCTCTCACTCCCCTTCCCGGTACATGAAGAAGATGGGGGAGAGATCCCCAAATCCCCATATAACTGGGGACATTTTTCTTTTTGGTCATTAGTTGTGCTCGCTGTGATACTCTTTTTAACCCCCGACACAAAAAGAGGGGTGTTATAAGTTTGACCGCTATGTGTGTGTCTGTCTGTCTGTCTGTCTGTTTGTGGCATCATAGCTCTTAAACGGGTGAACCGATTTGGATGCGGTTTTTTTAATAGAAAGCAGGTTTCTTGGCGATGGTTCTTTGATATGTTTCATCAAAATCGGTTCAGCCGTTTTAAAGTTATCAGCTCCTTTGTTAACTGCGGAAGGGATCTTAGACGTCTAACGGGCATTGACTTAATGTTCAAACATACGAGTGACATAATTGTGTTGGGGGTTTTAAAAAAAAATAATTTATAGTTATTATACCCCTAACATGGCAAAATAACGTTTGCCGGGTCATATACATCTATATAGTAGTAAAAAATTTAAAAACCCCAACGCAACTAAGGGTCACATATTTATTAGGTAGGTATATGTTTGAAAATAAAGTAAATGCCCTTTATGGGTCTAAGATCCCTTCCACTGAGAGAGAGAGAGAGAGAGAGAGAGAGAGAGAGAGAGAGAGAGAGAGAGAGAGAGAGAGAGAGAGAGAGAGAGAGAGAGAGAGAGAGAGAGAGAGAGAGAGAGAGAGAGAGAGAGAGAGAGAGAGAGAGAGAGAGAGAGATGTTTATTTACACACATTCGATACACAGGAAATACAGTTGACAGGAAAAGATACAAATACAAATCATCGAATAGTATAAAGACACTGCTTACAAAAGAGCTGATAACATTGAAACGGCTGGACCTATTTTGATGAAACATGTCTAAGAACTATCGCCAAGAAACCTGCGTTCAAATAAAAAAAACCGAATCCAAATTGGTTCACCCGTTTAAGAGTTATGATGCCACAGAGAGACACACATAGCGGTCAAACTTATAACACCACTCTTTTTGTGTCGGGGGCTAAAAATGTTTATACATTCAACATAGAAGTCCTTTGTCATCCACATATCTAAACGCACGGACTTTCTCCAGACATCGAGAGTTGACATAATATATGTATATTATGTATTTACTTTGCAGTATCGCCATGATATCAGCGGTCAATGACTTCCTCGATGATTTGCGGTAAGCTGTTGGTGGCTAACAGACTGACATACAGTGTTGGTTTTTGTTGTGCATAATAAATTATATATAGCTTTTACTAACTTGATATTATATGTTGTCACTAAACAATTATAACAAAAGTTGCTTACATAGTACTTATTGTAAAGGAGCCTGTAGTTGTGATCGAAAAGCAAGAAAGAACCAAACTGCCTAAGCAAACCACTCACAACGTCAACCATTTACCTAATCACTTTTTTTTTAAATAGAGACTAGACTAAAGTACGAGGGGCGTTCAATATAAAGTGAGAATGAGATGCAAACTCTTTTAATATTACGAAATTAAATACTGGCCGGTGAAGCTAATCTATCTAGCTGATTGCTATGAAAAAAAAAACTAACTGTCTTTTGTTTAAAAAAAATATACGGTAATTTCTTTGCAATGCTATTGAGTACGTTAGCGAAAATGAAGAAAATTGAACTGCGCGTCGTTATCAAATAGTATTTGAAAAATTTTTCTACGGACCACGCCAATTTGGATTTGCGGGACACTTTAGGGTCTAATGCTCCTCCGTATTCGACAGTCGCACGTTGGTGCGCCGAATTTAGACGTGGAAGAACATCGACAATGGACGACCCCCGCTCCGGACGCCCTACTACAGCAGTAACTGAAGAAATTGTGAAAAAAGTCGAAAACTCAGTTTTGGCGGATCGTCGTGTCACAGTTCGTTTTATTGCTGAAAATGTAAAGATTTCAACGGGGAG
Source organism: Archips crataeganus (assembly GCA_947859365.1). Lineage (NCBI taxonomy): Eukaryota > Metazoa > Arthropoda > Insecta > Lepidoptera > Tortricidae > Archips > Archips crataeganus. The sequence goes on along the minus strand of OX402072.1, from coordinate 7,650,607 downwards.
CGTGCATAATATTTTACATGAACGCTTGGGTATGAAAAAGGTATCTGCGCGTTGGGTACCAAGAATGCTTACTGACACGCAAAAACAAACTAGACTAGAGATTTGTCAAGAAGCTTTGAACCTGATGCAGCAAGACCGGGAACTTTTTTTGGCGCGATTTATAACAATGGACGAAACATGACTCCATCATTACGACCCTGAAACGAAACTGCAGTATATGACATGGAAAAGGCCATCATCTCCAACTCCGAAGAAATTCAAGGTGAGCTCATCTGCCGGTAAGGTCATGGGCTCTGTTTTTTGGGATGGTAAAGGGGTATTAATGATTGAGTATCTCGAGCATGGAGCCACTATTACGGGCACTTTATACGCCAAACAAATAGCAACATTGCGCAATGAGATCCGCGAAAAACGGCGAGGTAAACTCTCGAAAGTTGTGCTGTTCCACCAGGACAATGCCCCGGCACACAAGTCCGCCGTTGCAATGGCTGCAATTCGTGATGCTGGGTTCGATATCCTTAAGCATCCTCCGTATTCACCAGATCTCGCTCCCAGTGATTTCTACCTATTTCCGAGATTGAAACAATACCTGAGAGGCCAGAAATTTGAAGACGACGACGCGGTAGTCGCTGCAGTACAAGATTTTTTAAGTACTCAAGATGAGACCTTTTTTAAAAATGGAATTTTAAGTTTAGAAAAAAGATATACTAAGTGTATTATGCTAAAAGGTGACTATGTCGAAAAATAAAATGACATTTAGTAAAAGTTGTTTATAACATACTCATTCTCACTTTTTATTGAACGCCCCTAGTATATAATGTATCATTGTGTGTTTGTTTTGGAGTTATGCCCTTTTAAAATAAGCACATCTTAAAAAAAAAAAAAAAAAATAATAATCCAAGTGAAAATTTAGAACTATCAGCGTCTTTCTCTTTCCAAATAGAATACAGAGAACAAATCAAATTATAGTCATAGAAATATGAAATCTTGTCAATTTGGAAAATGCCATATGGTGTTTAGGTAATTCAATTTTATGGCACCAATCACTTATTTTTATTTAACAGCTCTCACCTAACTAATAATACCTACCTAGTTAATTTGAAGATTTGAACCAAAACATCTCAGAAAGTTAAATTCCTTCTAATTAATAATACATACCTAACTGTGATATTTTCGTCAGTATTAATAAAGCTCGTATCTCACAATTTGTAGTTTTACAAATTGAACTTTACTTAGTATGTGTCAAGATTCAATTTTGTTTACACATTGAGCTTTTGCAACGTAGTGACGACCTTCTGTTTAAATTTTAATATTGACAGGTCATAATGTGATTACAATTTTAAGTTTGCAGCCAATTGTGGCGACACCGTCTAACTGTTCACGTGGAGTTAGTACGAGATGAAAATTAGTTCAAATTTTTACCAGCTGCAAAGAAAAGTTTGTCTGATAACGGGAAATGTTAGAAGCAAGTTTTTAAATTTTTAAATACTTACTTTCATAATATGAATTTGTAAAGTCAAAGAGTTTTAAGTTGCAACTAGGTTATTCCCATGGCATCGGCCTCGTAGAAGAATTATAAACACCGGTCAAATGCGAGTCAGACTCGTACATAAAATTTACGGTTTCGAGGAGAAAAAAGAAAATTAAAATTAAAATTATGAGATAAAAAGTTGTATGCCTCCAGAGTCCAGACACGCTCCGCCAGTCATGGTAGTCTAGCGAGGGCATGACATTTACACATGACGGTACTGTAAAAGTATAGATTTTAAAAAGAAAAGCTTGTACTACTCTGATATCAATTTTTCCGCAGCCTTCGGTCAGATTTTAGCCCATCTTCATTGAAATTAGGTCGCATTCGGCATGCTGCGCGCGCGCAGCGAACTTTGCAAGGTCGTGCATACTCCGCCGTTTAGTGACACTTAGCGCCGGCCGTAGGGTTGCCTGCTTGCCATAAAGCGTCATCAACATCATCCCAGTCTATATAGGAAAGGCCACGAGAGTTGAGGTCACGCACACAACAACATGTCATGTAATGGTGGCACTTCACTTGGCGTTGCGTGTTCGCGTTGCGCTATTGCCATCTCCGTCTTTCACGCTAGAAATGGCATAGTGCTCCTCTCTCGCACACGCAACTATTTCGTGAAATACGCCAAGTGAAGTGCCAGCATTATGACAGCGGAATTTTGACGTTTATTCGTACCGACAGCAAGTTCAACAGACTCAACAGTGATCACAAGATTGACTGAAAATTTATTTAACCTATTTCTTAAGACTTATTTAGGAAAATACATCTAGTTTTTAACAAAACAGAAATAAAATATTTTGATTCATTTTATTTAAATCAGACTAAGCAAATTTTTTGTTGCGAATATTTCTTATCAGTTTCAAATTATTTCATTGAAATAAAATAGGCTATATGAAATAAGAAAAAAATTATTACCTATGCTAGTCTTGCGTTGCTATTTCATCATAAGATCATATAACTCACATTTTCATTCACTACTTTTTTGCAATCAGTATTTCATGTAGCTGTGTGTGTGTGTAATCATTCGCCTGAACTCTCGTGGCGTTACCTATTTTTCGTATATTTAACATTAGAAATAGGGTAAACAATCTTGACGACTCTTTTTATCTAAAAACGCTTTTAAAAAAATAAGCTAAGCCATCCCCGAGTGTTGCCTCGGCGCCGGCGGCGGCGTACCGAAGGATGCCGGCCGAAGTATCCCGAAGTTTCCCGAAGCATCCTCTAGGCCAGGGGTTCCCAATTTTTTGTGTCAAGGAACCCTAATTGATTACATTTTTCCTAGCGGAACCCTTCTTTGATAACACCTTAAAATAGGTATAAATGAAAAACAATTAAATTGCTCACCGCACATGAAAATATTTTTTACGGAACCCTTATTGCCCTTCCACGGAACCCCAGGGTTCCGCGGACCACCTTTCGGGAACCGCTGCTCTAGGCTGCCGATGCAGCAGGCTCAAGCATACCGAAGCGGTATTTTTGTTGCTACGACCATCACTTGAGTCTGGCAATTCTTCGAGCTATGTCGGTGGCTTTAGTTGTTGCGCGGATTTCATCATATCTAATGCGATCCCGCAGAGAAACTCCGAGCATAGCCTTCTCCATATCGCCCTCTGAGTGACAGTGAGTGACTGAGTTTTAAATAATTTATTGAATCAGGCGTTACTTTGCGGAGGTCCATATTAATGAACTAAAACAATTACTTTGCTCACCCGCGACCTTACAATAGTTACGTTTATGCAAGAAATGTGCGTTCATGCAGTTCCTCCACCTCCACACTGTACGAACACACACAAATCACATAAACCCAACCATCACCACCACCAAGCTACACTGACGCGTTTCGAACTCAACCAGAGCTCATCTTCAGAGTTACCACAACCGTATGCTATGCTACCAACTGTTAAAACATTTGTTTTGGTTTGTTAGTTTAACAGTTGGTAGCATAGCATACGGTTGTGGTAACTCTGAAGATGAGCTCTGGTTGAGTTCGAAACGCGTCAGTGTAGCTTGGTGGTGGTGATGGTTGGGTTTATGTGATTTGTGTGTGTTCGTACAGTGTGGAGGTGGAGGAACTGCATGAACGCACATTTCTTGCATAAACGTAACTATTGTAAGGTCGCGGGTGAGCAAAGTAATTGTTTTAGTTCATTGACTGAGTTTTCTTATGAGGCATCGTTAGCGGCCGATGGGGCAATAAGGTTCTCGAGTGGCGTCCACGGACCGGAAGATGTAGTAGGTAGGCCTCCAACAAGATGGAGCGACGACCTGGTTAAGGTTGCGGGATCGCATTGGATGCGGATGGCCCGGGACCGATCTGTTTGGCGAGCCTTGGGGGAGGCTTATGTTCAGCAGTGGACGTCTTTCGGCTGAAATGATGATGATGATGATGATGAAAAGTCCGGCAGCTGGATGTCTGCTAACCCTGAAAACGAACATTCAATGTACCTACAAATTATATCCCGATAGAATATTAAACAACCTTAGTCACGATTTGACTATATTATGGTGTACTTCGTTTAGATACGGAATAATAGTTTTGCATAATAATGAATGAAGTCACAAAGTCTTGTCAATTGATAAGAAATTCTTGACATTTCCATAAAGTTTTACACAGACAAACTGCCGTGGTTAACTGAGATGGCGTTATCCATCGGCATCGCGTCGATTTTTAAGTTTTGATGCTATCCAACATTTTGTTGGAAGATTTTAATCTTCCATTGTAATTCCTGCAGACTTTTATTATTATGACACATTTCGTCATTACAAGCTTACTAACTCAATGTAGGTGGAAGGAATCTACCAACTAAATTTTAAATTATAATAGTTACTTAGATACCTATCTTCAATCGATTGAGCTGAAATTTTTCGTGCATGCCTAAATCAATATGACAATGCAATATTATTATGACATGGAGCTGATTTGATGATGGAGCTGGAGGCTGGAGGGATAGGAACTTGTAATAAAACTGCGTTCGATCCCGGCTAGTTTCCTCGATTTAATATCACTACATAAACAGTTTAAGTACAAAAAAAACCTCTGTTCTTCATGTTTCATAATTTTACATCATATTTTTACACGGTGACGTTTCAAATTATGTAACCTTCACAAACTTAGATTGCGGTCCGCTTACTCATTTCTATACGATTCGAACCTTTTCTGTTTAGAAGATAAGGATGCTGTACTAAATATGGACAGAAAATAAAAACAGCTCCTTGCTCAATTTACACCATCGGTCTTGTCAAGTTTCTGAAAGCGTTAATTGATTACTGAAGCGCGGGGCTGTTCAGTCTTTACCTTAGCCTCGCGAGACGTGTTTAGAAAAAAAAAAATTAAAAACACTTTTTATTTTTTAATTTGGTATTCAAAAGAGTGCAGTGTGGCCAGTGTTTAAATATAGTTTATGGCAAGGAGTCTTGAAGAGCTCATTTTATTAAAAAGAACTGCGTTGCGATATTTACTTGCCCGAGAAAGTAGATTGCTGGCGTTAGGCAAAAGACCAGTTAATAAGAAGATTGCTAACTTTATAAAAACTCATCAAGAAGTACAGGAAAGCAATGTGTGGTCTAATTTTATGGACTCTATGAATGAAGACTTGACGAGGAATTTGAACGTGTTTGAGTGGAAAACAGGGGACTGTAAACACAATACTGTGCCCAGGAGATATAGGCTGGATTCTGCCTCAAGGGATATTTTGACGCATTACGAAATGAGATTTTGGTGAGAAAAAGTTTTTTTAGCTAAGGACCTACCGAGCTTTTCGCGTTAATCTATTTTGGGTGGGCGATTTCGGGCGTGGGGGAGGCACGATGGCTCAAGATAGGTCGGTTGGACTGTGCGTATTTTTGGGTATTTTCATGTTATTACTAAAACAAATACATATATTTTAAAAATGTAGCAACACTATGCCCTAGAAAACATCTTGTTTTATTAACATTCAAAAAGTCATGACCTGCCGTGCAGTATTAGCGTCGTACTACCTACGAATTTATTTTATTTTTTAGAGACGACTTTGGATTTTTTTCTATCGAGCGAACTATAAGGAATCGTGTTTCGATAAACACTTGTCATTAGTTAGAGTGAATCCTCAAATATCTTACACATGAATTTCAAGACTACTTATAGCTTTATACTTGGATACTTGTAATTAATGAAACAGCACGTGATTAAATTAATGCAATAAATGCGCAAAAAACACGCTAGGCCCTTAAGTACCTAAAATATCTCGTTATCTCTTGTTCCAAACATTTATAGATCTTTATTTGTTAAAACCGGCCAAGTGCGAGTCGGACTCGCGAACGGCAAACAAAAATAAATATTTAGTTCCCATACAACAAACGTGATTTTTTTGCTCGTTTTGCTCGATATTAGATAACGGCAACAGGTAGACGCTTGAAATATTCACAGAATATTTAGTTACATATTCACTTAAAAATAATTAAAATAAAAAAAAAAATACTTAAGGCTCCCATACAAAAACCCTGATTTTTTTGCCGTTTTTATACAGGGTTATTTGTAATTCACTAGCATCCTTTTAACCCTAAACTCCTACCACTTAAACAAATGTTTTTTGTTTTACGACTTTTGTCATAACTTAATATTTTTGGTGTAATAACGTTTTGAAAATTTGAGACTACCTCTTATTTTTACGGTACTCTGTGTATGTGTGTGGGAAAAAAGTGCTTCATTTTAAAAAGTCGTAAAACAAAAAACATTTGAGTGATAGGAATTCAGGGTTAAGAGGATGTCAGTAAATTAAAAATAACCCTGTAGATAATGGTATGGAACCCTTCATACACGAGTCAGACTCGCACTTGTTACCCTTTGGGTACGGAACCCTAAAAAGATGCTTTCTAACAAGGCATGGTAACAGAGTGTTAGCTCCATACAAATAGTATCAGAGTGCTGTCTGCGCAAAATTTGAAATGACCCAAAACCAATCCTATCTGAGAAGGACGAGTTTAAAACTCGCATCATACAATCAGCCCATCGATATTAATGATATAGCTAGCCAACTCAAAGCAATAGCGTGTTTTAAAAATATTGAATAAAGTACTTGAGTTTCTCACAATGTTTGATGTTTATAATGACGAGCTATTGTTTTGAATGGCAGGCCGAAGAGGTCAACGTGTTTGTTTTAAGATATTTTGTACCTAGCTAGGCCTTATTGTCTAACAGTCTGAATTACAATCGTTTTCACCTCTGTCAGTCACATCAGTCACACGGAGTAGGATGGTAGATGGTAAATGCGATTGCGAGCGCCCGCAGTGCCCGCGTGTTAGTAAATGGAGATGGAGCCTCTCTTTGAGATACTAAGTAGGTACATAATGAACTTATGATGATACTTGTGATCTATAGCTTGACCGTTTAAGGCCCCACCGTGTTTTTGGGTGGGCGATTTCGGGCGTGGGGCCGCGTGGGGAAGGCACGATGGCTCAAGATAGGTTGGTTGGACTGCGCGTGTTTTTGGGTATTTTTATCTTATTAATAAAATAAATACATATTTTAAAAATGTAGCAAAACTACGCCCTAGAAAACATCTTGTTTTAATAACATTCAAAAAGTCATGACCTGCCGTGCAGTATTAGCGTCGTACTACGGTTACGGCTACGGCTACGGCTAGCGTGCGAACTGAAGGCCAATTGACAACCTACTGCCATACTCCGCCCGGGCGGAGCGCCGACCGAACATACCTAAACTGCGTAGTGAACCCCCTCTGCCCCCGGCCCCTGTACCGCGCGGGCTAGGACTCAGTTAAACGGTTTACCTATAGCACAAATTACTTAATAGTTACTTCGTAACAGATACTGCATCCCGTACAAAATCTTGGTACTTACCGCGATTGTAGCCACAGATTATACTACTCCGTCTCCTTAAGAATGTGTGCGTGCCGACAGTGACAAGGGCTGGCAGATTGGATTATTTTTTTTTTCTCTACATGTTGTTTTACCATTTTTTCGGGATATATTATATCCATGCAAATTTTCTAGCACTAATTATTCCCTAAGCTAAGCCACGGACGGACAAAGAGACAGACGGTCATGGCGAAACTATAAAGGTTCCGTTTTTGCCATTTTAGCTCTGGAATCCTAACAAAAAAGGATATTTATTGTAATGCGCAGAACACATTGCCATGCTCATAGTACCCTAACGTTATACTAGATACGAAGGTCAACTTTCGAACCTCGCATCGTGCCATCCCACTCACGCTTATAGCTTTTTAAAGAAGAGTAAGAGGGACAGCACGATACGAACTTCCAAATTGTTATATCAGCTATTAATTCTAGCATAGTCATATTAAAGTTTGCCCCCTGTTTCACCATTTTCACTTATAAAAGTCCAGGCGGCATATTTTTTCCGTAACACGAATGAACGTGCGTCGGTGCGCGCTTGTGACAACCTACTGAAATTTCGATCGCAGGAGATCGTCCCCGCGGTAGGTAAATATCGCGCGTAAGTACATGGCATGCATGAGGCCTGCCTATAGTTTCGGTCTGTCGCCGTGTCCTTAAGTAGATAGTACGCACATACGTAATCATTTAACTTAAAAAAAGTGATTCATCATTTCGTCACCTAATATAAGTAATGTTAACATAATCTTATCACCACCGTGATAATGTTTACAAGAATTTAGTGTGCAATAGCTTTTGTAGCTATCGTTGTGCTCGATATATTTATTGGTGAGTTTTTTTTAAATCTGGCTGCAGTTTACTTAATCTGGCGCTGTGAGTGTCTATGGACAGTGGTGTTCATTTAACATCAGGTGACCCACTAGTTCGTTTGTCTGGCCTCCTAACATAAAAAAAATGCCCACTTTTCATCATCACCATAAATAAATAAATAAATAAATAAATATCACGGGACAATTCACACCAATTGACCTAGTCCCAAAGTAAGCTAAGTAAAGCTTGTGTTATGGGTACTAGGCAACGGATAAACATACTTATATAGATAGATACATACTTATATACATATTAAACACCCAAGACCCGAGAACAAACATTCGTATTTTTCATACAAATATCTGCCCCGACACGGGAATCGAACCCGGGACCTCAAGCTTCGTAGTCAGGTTCTCTAACCACTAGGCCATCTGGTCGACTACCATATCAGCTGAAAGACATCCACTGCTAGACGAAGCCCTCCCGCCCCCTAATACCTGATTTACACTCTCGCTTCGTCACCTCGCCTCGCGCCTCGCCTCGTCGTCTCGCTCCGGACGCGAGCCTCATACCTGGTTTACACTCGCGTACGAGTGGCGATACGAACTGCGGGACGAGCCACGAGACGAGAGTGTGAACAGGCGCGCTTCGCGCCTCGTCTCGTGATTTGCCTTGATTTTGAGGCTCGCGTCCGGAGCGAGATGACGAGGCGAGGCGCGAGGCGAGGTGACGAGGCGAGAGTGTAAATTAGGTATGAGAGTTTCTAAATTAATCGCGGGCGAAGCTGCGGACGGAAGGCTAGTTAACAATAAAAATTCAGGCAGACAATAGGCGGTATTATCGCTTAAAAGCGATGTCTTCCAGACAATCAATGTTGGATACATGTAAAAATATCAGATATTGGAGAACTCGACTGTACCGGGCGACTGGCCATAGATAAATAATAAATAATAAATATCATGGGACAATTCACACCAATTGACCTAGTCCCAAAGTAAGCTTAGCAAAGCTTGTGTTATGGGTACTAAGCAACGGATAAACATACTTATATAGATAGATACATACTTAAATACATATTAAACACCCAAGACCCGAGAACAAACATTCGTATTTTTCATACAAATATCTGCCCCGACACGGGAATCGAACCCGGAACCTCAAGCTTCGTAGTCAGGTTCTCTAACCACTAGGCCATAGATAGTTATAACAGTTCTGGTTCCACGAAAGTGGCGGACAAAAGATCATCATCATCCCAGCCTATATACGTCCCACTGCTGGGCACTGGCCTCCTCTCACAATGAGAGGGGTTGGGCCGTAGTTCCCACGCGGGCCCAGTGCGGATTGGGAGCTTCATACACACCATTAAATTTAATACGCAGGTGTATGCAGGCTTCCTCACGATGCTTTCCTTCACCGTAAAGCTCATGTAAATTTCAAATGTAATTTCGCACATGAATTCCAGAGCCTCTACCATGAGTTTACACTAGTTTACGTGACCGTACTCGCTAGCGACGGCGTAAATGATTTGTATGGAGAATTGTACTTCCGTAAGTGACCGCTAGAGGCGCTGTACAATTCTCCATACAAATAATTTACGCCGTCGCTAGCGAATACGGTCACGTAAACTAGTGTAAACTCATGGTAGAGGTACAGTATGCCTAGTATAAGTTTTCCTTCACTTCAATACTTCTCGATCGCGTTTACGTAAAAATTTCAATTCTATGGAAACATGGAAGCGCGCGCGTGGAGACGCTGTCCATGTTTCCCTAGTAATTGAATTTTTTACGTAAACGCTATCGAGAAGTATTGAAGTGAAGGAAAACTTATACTAAGCGTACAGAAAACTCAGAGGTGCGAGCCGGTATTCGAACCACCACGGCACGGACAAAATATAGAAATATACGTATAAAAATAAAATGTATAAATTATAATCATACCTATCCTTTAATCTACCGAACAGATGGCCTAGTAAACTTAAAAATGACATCAATGAGATATAATTTTGTTTTGTCATTGCAGACATGATGTCATATCTACTTCCTTTAAGGCTTAATAGATTGATACTGCCCATTTCTTAATATTATTAGTCTAGTTACTTAGTGTCCGGGTTTTCATTTTAACAAGCTTTTTACCCACGACGGAACGCCATTAAACCAGCTAAAGTTTTTCTAGTGACGTGAACACAATTATTGAAGAATTGTAGATGTTTAACGACGACATAAAATACACTTATGAATATGATTAAATTTTTGTTGAAATTTCATATAGGAAAGGCAGCCCCCGACGGATATTCCTCGGTTATGTATTATGGTAAAATTATTATCGCTACATCTAAGTACGTCTTCGAAAAACAGACACGTTAGGGAAAAACTGTAAACATCGATATTCATTGTTGAGGTACTTAAGTATATCTATTACCGATTTATCGAGATATCAACTCTTTTTTAGAAAGTATTTTTACGTCTATTATAATATTTCGTTACATAATAATTGGGTTAAGTCGGGGGTTTTGAGTTATTTTATTCTTTTTCGATGAGATTTTTTTTCTTTTTCGATGAGATTATTAACGTCGTGGGTTTTTTTTTTAATTTTTTAATTTTGCTTAATAGGATAAAACAACACTACAATTTTAGTACGGTCTAGTGCAAAAATAGTACCTATAAGCAGGACTCCATGGATCCGTGGTAAGTATAAATAAATAAATAAATAAATAAATATCATGGGACAATTCACACCAATTGACCTAGTCCCAAAGTAAGCTAGGCAAGCTTGTGTTATGGGCACTAGGCAACGGATAAACATACTTATATAGATAGATACATACTTAAATACATATTAAACACCCAAGACCCGAGAGCAAACATTCGTATTTTTCATACAAATATCTGCCTCGACACGGGAATCGAACCCGGGACCTCAAGCTTCGTAGTCAGGTGCTCTAACCACTAGGCCATCTGGTCGTCTAAATGCATTATTTTTCAAAAATATTGCATAATAATACATTTGCGGTAATATGAAATATCTGTAGTCTTATTGTTTTGTTTTAAAACCCTCGGGCTATATGTCAGCGCCATCTAGATTTAATAAATCGAACTATTTTTCCGCGGCCGATCTGTACTATGGCGACTGCTAATCCAGTCTATATCATCTTTGCTTTAGCTCATCCGTCTCCTGCGACATCGACTAACCTCTTTGCTTGTGGTAAAGTCAAATAATTTAATTCCGTAGCCCTACTCATTTCGTAAAAATGTCGCTAGACATTCGCAATGCATTAAGTTCGAAAATCATGCTTCAGTTCAGTAATATTGCTAGCTCTTATGGTGACGGTTTGTCGTCCGATATTCAAACTAGGTGGGTTGGAAATTAAATTCATTGACTGTAAAATTTGTTAAAAGTATACTGTATGTTAGATGCATTAAATTTGCATAATTACGTGGTACACAATCTATAATAAGGATAATTAACCGATTATAACCATTATCCGCTTTTGATAACAACATTCCTGTGTTATTTTTATTTATACACAGTCTTTATGGCGATAAGTCATTTATTGTGCCTCATTTCAGCACTTTACCGTGACTTCGTCTATGTAGAATGTGGATCGCTACCCGCTAACGTGTCTAAAAGCGTAGTTCTACTATATATATATATAGTGTTTTCGCAGTCGCGGCGCCCCTTAGTACTTAGCTTGCTTAGCTAGTTTAGTACAAACACTTTGTACTAAACTAGCTGTTGCCCGCGACTCGACTCCGTCCGCGAAGAATGGGGGGGGGGGGGGGGGGATAAAAAATAGCCTATACGACCTATTCTCAGACCTACCGAGTGTAGAGAAAAAAGTTTCATAAAAATCGGCCAAGCCGTTTCGGAGGAGTTCGGTAACAAACACCGTGACACGAGATTTTTATATATTAGATAATAATTAGTTATTATCATAGATCAAATCAGGACGTGGCTGACAAACGTAGACAAATGGTTTGCAAAATTTGAAGTTTCGTTTCGTTTACATTGTGCCAAAATAAAATGTAATTTTAATCAAAAGCACTAAGGAGTATTGATATCAACTTCGAAGCAAATCACCCCCAAAATAACTTTCTACTCCTTTTTAACCCCGTCAAGGGATGAATTTCAATAAAATACGAAACACGTCTTCCATCAATTCTGTTAAAGAATGTTTATGCAAAATTTGAAGCAGATTGGACCAAGGAATCGCGTTGTCCCATACAAACTTTGCCCCCCTTTTTTACCCCCTTAGGAGTAGAATTACGAAAAATCCTTTCTTATCGGATGCCTACGTCATACAAAGAACACACCCTCCAAGTTTCAGGTCTCTACGATCAGCGGTTTAGGCTGTGCGTTGATCCGTCAGTCAGGACAAAGCATTTTATATGTATAGATCACAGAAATAATAATAAAGAGGATAGAAGTGCCTTAGACGCGTGACCTTGGCGCCGCGCTTGTGACTCGTAGGTCACAAGCGCGCGACTTGTGGCTCAGTGCTATTTGAAACGTGGGTATGACAACAAGTGCTTTAAAATGGTGTTTTGCAGCATTAGCAATTGCGGAAACTCGTCCACACTGTGTAATTACACTAATAAGGGGATTACATTTCATTGGTATGTATTAATTTAATGTAATAATGCGGTTTATATCAAAATACAACTTGAGAAAATATTTCATTATGAAATATTGGTTTACACGTTATTAACACGGAACTTCATATACCATTGCTACTCATGCCCATAAAAACGCAGATCGTTTTGAATTATACGCAGCAATGTAAAGTAATTTTTGATAACCCTTCCGTCTTGCACAAAAGTTCGTGGTACGGACAAAAAAACAGGTTACGACTAGTACAGACATAATGCCGACGCGGTCAATAAATGGCGCCGTTGTGTAAATGTGGGTATGACTTACGTTAAGTGTTATTCAACGCTATCTCTAAGGTGTAAGGTTCATAATTGTTTGTAAGCAAAAATTTTAGTAATTGTGTGCGTGATTGCGTAGTACGGTTCCGGTCTTTTGCATGTGTGCATTAACACAGTAAGTAGAGGGGATGAAGTAGCGACACGAGTTCCGGAAGAAAATAGGAACTAAGGCATTTCTATCCTCTTTATTATTATTTCTGTGGTATAGATGTACAGACGGACAGGACAGCGAAGTCTCAGTAATAGGGTCCCTTTGGGTACGGAACCCTAAAAACTCTATCTCTCTGTCAATTTATCTGTATAAAAAGTTCCCTATGTCCGTCTTCGTTACGGTCTGCTACGAAAAGTTATGTATAGCATTTACTCGTGAATGAACAAGTTAACTTCCATATTTGTAGTATTAGTAGGAAGTAAGATAAAAAGTGATTGTTTCGTTCATTTGTACTTCGATTGTTAATACCAATGATAACAATCGCACGCAATTTTAAAACCATGCATAATGCAGCGCGTGAATTTAATATTATGTAGCACAATTGGGATGTTGACGCCATTCAAATTAAAAAATATTGAAATAAGTTTCTTATAATTGAATTTTCTATGCATAAAAAAATGTTGGTACCTACTTACTTAATTTTTTTAGACAATCGCTATTCGTTCAATCATGTAGTGAATTACATAAAGTCTGAAAAATATAATTTATGCTGAAATAAATATAATGCACTTTTACTAACATAGTTCTACTAGCGTTTTAACTGCTTCCTAAAACTCTCTGGCTATCTAGTCTACTATAAAAGACATTTTCTTCTTTTCAGGGGTGGCAAAATGACAGAAGCGCCAATAGTCCAGGTGGAACAGGGCCAGCTGCAAGGTGGAGTGGTGACCAGCCCCACCGGGAAGCAGTTCTTCAGCTTCCAGGGGATACCTTACGCCAAACCACCCCTGGGGTCTCTGCGGTTTCAGGTAATAGATCATTATTATTCATCAGTGCATTCATTTAATTATACATCAATATAAAAAATAACCGCATTACGGTAATCAATGCATTGATGCACATGTGTTGTATACTTAATTCAAAACTACCCACCATAAAACAAAAAAAAACGGTTGTCTGTAAAGTTGGTTTACGGACGATAGTTTAACGTGACAACGTCATAACAAAACATTCAAAAAACAAAAATTAAACCAGGCGGTCACCCATCCAAGTACTGACCGCGCCCGGCGTTGCTTAACCTCGGTGATCGGGCGAGAACCGGTGTTTTGTCAAATATCTTGAAAACGGTGCATCCTACGGCAAAATCAATGAAATTTTCATCCCCCTTTAATACCCTCGCACCCACCTCAACCCCCCCCCCCATTAAAAATTACCCGAGCGCTAGTACTAAGATTGTACATCCTGGCGCGCGCTGCTCTCTTGTACATCCTGGCCTTCACAGCTCTGTACGGGACATAAATAAATAAATAATAAATGTAGACGAAAGAGAAATAGAAAACATCATCGTAAACCTTAAGGATAAATGTGCACTGGGTTGGGATGGTATTCCTACATCTATTATTAAATCTGCCAGGCATGTACTCATTCCCGTTTTTAAACACTTATTTAATATCTGTCTGTCCCAAGGTGTTTTTCCACTTGTCTTTAAAAGGGCTGTTGTGCACCCCATTTATAAAGGTGGTGATAGGGACAGTGCCTCAAACTACAGACCTATTTCGGTGCTAACAGCCATGTCAAAATTTTTTGCAAAGGTTCTTAACAGTAGATTGCTGACGTTTGTTAACCAAAACAGTATCCTCTCTGAGCACCAGTTCGGTTTTAGAAGCGGAAAATCCACGGAGGATGCTGTTTTGGATTTGACTGATACGGTGATTAGAAATTTCGAAAGGAAGCAAAAGACTGTTGGCATTTTCTTGGATCTAGCCAAGGCTTTTGACACTGTCTCTATCCCTATCTTACTGCGTAAATTGGAACACATTGGAGTGAGAGGTGTTGCTTTGGATCTGTTTCGAACTTATCTCACAAATCGTACGCAGTATGTCGTAATAGATGGTGTTCAGAGTGTAGATGAAGGTGTAACTTTTGGCGTCCCACAGGGGAGCGTCCTCGGACCTACCCTCTTTTAAATTTTTATCAACGATCTCTGTAATCTTTCCCTACCTAATTGCAAAATTATTACTTACGCAGATGATACAGCATTGCTTGTCCACGGTCCTAGTTGGGAAGAGGCTCGTGCTTTTTCTGAGGACGCTCTTGGGAAAGTCATGAACTGGTTACGCACTAATCTGCTCTCACTTAACGTCTCAAAAACTAAATGTGTCACTTTTTCTCCCGGTCTTACTCTTACTGCATTTCAACCCTATGACTTCTCTATCCGTGCTCATACCTGTTCTGGGGTTTTAAACCGGGATCAAATCCTCTGTAGTTGCACCCTTATCGAACGTACCTCTTGCCTGAAATACCTCGGAGTTATGATTGATAGTGCTTTATCTTGGAAACCTCATATTGAAACCACTTTTTCCCGAATAAGAAAACTGATTTACGTGTTTAAGAATTTGAGAGCAGTCGTAGATTTTGAATGTTTAAAGTCTGTCTATTATGCTTTAGCACAATCAATCCTATCTTATTGCATTACCTCCTGGGGTGGTACTTTTAAAACCCACATGTTAAAAATTGAAAGAGCACAGAGGGCCGTACTAAAAGTAATTACCCATAAACCGTACTATTTCCCCACTACGGAACTTTTTAATATATGCCAAGTCCTTTCATTTAGACAACTATTTGTCTTTCACTCCGTCCTGCGCAGACATTCTCAACTTCATTACGACCCTTTACTTAAAACCACAAAACGTAGGTATGATTTAGTCTGTAAGATTGAACCCCGTCGTTCAGCAGCTGCTAGACGACATTTTAGTTACATCAGCTCAACTCTTTACAATCGCCTCCAAAAGCAGCTAGATATTTACCCACATACACTTCACTCATGCAAGTTAAAATGTACGGATTGGTTGCTTTCATTATCATATGACGACACGGAGGAACTTCTTGTGGTCGCTTCGTGAGTTAACATTTGACCCGAGTGCTATTTCGTTACTTTCTTGCATTTACATACCATCCATCATACATAACAAAAACACGCCCACACACTTGCAAGTGTGCTCACGCACGCACTTACTATATACACGTACTCGCACGAACGCACACAGACACACACACACACACACACACACACACACACACACACGCACACGTACACACACGCACACACACACACATGCACACACACAACCAGTTTAATGACCATAATATTTATATTTCTTTTGTGTATTTACTTAAATTTTAGTTAAACTTTTGTATTACTTTTAGTTTGGGTTTATTTTTGATTTCGGCTCTTTTTTTTTTTACTCAGCATTGTATGCCTACTCTTGTCTCTAATGTCCTGTCAATCGTTCTAAGGTTAACTGGAAGAGATCCCTTTAAGGGATAAGTTCGCCTTTGTAAATCTGTATCTCTTGTTAACTAGTTATTTTCATGTTTTATGTACAATAAAGAGTTTTACATACATACATACATACATACATACTTTTTGGAACTAAAATCACTTTGTTTACGGAGGGGGGCGTTGCTACCTGCGACACAGTTTTTAACTTCTGCGGGTGACATCGTTTTTCATATTTTGTAATGCACCTAAATGTTACTGTCCCAAATAAAGATTTATTATTATTAAAAAAAAAAAAATGATAAATGATTTTTATTTTCCAAAATAAGGTAAGTATATATGTATGGGTTTACAGAAATTCTTTCCAAAATTGAACATTGTGAAGATTAGCAGTGGTTCTCACACTAGGTCTAGCCTGTGCCGTCAGAAACCAGTAAACATTGCCAGTGTAGTATATCAAAAGAACTAAACAATTTTACAGAGCAGAGACAAGACACAAGCATAAAAAAGTACACGACATTGCCAAAAATATAATAATTATATTAATAAATTCAATTTCAAGTAAGGCTATCAAACTACCAAACTACAGGAACTGCACGCGGTCGCGATTGTGCATGTATGTGTGTGTGTGTGTGTGTGTGTGTGTGTGTGTGTGTGTATGTGTGTGTGCGTGTGGGCGTACGTGTTTGTATGTGTGTGTTTGTTTGAATGTGGAGAAGAAAGTGCTTGCACGTCATACCACAGTTTTCAGAAACTTCTCGGTTTCCGCATAAGACATCAAGACTAGCATTTTTGTTAATTTCTTGTGCATTTGTTTTACAGTATCATTTTGTGAATTACATGTACGTTACATTGCGTCATCTTTTTTCGTGCGTGCAGCCGGCGTTCATCGATTTATTAGACGTTGTCACGTCAAAAATTACAGCATTACAGTAACAAACCAATATGCTGTATAATTAATAAAATACCCACTATAAAACAAAAAAAAAGCTATATAGGGATTTTTGAAAGTCGTCTTCATCGCTTCTATACATTTAGTATGAAAATTGATTCAAGTCAAGGGGCGCCGCGATTGAGACGCGCCCCCGTCCCACGTCTCTTCTATATGTAGCTTTGCGCCTAAAACTTGTATACTTGGCAAGTGCGTTATATGTAGTATAGTAATTTATGATTAAGTAATTTTGTTAAAATTATTCGTTTTTATGATCTACAAATTATCCATTTACGCATGTAGTTTATGTAGTTTATCGCTTATATTTATAAGTGTACATTTTATCTATCTGTGTGGCGTTCCGGGTATTACCGACGGTGCTGGCTGAAAATCAGCGCTGGGGTGTTATAAACGCCTTAGCATTATGCTGAGCCAGTGTTCAATTTGCAACCGCAATGACACACTCTATTTTTAGCCTTTGTATTCCTTTTAGTTAAAAAATTTAAGTGTCTTGTGTTGTTGTAAATAAATGTATTTTCTTTCTTTTCTTTGTTTCTTTCTTTCTAAAACTACGGAACACCACACCCTCGCACATAACTCCTGTTATTCCTGCCAAATGTATTTTTCCTGTGTACCGAATGTGTAAATAAATATCTCTCTCTCTAAGGGTGTCTTTCCACCAGAGATATGCTATGCAGTTATGTTGCGTGGGTGTGAAAACTACGCTACAAAACTAATTGTGACCGTTTCCACTGCTAAGCTATGAAGCCGCTCGAAGAAGCATCGCAGGCCACGACGATTTTTTTTTGTTGTTAGCCTGTTATTAGTGTCCCACTGCTGGGCAAAGGCCTCCCCTCTTGACCTCCACAACTCCCGGTCCGGCGCAATTTAGTTGTTGTAAATTTTTCAAAATGTTTTCCTGCTCTCAATGTCGCTAATTAGTAAGATAAATAACGTTTCACTGGCTCCGCTCGATTAGGTACTTACTGTTTGCTTTTGCCATAATTAAAGTTAATAGAAGAAAACAAGGATAAAGAACGAAAACATTGTTATGCAAGTCAATGTATGCAAGAGTATAATTTAGTCTAAAACGCTCTTGCCGTCTTCCATTGCGGCGATACTCACGTTCGTTCGTATCGCAACTCACGTCACTCGCCTTTTAGGACCTCACATATACAACCGTTGCATAAAATACTAATATTATTCTTATCAAGTTCTATGTTTATCCCTGTATTGGTACGAGAAAGGTTCTATATTTAGATTACCTTTTTACTCGTCGGTCGCGCGGGTAATGTTCAATGAACAATAACCAGGGAAGGTCCCTGGACCTCGTCTAAAAGCTATAAGTAAAACCATATCGTCAATACTTTGGAAAAGTTCGTATTTATTTATTGATACGGTACAATTACATATTGTAAACAAAACATTAAGAAAATAGTGTAAAGAATAAGGCTGTGTTCAGACCAAACTGACTGTCAGCCGCCGAAAGTGAGCGAGCGTTACTTACGCAGTTTATTGTATTTCCATACATAATCATTTTTAACCCCCGACACAAAAAGAGGGGTGTTATAAGTTTGACCGCTATGTGTGTGTGTCTGTCTGTCTGTCTGTGGCATCATAGCTCTTAAACGGGTGAACCGATTTGGATTAATAGATTTTTTTTAATAGAAAGCAGGTTTCTTGGCGATGGTTCTTAGATATGTTTCATCAAAATCGGTTCAGCCGTTTTAAAGTTATCAGCTCTTTTGTTAGCTGCGGAAGGGATCTTAGACGCATAATGGGCATTTACTTTAGATGTTCAAACATACGTATGACATAATTGCGTTGGGGATTTTTAAAATTTCTAATTTATCCGTTCACACCTTACCGACAATACGCTATTACGTTTTTTAATATTAACACTGGGGCTCAGTGAGCCTGCTCACATCTAGCGGCTGACTATACGTTTGGTTTGAAGACTGCCTAAAAACATATTAGTGTCTACAAATACAATTACAACTTTACTGTACACAACATTTATACACACCAGTTGTTAGAAAGTATGTATCTCAAATCAATATGTAAACCAAACTGAACCTTGATACCCAGTTGGTAAAGTTCACTTGGCCTGATTATCGGTTTTGAGATACGAGCTTTTTAGGGTTCCTTATCCAAGTAGATGTCAATTACTGACACTCCGATGTCTGTCCGTCCGTCTCTCACAGGGCTCTATCTTTTGATATTTTCACCGATGATTTACTGTGGCCGCTATAACGACAAATACTAAAAACCGGCCAAGTGCGAGTCGGACTCGCCCACGAAGGGTTCTATACCATCATCTATAAAAACGGCAAAAAAATCACATTTGTTGTATGGGAGCCCCCCTTAAATATTTGTTTATTTTAAAAATTTATTTATTTTTAAAGTGAATTTATGACTAAATACTGTTGCCGTAATCAAAACCTGTTGCCGTATCGAGCAAAAACGAGTAAAAAAATCACGTTTGTTGTATGAGAGCCCCCGTATACAGGGTTATTTGTAATTCACTAGCATTTTTTTAACCCTAAACTCCTACCAGTTAAACAAATGTTTTTTTGTTTTACGGCTTTTGTCATAACTTAATATTTTTGGTGTAATAACGTTTTGAAAATTTGAGATTACCTCTATTTTTACGATACTCTGTGTATTTGTATGGGAAAAAAAGTGCTTCATTTTAAAAAGTCGTAAAACAAAAAACATTTGTTTGAGTGATAGGAATTCAGGGTTAAGAGGATGTCAGTGAATTAAAAATAACCCTGTATCTATTTTATTCTGTTTTTTAGTATTTTTTGTTATAGCGGCAACCGAAATAGTCTAGCTATCACGGTTCTTGAGATACAGCCTGGTGACAGACAGACGGACGGACAGCGAAGTCTCAGTAATAGGGTCCCGTTTTTACCCTTTGGGTACGGAACCCTAAAAACAGAATAAAATAGATATTTAAGGGGGCGTGATTAACATACGTAATTTTTTGGCCATTTTCACCCGACTGTCGAAGGAGCTGGTTATTAAAGATAGTACGGAGCCCTCCGTGCGCTAGTCCGACTCGCACTTGTTTAAATGTATTCTAGTTACGTTATCGTGTAATTAAGTAAAATAAAAACTATTTATCCTTTCTCTCAATTTCGTCAAGGCCTATTACGCAACAACTGCATTGCTTGATTCAAGCAAATGTTTGCCGAATGTTGGAGATAAGACTGGCAAATACTTCACTGATAACGTATCAGAAGCTGGAGAAACCGAAGCTTAAGAGTTTTTAGAAGATATTTAGTTTTTGACGTGATAGCGTCTAATAAATCGATGAACGCCGGCTGCACGCACGAAAAAGGATGACGCAATGTAACGTACATGTCCCGTACACAGCAGTGAACGCAAGGATGTACAAGAGAGCAGCGCGCGCCAGGATGTACAATCTTAGTACTAGCGCTAGGGTAATTTTTAATGAGAGGAGTGGGGGGGCATTTAAGGGGGATGAAAATTTCATTGATTTTGCCGTAGGATGCACCGTTTTCAATATATTTGACAAAACACCGGTTCTCGTCCGATCACCGAGGTTAAGCAACGTCGGGCGCGGTCAGTACCTACTTGGATGGGTGACCGCCTGGTTTAATTTTTGTTTTTTGAATGTTTTGTTATGACGCTGTCACGTTAAAATATCGTCCGTAAACCGACTTTACAGACAACCGGTTTTTAGGGTTCCGTACCCAAAGGGTAAAAACGGGACCCTATTACTGAGACTTCGCTGTCCGTCCGTCTGTCACCAGGCTGTATGTCACGAACCGTGATAGCTAGACAGTTGAAATTTTCACAGATGATGTATTTCGTTTGCCGCTATAACAAACAAATACTAAAAACAGAATAAAATTAATACTGGGCTCCCATACAACATAATGGGCTCCCATACAACAAACGTGATTTTTTGCTAGGTTTTGCTCGATATTGATAACGGCAACATTGCAGGTAGACGCTTGAAATATTCATAGAAATAGTTATATATTCACTTTAAAAATATATAATTAAATTAAAATAAAACAAATATTTAAGGGGGGCTCCCATACAACAAACGTGTTTTTTTGCCGTTTTTATAGATAATGGTTCGGAACCCTTCATGCGCGAGTCCGACTCGCACTTGTTATTACTTAACAACAGTAAATCTTCTCATTTTATATCTCATTGTAAATAATTCTCTTGAATGTATCATTTTTAAACTGATGGCCATCCTAGCCCAAGCCTAATAAAAAAAAAAAAACAAAAAAAAAATTCGCCATATTTCACTCTGTCTTTTTGACAAAGTCGGAAATGGATTCGCGAAAATGTAAACGTATATAAATAAACTCTTGAGTATTTTTAAGAAGAATATGAAAGTGGTAAATACTTTCATTGGCCTAAAACCAGTACCAAAAGCAGAGGGTCGTAGGTTTTAAACCTGGACCCGCAAATTTGAGTTTTTCGAAATTTATTTGTAAAATTACATTCGAAATTTACCATGACCTTTTTAAGGTGAAGGAAAACATCGTGAGGGAAACCTGCGAATAAATTTAATGTTGTGTGTGAAGTTCCCATCCTGCACTGGGTCTGCGTAACCCATTCTGAGAGGAGGCCTGTGCCCTGCAGTGGGACGTATATATGCCGAGATAATGATGAATATGATATGATGATGAAAACCTGCATCTGTTTTCCAAAACGTTATAGGTTTGCTAAGATCAGGAAGGCCCCCAACAAGATTGATCGACGATCTATAGCTAAACCGTTTGCCTGAGTCCTCGCCCGCACGGTACAGTTGTCGTCGGACCCCCCAGCCCCTGTCCTGCGCGGGCGAGGACTTACACTTAGATGCGGGCAACGCAGGAATTGAGGATTGTTGTGGGACTCTTTGGGGGAGCCCTCTGTCCAATAGTGGACGTCTATTGGCTGATACGATGATAATGAAAACAATCTAAACCCATCACCTCGTACTTAGCGTCACACGATCGCGAACGGCCTTCGTCGTTACAGTCAAAAGACGTCCGCTGCTGAACATAGGCCTCCCCCAAGGCTCGCCAAACAGACCGGTGCTGTGCCATCCGCGTCCAACGCGTTAGCAACCTTAACCAGGTCATTGCTCCATCTCGTTGGAGGCCTTCCTATGCTGCGTCTACCAGTCCGTGGACGCCATTCGAGAACATATTGGCGCCTTCAGCAATCAGTTCTACGAGCGATGTGCCCTGTCCACTGCCACTTGAGTCTGGCGATTCTTAGAGCTATGTCGGTGACTTTAGTTCTTGCGCGGATTTCATCATTTCTGATGGGGTCTGGCAGAGAAACTGCGAGCATAGCCCTCTCCATCCCGCTCTGAGTGAGCTTGAGCTTTCTTATGAGGCCCATCGTCAGCGGCCACGTCTCAGTGCGTGCCATAAGGCATCACTGGCAACACACACTGGTCAAAGACTGGACTTGAGTCACTGCGGCGAGTTTTGATTAAGGCTGCGTTTCCAAGAGAGATGTGCCAGGATACGCAGCCTTAAGACACTGCGAGCTGGTTCCCACTTGTCGGGTGTTGGGCCCGGATTTTAATTGGCTAAGTACTTAAAGTTTTTTTAAGAGGTGCTAATTATATTTTTTTTCGACATTCGGCGTTCTGAAGATCGAGAAACTGCAGCTGTTTTATTTTTATCTCCTATTGTTTACTGGAAATATTTTTTTAAGTGTTCGAGTTGACATTTGTGAGATTTAATGGCTGACAAGCCGTTCGTGCTCAGTACTTAGTAGAAACAGAAAAAAAAACGAAGTCATCTGTCACTTTTGTCCATGTCAAACCGTTTGCGTTTCGTTTGCTTTGCGTTTTGGACTATTTTTAACGACTTCCGCACAAAATCCGGATTTTCAATTTTACCGCATTTCTCCACGAATTATGCACGGTAATTAAATCACCATTGAATATTTTCGATCATTATTTTGGAACTGCTTTTTGGACAATGCAAAGTAAACGAAACGCAAACGGTTAGATTTCATTTGACATTGACAATTGGCTTCGTTTTTTTTCTATTTCTACTAAGTACTGAGCATGAACCGCTTGTCAGCCATTAAATCTCACAAATGTCATCTCGAACACTTAAAAAAATATTTCCAGTAAACAATAGGAGATAAAAATAAAACAGCTGCAGTTTCTCGGTCTAGAAGACGATTACTGTCGAAAAAAAATATATTTAGCACCTCTTCAAAAAACTTTACTTAGCCAATTGGATGTTCCAGTGGCAGAACATTTTATACGAAGCTATTCACATTTGACCGACCCCGATTTTGTGTCGGCGCCGACAGTAAATGTTGGGTGTTTTGCCAGCCGACATCCGCAAAAAAATAGTGTCGGGTCTCGTTCCCCTATGAGTACGTATAACGCAGTTCACATTAGTCAGATGTCGGGGCGTGAAAAGAGGCGCCGACAACCGATTAAAATTCGGGCCCGACACCCGACAAGCGGGAACCAGCTCTGCGGCGAACGGCCTTACACGACTAAATAAATCAAATCGTGGCAATTATTTTCTTAGTACGTTACCTTACTACGATGGTCTTATCTCTATTAATCCTTAAAAATCTGTCGTTCCAGGCTCCTCAACCGCCAGAGTCATGGGAAGGCGTCCGAGATGCCACAGCGGAGGGCAACGTCAGTGCTCAAATCAACAGCGACAAGGTCTACGCAGGAGATGAGAACTGTCTATTCCTGAACGTATACACCCCAAACATAGATGGAGAATTCCTTCCAGTCATGCTCTACATTCACGGAGGTGGCTTGAAATTCGGATCAGGAAGCGCCAGCAAATTCGGACCTGATTATCTAGTCGAAAAAGATGTTGTCCTCGTTACTATAAACTACAGGGTAGGAGCGTTAGGTTTCCTTAGCCTGAACACTCCTGAGGTTCCTGGGAACGCTGGTTTGAAAGACATGATAGCAGCCGTACGGTGGGTTAAAGAAAACATTAAAAACTTTGGTGGCAATTCTGGTAATATCACGCTTTTTGGTGAGAGCGCTGGAGGTGCCGCTGTTTCCTTGTTGGCGGCTAGTCCGTTGACGAAAGACTTGATAAGCAGAGCGGTGATACAATCAGGCACTGGCTTAAACAGCTGGGTGTGGCAGAACAGTCCGTTTGAGAATGCGAAGAAGCTCGCACATTACATTGGCTGCGCATCAGACGACGTCGACGAAATCCTTGAGTTTTTGCGAGCAACAGCCACGAAAGATTTAGTTGAAGCAACACACAAACTGTTCCCGCTTGACTTGCTTTTCGAAGGCAAAGAGCTTGGATTTGCATTTGTTGTTGAAAAGGAATTCCCCGGCGTAGAAGCAGCGCTAACCGAGTCATTTTTAGCTCTGCTTACTTCAGGAAGGGTCGCTGAAGTACCTATTATGATTGGCTCGACTGCCGTCGAATTTATGCACAAAGTCGACTCAGAGGACTTGCAAATCTTCATACCTAACGACTTGAATATCGAGAGGAATTCAGAAGAAGCTCTCCAGATAGCCAACAGACTGAAAACTTTATATTTCACAGGCAATCATACAGCTGTCGAGAATATGAATGGTTATTTCGACCTCTTATCGGATAAACTTATTAATATAGATACTCACAGACACGTTCAGTATTGGGTGCATGCGTCAACGAAGCCAGTGTATTATTACAGGTTTGATTACGTCGGCGAGTTGAATCACTCTAAGAAGACGATTGATGCGTTGAATGTTCAGCACGCGGCACATACTGATGAGCTGGGTTATCTGTTTAAGAATGACTCTTTGGCTGCTGTAGAGCCAACTGCGCATGATATTAAGATGAGGGAGCGGATGGTGCGTCTCTGGACGAACTTTGCCAAGTCTGGGTAAGTTGTGCCTCTAGTCTCAATTAGGTACTATTTGCAATCGGTAATTTGTAAACTATTTATATTCAACCAGCTTTTCTTGTATTGCGCGCAATCGGCGCAATCGACTCATCATCATTTTTTTGAAGTAATCGGGTGATTTTCAATGTGGGGGTGAGGGGTGATGGGCGGGGGGTGAGAGGGGGGGTTGCGGGTGAGGGGTGTATTAAAGGGGGGATGAAACTTTCATTGATTTTGCCTTAGGATGCACCTACTCCGGTTCTCGTCCGATCACCGAGGTTGACCGCCTGGTTTCATTTTTTTTTTTTTGGAATGAGTCGCCAGAGGGGCCAAAGACGCGTCCTTGCTGTTATTTACTTTAGGGTAGGAAGGGACTTGTGATCGGGAAAAATCCCTGCGGACGAACTGGGAATGGAGGGCCCAGAGAGTGTCCGACTTGCACGGACTAAAAACGCGGTCACAAGTCCCTTTCTCTGTTGATTGTCAATAAGAAAAACATGTTCCATGAAGCCATGATCATCTTCAGCATATGGATGTATGTTATGCAATCAAGTTAATGCATTATATTTTTAACCCCCGGCGCAAAAAGAGGGGTGTTATAAGTTTGACCGCTATGTGTGTGTGTCTGTCTGTGGCGTCACAGCTCTTAAACGGGTGAACCGATTTGGATGCGGTTTTGTTATTTGTAAGCATGTTTCTTGGCAATGGTTCTTAGAGATGTTTCATCAAAATTGGTTCAAACGTTTCAAAGTTATCAGCTCTTTTGTTAGCTGCGGAAGGGATCTTAGACGCATAATGGGCATTTACTTTATTTTCAAGCATATGTGTGACTTAATTGAGTTCGGGGTTTTGAAAATTTTTCATTTATTTTATAGTTACTTAACTAACCAGAACTGTCTTCCACAGCAACCCAACTCCTGATGAGAACCACTACATCAACGTCACCTGGCAACCAGTGACGAAAGACAACTTGTACTACCTTAACATTGGCTCCGAACTGTCCATCCAGACCAACCCAGACAAAGAAAAGATGGAGTTCTGGGATGAGCTGTACAGCAAATACTTCAAAATTTGGGAACACCCTCAGACGAACACTGAAGAATCACCAGTAAAAGCACACAAGGAACCGGTTGTAGAAGCAGAAGTTGAACCAGAACCGGTAGAAGCAGAAGCGGTCGAACCCGAACCCGTAGAGGTACAAGCAGTTGAACCCGTTGAACCTGAAACAGGCGAAGTTGTGCAAGAAATAGTTGAGGAGACGCTTGTCGATGTCGAGCCTCAAGCAAATGGGCATGAAAATGGTATTAATGGTGACGCAGAGAGGAAACCGAGACCTTCGAATGAGATTAAGATGGTGCAAAATAATGGAGTGCCTAAGGATGTGATCAGAGCCAATGACCCTCCAGAGGATGATTTGCCTAAGAACATCGGCGTCAACAAATTTGTGAATTTCTTCGAGTCGCTCGGTGGTAAAAAGTGAATGCAGCCATAATTTTGTAATTAAGATTTTTTTCTAATTTATATTTTCCTAACATTCCGTTGTATGTAATTTTTATTTGTATCCCGTTTAATTTTTAGGTTGTCTATTTATTGGTGAATAAATTGTAGCTATAAGTTTTCTTTGGAATTTTTGAATGTTTTTCTCTGTATTTATTTTTATGGCACATATAATTTTTTAAAATTTGGAACAATTTAAAGTGCCTTTTTAGATACCTTATATTTTTGTGCCTTTGGAAATACTGATTAAATTTATAACTAGATAAACCCGACTATGTACAATCAATCTTACAGAGTAGCTTTTACGATGTACTTTGCCGCAGCAATTACGATACTGAGACAGTTAGGAATGTTTCAAATTAATTACAGCGACAAAGCACTTCAGAGGTTTACAAACTACCGCATCAATTCTAAAACTTATTTGATCCGGAATTTAATTCACTTTTCTGTGATCGGATTGATTTGAAATTTGGTACATGTATGTCAGCGAAAAATAACCGTTCAACGTATTTGTGTCTCTAAGTTCTTTTTAATAAGCCTGAAATGGTGTCTCACTGGCGGTCAAAAGTTTCACTTGCTTTCTTCCACTCATGTCTGGCATGTTTTTTTTAATCATCCCTCTAGTTAGGGATAGGCATACGAAATGTTGTCCATGCAGACATGTCAGTTAGCAATGTCAGAAAAATATTTCTAAGTAGTTGGGTTTTAAAATGTTACTAGTCTTAAAAATTGGCATGAATTATTGAAATAAGTTTCGTTATTTAATTAAAATGAACAAATTAGGTCCAAAGTCAAAAGAAATTATGAAAATTGAATTGTATTCGTATTTGTATATAGATATACTATTATGTGCTTGATCATGGATTAGAGTATATGACGGATAGATAATTATTAAACTATAGTATAATGAAATAATGTGTGTTTTTAACCGACTCGCATCTCCATTAGGAGAGGATTCCCTATTACTTAAGAATTTCACAAAATCCGTTCTAAATCCTTATCTACACGACAAAGGAAATTTCTATGCAAAATGTACGAAGTTCGGATTGTATAGCCACTCGGATATTATACTCGTAGTGTGAAAACCACAGCTTGGCGATGATTGATCCGTCTGTGAGTAGATACATTTGCTTTTATTATGCAGACGTCCTAATGGGTCCAATTATTAATCCAGGGATCCACTTAACAGCAACACACACAAAAAGGTCTATATCCGGCCACTCGTTAGCAAGGGGAGTTCAGTGACATACAACACGCAAAAACATCGTGCTTGCTTATACACGTGCCAAAGTATTAGAACACAAGAAAAATAATTTGAATTGATCAGAATGGGAGCTTTCAGCTTAGGGTCTGGGTTGATTAAACTTAATATTAAGTACACTATATTAATCTAATATATAAAAATCTCGTGTCACAGTGTGTGTTATTATCTTATTCGGTAGGTCTGAGAATAGGTCGTAGGCTATTTTTATCTTCGCAGACGGAGTCGCGGGCAACAGCTAGTATTATCTATAAATTTTCTATGAACCACAACTTATTTTACGTTCCAAAGTTATAGCGAATATAAAAATAACCTGTCAAAATAATTGTTCAAAGTTTTATAATTTGCCGCCACCTTGTCACAGATTTGAGACCACCAAAAAAAAATGGATTGTGTTCAAATGCTGCAAAGGAATGAGAAATGTAAATGAAAAACACTAACTATGGGCATCAATAATCTATAATATTATAGATTAAACGGCAAAATGAAACTTGAAAATAAGGCTGTATGGTAAAAGTGGCTGTCAGGTTTAACTATTACTAGTACTAAAAATTTTTGACAACTAACGATATTAGAAATGTTGCCACTGTTGAAAGTGTTGAAACTTACTACTTATAATAATTAATTCATCTAACTAAAAACTGGGAAATCTCAGAGGAATGAGAAGTGCTTATATTCCTCTAAAATCTCTAAATGGCAAGTAGATAAACAAAACCCGAGTTGAGGATTGCCCAATTAACAAACAAATAATTGTTATGAAATGGAAATGAGGAGTTAAATAAAAAGTCATGTAAAAACAAAAATAAGCAGATCACTCTATTTAAAATTTCGCCTTGGTACATCTGCTAAGTGTTACCTAACCTTTTATGTATTATTTAAATTATGTACATAAAAGAGCACGGATGCAAACATATACTTATCTACAGAGAGGAAAATTAAGATGAATTATTTAAAATCCAACAGCAAAATAGTTTAAAATGTTTCCGAAATGTTAATTTTCCTTCACACTGAAATCTATCAAATCTACTCTGTTTGTAAAACTTTTTCGTGACATTTGGTAGTTTTCTTTTCGTTATCGTTGGCAACCCACACATAATGGCCGCCGCCATCACCGTTGCAACGTTAATTTGTGTGACAAGTCATGTCATTTTTGTCCATGATATATGAGAAAATCCAATGGCAGATTCTTTCTTCGGATACGATACTTCGCTATCGGTAAGCTTCTTTACATCTCCACCACATCAAACTATAAAAACAGCGAGTTACTTGCTGTATTCCGCCTAACAAGTTAGGTGCCAGCGTGCTGTTCTAAACTAGTGTGACTCAAATGGAGCCAGTTTTCATCACTTTCTAGCCTTTCTATTTCACATGAGCCCACCTAAAAGCTTGTTAATTACATGTACCAACTATATTCATCTTAATTACCCTGTATACGTCTAGAAAATACAGAAACGCTGTGTGGTATATAACATATAGATGTGTACATGTTATTTCTGTATCTTGTTTACATCGAGAGTGCAAGCAAATTCGTCACAAATGTGCGATTCATATGTCCCCGCTCGTTTTTCATCCTTGGAAACGATAATAATACTCAGAAACGAAGTTATGACACTGTTTTTAAAAAATGTGTTATTGAGTATCTCGATTTTAAACTCTATAGTATTGCTAAATACTTTTGAATGGTGATTTCATCATTGTGCAATGCATGTCTTATATTAGGAGACAACATATTGATAGTATGTATGTTATATCCCTTGTTTAGACTCTCTTGATTTTGATGTGCAGTAATAACCACAGAATTTACATGGAAATTCAACTAGTTGGACTAGATTATTGTGTGTTTTAAGTCATACAAACAAGTGGTCAGAGAGTTCAGGATCCTTATGCATGGAGACCAAAAAGCTGGACCATTTTAAACTCAAACAAAACATATAAAACAATTTCATACAAAACAATTTACTGGAAAAAGTTTCAGGGTGAATCAACTTTTTTGTGTTGTTTACTCTGTCCCCGGTTGTCCAAGTGAAATCTTCATACTGTTTCATAGGAAAATGCTTAAACTACGATTTTTAATTTCGTGGAATTCTGACAAATGTCAGATTTAGATGTTTCAGAGATAACAAACATTTTTTAATTTTAAATCTATGTATTATTTCAAAAATATAATAAAATAGGCATATACATTACTAATTATAAAATATAGTGGAGGAGAAGACGATAGAGTACTATAAGAAGAAGAAGAATAGTATAAGAAGTTATCAGTTTTCATATTTATTTGTGTATATTTATTTCATAGGTTTTTAAGAGATTCATGATTTGTGTGAGACAGTTTATAATGATATAAGTCCTCTTTAAAAAACATTACACGTTACAAAAAAACAAAACTTAGCAAGGAAATAGCAATATCAATCAAAGAAAACAACAAAAATAATACGGAAATAGGAGAGCAAGCACATTCGAACAATCAAGTCTTGTAAATTACAAACCTATTGAGACAACGATTGAAACTTAGTTACTATTAATTATAATCAAGTCCGAAAGTTTGCGATATATGTCAATCATCGCAATGATACCAGAGACAATTTACGTATTAATCAATGATTTATTACATTATGTCAAATTTTAATGTGTATAGTAAGGAATTTGTGCTCTATATTTTCTAGTTTTTGTTTTATCTCGTTTAAATTTTTGGGAAATATTTTTTGACTGGTAACACTAAGAAATGTCAGAATTCCACAAAATTAAAAATCGTAGTTTAGGTTGTCCAAGGGACAAAATTTGTGTAACCATTGCAATGGTTGTCACTAAACAGTTGATTCACCTTCAACATGATTCAAAAATAACCCATAAAATTATTGTTAACATTTATAAACTAGAGTTTGAATAATTTATTGAATATTTGGGTATGGAACCCTAAAAACTACTATTTTAGCTTTGAATAACAAATATTATCAATTAATTAAACACGTTAAGGGGCCATTATGATGATTCATATATATACTAATAAAAATATCATTATCAATAGGAATGTTGACACCACCAATCAACTGACGTACTTTTCATGAGCTGTCAAAACAATTCTCCCATAGAGTTTGAATGGCAATAGCAACATATGACGTCACTTGTTCGCCAACTCAATCAACTATTTATCTGTTTTAAGTTTAAAGCAACAAAAAAATCTAATTTATTTATTTATTTATTTGCAGTTAATCGAAAATTAATCTGGTTTTTTAGGGTTCTGTACCCAAAGGGTATAAAAAGTGTAAAACGGGACCCTATTACTGAGGCTCCGCTGTCCATCCGTCACCAGGCTGTATCTCATGAACCGTGATAGGTAGGCCATTAAAATTTTCACAGATGATGTATTTCAGTTGCCGCTATATCAACAAATAATAAAAAAATAAATAAAACAAATATTCAAGGGGTGCTCCCATGCAACAAACGTGATTTTTTTTTGCCGTTTGTATAGATAATGGTACGGAACCCTTCGTGTGCGAGTCCGACTCGCACTTTGCCGGTTTTTAATTTACTAAAATCGTGTCTTCGAATTATTTTTTAATGGCGTCATCATCCCTATTAGCTGCTAAATTAGATTTTTATTTACTTAAAAGCAAATAAATAGTTAAGTAGACTAAGTTGGTATGGAATAGAAGTGACGTCATAACTAGCAATTTTCATACAAAATATATGTGAGGGTCATGTTTTGACAGCGCATAACGAGCTCGTCAATGAGGGTTTTCTATGAGAGGCTATTTGGCGCTAGTATCGTCAGGTCCGTTTGACAACTTTGACATTTTGTTGTATGGGTGTAACGTCAAATAGACCTTACGATACTAACGCTATCTAGCGATATTCCACCTGTCAGAAAACCCTCATTGACAGACGAGATTTCATTTTTTTAACACCTGAAAATTACTACAGGAATCGAAAGAGTTTTGCCTTCTGAACACGGAAAAATATTTACTATAATTTATTTCTCCATATTTAAAAAAATACAAGGCATTAAAAAATATACACCGTGAAATTTTAGTGGTTGTTTTCCCGAATCGAGGTGATTTAGTATCGATTGTACAATCGATTTATAATTACTATTTTGACTAGAGTCAAAAATCCAATTGTGAAAAACGAAAGTAGAAAATGACCGCAAACCAATAGTAACGCTTCGTTGGTACCTAACCTATCGTACGATCGTACGCTACTTGTACCAACGAAGCGTTAATATTGGTTTGTGGTCATTTTCGACTTTCGGGTTTCACAACTGGATTTTTGACTATAATACAATACAATACAATGACTCTTTATTGTACACCAGGAATAGTAAGCAATACAGAAAACAGGTACACAGAGAGTAAGTTACAAGGTAAGCAATAGGCGGCCTTATCGCTTAAGAGCGATCTCTTCCAGGCAACCCTTTACCAGAAAGAAGGAAGGACTAGTTTACAGCAGGTGGTGCATCAACAGTGGATCAGAAAATTAAAAC
The DNA here is from genome assembly GCA_947859365.1 of Archips crataeganus. Classification (NCBI taxonomy): domain Eukaryota; kingdom Metazoa; phylum Arthropoda; class Insecta; order Lepidoptera; family Tortricidae; genus Archips; species Archips crataeganus. Next base: position 7,618,031 of record OX402072.1, on the reverse strand, counting down.
GCAACAAAAAATAGTACATCTACTCATACATATATCGTACATATAATAAGTACACGTCTAAAACAAATATAAGCATTGGGATAAACAGCCACATATAAATAAATAAACTATAACAAAGCTAATAATTACAAGAAGACAGATAGTACACCTTAAGCATTGATTTAAAGATTGACAGAGATTTTGCCCGTCGTAAGTCAATCGGCAAGGCATTCCACAACCGAATAGCCTGACTATAGTCAAAATAGTAATTATAAATCGATTGTACAATCGAAACTAAATCACCTCGTTTCGGGAAAACAACCACTAAAATTTCACGGTGTATAGATCTGAATTTACCAAAAAAGTTGTACTGGACCCTCGGTGTACGAGTCCGACTCGCGTGGCCCCTTTTAGGGTTCCGTAGCCAAATGGCAAAAAACGGAACCCTTATGGATTCGTCATGTCTGTCTGTCTGTCTGTCCGTCCGTATGTCACAGCCACTTTTTTCCGAAACTATAAGAACTATGCTCTTGAAACTTGGTAAGTAGATGTATATATGTATGTATGTCTGTAAACTCTTTATTGTACAAAAATAAGGAAAAAAAAAAGAAAAACATTGACAACCGTTGAAATGCATGTACAAAGATGAAGATGTATTCTGTGAACCACAATAAGATTTTCACACAAAAATAGAAAAAAAAAAAAACAATAAATTTTGGAGGTTCCCCATACTTAGAACTGAAACTCAAATTTTTTTCCACCAAACCCATATGTGTGGGGTATATATATGGATAGGTCTTCAAAAATGATATTGAGGTTTCTAATATATTTTTTTTCTAAACTGAATAGTTTGCGCGAGGGACACTTACAAAGTGGTAAAATGTGTGTCCCCCTCCTGTAACTTCTAAAATAAGAGAATGATAAAACTAAAAAAAATATATGATTTACATTACCATGTAAACTTCCACCGAAAATTGGTTTGAACGAGATCTAGTATGTAGTTTTTTTTAATACGTCATAAATCGTAAACCGCAATTTTTTATAGATAATGGTACGGAACCCTTCGTGCGCGAGTCCAACTCGCACTTGGCCGGTTTTTTGTTTGTAAAACACGGCGTTCGATAAAATTACAAAAATACAAACGTCAATTCCGAAAAACTGGATTGTTTAATTATGTCATTACTAATTACTTGCTAATGCCTATCATTGTCCCTCTATCCGCTAATGATTCGCATGTAATGTTATAGACTGGACTGACCACAGAGAAACAGTCAGTTCGATTCTGCATTCGTGCAACCACGGTCGCGATTGCGCTCATAACATGGAGTGCCGTTGCGGCCCTTCGTTATTCAGTTGTCCGTGTGACAAAAAGAAGAAAGTTGATATTAACAGAAAGGACTTCTTCCAGAACCTAAATGACGAGGGGGGAGGAGAGCCGTCCGAGGACGAGTATGATGCGCTCAACGATGAAACCTTCGGCCAGGGTAAGTGACATTTTTTTTTTGGTTTCCTTTAGGGCTCCCACACAATACTGCGACGCGAAGTCGCGTCGCAGCAATAGGGATGTTGACACCATTAACCTTTTGACCGCCAGCGTCGGCTATAGACGACAGTACGGTAATACAAAATTAAACCTACCCGCATCCGCATAAGAATCAATTTTGTTCCAAACAAAAACGATGCGTGGCGGTCAAAAGGTTAAAAAAGAATTTGAAGACACGACTCCAGTAAAAAAACGCTTTATTTCAGCCCTGAAAGCCAGACTAATTTTCGATTCAATGCAAAATTAGATTTTTTGTTGCTTTAAAACAAATAAATAGTTAGTTGATTGAGTTGGCGAACAATGACGTCATATGTCGCTATTGCCATTCAGACTCTATGGGAGATTGTGTTTTGACAGCTCATAAAAAGAACGTCAGTTGATTGGTGGTGTCAACATCCCCATTCGCATCGCTAGTTCCTGCGAATTTCTGCGATGCGATTCCGTGCGGTAAGACCAGGGTTCAAGTGACCATATAATTTGTGGAACCTTGAACCTTGCGCGACGCGAATTAGATCGCAAGTTCTTGCGATGCATACGTGCGAGATCGCGGATATTGGCGATGCGACGCGAAGTCGCGGTGTTGTGTTTGAGCCCTTAACTTCATTGGGACATTTGATGTTAGAGATCCCCTAAAGGGTTCGCCTTGTATCCTCCTGAGGCCCGCGAAAATATTGTTTCAATGAACTTTAAACTTTATGCCAGTTACGAGTGAGTTCGATGTCACATTAGAATTAGTCCTTTAAGGTGCGTTTAAACGGCGCGCAAATACGCGAGCCGAGCCCAGCTCGGCTCGTGATTCAGCGCGCCACGCGCCGTTTAAACAGCCACGCTCGGTGCGGCTCGGCTCGGCTCGGCAAAGTTCGTACGATCCATCGCTTGTCGGTTTTTCGACACGGATCAAAGGCGCGCGCGCCATCTTCGGCTCGGCTTGTGTTAATACGCGCCGTCTAAACAGATGGTACAGAGCGCGTGTTGGAGGATGTCGCCAATTTTGAGTTTTTAGCGAAGTTTATTAATTTAAAGAATTGGGACGAGATGGAGTGGAACAATGAAATGGTTCAACTTTTCATTGAATTGTATGAAGATTCTTATACAATGACACCATCCACCATCGTCTTCTTCGTCTTTCTTTTTTTTTTAATTACTCACCACCGAGCAAAATAACAGTTGCTGCTGCGGCAGCGAGGCGTTTTCGTTTATCCATATTTAGAACGGCCAAGCGGACGGCGCGGTTCAACAGCTCGCGATGTTGTGACCCACGTGCCGCCGCGCCGCGCCGTGTATACGAGCAGGCTTGCGTTCGGATTTAGCCGAGCCGTATCCAGACGGACGGCTCGTCCCGCGTAGGATCGTGCTATCCCGCGCCGTTTAAACGCACCTTAATATAGGTCTTACTTCTAATGTGATATCGAACTCACTCAAAAGTGACAAAGTTTAAAGTTCATTGAAACAAAATTTTCGTGGGCCTCAAGAGGATATGTGTATCTCAACAATCAATAGTATTATTTTTTCCCTTATTTTTGTACATTAAAGAGTCTGCTAGCAACCTGTCACTATTGTACCACTTATCCTTTTAGGCACGACATATCCGTTACCTAAAACATCCGTTGGGTTTAAAACATCTCTTTCCTAAGACACCCATGTATCAAAACATCCACATTCTATAACATCTACTTCCCACAGAATAATATTCCCAAAAAATAACACACGCAGAACCTTTGTTTTCCAGAACAACCATTTGGGTTGTTTTAAAAAAAAATTACATAGCTAAGGGCTTCATAAAAACAAAATCACGATCGCTTCCTTTGTGTCACGAAATTTAGTATGGTTAACTTTCGTTACACAAAGGAATCAATTAAGTTTTGTTTTAATTATCCGTTAATTGTTCCCTAATAGATAAATTTCCCAAACTGTCAATTTATAGTAAAAAAATACGGATAACTCACGTCAATCGATTCAATCAATTATATCGTCTGCCAATTTAGCTAAAATACCATGTTCCCGGCACGTTAATTTCCTAAAACGCCCGTTACCGTATAAATTAAACTAACCGAAACGCCCGTTATTTTAAATCAATAACTAGTATTATAGGGAAAGTATACGGATTACTCACGTCTCAAAACGAGATGTTTCGGTGTAACCCGTAGCCCGTAGCCCTTTTTCTCGGAGCCACACATGCCCGAAACATGTCTAGTTAAAAATAAAGAAAAAAGGATAGACAAACGTGAGTAATCCGTATACATCCGCTATGAGTGAGTCTCATGGTAGTTTCATGTTTAAATAACTGATATTCATATTGTAAAAGGATCTTCTAATGGATATTCTAGGATTTGGTTATTTATTACTGGAAACACGTCTTATTTAAATTTTTTATTTAAATTTTTAATTTTTCTTTTCTGTTCGAGCTTGCCATTTCAAGTACATAGTAATTGTAATGTTATTAATTAATTAATTGGTATAAATTGTAATAACCCTGACTGTAATAAATAACGGAAGAAAGGTGCCTCTTAATACAGGTATTTCATACTTAAAAAGAGGTGCCAACCACTATCAACATTCTGTACTTTTGATACCATTAAACGATTTTGATTTCGATTTTGATTTTTTGACGTCTACTAGAATTTGGATGCTGTGGGATACGTATCTTGTCTTCTGGGATTTGGATATCTTAGGAAACGGATCTTCTAGAATTTGGTTATTACTGGGAACGTGTCTACTGGCATTTGGATGCCATGGGAAACGTGTCTTCTCGGATTTGGATATCTTAGGAAACGGATCTTCTAGAATTTGGTTATTACTGGGAACGTGTCTACTGGCATTTGGATGCCATGGGAAACGTGTCTTCTCGGATTTGGATATCTTAGGAAACGGATCTTCTAGAATTTGGTTATTACTGGGAACGTGTCTACTGGCATTTGGATGCCATGGGAAACGTGTCTTCTCGGATTTGGATATCTTAGGAAATGGATCTTCTAGAATTTGGTTATTACTGGGAACGTGTCTACTGGCATTTGGATGCCATGGGAAACGTGTCTTCTCGGATTTGGATATCTTAGGAAACGGATCTTCTAGAATTTGGTTATTACTGGGAACGTGTCTACTGGCATTTGGATGCCATGGGAAACGTGTCTTCTCGGATTTGGATATCTTAGGAAACGGATCTTCTAGGGTTTGAATATTGTGGGAAATGGATCTTTTAGGATTTTGATGTTTTAACGCTTTTATCTAACTTAAAAATGCTAGGATTTAGCCCCGAAAGTAAATGTAACGTTTTTTGTGCTCTGCCTACCTGCTTTGGAGGTATAAGCGTGATGTGTGTATGGTACATGTATGTATTTATTTTCTGGGTTAATATAGTAAAATTCCACGAGCGCAAACAACTAAGCAATACTAAAGTGGATTTAGAACATTAAAATATTTCCAATGCTTCTAAAATTAACAACATTTTGATTGAGAAGTTATGAAATTGATAATTAAGTTATCAATTCAATAATGTTGATTAAAAATAATTATTGTAAATTACCTACTACAAAATGAGTATTGTCATTAGGTGCAACATTTGTACCGAAAGTTAATGTTTTTTATTTTGATACTAGCTGTTGCCCGCGACTCCGCCTGCGAAGAATAGAAAAACCAAAGAAATGGAGTGTTATACTTGTTTAGGATGTTATTTGTTCTTACAAATAGATTTCAGTATTACCTGCAGAACTTGGCACCCATTTTTAGGGTTCCGTAGTCAACTAGGAACCCTTATAGTTTTTAGTATTGAACTTGGCTAACATTTTTTAAATTTATGTTTTTGGTGGGATTGCATATTTCTAAGACTAATTTGATTTGTTCTCTGTATAAAATTATGACATCTCTTTTTTCTGGCAAAGGAAACGTATATATTCTGTGGTAGTATTGGTGAATTCAGATATTATACATATATTTTTAATTTCTTGTTTTTTTTTTTTAAACATGGAGAAATAAATAAAAATAAATATTTTTCCGTGTTCAGGAGGCAAAACTCTTTCGATTCCTGTAGTAATTTTCAGGTGTCAAAAAAAATTAAACCTCGTCAATAGGGATGTTGACACCATTAAAAAAGAATTTGAAGACACGACTCCAGTAAAAAAACGCTTTATTTCAGCCCTGAAAGCCAGATTAATTTTCGATTAAATGCAAAATTAGATTTTTTGTTGCTTTAAAACAAATAAATAGTTAGTTGATTGAGTATGCGAACAATGACGTCATATGTCGCTATTGTCATTCAAACTCTATGGGAGATTGTGTTTTGACAGCTCATAAAAAGATCGTCAGTTGATTGTCGGTGTCAACATCCCTATTACTCTGTCGGCCGTCAAACGTAAATGTAGCGCTCTACTCTTTGGGGATGCAGGGGCGTGATGTTTGTATCTCAGATCAAATAAAAGATAGAGCGCGGTGATCAGCCGAGTGAGGGCGGTTTTATAAACGTGTGCGTAGGCCGGTGTTGCCATAATAATTCTTAATACCCCGATACTACGTTGCGTGTCACGTTGATACCGTTACTACAATAAAAAACGTTGATAAACTTTTACAAGAAACAAATAACTTTACGTTGCGTGTCACGTTCTCACGTTTTAAGCCGTGCTAATAAAGAATAGAGTTTAAAATGAAAAAAGAAAAGGTATTACATAGGCGGCATTTACCCAATAATAGGGTAACTACAACATTATAATGGCAACACTAGTGTTGACGTTTTGGGTTCAAAGCAAAATTTGGTGTATACCTTGACAAGCTCGTGCGCGGCGCTCGGCGGAACCCTGTCGCAGGGAGCCTCTGCTGTCCTTAACAAGATTGTTTTTAATAAGTGCGGCAAACGCTGACTGCGACAGGGTTCCGCGGAGGGTCGCGCACGAGCTTGTCGGACTATAGTTTGGTTGCAAGTGTGTGCGTGCCACTGTGTAAGCACACGGATTGGTGTAGTTCAAGGGATTTCAACCGGCGCCGGCGGCGGCGGGGTTGCGTCCATGGCGGTCCGACATTGTTTTGACAAAATTAAATTCATAAACGACCGCCTTAGCCTAGTTGGTAGTGACCCTGCCTACGAAGCAAGAGGTCCTGGGTTCAAATCCCGGTAAGGGCATTCATTTGTGTGATGAGCATGAATATTTGTTTCTGAGTTATGGATGTTTTCTATGTATTTAAGTATTTATTTGTCTATATAATGTATGTTTATCGTCGTCTAGTACCCATAGTACAAGCTTTGCTTAGTTTGGGACTAGGTCGATTTGTGTAAGACTGTCCCCTAATATTTATTTATTTATTTATATGTCTACAATTATACCTATGTACAGATTAAAAAGAACTTTTAGTTTAGAATGGAATGTTTTTATTATGTTGCGGACCACCGAACCAATATCAGAGTATACTAGGCCCTTGACTTCAAAAAGGTTGAAGACCCTTGGTGTAGTTTGACCGGCCTCACTTCGTTGTTCGCAGCGCTATATCTTTACTTTTTATTTGATCTGAGGTTTGTATTTTTTTTAGCGGACGGCTTCGATTGGGAATTGGAGCACGAGCAACATGCCTCGCAGCTCGAGAACAGTCGACGGCACACCGCCTCGATGGACGAGGCGAACGACCAGCTCGGTGAGTCTTGCCCAAGTTAATAGTTACAGCCACGGCCCAAATGCTGTGACAGTACATCGCTACAGCGGGTCCAAATCAAACTCCGTAGTATAATCCACGCGTAAATTGTGAAGAATTCTAACCACACAGAATGAAGCACGACTTGGACCGGTCACGCAGTTTACACCAATGTCAAATGATGGTCATTGCTTATTTGTTATGTAATAAATTCATTACGTAATATTAAAATTAAATAACTACAAAAAACGAGTTAAAAAGCATTTAATGAACTAAAACAATTACTTTGCTCACCCGCGACCTTACAATAGTTACGTTTATGCAAGAAATGTGCGAAGAAGAAGTTTAACATTTGGTAGCATAGCATACGGTTGTGGTAACTCTGAAGATGAGCTCTGGTTGAGTTCGAAACGCGTCAGTGTAGCTTGGTGGTGGTGATGGTTGGGTTTATGTGATTTGTGTGTGTTCGTACAGTGTGGAGGTGGAGGAACTGCATGAACGCACATTTCTTGCATAAACGTAACTATTGTAAGGTCGCGGGTGAGCAAAGTAATTGTTTTAGTTCATTAATATGGACCTCCGCAAAGTAACGCCTGATTCAATAAATTATTTAAAAAGCATTTATCTCGAAATGGTTTTCGATTTACTATACAGGGTTATTTTTTAGTCGGTGCACAAATTTTGATATTTGATTCAGTATCGTTGATAGATCACGATTATCTGTTCGAGAATTATTTTTTTTGCATTTTGTCATTTGGGTTGGATATAGTAATTCATCCAATAATTGTTCGAGTTACTGTGAAAAACAAAAAAAAAAGTATTAAATATTATAATGAAACATTCGGAAATTTGTTATTCTAACGATACTGAATGACACATTAGTGCACTTATTAAAAAATTACCCTGTACATTGCAAAAAAATAGACATCCCCAATTCGCTACACTGGTGTGTTTATGGTTCATTTTATTTATCCGTAATCACACCACTATAGACCTCACCAAAGGGCGGACAATGGATGCAATATGGTGACGAAATCATAAAGCTGCGTACGGACTGCGCGCACTCGGGTGCAAGGACACGCAAGCCCGGGTACGCGTACCCGAGTGCGCGCAGTCCGTACGCAGCTTAAGATGGATAAGACTTATATTAAATTTCGAGTAATATTTGTGTACAAATGTATAATATGCAGACAGAATTCCAGATTATGATTTCATAAGAAATTTGAGTGATGGTGATAATGTTACTAATAATGATGAAGTATTACTTTACGAATAGGTACGCACCTCTTAGATCTGTAGATATAGAGTGGTAATTTTCCCTATCTAAGTGGATAGTAATTACCTTCAGTAATGGAGAGGCACTTGAAGAAGAAGAAGTGGATAGTGAACTATAAAACAAATGAAAAAAAAAACTGAAACTGAAACTGACTGAAAATATGTAATATAGTAAAAATTATGACTATTTACTATAATTATAAAATTACATAACTATTTTGCAAATAAATATGTTCTCTGTTGTAAACTTATTGTAGCCATATTCATATTACTTATATCGTTTGACATGACTTTGACGTATTTTGCATCCGTCGGCCGCCCATTAACCAAATTGGTGTGACTACGGATCGGTCGCTGACAACTGCAGCCCTGACTCGTAATACCCTACAAAAAATTTACGAAAACACCATTTCGTAGTCCTTCGTTTCCTCTTCCTTCCTGATGATCATTTTTTTTAAACGATCCCAATATTTTTTCTTCGCAGAGGCGTCTCTATCCCAGCTAGTACTGGACGAGGGGGCAGGCTGCGCAGCGCTGGGCTCCAGCGTGTGGCGTCCCGATGTGCCCCTCTACCCCCCGCACCCGGTGAGTTCCGCGACCGCGATAAACGAGCGCAGCGAGCCATAATAAATGAGCATAGCGAGGGTTTTTATGCGCGAATCAATTGTTTCTTGCCGCCCGTTGCTATGGTTACACAAATGTCTCATGGACAACCTAAGCATTTTTCTATGATACAGTAACAGTATGTACTTGGGCATAGGGTGACAAGATCTGATTTTCGGTTTTACAGGACAGCTGGATAGAAAATGCGGGATTCGAGGTTAAAATACGGGACAGGCCGTTATATTTATTTTTAAATATTTTTGAAATTATTTTACAGGGTAAAAAAAGTAATCTGAAATATCTTGCTTTGCCCCGTAGAAAATACTGACTCCTTATCCAGTGGGAATTTCGAATTTATCCTTAGTTTACCTTTACGATCCTCAAGGATTATGGCCAAATTTTAAGTCTCACGTATATATCTGTTATAAATAATAGAGATTTTTATATTGGTACGTGTAGTAATTGTGTGTCTGTCTTTAGCCGGCGTCGTCGCTCAAGAACCTATGCACGGTCGAGGAGCTGGAGCGTCAGATGCGGCAGAAACAGCAGCAGCAGTATCCGACGCAGAACTATTATCAGGTAAAATTAAAAAAATTAAAATTAAAATTAAAATCTGTTTATTTCATAACAATTATACAATATTGACATACCTAGCCAATCTTTATTTTTAAAGATTTCTAATTGCTAGGCTATTAGTTGCCCTTAATAAATAAATTCTTAATTATGTTTTTAATGTTCTTAGGATTACTAGTTAATTTATCAATTGTAGTCCTGGGAAAATTATTTCGTATTTGAGGAAGGTAGTTGGACCAGATCCTTTTACCATAAATATTTTGACATTTAGGAACAAAGAAATGATTATTATGGTAAGTTGTTGAGCTGAAATGGAACTTTGTCGTAGTCATTCTAGCTGTGACAATTTCCTTTAGGTACACTTTGTCCATATTCCTATTTCGTCCACATTTCCACCTTGTCATCAATCCCATCTCGTCCACATTTCCAACTCGTCCACATTCCCATATAGTTCTTATTCCAAATTCGTTCACATTAATTTTGAATGTTTTTACCTCTATGGGAAAGTAGAAGACTGTACTTGGGAAGGTGGACGACGTGGGAATGCGGACGAGTTGAGAATGTAGACGAGATAGGAACTATTTGGGAATTTAATGTGTGTGTATGTGTGTACTTGGTTTGCAAGATTAAAATATTGTGTGCTGGACCCTGCCAGATTGTGACGTACCTACTAAATATAATACTACTACAATAATAAATACTATATAATAATAAGTATTATAGTTTAGGGTTAATATTGAAGATTGCGCAATGATTGACCGAAAGTTTGAGCGAGTTTAATTTTTATTGCGCCATATTTTTCCATTGCATCGTGTAGGGTCAGTATTGTGCAATATTTTAGTATCCGACTGAACACGAAAACATTGTGTAGTTCGTATTATTGAGCAATACAATTGCTCGTTTGGATTCAGAGCGCCTTTCAATCTTATTGTACAATAAAAAGTATTGTACAATGTTATTGTAGGTCTAGGGGCCGTCTAAAATTTCTGTCACTGCTCTTCAAAAAGTCGTATCTAGTTAGTAATTTCATACTGAGATACGAGCTTTGTTTTAAGTAGGTATTTGGTACTTAGTGACTTTTGCTTGTCACGCGACGATATCTATCAATAAATATTTGTACCTATTTGTAACAAAATAGGATTGTTGACGAGCTAGGAAGTTGACAAAATGGGAACAAAGTGAATCTAAATCAAGGATGATATAGACTGGATTAGCAATCGCCATAGTACAGATCGTCCGCAGAAAAATAGTTCGATTATTAAATCTAGATGGCGCTGAAATATAGCCCGAGGCTTTGAAAGCAAAACAATAAGACTACAGATGTTTCATATTACTACAAAACAAATTTATTATTTTTCAAAAATATTGCATGATAATACATTTGCAGTAATATGAAATATCTGTAGTCTTATTGTTTTGCTTTCAAAGCCTCTGGCTATATTTCAGCGCCATCTAGATTTAATAATCGAACTACAAAAACCGCGGCTGATCCGTACCATGGCGACTGCCAATCTAGTCTATATCATCCTTGACCTATATCTGTTTGTTTTGTTCGAATAGACGGAGACGGCATCACATTTATCCGTCAGTTAAAATTAATCAATGGGTGGTGAAACAGCACCTTAATATTGAGATTCTATATCCATACCCACTTCGCGTGTTGTTTGCTACAAAATGGATGTAAGATTAGAAAACAAATGTATTGAGTTTTGCATACATGTCCTGAGTGAGGATGGTTGAAAAAATGTGTCAGTTTTTAGTCCTGTCCACACTGGGCCCGCACGGTAACTAAAACCCAGGCCTCTCATTCTGAGACGAGGCCTGTGCCCTGCAGTGACAATACAATACAAATATACTTTTCACACCACCTGCTCGACAATGCCTTATTATATATCATGCAAACCTCTCTACATATTTTGAGAAGTTAGAATAGGTTTACGTGTATATTTTTGCTCTTGACTGTCCTTTACTAAATGTTTGAGAGGATTCGATTCCTATAGTCCGGTCGTTATCATCTGAGCTCTGGGGCCATAAAACCCTTTTTCGTACATCTCGCTCGCTCTTGGGAAGTTATCGGATCTCTCACTCACACATCGCTACAAAATGTGAGCGAGAGATCCGATAACTTCCCAAGAGCGAGCGAGATTTGCGAAAAAGGGTTTTATGGCCCCAGAGCTCAGATGATAACGACCGGACTATAATTATTGGGAACCTTTCGATGTTTAGAAAAATTTATTTCCGAAGGCTTAGAATCCCGAAAACTTCATTTGCCCGAAAGCATTTTTTTCTGAAACTGTAAATATTTCAGGATTTATTTCAAGACCATCGTGTAGAACCCTTTAGGTTAGGTTAGGGTTGTTTTATAAAAATCCTGAAATATTTACAGTTTCAGAAAAAAATGCATTCGGATAAATCAAGCATTCGGGATTTTAAATATTCGGAAAAAAATATTTCTAAATTTTGATAGGTAACCATAATTATTCATAATCATGCTTCCACTAAAAAAAAATTATAATCCCCTTTTTTTACAGCCAAGGTTCCCCCCAGTAATACTCCAGAGACCGCCAGGGCTCCAGGCGCCGGTGCCCCTCCCCTTCGCCCCCCAAAACATGCCGATCAACCCGCCCATGGGCCAAATGATGCCCAACAACCTCATGGGTCCCGGTAACCAGTTACCCATGGGTCAAAACCACCAACCTGCCACCCAAAACGTGAACCAATTCATGCAAAACGCCAACCAGATGTCCTATCAGAACAACATGCAGAATAACATGCATATGCATATGGGTAACATGGGTATGAACCACCACGGAAATATTGGTCACGGTAACCAGATGGGTAGCAATCAAATGGGTAACCAGATGGGTCAGGGTAACCAGATAGGGCAGGGCAACCAAATGGGGAACCAGATAGGTAGCAACATGGTGCCGAATGGCAACCAGTTCGGGCCGGGAATGAACCAGTTTCCACATATGATACAGCCTCGAATGATGCCTCCGCCTGGCATGCCAATGCCTCGCCAGAATTTTAACCCTAACATGGGTCAATTCAACCACAATTTTCGTGTAAGTATTACTTTTAACTTTCTTTTTATGTCTTTACTTGTCATGGAACATTTATCAATAAACATACATGTCAGATCCAACTGGCATTACGTATAAAAATCTAATAATAATACAAATAAATAATAATAAAACTGTGGCAAAAAAAATCTTTTACTATTTATTTTCGTTTGGGCGCATAACGTCCCACTCGCAAAACGTCCCTCCAGTAAAATTACGTCCCATTCGCAAAACGTCTTCTCTGCTAATGGCCCCTTATGTAATATACCCCATTAGCAAAACGTCCCTTTCTCAAAAGGTCCCATCCATTTCGCAAAACGTCCCTTCTGAGAAAGCCCCTTTCGCTGAAAGTCCCTACTGCATAACGCCACTATACAAAACGTCCCGTCTGCGAAATGACCCATTCGCAAAATGTCCCGTCTGGAAAAAGCTTGTTTCAGTAGAGACTAGGAGACTTCACATGGGATAAAGATGGCCAATCGAACGGGTCATTTTGCGAAAGGGACGTTTTGCGAACGGGACTTTATTTATGTGCAGGGACGTTTTGCGAACGGGACCTTTTGCAGAAGGGTCGTTTTGCGTAAGGGACATTCAGGAAAGGGACATTTCGTGAAAGGGACAAAGGGACATTATGCGAGTGGGACTTTATGCGCCTAAACCTTTATTTTAACATTTTTGATTGAGTTTTGCGGTGACACTTACAGTATCCGCCCCGGGTGTCACCCATGAGCTACGCCACTAGGTGGTTAAGGCCGGTTTGCGCGGACCTGGGTTGGCTACTTAACTCCGAGTTAACTGCTAACCCAGGGTTAACAAGCGTCAAAATGTATGGAACTGTCATTCTTAACCCAGGGTTACCGATTTCATTTTTTAACCCTGAATTGTGCAAGTGGCCCTAAGAGAGAGCGTCAGTTAAATATTTATCTGTGATTTTTCCAGGGCCCAACCATCCAACAAAAGCCCGAGCCGAACATAATGATGAATCAGAAAACCCAATCGCCGCCGAAGAACAAAACGCCGACAAAGCTCGTTAAGAGCAGAGTGTACAACAACTCCAAAACCCAACCCAACATGACCTCCCAAAACCTGGTCCAGCTAATACAGAACACACACCCGATGCTGCAGTTCAATAACAGTTTCCATAATGCGAACCACCACCCCATGCTGAACAGATACGGGAATGAACAGTACAATAATGTCATGTACAACCAGCGAGTTAATGGGAGCTACGGAAATAACAATATCAGGTGAGTTTACAAGCTTTTGTTCGATGCCCTAAGTCATCTTAGACGACCAGATGGCCTAGTGGTTAGAGAACCTGACCCGTGTCGGGGCAGATATTTGTATGAAAAAATACGAATGTTTGTTCTCGGGTCTTGGGTGTTTAATATGTATTTAAGTATGTATCTATCTATATAAGTATGTTTATCCGTTGCCTAGTACCCATAACACAAGCTTTCCTAGCTTACTTTGGGACTAGGTCAATTGGTGTGAATTGTCTCGTGATATTTATTTATTTATTTATTTATTTATCTTCCGAATATATGACCGATATCGTCGTTGGGAATGCCAAATTCACTGTGTTCGATTTTTGATTGACAAATAGGTAGTCAACCAATTTGATTCCTAGAACCATGTCAAAATAAATCAATTTGTTTATCTTCTATGACAGTGAATATCCTCGTGAAGCCCACGAAAATTTTGTTGCAATGAACTTTAAACTTTGTCACTTTTGAGTGAGTTCGATATCACATTAGAAGCAAGTCCTATATAAAGGACTAATTCTAATGTGACATCGAACTCGCTCATAAGTGACATAAAGTTTAAAGTTCATTGAAAAAATATTTTCGCGGGCCTCAGGAGGTTATTGCATGTATTGTCACTACAGATGTGCAAGTTGCGGAAAGTTTCAAAATAGTTGGAAAAGTTTTCGGAAATTTCTGGAAATTTTCACAAGAAATATAGGACATTTAAATTTAAGAAACGGAAAGTTTCAATCCCCATACAAAATTATGAGAAGTTTCCGAAATTTTCCTATATGAAAAATTCCGCAATTTTGGAAAGTTTCCTTTGGCACATCAGTAATTGTCACGATGACAAACTCGATCTTTGTACAATACGTTTACTTTTAGTTTACCACTGACAGATGGCTTGCCTTCATTTCATTTCCAACTTTAACACCATAAAAATAAAGTAGCTATTACAAAATCTGCAAACGTGGGTAGCAGTATTCAAAAATTGGCTTTATTTGTAGGTTGTTAAAGTTGAATATGAAATGAAGGCAAACCATCTGTCAGTGGTAAACTTTATGTAATTTTACTGTAAACGTGTGTCAACTATATAATGAATAGGAAGGGAGTTTGCTTGTGCATTAATAACTTGAATTGTCACTGGCAGTCTGTCAAAACTTCTTTTTCCTCTCATGTCATGGAGCGAAAACGTTTATCCTAATCCTAATCCTAACTAATATTATAAATGCGAAAGTAACTCTGTCTGTCTGTCTGTCTGTTTGTCTCGCTTTCACGCTAAAACTACTGAACCGATTGAAATGAAATTTGGTACCACAGATAGTCTAGAGCCTGAGAAAGGACATAGGCTATAATTATATCATCACGCTAACACCAATAGGAGCGGAGCGGAGCGGAAGAATGTTTAAAAATGGGGGACTTCTGAAGTAAAACTTCTATAGGCACGCTTGACTTGGGAGTACGGTGGTAAATGTGAACGCGGGTGTGCGGGGGGGGTTTGGTTGGTTGGGGGGGGGGGGGGGGGTAATTTTCTTTATATCGAGGAACTAAGGAGAGCCACAATTGATGAAAAAGCACATTGGATAAAAAAAATAAGCTGCCCAAATTACTAATTCCACGCGGACGGAGTCGCGGGCACAAGCTAGAACTCTGTATATGTTTGTGTGTGTCAGACAATACGGGGACTTTTCGGCTAAAAAGCGATCTCTCCTAGACAACCAAATATATCATATTTCATGGATTCTGTTAAATTCTTATTTATACTAGCTGTTGCCCGCGACTCCGTCCGCGAAGAATGAGGGGGGGGGGGGGATAAAAATAGCCTACGACCTATTCTCAGACCTACCGAGTGTAGAGAAAAAAAGTTTCATAAAAATCGGCCCAGCCGTTTCGGAGGAGTTCGGTAACAAACACCGTGACACGAGATTTTTATACACCGTGAAATTTTAAAAATCCAATTGTAAAAACGAAAGTCGAAAATGACCGCAAACCAATAGTAACGCTTCGTTGGTACAAGTAGCGTACGATCGTACGATAGGTTAGGTACCAACGAAGCGTTACTATTGGTTTGCGGTCATTTTCGACTTTCTTTTTTCACAATTGGATTTTTGACTCTAGTCAAAATAGTAATTATAAATAGATTGTACAATCGATACTAAATCACTTCGTTTCGGGAAAACAACCACTAAAATTTCACGGTGTATATATTTTTTTGTGATTAGAATTTTGTGAAATACAACCTGTCTGTCTGTCTTTCCAGGCATATGAACGGCGACGACGTGTCGTCACTGAGCGACACCGACGAGTATGGCGGCCTCATGACTCAGCGGGAGAAGCAGTGGCTGATCAACATACAAATGCTGCAGCTGAATACAGGAACGCCGTACATACACGACTTCTATTATACGGTAGTTATTTAATTACTAGCTGTTGCCCGCGACTCCGTCCACGAAGAATAAGGGTATAAAAAATAGCCTACAACCTGTTGTCAAACCTACCAAATATTGAGAAAAAATTTGATAAAAATCGATCAAGCCGTTTCGGAGGAGTTCGATAACAAACACCGTGACTGCCGCCGCAACCATTTGAATGTATTTAATTTTTTTTTGCATCGCGGTGAACTTTTTGGGGCATCTTGATTGCAAAATCGATTATTATTCTGAAATATGTTAAATTATTTTCGTTTTGTTTACATCGGTGACATTCAATGACTGCCAACATCTGTTGTCAAAAAAAATCATTGCCATTAAAATAAATTAGTTCCACTGAAAATCCGCAACATAGCGAGGGGGCTAAATAGGAACTTGTCATGCCTTAATATGCAGGTCAGTGCTTAAAGAGCTTTACAGACTGCAATGCAGGATAATGAATGGATTTCTTTTTCCCTGAATGGCAACACTGGCATAAATAATAGATCGCTCGCTTTTGGCTCGAAATTCGAACTTGTGATTTTATTTTGCTTAATATACGAAATATACACACCCAATATCATATTTTCTCAAGTTTATCGCGATTCCCAAGGTCAAAGAATCGAATTGCTTTAAAATTCCAGAGAAATAATGCGTTGTTTGGGAGAAACGTGTCAAAATGGTGTTGTAGAGCGCCATCCTGCTCTGTCTCGTTTTTTTTTATCCCATTCTGGCCGTTCACTTTTATATTATAGATTTATTTCATACTAAATACAAACTGAAATATGGATGCACAGAAAAAACCCAGACAAAAGACCAGCGCTGGGAATCGAACCCAGGTCCTCAGCATTCGGTGCTGCGTGTCATTCTACACCACCACTGGTCAGGAGTCTAGACACGAATTTTTCCTACACATTCATAATATCTCAATTTGTTAGATCACCACTTGCGTGATACAGCTCCATCTATGTTATACCCTCATCGAGAGATTTAAACACTCCTTCGGAACTACCCGCTCACCTGGACAAGAGATGTCGCCACCTGTCAAAACTTTAACAAGTTTGATATGAAGTATCTTTTTGTATTTTTATTTTTTATTTTTGAACTTCATTTTTAATTAGAGAGAGAGAGAGAGCGAGAGAGAGAGATGTTTATTTACACATATTCGATACAAACACAGAAAAAAAATACATTTGACAGGAAATTTACAAATAAAAAAAAATATATCGAATAGTATAAATTGGGCCCCACTCAGCATAATGTTGTGGCAAGCCACAACGCTGTTTTTCAGTGTGACCCATTTAAAAACTAAACACAAAACATACACACTGTGACGACACGAACGCCAGCGAATAGTACGCAACAAAAACCAAATTAGAAGCCGGAAGTAAATATGTATGGCAACACTTGATCGGCTTAATCGCATTTGAACTTTTAAACCGTAACAAATTAAGCCAAGATTACGGTCATCCCGTGAAAACCATATATTTCATGTTAAATACAAACTGAAATATGGATGCACAGAAAAAACCCAGACAAAAGACCGGCGCTGGGAATCGAACCCAGGTCCTCAGCGTTCTGTGCCGTGTGCCATTCCCCTACACCACCACTGGTCATTTATTTAAAATAATTACATTTTGCTTACAGTTAATTTAATTTAGCAAATGCTCAAAATGTGTCCCGTTCTGTATTTATTTTCCTGAAATTATAAACGTAAAATTGCATGGTCTTCCTTTTACTTACGATGCTATGTTACTTTGAAAAAAAAAAAAAAATCCTTTCGATTGAGCCTTATGATCGGTGTCGTAAAATTACGGGTGTTTTTTTTTACCATTTGACGGGTTCGATTCCCGGTTCAGACAGGCGTTTATTCAAAAATATTAAATGCAGTTAAAATTGTTTTTAAAATCGAAATGAAGTCTCTTTTCAGTAAAATTGTCTATCTACAATATTTAAGGTACTTCCCCTCCATGTGGCATAGCTGTGGGACGCCCTGTATATCTGAAAAAGGATTTATAGTGATCTTCAAACGTCATTATTCTATTTTCCAGGTATTCTTAGAAAGACAATCGCAGAAAGAGAAGGAAGGTGTGAAAGAGGCGCATAAGGCGAACCAGCAGAACCATCCGTTCTATAGTGGGGGTGAGTGACACAATAGGGATGTTTCCTAGGTAAAAAAATAATAATTCTTATTAGTCCGTATTTTACATTATCAAAAAATATTAGACACGTAATTTTTCTTTTGACAATTAAACAAAAAATGACGAAGATATGGCGCGTTGAACTTCCGCGTGACGAGGCGTGACGTCACTTGTTCCTAAAACGCTCATACAAAGTGTAGGAACAAGTGACGTCACGCGAAACTTCAACGCGCCATATCTTCGTAATTTTTTGTTTAATTGACAAAATAAAAAATACGTGTCCAATATTTTTTGATAATCTAAAAGACTGACTAGTTAGGAAAGTAGCCTATTTAGATGATTGTAGAGATAATCTACGATAACATGGCCCGCGCCTCCACAATTGGCAACCTTTCATTTTTTTAACACCTGAAAATTACTGCAGGAATCGAAAGAGTTTCGCCTCCTGAACACGGAAAAATATTTATTATAATTTATTTCTCCACATTTAAAAAAATACAACAAATTTAAAAACATATATGTACTTACAAACAGTGCCACAGAATAGATATGTTTTCTCTACCTTTTTCGCTAGAAAAAGAGCTGTCATAATTTTAAATTTGATAACAACCTTAACGTCAAATTTACGTCATCACTTTTTTTTAATAGAGACTAGACAAAAGTAATGGATCTATTCTATCGTTACGCTCTTTTAGAATAAGCACATCTTTAAAAAAATTTAACAAATTAATTAATAATCCTAGTGAAAATTTATTACTATCAGCGTCTTTCTCTTTCCAAACAGAATACAGAGAAGGAATCAAATTATAGTCTTAGAAATATGAAATGTTGTCAATTCAAGAAGTCTTCAATGTATTGTGAAAGTATTTATAAAGCACACCAAAGCATTCAACGCATGTGTGCGTGTTGAGACAGCCGTCAAACAAAAGCAGATACTACTAAATAAAAATTATTTCGTAAATATGTGACTAAACACATTGAAATAGTAATGTGGAGGGGCGGGACATGTTATCGTAGTTTATCTCTACTATAAGAAATGAAAGCCGTGGTGGCCTAGTGATTTGACCTATGGCCTCTCAAGCAGAGGGTCGTGGGTTCAAAACCCGACTCGCACCTCTGAGTTTTCGGAATTTATGTGCGAAATTACATTTGTAATTTACCATGAGCTTTACGGTGAAGGTAAACATCGTGAGGAAACCTGCATACACCTGCGAGGAAATTCAATGGTGTGTGTGAAGTTCCCAATCCGCGCTGGGCCCGCGTGGCAACTACGGCCCAAGCCCTAACATTCTGAGCGGAGGCCTGCGCCCTGCAGTGGGACGTGTATAGGGTGGGATGATGGTGATGATGACCTTCGATCATATACGTAGATGCACGATCGCCGCTCGAAAAATGGAGCCTTCAAAACGAGGCGTAAATCATCAATTGCCTTCTTTTGCTCCCATACCAAAATAACGGAATTCTCATATTTTAGTATCGTGATTGTACCTTATTACTTAACTTTGTTATGTACTTTGATTTGGTTAGCTACGTCATAAGGCCGATCAGTAGCATAGGTAAAATTCACTGAGTATCTTAAGCGTCGTGATGGCTAAACGGTCTAGGCCGTTGCCTGCAAAGCAGATGAACGAAGTTCAAAACTGTAAATGTTTTTGTATCTTTTTCCTTGTTTATTTAGTTTCCTTAAAACGTAACAGTTAGCATGATTCGTTGGTATTCGATTTACAAGCCAAAACAAACCACCCTCGCAAATTTGTATTTATTATAGTACATTGTTGTAGAGGCTGGAAAGTAAGCAATAGATGGACGAGTTTGTTTGAGGGCCGACGCGTAGCGGAGGCCCTCGAAAGTACGAGTCCATCTATTGCACTTTTGGCCGAGACTAAACATTGTGGTTTTCACGACTAATGCGAGGAAATCATTATCATCATCATCATCATAATCATCCATCCATCCATCCCGTCCATCCCGTCCATCCTGTCCATCCCGTCCATCCGACCATCCGTCCATCCGTCCATCTATCCCGTCTATCCCGTCCATCCATCCATCCCGTCCATCCCGTCCATCCCGTCCATCCGTCCATCCGTCCCGTCCATCCCGTCCATCCTGTCCATCCCGTCCATCTGCCCATTCTGTCCATCCCGTCCATCCTGTCCATCCCGTCCATTCCGTCCATCCATCCCGTCCATCCGTCCATTCCGTCCATCCCGTCCATCCGTCCATCCCGTCCATCTGCCCATCCGTCCATCCCGTCCATCCCGTCCATCCCGTCCATTCCGTCCATCCCATCCATCCGTCCCGTCCATCCCGTCCAACCCGTCCATCCCGTCCATCCCGTCCATCCCGTCCAACCCGTCTATCCCGTCCAACCCGTCCATCCCGTCCATTCCGTCCATCCGTCCATCCATCCCGTCCATCCGTCCATTCCGTCCATCCCGTCCATCCGTCCATCCGTCCATCCGTCCATCCGTCCATCCTAACCATCCCGTCCATCTGTCCATCCGTCCATTCTGTCCATCCCGTCCATCCCGTCCATCCCGTCCATCCCGTCCATCCGTCCATCCAGTCCGTCTGTCTGTCCGTCCGTCCGTCCGTCCATCCATTCATCCATCCATCCATCGCATGCAGCAGACGATTACTGTTGATTGGTCCAATAACGTCGTTTCAGCACGCCAGGAATGAAATTCAGAAATTATCTTTCAAAAAGTCGTATCGTATAATGAAATACATATACTGATACGTCCTGTTTTCGATTAGTGTAACTTTGTTGTCGTGTTTGTGCGCCATAAATGAGTCAGCTGTTAAATGTACATATATAGGCAGTTTTGAGTACTGGATTTAGGTTATCTATGGCCACATTTTCGAGCAGTGTCGTGAAAAAAATATTACGATATTAGGATAAGATTTAAAAGTCATGTCATTACGGTTCTCGGAGACAAGTCAGCTGTTGTGTGGTGTTCAAATATAGTTACGGAAATAATTAAAATCAGCTGTACATACGTTACACTCCGTTAATGACTATTTATTGTAATTTAGAAATTTTGTTTTAAGTGTCAGAAGAAATAGAAAGGGGTAAGTTTAGGTTATAAGCAAACTAGGATCTCAGATGTTTTTATTCTTGCAACCACACAACTACATGTCGTGATTATTTGTTTTATATGACGAACTGCCCTTTCTATTAGCCTGGGAATTCTGCGATAGTTAGTCGTTGAGAGCTAGCCGGTGGCAATTAGGATTGGCAGGGTTCCTTCAGTCTGCCCGTAAAACCCTCCTGGCGTCCAACACTAGTTTATAAGTTAGTTAAAATAAGATAGGGTTAGAACACGATAGTTATAATATATAGTTTATTAACTTGCACTTGTGTAATATCATTTCCTCTCACCGCAACCCATAACAACTTTAAGGTTCATTTTACAATACGCTTTCTTTTAGATACTTTGTTTTATTTCTCAACACCGTTGTCATTCCATTTTTGGTAACAAAAGGTAACAAAACTGAAGCTCACACATGATTTACGACGTTATGTTCTACTATAGGTAACGCCACCAGAGTTGAGGCCACGCACACAACCACATCTCATGTAATGACAGCGGGAATTTGACGTTGTGTTAACGTTTAACGTGAAACTCTGGTGGCGTTACCTATACGTAAGGTAATAATCTGTCAGTGTTGTCATAAGTCAGTATTGGCACGACGGAGACGATTGTTTGAGTTTGATTTTGTATAGGACCTTGCATTATATGATCGAAGATGATGAGCATAATATTGACTCTGTCCGTTCGTGCGCAGGTGTTAAACAAGAAACGCATACCAGGGAACGCCACAACTCGAACCGTCACAACTCAACCAGCGAGGACGCGCCGCCGCGCGCCTACGTGCCCACGCAGTTTGAAAATTCCCTCGGGAAATTGCAGGTTTGTTATCTTTTTTTGAAATTTATCATTTAGCTTTTACGCCAAAGGAAAACATACCTGAGATGAATTTCAATGGTGTTTGTGAAGTTCTCAATTGGGAATGTCTAAAAAAAAATACCAATGGTTTTTACATTTATTTTTTATATAGAAAAGTCAATTATGAAACTAATTTCAATATTTTGTCATTTAGTTCACTACTTTTTTCAAAATTAACTATTGAAACTATTTTGGTTGATACACAGCCTTTAATTATTTTTTGCGTAGTGGTACACTGTAACTAGTGTCACTTTACTGGCGCTGTCAGTGCTAGATGTCAGACAGCGGGTCCAAATCAAACTCCGTAGTTTAATCCACGCGTAAATTGTGAAGAATTCTAAATAATTCTATTCAACACCTATTAAAGTGCAACTTGGTCCATGATATTTACTTCAGTGTCAAATGAATATCTATTCGGCTAGTTCGAAAGAATCGAGCGGCTAAACGAACGTGACACACCCTACTTCAAATTATATTTTTATTTCAGATAACAAAGATCCATAACCATAAGTGTTAGTCATTTCATTTCATAATAATAAAATAAAATTAAATTAAAATTAATTAAAAATTAAATGTAGAATGTTACTTCAGTCAACTCGTGACCACTGCCAGTGCAACGTGGCTGAAACGTCGGGGTAAATGTAGTTTGCGTGATAAGTAGACCCCGTTATCTTGTCGCACTGAAATTGTTTTTCAGTAGAGCGTTTTTTTTATCGACCTTTTTGATATCGATGTTTATATAATGCAATTGAATTTTCGCCATGTCAAAGTAGAGTGCTTACAAAAAGAATTACAGTTTATAAGGGACAACATTATGCCAATTTTATCGCAAGCAATCCCAACATTAGAGAAACAATCAATCGAGTTTTTAGAATCAATTGCCGTAGTAAGTGATGTATAGAAGCAGTTGTTGAAGTTAGTTTTGCATGAAAAGGGACGGCATATTTATAAAAAGCTATCTTTAACATTAAAAAAAAATGTTGGATATCATACATTGCAAAAAATTGATACGCTTAACAGAGGCATAGAAATAGAAGTAATGAATGACGATCCATGCAAACCCAGCCTCCAATACTTCTCTTTATTTAAGTACGCTCCCATTACATCTGTCGCAGTGGCAAGAAGTTTTTATATTTTAAAATGGATCTTTTCAAATAGAAGACGCAGCATGACTTCAAAAGATGTAGAGCAACTTTAATTTCTTCGTTTATTATTACATATATTTTTATACAAAAGTAAATAGTACCTATAGTGACTCTTCTTTGAAATTGTCAGTGACGTACATTATCGACATTTAGATAGTCGATAAAAAAAACATTAACGCTTTACTGAAAAGTAATGACAGTGCGACAAGATAACGGGCTCTAGTGATAAGTCCCGTTTATAGTAATAGTTATTCTGTCTGAGACATAGACTGGGATGATGGTGATGATTTCGACCAAACTCACTACAGTGTGTTTTTTTTTCAGTGTGGCAGTGTGACAGCACCCCGTAAGATAATCGACGTGGAATTAGTGGGTGGTAATGAGCCTTCCTCTGCTCGTCCTTCGAGAGCGTCCAGCGTCGCCAGCACAACCAACCCGGCAGAGGTTAGTACACGCGGAATAGGAGCCCCGCGGGGCGGAGCGTAACACGAGCTAATCGACATGGGACTTGTGGCTGGCTGAGTCTTTCTCCGGCCGCTCTTGCGAGCCTCCAGCGCTAGAACAATTATTAATCCGGCAGATATAGCCTGGTGACAGACGGACGGATGGACGGACGGACGGACAGCGGAGCCTCAGTAATAGGGTTTCCGTTTTTACCCTTGGGGTACGGAACCCTAAAAATGTAGCCTTCGCTAGTTGTCTCTAAAACATTGCACTGTAAAACGAACTTAATGCGAAAGCATTTAGATTCAATACGCCTCAATACATGGCTATCGATTTATTAGACGTTGTCACGTCAAAACTCATTCTGTCCTTGTCTTCACCGCAGGTGCCGAGAGAGATGAGACGAACAAAACAGCTGCTCTTGGACATCGAAGCGCTTTACCTTATCCTGCTAAGGCTGGAGGAGTTGAATGATCCCTTGGCGATATCAAACGCGCTCATACTGAAGGTGAGATAAGTACATACTGTGATGGGGCGTAGCTGAAAATAACTAACGAGTGGGTGTAGCTAATAGTACATTGTGCATCAAGGGCCGTAATCAGGGGATTACTAACGAGAGTATTAGAGGCCCGACGCCGGTGGGGCTTTTAATGACTCGAGTTTGTAATCCCCTTACTGCCCGTGATACTGATACACAATGATTTTCATCACATTGCGAGGAAAAAAATCCAAAAATATAATTATTTTGTCTCTAAACACTTTAATCTAATATATAAAAATCTCGTGTCACGGTGTTTGTTACCGAACTCCTCCGAAACGGCTTGGCCGATTTTTATGAAACTTTTCTCTACACTCAGTAGGTCTGAGAATAGGTCGTAGGCTATTTTTTTATCCCCCCCCCCATTCTTCGCGGATGGAGTCGCGGGCAACAGCTAGTCTAATATATAAAAATCTCGTGTCACGGTGTTTGTTACCGAACTCCTCCGAAACGGCTTGACCGATTTTTATGAAACTTTTTTCTCTACATTCGGTAGGTCTGAGAATAGGTCGTAGGCTATAATTTATAATGGCAAAACAACGTTTGCCGGGTCAGCTAGTTGAATATAATAATGGCTACCCGCCAATACAGATTGTCACTTTTTTTTTTCGAGCCATCTACCATGGATAATGTAAACTGTGTTTAGTTTAGAATTTAAATGGTCATACGGCCAGAGTCTGCCAACATGATAAAAAATAAATACTAAATTTATTGCAGAACTATTTGATATAAATATAATAAATATCGAAGTTTCATGAAGCGTAGATAAGTTCCGCGGATTTCCATAACGCTTTGTGTTTACATTTGATTCGCTTGAAAGTCGTAAAAGCCGGCGCGGCGCCGCCTGCGAGCATGTCGGAACCGGAAAAATATTAATAAATAATCAAGGTTTTTATTTTATTTAATTCCCCCTACATACAAATCCCTTTTTAGGGATAAGCTCGCCTTTATTCTCCTCTCTGTGCACTTGTATTTTTATTTTTATGTGCAATAAAGAGTACATACATACATACATATTACTGAAAAATACATACAAAGTAAGAAGCCGGATAGTCGGCGCTCTTTGCCGAATAGTCTCCCACTAGTCGACGACTATGATAGTGGCCGGATAGTCTGATTTACCGACTAGTCCCCGACTATACTAGTGGCCATAATTCGAGAGACAACTTTGACAATTCATTTTGCTCAAATGTTGCCACAAACAGGGTAGTGCTGTTCGTGTCGATATTAAAAAAACATTACTGCTTTGGCTACCTGCGATATTTAATCATTACTTACGGTGATATGACTAAATTAATTTAACAATTTACTTTTCAATGTAAGATATCATTAAAAGGAAGTAAAAAAAATCCGTCTTATAGTAAATCATATCGACGGTTAAAAGGCAAAACGCATGAAGCGACACTTTTTGTCAAAATGAGTTATATACATATTTGAAATCAGCGAATTTTTCTCCGTCGTTTGAGCCGGGTTTCGTGCAAAGTTCAAAAAATGTCGCTTCATGCGTTTTGCCTTTTAACCGTCGATATAGTCCAGTCGACACTGATTATCAATATCGGCCACATCGCTATTTAATTTCTTCTAACCCTGGTAACCCTTTAATTGTCAAGCTTGTCTCGCGAATTATTGCCACTAGTATAGTCGGCACATCTCTAAAACTAACCCAAATAATACTTACCTTTGTAGGAGAGGGAAGAAAAGCAGAAGCAGCTAGAGTTGGCGCAGAAGGAGGCGGAGAACGAACTGGAAGAGGACTCGAACCTGTTCCTCAGAAACATCGAGTCCGTGCAGCGGAGGCCGAAGCAGGACAGCCCCAAGAGCGAAAACATCGACAAGAGACAGGTACAGTAAAATTACATAAAGTTTACCACTGACAGATGGTTTGCCTTCATTTCATATTCAACTTTAACGACCTACAAATAAAGCCAATTTTAGAATACTGCTACCCACGTTTGCAGATTTTGTAATAGCTACTTTATTTGTATGGTGTTAAAGTTGGAAATGAAATGAAGGCAAGCCATCTGTCAGTGGTAAACTAAAAGTAAACGTATTGTACACCTTTTTAGAGTTCTTACCAAGGATGATATAGACTGGATTAGCAATCGCCATAGTACAGATCGTCCGCAGAAAAATAGTTTGATTATTAAATCTAGATGGCCCGGGAATGGAAATATAGCCCGAGGCTTTGAGAGCAAAACAATAAGACTACAGATGTTTCATATTATTACAAATGTTTTATTTTTCAAAAATATTGCATAATTAATAATACATTTGCAGTGATATGAGATATCTGTAGTCTTATTGTTTTGCCTTCAAAGCCTCTGGCTATATTTCAGCGCCATCTAGATTTAATAATCGAACTACAAAAACCGCGGCCGATCTGTACTATGGCGACTGTCAAACCAGTCTATATCATCCTTGGTAATGGTACGGAATCCTTCGTGCCTGAGTCCGACTCGCACTTGGCCGGTTTTTTATTTATCGTTTTCATAATTACTTAGTAATTATGAGTGAAAATCACGAAAGTTTAAAACAGTATATCGTTTCCATGTAGGCGATTTTTTGTATAAGTACTTATTTGTCTTCCTGTGAAATTAAATAAATGTCTTCTTTCTTTCTATGACGATGATGTTCATAAAACTTATCCTCCAGGTGGTGAATCTAGCGGTGAACCAGAAGCCGGCGCCCGTGAAGAACCTCCTCGACGAGAACAAGGACGAGCTCGTGGACCGGATGTTCGCTGGGCTGCTGCTTGGCGACAGGATCGCGCACATACTCGCCGTTAGGAAGGGAAAGGTAATTGTTTGGATCGATGACGAATGACTTGTAAAAGGTCCCTTGAACGGCCTGCTTCCAGAAATAAATTTTAAAATTTTTCAGAAATCAAATTCTATTGTATAAGATGACTAGCTGTTGCCCGCGACTCCGTCTACGAAGAAAATATTCTTTTTTGTGTTTTTTTGTTATCGAACTCCTCCGAATCGGCTTGACCGATTTTTGTGAAACTTTTTCTCCACATTTATTAGGTCTAAGAATATGTTGTAGGCTATTTTTTTACACCTATTCTTCGCAGACGGAGTCGCAGGCAACATAGACTTTATATGACCGTAATTAAACGGAAGAATCGGAAAGTATATGTTGTTGTGGGCATTTTTTTTATGAGCAGAAATCCCATAAAGTTATTCTTATACAACAACAAAATAAAAATTGGCCCTTTAAATGAAAAAAATCATGACGAAACATTGTTTTCCTAAAACGTTGCTTGCTAAGTGTAAATTGGGGATGTCTATTCTTTTGCAATGTATAGTAAATCGAAAACCACTTCGACATAAATGCTTTTTAACTCGTTTTCTGTAGTTATTTAATTTTAATATTATGTAATGAAAATGAATTATATTACGGAGTTTGATTTGGACCCGCTGTCTGACATCTAGCACTGTGACAGCGCCAGTAAAGTGACACTAGTTACAGTGTACCACTACGCAAAAAATAACTAAAGGGGTTGCCTTATCGTACGCTTTTAGGTAGATTTAGAAATTTGGCATTGTGGGAGCCCTCAATCACACTGACGAGCAAAAATAAAGGGTAAGTTACAAAAATGACGATAACTACAAAACCCGCTGTGATAGCTTCTTCGAGTAAAATGAGTTTAGTAATAGTACATTACTGCAGCGGCCGCGAAATAGGGGATTGCCGGCCGAGTAGTTATAGATGGCCGAGTGTTA
Organism: Archips crataeganus; assembly: GCA_947859365.1. Taxonomy (NCBI): domain Eukaryota; kingdom Metazoa; phylum Arthropoda; class Insecta; order Lepidoptera; family Tortricidae; genus Archips; species Archips crataeganus. The sequence goes on along the minus strand of OX402072.1, from coordinate 7,589,785 downwards.
ACGAGGCCATCTAGAGATACGAGGCCGGCAATCCTTGTTCGTGGCCAAGGCTTGTATAGTGCTTTTCTCAAATAAATCCAAGGAAATGACACGAATGTTCAACTTATATATTCATATTTAATTCAAATTGTTTTTTTTTGATTCCCGCCAAAATATTTTTTTTCCAGCAATTTATTTGTAAGCTGTTCCAGTTAATGTTTTTGACGCAAAATCTTGAGATGATTTATATTTATTAAAAAATTACGACCTTATTAATTGGTTATTTTAATAAATTGTTAACAATAAACGCCAATCCTTATTTATTTTATTAAATCTAGCCAAGTAAGATATTAAAAAGTAAATTCACAAACTAAATTTTTCTTAATTGGCAGTATGTCATTGATAGTCAATAAAAGAAAATACGACCCACTAAAACAAAAGACAGTCTCTTTGCTGGCCTTGGCCAGCAATGTTTGTATGAAATTCCATTATTGTCGTCTAATTTGAAATTAGAACGAATCTTTCTCAACTGCTATACAATGGCATACTTCGTGTTCTATTGTCACGACTATAAGGACCACATTTCCTTGGATGTTTGAGAAAAGAGTTTTATTGTTAACAAGAAAAAGTTTAATTGGCTAAGTAAAGTTTTTTGAAGAGGTGCTAATTATATTTTTTTTCGACAGTCGGCGTTCTGGAGATCGAGAAACTGCAGCTGTTTTATTTTTATCTCCTATTGTTTACTGGAAATATTTTTTTAAGTGTTCGAGATGACATTTGTGAGATTTTATGGCTGACAAGCCGTACGTGCTCAGAACTTAGTAGAAACAGACAAAAAACCGAAGTGAACTGTCACTTGTGTCAATGTCAAATCGTTTGCGTTTCGTTTGCTTTGCGTTTTGGTGTGCTCAGTGTGATATTTTTATCGACCTCCGCACAAAATCCGGACTTTCAATTTTACCGCATTTCTCCACGACATATGCAAGATAATTGGATCACGATTGAATACTTTCGATCACTATTTCGGAACTGCTTCTTGGACAACGCAAAGCAAACGAAACGCAAACGGTTAGATTTCATTTGACGTTGACAGAAGCGACAGTTGACTTCGTTTTTTTTCTATTTTTTCTTAGTACTGAGCACGAACGGCTTGTCAGCCGTAAAATCTCACAAATGTCATCTCGAACACTTAGAAAAATATTTCCAATTAATAAAAGAAGATAAAAATAAAACGGCTCCAGTTTCTTGGTGTTGAAGTCGACCACTGTCGAAAAAAAATATAATTAGCACCTTTTCTAAAAACTTTACACAGCCAATTGAGACATCACTAACCATTTTTGTAACCGACCCTTTATTTGTGCTCGTCAGTGTATAATCTGACGTCATCAACCAAAATAGTTTCAATAATAGGGATGTTGCCACCACCAATCAACTGACGTACTTTTTATGAGCTGTCAAAACACATTTCTCCCATAGAGTTTGAATGGCAATAGCAACATATGACGTCACTTGTTCGCATACTCAATTAACTAACTATTTATTTGTTTTAAAGCAACAAAAAATCTAATTTTGCAGTTAATCGAAAATTAATCTGGGTTTCAGGGCTAAAATAAAGCGTTTTTTTACTGGAGTCGTGTCTTCGAATTATTTTTTAATGGTGTCAACATCCCTATTAATTTTGAAAAAAGTAGTGAACTGAATGACAAAATATTGAAATCGGTTTGTTATAATTGACTTTTCTATAAAAAAAAAAAAAGAATATAAAAACCACTGGTAATTTTTTTTTTGACATTCCCAATTTGCGGAATGATTTTTACCTCAACCGACAGGGCACTGACGTGTTCGTGTGTTTCAGGCGTTGATCGCGCGTTTTCTGTCGCGCGCGCCGCCGTCGCACGCGCGTCTCCGCGGCGTGTGGTCGCGCGTGCTGCGCGCCCTGCCGCTCGCGGCGCGACGCGACGCCGCCGGACTGCACGCGCTCGCGCCGCACTACAGACGGTAAGGGACTGGGCGGGGACGCGCGTCCTCTGTCGCGCGCCGCTTAAATAGGGACACTTTTGTTTCTTTATGAAAAAATATATTTTTGACGTGACAACGTCTAATAAATCAATGAACGCCGGCTGCACGCTCGAAAAAGGACGACGCAATGTAACGTACATGTACGTACATATTGTCCCGCACAAGAGAGAGCAGTGGCCAGTATGTACAAGAGAGCAGCGAACGCCAGGATGTGCAATCTTAGTACTAGCGCTCGGGTAATTTTCAATGCGGGGGGTGCGGGGTACGGGGGCGAGGGGGAGTGCGGGAGAGGGGTGCGGAGGTATTAAAGGGGGGATGAAAATTTCATTGATTTTGCCGTAGGATGCACCGTTTTCAAGATATTTGACAAAACACCGGTTCTCGTCCGATCACCGAGGTTAAGCAACGTCGGGCGCGGTCAGTACTTGGATGGGTGACCGCCTGGTTTCATTTTTGTTTTTTGAATGTTTTGTTATGACGTTGACACGTTAAACTATCGTCCGTAAACCGCCCTTACAGACAATCGGTTTTTTTTCTTTTTTTTTTCTTTGTGAAAAAAATATTTTTTTAAATTATTTTCTTTAGTCACGAGTACTAATACTGAATAAAATAAGTTTTGTTAAAAATTTCATTTTAAATGCAGGCTTTTTCGCTGACTGTACTTATGGTTGACTGTACTTGCATTGTCTTCCAAATTACATAAGTATACCAAATTTCAAGTGCATCCGACAGCTGGAAGTGGGTTAAATTCGACTTCCAAGATACATTGCAAGTTTAAAAAAAGCCTGTAAAAATCCTTATACTTTTTTTTCTAAGCAAATAACTTTATTGAAAACGCCCAAAATTAAACGGTTTTTACATGTCTGCCTCTAGATACATACAGGCGTCGTCGGGTTGGTCGGCCATTTTGGAATCGTGCGTACTACTCGCCGAGGCGTTAGATCCTGCAAGGACGCCCTACGCCCTCACTTCGTCGGTAAGTCTGGGGTCAATGAGTGGCAATCAATGCCTTCAAACTTTTTTTTTTACCAGTGGTGGTGTAGGGGTTTAGCACGCAGCAAGGAATGCTGAGGACCTGGGTTCGATTCCCATCGCTGGTCTATTTTTCTGAGTTTTTCGTGTGAAATATATGGATTTTAGACGACCGGATAGCCTAGTTGTTAGAGAACCTGACTACGAAGCTTGAGGTCCCGGGTTCGATTCCCAGTCGGGCCAGACATTTGTGTGAATAATACGAATGTTTGTGCTCGTGTCTTGGGTGTTTAATATGTATTTAAGTATGTATCTATCTACATCTATACATATAATAAATCTGTAACAAGTTGGTGTCTGTACATTGAAGATATTTGAGAAAAACTGTCACTAGGGCTATTTATTAGCACAATAGAACCCAAAACAATGATTTTTAGAATTATTGTCTGTTTGTCTGTGCGTTTGTGCGCGCTAATCTCAGAAACGGCTTAACCTAGAAGGATGCGGTTTTCACTGATATGTTGGTATTTTCTTGGATTAACATGTAGTGTTTGTTTCATTTGAATCGGTTCACAAATAAGAAAGATACTAGGGGCGTTCAATAAAAAGTGAGAATGAGTATCTTATAAACAACTTTTACTAAATGTCATTTTATTTTTCGACATAGTCACCTTTTAGCATAATACACTTAGTATATCTTTTTTCTAAACTTAAAATTCCATTTTTAAAAAAGGTCTCATCTTGAGTACTTAAAAAATCTTGTACTGCAGCGACTACCGCGTCGTCGTCTTCAAATATCTGGCCTCTCAGGTATTGTTTCAATCTCGGAAATAGGTAGAAATCACTGGGAGCGAGATCAGGTGAATACGGAGGATGCTTAAGGATATCGAACCCAGCATCACGAATTGCAGCCATTGCAACGGTGGACTTGTGTGCCGGGGCATTGTCCTGGTGGAACAGCACAACTTTCGAGAGTTTACCTCGCCGTTTTTCGCGGATCTCATTGCGCAATGTTGCTATTTGTTTGGCGTATAAAGTGCCCGTAATAGTGGCTCCATGCTCGAGATACTCAATCATTAATACCCCTTTACCATCCCAAAAAACAGAGCCCATGACCTTACCGGCAGATGGGCTCACCTTGAATTTCTTCGGAGTTGGAGATGATGGCCTTTTCCATGTCATAGACTGCAGTTTCGTTTCAGGGTCGTAATGATGGAGCCATGTTTCGTCCATAGTTATAAATCGCGCCAAAAAAAGTTCCCGGTCTTGCTGCATCAGGTTCAAAGCTTCTTGACAAATCTCTAGTCTAGTTTGTTTTTGCGTGTCAGTAAGCATTCTTGGTACCCAACGCGCAGATACCTTTTTCATACCCAAGCGTTCATGTAACATATTATGCACGCTCCCCGTTGAAATCTTCACATTTTCAGCAATAAAACGAACTGTGACACGACGATCCGCCAAAACTGAGTTTTCGACTTTTTTCACAATTTCTTCAGGTACTGCTGTAGTAGGGCGTCCGGAGCGGGGGTCGTCCATGGTCGATGTTCTTCCACGTCTAAATTCGGCGCACCAACGTGCGACTGTCGGATACGGAGGAGCATTAGACCCTAAAGTGTCCTGCAAATCCAAATTGACTTGGTCCGTAGAAAAATTTTTCAAATACAAGTATTTGATAACGGCGCGCAGTTAAATTTTCTCCATTTTCGCTACCGTACTCAATAGCATTGCAAAGAAATTACCGTATATTTTTTTAAACAAAAGACAGTTAGTTTTTTTTTCATAGCATTCAGCTAGATAGATTAGCTTTACCGTTCAGTATTTAATTTCGTAATATTAAAAGAGTTTGCATCTCATTCTCACTTTATATTGAACGCCCCTCGTACGTCTATTTTAAGAATTTATCGAACAGGTTTTTTTGTTTGAACGCGCTAATCTCAGGAACTACTGCTCCGATTTGAAAAATTCTTTCAGTGTTAGATAGCACATTTATCGAGGAAGGCTATAGGCTATATATATCATCACGCTAACACCAATAGGAGCGGAGCGGAGCGGAAGAATGTTTCAAAATCGGGGGTTTTTGAAGTAAAACTTCTATAGGCACGCTTGACTTGGGAGAGTACGGTGTTGAATTTGAACGCGGGTGTGCGGGGGGGGGGGGGTAATTTTTTTTATATCAGGGAACTAAGGAGAGCCATAATTGATGAAAAAGCAAATTGGATAAAATAAAAAATAAGCTGCCCAAATTACTAATTCCACGCGGACGGAGTCGCGGGCAAAAGCTAGTATATAAGTATGTTTATCCGTTGCCTAGTACCCATAGTACAAGCTTTGCTTAGTTTGGTTGGGACTAGGTCAATTGGTGTGAATTGTCCCGTGATAATTATTTATTATTTATTTATTTCTCGATATGACCGTAAAAGTAACAAATTTGCGAGTTGAAAAAATAAAAAAAACAAGACTAAAAAAAAATTTTTTTTTTTCCAGTTAACCAAATTAAACCTTGTTTTCACAGCTAACCCTGAGCTGCGTGTGCGCAATGATTGAGAAGGCGTCCGTCCTAGTGAACACCCCAGAGGCGACCTCCAACGAACGGCAATGGTCCAAGTTCCTAAAGACTCTCACTCGGGCGCTCAAGACGGCCGCCGTCGGCGTCGCCAGACCCGTCATGCCGATGCCCGAGACCAAACTGATGCACCATCTGAAACAGCTGGAGAGTCGGACCACCATCGAGATACTGCAGAGAGGTAATTATTTATTTATTCATTGACGACTAGATGGCCTAGTGGTTAGAGAACCTGCCTACGAAGCTTGAGGTCCCGGGTTCGATTCCCGTGTCGGGGCAGATATTTGTATGAAAAATACGAATGTTTGTTCTCGGGTCTTGGGTGTTTAATATGTATTTAAGTATGTATCTATCTATATAAGTATGTTTATCCATTGCTTAGTACCCATAACACAAGCTTTGCTAAGCTTACTTTGGGACTAGGTCAATTGGTGTGAATTTTGTCCCATGATATTTATTTTATTTATTTTTATTTTATTTATTCATTTATTTATTTTTGGAGAACCAACAGCTACAAATTACAGAGTAGGTTAAACATGTAATAACATAGGAGCCAATTATAGGAAATCACAAATAGAACCAAGAAAAAAAAAAAGAAAGTACGCGAACAATCGCAAAGTTGTGCCACACAAATTTTGATACAAAAAGATATCAGAACTCATCTCTATACAAAAATAAAACATTAGTAAAAAGCAGTCTCTACCCAGTACCTAAGCACGCTCAATCAAACCACCCTCCCACCAACCGCCGCCTCACCGTAGAAAGATTACAGTTGAATATTTCGATGTCCGCCTATTGTCTACCTGAATTTTTATTTTTGTAATGTCACTGTACTGTTTTTGGTGATCAATAAAGAATATTTGTATTGTATTGTATTGTATTGTATTCCTTCCGCAACACCGTTCACACTACGACAAGTTCGCCTCAAAAAACTATTCCTCCTGTATTTAGTTGTGCCAAACTTAAGGGAAATAGGTGGATAGTATCTTTTTGACCAATAGGTAGGTAGGGGTATTAAAAGATATACTGGACAGCAGTTTGGCACAATCAACCTTACCGTTGGTGATACTAAGGGCGTAGATGATGTCCGCTATCTCACGACGCTTATACTGGTTAATGACGCTTGGGAACTTTCTGGCCGGCTTTGCTTCCTTGCGGAGGGATGTTGCATCCCTGGCTCATTCTACTTTTCGAAAAACAGTATTCTTAGGGTTCCGTACCCGAAGGGTAAAAACGGGACCCTATTACTGAGACTTCGCTGTCCGTCCGTCTGTCACCAGGCTGTATCTCATGAACCGTGATAGCTAGACGGTTGAAATTTTCACAGATGATGTATTTTGGTTGCCGCTATAACAACAAATACTAAAAAACAGAATAAAATAAGTATTTAAGGGGGCTCCCATACAACAAACGTGATTTTTATGCTCGTTTTTGCTCGATATTGATAACGGCAACAGGTAGACGCTTGAAATATTCACAGAATATTTAGTTATATATTCACTTTAAAAATAAATTATTAAATTAAAATAAAACAAATATTTAAGAGGGGCTCCCACACAAGAAACGTGATTTTAATTGCAGTTTCTATAGATAATGGTACGGAACCCTTCGTGCGCGAGTCCGACTCGCACTTGGCCGGTTTTTAGTACATTGTGCATCAAGGACCGTAAGTAGGGGATGACTAACGTGAGTCTATTAGAAGCCCGACGCCGAAGGCGGAGGGCTTTTAATGACTCGAGTTTGTAATCCCCTTACTGCCCGTGATACACACAATGATTTTCATCACATTGCGAGGAAAATATCCAAAAATTAAATTATTGTGTCTTTAAACACTTAAATTGAATAAATAATGGCTACCCGCCAATACAGATTGTCACTTTTTTCAAGTCGTCTACCATAGATATGTAAACTGTGTTTAGAATTCGAATGGCCATTCGGCCAGATTATGCCAATATGTTAAAAAATACTTACTAAAATTATTGCAAAACTATTTGATATAAATTTAAAATATAAAGAAGTTTTATGAAGCGTAGATAAGTTTCGTGTTATAAAATTGGGTTATAGCTAAATTTTAAAGATATAATTAAAACGTTGGCTGACTTGAAACCTCCTTAGTCTGAAATGACATACCAACTAACTTGTTCGCAAAGAACTCCCTTGGGAGGAAAAACTGTACGTAAATCCATAACTCCCTTAAGAACAATTTAGGCAACTGCCATTAAGTATACAGGCGTGGAATAACACCATTGACGAGCAAGTGTGATGGAAATGTAATTTTTACCTAAAACTTTTCTTCTTCAGGCAAAAGCGCGGAATTCGTGGACCTGTCCAAGGCTGACGTAACAGAACAGCTGACGAAACACCTCTGCTGATGGTGCGAGCGTCGCGGAGCGTCGCCAGAGCGTCACGACAACGGAGCGTCGCAAAACGTCATTAGTACACGCGACTGGAGCAAAAAGTAGACGTCGAAAATGGAATTGAACGTACGAGGCTTTGCTACTTCAGCGCAGTTTAACCCTTTAACCGATGCGAAACTCCTTTGGTACCGTTTCGCAGCCAATTTACGTAGCTGGCTACAAAATGGGAATCCGAAATTCCCTGTTTGTAGCTGGCTACGTAATGGGCCTGCGTAGTGCCGTTTTGTAACCAATCGGTAAGCTGGTGACCAACCGTGGTTACGAATCGGTAATGGAAAAGTCCCATTTTGAAGCCAGTTACGAATTGGGTTTTTTCCCGTTGGTTACGAACTTTTAGCTACGAAACGGTACCAAAGGACGAAACTATAGCTAGACCGTTTAAATGAGTCGTTTATACGGTTTAGCTATGGCGTGCAGTTTTGCCGACTGCAATACAACTGCTATGTAAACTGTATGGGTAGTCGGCAATAGCATCGCATATCGCAGTCGCATATACATCGCTGTATCTTATATACCTGGTACTACTTGGTTTGTGTAAATGAAATACTTAGGGATACCAGTATGAATCGGATGTTAAAAATTACGGGCTGATACTTTAATTTTACTAATAGCGAGTTAGAAATACGGAAATAGAAGAAAACAAGAGGTTCAAGTTCAACGAGACAAGCATTAAGTTCAATTAAGCTTAAGAGAAATTGATAATTTAATTTGAGTAGCCTCCAGTAGTTCTATGGCCATGTATTGAGCCGTGTTGAATCTAAATGCTTTCGCATAGAGTTCGTTTTACAATGCAATGTTTTAGAGACATCTAGCGATGGCTACATTTTTTTTATACACAGCTGTCAATTGGCACATTCTACTTTTCCGAGGGCCAGTATTTTTTTGTCATGTGACATTCAAAATTTTTTTTTGACGTGACAACGTCTAATAGATCGATGAACGCCGGCTGCACGCACGAAAAAGGATGACTCAGTGTAACGTACATGACGTATTGTCCCGTTACGCTCGAGCCGATGAACGATCGGAGCGAGAGCGCGGCACGAGCGAGCGAAAGGCACAACCGGCAAAAGCATGCAATCATTTCATCAATGTTTTGCTATGACGTTGTCACGTTAAACTATCGTCCGTAAACCGACTTTACAGACAACCGGTTTTTTTTTACATGCCGGGAGCAACCCACCAATAGCGGCGCAGGAAAAAGACGCGCCGTGCGTGGTGTGTGCTGATTGGTCAATTGCATTTCGCGCGCTTCTAAAACGCGTCTTCTGCGCAGGTACTGTCAACCAATTTAATTCCTGGGCCACTATAGAACCATGTCATAATGTTTTAATTTGTTTATCTTCTACGACAGTGATTATTGCGTGAAGTATGCCATGACGACATCTCGAGCTTTGCGAACATTGTGTCAACAATAATGAATAGGAAAGGAGTTTGCTTATAATTATAACTTGCAACTTGAATTGTCACTGTCCGTCTGTCAAAACTTCTTTTTCTTCTCATGTCATTGAGCGAAAACGTTTATAAACTCTTTTATGTTTATTGCATGTTGTCATCGGAAAGTTGATAATCCTTTGACCAGCACTGCCATTGTATTTATCTAGTAGTATGCAACAAGGTTCTACGGTGGCCTATAAATCACAATGGTTGACTGTACACCGGTGAGCCATATCAAGTTGTATACTACTGTATAGTAAAATTACATAAAGTTTACCACTGACATGGTTTGCCTTCATTTTATATTCAACTTTAACGACCTACAAATAAAGCCTAAATTCAAAATTCAAAATATCTTTGTGAACGATAGGATACACATAATACATTTTTATGTTGGATGGTAAGATTACATTTATTGGTTCAGCTATGTTCTGCCCTAAGGCGTACAAACGAATTTTAGAATACTGTTACCCACGTTTGCAGATTTTGTAATAGCTACTTTATTTGTATGGTGTTAAAGTTGGAAATGAAATGATGGCAAGCCATCTGTCAGTGGTAAACTAAAAGTAAACGTATTGTACTGAACTACTTTTTCGAATAGAAGCTACGATCACTAATCGCCAAGATTTCAACGAGCAGGCGGATCACCTGATGGAAAGCAACCACCGCCGCCCATAGACACTCACAACACAGGTTGAGTTACGGATGCGTTGCCGGCCCTTTGAGAAATATGTAGGCTCGTTTTTTATTATGCGCATGTCAGCGTTTCCAGCGACACTGGTTTCGTATAGACCAATTTTAAACCGGTACCTTTCCTATTGTTTATTTTTTTCTATTCCATATATCTATTGGTGTGGTTGGTTTTGGTGTAGTAGAAACTGTCGATCGACGTCGACCAATCCATTCTACCATCGATCGATCAATTGGTGTAGAGATAAACTACGATAACATGGCCCGCCCCTCCACATTACTATTTCAGTGTGTTTAGTCACATATTTACGAAAGAATTTTTATGTATCTGCTTTTGTTTGACGGCTGTCTCAACACGCACACATGCGTTGAAAGTTTTGGTGTGCTTTATAAATACTTTCACAATAAATAAATAATAAATAAATAAATAAATATCACAGGACAATTCACACCGATTGACCTAGTCCCAAAGTAAGCTAAGCATAGCTTGTGTTATGGGTACTTATATAGATAGATACATACTTAAATACATATTAAACACCCAAGACCCGAGAACAAATATTCGTATTATTCATACAAACATCTGCCCCGACGCGGGAATCGAACCCGGGACCTCGAGCTTCGTAGGCAGGTTCTCTACCTACTAGGCCATCTGGTCGTCAAATACAATGTCAACACATTGAAGACTTCTTGAATTGTGGAGGGGCGGGCCATGTTATCGTAGATTATCTCTAGTAGAAACTTGCGATCGATGTCGACCAATCCATTCTAGCACCCCGAGATTTTCTTTCTGAAGTTTTCTTTTACATAAGTACTAAGTAACACCTTGTTTTTTTTCATTTCGTGCTTATTTTTGCCACAACCTCTATATTTTACTAAAGTACTTACACCTAATACTCTCTGAATGTTTTACTGCCCTGCTAGAAGCTTTCGCCGCCCGCGAGGGGGCGTCATCACTCACATTGTGAACGTATACTCTAACATAATGTCATCACCAAAAATGGCCTACAGCTATCTGTAATTTGAAAGTATTCTTGACCGTTAACTTAGTCGAAAGTTCTCGAAAATATCTGTGACAACGAAATGTATGTAACTAACCGAAACGGTTAAATGTAATAGAGAATTGTGATTGCCTCTACTGAAACTTAGGTATTGAAAGATCACTGTAATTTTTATTGTTCAGGCACAAATGATTTACCTATCTAAAAATCTATGTGGTTTAAAACACCAATGTATTACCGACCAAGATCCATACCCTTAAAAGTCAAGGTGACAATCAGTCCTATTTTTTAATTTCAGACTTGTAAAATGGGGTAGCACTTGGACTAAACATGGAACATTCATTTCCAAAAACATCCGTTTGGTTCAAAACATTTGCTATCAAAAAATCCATTCTAAGTTCAATTTGTTTTCATATGGATATGGCTGTTTTGGGAACGGATATTTTTGGAAATATCGTGTCTAAATTAAAACAAAATCGCAGCAAAATGCAAGTAATGACTATGTATGTGGGGCTTGGCGTATTAACCGCCGTATCTCGTATGTTACAAAAATCGAAGGCTAATGTCCAAGAGCTAAAACCAATTAATAATGTCGTAATTCTGCCGGACATGTTAGTCGACGGACATGTTAGTCGACTTTCGTAACACGAATACGGCGGTTGAAGTGCTTCAAAGCCCCTTTTTTAAAATTATTTGATTGTTTTTTGACATTGGATCCGATATTGCCAGTGTCCATAGCATAACTTACCATCATGTGACACGCTTGTTGGTCATGTTGAATGCATCAATTATTTTGACAACTGTAATTGTATGTTTGTAATCACAAGGCATGTATAATTTATGTACATTATGTAATTTATGTAGCTTTATGTATGTATCATATTCTAGTGTGTTTATGATTTTAATTTAATGAAAGGGACTGCCATTTTTAAAGACAATTTATAACGGACCGTAACATTCGCTTTCAGTGATGAATAGACACGCTGCAGAAATAATTATTTTTTAAACTATGTTGTTTTGGTCCGAAAGATCCGTTCCCTAAAACATCCGGATCTAGATCTCTCCAAAACAACCGCTTTTAAAAGTTCTTTATAAAATCCGTCTTCAAAACACCCGTTGCCCAAAACATCCGCTACGACCGTCCGATATCACATTAGTTTTCAAACGGACCTAGTATTTGCATGTTTTGGTAAATGGATGGATTATGGATACTATTGGGATCTTTTAGGATGCGGATGTTTTTAGGAACTGACCTATTGTGTCCAAACGGCTGTTGTGTAAAACTAAGCTCTATTTTATTTTGATTGCAACTAAAGCGAGACAGCAACACTAGAGCAGTATCATCTAAACTGAAAGTAGTTTTGGGTCATTCACAATATGAAAAAAAAGAAGTTTTTCCTATGCATATGAGACGAGTCATGAACTTTCTTTTGTAAAGTCTAAAGCAGGGACGATATTAATAGGACTGTAAATGTCTACACAAATCTGCGTTTTTTTTTAAATGAATGATGCTAGTGTCGCTATAAGACACTAGTCCCACCAAGGGAGAGAAAGCGACTAGCTATCGACTATTTACTTGCTCAAGTAACAAACAAAAGATAAAGATCCCGTGTCAGTGAAAGAGAGACATATTTTGGGTCGGGTCCCGTTGGCCTTACTTGCATTTAGCCTTGGCTAGCAGAGCACCTTAGTTGTATTTTGTCCGGGTAGCAAAATGCCTTGGTCTGTAAAACGCCCTCATTGCTATAAGCCATAGTTGACGGAATGCCTTGGTTGTAAAACGACTTAATGTCATAATGTTTTAGTAGGTAAATGGTCTGGTCTGGTCTTGAAAATCTATTTAATACAATCAAGACATTACACAATTGAGTCATTCTGCCTACTTGTGCATTTTACGACCTAGACGTTTTGCTAAGTAAGTCTTCCTAAGACTAAGACAATTTTGTAACCATGGCATTATATAACCAAGTCATTTTGCATACTTTGTCAGTGTACTACTGAGCCGTTTTGATCGCTAAGGCTAAATGCAAGTAAGGCCAACGGGACCCGACCCACCTTTTATAGTTGATCGCTGGCTGTTCACACTGCCGGCGAGGACTCTCTTCATTAGTTGATCGCAGCGATAAAAGCTAACGATAAAACTCGCTCAGCGGTACTCGCTTGGCGGTCAGAACTCATGCTGAGACACCAACCAGCGATCATTTTACTGTACAGCGTGGAGCCCCGCCCGAGCGAGTGGTGCGAGTAATCGCCCGTCGCACTCGAATACTCGCTTATAGCCGACCGACGAAACTGTCCGAATAACACACTCGCTTTTCGCCAACTCATTTCTAGTTTCTAACTAATAATCTCCTCTCGCTCATCGTCGGCAGTGGGACCAGTGCCTAGAGGTCTCTGTACCATTCACTTTGTATGTTATAGCTTGTCTAATTTAAAATGACGCGCGCCTAATTACCGCTTTTACGCACATCTGCCAAGATAAATATTTCTCTATTGTAGCTTAAATAGAGTTTCAAATCCTGTGCCTAAATGTGTTGGTGGGGCGCGGCATTTGAAATTAGACCAGCTCTACTAAGACATCTGCTTAACACAAGCGCCATTTCTATTTAGTTTCTTCATTGAGTTCATAAATGACGCTATTGTGTCAAGAGGTACAGAGACATCTATTGTGAAACTAGATACAACAGGTTTATTATTTAAAGGAACGAGACGTTGTGTAGACCGTTTAGGTTCACTGGACAGTGAACCTGGACGGTTCCCATTTTGTCAACATTCCTATTTCGTCCACATTCCCACCTCGTCTACAATCCTATTTCGTCTACATTCCCAACTTGTCCACATTCCCAAGTCGTCCACATTCGCATAAAATTATCGTCCTTATTCCCATCTCGTCCAAATTCCCAAAACGTCCGCATCCATACTTTTTCGCTTAATAAAAGGAGGTGGTTCTCAATTCGGTTGAAAGTTTTATTTGATGTGTTTTACCTCCATGGTTATGTGGACGACACGGAAATGTGGACTACATGGGAATACGGACGAGTTGGGAATGTAGACGAAATAGGAAGTGGACGATTTGGGAATTGAGTGTCGGACGAAATGGGATTGTTGACGAGCTAGGAAGTTGACAAAATGGGAATATGAACGAAGTGAATCTAAACGGTATAGACATTTACAGTCCCCTGGATCTATAGTGAACGGCTGCTAAGTAGTAAGTTCTGACACATTGCACAACTATGAAGTTTCTGAATAATTGACAATGTGAGCATAGGAAAAAAATGCTGTACTTACTGTTCTGTCACTCGCAACAGGTATGTTATAGCATTTATTTTTGTATGGTTGACTTTGTCAATATTTAGAAACTTACTTCTTAGCGGCCGTTGACTATCGTCCTTGGTCTAAAGGAGAGATACGAATATATACTGTATGTCCATTTTACACAGTATACATCTAGTGTAAAAGGTACCTACTTTTTTGTCAGGACTCATAGTGTAACGAGAATGTCTATATTCTATTATTTTGAGTTAGGAAGACAATTAGTCTTGATTTTTATGTTTTTTTTAGATGTCTAAAATAATAGAGTATAGTCCCATCGATTTTATATATAGAACTGGCTTAATTGTATTAGATTGTTATTATGTAAAAAAAAAACATTCGGTTTTTATTAATCAATGGTATTGATTATCCTCTTTTTCTAAATTTTGAATTTGAAAAAAAATTTTTTTCGTGTATGTATTTGCTTCGGACGCAAAGTTACACTAATATATGTTTTATTAATAATTAGTAACTAATACGCGAAAATATGTCTTATTTTATTTTACTTAAAAAATCTAAGAAAATTGGTTCCTTGGGTCGCATTGTATTGTACAGAATATAATGAAAAAAAAAAAAAAGAAACGGGAAATATATTTAAAAAAAAACATTTTTAAATCATTTATTCATTTATTTGTGTAAATATTAAGAGATAAAACAGGTAACTTTAGATTTAGTTTTTTAATTTAATGTCGCTTCTATCGCAGAACGTCAGCACTGGGTTAATATAAAATATATAAAAATATCCATTGAATTTTGAACTATGGAGGGTATATGTTTTCAGTCCATAAAAGTTCATGGATTAAAAAAAACTCGGGGTCCGACTTTTTGTTAATTATTAATTTTCCGGGGCGATAATTATTTTCTAGCTCGCTTCTAAAAGTTGGCCCTCTAGCAGAATCACATTTAGACATTTGTTTAAACCTAATGTGACTAGCTTGAAAATTAATGTAAAAAAAAACAACTTTTTTCTCAATAAAAAAAGACTCGAAAATTTTAGACAAAAGAGTCCTTTATGTAGTAACTTTGCGCAATATTTTGTAGAGATACCTCAATGCTGTACTTTAGAAATATCGGAGCCATTCTATCCGCCCTTCATTAGTATAAGTTTCTGGATCGCATTCGACGATTTACTTAATTCTCAGAAGTCTACCCACACTCACATATGGGCTAGCTCGACCGTTCTATTACACCCTCAAAACAAATTAGAAACTCCGTATTTTTACAGCAAGCATTGAGATATTTCGCTCTAATTATAAACGTAATTTATAAATTGTATATATTATTATATATGAAAAAAATCAACTGCCAAGTTTGCGTCAATGCCTTTTACCTGCTTCCCGACGTTTATCCAATTTGGTCTGACTATCTCATAAATTTATTGCTAACTCACAAATATTACAGATTTGTAAAAATCGTCTTACATTGCCGCGGTCGAACGATCGCTTTTTAATCCTTAACCTCGCCACACGCATTGGAACTCGAAGCTTTCACAACAGTTCTATTATAGCTATTATAGTTTGCCTCAGGTGTGTAAGTTAGACCCTTTGGATGCTACATGTTGATTGATAATTCGGCTTACCGAGTAGTCTCTTAAGTGGTAAAAGAGAGATTACGCTGCAAGATTAATCCTCAGCATTTACGCTTAGTAAAGCACAATGGACGATTGTGATATAGTGTACAAGAGATGTGACTATGTATTAGTAAAGGGGTATATTATCACTATGGAAAAAAGCTCGTATCTCGAAATCGATAATCTGGTCAAGCGAACTTTACCAAGTGTTTATCAAGGTTCAGTTTGGTTTAATTATTGAATTGAGATACGAGCTTGACTCGAAGTAGTGACGACATAAGAGTGTTTTGCTAGATTTTGGCGTTCAGACTTCTTAACCTTTTGAACGCCAGTGACGTAAAGAATAATTTTAAATGGTTATTATTTACAAACATCAGACATTTACTAGTTGCATTTTATTTCCATGGCATATTTACAAGCTGATTTTGAGTCACAATCCCAAGTTTGATGTGATCTATATAGAAAGATAAGTCGAAATTTGGATGGTATAACTATCTCTTTCTAACGTATAGCTCCGTCTCTGTCGGGAAGCAAGTACCACAATGTTTTAATGTAATTTGTTACGGCGACATTTGTTTTTCTACGTTGTATTTCGCATAGTGGAGGGAGGTTCTTTTTTTACTCTGTTGGTAGTTTTTAGTTTTTTTTTTTATCCGTGAAAATAAATGAATAGAGAATTTGTTTATTGTAATATGTGTATTATTTTACAAAAACCATTGATTTGATTTACAAAAAGGATTCTTACATTAAAATGATGAATACAACAGGGATGACACCAAATGAAGTGCATGACCTAGGAATTCATGTTTCGTAACCAGCTTCGAATCGGAAATATTGCTCCTGTTTGGAAGCCAGCTACCAAACCTGGCTACGAGATGTGGCTTAAGAATTCTGGTTTCGTAGCCAGCTTTGAATCGGGATTATTTCTCCCATTCCGAAGCCAGCTACGAGATGGGACAAGGTGATATTGAATTAAAAAACCCCAAAATTTCCTAATTTAAAAAAGTTAAGGGGTACACTTTTTATTGAATATGCCCAGAAGGGTGACGGCACCAATGATGGACATGTTAAGTACAGTAGTTACCCAGTAATGGACAGCAAATATTCAATGCCTTATAGCACCATTCAAGGACTTTACCAGTTATAATCATCAGTTATCAGAGTTATCTGAGCATAGTGTTGATAGTTAAAAATGTAGTGTGACCGTTTCTTAAAATTTAGGTTTAAGAAAAAAAATTCCATAATTGGTTCTTGTCTACTACTGGTGCTTGTCACCCTATATGTTTACGAGTAGCTGGAGAGTTTGAGCTCTTGGAGCATGTTGAACACTGTTTCGGTCAGACGGAACTTCATGTCGAACGTCGCCCGACGTGCGTCCACCGAGCCGTAGGACATATTCAGTGTGAACAAGTCTGGGAAGAACTGAGGAAATATTTAACATTAGCCTTCGTGGGGGTCTATTCCCACTAGTACCATTGACAGTTCTATGATAATTGATAGAACTAGTGGGAAAATTTATTCCCACTAGTTCCCTTATTTAAAGGACTTCAGATAATAGAACTAGTGTGTATGATTTTTTCCCAGTAGTTCTATTTTATTAAAAAATAATTTAGTCTCACTAAAACTGTTCATGAACAATAAAAAAAAATATTAATTAGTAAAAGTAAAATCGTTTTGTGCTGTGAATAACATATTATTCATGAAGAGTTAAGTCCGAATAAATTAATTTTTAATAGGTAAAATAGAACTACTGGGAAAAAAACATTCCCACTAGTTCTATTATCTAAAGTCCTTTAAAATAATGGATGGAACTAGTGGGAATAAAAAAAAAAAAATAAAGCTTTCTAGTACTAACAGTCTCTGAGCTTAGCCGCGGACAGACAGACGGACAGACATGGCGAAACTATAAGGGTTCCTAGTTGACTACGGAACCCTAAAAAAATGTGTGTAAAGTTGCCTATCTACACTGCCCCCGTGTCCTACTACGGCCCAAGCTTTGTCATTCTGAGAGCATTCTGCGAGCCCGGTTTCGAACCCACGACTTTGCTTGAGAGGTCATGGTCATAGGTCAAACCAAAGCTACCACTTCTGCATTTAAGTGAAAAAAAAACGACTTACTCCAAGTCCCACCATAGGTTCCATGGACAGTTCAGTGCTGAGTTCATTGCACTTTAGGATCGTGGCTCTTTGAGGCGAGGCGATAAGAAGGTTCAATTTCGCCTGAAATAGTACGTTTTAGTCTAAATCTGGAAGTACCCAACCAATTGGTTTCTGAGGCTGGATTAATAACTTTTTCTTTGCAGCTAAGTGTACATATGCAACTGAATTGCGTACCAAGATGGATCTTGTCACAGTAGAAACAAAAGTGTCTTCCCTGTGGACATAGAATTAGTGACTCCGAGTCAGCAAACTTGAAATTTATTTAAATGGGCCGAAAGTTGGGCAGGCATTACTGATACCCGAAAATTACTACAGGAATCGCAAGAGTTTTGCCTCCTAAACACGGAAAAATATTTATTAGAATGTATTTCTCCATATTTGAAAAATACAAGAAATTAAAAAAAAAAAATCTGAATTTACCAATACTACCACAGAATAGATAAAATATGTTTCCTTTGCCTTTTTCACCAGAAAAAAGTGCTATACTTGATAACTTTAAATTTGATAACAACCTCAACGTCAGATTTACGTCATCACTTTTTGAAGTTAAACTTCTAATGCGACTTCCAACAAGCGTTGCGTTAAATGCGTTGTGTTAAATACGCAACGCAACGCAACGCAAGTTGACGTTTACGAGACGTTCGCATTGTATATTAATATAGCATTTTTTGATTTTTTGAGTGACAGCGGTAAATACCATCTCGCTTACATTACACTATTATTATTTAATAGGGAGGAGCAGAACGTTTAAACTTCGAATTTTGAAGTAATACTCGTTCCTTTTTCGGGCGCCATCTATTGCTTGCGGTTTGAATTAATGACGTTTTAATAAGATAACGACGTCATGAAAGTTTACTGCACAAAAAAGAATTTAGTTTTTTATTTGTTTTGATGGATGGCTACTGCCACTAAAGCAGTATCTATAATTGACAAAAACGCCATCTAGGTGAAATGTTGCGCACCATGTTAGTTTGTAAGATAGATGATAGATGGCAGTAGAAGCAATAGTAATAATTGATAAAAACGCCATCTAGGTAATATTTTGCACACCATGTTAGTTTATAAGATGGTTGATAGATGGCAGTAAAAGCAGTCATCATCATTATTGATAAAAGCGCCATCTAGGATTTATTTTGCACACGATGTTAGTTTTTAAGATGGGTGATAGATGGCAGTAAAAGCATTAGTAATGATTTATAAAAACACCATCTAGGTGACATTTTGCACACCATGTTAGTTTATAAAATACATGATAGATGGCAGTGAAAGCAATTGTAATAATTGATAAAAACGCCATCTAGGTGACGTTTTGCACACTATGTTAGTTTATATGATAGCCATAGATGGCAGTAAAAGCAGTCATAACTATTTATAAAAGGGCTGTGCAAGTTTGTATTTTAAATAAGTAACAATTTTTTGAATTAGCATCCTCTTTGGCTGTCGGTGGCTGATTGGCGCTAAGCCCATGCCATGCACCGCGGCAAAAAAGAAAGGAGCTGTCAGGACGGGACTTCTTAAATTTTCGGCGGACGTATATTATATTGTGCATTGTGTTCTGTAAATAAAAAACATTGTAAATAGTGTTATCTAGTACTAATGATAAATAACGGACATTATTTATTGTAATGCGTAATACCAAGTGGCGGTTCGGACTTTGCGGCTCTACGGACGGGCTAAGCAAGCGCTTATCGAAGTCGGCTTCATTGAGGTTTGTGGTTCATAAATTGTTATTTTAAACGTATTTAGAAAAAAAAGTATTGAATATCTTTTAGAAAAAAAGTATTGAATATCTTTGAAATTAATAATTATTGAAAATAACGTGCGCACGAGGAGCAACGCCACCTAGCGACGAGTTATGTAACTTGTTTCGCTAGCGCTGTAGTTGGTTACTTGCTAGCCGCTTCTTTGCTTTGGGTTATTGCAATAAGGTTCATATTGATGTATAAGTGCCTTTTTCATTTCCACATTACGAAGTTTCACTTCTTCCGCGCGGAGGAGCTGCTCGCACGATTTTTTTTTAATAGAGACTAGACAAAAGTAATGTATCTATTGTGTGGTAGTTTTAGAGTTATGCCCTTTTAGAATAAGCACATCTTAAAAAAGTTGTAATAAATTAATTAATAATCCTAGTGAAAATTTAAAACTATCAGCGTCTTTCTCTTTCCAAACAGAATACAGAGAATGAATCAAATTATAGTCTTAGAAATATGAAATCTTGTCAATTCACTAAAATAAGTTTTAATATAAATTTAATTTTTAATGCAAGCTTTTTCGTTGACTGTACTTTTGGTTCACTGTACTTGCATTGTCATTCAACTTACATAAGTATACCAAATATCAAGTGAATCCGACAGCTGGAAGTGGGTCAAATTCGCCTTCCAAGATTTGACCCGTACATACATAGGTATACTTACTTATAGAAGGTATTAGACCTACAAAATATACACCGTGAAATTTTAGTGGTTGTTTTCCCGAAACGAGGTGATTTAGTTTCGATTGTACAATCGATTTATAATTACTATTTTGACTAGAGTCAAAAATCCAATTGTGAAAAACGAAAGTCGAAAATGACCGCAAACCAATAGTAACGCTTCGTTGGTACAAGTAGCGTACGATCGTACGATAGGTTAGGTACCAACGAAGCGTTACTATTGGTTTGCGGTCATTTTCGACTTTCATTTTTCACAATTGGATTTTTGACTCTAGTCAAAATAGTAATTATAAATCGATTGTACAATCGATACTAAATCACCTCGTTTCGGGAAAACAACCACTAAAATTTCACGGTGTATTATATACTAGTATTATATATTCCCGTATCAACCGTGTTTGAGCTCTATTACGTTTAAGGTATCTTCCCACTACACCGTATCATACCATGACTGTAATAGGAGCGTGACAGGCAAAAAAGTATTATTTTTATTGAAATACATGAGACTATGCCGACTAGACCGTTCCGTCAGCGACCAACATCGTCGCGTCGCATGTATCGTGCTGCTTGTCGTTTCTGATACGTTCATAGCACGGTCATGGTATAATACGGTCTAATGGGTCTCTACCCATTAGACCGTATCATAGACCTTTAACATAAAGTTCACAATTGTAGTGTGTTCCGTATTTTTGGATACTTTGGATGCTAGGAATGGTGTTGCGGGTGTTATAGTGCCAACGGCGACTTGACAGCTACCAAGTATTAGGCGCTTTGTGTGCTCCGGTGAATTTGGATGACCTGAACAATTTGATCACTTTGGATCAGTCGGTATTAACCTTTTCAACGCCAACGACACATATAGGTGTCACAAAGTACAGTGTCAAAGTGATCTTGACACAATGACATACGATTCAAAGCGGGTTTACGTTTAGTCGGGGCGTGGCGTTGAAAGGGTCAATGGACATTTCGGATGTAGCGGTATATTGGAGACATTGACTGTCACTATCTATATGATGCTGACTGTACATTGCAAGTTAATAAAGAGCCTGTAAAATATTGGCTACACATCCTTAACTTTTTCCATGTCCACAGGAGAGACGCGAAAATAATGTGTATGACCTTCATCTGCCAAAGAAATTATCGGGAAATTGACTGTGACGAGGTACCTACTACTTAGGTACGCGATTCAGTGTTCTCGGCTGTACAAAGTTTCCACAGAAAGGTTCATAAACTGGTTTTAACCTTTTCAACGCTCTCTCAAATACAACACTCACTCATACGCCATGACATCGGAATGTCAACGCGAAGTTGAACCCTAAAGAAATATGAATGTAGGTAGATATCGCTCTGCACGACGTATGATAGACGTAAATATATCAGCCGTTGGCGTAGAACCTGCGATGCTGATATGTGTCGTTGGCGTCGAAAAGGTTAACTGAGAGTAGTGCAACAGAGTAAGAATATGTTTACCTCTCGCTTCTTGTCGACAGCTTCTCTTAATTGCATGATTATGTTTCTGCTGCCTGCAGAAGCGTTCCATCTGTTGAGATAAAAGAACGACTAAATCAAGATCAGTGGCGTATAGCGTGCCTTACCGTGTATCAAAATTAGTTGGGGGGCTTACCCGGGAAGCACGAGATTAAGGGGGTGTTTCACCACCTTATTGTCAAACTACTGGTTACGTAACCAATGAATAAACTAAGTACTGGACAAATCTGTCGGCTAGTTTTTTTTCAGTTTCACCACTCCGGTCCTGTGCAAACTAAGTACCACTTAACTAATCGTCAGTTTAACAAAAAGTCAGAATGGCAACGTCGCATTTCACGACCACGCGTTCCTGTTCGCACACTTTCGTTCAAAGAGTCGCTCATTATTAAAGCAAAAGAAATCGTAAACTCTGTAATTTTTAAATACATCTATTTTTTGCATAAACAAATGTGTAACATTATAATTAATCCAAAAACGCTATTTATTAACGATACTTTGTTAACAATAACAAAGAAAAATAAAATCACGTAAAACAAATCGAAAAGTGGCGCCAAACCATTTGACAGATAAACTTTTTTTTTAATGGCGATATACAAGTTCAGGTAGAACAAACGAATGAGCCACTGAAAAAAGTCTGTAATTAGAAAATATTACGAAATTATGGATTTATTTTTACATACTAAAAGTGTACCTACATTTTTTTATTCAAATCTTGATATTTAAATTATTTTATGCAATTTAGCGTGAAATCTTTCTTTAAAAAATAAAAAAAACTTTGATTTATTTTTCTGAAACCGGCTGATGGGCTCTCCAACCATGGCCACAAAAAAATAAACTTAACTAATTAAAAAGTTATGTGACGGATAAAAATGCTAAATGCCACCTGATCTTATGGTCACATTAAGAAACAGTTTGTCCGTCACTTAGCGCTAATCAAGACTGGTGAAACAGAAATTTTAATTCCGTCTGTCAAATAAGGTTATGATTAAGCTAATCCGAACTTTAAGAAAAGTGGTGAAACAGCCCCTAATAACAACATTTCACTAATTTTTGCTTATACACGTTAGGGGCCTCTGTAGCCCGGGGGCCCCGTATCATTGACACGGCTGATACGGCGGTAGCTACGCCCCTAGGGTCAAGTCACATCTATCAGCATCGAATCGCATTTAGCTGGGTGATTTTGGACACACTACACGCATCGCAAGTTAAAGTATGCTGTTACATGTTTTCAGCTGCTAAAGGATGCCAACGCACGCTTCAGTACGCTTATACGTTACGCCGCACTTGCAGTTGAAAACCTTTATGGATACCTATAGGTCATCTATAAAACGTTATTGTCCTAGCGTGTATTCTAGAAGCAATTAAAATTAAAAAAAACGCAAAAGACGAACGACGTGGATTAATCCACTATGGAAAATTAGGGTTATTAATGGAAGTGTTGTAACACTTGTGGCAGGTTTAAAGAAATATAGTAGGTACGTAGCCTTTCTCATTCGCAAGCATGCCGCCGGCTCACGCTTAAGCAGCCGTTATCAATCGCAAGTGTTATATCTCACGCGTAATCAACTATTCTCATTCGCAAGCATCTAGTTTATAGTTTATAGTTTTATTTGGAGAACAAACAGAAATAGATGTACAAAATAGTTCTTATGTTCTAAATTTTTATATATAACAGTCATCTACCTCCTCGACAGCTCTCACTGAGAATTATATTAATGTAATTAGACACCGACAGTGTGTGCTGTAAAAATTTTAGAAAAAAAACAAAAAAAAAAACTAAATAAAATGAACAATAGAAAAGTTCCAATGACTACATTTAAGTACACTGACAATAGCGCAACAACTATTCTACCATTATTCCCAATCAGTAGCCAACAGTGATGCACATACAGGAAAAGATATACAAAAAAAAAAACAATAAGGTAAGGTAAGTATAGTACCTACAACAAATTATTCCGACGCTGACCTTCAACAACGGGAGGCGTCAAGCCCCAAATGATCCAATGCTGAAGGCATGCAGGTATAGCTAGCTGTACTACCACGGTTCGTCTTCAATTGTGTTAACCAACCGGTTTCTAAACTGAGTCAAAGAAGTATTAAATATATCGCCCGAGACTAGTGCTTTATTGTACACGGTGCACATGCGACGCAGCGGTGCGCGCGCGCCGGCCTTGCTGGCGGACAGCGGCACGGCGAACAGGGCGACCGAGCGGGATGTGCAGCGAGCAGGCACTCTAAACCTAATGTGCTGCAGAAGCTCCGAGCAGCTGTACTCCCCCCTGCATATCTTGTAGAGGGCTAAGGCATCTGCCACCTTCCGCCTGACATACAACGATTGAACCTTGTATCTCTTTAACAACTTACTGTATGACATTTTTGACCCCGTTAAACGTCTATGCATCATTCGCAAGAATTTCTTTTGGACCATTTCCACTGAATGTGAGTATTTTATATAAAGAGGATTCCATACAACTGACGCGTACTCGAGACACGGTCTAACTAATGCCTTATATAATAATAAATACGTATTTGCGTTTTTAAAAATCTTCGCTGATCTAATTATGAACCCTAACATTTGATATCCCTTTGAAATATTTTTTTCTACTTGTTTATCGAGATGAAGCCTATCATCAAAAATGACGCCGAGGTCACGAACTAACGATACCTTTTTTATACAAGTATCGCCAATCTTATACTCGAACTCAATCATCCTTTTTTTATTCTTAGTAAATGACATTTTCATACATTTATCAACTGCCAATTGTAATTTATTCATGAAAAGTATCCAAGTCCTCTTGAAGACTTTTACCATCATCATTACATTTAACTGCATTATAAATCTTTAAGTCATCTGCGAACATTAAAAAATTACTGTTTCTGAAACAGGATTTAATATCATTAATAAAAAAATAATGTACAGCAAGGGGCCTAATTTCGAGCCTTGTATTACTCCTGATGTTACTTCTGACAAATTTGATCTGAATCCGTTTATAACCACTACTTGCGTCCTCTTTGTCAGATAAGAAACAAACCAACGAAGCAAGTCACCTCGGATACCATTAAATGCAAGTTTTTTAAGAAGTAGAAGATGATCAACCTTGTCAAAAGCTTTTCGAAAATCGGTAAATATGACATCAGTCTGTTCCCTTTTATCCATAGCTTCAAATAAATAATTAGAATATAACATTAGGTTCGTGATTGTGGATTTGTTTTTCATAAATCCATGTTGTTCTGATATCAAAAATCGTTCTACTTTAGGGTAGATGACGTCGTGTATTAATCCTTCTAATATTTTTGGTAAACACGACTGTATCGAGACTGGTCTATAATTTGTCACTTGAGACTTAGATCCTGCTTTATGAATTAAGCAGCCGTTCTCATGCTTTATCTTGAATAAGCATTCTTCAGTATGTTAAATGGATAGCTACACTTGTACGCATTTAATGCTGAAACTGAATCGATGCGGAAGGGTGAATTGATGCGGACGCATCTTCCTTCATGCAATGTTGCGTTTTTGTATTACAAAATGCGATTCGATGCTGATAGACTGGTGCATGACGGTGGCTGGTGTGTGTGCTGGTGCTGGTGACTTCACCCCTATTAAAGATGACTCTCAATATCTGTACAACGTCCCGCGCGTCGTCGCCGCTAATTTTAAACCCCCGATGCAAAAAGAGGGGCGCTATAATTTTTTTCGTGTCTGTGCGTCTGTCTGTCTGTCAGTAGCATCGTAGCTCCTAAACGAATGGACATTATTATGATTATGATGTGTTATATTTTACAAAACATTTATGAAAATCTCTTCAGGCATTTTAAGGACATCAGCTCTTTTTGTTGGCTGCGATAGGGATTTTAGACGCACAATGGGTATTTAAAGTAAAGTAAAGTAAAAAGGTATTTATTTAAATATAAAAACATTAGGTACAATTTTTATGGTTCTTCGGCGGTCTCCACATTAGGCTCTGGGCCGGTATCGCGGTGACCATACTTTGAATCATTTTCAAAAAATGTAGGTACAGTCAGCAACAAAAATATGAATACACTCAAATTACCAAAAATATGCATCCACGACTCTATTACCAGGGCATAAAGGCGTGTGTATACCTACTTACATATTTTTGGTACTTTCAGTGTATTCATATTTTTGTTGCTGACTGTACATGATTAAGGGCTTCAATGAAAACAAAACTTAATTAGTTCCTTTGTGTAACGAAAGCTACCTTATAATACCTACTTAACTTACTTATTATGAGTGTGAAAGTTTGTGAAGATGTTTGGATGCTTGTTACTCAATCACGCAATAACGGCTCAACGGATTTACATAAAATTTGGTATGGATATAGATTGAGACCTTAGGAATAACATAGGGTAGTTTATATCCCGAAAAATTGCCTAGTTCCCGCGTGATAGCGATAAATGAATTAGTTTATATGACTAACTCTCAGACTGACAAAGTCACGAGCAACAGCTACTTAGCTAGTACTTGACAATACCTGCTCCACTGAAAGTTGTAAGCTCTGGACATGAAAGCCATGGCGTGGTAGTTGTGCCGTTCCGCAACCCACTCCTTCGGACAGGAACCCTCCACGTGACTGTGGCCGTCAAAGTCCGGGAAGAAGTCGCACGCCGCCTCACGCATTATCTGGAAGCAAACACAATCTAACTGGCCAGTCGAACACAACAAAAAATTGAAAAGACCGTTATACTTTTCATTGTGAATATACGAGGACATTTTTGAACGGTGAAATCTATACTAATATTATAAAGCTGAAGAGTTTGTTAGTTTGTTTGTTTGTTTGTTTGAACGCGCTAATCTCAGGGACTACTGCTCCGATTTGAAAAATTCTTTCAGTGTTAGATAGCCCATTTATCGAGGAAGGCTATAGGCTATATATCATCACGCTAACACCAATAGGAGCGGAGCGGAGCGGAAGAATGTTTCCAAATCGGGGGTTTTTGAAGTAAAACTTCTATATCTCGGGATCTACTGCTCCGATTTGAAAAATTCTTTCAGTGTTAGATAGCCCAGTTGGATAGGGCGGGTTGGGAGCGGGTGGGGGGCGAGTTGGGAGAGGGTTGGGGGCGGGTTGAGAGCGGGTTGGGGGCGGTTTGAGAGCGGGTTGGGGGCGTGTTGGGAGCTGGTGGGGGGGTGAGTTGGGAGCGGGTTGGGGGCGGGTTGGGAGCGGGTTGGGAGCGGGTTGGGGGCGGGTTGGGAGCGGGTTGGGGGCGGGTTAGGAGCGGGTTGGGGGCGGGTTGAGAGCGAGTTGGGGAGTTTCACTTCTTCCGGAAGGATCTAAGGACAGCCATAATTGATGAAAAAGCAAATTGGATAAAAAAATTAGCTGCCCAAATTACTAATTCCACGCGGACGGAGTCGCGGGCAAAAGCTAGTCTAAGATATTCTAAAATAATGCCGCGTCTCTAAGAGGATCCCATGCCTCCAAAAGAATGCCGCGTCTCTAAGATAGTCCAGTGACCCTAAAAGAATACATCCTTTCTATGAGAACTTAGCGTACCTAATGTTTAAATATAACAATATTGTTATTTTTCAAATAAAGAATTTTTGTTGATAAAGACTATCTGTTTTTCTTTACCTAGTGAGAACGGCGACAGTTTAATAGTAATCATCCATCACCCTTTAAAACAAACCCGTGTCTCTAAAATAATGCTGCTTTTCTATGAGAACTTGCTCATCTAATAAAATGCCGCGTCTCTAAAATGATGCCATGTCTTTAAATGAATTCCGCGTCTCTAATGAAAACTAAGCGTCTCTAATAAAATGCCACGTCTCTAAGACAGTCTCGTGTATCTAAAAAGAAAACCGCGTCTCTAGGAGAATTCTGTATAGAATATAGCGCATTTGAAGCTTTGGAACAGCTGTCAAGTCCTATAGGTAGGTAGGTGGTAGGTATGTACAGGTAGGTAAGTAAGGCCGTCTATTACTTACCTTATATATTTTTCCTTGTACAGTAGAGGTCAAAGATATCTTTACACCTATCTACCTTGTCGCAGCCACTTCGTGTTTGAACTATATTAAATTGGCAGAAGGCTACAGTGACAAGGCACAAAAGTGTAACGTTGACTGTACTTGTTTTTCTGTATTGTTTTCTTTGTGGACAGTCAGCGTCAAATAGTTCGTGACACCCAAAGTGGTCAAATAGTTCGCAACACGTCTTTATTACAGTTTTACGCAGCGGGCGTACAGTGACTTGCGAGTCCAATACAATAACGCTTTCAGGGCGCTGATGGGGCTGCCGCGCTATTGTAGCGCTTCTTTGATGTTTCCCGAGGCACGAGTGGATGGTTTTGCGGCCATCATGCGTAAGCGGTGTGCCTCTCTGTTGAGCCGCTGGCGCGACAGCTCCAACAGTATTCTCGCTGCGTTAGGTGACAGGTGGGACTCGCCACTGTTAGAGAGGTGGATTAAACTTCACCAAGATGATTACTTAGTGGATGATAAATGTATTGTTTTGTTTCTAGTTTTATAAGTACTAATCTTTTTTATTTTTATTTTTAATACTAACAACCTATGGAGAATATCTGAAATAAATTAAATTATTATTATTATAATTGTTTTTAACTTTCTGTTATCTCTCCTAGGCTAGGAGGTAAATTGTTGCACGGGCCTAAGCCAAGTGCTTTTCAATTTATATACGACTAATATAAAATAAATTTTATATTTACCTACTTAATTATATCGAAAGGAACTTGCGTACTATGCGGCATGTGTTTAGGATGACAGCTTTTTGTAAGAGAGTGTAAGTGGAAGGATGAATATTGAGTGCCCGGAGGCTTGTATGAAGTGTTTTCGGTATAATGCCTGTTGCGGAGAGTATTATAGGAATTGTTTTTACGGTCTTTACTTGCCACTGTGTTTTAATTTCTATGGAGAGGTCGGTGTATTTGGCTATTTTTTCTGTGTGAGTGTTTCGTAGGTTATGTGTGTTGCAGATGGCGATGTCAATTAAATATACTAGCTTTTCACTCTTGTTTAAAACCGTGATGTCTGGTTTATTGCAGTGAATCGTCTTATCAGTCATAATGGTTCGGTCCCAGTATATCTTGTAATCGCTATTTTCTAGAATTGTCTGGGGCTGGTATTTGTAATATGGGACTTTGTCTGTAATAAGTTTGAACTGGAATGCTAGGTGCTGGTGAACTATTGCTGCTACTTGGTCATGTCTATGTTTGTAGTCAGTCTGAGCTATGGAGCGGCAAGCGCCAGTGATGTGTTGGATTGTTTCTGGGCTAGTGTGACAGTGTCGGCAGTGATCTGATCCAGGTCTGCGAATAATATACTTTTGATAGTTTTTGGTGTTAATTACTTGGTCTTGAATAGCCATTAAGAATGCTTCAGTTTCCGGGAAGAGTTCACCACGACGCAGCCATGCGTTCGACGCTACGTTGTCGACATGTGGTTGCTGCAGGTCGTTGTAATGTCTTCCATGTAGAGACTTAAGCTGCCATGCGTTGATTTTTTGTTTAGGATCCGTGATATATTCATTGCGTTGTTTGCTTGTGTCGTGTAGGTTCAGAGGGGTGAGGCGTGTGTCGGTTTGTGTGACTGCTGAGTGTAGGACGCAATCATGTGCTTTTCTGTAAAAGAACTGTCTTAGGTTTGTAATCTGTTTGTTGTGTAAGTTAATGATATCTATTAGTCCTCTGCCGCCTAGGTTCCGCGACAGAGTTAATCGCTGTACACATGATCGTGGATGATATTTACGGTGTGAAGTCATTAGCTTGCTGATCGTGCGTTGCAGCTTTTGGAGATCAGTTTTCGACCAGTTTATTATGCCAAAGCTGTATGTGAGAATCGGTATTGCGTAGGTGTTGACCGCTTTAATCATATTGCGAGAATTTAATTGTGACCGGAAAAGTGCATTAAGTCGATGTTTAAATTTTTTTATTAAATTTGTTTTAGTTTCAGTCTGGTGAATTTGCTGTGATTGTTGGAATCCTAGATATTTATATGGATTGTCTTCGTCCAGTGATAAGATGAGCTCGCCATTGTCAAGCGCATAGTCATTCTGCACAACAGCTCCCTGTTGGACAGATAACGTCTTGCACTTGTTAATGCCGAATTCCATACAGATGTCGTTAAAGAATGTTTGCGTGATGTCTGCGAGCTTATGTAGTGACTCTGTGTCTGTACTGTATAATTTGATATCATCCATGTACATGAGATGTGTTAGCGTCAAATGAGTTTGGTCATGTGGTATTGGAACTCCGCTGCCATTTCGGTTCAGTAGATTTGAAAATTAATTATTATTATTATTATTACAGTTGGAATAAGGCCGTGTTGCTAACTTTTTGGCTACTTTGGGTGTCACGAACTATTTGACGCTGACTGTACAATAAAGAGTAACTGTATTATATTGTATTGTGTTGTAAATGATGCGTTGCGCTGCATTGCATTGCATTGTATTGTATTGTATTGTATTGTATTGTATTGTATTGTATTGTATTGTATTTTGACGCTGACTGGACAATAAAGAGTAACTGTATTATATTGTATTGTGTTGTAAATGATGCGTTGCGCTGCATTGCATTGCCTTGTACTGTATTGTATTGTATTGTATTGTATTGTATTGTATTGTATTGTATTGTATTGTATTGTATTGTATTGTATTGTATTGTATTATATTTATTTATCTATATAAGTATGTTTATCGTCGCCTAGTACCCATAGTACAAGCTTTGCTTAGTTTGGGACTAGGTCGATTTGTGTAAGATTGTCCCCTAATATTTATTTATTTATTGTATTGTACCTGTGCCATCCGTTTGACGCTGTACTTTTTGTTGAAGTGCTCCCGGAGAGCGGTCGTGGTGGCGTTCGCAATCCATTTGAGCGCGACCGAGTTGCCTGCGCACACCCACGTCACCGTCACGCATGCGCCAGTCACCGTGATCAGCACGCCTTTGCTGATGAACAGATAGTACAAACATATGAACTGAAACTCACCCGCGACCTTATGTGTGATAGCTGGGTCACATTCTGAATCCCTAACATCGTTTGTCCTAATGTAATGTTTGTCCTAACGATCGTTTGTCCTAACACTTTTTTTCTCGGAAACCGTGAATTTATCAGGAACTTTTTTGTGATTATCCTCTAGAACTCTATAGGTTAGGTTAGGTTTGTTTTATAAAAATCCAGAACAGTTAATAGATTTTAAATAAAAAGAGTTAGGACAAACATTACATTAGGGCAAACAATCATTAGGGATTTAGATATAGAGTCGTGATAGCTACGTTTATGCAAGAAATGTGTGTTCAAGCTGTTCCTCCACCTCCACACTGTACCACAAATCACACAAACCCACCTATCACCCACCACCACTAAACTACACTGAAGCGTGTCGTACTCAACCAGAGCTCATCATCAGATCAGAGGATGAGCTCTGGTTACGCGTATTATGAACGTCTCGGGTAAAAGTTAATTCATTCATTTATTTAAAAAAGTTAGTTTACTTATGATGTATTGTTATTATTGACAGGACGTACAGTAGTTACGTAAATAAGTAAAAAGGAGAAATAAAATAATTATTTTATTATAAATTCTGGAGTAAAATAAATTTACACGCACACTCTCTACTTATTCTCTCTCACACACACAAACACACACACACACACACACACACACACACACACACACATGCGCGCGGCCGAGCGCACTCACACTCTAACACACTTACCTTACAACACATATCCATACCATACTCATAAATAACATTAACTCATTTATGTGGATTTAAAAAAAAAAAATTTTAGCTTGATATCTTGATCTGTAAACTTGTTGTATCTGTGTTAGTATAAAGTATGTTTCGCTCAACTGCATGCCTGTGGACATCTGTTATTGGCTTTTTGTCTAGTTCTTAAGTCTCATTATAATGTATTGTATTGCTGTTGATGCCCCAAATAAATAAAATAAAATAAAATAAAATAAAATAAAATAAAATAAAATAAAATAAAATAAAATAAAATAAAATAAAATAAAATAAAATAAAATAAAATAAAATAAAATGGCTCGTTTTATGTTCTTGTACTAAATATAAATCGGCCAAGTACAGGGGTCATGTTTTAAAAGTGAGTACCCTGATAATGTCTCACCCGTCCGGATCCGGTCGCACGTCCCAGCCCTGGTACGGCAAGTTGCTGTACCTCAGTGTCGCTATGCCTATGGGCCCTGCAATTCAAAACATTGATTTCAATGGCGATTTACGAACGTATTATAAAACGAGGCGACCGCGCAGCGAGAGTTAACAAAAACTGAAGTGCGTGAAATAGATGTCAGATAGCAGATATGGGGTACCAGCCTAAGGCTGCGTATCCACCGGAGCTATGCGAGGATGCGCTGCGAGGGATGTGTTTGTCATGAACCAATAGAAACACTTCATTTACCTATCCTTACTCAGCTCAGCTCTGGTGGAAGCAGCTCAGCGGAGCGAGGTTTTTGTACAGTCGACTACAAAAAGATCGATACCGCCAAAGTTACAAAGATATGTATACACAACTTTATTGACTTAACATTAAGGTCGTGTATACATATTTTTGTAACTTTGGCCGTATCGATTTTTTTGTAGTCGACTGTACATACAAAACAAAAGAAGGGAAAGATGTGTGCCAGGGATGTGTTGCTAGGCGGCGTTGCTCCGCTCCCGCCTCACCGCACCGCTTATTTGAAAAGAGCCCGCTACACATCCTCGCTACGCGTCCTCGCACCGCTCAGCTACCTCGCACATCTCTGGTGGAAACGCAGCAGCCTTATAGGCGCGGTGAACTCGCTGCACATTCGCGGCGTAATCTTTACGCATTCACGCAGCACGCCAGGTTCTGAACTGTTAGGTCAGCTTATCTTCGTTGAACTTGTAATCGTCGACGTAGTCACTGGTCGTGGTCACGGTCAAGGCCAAGGTCAAATCTCGTGAGATACTCACACAGCACGCCAGTCCTGAACTGCAAGGTCAGCTTGTCCTCGTTGAACTTGTAATCGTTGACGTAGTTGCTGGTCCATAGTTTCCTCGGCTCCTGCCACTGGCAGATCACCGGGGGCTCTGACCACATCACGTCTCTTGGCAGCCTGCGCAGAGAAATATATCAACACACAAAGACACAAGACCTTAAAATACATCAACACGCAAAGGCACAAGACCTCAAAATACATCAACACACAAAAACTTGGCATCATTAAAACTTGCAAATGCGGACATTGTATGTTATGCGGATGATACTGTGATCATATATCATGACACTTCGTGGAGTTCGCTACGATATACAGCGGAAAGAGGTATATCTTATGTGGCCAAGTGGTTGTGAAACAATTTGTTAACGTTAAACGCAGAAAAAACCAAATTCTTATACTTTTACAAAACGATTGCGTCTGCTCCCACGAATCTGATTGACATGAAGATCCATACTTGTCTGATGGACACAGGCGTGAATGTATGTAATTGTGCTATTATCGGTAGGGCTACGTCGATTAAATATCTGGGAGTTGTTCTAGATGAGAAATTAACTTTTAAAGATCATATTTTAGCTACTGCAAATCGGGTTAGAAAACTAATATATATTTTCAAAAAATTACGCAACGTCATGAACAAAGACCTCCTAAAGACTACATACCTAGCGCTCGGCCAATCCATAATAACATACTGCATTACAGCGTGGGGAGGGGCTGCTAGCACCTACTTAACACTTTTAGAGAGATCTCAACGCTCACTGCTTAAAGTCATGCTTTCAAGGCCCTGCAGGTACTCCGCGTATAAGCTGTACCAAGAGAGCAGAGTGCTTAGCGTGCGGCAGCTGTACATATTGAGGTGTGCTGATATTGCCCACAAAATCGTTCTAAATCTGCCTGACTATGAAGATCGGTTACAAAACCGTAAATTTATAATCCCACTACCAAAAGTTAGCTCTAGGTTCGCGAAACGATTTGGGTCTTACATGTACCTACACATATACAAGAAAATAAACAGTACCTATGACTTAAAATCATGTTCCAGTAGCGAATTAAAAGCAAAAATCGAGAAATGGCTGAGCACTTTGAACTATCAGGAAACGGAAAGGATTACATCACAATAAACAACCATACAAAACACACACACACTCACACGCACACACACACACACACACACACACACACACACACACACACACACACTCACACTCACACATACACACACACGCACACGCACACGAACGCGCACGCTCGCAAACGCAATTAGTTTATTTCTTATAATCAGTCCTGTTCCCTATTATTAAGTGCGCATTTGACCACTATGTGTGTGTGTGTGTCTGTCTGTCTGTCTGTGGCATCATAACTCTTAAACGGGTGAACCGATTTGGATGCGGTTTTTTTTATTAGAAAGCAGGTTTATTGGCGATGGTTCTTAGATAATGTTTCATCAAAATCGGTTCAGCTGTTTCAAAGTTATCAGTTATCAGTTAGCTGCGGAAGGGATTTTAGCTTAGACGTATAATGGGCATTGACTTAATGTTCAAATATACGAGTGACATAATTGCGTTGGGGGTTTTTAAATTTTTAATTTATAGTTGTATGTCACTTATTAAACTAGGTACCAGAGCTTTCGGAAAAACCATTATTGTCAAGAAGAATGCCTCAAGAAACTTGGCAGAAAGTAATTTATTCAAAACAAAATTAAAATTAGAAAGAAAAAAAAACAAATTACAATAAGTATAAAATTAAAATAATACGTACCTAATAAAAAAATACTTAGATTTATGGGGCCCTTTAGTTGTAGGCATAACTAAAATTATACATACTTATTAACCTCAATAAAATTAAGATCTGACGCCATATTGTCTAACGCGCAGGCGCTTGCTATCGCATTTACCATCTCTTTCTGTCACCATCTTTACTGTTTGATAGAAATTATAATTAATACAGCTTTCTACGCTAAGACTCGGACGGACGGACAGACAGACATGGCGAAATTATAAGGATTCCGTTTTGCCATTTTGGCTCCGGAACCCTAAAAAGTGTAAAGGTTACACCGCTTACGACCGCTTTAGCCTAGTTGGTAGTGACCCTGCCTACGAAGCAAGAGGTCCTGGGTTCGAATCCCGGTAAGGGCATTCATTTGTGTGATGAGCACGAATATTTGTTCCTGAGTCATCGATGTTTTCTATGTATTTAAGTATTTATTTATCTATATAAGTATGTTTATCGTCGTCTAGTACCCATAGTACAAGCTTTGCTTAGTTTGGGACTAGGTCGATTTGTGTAAGATTGTCCCCTAATATTATTATTTTTTTTTTTCACTGAAAAAGCCAATAATTACTGTATGAACACCAGCGCCAGCTTCTCATATTCCGCTTCAACTTTCTTCATCTCGGCCTCGATCTCCTCAGGAGTCCTGGTGACACCAGTAGGGGGAGGCCCCGGTGCCCTGAACTGCACCTGGTAAGTCATCGGCTGCAGCTGCCTCGGTAGTTGTACTGGAAGAAACATTTCCATTAAAATCCAATCCAAAATTGTGACACGTGCCAAGGCACCGACTTCAAACAGATCTGAAGGTTTTTTCCTGGTTCTATGGAGTCGTTTCAATTTATTTATATATTTTCAGGGTTCCGTAGCCAAATGGAAAAAAAAGGAACCCTTATGGATTCGTCATGTCTGTCCGTCCGTATGTCACAGCCACTTTTTTCCGAAACTATAAGAACTAAAAGAAATATATGAAGTACATTACCATGTAAACTTCCACCGAAAATTGGTTTGAACGAGATTTAGTTTGTCTGTCTGTCTATATCAGTAACCAATCTACAATGATCCCACACTGCGCACATTTTGCTTAGGAGCAGGGTCTGCTAAGACTGGATGTTCATAGATACATATAAATTTGTACGAAACCCTCGGTGCGCGAATCCGACTCGCACTTGGCCGGCCGGTTTTTTATTTTTCGCATTTTAGGTTTCTATACCCAAACGGCGTCAACCCTCACCCTGTTACTGAGACTCCGCTGTCTGTCTCTCCGTCCATCGGTTACAGGGTAGGGATGGAGATTCTTCTTGAAACAGATCGATTTTTAAATCAATTCGAATCGGTATAATGAAAAATCGATTCACAAAAAATCGAGATCACAAAGATCAATCTCTCAAAAATCTATTTTTTTTTTCGAGTTTACATTTATAATGCAAATATAAATCCATTTTATGGAAATCAAGAAAGGTACTATAATAATTGATCTCTTTTCATTAAAAGCAGGGAATTCTTCAGTTCAGGGAATTCAATAATTACAAATATTTTTATTAAAACGTTTCCTCGAAATAGGCAGTAAAAATGCCGGTAGGTAGGTATGTTCTTATATGTATTTGAGCAAAACAAATTGCAAGCAAGCTTTGAGGAGATAAAACGATTTATCAGCGTAACATCATCTTATTTTACATGACATATTGATGTATCTCTCTTCATCCGATTGCGCGATATTAAGATTCAGTTGTAAAGACCTTCGCATACCAATGTTCCGTCGCTCTATTATTATAGAGTCTTTCTCAACTCGGATACAACACAAGTTTCAACTTTCTTCATTTGGACGTCGGAATGTTTTGGTTCTTCTTCTTCTTTCCCCACCGTTTTCATCTACTGGATAAAGAATTCGATCATCTTTAAAAAAACATTCTAGCTTAGTGGTCTGACCTATGACCTCTCAAGAAGGTCGTAGGTTCAAGCCTGCTTGATAAAAAAAAATGTAAAAAAAAATTTGAAGTGCTCCAGCACGAGCCAGCTGGAATGGTATTAGCTCAATAGATATACTCCATTCACTGTAGCATGGTGCGGGTCGCAGGTGTCAAAACCCACAGACTAGAGAAGTGAAAGCTATAAAACTCGAATCGATAAAACTATAAATTTATAACTTTTATTAGGTATATTGTGTAATTAATAATATAAATTTACGATTACTTCATGAAGTTAAGTAAAGCAAACTAAGTACCGGAGTTTTTTATAATGCAAAAAAAGTCGAGGTCGTACAAATTTTTAGGTATATCGAAAATAGGCCGTAACATAAAGCAAAACTATAATAAACAAAACTAAAGCAGTAACTATAATAATCCAGTGTTAGCAGAGCCCTGCTTCTAAGTAAAATTTACCTACGCATTCGGGTATCATTTTATATTGGTCAGTCGGGACCCCCTTAATCTTTAATTTGATTATATTTTTATCATATGTTGTATTAGCGGCCATAATTAACATAATTGGTGAAGATTTCAAGAATCTAGTTAATACCATTATAAAGATCGAGTAAAAACGCTGACAAATGATAAATCTTCTTCTCGTGGTAGATTGTGTCCCATCATTAAATGTTCTGTTACACGCATATTACGTTTCTTGACTTAATCGTATTTTTTTTTATTGATAATAAAAAATAATTACTTAGGTTAAATTTCTTTCGCGCACGATAGTGTTTTCGAAGTTTAAATGTTTAACTCCAGAAAAATTCAGACTGGAATTTAAATAAATCGCTATTAAATACACCGCAGCAATTTTGTCAAAGTGGAACGAAACGGTGTGTCAAGTGTCACCTGCACCATGCTACAGTGAAAGGAGTATAGTGGTAGGTAGGTTAGGTAGATGACGATGCCAAGTCGAGGTTAGTTTATTCTAGTTAATATTGTATTTTTTAGGGTTCCGTAGTCAACTAGGAACCCTTATAGTTTCGCCATGTCTGTCCGTCTGTCTGTCTGTCTGTCCGCGGCTAAGCTCAGAGACTGTTAGTACTAGAAAGCTGTAATTTGGCATCAATATATATATCAGTCACGCCGACAAAGTGATTGAATAAAAAAAGTAAAAAAAATTTTTTTTAGGGTACCTCCCATAGACGTAAAGTGGGGGTGATTTTTTTTTTCTCGGCTAACCCTATAGTGTGGGGTATCGTTGGATAGGTATCTTAAAATCATTGCGGGGTTGCTAACATGATTTTACTATTCAGTGATCTGTTTGCGAAATATTCAACTTTAAAGTGAAAATTTTCATTAAAATCGGCCGTCCCCCCCCTCTAAAATCTAAACTGTTGGGTGGAAAAATTTGAAAAAATTCAGGAGGGTAGTAAATATATCAAATTTACTAGGAAAATTATAGCGGCTAAGATTGCTTGGAAATTATTTGTAGTTTAAGAGTAAATAGTAGCCTAAGGTATAATACATACCTAAACTTGGATGATTCCGTACACATACGAAATCCTTAGAAAAATATTACTTGATTTTTTCGTAATGGCTACGGAACCCTACCTTGGGCGTGTCCGACACGCTCTTGGCCGGTTTTTTTCTGTATTGGAAGTGTTTGAGGGAGATGTTTTTGGCAGTATCTAACAATAAGAATTAAAACACTTCCTATACTGATAGATAACGAACGATGGAGTGTTTCGATGCGTAATAAGTGATGAGTAAAATGATGATATGATCAAACGATATAAAAAAATGCGTCACCTTTGATATTTTATTACATTGATATTGATAAATTAACTTCATTTGACCTGTTGATGTCCCCTTAACCCTTAAATCATTTGGCAACCCTGTCGACATTCGATTTTGGACCGTCAATGTTGCCAATTTGAATCGACATTGATTTATGACATTTTTGTATGACGGCAAATATTCATTACCCACTGAAGGGTTAAGTTAACGCGTTCGCTGCCGGCTTTCAGACTCGAGAGTTCTTCAGGTGTCACAAACGCTTATGTGCGTTCAAATAATAAATCATACACCAATACAGCGAACCACACCATACACCGAAGACATATGGGGATTAAGGAAGTAATAGCCCATGAGTTGAGTGTGGGTTGAGTAAACCCCTTATAGGTAGGAAGTCGACAAATGAGCCCGCGGGCTGAGTCAACCCTTAACCGGTAAAGAGTAGTTGACTGAGCCCGCGGGCTGATTTGACCATAAAATGGTAGAGAGTGGTCAACTGAGCCTGTGGGATGAGTTGTCGAGGCAATGAGCCGAGTCGCCCACGAGAAAAATCGGAAAGGGCCAATCAGCCCGCGAGATGATTTTTATGTGGGCTCGGTTGCCCATGAAGGGCCTCATCCTTGTTGTAAAGTACACATATTGTTTTGTACAATTCCTGTAAATCAGACAATCATTACACTATTGATATTGATAGATTAATGAATATAATCGATAGTCGTGTCACATCGTGTTGCAAAAGTAAATCTCTCAAGATACTCGTTCAAAGAGTAGAAGGAGGCAATCGAGTTATGCCGATATATTATGCCTATCTAGGTCTCGCTTTACGCGGCCTCTTAGAGGCTTCATCAAGACGAACGTAGGATCGTAAAATAAAAATAAAAATTTAAAAACCCCCAACGCAATTAATGGTCGCTGTTTGTTTGAAAATGAAGTAGGTAAATGCCCATTATGCGTCTGAGTTCCCTTCCGCGCTTACAAAAGAGCTGATAACTTTGAAACGGCTGGACCAATTTTGCTGAAACTTGTCTAAGAACCATTGCCAAGAAACCTGATTTCAAATAAAAAAACCGCATCCAAATCGGTTTACAAATTTGACCCATAAAAAATGGGATTTGTTTTTTAAGTAGCATTGCCGGATTTTACCCTTTACTCAAGGGAAGAGATGAAGAAGTTTTACCACAAGCGCGGACGAAGTCGCAGGCAAAAAGCTAGTTCATTTTTCATTGCTTATATATGTATGTAATTTACTAATTATTAATTTTACATAAAAAACATTTAATTAACAGAATTTAACGAGGGAAACAGATGTACAAAGTCAATTCATTAACCCCTGACACAAAAAGAGGGGTTTTATATAAGTTTGACCGCTGTGTGTGTGTGTGTGTGTGTGTGTTTTAAACGGATGAACCGATATGGATGCGGTTTTTTTTTATTTGAGAGCAGTTTTATTGGCGATGGTTATTAGATACATATGTTTAATTAAAATCGGTTCAGGCCTTTCAAAGTTATCAGCTCTTTTAGAACCGTTAGACGCATGATGGGCATTTACTTTATTTTCAAACATATGTGAGACCTAATTGGGTCGGGGGCTATTCATATTTTTAATTTATAGTTATTACAGTATACTTATGTCTCTTCAAAATTTAAACAAAAGGAAGGATTTTCACATGCAACAATGTTAATTGCTGTACTTGATATAATATCATCCACATAGAACTGTCGCGTCTACCCAAACGGATCACCAGTATCCTTGTCTTTGACATTGATAAGATACGAACAATCATATCTAGCGATAACTCAACAACTGACCACAATCCGCCATATTGATCGCTATAACCAAAAAACAATATTTTATCCAATCACATAAGTTGAGTAAAACGAGTGACATTGTTTGAAAGTTAATTGTGGACTAGTGATGTGATATTTCAGTGATACAGTGAGAGTGGGTAGGATGAGGTGGTTGGACCCCAAATGCAGTTTCTAAAGGATTTTGGATTATCGGAACATGGTCATATTTGCGCTGTGAGTCCTTATTCCTTCTTTCTCCAGCCTCTATATATTTCATACATGTGCAAGTTGCGGAAAGTTTCAAAAAAGTTGGAAAAGTTTTCGGAAATTTCTGCAAATTTTCACAAGAAATATAGGAAATTTAAATTTAAGAAACGGAAAGTTTCAATCCCCATACAAAATTATGAGAAGTTTCCGAAATTTTCCTATATGAAAAATTCCGCAATTTTGGAAAGTTTCCTTTGGCACATCAGTACTAAAT
Source organism: Archips crataeganus (assembly GCA_947859365.1). Classification (NCBI taxonomy): domain Eukaryota; kingdom Metazoa; phylum Arthropoda; class Insecta; order Lepidoptera; family Tortricidae; genus Archips; species Archips crataeganus. Next base: position 7,549,055 of record OX402072.1, on the reverse strand, counting down.
ACAAACTGAAACATAAATGCACAGAAAAAAACCCCAGAAAAAAGACCAATGCTGGGAGTCGAACCCAGGTCCTCGGCATTCCGTGCCGCGTGCTTACCCCTACACCACCACTGGTCAGGAGTTTACACGCAATTTTTTCCCTATGCATCATACATTCCAGCCTGCCATCATCAAACTCGTAATAGATAACTTATGCTAAAATGAAACTTTAGATTTTACTTGGTTAGTGTTTACCAGCAAATCAAATAAAAAATAAAAAAAAAGAAACAGTTTATTTACAAAAAAACATTGTTACAAAACATGCGGTACATCTATCAGACTCCAACCTAGACTGAGCCTGTATCTTGGTAGCCTGCGAGTGCGATTAACTGGATTAACAGATTGAACTAAAGTGTCACAGAAGTTGTTGTTAGATACAAAATAAATAACTATAAATTAAAAATTTGAACGCAATTATGTCACTCGTATGTTTGAACATTAAGTCAATACCCATTAAACGTCTAAGATCCCTTCCGCAGCTAAAAATAGAGCTGATAACTTTAATTAATTTAATTAATTTATTTAATCTAAATTGGAATAATGTAAGTGGATAAGTTGTAAGTTTGTATTGAAAATGTTTACCTATTCTTGTTTTTTTTTTTGTCTTATTAGGTGTGGTCGACCGGGTACTTGTTTTGCCATTTGTAATGACAGTTCCTACATCAGAATGAAAGCAATAGGACTGGGGGGTTACTGCGAAATTCGATGTTCGAGGTTCGGATTGTGCGGTCCCTCTCACTCTCGTAATAAATACCATTAGTGTGAGCGGAACGGCATGAAACGGGGTTCGAGTTTCGCGCTTCGTAGTATAGGGCCTGGTTGTCGCACTGACTTGTGAGTGAAAATAGCTTTTGATGTTTTGAGCCATGCAACTGTCATTGAACCTTGGATGGTGAAGGGATTTCTTGGTAGACTATACCGCTGTACGTTTTTTTTTTTTTATCGTCCTACCCGCCTGTTTTGCAATGTCAGCACGCTATATAGGGGCGCAGGCTGAAAACCAGCGCGGTGATGAGTAATCCTCACCGCACATGCTGAGCCTGAGCCTTTTGCCACATAATTTTGTGTATTTTTTCTTTTTCTTTTTTATGGGCAATAAATGGTTTTTTATTTATTTATTTATTTAAAACGGCTGAATCGATTTTCATGAAACATCTCTAAGAACCATCGTCAAAAAACCGCATCCACATCGGTTCACTCGTTTTAGAGTTATGATGCCACAGACAGACACATACACACACATAGCGGTCAAACTTGTAACTCCCCTCTTTTTGTGTCGGGGGTTAAAAATAATAATACCTAAGTCAGCACTGGTAAACTAAATGGTATACCCGCCTGACAGCTCCACACGACACAACACAAGCTCAAACATGGCTATTTTTAACCCCCGACACAAAAAGAGGGGTTTTATAAGTTAGAACGCTATGTGTGTGTGTGTGTGTCTGTCTGTCTGTCTGTGTGTCTGTCTGTGGTATCATAGCTCTTAAGCAGGTGGACCGATTTGGATGCGGTTTTTTTTTTATATAGATAGCAGGTTTCTTGGCGATGGGTCTTAGATATGTTTCATCAAAATCGTTTCAGCGGTTTTAAAGTTATCAGCTCTTTTGTTAGCTGCGGAAGGGATCTGAGACGCATAATGGGCATTGACTTAATGTTCAAACATACAAGTGACATAATTGCGTTGGGGGTTTTTAATTTATAGTTATAAGTTGTTTAATGATATCATTTGGAAATATCGAAAATTCGAAAGACGTCCACTATTTTTTAGGGTTCCGTGCACAAAGGGTGACCTAGGACCCTATTACTGAGAGTCCGCTGTCTGTCCCTCTGTCCATCCGTCCGTCCGTCCGTCTGTAACATCACAGGGCTCCCCACTTCATCATCGGATGATGGATCGGATTTCGGAATGATGGTGATGATTTACACCAATGCTATTTTTTTCAGTTTATGGTACATCGTAGTGACCGGAGCATGGGCCCAACGCTGTCTCACGGGGCACATGACTGACGTGCAAACGTGGGTCGATCAAGATGGACACCTCACCGTTAACTCAGGTACTTGGGCCATTCTACTTTTCGTTGACCAGTCATTTTTTGTACTGTGCTCTTCAAATATTTTTTTTACAAAAACGGTAAAGTCCTCGGTTTAAATCATTAAAGATTTAAATAGGCACATAATTAAGCTTACATTTAAAATTATCACTACGTATAAAAAGTAATCATTATTATCTACTAGCTTTTGCCCGCGACTCCGTCCGCGTGGAATTAGTAATTTGGGCAGCTTATTTTTTATCCAATTTGCTTTTTCATCAATTATGGCTCTCCTTAGATCCTTCCGGAAGAAGTGAAACTTAATAATAAACCAACCCGCTCCCATTCCGACCGCAAACAGCCCCCAACCCGCCCCAACCCGCTCCCAACCCGCCCCCAACCCGCCCCCAACTCGCTCTTAACCCGCCCCCAACCCGCTCCTAAACCGCCACCAACTCACTCCCAACCCGCCCCATCTCGCTCCCAACCCGCCCCCAACCCGCCCCCAACCCGCTCCCAACTCGCTCCCCCACCCGCTCCCAACCCGCCCCCAACCCGCTCTCAAACCGCCCCCAACCCGATCCCAACTCGCCCCCCCACCCGCTCCCAACCCGCCCTATCTAACTGGGCTATCTGACACTGAAAGAATTTTTCAAATCGTATCAGTAGTTCCCGAGATATATAAGTTTCACTTCAAAAACCCCCAATTTGGAAACATTCTTCCGCTCCGCTCCGCTCCTATTGGTGTTAGCGTGATGATATATAGCCTATAGCCATCCTCGATAAATGGGCTATCTAACACTGAAAGAATTTTTCAAATCGGAGCAGTAGTTCCTGAGATTAGCGCGTTCATAATAACAACTCTTATAAAAACAGTTCGATAAATTCTTAAAATAAACGTATCTTTCTTGTTTGTGAACCGATTCAAATGAAACAAACACTAAATGTTAATCCAAGAAAATACCAACATATCAGTGAAAACCGCATCCTTCTAGGTTAAGCGGTCTCTGAGATTAGCGCGCACAAACGCACAGACAAACAGACAAACAGACAATAATTCTAAAAATCATTGTTTTGGGTTCTATTGCCCTAGTGTCAGTTTTTCTCAAATATCTTCAATGTACAGACACCGACTTGTTACAGATTTATTATATGTATAGATAAAGTAGGTAACGCAGTGGACATGCATGTCCCCGCCATTTGTATGGAAATTGATGTATTTTCCGCTGAGTTACCAATTTTTTCCACAAAATTTCTTTGAATTTAAAGTTTTATTGCTTTAAAACATTAAATTTAGGTGTTTCAGTTTGTATATGAGTTATTTACACTTGAAAAAAATCACCAGGTATGCCTTATATTCCACAAAAGATTAATGGTTACTTAAAAGTAGAATGGCCCACTTATTATTATAAATAAGTAGTTCAAAAATTTATAAAATCACTAGCTGTTGCCTGCGACTCCGTCCGCGAAGAATAAGGGTATAAAAAATAGCCTACAACCTGTTGTCAAACCTACCAAATATAGAGAAAAAAATTGATAAAAATCGGTCAAGCCGTTTCGGAGGCGTTCGATAACAAACACCGTGACTGCCGCCGCAACCATTTGAATGTATTTAATTTTTTTTTGCATCGCGGTGAACTTTTTTGGGAAATTTGATTGCAAAATCGATTATTATTCTGAAATATGTACATATTTTCGTTTTGTTTACATTGGTGACATTCAATTTCAATGACTTCCAACGTCTGTTGTCAAAAAAAATCATTGCCATTAACCCGTCGAGCGTCCTGTGCGCACACCTGTGCGCACAACGGTTTTAGGACCACAGCGCCCTGTGCGCACACCTGTGCACATAACGCTTTGGCGCTGATTGGTGGACGAATATTTTAAATTTTGCAGTGTTACTATTGGAAAAAAAATAACGTACGGCTTCAGCCGCTATCACATTAGCATTAGGGACGTTTTTTAGCCAATCGCTAGTATCCACGGCGTGAAATTAACGAAAAAAGCACCCAAGGCAAAAATAATCTGTAGTGCGCCATATTGTCGAGTTCTGTCAGTTTGGCTGTGGTTTTGTTGTGCGTATTAAAAATGAAACGGTAAGTGTTTGTTATTTGTATTATATATCAAATTACAAGGAAATAAATAAGTAATGTGTTTTAAATATTTGTTTTAACTTTATTGTAAGATATATCAGTAAAAAAAGTCTTGAACTTTCTCGTAACCTAATTTCGCGCCGTCATCGGCCAATATTTTTAGTTGTAAAATATAGTTAGTTTACTCAATATGCTATAAAAGATAGATAACTTTGTTACAAATTTATTCAGGAATTTGACTTTCTTATTAGATTATGCCGTTATTACGTAAATATTGCGTAATCCGGTTTTTAGTCAAACTGAGTAACAAAATGGCACCAAAGTGCTGTACTGTCAGCATAAAATTGTGATCACGCGTTTTAATTTTAATTTTAATTTTTGTTTCTATTTTATTACGCATTACTACTTTGAAATTAAATAAGTGTTATTTATTTACGATTATGTTTTACATGTACTTGCAAAATTTTTTTTTGGATATTTTATAAATATCACAGGTGCAATTTTTTTATTGACATTTATAATGTAACAATAGTTTAAAATTATTAACTGTGTAAAACACGGTAAAAGAAGCATCTTTTACTTGAAAACTTTCCTCTAAACCACAAAAATCGGAGATATAAGACCCAAAAGTTGCTTCTGTTATTTTAGAATTATTTCTTTATTATTTCTGATTAACTGCATGATTTGTAATTTTTACAACCGTTTTTTGTCTAAGTACTTTATGATTTTAGAATAAATGTGAGCATTTGTAATAAACAATTATTATTTTATTTTCAGAAGAATGACATTCACGCGATCGCGTTCGCGGTCGGTTACTCCAGGGCCGCCGGAAGAGCGCAGGCACCGGCCACAATCAACTACCCGAAGGCAGTTGATTATGGGTAGCTTGGCCGGTGCCGAACCGCGCGAAGTTTTTGTGGAGCCGGAGCCGAAGCCCTGGAGACCACCTGTGTGAGTATAAACAAATAATCTACAGCTTACACAAATTATACAGTTATTGGTAAAAATATTATGATGCCCTGAGATGAGATGATGATGATGATGATGATGATGAGAAGTATCGATTTCATGTCAAATAATAATATTATTTTATTTTTTCAGCGCCGCCGCAACACTCCCGCCTCTGCCCGCCCATCCACTTATGTTTTTTTTGTATTTTTTATTAAATTTTTATACTATGTGTCAACATTTGTTTCATTTAATAAACTTTCATTAAAATTGTTTTTATGTGACCTTGATCCTTAATAAAATAATAAACGCTCTTGCAAAAAAACAGGCACCTATGGTTTTTCAGATTTTTAGGCATTGAAGCTTAGAAACTATGCTTTTATGCACATAAAATACAAAAACCATAGGTGCCCGTTTTTTTTGCAATGGGTTTTATAATCTGTAGTAATATGCAGGTAAATTTTCATCCAAGATCTTTATTATTATCAGTTATTATTGTTTATTACAAAACAGCTGTTTCACCATTTTGAGTTAATTATACGAATAAAAATACCTACATATTACTGGTTAAGGCTGGATTTTACCACCAAACTTTTATTCCGAAAATAAATCTTACACTCAGATAGTAATGTCAAATCACTATGGCTGTTTGATATTACTATATGAGTGTAAGCGTTATTCTCGGAATAAAAGTTTGGTAAAATCCAGCCTACAAATAAATATTATTATCAAGAATAAAACTCAATTCAATCAACTACTCCTCTCTAGCACTCAAAGGTTGGCTGGTAGTGCTCAGTCAAATATTTGTAATAATAAAAACTATACCTAGAAATTTTCCTAGCACGCACGAATATTTTTCCTTCTAATACTTAGTTTATCGATGTCTTATACGTGGCATTATATCAATGAGACACGCTTGAAAATATAAAAGAATAATACCAAACCAAATCGATGATATTATTATCTCAAACACTAATCACAAGTGGTTCGTGCTAGAAAAATCTCTAGGTATAATAAAAACACATTAGACTCACGCAATTTTTGGATATTGATAACTAAATATATCACAAATCTATCATGATTTTGAAAAGATTTCATTTAGTTTCTGTAAAATATCGCGTGATCCTTCACAAGATTACAACAACGAGTTACAGAACTAAATATATTTATCGGATCCTAAACCAATAGATTTACAAACATTCTTGTGTATTCTGAAAAAAAAATTAATGCTTTCGTGATGGAACGGAATATTGATCCTATGTTTTATGTAACAATAATTATTATTTATAGTTCTAAAAAATCGCGTGTCTTGTTTATGTTACGCTTTAATCCGATTTATCGTAAATCTAGTTTTTACGCGGAAACACAATTCATTCATAGCTCAGTTTCTAATTAGCTCTAATTTCGAAATCATTATCATCTTCTTGCCTTTATTCAATTTGTATGGCGTCGGCGTAACATGTTTACTACAATTTGCAAATAATAAGTACAATGGCACATATAATCAGTATTTCGTTTACGCAAAACTAAAAATGACAAACCAACTAATTTCTGCCGACAAAGTATATGTATGATATTATTATAGCGGAACAAAACAATGATAAATTTTTGAGGATTAGTGAAAAAAAAAACATCTTAATTATGAGTCTTTATTTTATATTTAGTAATACTCACATTATTAATTATTTATGAAAAAAAAAGCAACAGACAAGTAAATAATATTGTTTTATTACATAACTACACCATTGAAAATAAATCTTAATAAGAATTCCATCCCTTTTGAATTTCCAAGTCAAGAATTATTTAGTTCGAGTAAACGACTTTTGTGCTATCTGTCCACGCGTCAGTCAACAATGGCCGGCGCGTGGCACGTTTTGTCGTTTCGGAAATAAATAATCATTGTGAAGTGAATAATGTGTATTATGATAAACTAATTAATGTTATCGATGCGTAAACTACTAACGTTTAAAATGGTATAAAAACAAAAGTGAAAAGTGTCAAAAATTTGGTGTAATTTAACAAAAGTGTTGACGCCAAAGAAGAAAAAACTCAAAACAAAAGAAAAACGATTTAATTTCTCAAGGATTATTCAAGTGGGTATTCTTTATTGCTTTATAGTTCGATAGCTGCGAATGTACACTTTGTAACGGTATATAATTTATAATATATAATTATACCACGCAGGAGTAACATAATTTTTTCTGAAGTAGGTACCCAAAAAATTATGAGTCGAAAAAACCTTGGGCGCTACGGCCGCATACAGTTTTCAGAGCCGGACGCTCCACGGGTTAAAATAAATTAGTTCCACTGAAAATCCGCAACATAGGTAGCGAGGGCTATATAGGAACTTGTCATGCTTTAATATGCAGGTCAGTGCTTAAAGAGATTTACAGACTGCAATGCAGGATAATGAATCGATATCTTTTTCCCTGAATGGCAACACTGGCATAGATAATTAGATCGCTCGCTTTTGGCTCGAAATTCGAATTTGTGATTTTATTTTGCTTAATATACGAAATGTACACACCCAATATCATATTTTCTCAAGTTTATCGCGATTCCCAAGGTCAAAGAATCGAATTGCTTTAAAATTCCAGAGAAATAATGCGTTGTTTGGGAGAAACGTGTCAAAATGGTGTTGTAGAGCTCCATCCTGCTCTGTCTCGTTTTTTTTATCCCATTCTGGCCGTTCACTTTTATATTATAGATACTCTAATGGTAAACCGAATGAAAGAAAGAACAGCTATAGGTTACGTTGTTGTGTCTTGGAGTTTCAAATAATTATTTGTTTATGTTTTACGAAAATTTATGCTTGTATTGATCTTATATTTGTATTTAGATAATCTACTGTTAATTAAATAAATAAAGATGTACCTACCCAACTAAAATTCCATTCCCTACGCAATCAGAACATTCCACCTTTCCCGGTAGTTTACACTATTATGAATAGACTATTATGTTTACATTATTATGAAATAAGAATGAAAATATTATGAATTAAGAATGAAACCATTGAGAACCAAGTTTCATAGCAGCCGGGACCCATTTGCAAATTATAAACCGAAAGAAAATTAACGGGTCCCGCCTGCTATGAAACCATTGAGCACCAAGTTTCATAGCAGCCGGGACCCATTTGCAAATTATAAACCGAAAGAAAATTAACGGGTCCCGCCTGCTATGAAACCATTGAGAACCAAGTTTCATAGCAGCCGGGACCCATTTGCAAATTATAAACCGAAAGAAAATTAACGGGTCCCGCCTGCTATGAAACCATTGAGAACCAAGTTTCATAGCAGCCGGGACCCATTTGCAAATTATAAACCGAAAGAAAATTAACGGGTCCCGCCTGCTATGAAACCATTGAGAACCAAGTTTCATAGCAGCCGGGACCCATTTGCAAATTATAAACCGAAAGAAAATTAACGGGTCCCGCCTGCTATGAAACCATTGAGAACCAAGTTTCATAGCAGCCGGGACCCATTTGCAAATTATAAACCGAAAGAAAATTAACGGGTCCCGCTTGCTATGAAACCATTGAGAACCAAGTTTCATAGCAGCCGGGACCCATTTGCAAATTATAAACCGAAAGAAAATTAACGGGTCCCGCCTGCTATGAAACCATTGAGAACCAAGTTTCATAGCAGCCGGGACCCATTTGCAAATTATAAACCGAAAGAAAATTAACGGGTCCCGCTTGCTATGAAACCATTGAGAACCAAGTTTCATAGCAGCCGGGACCCATTTGCAAATTATAAACCGAAAAAAAATTAACGGGTCCCGCCTGCTATGAAACCATTGAGAACCAAGTTTCATAGCAGCCGGGACCCATTTGCAAATTATAAACCGAAAAAAAATTAACGGGTCCCGCCTGCTATGAAACCATTGAGAACCAAGTTTCATAGCAGCCGGGACCCATTTGCAAATTATAAACCGAAAGAAAATTAACGGGTTCCGCCTGCTATGAAATTTGGTTCCCAATATTTTCATTCTTAATTCATCATACCTACTTTCATTCTTACTTCAGTCTATTCAGAAGTAACAAAATGTTGTACTCTTAATTCCAGCCCCAGCTCATTCCCTGGACGTCTCCGACAACGTGAACGCCGTGACGGCGCTGCAGTCGGAGCTGGCAACTCCTACGAGGGGGATGGGCAAGGACGTGAGATACCTCAGCATGGCGAGATGTCATCTAAGGATAGTACCAGGGGTAAGTTTCAGATAACAACATAGGCTATAGGCTATAATAATAATTTATTCAGAATCAAGACATCAAAAAGGTCCAATGGTTAGTAAACAAGCAAGCTCCTTACAGCTATGTTAGTGCACATAAAAATAAATCTTAAAAAACCGGCCAAGAGCGTGTCGGACACGCCCAAGGTAGGGTTCCGTAGCCATTACGAAAAAATCAAGTAATATTTTTCGAAGGATTTCGTATGTGTACGGAATCATCCAAGTTTAGGTATGTTTTATACTATTTACTCTTAAACTACAAATAATTTCCAAGCAATCTTACCCGCTATAATTTTCCTAGTAAATTTGATGTATTTACTACCCTTCTGAATTTTTTCAAATTTTTCCACTCAACAGTTTAGATTTTAGAGGGGGGGGGGCCGATTTTAATGAAAATTTTCACTTTAAAGTTGAATATTTCGCAAACAGATCACTGAATAGAAAAATCATGTTAGCAACTCCGCAATGATTTTAAAAGACCTATCCAACGATACCCCACACTATAGGGTTAGCCGAGAAAAAAAAAATCACCCCCACTTTACGTCTATGGGAGGTACCCTAAAAAAATTTTTTTTTACTTTTTTTTATTCAATCACTTTGTCGGCGTGACTGATATATATATATATATATATATATATATATATATATATGCCAAATTACAGCTTTCTAGTACTAACAGTCTCTGAGCTTAGCCGCGGACAGACAGACAGACAGACAGACAGACAGACGGACAGACATGGCGAAACTATAAGGGTTCCTAGTTGACTACGGAACCCTAAAAATAAACATTAATGGTTACGAGACCACAGGAGAAATCATCTTCTGCTGATCAGCACCTGGGCAAAGTGGCGCATGTAAGGCGAGTCATATCTCGCCGCCGCAGTTTTTAGGAGGTGTTGGGACTGTCCCACAACCTACAAAGCATTGAGGCAGTCTTTTTGCGCATAATGGCATAGAAGTCATCCGTTCTAGCCTCCGCAAACATGTCTGATGCGCGGCAAGACCGCGGCAGCCCAATCAGCATCCTAAAACCATTATTATACTGGACTCGAAGGACGCCGATAGACTTCTGTGTGTAGCTAGCCCAGAGAGTGCACGTGTAGAAGACTTGACAGTAAGCCTTAAATAGCGTCACCTTGACTTGCTTATTACAACAAGCAAACTGCCGGGCCAACATGTTGCATCTTACCGCTGGCGCCCTTTTTCCCCTTTCTATTTCCTTCTTTTCCATAGATGTCCACTGATGAACATAGAGCATAATGCTAATATTGCATCTCATTCGATACTTGCGGTGTACATGTCGATTGCGCTGTCAAATCCAGAATAAAAACTCTGCCGAGAAGTGGGTCGGTTCATCCCAAATATTTTCGGCATACGAAGAGATGTTCCATTAAGCCTAGGTTTTGTGAATGGATGGTCTCGTGAAGCGTCAGGTTAGGGATTTTGAAACCCAGCGAAGAGCTGACCTAGATGCCAAACGAGACGAGTTAAAGGCTCGATCACCAGTAGCCATCTCCTATGTTTACGTGCCCTAAGTGCACGCGAAGATTTTCCGCCAAAATTGGCTACGAAAGCCATATTAAGGTTGCCTTTTCAGCAGAGATGTGCTATGCTACGTTGCTATGGACGCGTTTCGTGTCCAATAATCATATTAATTGGTCCACATAGCATGGCACTGATGAAAACAGGTTCAACTAAGCTATGTTTTTTATAAGGAAAGATGCGTGCTCGAAGAAGCACGAAGAATATCGTACAAAGACCTGTCACTATGTGTCTCTGTCGCTTGTAGGTACGTAAATATTCGCCATTGCACTCGCACATTTGAATTTAAATTGTTGATTCAGACTTGACCATCACTATTTTTCCAGGTATTCACAGTGAGAGACACCGAAGGCCGAGCCCTAGCGGACACAGTTGAATACATAACGATGTACGGCAACCAATTCGATGACCACCAATCAACGGGGGATCGTTATGACAGCTTTATAAATGCCACGCAAGCCCGCGCGCTGTCCGGAGGCATTGGCTATGACTCGAGAGGTAACGTGTTCGGAGAAAGCCATCGCATCCGCCGCCGCCGCCATTTTCACCACGTAGGTACGCTGTGTGCGAAGGGCTTGGAAATGGCACCAAACTGGTAGACCATTTAGATGGGTATATTGGAAAGAGTCTCCCCACATCTAAAATAATATGAAACCTTTATGTCGAGCGAAAAAGACGTTGAGCGGCTCGGCTACGCGGGTGGAATCGGGCTGAACCGATCGACGTTATTTTCGCTCTTATTGCGTTGACATAAATTGTAGTTTCAGAGCTATCCATACTGACCATAGATAATTTAAGAAGTCTTAAATTATCTAAAATACTGACCCATCAAAATGGGACACCCGGTAAACCGCTTTAGTTATTCGATACTAGTGGTTAAAACTTAGTAAAAAACACCGGTGCTAAAGCGGTATATACCGGTATTTTTGGTACTGATTTCGAGCCCTTGTTGGGGGTGGCAGACAAGGGATAGGCAGACGATAGGGTATCCAAAATCGGTTTTTTATCGAGAGTTTCAATTATTCACAGTTAATTACCAGAGGTCGGAATATTCACGGCAAAACAAAAGACTGTCGCAATCAGACTAGCCTCAGAAACATTTTTTTTTCAATATCGATAGAAGAAAAAACGGTCTACCGAATAAAAAGTATAATTTTATACAAATTGTGAATCTCATCCAATCGCAGATGGGTGACTCGAAAAATTCACGCATTTTATCCCGTAGGTAAACTGGGTAAAAACTGGGTTATTAAAGTGATAAAACTTATTCGTTAGCGAGACGATTAAACAGTTCTATCAATATCATCTCTTGTTTAGAATGAAAGAGTGACAAATACAGACGCACAGACTTTTACATTTAAGATTATGAGACTTATGTGCTGGCTGCGGAGCCTCCGAGGCGATAATTCTCGGGACTGTAGTCTTTCCGAAACGATGGTAGCATAAAAAATCCGATTACTATGTTATAAAGTTTTAGGTACTTTACTAAATGTCAACAAACTCCATATTATGCGAATAGACTAAAGAGTACGTCGAAAATGTGACGCGTGAAAGTCGATTACAAATATTGCATTTGGGTGGTTAACCCGACGCCATAACTTTTAGTCGTGTTGGCAGCTGATGTTTGTTTACATTTAGTAATGTACCTAAAACCTTTATAGTATAGCATAACTCTACTTAGTGTCTAAGATCGGCTCAGTAGGAGCACCCTTTGGCATGCTAAGATAAATTTCCCCTTGCTGAGCCGTTCTGGCAGCTCACCAGCTAACAGTAACAACCTTTCGTAAAAAAAACTTTTACATTTTAATACCAAAAGGATTGATGATAACTTAGTTCTGCCGTTCCCCTTGCCTGCTATACGTTGTTTTAACATTGTGGTCCATTATTTTCGCTGTTTATTCCATAGATTTAGAATATACCTACTAACGCAAAAATCGGTGATGGAAGGAGAACGTTAATCTTCCAAACGGTACCAGAAATATTGTGCAGGTCTTGTGCAGAAGTAGGCAGGGTCTTCACCCTTATGTTGCCAGTGTTCCCGAAATCCGCAAAAAGCGTTCTCGCCCTTCCTTCATCAACCGTAAAGCTAAAGAGTGGAATCCCCTGCCTGCGACTGTGTTCCATGAACACTAAAATCTGGCCGTTTTCAAGTCTAGGGTGAATGAGCATTTACTAGGCAAGCGTGCTCTATCAAGCGTGATCTTGTGGTCAAACGCAAGCCTATATATATTGTATTTCTCGCCTCAGTCATTTCAAAACCGATCTACATAAAACGACAGTAAGTATGTTCCAAATCTATGATTTATTTGGGTATTTGACACGACTAACCAATAATTTTAAGACATAGTTCCAATGTATAACACGGCATATCAGATTAATTTTCAAATTAAATGTAAAATTTGGGTTTTAGGAGCTTCAAAATAAATAAATAGTTGGTCAATTAGCCATGCTAACTTTTTAAATATGTATTGAAATCTCAAAACCATTTCGAGAAACAAGCTTTCGGTACAGTTTCTGTATATCAGATTTTAAAAAAAGTCTTACATTATTAAGATATTCGTTGAAATGTTTTGACCTTCAAATGCCCTTTCTGTGAGTCATCAAACGAATAATGGATAATGATTCTTTTGCCTTATTTAAAAAAAAATCGACTGACGTCTGTCTAGTCTATATCAAACATAAACTCAAAATTGACATTGACGTGTCGTTTCGTTTTGTAGTTTGTTTGTTTATTTGTTATTTAAGCACAAAGAGTAAAACCATATACCTAATAAGGTTTAAGCAGCATTTTATTATAAAAGGACGGCTAATAACGAAAAAGCCGATTCTCGCAATTTGCCACAAGTGGACAATGTCATGATACTGGAGTTCATGACGAATTCTAGCAACCACAACATCGCTGAAATAAGAGGAGCTACTCAACGGTCAAGACTTTATTGTTAAACCATTGTTTACAAGTAATGTGTTTGTTTTAAATAGGCACATACATTTAAATGATCTTCACAACAAAACTGCAAATAGTTCTTGAAGTATTTTTGCTTCACTTCTCGACACCATTCCTCTCGCCGTCGTTCTGGGATTGGTACGAATAACAAATCCGGGTTATCCCTGCTGTTATTCGAACATAAAGGGGCGAAACACTCGTAGCCTTCCATTTCAAACAAGTTCAGTTAGTGATATATTTCGTACTAAATACAAACTGAAATATAGATGCACAGAAAAAACCCCAGAAAAAAGACCAATGCTGGGAATCGAACCCAGGTCCTCAGCATTCCGTGCCGCGTGCCATACCCCTACACCACCACTGGTCTAGAGATTAGACACGAATCTTTCCTATACATCATACATTTCAATCTGCTAAATCATCACCTTATGCAGTGACAAGCGCACATCTATGTTACACCCTCATCGAGAGATTTTAACACTCCTTCGGAACTAACCGCTCACCTGGACAAGAGATGGCGCTACTGTGCAACTTTAAACAAGTTAGCTATGAAGTATCTTTTTTTTTGTACTTATTTTTTCTACTTCATTTTTTTATTACTTTTACGGTCATCCCGTGAAATCATATATTTCGTACTAAATACAAACTGAAATATAGATGCACAGAAAAAACCCCAGAAAAAAGACCAATGCTGGGAATCGAACCCAGGTCCTCAGCATTCCGTGCCGCGTGCCATACCCCTACACCACCACTGGTCTAGAGATTAGACACGAATCTTTCCTATACATCATACATTTCAATCTGCTAAATCATCACCTTATGCAGTGACAAGCGCACATCTATGTTACACCCTCATCGAGAGATTTTAACACTCCTTCGGAACTAACCGCTCACCTGGACAAGAGATGGCGCTACTGTGCAACTTTAAACAAGTTAGCTATGAAGTATCTTTTTTTTGTACTTATTTTTTCAACTTCATTTTTTTATTACTTTTACGGTCATCCCGTGAAATCTCTCGATGAGGGTGTAACATAGATGTGCGCTTGTCACTGCATAAGGTGATGATTTAGCAGATTGAAATGTATGATGTATAGGAAAGATTCGTGTCTAATCTCTAGACCAGTGGTGGTGTAGGGGTATGGCACGCGGCACGGAATGCTGAGGACCTGGGTTCGATTCCCAGCATTGGTCTTTTTTCTGGGGTTTTTTCTGTGCATCTATATTTCAGTTTGTATTTAGTACGAAATATATGATTTCACGGGATGACCGTAAAAGTAATAAAAAAATGAAGTTGAAAAAATAAGTACAAAAAAAAGATACTTCATAGCTAACTTGTTTAAAGTTGCACAGTAGCGCCATCTCTTGTCCAGGTGAGCGGTTAGTTCCGAAGGAGTGTTAAAATCTCTCGATGAGGGTGTAACATAGATGTGCGCTTGTCACTGCATAAGGTGATGATTTAGCAGATTGAAATGTATGATGTATAGGAAAGATTCGTGTCTAATCTCTAGACCAGTGGTGGTGTAGGGGTATGGCACGCGGCACGGAATGCTGAGGACCTGGGTTCGATTCCCAGCATTGGTCTTTTTTCTGGGGTTTTTTCTGTGCATCTATATTTCAGTTTGTATTTAGTACGAAATATATGATTTCACGGGATGACCGTAAAAGTAATAAAAAAATGAAGTTGAAAAAATAAGTACAAAAAAAAAAAGATACTTCATAGCTAACTTGTTTTCAGTTAGTGATTTCAGATTTTTTTGAGGTTAGCCGTCGGCGGTGACGTTAACACCTTGATGTTGACTTTACCATAGACTTTACTGTATTTTTTTTGTGCAGGCAAAGACTACATTATCCATTATGCGTTTGATGACGTCACGTCAGCAATATATTAATATTTTTTTTTAATGTAGATAGGATTCATTAAAAACAAAAATACCGAAATTAGTTTCTTAAAATAGTCTATATTTATCAAATAAATTATAAAAACCATACAACAAAAATATGAAGCATGGCCAATTGTGCTGTCGAATAAGTGACACTGCAGTCCAGTGTTGCCATGCAAAACATTATTAGAGAAAACGCGTTTTGACTACTTCATAAAAAGTATGTCAGTTGATTGGTTAGTGTCAAATAGCTTTTTCAATCATGAATCCAAAATTGCTTTAAAACGCATGGGTTTCATATTTTATGTATGTTATGGTATTTGAAAGCTTATTTTTACTTTAATGGACACACCAAATTAGAAAGATTTGGGATCTGAGTTGCCATCAATGTTAAATTTAATGTCACATGACTAGAGGTCGGAATTCTCGTGGCACTAAACTTATGTGAGGCTGTCATAGGGACGTTTAATTTATCGACTTTCGATATACATATTATATCGATACAATTATAGACGACAACATATTAAAGAATATTGAAAGTAGAGGTAAACAACAGGCGGTTTTTTGCTAAAGAACGATCTCTTTCAGATATTTTTTGAGTTGATGAAAATATGAAACAAGTAGACACATTAAATGATAACACAATGAAACGTTGATAGTTAACAATTTCACATTTAATCAGTTCAATTTAGTGTTATTAAGGAACAATAAAATATTAAGTATTATTATAATTCCTATTCCTATTTAAGGACTTGTTTAAACGGTTTAGCTATAGTTTGGATGACAATGCAACTACAGTCAGCAAAATTGTAGCTTTTAGCAAAAACTAATTTCCATGGTATCGGTGTCTCCATTAAAGTAACTAAGCTATTTCGAATGTTTAAAAATCATGTACCTATATGTGTATATCCATGTGACATGATCATAACACAATTTTGATTCGAACAGGTAAACTTTGTTCGTCTGTCTGTTTAAGTGTAAGAGTAATCCCTCGAACAACTACTAAAAAAGATACTTCAAAATACATTGTCTTATAACTTAATCCGGAGTATTCTAGCAACACTACAAACCTTTGAAATATTCCTCAATAATTTTGAAGACATCTTGATTGAGATTTTAATCTCTGATAAACGAAGCTTTATCCCACACAGAGATGTATTTTGTACATATAAAACAAAACACCTGGGCCCAATTGCATAACAAAGTACAACTAATATTACAAGCGGAACTCTCGCTTCAGTTATATTAACTAGAAAGGGAGTTCCGCTTGTAATATAAGTTGTACTTTGTTATGCAATTGGGCCGTGGTGGTGGCCTAGTGGTTTGACTCAGGGTCTCTCAAGCAGAGGGTCGTGGGTTCGAGTCCGGGCTCGCACCTATGAGTTTTTCGAAATTTATGTGCGAAATTGCATTTGTAATTTACCATGAGCTTTACGGTGAAGGAAAACATCGTGAGGAAACCTTCATGAATCTGAGAAGAAATTCAATGGTGTATGTGAATTTCCGAATCCGCACAGGGCCCGCGTGGGAACTACGGCCCAAGCCCTCTCATTCTGAGAGGAGGCCTGTGCCCTGCTGTGGAACGTACAGAGGCCGGGATGATGATGATGATGAAAACAAAACACAAACGCGACAAAAAGGGAAGACTAGTATCTATAATGCTCACATTACACGCTTGCTGAGCTTCGACAACATTTCACAATTTTACTATGGGCAACGCCACGAGAGCTGAGGCGAATGATTACACACACAGCTAAATAAAGTACTGATTGCAAAAAAGTAGTGAATGAGTGAAATGAGTGAGTGAATAAAAATGTGAGTTATGTGATAACTGTACTAGCTATAACGTCTTGGCTTTTGCTGTAAAGTTATATCACAGAATAAGTAATAGTACTAACGTACAGAAGGATCACTCTCGAACAAAGGTCAACTTTAGGTATAAAAACGTTCCTACTCCTGCTGCGTGCACGCGAAATTAAAACTTATCGTGTGATACGAGCGTTCACTCGCCCATATTTGGTAGGTATATAAATCAAGAAAGATAACAGTGTGTATTAATTCAGTAAACTACCCTTAGTATGTAAGTAAGTCATTTATAATATCGTTTAGAAGTCATTGTTTGTTGCAAAAATCACAGAAAAAAAAGATACTTAATTACGCGCGACGCGGCTAGCGTGCGAAGTGAAGGCCGCGCGACAACCTACTGCCATACTCCTCCCGGGAGGAGCGCCGGCCGAACATACCTAAACTGCGGAGTGAAACCCCCCTGGTTATATGTTAAGTTGTGGTAAATAAATAAATAAATAAATGATCTTATGATGAAATACTTACGCAATTCTATGCATATTATAATTTTTCATTTTTCATAAAACGTGTTTTTGAAATAAAACAATTCGCAACTGATAAGAAATATTACCAACAAAAAAATCGGTATTTTATAAATAGCGAAAAATATGCTTAGGTATCTGATTTAAATAAAATATCTAGATCAAAATATTTTATTTTCTGTTTTGTTTGAACTAAATGTATTTTCGTAAATAATTCTTAATGAAATAGGTTGAAGATATTTTTAGTCAATCTTGTAATTCACTTGTAATTGAACTTGCTGTCGGTGCGAATAAATGTCAAAATCCCGCTTGTCATTACATGACGTGTTGTTGAGTGCGTGACCTCAACTCTCGTGGCGTTACCTATAACAAATATTGGCTATAGATATAGAACCTTAACTTTTACCCAGGAGAGACCCCAACAAAAAAAAATGTGTATGACCCTTACACACGTTTGCAAAACGATGGCCCAAACGAATAAACGTGCAATGCTTTTATATACCCTCAGGCACGTTGTAATTTTTTTTTAAGCCAATCCGATTTACCGTTTATGAATAATATGTATTTAATTTTTATTCGTTGGTAATTTTCCATATAAATTAACACGAATAAGATTCCATGAGAGTGTTGCCGTTTTAACAAGTTTGTTAATATACACGAATAAACGTGCAATGATTTTCGACATTGACTTTTTTTTATTCCAATTTTAGTAATATTACTTTGCACGTTTATTCGTATTAAACTTTGTTAGCAAGATTCGTGTAAACTAGCATTACACCTTTGATCGCCTTCAATCTTGTCAGCCAAATTTTAGTTGAACTAGCTTTCACATACTACTCATTAACGTTTGAGTCATAGAATAAAAATCATTTTAATAAATTAACACGAACAAAATTGCAAACACCGAATGCGAAATCAAATAAAATACAAAAATAGATGTTAATGTACATTGCGCTAAAAGCAATTACACTTTTTAACACGAATAACGGTGCAATGAGCCATAACACAAAATTACCTGAAGATTTATGATTCGAATAAAAAAATAAAGTGGTTTTTCACTATTTACGGGAAAATGGTTAAAAATAACCATATGTGTATATTTACACAGTTTTGTAGGTAATTTTTATATCTATCTAATGATATATTATAAGCGCATATATTATTATAAAGGCTGCCAGAACTGTCAGTTATCTTTGTTAAAGTTGATTTTATTTTTCCTGTAAAGTTGTCGTTTTACGATTACACGTTTATTCGTCTGGGACATCGAACTATCGGCAAGCGTGTAAATGGAGCATATGACACATCTACCGGCTAACTTTATTACTTTGCCACTTATTAAGTATCATATCAACTAATTCCAATTTTCAGCCACCGCATCCTGGCCTGGCGGCTTCATGGGAGTACGATTCAAGAACCTTAAGCAGCTAGACCTCAGAGCATGCGCTATAACCACTCTAAGCGGCTCCATATTCCAAGGAATGGAGAACTTAGAAGCCCTGTACTTATCAGACAACAGCATCTTATACATAAACGCTAAAGCCTTCGAGGGTCTTTCGAATCTTTCCCACCTGGATTTAAGTAGGAACTATGAGTACGACGAGTTTGGTATCACTAAGGCTTTAGTCGTCGAGTCAATAGACGTAATGGCGGATTTGAAAAACTTGGTCTCTCTAGACTTTTCGTACACGCGTTTGTCTCAAAATAACTTGATGATGTTTCAGAACTTCGGAAAGAAGTTCGAGAGGCTATCGCTTTGTGAAACCGGATTGTCTAAATTAAGGGACACCTTTTTTAGTGAGACGTCGCTGAGGTACTTGGATATATCAGGGAACAGTGGGATACTGAATCATTTTAACGCGTTAGCTGGAATAGAAGATACATTAGAAGTGTTATACGCTGACAGGATAGCGTTAAGCAACTTCGACATGTTTGAAAGGTTCAAGAAACTAGAAATCTTAAAGCTATCGAAGAATGAGATAATGGTGGTGAAGCCAGAAGTAGCGAAGACGTTGAAAAAACTACAAGTGTTAGATTTAGACCGAAACAGGGTCAGCACGTGGTTCGAACCGACGTTTAAGTCAATGAAGCGGTTGAAATATTTATCTTTAAAGTATAACAACATAAACATGATAAGCGAAGAGATGCTAGAGGACTTCCAAGCAGCGCAATACGTAGGACTGTCAGGGAATTTTGTCATATGCAATTGTAATACAAGAGAGTTTTTCGAGCACGCTTTAGTCGCTGAATTGGATGAAAATGTAAATAAGACAGCACTAGAAACTACGTTTGAAAACCACGGGAATCCCTTCAGTAGTTTCCACACTGGATTTGCGGAATACAATAAAATTATTGCGAAAAGGAAGAATGTCAGTCTCTCGTGTGCGGCAGATGATTATTGTGATGATAAAATTTATGATAATGAGACGCTTGGGTCATATTTACTGCTGGATTACGATCCGATTCTATATCAGTGCATGCAAGTGTTGGAGGGTAAACACGTGTCTTATTCAAAGGTGCTGAGCTGTAACCAGACTAAAAGAGACATTGATTACGGTGATTTGATCCAAGAGAGCAAACTCAAGGTGTTAGCTGTAATAATAATACCAGCAATATTATTTCCCATGCTTATTTTTGCGTACGTGTTTAGGAGAAACTTCAAGTATTTCTGTATAACGTTAAGGAATTCTGCGTTGCTGAGCATGATCAGCAAAGATGCAATTATTGATGGTAAGTTTTACTTCCCCTGCTAATGGTAATTAAGTTATGACTTGATCATACTTAACGCAAAATCGGCTCGGACCAAAATAAATCTTAGTAATCCTAGTGTGTGTAGGTAGCCAGACCTCTGAAATAAGATAATTTTCATCCTCATCATTTCAGCCGTAGGACGTCCATCATGTCGGGTCAGCAGGTCATGGACCATCTAGTATGCTACAGAAACCTTCATGAGGTCGGTGCATAATTTACCCCCCTTAACTCCTTAAGTGACCTTTTTCGGTGACAATTGATGTCACCACCATTACGAATTTACGCATTGTATTAGGTGTATCAATATTGTTTTTTCTGTTTAGTGCTGGTAGATTTGGGACCGTAGATAAAATATTTTTTCTCAAACATTTTCGGAAATGTATGCGTTAATATCACAAAATGAAGACATGAAGTTTCTTGTTTATGGCTGCCTACATTACTTCTTGGCCTAAAACCTTTATTATCCGCTGCTCTAACTTTTAAAATTTGTTTACTAACATTAAACTGACAAAGGAGAAATTACATACAGCCAACCACCACTCTAGACTGCATACACGAAATAAAAAAAAAATCTATGGTACTATATTTATGTGCGTGTTTAAAAAATGGCGTGTTTAAAAAATGAAAAATGGCGGCAAATTAACTATTATTTACTTCATTACCTAGTAGTTATTTGCTTTGCGCTGGCGTTCGTGTCATCACAATGTGGTGTTTGTTTTTTTGTGTTTAGTTTTTAAATGGGTCCCACTGAAAAACAGCGTTGTGGTTTGCCGCAACATTATGCTGAGTGGGGCCCAATTTATACTATTCGATGATTTTTTTGTATCTTTTCCTGTCAACTGTATTGCCTGTGTATCGAATATGTGTAAATAAACATCTCTCTCTCTCTCTCTCTCTCTCTCTCTCTTATTTTAATTTTAATATTTTCTCACATTGTTTGAGAAAAGCACTATACAATCCTCGGCCGGAACAGGGATTGCAGGACTCGTTTTATCCAGCCTCGTCTACGACTCGCTCGTCTACCCCAAACTCGTCCAGCAATCCCTTAATTCACGGCCTCTGCAGTAATGTATTCTTTCAATCTTTATTGTAAGTGACCCGTTTAAGCCATTTCAACAATGTAGCCCTAAGAACTGTCAAATGGTGTTCCAGACTCGAGAATCTTCAATTACGACGTATTCGTATCGTACTGTAATGAAGACCGTGGCTGGATCTTGGATCATCTCTTGCCGCATCTAGAGACGGACTGCCGAGTCAGCGTGTGTCTCCACGAGAGGGATTTCCAGGTAGATAATCTTGTGTTATTCAAAGGGAGAGAGAGCGGGAGAGGGAGGGAGAAGGGAGCGAGTGAGAGAGAGGTAGATAGAGAAAGAGAGAGAGAGAGAGAAATATTACCAAATTAATGGTCTACTTCACCAATCATGATAACTCCCTGACCTGTGATCCATAACCTTACCTGATCGATTTGCTGTGGGTCTTACGTACGAGGTTAAGAGAACATTCAACAAGTAAAATAAAGTTAATATATCTAAGACACTAGTGCTCAAATTCTTATTGTTAAAAAGATAATGAAGAATTATTTAATTAGTTATATGCGGTAAGCTAGTGTAAAAGGGTGCATAATTTATTTTTTTATGCCGAAGTTAAAACAATGTCATATTCGACACTAATTTTTGTAAATCTAAGGACCTTTTTCAATGTCTCGTCCAGGGCAGTACCACCCTCTCACAGGACACCGTCGTGAAGCAGCAGTACTTCTGCTGCGTTTCGTACGGTCAGTGAGAGCGCCGAGAGCCCAATACCTCCCCCATCCCTCTCCCCTATTCCCTCTCCTTTTTAAAGGCCGGCAACAGATCAGTGACTCTGTTTGAGTTGTTGATATTTATGGGCGGTGGTGGTCATTTTGCATCAGATGACCCGCTTGCTCGATTGTCTATCTATGTACCAAACCATGTGTTGAAGTTAAGACGACCAGATGGCCTAGTGGTTAGAGAACCTGACTATGAAGCTTGAGGTCCCGGGTTCGATTCCCGTGTCGGGGCAGATATTTATATGAAAAATACGAATGTTAAGTGTTTATGTAACTATATAAGTATGTTTATCCGTTGCCTAGTACCCATAACACAAGCTTTGCCTAGCTTACTTTGGGACTAGGTCAATTGGTGTGAATTGTCCCGTAATATTTATTTAATTATTTATTTATTAATGGATATCAAAGGAATAACAATGTATAAATCCCACTTTATACTCTTTTGATGGTGTCTCTAATCAAGCATATGGGTTCCAGGTGGGCCTCTCCATTCTGGAGAACATTGTGTCGTGCATGGACCGCTCCCGGACCATAATGCTGATCATCTCCCGCCAGTTCCTGCTGAGCCAGTGGTGTCAGTTCGAGATGCATCTCGCCCAACACAGGTACTAACCAACTAATATTATACCTTTCGGACTGTTCTATCCGTTTCCCAAAACATCCGTTCCAAAATAACAGTTTCTTTAAATGACCGTAGGCCAAAAAACCCGTTTCCCATCGCATTGGTTGCCAAAATACCCGGTTCTCGAAGCATCGAAATTTAGGAAAAGGTAGTGAAGGGATGGATGTTTTTGGGAACGAATGTTTTTGGGAACGGATGTTTTTGGGAACGAATGTTTTTGAGAATGGGTGTATTTGGGAAACGGATATTAAGACGAACGTATCTTTTGGGAGAAGCACATTTTGGAAAACGGTAGTGTCGAGAACTGATGTTTTGGGAACGGTTATTTTGGGAAACTAATAGATCGGTCTAAAAGGATATTACAAACTGCCAGAACTAATTTAGCCTAGTGGTTTAACCTATGGCTTCTCTAACATAAGGTCGCGGGTTCGAGCCCGGGCTCGTAACTCTAAGATTTTCGGTATTTATGTGCTAAATTACATTTCAAATTCACCATGAGCTTTACGGCGAAGGAAAACATCGTAAGACCTTACACACACCTGAAAAGCAATTCAATGGTGTGTGTGAAGTTCCCAGTCCGCACGGGGCTTACATGGGAACCACGGCCCAATACCCTTTTCTGAGAGGAGGCCTGTGCCCTGGAGTAGAATTTACATGTATATTGTAATGATAGGATGACGATCTGATTACAGTATACTCGTAGTTCCGTTTGGCATGCTAAGACAAATATCCCTTTGCTGAGCGGCCGTTTGGCAGGCTCTCCCTTTCACCGGTAAGCTGTAAAACCGGCCAAGAGCGTGTCGGACACGCCCAAGGTAGGGTTCCGTAGCCATTACGAAAAAATCAAGTAATATTTTTCTAAGGATTTCGTATGTGTACGGAATCATCCAAGTTTAGGTATGTTTTATACCTTAGGCTACTATTTACTCTTAAACTACAAATAATTTCCAAGCAATCATAGCCGCTATAATTTTCCTAGTAAATTTGATATATTTACTACCATTCTGAATTTTTTCAAATTTTTCCACCCAACAGTTTAGATTTTAGAGGGGGCGGGACGGCCGATTTTAATGAAATTTTTCAGTTTAAAGTTGAATATTTCGCAAACAGATCACTTAATAGAAAAATCATGTTAGGAACCCCGCAATGGTTTTAAAAGACCTATCCAACGATACCCCACACTATAGGGTTAGCCGAGAAAAAAAAATCACCCCCACTTTACGTCTATGGGAGGTACCCTAAAAAATTTTTTTTTACTTTTTTTTATTCAATCACTTTGTCGGCGTGACTGATATATATATTCATGCCAAATTACAGCTTTCTAGTACTAACAGTCTCTGAGCTTAGCCGCGGACAGACAGACAGACAGACGGACAGACATGGCGAAACTATAAGGGTTCCTAGTTGACTACGGAACCCTAAAAACGATCAGAGGCTAACAGTAACAGTCCGTCCGAAAAACAACTCGTAGTTACAGTGTCTATACCTACTTTATCACAAATCTGTTTCCACAGACTTCTAGAAACTCGCCGCGAAGACCTCATCCTAGTCTTGCTCGAAGACTTACCACGGCGGCTTCGCCCCAACACATTACACTATCTCATGCTGACCAAGACGTACATAGTCTACCCTCAAACAGAGAACGAGCAGAAGGACTTCTGGAAACGTCTCGGACGAAGCGTTACGGCCAGACGACCTGACCATGAAAACGATTCGCTTGCTTGAAGACAAAAGCAAAGAAGTCGAAGACGAGAAGTACTTCAGCGCCATCTAGTTTCAATTAGACTTACTTCTCCAAACAAGGGAGCAGTGACGTGATTACAACTTGGCATTTCACCCAGTACCAGTGTTTTCACGGCAGTGTTCTCTCTTGCATCTAGATGCCGCTATTTTAAAAATATACAGATGTAGTGCAAAATTATTTTCCTTCGTACTTTATCGGAAAAGTTCGTATTTATCGTGCTCTCTCAATTACCTTTATTATCCATCTTACAGCCGTGTAGCCATCTTAAATTTTTTACTTTGATATTTGACACTTAATAATAAAGTTCCATATTAATGAATACGAAAATGTCACTCATTTAATACAATCATTGATTGACAGTTCGAGTGCCATCGTATTCCGATTGAGATCCGAGTTTTCCAGATGGAAAATCATTTTGCACTACATCTCTGTAGTTTGGTTTTACGAATGACTGCTAGATGGCGATAGAATCGCATACTATTTTCTTGAAAAAAATAAATTAATAGAATACGCTACTAGCTCCATCTAGCAGTCATTCGTGAAATCAAACTATATTTTTAAAACAGTGCCATCTAGAGTCGAGAGAGAACACAGTGCCGTGTGACCTACGAGCATATAACCCCTAGAGACGTAGTGAAAGGCGACACTAATCTGTCGACTAGTCAGTGATTTATCAATGACTAGCTGTTGCCCGCGGCTTCGCCCCCGTTGTCTTTTTCCTAAAAAAAAATTCATAAGAACCTTCACCTGACAATAACAAACGCAACAAAAAAAGAATTAACGAAATCGGTCCAGCCGTTCACGCGTGATGCCGTGACCAAGGGAAATAGGGATTCATTTTTATATATATAGATGTATTTCCCGACTCCTTGGTTTACCGTCAGTTTCAACCATAAAGTACGACCGATGAGACAGCTGACATTTACGACGTAAAACCGCTTCAATATACGCCATCATGTCTTGTTGTGCAGGTAAATGGTGCGGAAACAACAGTAAAAAATGTAATGAAACAAAAAACAATGTTACTTTTCATCGGTAAGTCCATTTGTTTATTTTATCAAAATATTTACGAAAATTTGATTAGTTGCAACGCGGGTCAAGTTGGATTGGACTGGTCCGTCCCCCATCTTTTTCTTTCTCACTGCAATCGTGTATATCTATCTCTTATTATCGTAATTAGTCTCGTGTCGCCAATGACTAGTGTGGTGCGATGCATTTATTTTGTATTGTCGATAATTATCCACTAAATGATTATTGTATCTATTGATATCGGATTTTTTTTCGTGGATGCTATTTATTACTATTAGACTTCGTGATATTAATTATAATTCTTATTTTCGTGTACGGTCGAACAAATTGAATCATGACACAGGATAGAACCTTTTAATAATCAATTTCACTATGATTTCCATGACAAAAGTATGAGATGTCAACATAACATTAGTAGCACAAAGGTCCACCCTGGGTCATGATTCAATTTGTTCGACTGTACCTGTATTGGATAGGTATAACGTAATTTTATTTGAACTATACCTATTATGATAATATTTTAGTACTTACTTAAGTTCAATAAACCATTAATAGTACTTTTCAACTTGTTTAGTTTAAGCTTAAAATAAATTCAAAGTTGGCATTTAAATTTTACCAGAGTGTACTGCTTGAAAAACCTTTTTGCACAACCTTTTATCGATATCGATAGAAAGCATAGTCATTACGATGCACGCCCTAGCGATCGGGTTCGGAATACTTCGGAACACTTCGAACCGATCGCAACTCCCCCCGCACCTCAGCTAGTTGACAGAATCGTTTCCTTTTAAATTCGCAGGCATTACGTCTCCAGGGGTTATATGCTCGTAGCGTGTGACAAAGTTTTCAGACATCATGTATAAATTAATGGCAAAAATTCGCCATCAACTATGTACAACATACAGGGTTATTTGTAATTCACTAGCATCCTTTTAACCCTAAACTCCTACCACTTAAACAAATGTTTTTTGTTTTACGGCTTTTCTCATAACTTAATATTTTTGGTGTAATAAAGTTTTGAAAATTTGAGATTACCTCTTATTTTTACGATACTCTGTGTATTTGTATGGGAAAAAAAGTGCTTCATTTTAAAAAGTCGTAAAACAATAAACGTTTGTTTGAGTGATAGGAATTCATGGTTATTGGTTAAGAGGATGTCAGTGAATTACAAATAACCCTGTATATCAGCTTTAAGAATATCCAAAGTGATTTTTTATTTAGAAAATAAACCTGAATTATTATTTGTAAGTAGATTTTAGAATTTTCACCTGATTTTTTATCAAGGGATTTTTATTGTGTTGCTGTTTTGTGTTAATAAATAAGTTAATCGTTGTTCGGTTCGTTTTATTTCTTAGTAAGTACCTGGGTGACCGAGTTTTGTTTAGCGACTTTTGCGGTTCACAAATTGGATTGCATCTCTGTTATAAAATCAAAATAAATATTATGATTATGATTATGATTATGATTTTAATTGGCCTTCTGTGAGGTGGACAGACGGTATGGTAAATATAGCGAGAAGCCTTGGGCGTGGATTTCACAACATCCTTTGCAGTCTAAGATTCCACCATAAAATCGTGCGCCTATCTGTTATTTCCCCGAGGTAAGACTTTTAAAAGTTACACATTCATCAGTTATGATTATGATTAATGCTATTACTCACGTGTGCTGACATTGGCGTTGCCCCTGATCCTCTTCGGCTGCGGAGGCATATTCAACAGGTCCAGGTTCAGCACTCCGCCACATATTCTGTATTATCATTATCAATATACTTAGGGTGAGGCCACACGAGCGTAATTTTGTGAGTTGTGAGTGGCAGAATTTCGGTTGCGCCATACATTGTGTCACGCGAGTGTCACGCGATGGCCCGCATATTGTATGGCGCGAACCGAAATTCTGCCGCTCACGACTCACAAAATTACGCTCGTGTGGCCTCACCCTTATGCCGGGGCCGCACTGGTAAGGCGACCAGCGACGCGACGCGACGGCGACTAAATTAGGGTTGCCATAAGTGTGGGGACTCAAACCGGGACATTTAAAGAAAAACTAGTAAAGGTAAAAAAAAACTTATTACAGCAATAGGTAACTTTAAAGGTTTAGTCCTTGCCTAAACACAAAACAACTTTTAACACAGGCATTCAATGCCAGCGAGTTTTTTACTTTTTTTTAGGGTTTTTCTGTTTACCAATGGGTAGTACTTATAGTACTAGGTTTTTGCGATGGTCAGCCCTGTGTATCTTACGCACACATTGACGCGTGTACAGACGTCGTCGTGCGTATGTAGATTCAAGAACGCGTATTTTGTACGTCGTGGCCGCCATGTGGTATCTATAGTATAAATCTTCCCAGGTGAATTTTTTGCTTCGAGCCTTTATCTTTCAAAACAAACGGTATCGTCATAGTATTAAGGTTCAAATTTAATGTAATAGCTCGAAGCGAAAAATTCACCTTGGAAGATTTATACTATACCTACATTTTCATACAAAGCGTTTTTGTACCCACGTGTGTAGCTTGACCGTGCGCAGGAGTGGGGTTCCGGCCTTACTCCCTTGTCAAGCGGGCAGTAGGTACAGTTTTGGTAGTAGGTATAGCTCTTGCAATTCACGAAGGCGAGTGGACTTTACTTGTGGTAACCACGTGCGTGATGAAGACAAGTATGGTAGGCAAAACATCATCCCAGCCTATATACGACTCTGAGAATGAGAAATAATGTGAAATAATGCAATAAGCCCGCTCGCCTTCGTGAGTTGCAAGAGCTGCACGGTCAAGTGCAAAAATATATATACGTTAACAAGGTGTCAAAAATATCTATACAACTCTATGTCACTAACCATAAGGTTGATGTTTACATATTTTGACGCGATTACTGAATACATATTTCTGCTTCTGACTGTACCTAAGATTAATGTCATTAGCCATTTTGTACAAAGAAATATTGCTTTTCGAAAATGAGATCATTCGATTAAAATTGCATTAGGACATATCTTTAGGAATTTCGTGCATTAGATATTGCGATTATCGAAGTTTTATATTTAGGAATTGAATATTTAGGATGTTTGATTTTAGAAATCCCGCTACGGACCCGTGTTGGTTGGGAGAATGGGGGATGTCCATTAGGATCACCTATTTGGATCCCCCAGGGACAATAATTGTATATTAGGTGATCCTAGTGGACGTCGCGGGAGAATGTGTGTGTGAGAAGCAACTCACACTACAGCTCTTAAAGCGGGTAATAATATAATAAATAAAGTAATACCTGTATTTTCTCAGGTTAACTTCTCCAGCTCTAGTCCGTGTAAGGCACTTTTTCAGATATTTTGCAAAGGCTAGTTCTGCAAAAAATAAATAGGGTAAATTGCTAATAACTGGCCACCCTTGAATAACTGCCCCCCTCATACTGAAAATGATCTCTGTTCTGCTACAAACAGAATTCAATTTAGTATATCGTGGCCAGTTATTGAAGGGTGGCCAGTAATTAACACCTCATACTAAAAGTGAATTCTATTATCGGTGAATAGAGTTAATTTTTAGTATGAGGTGGCCAAGTTATTGAACGGTAGCCAGTTACTTATTGGCGATTTACCCTACCTGTTCATATTAGGAACTAGCTTTTGCCCGCGACTCCGTCCGCGTGGAATTAGTAATTTGGGCAGCTTATTTTTTTTATCAAATTTGCTTTT
The DNA here is from genome assembly GCA_947859365.1 of Archips crataeganus. Lineage (NCBI taxonomy): Eukaryota > Metazoa > Arthropoda > Insecta > Lepidoptera > Tortricidae > Archips > Archips crataeganus. The sequence goes on along the minus strand of OX402072.1, from coordinate 7,519,395 downwards.
TCATCAATTATGGCCCTCCTTAGTTCCTCGATATAAAAAAAATTACCCGCCCCCGCAACCCCCCCCCCCCCCCCTCCCCCCTCCCCCCTCACCCCCCCAGCACACCCGCGTTCACATTCACCACCGTACTCCCAAGTCAAGCGTGCCTATAAAAGTTTTACTTCAAAAACCCCTGATTTTGAAACATTCTTCCGCTCCGCTCTGCTCCTATTGGTGTTAGCATGATGATATATAGCCTATAGCCTTCCTCGATAAATGGGCTATCTAACACTGAAAGAATTTTTCAAATCGGAGCAGTAGTTCCTGAGATTAGCGCGTTCAAAAAACTAACAAACAAACTCTTCAGCTTATTAATTCTTCTAAAAACTGTTCAATAAATTTTTAAAATAGACGTATCTTTCTTATTTGTGAACCGATTGAAATGAAACAAACACTAAATGTTAATCCAAGAAAATACCAACATATCAGTGAAAACCGCATCCTTCTAGGTTAAGCCGTTTCTGAGATTAGCGCGCAAAAAAGCACAGACAAACAGACAAACAGACAATAATTCTAAAAATCATTGTTTCGGGTTCTATTGCGCTAATAAATAGCCCTAGTGACAGTTTTTCTCAAATATCTTCAATGTACAGACACCGACTTGTTACAGATTTATTATATGTATAGATGTAAAAATTCGTGTGTTGTAACGCTGAGAATTCTAAAAACCATCAACGCAATTATGTTTGGAAATAAAGAGAATGCCCACTATGCGCCTAAGATCCCTTCCGCAGCTAACAAAAGAGCTGATACCTTTGAAACAGCTGAACCAATTTTGATGAAACTGTCTAAGAACCATCGCCAAGATACATGCTTTCAAATAAAAAAAACCGCATCCAAATCGGTTCACCCATTTAACCTTTTGAACGCCAGCGTCGGCTATAGATGACAGTATGGTAATACAAAAATAAACCTACCCGCATCCGCATACGAATCAATTTTGTTCCTAACAAAAACGATGCGTGGCGGTCAAAAGGTTAAGAGCTATGATTCCACAGACTGACTCTATTTGTGTCGGGGGTTAAAAATAGAACTTTTTACAAAAACTTTATAGTGACGTGATTTTTTTAGAACTATTAAATACTAGCCTTCTGTCCGCAGCTTGGCCCGCGATAAAATTAATTTACCCGTAGGAAATGGTATTTTCCCGCGGTATAAAGTAGCCTATGTCACTCTGTGGTAACGTAGCTATCTAACGGCAAAAGAATTTTTGAAATCGGTCCGGTAGTTTCGGAGACTAATCAATGCAAACAAACAAACAAACATACAAACAAACAATCAAATCTTTCCTCTTTATAATATTAGTATAGAAGTATAGATAACTGGGCCTCTCCTCCTGTACCAGGTTCACGTTGAGTTTTGGAGCGCCCTGTATAGGACGAAGCGCATACCATTTTGCTCAGTGATGAAGATCCTGGGGTCGGGAAGGAACGGTGGCTCCGCCATATTCAGGTTGTCCAGCTCTTCTTTCTCTTTCTCATTCTTTGTATACCTGAACGACAAAGCAATAGTAGTCAGGGTTGCTATAGCAGACCGTTTAGGTAAATGAGTCCTCGCCGCGCGGTACAGGGGCTGGGGGGTATGACGACAAAGGGGGACCCATTTAAACGGTCTAGCTAATAGTAGATACATCATTTTTAGCTTATCTGCACTTGGTTCTACTGTTACCCCGGCGCCACACAGAATAAAAATGCAGCGCCATTTATCAAAGAGTAGTAGTAACACAATTAGTAGAGCCATCTTATGTCGAATAGTTGTACTTACTGTACAACGCCATCTATTAACGAATAGCAGTATAGATTTTAGCGACATCTATTGACGATCAGAGTAAACCTTGAAATACTATTTCCACTATGCACCGCTAGATGCCGTAGCAAAAGCAGAATGTTTTGTTAATAACTATAAATGAGGGGTATAGAATCAAAGTCCGTTAAATCCATACCAAACCAAATGAATTTAGCGGACTTTGATTCTATACCCCTCAAATTAAAATTTTTAAAAACCCCCAACGCAATTATGTCACACGCGTGTTTGAACATAAAGTAAATGCCTATTATGCGTCTAAGATCCCTTCCGCAGATAACAAAAGAGCTGATAACTTTGAAACGGCTGAACCGATTTTGATGAAACATAATAACTAAGAATCATCGCCAAGAAACCTGCTTTCTGATTGCACACACTTGAGTGAGCAGTCGCTTGTTAGCCAAATCACGCAATTTTTTAAAAATAAAAATCAGCTTTACGAACTCTAGTGGCAACTGTATCAATATGAGGACTAAATGTGAGATTAGACATTACATTACACCGAGATAATTTAATGGTGGATTCTCTAGAAATGACAGGGCAGGAGATACAGTCGTCTATGTTAGCATGGGAAGGATCACTGGTGAGCTCGGATGGTATCGACGGTTAAAAGGAAAAACGCATGAAGCGACACTTTTTGTCAAAATGAGTTATATACATATTTGAAAGCAGCGAATTTTTCTCCGTCGTTTGAGCCGGGTTTCATGCAAAGTTCAAATATTGTCGCTTCATGCGTTTTGCCTTTTAACCGTCGATATGGTTACTTGGCGTTTGTTATGACTTTCTTATTGAAAAAGCAATGTGTTTCGTTTTATCAGCATTTAATGTAAGTAAAGTAGATTGATTTGAAGCCAGTTAGACACTTTACATGAACCGTTTTGAGCGTGACTATAAACATAAACCCACGTATTTCCCGAAACAAGACTGCAGAGATCATTAATGTAAATTAAAAAAAGGGTTGGGGATAAAATGCCACCTTGAGGTGTCCCAAATTCTATATTGAGGTCAGAACTAGTAAAATTGTTGATCTTTATACATTGGCTACGATTACTGAGATAATCTAAAAAAAATAGTGCGTGGAGTCCCTCCGCGCGGAAGAAGTGAAACTTCATAATAAAAAATAAAAAACCAGGCGGTCACCCATTCAAATACTGACCGCGCCCGACGTTGCTTAACTTCGGTGATCGAACGAGAACCGGTGTTTTTGTCAAATATCTTGAAAACGGTGCATCCTACGGCAAAATCAATGAAATTTTCATCCCCCCTTTGAAACCCCCGACTACTCTCGTTAACGTCAACTTGCGTTGCGTTGCGTTAAATTTAACTGTTGGTAGTCGCATTAGAAGTTTCACTTCAAAAAAATTACTTTAATCCCTAGAGATGAAAAAAGAGCTTTAGTTCCGATATGCAGAGACTAATGTACCTAACATTTTAAAAGCATGAGAAGTTAAAATAGTATAAATGTAACACCCTGTATAGGACCAACATTGCTGACTTTTCAAAAATCAAGGCTCATGTATGGAAATGCAATTATTATGTGTGTAGGCTCACATTGGAGGGAGCAGGTCAATGTGCCTATGATACTGTTTGATCCTTAAATAGCCTCAAAACGACCTTTGGCCCACCATAACGGAACGGGAGCCGAAGCTAAAAAAACACAAAGTTTGAAAAACATAATGACTATGCGCTAAGTACTTAGGTGCCCATCCATAAATCGCTCCGCGCTTTGTGCAAATAAAAGCTTTTGTTACTGTTTAATAGTATTTTAAGTGGAGTCGCTGCTAACGGTGCCTTTAGGTTTAGGTACATGCGGGACAAATTTTACGTAGGTATGACGTTACTGATTTAGAACTAAAATAATGTTCTGCCACATTCATGAAATAGATTTTAGAATCTTATTAGTTTATTGAATCAGGCGTTACTTTGCGGAGGTCCATATTAATGAACTAAAACAATTACTTTGCTCACCCGCGACCTTACAATAGTTACGTTTATGCAAGAAATGTGCGTTCATGCAGTTCCTCCACCTCCACACTGTACGAACACACACAAATCACATAAACCCAACCATCACCACCACCAAGCTACACTGACGCGTTTCGAACTCAACCAGAGCTCATCTTCAGAGTTATCACAACCGTATGCTATGCTACCAAATGTTAAACAAATTACATGTGTGTATGGTTTAACATTTGGTAGCATAGCATACGGTTGTGATAACTCTGAAGATGAGCTCTGGTTGAGTTCGAAACGCGTCAGTGTAGCTTGGTGGTGGTGATGGTTGGGTTTATGTGATTTGTGTGTGTTCGTACAGTGTGGAGGTGGAGGAACTGCATGAACGCACATTTCTTGCATAAACGTAACTATTGTAAGGTCGCGGGTGAGCAAAGTAATTGTTGTAGTTCATTCTTATTAGTTTATTAAACAAAAATTACAATATAAACATCTTTAAAATTTAAACAAAAGTAGGTACCCTACTCGCCAAAATGTTGAGTAAACTAAAATAATCTTCGAACGCCCTTGGATATACATGTAAGTCTACATCGCTAGTACTTATCTAAAACCGATAATTAATGAAAAATCCTAACATTTTGCGCACTCTTATGCAAGTTGGAACGGGTCTCAAATACAAAATTAAAGTTTTCGGCTGTCGACGCTATGCCTAAATTTATATAGAAACTATATCCAACATTATCGTGTGAATAACTAACACCTTCACAATGGCGTGCATTATGGTCCCATCATAATTTAGGTAATAAGTAATTTGCAAAGCGTGCGTGTTTTGTAAGCAAACTCTAACAGCTCTGGATAGCGGCAAACAGCCGAATTCTAAGCATCGCAGCCATTCGAAGAACCCACCACCACCGTGAGAAGGCCAAATCCCAGATTGTTTATTACGTTTTCGTGCGGAATTACGTGAATTGTTACGAATGTCCTGCATAACTGCAGTCGAGGAATGCAAATGCCGTGTAACGATTTAAACAAGTTAGCTATGAAGTATCTTTTTTTTTTTTTTTTTTTTTTTTTTTTTTTTTTTTTTTTTTTTTTTTTTAACGATTTAAATAAGCATAACACCCGATGTTACGCGTTTCGTTGGAACTTAAATTGATATTTGCTATTGGAGCGAAGTAAATGCAAGGCCTCAAGGAATATTGGACTCAACGTAAATAAATCTTGGTTGTGAAAAAACGTAACGCATAGTTGACTCTATCACGGAATTTGAATGAACGAACCATTGACCTTAAGCGATCTACAATTTGAGAAAAGCAGGTTATCATTTTTTTTTGACGTTAAGCAGTATTACTTTAGCGTCTTGAGTAGTTACTTCCAATAGCTACTGCAAACAAAACATAAACACGCTAATAGCTACAACTACCTAATACCTATACTCGTAATGAAAACACATGCGTGTAAGTAACTTATTTATTAGAACGGACATAGCGAAGTAAACAGGTATTACCTAAATAATTCGCGCATTTCCATAATTTAAAATAATTAAAAATACCGTAATATTACTTAATATCCTAGTGGTTTGACGTTATGGTCTCTAAAGCAGGCGATTGTAAGTTCGAGCCCAGCTCAGAAGTTCAAGGTACTCAAAATGAATATTATGCGAAATTATAGCAGAGAAAACAGCATATTACGTACACCTTCATATTAGTTTAATTCTGCATGTAGCGTTCCCAAACTGCACTGCGCCCGCGTGGAGTTCAATAACTAACTTTCATTTTGAGAGAAGACCTGTACGCAACCAAGGTATTTTCCCTGTATTTGTTTCATGGAACTTTATTGCACATTATCAAACGTGCAGAAAAAGCTACCATATCCTACTAGGTAATATGACGCTGCTTTGCCAGTTCCTTTTGTTTGAACTTTGCTTATTATATGCGAAAGTCTATGAGTGTGCGTGAGTTGTATGTTTTATTGGCTACCTACGTGCACTACGGTGGCGCCGCGTAGCGTTGACAACATTTCCTCCCCATTTACTTCCAATTTTTGCCATGTTGTACGCTGCGATCGTTTCCTGTACCCCCACCACCCGCTTCTTCGCACATAGCCAACACTATTACGCTCAAACGTCTCGACATTACAGCGGCAGGAGGCCAAACTGCACCCATTAAACTGTATATTTCACACTAAATACAAACTGAAATATGGATGCACAGAAAAAAAAAACAGAAAAAAGACCAGCGCTGGAATTCGAACACAGGTCCTCAGCATTCACATTCTACACCACCACTGGTCAGGAGTTTTGACACGAATTTTTCCTATGCATTCATATCTCACCTTGTCAGATCATCACTTGCGTGATACTTAAACTGTACTCACTGATTGGCCTTAAGGAACTGCTCCACTTCTCTGATCCTCGCGTTGATCTCCTTGTAGAATTGGCTCCTGATGGCGTCCTGCTCCTTCTTTATCCTCAGCATATCTACGTGCTCTTTCACGTTGAAAATGAAGAGATCTGTTGAAAAGTGTTTCTCTGTAATCGCGTATCTTCGAGACTATAGAAAAACATTTTACATTTTTTTTACAAAACAAAATCATTAACATGCTTGTCGAAATGCGTCGTCCATCATCATAGGTATCACGATTTGGGATGGACGTTATTGAGTCAGTCAGTGAGTCAGTGAGAGAGTCAGCCAAACCGTTACGACTTTTCATTTTACATGTACAGAACATACTATCAAGAGGGTCGCATTCTAAATCCCTAACATCGTTTGTCCTAATGTAATGTTTGTCCTAATGATCGATTGTCCTAACACTTTTTTTCTCGGAAACCGTGAATTTTTCAGGAACTTTGAAGTGATTATCTTCTAGAACCCTATAGGTTAGGTTAGGTTTGTTTTATAAAAATCCAGAACAATTAATAGATTTTAAATAAAAAGAGTTAGGACAATCGATCATTAGGACATACATTACATTAGGACAAATAATCATTAGGGATTTAGATATAGAGCCCTATCAAGACTCACCTAACTCTCAAATTTCACTTCACTCTTAAATTTCACCTCACCACCAAATTTGATCTCACTGAATTAATTAAATAGTCAAGACTAATTTTACTAGGCATCGTCTTACTAAGTCTCACTTTACTATCAAACTAAGTCTTATCTCACTACCGATCACCTCACTGTATTACTACCGGGTCTCAGTTCATTACCAAGTGCCACTTTACTACCAAACCAAGTCTCATCTCACTACCGATGAGCCACTACATTTATACATACCGCCTCGCTCAGCAGGTCGATCATGGAGCGAGCTGCGCGTAAGCATACGCAGCTGCCGTCTATGATTATGAGCAGTTTTAGACCCACATTGAGCTGCTCAAGACTCACTTCACTTACAAATTTCATCCCAATGTATCACTAATTAGTCTCAATTTGCCAAGTTCCATTTTATTTGGTATCTTTCATCAAGTCTCACTTTACTGGCAAACCAAGTCTCATCTCACTACCGATCCTCATCTCACTGTTTTACTACCTGGTCTCAGTTCACTACCAAGTCTCACTTTACTACCAAACCAAGTTTCATACCGCTACCGACCCTCACGTCACTGTATTACTACCAGGTCTCAGCATCACCAAGTCTCGCTTTAATACCGAGTCTCACTTCACTACCAAATACAGGATCCGGGTCCCATGATTCAGGTTCAGCCTAGTTTGGGATCCACTGCATGCTTGTAATATTCTGGTGCTATAGCAGAATAAACAAACAGATCTCACCTTGATATCTATTAGGCATCTCGTCTGCCAGCGCAAAGCTCCTAGAGGCCTCGCTCAGTAGATCGATCATGGAGCGGGCTGCTCGCACGCACACACAGCTGCCATCTATGATTGTGGGCAATTTTAGACCCACTTTGAGCGCTGGGAACTCCAGCTCTACTGGTTCACTGTGGATGATATTTCTTGGTAATACAGAGCACGGAATTTTGGTGGCACTTTTGACCTGTCATAGTGACTTCTAACTTATCAACTTCCGATATGCATAGTAAGAAAGCCCGACTACAAAGCGTGCGGTTACGGGTTTGATCCGCAGTCAGGGCAAATATTTGTATGAACAATACAAATGTTTGTGCTCGAGTCTTGGATGTTTAATATTTATGTATTTATATACCTAAGTATGTTTGTCCAGTGTCTGGTACCCATAGTACAAGCTTGCTTACTTTGAGACTAAGTAAATTGGTGTAATTTTGCCATGATTTATTATTTGCTTATTAATTTAATTTTAGCTTACGGATCTGGTTCAATAGGCTTCCGTTTCCTCGTGGGCATCCTCACAGCCACCCAGATGTTAAGCTTGAGTCCCTGGAACTGCCTGTGGTAGGTCGCTAGCTTGATCGACTCGTAATTAAGATTCTTCTCCATGTTACGAAGGATCGAGTACGAGGCGCATTGTATCGCTATTGAAAGTTGCGCACGGAGTGCTAGACGAACCTGTCGACAGAAGAAGAATTTGGATTCTGGAAAGGAAGTCTGGCACAAACAATGTAAAGTAAACCTCGTTTCAGTAACCATAAAAATCAGTCGAGCAATCAGCAATGTAAATCAATGTTGAATTGTGACAAAATGTAAAGCTGTTTCCTCATATTCGCACAAATTCGCGAACCAATAAGACTTGGTACTCGTAGGGTAATACCGTAAATCGGGGTCACTATGAACTGCGCGGCGACTTTAAATTTGAACCGGCGCTTAAATTGGACCACTTCCTTATTTCTACCAAATTACACTATTTATTTACACTGGCAACAAAAAATTAAGCGATGACAGAGCCACAAATAGTCCGCCATTTTGCATCATCGCTTCATTTCTTGTTGCCAGTGTAAATAAATAGTGTAATTTGGTAGAAATACGCAAGTGGTCGAATTTAAGCGCCGGTTCAATATAGATTACTCTCCCCTAATTTTTAATACAAAGTGAAACTAATAAGTTTGCAAAAACTTACTTCATTGTAACTCTCTGCTTGTAGTGCCGTATATTGCCTCGAGTTAGCCACGAATTCTTCAAGCATTTCCAGCATCTGTTAAAAATTAACGAAACTCATTATTTGACATCAATTGACGCTAATTGACACTGATTGAAACTAATCGAGCCACCGGTGCTTCATTTTCTAGGTAAGTTAGCCAGGCTAATTTTAATCTACGAACTCTCCGAAATTATCATAAATTGACATGAATTAACTAACCGGGAGAGCTTCAACGCAGCGTCGCGCCAGCTCATTGTCGTCGCATAGCTCCTGAGTCTGCCAGAGGTGGAGGTAGGTATTCATCTGCGTCACCACGCGAGGGTCTGGGAGGCCATCGCAGCGAAGATATTGTTGCCACTGGGAAAAATACAGGTGAGATTAGATTTTTATTTATAACCAAAGCCTGGATGACGGGAGCAAAAATGCACTTTTCACTAGTGCTTAATTAAATATCGACTATTCTATCGACATCCATTGTTGACGTTGGCGTTTCAACTTTATAAATCTTAAATAATTTGATATCTGGAAAAGAAGTGGGACTGCATAGTACAGATGTAATTCATACATAACCACTATGAATTATTTAAATTTGCCCCGATTACTACAGTAAATTTAGAACGGTCCTTTGATTGGCTGAAATGGATTTTATCACCTAGGCGAAGGAGTTTAAAATCGGAAAATGTAGAAAAAGTACTAATTGTTTATTACGAAAATTATATAAAATATTAAAAAAAATTACAAACAGCTCATTTTAATTTTGTTTACAACTATCTATAATTTTTCTAAATTTCGTAACGGTGGTCCAGTACATCGTGTTTTTTATCGACATTTTATCGACTTATAAAATGTGTGTCCTCGCACTATTGAGACGTCAACGCATAATTTCTCCCGTCATCCGGGCTTTGTTTATAACTAGCTGTTGCTAGCTTTAAGCTACAATAGGGAAATATTTCTCTAGGCAGATGTTACGATTTTAAGCTGACATTAAAACCTTAGGGCAGTAAGGGAATTTCTTGGTCCACTATATAATTGGAAAAAGGTCCCAGCAAACTCTCTACGAGTTACAACAACTTACTTCTGCCATCATCTGCTTCTTGTTCTCAAACGCAATCTTTTCTTTTTCAAATTCTGTGAAAATAGAAACGAACATTTCTTTAACAATTATTTTATACAACTGTGGCACTTTATTGCTTATAAATATGCGAAATTATTGCTAAACCGTTTCAATGAGTTCTTGCCCGCGGGGTAGGTAGACGTGCTGGGGGGTATGACGACAAAGGGGCCTAGAGAGGTGCGGGCGGCAAGCGTGCCGCGTGTGCCTGCCGCCCGCACCTCCCCCGGCCCCCTTTGTCGTCTACTCCCGCGCCTCTGGGCGAGGAATCAATCAAATTCAATGGTGTTTCTGAAGTTCCCACTTCGCATTGGGCTCTGAGAGGAGGCTTACGCATTGCAGTGGGGCGTATAGGCTGAGACAATGATGATGATGATTATTAAATAATTAACACATTAACTTTTAATTTTAACCGTAAATACGTAAGTCTTAACTTTTTACCCGACTCTTACGTCATGACCAGACATCGGAATTGAAGGGGCACAATTTAATGACAGATAGAAAGTTTTTCTCAAATCACCAGTATTTCTCCAAATTTTTTTTGTAAAAATATATTTTTATAGAAATTATAAAAATTAAACTAAAGAATAACTCAATGCTCTTCTTCTTTATCCTCGTAAAGCCCACGTAAAATTTTGATTATTATAATCTGAAACATATTTTCAATCAAGAAAAGTTGACATTTGCTTTGACGTTTATACTATTAAAATTTTTGGGCCTTAAGAGGTTATTGTAACTATTTTATAGTCCAATGATACTTATTACTCAGTTATTCCTCAAGACTCACAAAAAACGAACTTACAAACAAAGCTGGGGGCGATCACTACTATATGGGAAAAGCGTCGATAATTGAGTTTATCGATAAAGGAACTCCCTACTTCTTCTTAAATTTTGCCCCCTATATTTCGATGTCTGGTCATGCAGGATATCGGAATGTCAAACGCGAAGTTGAACCCTACAGAAATGCATGTAGGTAGATATCGCTCTGCACGCCGTGGCTGATAATATCCGTTGTTGGCGCCCAAAATGTTAAGACTCATCAACCTATACATAATCTTAGTAACATCGCTAAAAAAATAATCTCACTCTGAAACAGCACACAAGCCTTCGACAGCAAGTCTCTTCTAATTTCCTGTTCTGCATTATCTTTGGCCAGCAGTTCTGCCCTTTCGCGAGCCAGCGCAGCTTTCTTCTCTTTCGCACCCGCTAGAATCGCTTGCCTGGAAAGAGATAGCGCCATGTCAGTGTTAGCCATACGCACTAGTAAGATACTGAACCAACTGTATTCTGAGCCTTTTCATAGAAAATGTCATATTGAAATCTGTCTAGGATATGCATGTAGGTGAAAAACTTAAGGACCGGCAGGGTTATTGTCTAACGTTTCTGACGCTTGTCTTCGCAATCACACAAACCCAACAATCACCACCACCAAACTACACTGACGCGTTTCGAACTCAACCAGAGTTCCTCTTCAGAGTAGGTCCCAACCAAACCAAAACTAAATGTTAGACGTCTATTCATTGTGCGAAATTACGTCTCACAATTTTACCATAAGCTTTTAGATAAAGGCAAAGGTCAGGGAGCTGCACACACCTGTGAAGATGGCGTGCGTAAAGTTCCCGATCCGCAATGGGCCCGCGTGGGAACTACAGTCCAAGCCCTCCCATTCTGTCCGGAGGGCTGCGTCCAAGAGCTACATAAGTATATATTTTTTCTAAGCAACTATCTAAAAACGCTTTTTCGTCTGCTGATCTTTGCTAAAACTATAAGTAGGTAAGTATGAACTTTCTATTTACTTAAAAATACCCTAAAAAATCTACATTATTTAATTACCTTTACACTGAAATAGATTATAGAACATTAACTAAACAACAACATCATTTTTCAAAACACCAGATTTTTGAGGGCACGTATCGCATGAAATACTTACATAGAGTTTAAAGTGAATAATGAACAAAATGCAGAATGATCATGTGACATAATTTAAATTATCAACTTTGCGGAATTTGTTCTAAGATATATACTTAGTCCAAATACCCTAACTTAACCTTAACATACACCAGTCTGTAAATTATACAATCAAAAAGTTGATCTAATTAATAATTCCACTGAAAATTATATTATTATGTCAAATGATCATTATGTATTTTATACATTGTGCCGTTTAAACTTTATGTATTTTTATGATTTTGCCACGTTCCCATTCGGAATTTAGAATCCAGAAGACGAATTTAGATTGTCAATAACACAATCCATTTAAATTTAAATGCACTTAATAAAATTTAAAAAATACAGTATGTTAAACTAACGACAGCCGTTAAAGCCGTTAAACTGAACAACTTTCTCCAAGGAACATAGGTCGAAAAACGAAAAAAAATCATACTCCCATACAAAATGTATTGGCTAGCTGACCGACTACGATCACGATCCGATCACGGGCCCATGGGGACCCGGTCATTTGAAAGGCATACATGGGGCCGAAGCCAACATGAAGAGGCCTTTGGTACCATATAATATAAATGAGATGGGCGCAACTATGGAGGTCTATCCCCTAATACACCATGAGGATGTGCTAGCGGACAGTCCTCCACAGTTGCCAATCTATTGCCAGGTAGGAATCGACATGGAATTGGCTATGGGGTTGGGATGTTGTGGACAGGATTACCGGGCTATGGAGTGAGATAACGGACACCTACCATTTCAATATCTCATAAACTGAACTTTTGGTAGGCGGTGACTCGCCATTCACTAAATGGGCCCCTCAAACTATTGCCCACTCGGGGCAACGAGGCGGCAACATTGGTGTGAACGGCTAAGGATGGAGAGGTGTTCCTGGACTTTAAACTTCAAAATGCCAACTCGCCACTTACGGAAACACATCCATCCTTCGAGCATTAGCTCTTGCGCTCCACTCTAGGCGACCAACAAAGGCAAACTAGAGGCGGGGTGGGTGTGTAACTGTGTGTGAGTGTGTGTATAAGCGCATGTGTGTATGTGTACCCCTGGAGGTCTCGGGTTCGTGGTGTCGCTACGCACCAACAGCTCGCCACAAGCCGCCCTGCGATGACTGACTGCACTGGTGACACGACAACACCAGCGGGCGATGAGGTCGTCATATCCCTACGCCTTTATTATTATTATTATTATTATTATTATTTAATTCATTAAGATTAAGATTAAGCCTTAATATAATGTTAGTACTTAAAAATTAAATTTGATTTTACATGTAAAATTATTTTATTTAATACAGGACAACACACATGATCAGCTATCATTTTTAGGATGCTATTTGGGCTGCCCCTTGTTCTGCTCAGCAGTGACGCTGCTTTTTTGCGCAAAATTGCTGCAAACCCGTCCGTACGTGACTCAGCGAACATGGTGGATGCGCTGCAAAATCTAGGTAGACCAATCAGCATCCTAAAGGCGTTATTGTACTGAACCCTAATAGCATTGTATGACTTTTGGGTATATGCGACCCACAGGCTGCTGGTGTAAAAAGATGAACAGTACGCTTTAAACAGTGTTATCTTAACTGCGTTTGAACACCTAGCAAACCTGCGGGCCAACATATTTGCCCTCACACACAATGCTCTTCGCTCCCTTTCCATGTCAGCATCGTCCCTCAGATCGTCTGTGACAATGTGCCCGAGATACTTGAAGCGAGTGACTCTCGTCAGGGCGATGCCGTTTAGTTGTATGGGAGGTACAACTGTGGGACACTTGTTCCCAGCTTTAAAGATCATGAGCTCACTCTTCTTCCCATTATACAGCAAACCATGTGAACCTATGGAAAGGCAAAAAAAAAACCTTGTTCGACCTATGTTCTTTGGAGAAAATTGTTCAGTTTAAGCAACACTAAGTATCACCTGTTTTCGGGAACGGCTGTCGTTAGTTTACACATTGTATAATCTGGTATCTTAAAAACACAGGAACAGGATGTATTAAAAACTAGGGCAATAATCTACTATTAATTAGTGGCACTTTGGATACGACAGTGAAGTTAAACAAACTTTTCCGCCTCCAATTCCGCACGCCACTCCTCTATCCTCTGCACGAGCCAATTATCTCGATCTTTCTTATTCATCGCCTTCCAGTTTTTAGGCTGTCACAACAATTTAAATGTAGAAAAAGAGCCTTCAAAAATGTTTAAAAACAACACACACACTAAAACTTGAGAGTCCACTCTGAAATGTCCTTTGAAAAGAACTCTTAAAAATAACACAAAATTAACTTTTTCGAGTATTTAACGACCGCTTTAGCCTAGTTGGTAGTGACCCTGCCTACGAAGCAAGAGGTCCTGGGTTCAAATCCCGGTAAGGGCATTTATTTGTGTGATGAGCACGAATATTTGTTCCTGAGTTATGGATGTTTTCTATGTATTTAAGTATTTATTTATCTATATAAGTATGTTTATCATCGTCTAGTACAAGCTTTGCTTAGTTTGGGACTAGGTCGATTTGTGTAAGATTGTCCCCCTAATATTTTTTTATTTTTTTTTTTATTTAAAACAACACACTGTAAATTGACACTTCGCTTTGAAATGTCCTTTAAAAAGAACTTTTAAAAAGAAAATAAGCTTTGTTTTCATGATAAAGTTAAAAAAAGTATTACTTTTACTTGAAGACAGGAGTATTTAAAGCGAAATACTTCCTGAAACTGACTCTGTTTAGTAACTACATATTCAGAAGAATTTGAAGCGCGAACGGTAATATAGGCCATTGAGTTCCGCAGAGTATTAAGATCGATTCATGATGAGGCGTGCCGTGGTTCTTATTGCAATGGAATTAAAGCCGAATTCTATTCTAATAAAATATATTTGTATGAAAAATACGAATGTTTGTTCTCGAGTCTTGGATGCTTAGTTACGAATTTAAGTATGTTTATCTGTTGCAGAGTATCCATAACAGAAGTTTTGCTTACTTTGAGACTAGATCAATTGGTGGGAGTTGTCCCATGATATTTACAACTTAGGGATCTTTAAAAAACGAGCCTATCAATTCCTAAAAGGGTCGGCAACGCACCTATGATGCCCCCCGTGTTGCGGGTGTCCATGGGCGACGGTGATCGCTTTCCATCAGGTGACCCGTCTGCTCGTTTGCCACCTCTTACATAAAAAAAAATATATTTTTATTTATGAATGGCACTTGCCATACATGTAAGTTTATGCTCTACCTTTTACAAGTTAAGTATGAAGTATCTTTTTCTATTTATTTTTTTCAACTTCATTTTTTTATTACTTTTACGGTCATCCCTACCTTTTGCTCTACCTTTTGCATTCTTCTTTAATATCAACGTACTAAATTTAGGACGTACGTCTCGGCAAATGTCAATTTTTTTGATCGACCGACAAGAAGTTTCAAATTTTGCACTTTGCTCTTTGCACTTAGTTCTTACTCGTATCTCAATATACAAAGTTAAATATCGAATGTATTAAAATATCGAATGGGTTGCAATATCGTTTTAGGCTTAAAACAACTAAATTTCATAATACCTTATTCACAATACCCCTAATTTTCAAATTACCATGGGCTCATAATATCTAAAAATACCTAAAATTTCAAATTTTAAGAGGAGACAATTTGAAATTTTAGGTATTTTTAGGTATTATGAGCCCATGGTAATTTGAAAATTAGGGGTATTAGTGAATAAGGTATTATGAAATTTTAGTTGTTTTAAGCCTAAAACGCAATATCGAAAGGTTTTTTGAAACCGTAATTTTTTAAGGTTGCTATAAAACGAACCTGACTTATGGGTTTTATACGATGCCATTATAATAAATCCTGCTAAGTTTACGGTTTGAGAAAAAAAATCGATAAGTATTATTTTATAAAGAGTAACATTCCATATTTTGTTCTTTATTCTATTCATATTTACGTTAAATTATCAGACACATCAAGAATTGTCTCAAGACAAATAACTTTGTTTGAAACTGTACTTTTAAAAGGACATTTAGCTGTAATAAAAAAAGTACTAGTATTCTTAAAGAGGATTTTCGATGAACCCTAAAAAATATAAAAAGGGGAGGGTTCATTGTAATTTTTTAACGTCATATCATGTATTGAATCACTGATTGAATGATTATTGAGGCGTGACACGAAGTTTCACTTCATTTTCGTTTTCATTTATCGAATACAAAGAGGGATGTGTGTTTAATTTGTTCGAAAGGTTTCTTTACTACGACAACCTATTATTATTTCATTTATTTTGGCATTAGAAAAAGCGTAAAAAATCTTGACGTGTCTTTTTACTGAAAAACGCTTTTAAATATAATTTGTAAAAATTAGCAAGGACATGAGTGGTCATTTACAATCTTTTGGTTTCATATGTAGCGACTACGAGCGCCATCTAGTCATCACATAAGAAACTAATTACTACAATCCTGCATCGCACTATCGAAGTTTCTCAACTCGGCTGCATAAATACAACTTCCAACTTTCATCCAACAGACTTCGGTCCCCAGGCATAACATCTGCCTAGAGAGAGAGATCTCTCTAATGCAACTACCCCCAAACATAAGTAATAGTTTCTATTTTTTTTTAAGTGTTGTTCATTAAAGACTAGTCAAGATTGTTTACCCTTTTTCTAACGTTTATAGAAGCTATATTATCATCGAGTAACATAGACTATACTTACAGGGTAATTTTTTAATCAGTGCACAAATTTTGATAAAATCGCTGTCAATTGAAATTGCGAACAATGTAAATTAACCATTTAATGAAATATCCATATTCTAGCACTTTTTTATTGTTTTAATGGTTTAGGACAGTGCTGTGGTAAGTATTGATTAAATAACACACGGATTTAGTAGTTTTTGATGAGGGAAAATGGAAATTAAAGACATTTAAAATACAAGGTTTGTTTACATGAAAAATAAAAACACTTAAAATTAAAACGGGCTTCCTCTTCCAAAGGTAGGGCAGCGCGGGGCATTGTTGTACATTGTTTACATTGTTTGCAATTTCAATTGACTGACAGTTTACGTGATTCAGTATCGTTAATAGATCACGGTGATCTGTTCAAGATTTTTTTTTTGAGATTATGAAATTTGGGTTGTTTATAGTATTTCATCCAAATCAATTGGTCGAGTAATATGAAAAATAAAAAAAATAAGTGATAAAAATTATAACGAAAAATACTGAAATTCGTTATTTTAACGACACTGTATCACAATATTAAAATTTGTGCACTTATTAAAAAAATACCCTCTATTTTACGCCGGGAACGTGTATATTACCAAGGATGATATAGACTGGATTGGCAGTCGCCATAGCACGGATCGGCCGCGGTTTTTGTAGTTCGATTATTAAATCTAGATGGCGCTGAAATATAGCCAGAGGCTTTGAAGGCAAAACAATAAGACTACAGATATTTCATATCACTGCAAATGTATTATTATGCATTATTTTTGAAAAATAATACATTTGTAGTAATATGAAACATCTGTAGTCTTATTGTTTCGCCTTCAAAGCCTCTGGCTATATTCAGCGCCATCTAGATTTAATAATCGAACTACAGAAACCGCGGCCGATCCGTGCTATGGCGACTGCCAATCCAGTCTATAGTATATATCATCCTTGATATTACCTAAGGGATGCAGACAACAATTGCGAGCAATAACCAGTTAACAATGTTAGCAGTGGCGCTACCACGAAATCCGAAAATCGAAGTTCGCATCGCATTATCCCTCTCACTCTCGTGTCAAATCATATTAGCGTGAGCGGGACGGCACGTAACGAAGTTCGAATTATGCACTTCGTGGTAGGGCCTCAGGATAACGTACCTTTTCAAAGGCCGGTATCTCTTCCTTCTCCTTCTTGCCTTTCTTGCCCTTCTTTTCTTTCTTCTTCTCCCTCTCCTCCTCTTCCACTACCTTCGCCTGTTCCTCTAAAAATAGAGATTTCAGATTATAGCTGGGCCATTCTACTTACAAGTTAAGTATGAAGTATCTTTTTCTATTTATTTTTTATTTTCTTCAACTTCATTTTTTTTTTATTACTTTTACGGTCATCCCGTGAAACCATATATTTCAAACTAAATACAAACTGAAATATAGATGCACAGAAAAAACCCCAGAAAAAAGATCAATACTGGGAATCGAACCCAGGTCCTCAGCGTTCCGTGCTGCGTGCTTACCCCTACACCATCACTGGTCTAGAAGTTAGCGACGAATCTTTCCCATACATCGTACACTTCAGTCTGTTATAATCACATTAGGCAGTGATAAAGCGCATCTATGTTAATGCCCTCTACCGAGAGACTTCAACACTCCTTCGGAGCTACCCGCTCACCTGGACCAAGAGATGGCGCTACTAGGCCAACTTTTACAAGTTAAATATGAAGTATCTTTTTCTATTTATTTTTTATTTTCTTCAACTTCATTTTGAATTTTCCAGCATTGGTCTTTTTTCTGGGGTTTTTTCTGTGCATCTATATTTCAGTTTGTATTTAGTTTCCATTCTACTTTTAAGTAACCGTTAATCTTTCGTGAAATATAAGGCATACCTGGTGATTTTTTTCAAGTGTAAATAACTTATATGAAAACTGAAATAACTAAATTTAATATTGTAAGCAAAAAACTTTAAATTCAAAGAAATTTTGTGGAAAAAATTGGTAACTCAGCGGAAAATACACCAATTTCCATACAAATGGCGGGGACACGCATGTCCACTGCGTTACCTACTTTATAGATAATAATGATTACTTTTTATGCGTAGTGATAATTTTAAATATAAGCTTAATTATGTGCCTATTTAAATCTTTAATGATAAAACCGAGCACTTTACCGTTTTTGTAAAAAAAATATTTGAAGAGCACATTACTAAAAATCAAGGAAAAGTAGAATGGCCCAGCTGAGGACCTGGGTTCGATTCCCAGCATTGGTCTTTTTTCTGGGGTTTTTTCTGTAGTTATAATTTCAAACTAAATACAAACTGAAATATAGATGATATTTCAGTTTGTATTTAGTTTGAAATTATAACTATAGGTAAATTAAAATATTTAAAACCCCCAACGCAATTATGTAACTCGTATGTTTGAACATTAAGTCAATGCCCGTTATGCGTCTAAGGTCCCTTCCGCAGCTAACAAAAGAGCTGATAACTTTGAAACGGCTGAACCGATTTTTATGAAACATATTTTATGTAAGAATCATCGCCAAGAAACCTGCTTTCTATTAAATAAAACCGCAACCAAATCGGTTCACCTGTTTAAGAGCTATGATGCCACAGACAGACAGACAGACACACAAACACACACACACCCACACACACACACACACACACACACACACAACGCGGTCAAACTTATAACACCCCTCTTTTTGTGTCAGGGGTTAAAAATAACATTAATTTCAACATTTTTGCTACAAATCAAAATTTAATTCAATTTTAATTTTACCAATATTTCAATAATGTATGTAGATATTAATGTATGGACTTATGTTGATGTCTGAAATAAATGATTTATTATTATTATTAATACTATTTAGATGAAAAAAAAAACCGCCCGTATAATTCCCGTTCCCATGGGAATGACGGGAAAATATATACCCTATGTCACTCTCGGAACTGAGACAAATCTAATGACACCTCACACTTCAAAATCCATTGAGCCGTTTAAGCTGCAGGGCGTGCCAAAGAACGATACATACACATACATAAATACATATACGCTCGAAAGACATAACCCTCTTTTTATGTTAGAGAGGCCAGACAAACGAACTAGTAGGTCACCTGATGTGATGTTAAATGATCACCACTGTCCATAGACACCCGCAGCGCTTTACGCGATGCTAGTGCGTTGTCGGCCAGGGGGACAGGGGAGAGGTATTGGGCCCCCGGCGCTCTCACTGACCGTACGAAACAGTCGACAGTCGGGTGAAAACATAACCCTCCTTCGATATCCAGGAAAACTGTGGATATTGCGGGGCCAGGAATCTACAATAGACTACCCGACAGCATCAAAAATATTCATAATGACCTGACATTCTCCAACCGACTAAAGAAATGGCTAACAAAAAACGCTTTTTATGACATGTCAGAATATAATAATAATAATAATAATAAGAAGAAAAATATAAATAAAGAGAATAATAATAATAATAAAGGCGTAGGGATGTGACGACCCCATCGCCCGCTGGTGTTGTGGTGTCACCAGTGCAGTCAGTCATCGCAGGGCGGCTTGTGGCGAGCTGTTGGTGCGTAGCGACACCACGAACCCGAGACCTCCAGGGGTACACATACACACATGCGCTTATACACACACTCACACACAGTTACACACCCACCCCGCCTCTAGTTTGCCTTTGTTGGTCGCCTAGAGTGGAGCGCAAGAGCTAATGCTCGAAGGATGGATGTGTTTGCGTAAGTGGCGAGTTGGCATTTTGAAGTTTAAAGTCCAGGAACACCTCTCCATCCTTAGCCGTTCACACCAATGTTGCCGCCTCGTTGCCCCGAGTGGGCAATAGTTTGAGGGGCCCATTTAGTGAATGGCGAGTCACCGCCTACCAAAAGTTCAGTTTATGAGATATTGAAATGGTAGGTGTCCGTTATCTCACTCCATAGCCCGGTAATCCTGTCCACAACATCCCAACCCCATAGCCAATTCCATGTCGATTCCTACCTGGCAATAGATTGGCAACTGTGGAGGACTGTCCGCTAGCACATCCTCATGGTGTATTAGGGGATAGACCTCCGTAGTTGCGCCCATCTCATTTACATTATATGGTACCAAAGGCCTCTTCATGTTGGCTTCGGCCCCATGAATGCCTTTCAAATGACCGGGTCCCCATGGGCCCGTGATCGGAAATCCGTACCAACATAATAATAATAACGCATTAATATAATTTGACTTGTAAAATTTGTAATTTTATAAATAAATGAATATGAATATGAATATGATAGTCGGGTGAAAAAATCATCGCACTACTGGCGCTTTTGGTGCATGCCAGCGATCAAAATTTCAGAAGGGTTGGTTAGGAGTCCGCGTCGTTTGTTCGCAGGCCGCGTCTCCGCCCCCTCTCTTCTGTCGGCTTTGGATCGCGACGCTTTTATACATTTAGTATGAAAACTGATATAAGGGGCGCCGCGAATGCAACGCGCTAGTCCCAAATCTCTTCTGTGTAGCTTGCAAATAGACACACAAATACGTCGGAGTTATCACACCCCTCTTTTAGAGCCGGGGGTTAAAAACAAGCAACAGATAATAAGGATTACCTTGTGGAAGACTTTCCTCGGACCAGTTGAACAGGTCACTGGCCTCTTTGGTCACCTCTTCCACCACCTACGAGAAAAAAGAGTAGAGGTAGTCATAATTTCATAAAATAGTTGATCCTCCCATAAACAATGAGTTTTAAAATTAAAACAAATATTTCAATAGATTAGGAGCAGTTTTTCGACTCAGGATGACTTCGTGCGTCCCATTTTGTCACCTTAAATCATCCACAGTGCCATGTCGTCAGCCTAAAATTCCTAAATTGTCACCTTAAATCGTCCACTTTCTGATATTGTCAATACTTAACCTATTTCATCTACATTCCTATTTCGACCACAGTGCCAACTCGTTCACTTTCTTTTATCGACCACAGTACTACTTGGTCACCAGTGCTAACTCGTCCATAATCTTTTTTCGACCACAATATGCGATCGTGCAGTTACTACTTATTTGCTGTTCAGTTGTTACTACAGTCTTGTAAACGAGTTTTAACATCAAATAGGTAGGTACAAAGAAAAAAGCACGAAGAAAATGTAAATTGTCGATGGGTGTCGTCTACGGGTATAATAATAGAAAATGGACAAGTCTGAACAATGAAAGATACAATAATGTTGAAGAGTTGGCACTGTGGTCTGAATAGGAATGTTGACGAGTTGGTGCTGTGGTCTGAATAGGAATGTTGACGAGTAGGTGCTGTGGTCTAAATAGGAGTGTTGACGAGTAGGTGCTGTGGTCTAAATAGGAGTGTTGACGAGTTGGTGCTGTGGTCTGAATAGGAATGTTGACGAGTTGGTGCTGTGGCCTAAAAAGGAGTGTTGACGAGTAGGTGCTGTGGTCTAAATAGGAGTGTTGACGAGTAGGTGCTGTGGTCTAAATAGGAGTGTTGACGAGTAGGTGCTGTGGTCTAAATAGGAGTGTTGACGAGTAGGTGCTGTGGTCTGAATAGGAATGTTGACGAGTTGGTGCTGTGGTCTGAATAGGAGTGTTGACGAGTTGGTGCTGTGGTCTAAATAGGAGTGTTGACGAGTAGGTGCTGTGGTCTGAATAGGAATGTTGAAGAGTTGGCACTGTGGTCTGAATAGGAATGTTGACGAGTTGGTGCTGTGGTCTGAATAGGAATGTTGACGAGTAGGTGCTGTGGTCTAAATAGGAGTGTTGACGAGTAGGTGCTGTGGTCTGAATAGGAATGTTGACGAGTTGGTGCTGTGGTCTGAATAGGATTGTTGACGAATAGGTGCTGTGGTCTGAATAGGAATGTTGAAGAGTTGGCACTGTGGTCTGAATAGGAATGTTGACGAGTTGGTGCTGTCGTCTGAATAGGAATGTTGACGAGTTGGTGCTGTGGTCTGAATAGGATTGTTGATGAGTTAATTGGTGATGTGCTCCGTGTACGAAAGTGGAATACGAAAGAATGTTGGTGAATCAGAACAGTAGACCATAATGACAATGAGGACGCTTTAAGAAGGTGGCAAAATGGGATTGTGGACAAAGTTGTTTTGAGCCTAAGAAATTACCTCGGCCTTCTTCTTTCCCTTCTTAGGCTTCTTGGCTTTTGGCTCTGTAAAAAAAAGCTAGAGTTAGAAGTATACTGTAGCAGGTCGGTACGCAAGACAAGTATGACAAAACGAAACAGGGATTTTTTTAAAAAAAGTGTAGGTACCTTTACTTTTTTGATTATGATAATTTTGGGGTTTTCTTATTAAAAATTACGAGCACAATTCATTTTCAATATTAGAACCAAATGGCATTGCGCGGGATGATGGCAAAAGGCCGGACGGTGTGTCTCTGATTCCCTGGAGGATGGGTCGGGTTTTAGTTTGGGACGCAACCTGCGTATCGACGCAGGTTGCGTCCCAAACTAAAACCCTACCCTGAAGGCGTGAAGGGGCTAGGGTATCGACCCTAGCCCCTTCACGCCTTCAGGGTACAACAAAAAAAGCTGGCGTAGCGGCTGAAGCGGCCGAGAGTAGAAAAGTATTACAATACCAGGGTCTCGGTTCAGCTTACAATGCTGTTGCTAACCAACATAAAATAATCCCACACGGCGTACCATTTACTACGAAGCAGGGCTTTGCTAACACTGAATTATTGTAGATACGGCTGTTTACGGTGTGTATTTTGGTGGTATTTTGGCATAACTAAAAATGTGTACGGAATGTGTAAGGTGCGCGAGTCCGATTCACACTTAGCCGATTTTCTAATTTGGAACGACGATTTGTTTATACGGACAAGTTACTATTACATACAACAAGTCCTTTACAAAAGTTTTTCACCTATAACTGTTATAAACTGTAGAATGACAACTTCCCCCTCTTTGATTTTAATAAAGAGCTATCTCATTAATGAATTCACTACTTACCTTAGTAATTTAAAGTGATTCATATGCTTTTTTACTGTTTTTAGTACTGCGTTGCACTTGGGTGGTTTGTTACTATGGTAGACGGAGATATTGACAAAACTTCCAACTCCTTACCTTACTCCTTAACTTTGCCGATTTCTAGAATTTACGTGATTTTAAAGTAACAAAACTAGGCAAGCACGAGTCAGACTCGCGCACTGAGAGTGCCGTACTAATTTAAAAACAGAAATACTATGAATTTTTTGGGTGTGTAAGTTGTAACGACCAATTAAAAAATATTTATTTTGCTATAATATTATTCGCAATAACTCATTTGGTATAGTATAATTCTCGAGTTCGAAACGCGTCAGTGTAGTTTGGTGGTGGTGATAGTTGGATTTGTGTGTGTTCATACAGTGTGGAGGTGGAGGAACTGCATGAGCACACATTTTTTACATAAACGTAGCTATCGTAAGATCGAATCAGTGGCGAAAATAGGGTTTATTAATCGAAACTTTATATTTTTAATTAGTCTTCTATCGACATCTATCTGGTATAATCCAAACTCAACTTAAGAGGGTTCAAAAAACTGGCCAAGTGTGAGTGGAGTCGCGCACGAAGGGTTCCGTACCATTATCTATAAAACGGCAAAAAACACGTTTGCTGTATGCCCCCCTTAAATATTTGTTTTATTTTAATTTAATTATTTGTTTTATAGTGAATATATAACTAAATATTCTGTGAATATTTCAAGCGTCTACCTGTTGCCGTTATCAATATCGAGCAAAAACGAGCAAAAAAATTACGTTTGTTGTATGGGAACCCCCTTAAATATTTATTTTGTTCTGCTTTTTAGCACTTGTTGTTATAGCGGCAACCGAAATACATTATCTGTGAAAATTTCAACTGTCTAGCTGTCACGGTTCGTGAGATACAGCCTGGTGACAGACGGACAGACGGACGGACGGACAGCGAAGTCTCAGTAATAGGTTCCCGTTTTTAGCTTTTGGGTACGGTACCCCAAAAAACGATAAAGCGCTTCGAGAAAAGGTAGTGCCGTCGAGCTTTCCTTGGCTCGTCTTAGCAGGCGTTCCCCCAGATAGGGTACAGGTATTAAATAAAACCGGTTCAAATTAACCATACCTTCGATGATAGGTGGCAGCGATTCAAAAGAAGCGCTGGTGTAGGAGGTGTCGGTGTATTGGACCTCCTCTGGCTCAGGTTCCAGGTCGGTGGTGGCCACCAGGACCTCTTCTTGGACTTCCACCTCTGAAAATAACAAAACATTCAAAAAACAAAAGTGCAACCAGGCGGTCAACATCCAAGTACCTACTGACCGCGCTCGACGTCGCACAAACCTCGGTGATCGGACGAGATTTTTATGATTTTTTTTTGTCTACATACTCTAGAGGTCTGAGAATAGGTCCTAGGCTACTATTCTTTGCGGACGGAGTCGCGGGCAACAGCTAGTAATAATATAAAAATTACCTGGTGGCTCGTCATCCTGAAAAAATAATAATCGTTATTAGAAAATACTATTATTAGATAGTCTACTATTATTACCATTAGCTCAAAACAACGAAAGGTATATTTATGTATACATAAGTATAAAGATTGGCCGGTTTTAGCGTGAAAGAGTAACTAAAATCCTTACATTCAACCATACAAACCTTCACGTTTATAATATTAGTACGTAAGTAAGAAATTTTTGTTTGTATTTCGTAGTAGCCTTCCGTCCGCAGCTTCGCCCGCGATAAATTAATTTTCCCGCAGGAAATAGTACATTACTGCAGCGGCCGCGAAATAGGGGATTGCCGGCCGAGTAGTAATAGATGGCCGAGTGTTAACGAGGCCATCTAGAGATACGAGGCCGGCAATCCCTGTTCGTGGCCAAGGCTTGTATAGTGCTTTTCTCAAATAAATCCAAGGAAATGATACGAATGTTCAACTTATATATTCATATTTAATTCAAATTGTTTTTTTTTTTTGATTCCCGCCAAAATATTTATTTTCCAGCAATTTATTTGTAAGCTGTTCTAGTTAATGTTTTTGACGCAAAATCTTGAGATGATTTATATTTATTCAAAAATTACGACCTTATTAATAATAAATTGTTAACAATAAACGCCAATCCTTATTTATTTTATTGAATACCTGATTAAATCTAGCCAAGTAAGATATTAAAAAGTAAATTCACAAACTAAATTTTTCTTAATTGGCAGTATGTCATTGATAGTCAATAAAAGAAAATACGACCCACTAAAACAAAAGACAATCTCTTTGCTGGCCTTGGCCAGCAATGTTTGTATGAAATTCCATTATTGTCGTCTAATTTGAAATTGGAACGAATCTTCCTCAACTGCTATACAATGACATACTTCGTGTTCTATTGTCACGACTATAAGGACCACATTTCCTTGGATGTTTGAGAAAAGGTATTTTTCTCAAACATGCTATGAAATATTGACGTTATGTTCCTTATAATACGCCACGAAGTGTCACGTTGAAGGTGCGGGCTAGACGAGTGGTCAATAATGGAATTTCATACAACATTGCTGGCCTTGGCCAGCAAAGTGATCGTCTATTGTTTCATACTATGACGTTTATAGGTCTATGGCATCATAGCATTTAGCCATTAAAAAAAAACTATAAGCAATATTTTGCGTTTTGGTTCATTAAGACATTCTGCCACTACGTTTATTTAAGGTAAGGTAAGATGATGATGATGTTGGTGATGATGATGGTGATGTTGATGGTGTCGATGATGGCGGTGATGTTGATGGTGATGGTGGTGATGATGGTGATGATGGGTGATGATGGTGATGATGATGGTGATAACGAGATGATGATGATGGTGATGATGAGATGATGATGATGATGATGATGATGGTGATGATGGGTGATGATGATGATGATGATGATGATGGTGATGATGAGATGATGGTGATGATGGGTGATGGTGATGATGATGATGATGGTGATGATGATGATGGTGATGATGATGGTGATGATAAGATGATGATGGTGGTGATGATGATGGTGATGATGATGGTGACGACGACGACGACGATGATGATGATGATGATGATGCATGTTTGAGAAAAACTCTATACAAGCCTTGGCCACGAACAGGGATTGCCGGCCTCGTATCTCTAGATGGCCTCGTTAACACTCGGCCATCTATTACTACTCGGCCGGCAATCCCCTATTTCGCGGCCGCTGCAGTAATGTACTATTACCGCGGTAAAAAGTAGCCTATTTCACTCAGTGATAATGTAGCTTTCCAATGTCAAAAGAATTTTTGAAATCGGCCCAGTAGTTTTTAAGTTTATTCGTTACATACAAAAATACAAATCTTTCCTCTTTATATTTAGTGTAGATGTAGATAGATAATACACTCTAATAACTTTAAACAGAGAGTAATATAAAGTTTTAAACCTTTTCCCCTTTTTTATCCTTTTTCGCCATTTTTTACTAATATAACACGAATCTAAAAAACTGTTGTGTTTACAAAAAATAAGTAAATAAACAATGTTTTAAAAATATTGATTGATGTGCCAGAAATTGACATTTAAGGCATGTTATTTGAAGACTTCAAAAATGTTTTTTAATTGCTTAATTTAGCATAGAGGTTGTATTAAAACTAACTGTCAAGCGTGATGAGGCAGGAAACAGACAGTGGCTATCGCATTTATAATATTACTAGCTGTTGCCCGCGACTCCGTCTGCGAAGAATAGGGGTAGGTATAAAAAAAAACCGGCCAAGAGCGTGTCGGACACGCACAAGGTAGGGTTCCGTAGCCATCACAAAAAAATCAAGTAATATTTTCCTAAGGATTTCGTATGTGTACGGAATCATCCAAGTTTAGGTATGTTATATACCTTAGGCTACTATTTACTCTTAAACAACAAATAATTTCCAAGCAATCTTAGCCGCTATAATTTTCCTAGTAAATTTGATATATTTACTACCATTCTGAATTTTTTCAAATTTTTCCACCTGACAGTTTAGATTTTAGAGGGGGGGGACGCTCGATTTTATTGAAAATTTTCACTTTAAAGTTGAATATTTCGCAAACAGATCACTGAATAGAAAAATCATGTTAGCAACCCCACAATGATTTTAAAAGACCTAACCAACGATACTCCACACTATAGGATTAGTCGAAAAAAAAAAAAATCACCCCCCCTTTACGTCTATGGGAGGTACCCTAAAAAAATTTTTTTTACATTTTTTTATTCAATCACTTTGTCGGCGTGACTGATATATATATTCATGCCAAATTACAGCTTTCTAGTACTAACAGTCTCTGAGCTTAGCCGCGGACAGACAGACAGACAGACAGACAGACGGACAGACATGGCGAAACTATAAGGGTTCCTAGTTGACTACGGAACCCTAAAAATAGCCTACGGCCTCTTCTTAGACCTACCGAATATAGAAAAAAATTTCATAAAAATCGGTCAAGCTGTTTCAGAGGAGTTCGATAACAAACACCGTGACACGAGATTTTTATATATTAAACTAGCTGTTGCTCGCGACTCCTTCTGCGAAGAATAGGGGTATAAAAATTAGCCTACGACCTATTCTCAGACCTACCAAATATACACAAAGTTTCATAATCATATTAATTATCATTATTATAAAAATCGGTCAAGCCGTTTCGGAGGAGTTCGATAGCAAATACAACACCGTGACACGAGATTTTTAAATATTAGATTAGCTTTTCGCCGCGTCCGTCTACGAATAGAATAATTCAGTGAACTATGCAATTTCCTGCTGTAAAAACTATCCTATGTCCTTCCTAGGGTCTCAAACTATATCCATACCAAATTTTGTTTAAATTCGTTCAGCGGTTTAGGCGTGATATAGGAACGAATAAACTTACACACATACACTATTTATTGTTTAATAAACAGTGGTGCGTCAGAATAAAAGGTCATTGATTGGTAAATTTATTTTGGCAGGTAAAAATACCTCGTTAATTAATTTATGTGAACGAATAATAAAAAAACCGGCCAAGAGCGTGTCGGACACGCCCAAGGTAGGGTTCCGTAGCCATTACGAAAAAATCAAGTAATATTTCTCTAAGGATTTCGTATGTGTACGGAATCATCCAAGTTTAGGTATGTTTGTTGTTGTATACCTTAGGCTACTATTTACTCTTAAACTACAAATAATTTCCAAGCAATCTTAGCCGCTATAATTTTCCTAGTAAATTTGATATATTTACTACCCTACTGAATTTTTTCAAATTTTTCCACCCAACAGTTTAGATTTTAGAGGGGGGGGGGGGGGACGGCCGATTTTAATGAAAATTTTCACTTTAAAGTTGAATATTTCGCAAACAGATCACTGAATAGAAAAATCATGTTAGCAACCCACAATGATTTTAAAAGACCTATCCGACGATACCCCACACTATAGGGTTAGCCGAGAAAAAAAAAATCACCCCCACTTTACGTCTATGGGAGGTATCCTAAAAAAATTTTTTTTTACTTTTTTTTATTCAATCACTTTGTCGGCGTGACTGATATATATATTGGTGTCAAATTACAGCTTTCTAGTACTAACAGTCTCTGAGCTTAGCCGCGGACAGACAGACAGACAGACAGACAGACGGACAGACATGGCGAAACTATAAGGGTTCCTAGTTGACTACGGAACCCTAAAAACTCGGATTCTATTGTTTCGCGTAGGCTACATGTCCACCTCAGTCGTGCGAGGAAGCGAAGCGATCCTCATTGCAGCCGAAACACGTCCACTGCTGAACATAGGCCTCCCCCAAGGCTCGCCAAACAGGGACCCAAAACCCGTTAGTTTTTCGTATTAATTAAGAAGGTACGATGCGCACCATTTCTCCATACAAACGTAGTCCCCTGTTTCCTCCCTGGATAATGGCTTTAGAGCCAATTTTTTTTTACTGTGTAATCTGTGTCTACCACAGCTATGCCCCTATGTTTCGTTTTTTTGCATATTTAAACTGAAAAAATGGCCCAATTTTAAAGTCATTTTCAGACACTCATCAGAAAAAGAACCCCGTTCCATTTACTCTACTTCTTCTTCTTCTTCTTGTAGTGCCCTCTCTTACCGGAGGTCGGCAATCATTAGAGCTATCTTTAATTTAGAGACTGCCGCCCGAAAGAGGGATCTGGTACTCATCCCGAACCAGTCTCTAAGATTTCTTAACCAGGAGGTACGTCTTCTGCCAGGTGGTCTGCGGCCTTGTATCTTCCCCTGGATAATAAGCTGAAGCAGACCATACTTATAGTTACGCATTATATGCCCCAAATACAACAGTTTCCTCTGTTTTATAATACGTATCACTTCCAAGTTTTTATTAATTCTTTGCAATACCGTACCGTATACCGTATTTACTCTCCGAACTATCCTATTGTGACGTCATTGCGACAAATATCCGGGGTCTACTCATAATTATTATACTAAACGGTACATCACGCAAATAATATTTACCTCGACGTTTTGGCCACATTGCAGCAGCCGTGGTCACGAGTTAGGTAAATATTGTTTGCGTGATAAGTCCCCGGCTGCGCCATTTCAAAACATAGTACCTAAGGGACATTCAGCTAATTTTACAGGAGAGAGCGAAAAAACATGTTTTGTCTCAGCCGTACAAAATTTTGCCAGATTTGTCCGAAAAGTGATACTTTCTAGGTTAACTAGATTAAGGCGAATATCCAGGTACTTATATTTAAGTTTAATTTCTTATATTAAGTACATTTTTTATCTGAAATTATGTACCATACTGGCTTTTGAAATGAGCGTATTGTTTATCGTTTGACCACATCAAACTTAATATGATTAACCTCTCTGATTTTTTCAAAAGCTAGGAAGTGCATGCCACGTACTATATTTTGAAATGGTTTTGTGCCATACTAGGTTTTGAAATGGTCAAGCCCGTTTTTTAGGGTTCCGTAGTCAACTAGGAACCGTTATTTGTGTACTAGGTTTGGAGGTACTCGTATCTGTGAAATTGAGCGAGATAGGCCTCTAAATGTTTTTGTATCCTGTAGGCACTTACTAGAAACCACGTTTTATGCAAAAATTGCAAAATTGATTTTTTGAGAGTTACTAGGTTTTGAAATGGTGCAGCCGTCCCGTTTAGTATAATCGTTAAGTTCACTTCGACCACATTCCCATTTTGTCAACTTCCTAGTTCGTCAGCAATCCCATTTCGTCCACAATCAATTCCCAATTCGTCCACTTCCTATTTCGTCAACATTCCCTTTTCGTCCATATTCCCATTTCGTCCACATTCCTACTTCGTCCACATTCCCACTTCGTCAACATTCCCATTTCGTCCATACCTAAATCACAAAGTAAAATCTTCCCTGAGAATTAAGCTAAGTGATAGCAAAATTCGCATTAAAATCGGCTAGGAATGCTGATGAAGTGGGATTGTGGACGAAATGGGAATATGGACGAAATGGGAACGTTGACGAAGTGGGAATGTGACAAAGTGGGAAAAGGACGAAATGGGAATATGGATGAGATGGGAATGTTGACGAAATGGGATTGTGGGCGAAGTAGGAACGTGAACAAAATGGGAATGTGAACGAAGTGAACCAGTAAAATAATTATGAGATCCTAAATACGTATCATAATACCTAAGTCAGTCAACACAAATTATTCAATATTAAGGAAATATGAACTCTATGTGCTAGATAAAAGAGCTCAATGCCCCTTGGTCTTCTTTTATTAGCCTACTTAGTAAGCAGTAAATGTAAATCGCTGATTGATCAATTGTTAAGGGGGAGTAGTGTTGCTTAATTTTATATTAACTAGCTGTTGCCTGCGACTCCGTCTGCGAAGAATAGGGGTAGGTATAAATAAAATAGTCTACGACCTATTCTCAGACCTAACGAATACAGTAAAAAAAATTTCATAAAAATCGGTCGAGCCGTTTCGGAGGAATTCGATAACAAACACCGTGACACGAGATTTATATATATTAGACTAGCTGTTGCCCGCGACTCCGTCTGCGAAGAATAGGGGTAGGTATACAAAAAATAGCCTACGACCTATTCTCAGACCTACCGAATATGGAGAAAAAGTTTCATAAAAATCGGTCGACCGTCTCGGAGGAGTTCGATAACAAACACCGTGACACGAGATTTTTATACATATAAGTATATTAGAAGCGTTCCAATACATGCATTGTAGATGTAGGCAAAGCAACCGCCAGGCTCAAATAGGACTGGGCTGGCTATGTCTGCCGCATGCACCCAGAGAGCTGGGCGCGGGTTACCACTCAATTGGTGCCCCAGGACGGTTGCCGGCGCCGCGGCAGGCCAAGGCGAAGATGGCGGGATGACCTAGACACGTTTTCGAGCGACTGGTCAAACACAAGTGCAGACAGGGCGAGTTGGAAGTCCAGGGGAGAGGCCTTTGCCCAGCAGTGGGACACTGAAACAGGCTATTAAAAAAAAGAAGACTGGCTGTTATCTACGGCCTCGTCTGCGAAGTATTCGTATGTCACTATACCGCGGGTACTATGCAATTTTTTGATATAAAACTATTTTATGTCCTTTGTCTAAGACGACCGGATAGCCTACATGTTAGTGTAATCATACGAAGCTTGAGGTCCCGGGTTCGATTCCCGGTCGGGGCAGATATTTGTGTGAAAAATACGAATGTTTGCTCTCGAGTCTTGGGTGTTTAATATGTATTTAAGTATGTATTTATCTACATAAGTAAGTTTATCCGTTGTCTCGTACCCATAGTACAACCTTTGCTTTGGGATGGGACTAGGTCAATTTGTGTGAATTGTCCCGTGATATTTTCAACCGACGAAAACAAAAGGAGGAGGTTCTCAAGTCGACGTGTATATATTTTTTTTTATGTATGACCACGCATAACTTTTTACAGTGTAGTCCGATTTTGATGATTCTTTTTTTATTGGGAAGCGTATATCCCGAAGGTAGTCCCGTTTAAATTTCACTGATTGTACTGTATGACCAAGCATAACTTTTTATAGAGTTGTCTGATTTTCATAATTATTTTTTTATTGGATAGGGTATACCTTGAAATTGGTTTTATATAAATTTGGAAAAAAAATACCCCGCGGGTGGGAAAAAAGTATAAAGTAAAAGCTTTTTAACAAAAAAATTAAACCGCCGATAAAACTGAAAAGCGAAAAATAATACCTTTTTGTTTCAAACTAAATACAAACTGAAATATAGATGCACAGAAAAAACCCCAGAAAAAAGACCAATGCTGGGAATCGAACCCAGGTCCTCAGCGTTCCGTGCTGCGTGCTTACCCCTACACCATCACTGGTCTAGAAGTTAGCGACGAATCTTTCCCATACATCGTACACTTCAGTCTGTTATAATCACATTTAGGCAGTGATAAAGCGCATCTATGTTATGCCCTCTACCGAGAGACTTCAACACTCCTTCGGAGCTACCCGCTCACCTGGACCAAGAGATGGCGTACTAGGCCAACTTTTACAAGTTAAGTATGAAGTATCTTTTTCTATTTATTTTTTTATTTTCTTCAACTTCATTTTTCCCGGTTCACGGGATGACCGTAAAAGTAATAAAAAAATGAAGTTGAAGAAAATAAAAAAAAATAAATAGAAAAAGATACTTCATACTTAACCTTTTTGTTTGACCTTAATCTAGGTACCAATTTGAAGTTGGTGCCTTAGCACTAGCCTCCTGGCTAGTTTATGAGTGATAGAAGTCCATCAGCTACCTGATGGGCTTCTATCACTCCTCCTGGCTCGTGCTGAGGCACCGACTTCAAATTGGTACCTAGATTAAGGTCAAACAAAAAAGTATTATTTTTCGCTTTTCAGTTTTTTCGGCGGTTTAATTTTTTTGTTAAAAAGTTTTTAGGTCTCAAAATAATGTACACATACCAAACATCTGAATCGGTTAGCGGTTTAAGTACTTATAAAGAAGTAAAAGACAGCCAGACAAATGTCGAATAACCATCGCCAAAAAACCTGCTTTCAAATTAAAAAACCGCATCCAAATCGGTTCACCCGCCACAGACAGACACACACATAGCGATCAAACTTATAACACCCCTAGCTCTTCTTGTGCCGGGTGTTAAAAATGGCTAAAAATATTAAAACACTAAATTAAATCATGGCCGACTTCTCTTTAACACAGCACAATGGCGGCGCACGAGCAAGCGACATTTGAACTGGGACCGGCGCACGCGCAAGTCTTCTTGCACAATGGGATTTTTAGAGGATAGAGACTTCACCAATGTGCCAACTATACCAGAATATTTTAGAGGGAAAACTATACTTATAACTGGAGGATCCGGTGAGTACTTATACAAATAGAAATAATTTATTTCCAAAAAATAATAATAAATTACATTTACGCTGAACCCCACACTAGCCACGGCGTGTCATTAGTGATTAGTCATTTGTTAATTGTTTTTCATGGACATTGGAACAGAGCTGAGAGTTGGGTCATTAAATAGGTCTTTAAATCTACATCATTTCCTTCTATAGGCACCAAGTTGAATTCCATTGGAGAACTGAGATATTCATTATTTTAGTCAGAGTGTTACGAGCTACGAAAATTCTGCATTTAACATTCTGGAGGGTAGCTAAGACAAAATATAGTAATAACGAAGGTATTCCTACCGAATAATATGGCGTGAACTGCATTGCGTTGGTGATACTTCAATACCGTGTAACTAGCTTTACCCGTAAGGCCTATTTTATCTAATTTTCCCTGTGATTTAATTTCAAGTTGAGCCTTATGGAAAAAGCTAGTTACGCGGTATTGCAACTTGTCATCTGGAATGACTTGTTCGGGTTCCGTAGCCAAATGGCAAAAAACGGAACCCTTATGGATTCGTCATGTCGGTCTGTCTGTCTGTCCGTCCGTATGTCACAGCCACGTTTTTTCGAAACTATAAGAACTATGCAGTTGAAACTTGGTAATTAGATATATTCTGTAAACCGCATTAAGATTTTCGCACAAAAATAGAAAAAAAAACAATAAATTTTGGGGGTTCCCCATACTTAGAACTGAAACTCAAAAATTTTTTTTTCATCAAACCCATACGCGTCTTCGTAGTCTTCAAAAATTATATTGAGGTTTCTAATATAATTTTTTTCTAAACTGAATAGTTTGCGCGAGAGACACTTCCAACTTTCAAAGTGGTAAAATGTGTCCCCCCCTGTAACTTCTAAAATAAGAGAATGAAAAAACTAAAAAAAATATATGATGTACATTACCATATAAACTTCCACCGAAAATTGGTTTGAACGAGATCTAGTTTGTCTGTCTGTCTATATAGGTAACCAATATACAATGATCCCACACTGCGCACTTTTTGCTTAGGAGCAGGGGTCTGCTAAGACTGGATGTTCATAGATACATATAAATTTGTACGAAACCCTCGGTGCGCGAGTCCGACTCGCACTTGGCCAGTTTTTATTATCTGAAGCGTTTAAAAACTCTTTTATTTACGTTAGGTATGAGTAGGTACCTATGTTCAGTGTTCAAGTGCCCCTAATTTATTTTATTATATTTTTTTAGTTTTTGTTGTTATAGCGGCAACCGAAATAAGGTAAACGTACCAATGCTCGACACCTCAACGCCCAGTAGATGACACCCATCTGTCACCTCTCTTACTATGACAGTACCTGGGCGACCGAGCTCTGCTCGGGCTGAAACTCGGTACCAAGCGTTTTCCGGTTTCCCAGAGATAAGACCAAGCTAGATCAATTTTTCATCCCCGAAAACCCCCACATACCAAATTTCATCGAAATCGTTGGAGCCGTTTCCGAGATCCTGATTATATATGTGCGAGGGAGGGGGGCGGGGGAGGGGGTTCGCGGGTTCCAAAGGAGGGATGAAAATTTCATTGATTTTGCCGTAGGATGCACCGTTTTCAAGATATTTGCAAAAACACCGGAGGGGTGGAGGGTGAGAGGGGGGAGGGTGCGGGGGGGGATGCGGGGGAGGGAGTGTGGAGGTGTCAAAGGGGGGATGAAAATTTCATTGATTTTGCCGTAGGATGCACCGTTTTCAAGATATTTGACAAAAACACCGGAGGGGGTGGAGGGGTGGGTCACGTTAAACTATCGTCCGTAAACCGACTATACAGACAACCGGTTTCTCCTGTTCTGTGCTCCCAATAGGGAACGTGCACATAGACGGTGCTGCTAACTGGTGCCATAAGGGTGCCATCAATTTGAATGTTTTACCTTGATAAGTTTGTTTTACTGTCCGCATAGTGTCTCTTCTGTCGCATTAGTGCTGCCGCCTATAGTTACTGCACGTTCCCTATAATACCATTCTCACAAAAAGTAACTTTTTCTCACAAAAGAAGAAACTTGACGTTTTCTCATGAAAAATAAACTTAAAAAAAAAACTAAAAACCTTAAAAAAAAACGTGGAATCGAACCGAGGTCGGCTGGATCCGCGACCACCCGATTTCTACTGTGCTATTTTGGTTTGCTCGAAGCTGGCGAAATTTAGCTTTGTATTCTAATGAAAACAAAAATAGCCGGAAAACACGAGTAAAAGCGATTTTCTGAAAATGAAACATAGCTAGATCAGTTTTTCATCCCCGAAAACCCCCACATACCGAATTTCATCGAAATCGTTGGAGCCGTTTCCGAGATCCTGATTATATATATACAAGAATTGCTCGTTTAAAGGTATTAGATAGATAGATAGATAAGATTGCACACATAAAGTTTGAACACGCCAAAACTTGGGCACACTAAAATTAATATCATGGAAAAGATTTAATAAATAATCAAAAGGCGTTTACGTTAAATATAAGTAAATTTAATGTATTTTAAATGACAATTACGGTTAGTCAAGATTTCTTAACGAGTAAGCCATTGATCGAACTTTTCCTCGAATACGACTCATGAGGTACTGCACCTTCACGTCGGGATACCTCTTGGTCGCCCAAGTCCACATTTTTTGACGTAATCTAATCGATGAACGCCGGCTGCATACACGAAAAAGGATGACGCAATGTAACGTGGGGATTTCAAAGGGGGATGCAAATTTCATTGATTTTGCCGTAGGTTGCACCGTTTTCAAGATATTTGACAAAACACCGGTTCCCGTCCGATCACCGAGGTTAAGCAACGTCGGGCGCGGTCAGTACTTGGATGGGTGACCGCCTGGCTTTTGAATGTTTTGTTATGACGTTGTCACAGACAACCGGTTTTTCAGCTCAGCCACGGATTTCACCTCCTCCTCCGCCTCTCTTTTTATGAAATCCTTTTTTTTATACTCCAATACTCCTCGATGGGCCGGAGTTCTGGACAGTTTGGCGGATTGCTGCCTTTCGGTACCACGGCCACCCCGTTTGATTCGTACCACACCGTCACGGGTTTTGCCTAATAGCAACTGGCCAGATCTTCATCAACGGTTCAGATCAACGGTTGAGAGTCGTGTTTCTTAATAAATAGGAGTAACCGCTTTTGTAAGCACTCTTTTTGATAGACGCTGCCGTTTATTGTTCCGGTAGCTATAAACGAGCTGCTTCTTTTCCCGCAACTACAAATTGCCTGCCAAAAAAGGTATTTTTCTTGGAAACTTGAACGGTTTTTGTTTTACAATCCTCAGGAGCGTCTGTGCGGGTTTTGCTGGTATAAAACTCTTCCTGAATGTGTTTAAAATCGGCTTTAATGTAAGTTTCGTGGTCCATCACAACGCAGTCAAATTTCGTAAAAAAAAAACATAAATTTTTCTTGGTCGTGTTTTTGCTGCTAAATTAAATAAATAAATAAATAAATAAATATCACGGGACATTTCACACCAATTGACCTAGTCCCAAAGTAAGCTAAGCAAAGCTTGTGTTATGGGTACTAAGCAACGGATAAACATACTTATATAGATAGATACATACTTAAATACATATTAAACACCCAAGACCCGAGAACAAACATACGTATTTTTCATACAAATATCTGCCCCGACACGGGAATCGAACCCGGGACCTCAAGCTTCGTAGTCAGGTTCTCTAACCACTAGGCCATCTGGTCGTCTAAATTTTGTCTTGCATTCCGATCTGGTGCCGCTTGTGCTTTTAATCCTGATCTATGTTTCACTTTTTAGGGTTCCGTAGTCAACTAGGAACCCTTATAGTTTCGCCATGTCTGTTCGTCTGTCTGTCTGTCTGTCTGTCTGTCCGCGGCTAAGCTCAGAGATCGTTAGTACTGGAAAGCTGTAATTTGGCATGAATATACATATCAGTCACGCCAACAAAGTGGTAAAATAAAAAATAAAAAGATATTTTTTTTTAGGGTACCTCCCATAGACGTAAAGGGGGGTGATTTTTTTTTCTCGATTAATCCTATAGTGTGGGGTATCGTTGGATAGGTCTTTTAAAACCATTGCGGGGTTGCTAACATGATTTTTCTATTCAGGGACCTGTTTGCGAAATATTTAACTTTAAAGTGAAAATTTTCATTAAAATCGAGCGTCCCCCCCCCCCCTCTAAAATCTAAACTGTTGGGTGGAAAAATTTGAAAAAATTCAAAATGGTAGTAAATATATCAAATTTACTAGGAAAATTATAGCGGCTAAGATTGCTTGGAAATTATTTGTACTTTAAGAGTAAATAGTAGCCTAAGGTATAAAACATACCTAAACTTGGATGATTCCGTACACATACAAAATCCTTAGAAAAATATTACTTGATTTGTTTGTAATGGCTACGGAACCCTACCTTGTGCGTGTCCGACACGCTCTTGGCCGGTTTTTATTGTACATAGCTTTGGACATATTCACTTTTTTAGCCACATCGCGAGATGATAACTTACAATTTGCAGCGAATATCTTTAAGATGCGTTCCTCCTTTTTAGGGTTGCGCATCTCGAAAAGTAAAAGCGGAACCCTTATAGGAGCACATTGCTGTCCGTCCGTCCGTTGGAGTTACCGGTTCCACATCTTGAGTTTTCCTTTTTACGATTAAAATGGCACCTAAAAAGTATCCATATCGACGGTTAAAAGGAAAAACGCATGAAGTGACGTTTTTTGAACTTTAGGTACACGAAACCCGGCTCAAACGACGGAGAAAAATTCGCTGATTTCAAATATGTAAATAACTCATTTTGACAAAAAGTGTCGCTTCATGCGTTTTGCCTTTTAACCGTCAATATGTTTAATTTTAACATAGCAGTAAATACTTTTTTCTCAAAGATGCAATGAGATGTTAAACTTTACGTCCCAAATAATACTTAGGCCGGGACGTATCACGTTGCGGGCGCGGTTAGACAAGTGCTATGCAATAGATTTTCATACAGAATTGCAGGCCTAGGCCGGGAAAGCGATCGTCTATTGTTTCATGTCACACAGCATCATGACATAGCATCATAGGATGATGGATGATTGCAGTCTAGTGTTTTTGTTTGAGTAAATTTTCTATTTCTGTTTTGTTATGAAACAAAATAATAAATAATATAATTATAATAATTGGATATAATTTTAATTTCACGGTGTATTGGTGAACACTGTAATGCCGTGTAAAATTATTTAATTAAGTAAATAAATCATAGATCTAGGGCATCATGGCATTCAGCCATAAAAAACATAAGCAATAGTTGCTTTCTTTGCAATTTTAATTTCTTGAAGTATTTTATTTATTTCATTGCATGTTTGAAAACAGCACTATGACAAGCCTCGGCTGGAACCGTGGCCGGAACAGGGGTTGCCGGCCTCGTATCATGCCGGCCTCGTGTAGCACTCGGCCGTCAAACTTACTCGGCCGGCAACCCCTTCCTTCCCAGCCTCTGCAGTAATGCACAGTCAAGTGTAAAAA
Organism: Archips crataeganus; assembly: GCA_947859365.1. NCBI lineage: Eukaryota > Metazoa > Arthropoda > Insecta > Lepidoptera > Tortricidae > Archips > Archips crataeganus. Next base: position 7,480,140 of record OX402072.1, on the reverse strand, counting down.
TATGTACTTAATGAAAGTTTCAAAAATAAGTACCACAGACTCTTATTCCGACGCAATAAGGCCGTAGTAACATATTTTTGAGTGGTTCGAATAGATACTTATTTTTGCACTTGACCCTACTATACAAGCCCAAGTTTTGGCGTGTTCTACCTTTACTACATTAACAGCAAACAATCTCAAAAAAAAATCAAAATCTCATCTCATTTCATTTCATTTTCCAAAAACCGGCCAAGTGCGAGTCGGACTCGCGCACGAAGGGTTCCGTACTATCTATACATATAATAAATCTGTAACAAGTCGGTGTCTGTACATTGAAGATATTTGAGAAAAACTGTCACTAGGGCTATTTATTAGCGCAATAGAACCCAAAACAATGATTTTTAGAATTATTGTCTGTTTGTCTGTGCGTTTGTGCGCGCTAATCTCAGAAACGGCTTAACCTAGAAGGATGCGGTTTTCACTGATATGTTGGTATTTTCTTGGATTAACATTTAGTGTTTGTTTCATTTGAATCGGTTCACAAATAAGAATGATACGTCTATTTTAAGAATTTATCGAACAGGTTTTTTTGTTTGATCACGCTAATCTCAGGAACTACTCCTCCGATCTGAAAAATTCTTTCAGTGTTAGATAGCACATCTATCGAGGAAGGCTATAGGCTATATAATCATCACGCTAACACCAATAGCAGCGGAGCGGAGCGGAAGAATGTTTCAAAATCGGGGGTTTTTGAAGTAAAACTTCTATAGGCACGCTTGACTTGGGAGTACGGTGGCGAATTTGAACGCGGGTGTGCGGGGGGGTTTGGTAGGGGGTTGGGTTGAGAGGGGGGTGCGCGGGGGGGTGGGGTAATTTTTTTTATATCGAGGAACTAAGGAGAGCCGTAATTTATGAAAAAGCCAATTGGATAAAAAATAAACTGCCCAAATTACTAATTCTACGCGGACGGAGTCGCGGGCAAAAGCTAGTTATCTATAAAAACGGCAAAAATCACGTTTGTTGTATGGGAGCCCCTTAAATATTTGTTTTATTTTAATTTAATTATTTATTTTTAAAGTGAATATATAACTAAATATTCAGTGTTTTTGTCCGCATCTCATTAACAAGCCCAACGCGCCTTGGCTATTAACTTATTATTAGGTGATCAAACCGACTGTTTTAGCGCATTTACTTTTGGTTACTTTAACTAAATATGCATAGGTACCAACGAAGGTTAAAATTAACAATTCAATATCTGACCCAAGCCGTTAGCTCAAGTTTTTGTAATTATGTCGCATCCTTTTCTACCTTGACCGAAAAGAAAGACAGGAGAACCCAATTAGAAGTAACGTGTCATTCAACCATCTTGAACTAAATACAGACTTATTTATAATATTAAGTATGGACAAACATATACACATATACGTACAAAACATAAACTAACTAAACTAAAACTAGATAAAATTAACAAAACCCTTCCTACCTACGAAGCAAGAGGTCCTGGGCTCGAATCCCGGTAAGGGCATTTATTTGTGTGATGAGCACGACTATTTGTTCCTGAGTTATGGATGTTTTCTATGTATTTAAGTATTTATTTATCTATATAAGTATGTTTATCGTCCTCTAGTACCCAGTACCCATAGTACAAGCTTTGCTTAGTTTGGGACTAGGTCGATTTGTGTAAGATTGTCCCCTAATATTTATTTATTTATTTATTTAAAAGGTTCCCCCCGCGGCATGGACCCAAAGACACTGGCAGCATTGCCTCGCTGTATAGCAATGCTGATACGTTGAGCGAGGAAGCTGCCAGCTCTTCGGTCTCCTGTGGTACCTATCACAAAGTCGTTTAGAAATATCTTTGTAAAACCTTTTTGCGCTGGAGCCCCACGGACCAAAGGTCTCAACCCCGAATGGAACAAAGTTGTATTCAGATCTGAATGTATTCAGAGCCAAGACCTTTGTATTTCTTTATCTTAAGTTTTTCTGCCGCTTCTGCTGCTGCACCAGATTGATTTGCTGTTCCACGGACGGAGCTTAAAACGCATAAAACGTCCCACACTAGCACACGACCCAATTTCCACGGAATCCATGACATTCCGTCTGGTCTCTTGCCATCAACTCCGGCGATGTCCGATGGCTCCAGTAACGCAGGCACATTGACGGTGGTAAGAGAGCGACGGGTAATGGCAGAGTGTCTAGAGAAGTGGCCCGCACTCTTCTGGCACGAAAGGCCGTAGTGTCCCAGCGCGTTGACCTCAAGACACGCGTATTATGAAAATTAAAGGGTACGAGTACACGGAAAGAACATGTCTAGTCACCTTTTTAAGGTCACGTACCCAAAGGATTACTGATTGTCTGTCTGTCTGTCCGTTTGGCTCTATCTCTTGAACCGTAATAGCCAGACACTTGAAATTATCACTGTGTGTGTATATGTACTGTGGCTATAACAATTCAGCCGAAAGACGTCCACTGCTGAACATAGGCCTCCCCCAATGCTCGTCAAACAGATCGGTCCCGTGCCATCCGCATCTAACGCGATCCCGCAACCTTAACCAAGTCGTCGCTCCATCTTGTTGGAGGCCAACCTACACTGCGTCTTCCGGTCCGTGGACGACACTCGAGTACCATTTTGCCCCATCGGCCATCAGTTCTACGAGCGATGTGCCCTGCCCACTGCCACTTGAGTTTGGCGATTCTTCGAGCTATGTCGGTGACTTTAGTTCCTGCGCGGATTACATCATTTCTAATGCGATCCCGCAGAGAAACTCCGAGCATAGCCCTCTCCATTGCCCAACAACAACTAATACAAACAAACAACAAATACTATAAACTATAAATTAAAAAATTTAAAAACCCCCAACGCAATTATGTCACTCGTATGTTTGACATTAAGTCAATGCCCGTTATGAGTCTAAGATCCCTTCCGCAGCTAACAAAAGAGCTGATAACTTTGAAACGGCTGAACCGATTTTGATGAAACATATCTAAGAACCATCGCCAAGAAACCTGCTTTCTATAAAAAATAAACCGCATCCAAATCGGTGCACCCGTTAAAGAGTTGCCACAGACAGACACACACACATAGCGGTCAGACTTATAACACCCCTCTTTTTGTGTCGGGGGTTAAAAAGTAAAATAAAGTTAAAAATTAGAGGGGCTCCCTATAACCAATATAAAATGATCTGACACTGCGTACATTTTACTTAGAAGCGGGGTTCTGCTAACACTGGATAATTACAGTTACGAATGCTTACGGCATATATTTTGACATACACAACAAATTGTACGGAACCCTCGGTACGTGAGTCCGACTCTCACTTGGTTTTTAATTCTGAGGGGAGAAATGTGTAGGTATATGACTCTGGGCGTTTGACGTATCCACAGAGTTCAATGTCTAACATTACCTACCTACATGAGTTAGCTAAAATGCCATCCAAGTAGTAAGTATGCAATATAACCTTGTATGACATTTCTACGGCGTATGCGTTATACCAGCATAACACTGGTAAAATACTGCACCTTTACTTGTGTTTGTGTCAGCAGTAAGTTCAGCAGAGCGTACAATGTATGCACTTCCATTTTTAACCCCCGGCACAAAAAGAGGGGTGTTATAAGTTTGACCGCTATGTGTTGTGCGTGTGTGTTTGTCTGTGGCATCATAGCTTTTAAACGCGTGAACCGATTTGGATGCGGTTTTTAGGGTTCCGTAGCCAAAGGGTAAAAATGGGACCCTATTACTGAGACTTCGCTGTCTGTCCGTCTGTCACTAGACTGTATCTCACGAACCGTGATAGCTAGACAGTTGGAATTTTCACAGATGATGTATTCCAGTTGTCGCTATAACAAAAAATACTAAAAACTAGAATAAAATTAATATTTAAGGGGGCTCCCATACAACAAACGTGTTTTTTTTGCCGTTTTTAAAGTGGGTACTTGAGAAGTTACAGTGACAAGTTAAAACATTTGTTTTGGTTTGTTAGTTTAACATTTGGTAGCATAGCATACGGTTGTGGTAACTCTGAAGATGAGCTCTGGTTGAGTTCGAAACGCGTCAGTGTAGCTTGGTGGTGGTGATGGTTGGGTTTATGTGATTTGTGTGTGTTCGTACAGTGTGGAGGTGGAGGAACTGCATGAACGCACATTTCTTGCATAAACGTAACTATTGTAAGGTCGCGGGTGAGCAAAGTAATTGTTTTAGTTCGTTTTTATAGATAACTAGCTGTTGCCCGCGACTCCGTCCGCGAAGAATGGGAGGGGGGGGGATAAAAAATAGCCTACAACCTATTCTCAGACCTACCGAGTCTAGAGAAAACAGTTTCATAAAAATCGGCCAAGCCGTTTCGGAGGAGTTCGGTAACAAACACCGTGACACGAGATTTTTATATATTAGAAAGAAGATGGTACGGAACCCCCTTCGTGCGCGAGTCCGACTCGCGCTTGGCCGGTTTTAATTGTTACTAGTTCATTATTACGGTTTGACAATGACAAGGCAAACTTTATAATTATAGCTACGATCTTGTCTGTCTGTCCTTCGTCGTTCCGCGGTCAAACCGTTCCATACTAAGTGGGTCGTGATTCTCGTGATACGCGATGAATATTGAATACGTTGTTTACTTTTTTGGTTCCTTAGTAAAAATAAAAAATAAAATACAGGACAATAAAAAAAAAATATTATAGGACAATCTTACACAAATCGACCTAGTCCCAAACTAAGCAAAGCTTGTACTATGGGTACTAGACGACAATTTTTTCAAACACTACCTCCTGGCCTCCCCACGACAACCACGACCTGCCTGACGAGCCTGGTGATTTCACTATCTGGTATTATGGGAATTCGGTTTTCAATGGAACATGATGTATTGATAACAAGCTTTTTAACCCCCGACACAAAAAGGGGGCTGTTATAAGTTTGACCGCTATGTGTGTGTGTCTGTCTGTTTGTGGCATCATAGCTCATAAACGGGTGAACCGATTTGGACGCGGTTTTTAGGGTTCCGTAGTCAACTAGGAACCCTTATAGTTTCGCCATGTCTGTCCGTCTGTCCGTCTGTCTGTCTGTCTGTCTGTCTGTCTGTCCGTCCGCGGCTAAGCTCAGAGACTGTTAGTACTAGAAAGCTGTAATTTGGCATGAATATATATATCAGTCACGCCGACAAAGCATACGACAAACTGATAAGAATACTCAAACATAATCGAAGAGTTTTCTTACATATCTAAAACAATGTTAAGTCATTAAGAATGCGGTACAAACGTAACGATGCCGATGTGAGAAAATTGCATCACTCCTGCATTATCGGGGGAGCGAGATGCAAGGTACCTATTGTGAGAAATATACTATCAATAAAACCGGCCAAGTGCGAGTCGAACTATCTAAAAAACGGCAAAAAAAAATCACGTTTTTTGTACGGGAGCCCCCTTAAATATTTGTTTTAATTTAATTATTTATTTTTGAAGTGAATATTTCAAACGTCTGCCTGTTGCCGTTATCAATATCGAGCAAAAACGAGCAAAAAAATCACGTTTGTTGTATGGGAGCCCCCTTAAATATTTATTTTATTCTGTTTTTTAGTATTTGTTGTTATAGCAGCAACCGAAATACATCATCTGTAAAAATTTCAACTGTCTAGCTACCACGGTTCGTGAGATACAGCCTGGTGATAGACGGACAGACAGCGAAGTCTCAGTAATAGGGTCCCGTTTTTACCCTTTGGGTACGGAACCCTAAAAACATAAGTGTGAATGGAGCCAAGTTTAATACTATTTATGTGTACAAGACGAAAATTAAGTAGAACTTGGTATCGGGCCAGAGGGAAATAGATAAATAAATAAATATTAGGGGACAATCTTACATAAATCGACCTAGTCCCAAACTAAGCAAAGCTTGTACTATGGGTACTAGACGACGATAAAAATAAAGGAGTGTCTCCTTTGTATGGAATGTGCTATTTCCAATATTTAAGGTAGTTTTGCCCTCCATGTGGCGCTCAATCTTTCCATAGGTAACGCCACGAGAGTTGAGGCGAATGATTACACACACAGTACTGTAAAGTACTGATTGCACAAAAAGTAGTGAATGAATGAAATGAGTGAGTGAATGAAAATGTGAATTATCGCCGGATGACAAGCAAAACTCACTGAAACTTCTGTCGCTGCTCTTCAAAAAGTCGTATCTAGTTAGTAATTTCATACTGAGATACGAGCTTTGTTTTAAGTAGGTATTTGGTACTTAGTGACTTTTGGTTGTCACCCGACGTTATATGATCTTAAGGTAATACCCACGCAATATGCATATTGTAATTTTTAGGGTTCCGTACCTCAAAAGGAAAAAACGGAACCCTTATAGGATCACTTTGTTGTCCGTCCGTCTGTCTGTCAAGACCCTTTTTCTCAGGAACGCGTGGATGTATCAAGCTGAAATTTATATCAAATACTCAAGTCTACGGTCCCTTGGAGCTGTAAAAAAATGAAACTTCTAAGCCAACGCAATCAAAAGATACAGCCGTTTATGCCGCAAATTTCCGCAAATTTTCGAAACTCGCAAGGGAATCAAAACCTACAGGGTACTTCCCGTGAAGTCAGAATCTTGAAATTTAGTATGAAGCAACGTATTATAGCACAGATAAAGGAAAAATTGCGAAAATCATAAATTTTTAACGCAATCCAAAGATATAGCCTTTTATGCCGCAATTTTCCTCAAATTGTCGACACTCGCAAGGGAATCAAAACCTACAGGGTACTTCCCGTGAACTCAGAATCTTGAAATTTTGTACGAAGCAAGGTCTTATAGCACAGATAAAGGAAAAATTGCGAAAAGCATAATTTTTTTTGTCTGTCTGTCTATATCAGTACCCAATCTACAATGAACCCACACTGCGCACATTTTGCTTAGGAGCAGGGGTCTGCTAAGACTGGATGTTCATAGATACATATAAATTTGTACGGAACCCTCGGTGCGCGAGTCCGACTCGCACTTGGCCGGTTTTTTTTTCTTTTATCATATAGCCTATTTATGAAATAAAACAATTTGAAACTGATAAGAAATATTCGCAACAAGCGAAAAATATGCTTATCTGATTTTAATAATATTTTATTTTATGTTTTGTTTGAACTAGATTATTTTCTTAAATAATTCTTAACGAAATAGGTTGAAGAAATTTTTAGTCAATCTTGTAATTCACTCTTGAGTCTGTTGAACTTGCTATCGGTGCGAATAAACGTCAAAATCCCGCTGTCATTACATGAGATGTTATTGTGTGCGTGACCTCAACTCTGTTGGCGTTACCTATATATTTAGGATGAAGTGAAGATTAACTTATCGCTAATCTGTTGCCATGTTGATTTCAGGGTTCATGGGCAAGGTTTTAATAGAGAAGCTGCTGTACTCTTGCACAGATTTGGACAGAATATATTTGCTTATGCGTGGTAAGAAAGGAGTGAAGTCAGAAGATCGACTAGCAGCTCTGTACTCCTCAATGGTAAGTAACCTAGCAATACCTACCATAGATTATAATAATAGTTCATCATCAGCCTATGTTCTTTCTTACCCTCCAGCTACCTTCCTCCCTCTGAGTCGGCCCCAGAATCTTCCCCAGAATCCTCTTTTCTGCTACTAGCAGCTTATTCTCTTCTTTGAGTGTTAGTGTACAAGCTTCGCAACCGTAAGTACAATCAGGATCGGTCTAATGACAGTTTTGTAGACGCTATATTGCTTATTTTGGCAAGAGCTGGCTCAAGATCGCAAAGCGTGGCGTAATCTGGTGTTGGAGGCCAAGACCCACTTTGGGTCATTGCGCCCTGGTAGTATCAGCCTATGTTAGTCCACTGCTGGGCATAGGCCTCTTCCATGGCACGCCACTGAGCACGATCCTCGGCCACTCTCATCCAGCTCTTGCCAGCCGCCTTGCGAAGATCATCGCTTCACCGAGTCTGAGGACGTCCCACGCTACGTTTGCCGATCCGTGGTCTCCACTCAATAACTCGTCTACACCAACGGTTATCGGTTCTTCGGGTTATATGGCCGGCCCATTGCCACTTCAGCGTGCTAATGCGGTGGGTTATGTCGATAACTTTGGTTCTCTTTCGGATCACTTCGTTACGAATTCGATCTTTCAGGAGAAACTCCGTGCATAGCCCTTTCCATAGCACGTTGAGCAACTTTAAATATAATAGTTAGTTACCTACTGCATCACAGATCAGGCACTCTATTAGACGTATGTATGTAAATAAATATGTGCAAAATTTCTTCGAGAAGAGGTCAACTTCAAGAAAGAGGTCAATCGACGAATCCGACTCGGCTGGGCAGCGTTCAGGAAGCTCCGCAATATCTTGTCATTCAATATAGTTACCGCAATGTCTCAAGTCAAAAGTCTTTGACCAGTGTGACATTGGCAACAGTCAGTGATGACTTATGGCACTGAGACGTGGCCGCTAACGATGGGCCTCATAAGGAAGCTCAAAGTGACTCAGAGGGTAATGGAGAATGCATGCATTAGAAATGATGAAATCCGCGCAAGAACTAAAGTCACCGCCATAGCTCGAAGAATCGACTGACTCAAGTGGCAGTGGGCAGGGCACATCACTCGTAGAACTGATGGCCGATGGGGCAAAAAGGTTCTCGAGTGGCGTCTACAGACCGGAAGACGCCGTGTAGGTAGGCCTCCAACAAGATGGAGCGACAACCTGGTTAAGGTTGCGGGATCGCGTTGGATGCAGATGGCACGGGACCGATCTGTTTGGCGAGCCTTGGGAGGCCTATGTTCAGCAGTGGACGTCTTTCGGCTGAAATGATGAAAATATCAATTTCTACTACTCGATGTCTTTTTAGGGTTCCGTACCCAAAGGGTAAAAACGGGACCCTATTACTGAGGCTCCGCTGTCCGTCTGTCGGTCTGTCCGTCCGTCTGTCACCAGGCTGTATCTCATGAACCGTGATAGCTAGACAGTTGAAATTTTTACACATGATGTATTTCGGTTGCCGCTATAACAACAAATACTAAAAAATAGAATAAAATAAACTGGCTCAAATTCAGACTTAAAAATAAAAGAATTCTTTGGTAAATTTAAAGGGGGTCGTCATACAAGAAACGTGTTTTTTCAGTACTCGATCTTTATAAATATTTTTACTGAACCATTTTTAAAACATTGTACGGAGATACGGAGCCCTTCATGTAGGAGTCCGACTCGCGTTTGACCGTTTTATTTTTTATTTTCAGTGCTTCGATCGCCTAAGGAATGAAAGGCCTGGAGTTTTTGAGTCCAAGGTCTTCGTAGTGGCTGGCGACATGATGGAGGCTGGTTTAGGTGCAGTATTATTCATAGTTCTTTTTAACCTCCGACACAATAAAATAATAAATTAAATATCAAAAAACCCGCCTGCAGAAATACTGAAAAGGTGGAAACAAGATAAAATTTTAATGTTCAATAACAATAAAACGAATTTAAAACACGTCGATGGCAGTCTTTCAAAATTTAATGCAACGATAAAATGCAGTCGGAGGCATGCATGAAGTGACATTAGGTAAATCCCATGCAGCCACTGACTCCCATGCCTCCGACTGCATTTTATCGTTGCATGAAATTTTGAAAGACTGCCATCGACGTGTTTTAAATTCGTTTTATTGTTAGAACATTCAAATTTTATCTTGTTTCCACCTTTTCAGTATTTCTGCAGGCGGGTTTTTGATTTTTTAATTTATTATTTTATTTACACCGCAGGCGGGTTTTTAGTTTTTTTTAATTACTTTTTTATTTCTTGCTTTTTAGTGTAACCTCCTGAGACCCAGATAAATTATTGTGTATTTGAATTAGGAATCCGTCGCTATTTAGTTAAAGTTCAAAACCAATTTTGAAATATGTAGGTAGGTACTTAATTTTCCACATGGGTTTCATAGTGAAAATCATTGCTCAAAGATATCTTAGTAAGTAGGTGCGTCGTCGTTTTAATGCATTGATTGCCAATTTACTATTCCAAATTAAATTTAAACACATGACTTGTATATATTTTTGTAATCTCTTTTAAAATCCCTTTATTTTGATACCCTACTCGATAGGTTAAAATAAAAAAAAATTTTTGAAGACTCACAATTTGGCGCCAAAAATCCGCCATTTTGATTTTTCAGGAATTTCATGTATCCAGTATTACTCGCGTTATCAAGACAAATCTAATGACGTATCATTTATCAAAATCGGTTCAACCGTTGTGTAGTTACGAGAGGACATAGGAATGGACATACATACATACATACGGGTCAAACAAATAACCCTTCCTTCTTCGCAGTCGGGTAAAAAGAGGGGTGTTATCTAATATATAAAAATCTCGTGTCACGGTGTTTGTTACCGAACTCCTCCGAAACGGCTTGACCGATTGTTACGAAACTTTTTTGTCTATAATCGGTAGGCCTGAGAATAGGTCGTAGGCTATTTTTTACATAGTCTAGTAAATTTAAGTTTATGTATCTACTAACAATTTTATGGGTCAGCTGGCCTGAAATAAAGGTTTTATTTTTTATTTTTTATTTATACTCCTGGGTGATGTATGGCAAAACACCGTTTGCGGGGTCAGCTAGTAACATATAAAACTATGTGTGACACACACGTGTGTGAATGGCATCATAGCTCTATTTCGATGCTGTTTTTTAGGGTTCCGTAGTCAACTAGGAACCCTTATAGTTTCGCTATGTCTGTCCGTCTGTCTGTCTGTCTGTCTGTCCGTCCGCGGCTAAGCTCAGAGACTGTTAGTACTAGAAAGCTGTAATTTGGCATGAATATATATATCAGTCACGCCGACAAAGTGATTAAATAAAAAAAACTAAAATAAATTTTTTTAGGGTACCTCCCATAGACGTAAAGTGGGGGTGATTTTTTTTTCTCGACTAACTCTATAGTGTACCTTCTATATTTTTTCCATGTACTTGTTTTTCTGTATTGTTTTCTTTGTGGTGTACAATAAGGAGTCATTGTATTGTATTGTATTTATCCGTTGCCTAGTAAATACCCATAACACAAGCTTTGCTTACTTTGGGACTAGGTCAATTGGTGTGAATTGTCCCGTGATATTTATTATTATTCATTATTATTATACCTTAATTACACCAAGATTGGTTTTTTGGAGTCTTTTTGTATTTTTATTTTTCAACTCCAAATTTATTACTTTTACGGTCATCCCATGAAATCTATATACACCAGTGGTGGTTAGGGGTTTAGCACGCAGCACGGAATGCTGAGGACCTGGGTTCAATTCCCAGCGCTGGTCTTTTTTCTGGGTTTTTCTGCACATCCGTGTTTCAGTTTGTATTTAGTATGATATACCTTAATTACACTTTATATGCACGAGTTAGAATAGTTCTGCTCAAGGGGCACATTGTAATTTGATATTTAACGTTCCAGGATTGAAGATTATTTAAAAGCGAAAAAGTTTTTCGGGTGCGCCGGCGGGATTCGAACCCACGTCTCCTGGGTATGCGCCCCAACCTGGGTGTTCTACCAATTGAACCACGTCGCTCCGAACCGACTTCGCCGAAATTCTTAATCGCTTACATACGCCAACAGTGGCCAACTTTTTCGCTTTTAAATAATCTTAGATTCGGTGAGCAGCCGTATTGGTAATAAAAATATATACTTAATATGTTCCAGGATTGTCTGAGGAGGACAGAACTCTTTTGATCAACCGTCTCAACATCATATTTCATGTAGCGGCTAGCGTCAGGTTAGTATCTTTATCTTGTTTACGTAAGCACTTTATTAATTGGGTCAATCAACTTTTTTTTGTAAATTTCTATTTACTCCTTTACAAGTAACTATGTAATCTCGGGTTAGTGAAACCATGATTTTGTAGTAATTAGATAAACTGTTTATCATAGTGCGGATGTGAAAACCAAAAAAAAAAGTATTTCTATGAAAAAATCCGGTCACCCAGGGGACATAGGTACCACTATTTTCATACAAATTTCGGGGACATCATTGTCCCCTGGGTCACCCACGAAATAGAAGCTAAACAAAATATAATAAATATGGCAATTATACCATTATTGACTACAAAAATCTAGAGTTTTGAAAAGTATACTTTAAATAAGGAAAAATAATCAGTAATTATTTCGGTTTTCATAGAAAGTAGCAGAAAATCGTTGACAAAAAAAAGTTGATTGACTCAATTAATTTCAATAATATATGAAAAAACCCGCCTGTATAATTCCCGTTCCCATGGGAATTCCGGGAAAATATATACCTACCCTATGTCACTCTCGGAACTGAGATGAATCTAATGACACCTCAAAATCCATTGAGCCGTTTAGGCCGCAGGGCGTGCCAAAGAATGATACATACATACGTACGTACATCCATCCATACATACATGCATAAATACATACGCTCGAAAAACATAACACTCCTTCGATAGTCGGGTGAAAACTAACTTTTGCCCGCGACTCCGTTCGCGAAGAATTGAAATTAGAAAATATAGCCTGTCACTCAGGGATAATGTAGCATTTTAATGATGAAATATTTTTTTAAATCGGTTCAGTAGTTTTTGAGTTTATTCGCTACAAACATACAAATCTTTCCTCTTTATCACCCGACTGTCGAAGTAGGGTTATGTTTTTCGAGCGTGTGTATTTACATATATATTGAATCTTTGGCACGCCCTGCAGCCTAAACGGCTCAATGGATTTTGAAGTGTGAACTTTTTTGAAATTTTCAAACCAACAGCTTAGCTTTTAACCAAATTTTGCCCTTTAAAGTTGAATATTTCTCAAACGAATCACTGTATCAAAAAGTCGTCTTGACAACCCCATGATGATTTCAAAACATCTATCCAACGATATCCTACACTTTAAGGTTAGAGGAGAAAAAAAATCACGCCCACTTTATGGGAGATACTCGTAAATACACAAAAAAAATATTTTTTCAACATTTTATTTTACCTCTTTATCGGGATAATTGCTACACACAGCTATGCAAAATTACAGCTTTCTAACACTAATAGTCTCTAAGATAATCTCAGACACGTTCCGTTTTGCCATTTTGGCTATTGAACCCTAAAAATGTGAATGACCCATTCTGCAGAAAACGTGGAGAGCAATAACACCTTCCAGAATATTCCGTTAATTTACCTATTTATAACTAGATGTCGTTTTATTTAAACACAATATTCTTCTCTTCAGGTTCGACGACCCGCTGACTTATGCCTCCAAAATGAACCTCCTAGGGACTAAGGAGATCGTCGATTTGACGAAAGAAGTTGCTAATTTGTCGGTAAGATTATCTGACTTCAAATGTCCCAAGGCTCGCCAAACACCGGTCCTACCATCCGCATCTGAGGCGCTACTACGAAATTCGAAAATCGAAGTTCGTATCGTATTATCCCTCTCACTCTCGTGTCAAATCATATTAGCGTGAGCGGGACGGCATGAAACGAAGTTCGAATTATGCACTTCGTGGTAGGGCCTCTGACGTATTCCCGCAATCTTAACCACGTCGTCGCTCCGTCTTCCTGGAGGCCTACCGGCACCGGCGGCCGGCGTTCCGGTCCGCGGACGCAACTCGAGAACCTTTTGGCCCCATCGGCCATCAGTTCTACAAGCGATGTGCCCTGCCCACTGCCACTTGAGACTGGCGATTCTTCG